>CM062820.1:1515394520-1516689520 GCA_031772625.1 Pinus tabuliformis | reverse complement strand
AATAAATACATAGTAATACATGGAAGATAATACTCGTCATTAGAGGACTTATCGCCATGATTCATGTATCTATTACTTAATACAAATTATCAATGGGTTTTAAGATGAGACATTAAGTCTGGAAGTATGGACCAAGTGGGAGAATGTTAAGCTCCATTAACTTTTACAACTGCTGCCTACAATTATGGAAGTAAACTGCAGTCATTCCTTAATTTCTGGAAACCCATTGCAGTAATTAATTTCTTGTTGGAGCTTCTGAAGTGGTCCATTACTCCATCTGGAGTTCTCTACCTTGATCTGTGGAACCCCTGACACATAGCCAACAAAAGCTTGATGGAAGCTTGGCTATATATTTATCTGTTTGGTCCCCAAGCTTGCTCTCAATCCCCTTCAGTTTTACACCATCAAGTTGAGAGAGCAGAGCTTGGAAGTGCCTTCTAGATTATCTGTGTTCTTTTATTTTCTGCTTGCGTGAGGTTGTTATGTCCCCACTGTGCACAGATTTGACGATTGTTATGTGAAGAGAATCTGTAAGCGAGTGGCATTGTGCGTACGCGGTCCCCGTGAGCTTTTATACGCTACTCATTCCTAAATAGTGTACAACGTACGCTGTCATGTGCTCTTCCCGTGAGCTTTTATACGCTGTTATGTGCTCTTCCTTATAAGTTTTTGCTGGAGTAATTCAAGTTTAATGCATGCGTTCAGGAACTCTGTCTATGTTGATTCAGTGGGAGTCTATACCTTGCTATAAATCAGATTTCTGTTATATGATAGAAGCGCTGTTAACATCAATCAGTTTTGATATTGAAAATATCAAACAAGAGTATCACTGCACACTGCAAAAGAAGAAGCTTGAACATTCAAGAGGCTCTGTTCTGCACTTGGTGAATTGAATTTCTGAAGACTAGATTTACTTTACGGCATTTCATTCTTGGAAGAGATTTTGGCTCCAGCGGTTCTGAAATTATTTAAATCTTCTTCAAATTGCCGGTTTGATAGAGCAAACAACGCCTGCAAACTCAGCACTGGTGGAGGTTTCCAGGATCCAAAATTATTACTGGTATTAACATCAATGGCTGGAGGTATTTATCCTGGGCATTAAAGTTTCATTTTTAGATTCTTTAAAGTATTTAATTCAACATTGTAGAATGGTTAACGTATTTTCATTTGGGCATTCAGTTTTTCATTCTATGTTAATTCCGCATTAAGTTCAGATTCAACATTAAAGAATTGTTGTTCATATCTAACATCCTCTTCACCTCATTCTTCTTGTAAATCTAAAGTCCAGAGAGTAAGATTGTCCCTTAATATTTGCATGATTAATGTGTTGTCCTTGTAGGACTCTTCACTGAGAGTGTCAATCTCCACAATTGTTTCATCAAATGCTTGTTTGGCCAAGTGGAAAGCCCTCTCAGGTGAGTTGAAAATTTCATAGTAAAAGGCTAAGAAGTTCAATGCCAACCCAACCCTGATTGGGTGGGTAAGTTCCAAATCTGTAGGTGCTGTGATTGACGCAGTCTGATAAGCTTTGAGAGATTGGTCTGCAGCTTCTTCAAATAAACACCTGCATTAAAATATAATGACCGCAATGCATTTTCTGTTCTTTTAGTTTGCATCTTCTTTAAATAAACACCTGCATTAAAATATAATGGCCGCAATGCATTTTCTGTTCTTTCCACCAAGCAACTAGTGGAAGAATTAGTTCAAGTTGTTGTGTAAATGGACAAGAGCTGTTGGATTTCAAAATGTTCCCAGAAAATGAAGAAATATTTTGGGATCTATATCTGGATTTTGAAATGGAACCAGGGAGAAGAGGGTTGGGAAATGTGAAGGTCCAAGCTATGATTCATTTAACCATTCTAGTAAAATGACTAGGATTTTGAAGGAAAGATGGTCTTGAAAGGGCGAAAAGATGGTAGAAGCAAAAGTTTGGATTTTAGTGCACATGATGGTAGAAGCGAAAGTTTAGATTTTAGTGCAGGGGAGGATCCATTGTTGAAAATTTATTGTGGATTTTTCTTACGATAATAATTCAACAATTTCTTCAAAAGGAGGCAAAAGAATATATTTTTCGGAAAAACACAACACAACTGAACAACACAACTCATGGATCACCTAGAAGATAGAAGATCAACGAAGAAAGCAAGAAGACAATGTTTCTGCAATGAAGATTGAGAAAGGAAAATTAGAAGATGGTTTCACACAACTAAAAATAATATGCTCTACTCTTGAAGTAGATGTTGAACAACCAATTCAAAATTTAAGACCACCCCAAGCCCGAAAATAAATAAATAAATAAATAAATTCATTCGGGAGGGAAATGAGAGGTTCATTTTGAGGGTTTTTTAGCTTCATAAACCCCTATATTTTCTTAACCTTTATAGTTAACTGGTGTCGAGGCGACAAAATCGAATTTGACAACAAACATAAATGTCTCCCTCCATTTATTGGAGAGCATGGCTCATTTTCTTGGCCACCATGTCATTGACTTGGTAACATGGCACATAATCTAAAATTATGGGAGCCATTGCAAATTATTCTCTCTCAGGGATTGTTTTCATGACATACGTGCTACTAGCTCCTGGCTAAAACTTGTTGAGAATGGACTTACCTGCTGACCTCTTCCTAATTTCTCGTCACCCTAAGAGCAACAAAACCCTGGCCGTAGTTAAAGACAAATGCTCGTCACTCTAAGAACAACAAAACCTTGGCCGCAGTTAAAGACAAATTGAGGAATGAAGCATACCTAAAAAAACGTCTCTTTTCAATATGATTATGCTTCATGAACACAACCCTACAACATTTATTTAAATGCATCCAGAGCGGAAGGAGAGGCAACTGGCAGCAGTAACATGAATAAATAAAACCCAAAATTAACTCAATCCTCTTCGATAGAACTCATGCTTCCCCTTGGACCGAAGTTGCAGAAGAAGGCAGGTTGAGGGCAAGCAAAGGAGAGGGTAAATGTTTAAGGAAGCAATTTTATATGAGCATATGGTTTGTCATAGTGAAAGGGAGTATACCAAGACCCACGTTTCCTACTTTATTGTTTTTTTATATAAATATTAAATTGCAAGCAAATTTTAAAAATAAAGTTTTTTCTTTTCTTTATTCAGAAGCAAAATGTGAAATATCAATTTTCCCAAAAATACTAGAGTAGTTTTTCTTTTATCAAAATAAAATAACAATAATGAGGGAACTTATGGAAACACGAACCACTAATAATTGTTTTCTCTCTTTCAAAACATTATCTCTTCATGCGAGGGCCCATGTTTCATATCGTGTTGTTTTTTTAACAAATATTAAATTTCAAGCACATTTTGAAAATAAAGTATTTTTTTAATAGCAAAATGTGAAATATCAATTTTCCCAAAAATATTAGAGTAGTATTATTTTTATCAAAATAAAATAACAATAATGAGAGAACCTATGGAAACGAGAATCACTAACAATTGTCTTCTGCCTTTCAAAACATTATCTCAAAATAAGATACGTTAACTACCATGGAAAACTAGAAAACAAAACTACAAGTTACACTTGTCTTCTGCGTTACAAAACATTATCTCAAAATAAGATAGGTTAATTACCAGGGAAAACTAGAAAATAAAACTACAAGTTACCTTTCAGTGAGCGTTAATCGCATGGACATAACATTTTGGTGAGCATTAAGATATAAATATAAAGTGAGGTTTTAAGTATAAAATTTATGTATTTATTAGCTTGGAAAAATGTTAGGTTGATTGAGAAAAAAATAAAATTTCAAACATATTGTAAATTATAAATACATTAACCATATTTATAAAATAAATTATTATTTTTTATTTAATTTCATGTAAGTAGTCATTTTTTATTTTATTTTGTTATTATTAAATCATGTAAAGAATTGTGATAGAAATTGGAAAGTTCCAAATAATGGACTCCTGCATTCGTCTAGTAAATTATCAAATTTTAATTGTTGCTTTTGTTTATTTTTTATTATAAAATAAAATACAATTAAATTAAAAACTAATTTCAGGTAAACATTGGAATACAAATTCATAAGTCCTAACAAAAAATGTAGTGATATCAAGTTATTAATGTCCATATATAGGAATATATTTAAAAAAAAAATCTCTATAAGATAATGACACCCCATAATTGGTTTTTTGCAATAGCAAGTGAATAGAAATACAACATTAATATTTTCACTATGTTTTATTGTTGTTTCTTTTTATGTAATATTATTTGTATATGCTCACAAGGGTTCAAAATTCAAGTGGTCATTGTCTTTCAAAAGTTTTTTTAGCTTGTTGTAAAAAGGTATATAAATTTAAAAATAAAAAAAATCTAGTTTGATTTGAAAATTATTTGGGTTTTCTTTCTTTTCAATTGAAAGATAGATAAAATTTTTATACTATGTTCTACTTGTCTTTATAAAACGAGGAAGGGGATAGAAGAAAGTGGGCTCTTGTTTTTTTTTGTGGGATTTCTTTTTGTTTTCCTAGGGGATTTTGGAGTGGGGTGAAAGACATACTAGAGAGTACATAAAGAAACAACTATTTATTCGATTTCTTGGAGAGGGCTAGATCTAGATCGAACCTGGACACACTATGAATGATTAGACTTAAACTCGGAGGACTAGAGAACCCGTGAAAGTTCCTTGAGCTAAGAAGTCATTCCTAGTTGATTAGGAGAGTTGATTAGGAAGTGAATTCAATGAAACAACCCCAACAAGAACATCCCAACTTAACCATTAAATCAGATATTCTTCATTTTATTATTTTATTTATGTAAATAGTTACCATAACATTTATAATATATTACAACTCTCAATCAAATTTTACGTACATACTTGTGATGTCTTATAAACATGAAATTTTTGTATATTCTGAAATGTCTATAAAATTTATTTGAATAAATTGTAATAATAGCACTATGGGTATGTCTTTGCACCTTTTTGATTTAAATACTAATCCTACCATCATTTCCATCATTTTCAAAACTAATTTGTAAACTCCTTAAACTATGCTTTTTGGTGAGAGATTACTTCCACGTGTTAAAATGGAGAGTGGCCAAGCGTCTAACGCAACCCCTTCAATTCAATATTTCTGTGGAATTGGACAGTTTGGCTTGTCGCTACTCATAAACACGTGTGGCACGAGGATTTGTAATTTTCCTTTCTAAACACGTGGCACGAGGGTTTGTCTTTTTCCCTTGCGCTTGATTGAAGGGAGTTTAACTTCCTTTTAACTTCTCAAGCGTGTCTTTTAAATTGTCAATGAAATGTAATAATTCTTTAAGTTATCAATTTATCATCATAAGTCTGAAGTTTAGTAAGTGATAAGAAATGCATTCGCATGTATGCATACCTACCATATATTTTTGGTATTAATAATTTAATTTTGGTAAGTTTAGATTAGATTACCTAGGTTTAAATTGTAATGAAATGAATTATTTTTTATGGTTAATTTTTAAAAATATTCTTATTAGAAAGAATAGACTAATTTTTAAGTGTGATTTTTTTTTTGGGTTTATTTTCTAATCTAATTTGTCTACAGTTTGGTAAAGATTCGTTTAAATCACAAGTTTGACAAGTGAATTTTTCATAATCAAAGTGTTTGAGGGGTTTTGAAGATGTTGGATCCATATATGTACTCAAAAAATGAGTTTAAACAACAAAATCAAGTTTTGACCATAATTTTTTAAACCATATTTTCTATAAATCCGCGAAATTCCAAAAAGTTGCACTTAAAGATGAAGAAAAGAAAAGTAAGAACATTGAAAAAAATGAAGATGAAAAATAATAGCAAAAGTTGAGGACTCACGGAAGAAGAAATTTGTTTGAAAATTGAGATATGGAGTTATTGAGCCTATCCACGAGCCTAGGGATCAAATCTAGAGCTCTGGCATCCCATAATGGATTTCCTCAAGCCTTTAAATAGGCTTCATCATAACAAATACCGTGGAAAAATAACATGGACTATGCAATACCATGAACTCATAAACCACCATGGGTAAACTCATCAAATTACTAACTCAAATTTTATTTATTTATTTTTTAATTTTAATTTTATTTTATTTTAATTATTATTATTATTATTATTATTTATTTTGTTTTATTTTATTTATTTTTTATTTTATTATTATTATTTTACTATTATTATTATTATTTTTTTATTTTTTTTTTTTAATTTAATTTTTTTTTTATTATTTATTTATTATTATTATTATTATTATTATTTTTTTTTTTTAAATTTAAGATGATCTAGTCAACAAAACATTACATCACATGAAATTTTACAACATGGTTGTCATACTAGTATATAGAGATGGTTTATGAGGCATGACACTTTGCAAACATTATTAGTGAATTCTTTCTATGTAACTCACCCTTTGTAGCAATTTAGTGACCATAATAAAATCCTCATCAAATATTAGTTAAGATAAAGATTGTCTGTAAGTAGTGGCAATTTCAAATGCTTTAGTGAATTCTCTTTGTGTAACTCGCCCTTTCTAACAATTGTTAGAGCATAATAAAATCTCCATCAAATATAAATGTTCTAATTTGGGGTTTCAAAGTAATCTCTATTTTTCAATGTAGTTAATTACTAAATTACTAAATATTTTGCTTAATAAATGCTCTATTTTTGTTTTCAAAATCATGCACTTTGCATTGCGTCAAAAGAAGAATACATAGATCAATATTATTTTTCAATGGTCTACTTGAAGGGAAACCAAACTAGTAGCATAAGTTTAGAGTTTTGAGGTTGATGAGACCTTGTCTAACTAAAGCATTTTGTAAACAAAAACACATATAAACAAGTTGGCTATGCTAGAATTTTACATGTTGCAACATAGTTAAACAAAAAGATTGTTACCAATACAGACAAAAAACCAATGAGTCATAACAATTGGTGGCAAAAACCTCCAGGCATTTGCACGATTGCTCACCATCCTCATCCAAGGAAAAGGAGATGTTAGTTGATCTCTTGGCTAGGATTGTCAGCTTCCGATCTATGCTGTCGATTTTTCCCTCCAGTTTTGTTAGTCTGATTGTGTTCTCTTGTTGAGTCTCTACACAATTAGTGAGTTCTTGTCCCATAAGAATTTTAGTGTACCAATAGACATTGACCACCTGCATATACCAAGAGAATCACGACCAAGTAGAGTTCCTGTGTTAGGGATCCAATCACGAGTAGTAACATCAATATGGGGTAAAGTATGAATCGTCGGTCATGGGGCACTTTTTGGCCTCCACTCGTTCAATTTCTTGCTAGACCAATTCAAAAATAATTTCCTGATGTTGAGCCATGGAGACAAGCTTGGGCTTGAGCATAGAGTTGGGAGGTGGAGGCAACATGTTGATCCATCTGGGTAGAGATAGAGGAGTGCCCCCTCTACATCTAGTAGTTGGCATGTTGCAAGGCACGACTACCAGAAAGAACAAGGTAAAGGCATGATGATAAGGTGATAAAACACAAGAGTCAAGGGTGGTAAGGAGAGATGCCTAAGTGGGAAAGAGACTGAGGTAAGATGGGGACAACCTGGATGAGGTGGCAAAAGAGACAGGAGGATGGCGACGTGGAAATGCTAAAAGGGGATGATAGCTAACAACTAAGGTGGTTAGGGAATCCGAGGTAGAAAGGAAGAGACAAACAATGGAGAGTAAAACATAGAGAGCATGATAGGAGAATATATATATATATATATATATATATATATATATATATATATATAGGGAGAGGGTCATGATTAACAGAAGAAGGCATGACACCAGAGATGGAGTTGTGTTGTAAAACCAAAAAGGAGATGTGAATCCAAAATCTAGTGAGCCCATAATTGAATAAACCTTTGCGAAAAGAGACATATAAGGAACAAAGCTAAACCGAGAGAGTCATTACCATATACGAAAAGATCACCACAAAAAGGTCAAGTCTGAGTGGTTTGATGAAGAGTAGTGAGGAGGAGTTTGTCTCTAATTGATGGATTGAAATTAATAATTAAGTGACGAATAAGACATATATTATAGTCTTAGCTTAGAGCATACCCACGCATGATTGGTCCAAGCCTAGCCACCCTCGACCCATAATAAACTCTTTATTGGTTGAATGCATTCTCAACCCAAGGTATCTTATTAATTTACCAATCCATACCTTTGTATGCTCAAGTACTTGGTTGGGGTATATATATATATATATATATATATATATATATATATATATATTTATTGCTTAGATAGTATACAAAGATGTGAAAAGAGTTGTGAAAGACAACTTAAAAAGAACACAAAACTTTGTTATTTGTTTGTTTGGCATATTGTATGGTAGAGGATCATTTTATTTTGGCATTGGTAGAGGAATGTGTGGGAATTTTTTAAAAGTGTTTGAACATGTATTTTGTTAGTTGTTGCTTATGAATAGGAAGATGTATAAATGATAAAAAATGTTCTTCAATTTTATTTTTTTAACAGGAACAAAAAAGTTTTTATTTAGAGATGGAGGGTTGGGCTAGAGCCTAAACAACCTCTATTACATTCCTTTTGTAGTTTGTTCCCAATCCACATAGCATTAACAAAAAATCAATGCTGTTGTATTACACAGGACACCTTGCACATAAGTTTAATTTCATTTCACTGTGATAGGGAGGAATGAAGCCTGAAGGCATCTAGCGACGAGTCCAAGCAACACCGCATCAACAAATCCGTGTTGTTGTGTTACACAAGCTACCCTACACAGAACCATTTAATTTCGAGAAGCGAAACCTGAAGGAGTCCAATGACGAATCCATTCCCCGCGTCAGCACCGTTCTATGTCTTCCTTCATGGAAATTTCGTGACTGAATCACTGTTTTATGAACATTCTTGTTTTTGTATGCATAGATAGTGCCTTGGGCGAGAAGAAGTCGCTGAACTGAGAGGGACGAACAAGGAATGAGATCCTATTTGTTATGTTGTAGCAGTGCCAATACATAGGCCAGACAATCACCAGAGATCAGATGTATTAAGTTTTGTATGTAGCTTGCATAGGAAGAACATGGGGACAGGTGCTTTGCCGATTGGAGGGCTCTGCAGGGAGAACATTTCCGCCATTGTCCTATTTTGCATAGCTCGGGGGTCTTCTCTCTTATGGAATAGGCTGATAGACATGTGCTTCTTCATTCTTAGAAAGTTCTCCTTTGGCTAAGAGGCAACCCATGTTTGCCCTTATATCTGCTTCCTTATTTAGGTTTCAGAGGATGTGGTAGAGGGAGCTGGTGGTGAAGTTCTGCAACTCTTTCTTGATTCTTTGTAGGGTCTTATTAAGTGCTGGATTGTTAAGGTAGCCACTTGTATTTAGGATTTTTATCAGTATTTCCGAATCCCCAAAGACTTGGATGTTTTTTCCTCTATTCCCTTAAGCAAGCTGGCAATATTTGAGCAATCCTAAGGCTTCTGCGTAGTTGTTAGAGCTCTGTCCTAGACCCCAGCTGAAGTTGTCTTTGTTGTGCCCATTCGGGGAGTAGATTACTCCCCCTACTCCTGATATTCCTAGATTTCCTTTGGAGGCTTCGTCGAAGAATATCGTGACTTTGCCTTGTTTCTTCCACCACTTTTGAAAATCCAGTTCAGAGGTCCGGAGCCTCCACTCTGGGTTGGAGCAAGGTCGAGTGGGGTTATTTTTATTGCTAGTACTTCTCAAAGGTCCACCTAGCCAGTTAATCCCTTCTAGGAGGAGCTCATTGTTTGGCTTATGTGGCCGATTCTCGATAGTTTCCAACAGAAATGCTTTTGCTTTAGCAGCCACTACAATGGGGGTGCGCAAACTGTTCTTGAATATGGCTTCATTCCTTGCTAGCCACACTTCCCAACAAATGTATTTTGGTATTGCATACCAGATCTTGTCCCACGTGGATTTTCTCTTCAATGCATGAGGGGAACGCCCTTTCCAGGAGGTGAATAAGTTAACCACTGTGAGCTGCGTTGGAGTTTGAACTTTGAGCCCGTGCATAGCCTGCGTCCATACTTCTTGGGTGAAGGGGCAGTCGATAAACAGGTGGTCAAGTGTTTCTTGAGCCAAGCAGCAAAGAGGGCATCTATGGGGCCCAATAATTCCTCGTTTCACTAAGTTATCTCCTGTTAGGACCCTTCTGTGCATGAGAACCCAACATAAGAAATTTATCTTTGGGAGGCCAAAGGGATCCCAGACATGCTTCCATAGCGAAGGAGAATGGATCTGCGGATGTTGTTCTTGAAGTGCTGCAAAGCCCTGTGATGCTGTGTAAGCACCGGTCTTCCCCCAACCCCAAATGTCCTTTGAACGGAGGTGCACAAGAGCCATTCCCGAGATCGCAGCAAGGAAGAGGCGAAGTTGAGGAAGCAACCTATCTGGGAGGTGGTGGAGAGCCCATCCGGTCCAATTCCCATCAGAGTCCCATGAAGATATATTTTCCAACCTGTGGATGCCTTGCTGAATGAACCACTCCCGCAGATCTTCAATTTCAGGGGTGGATTTGAGGGGTTGGAGGCCCATGATCTTGTCTTCCCACAACCTGATTCTTTTCCCATTTCCAGGGATTCTTTATAGGTGATCTTTAAAGAACTCCCAGCCACAGATGCAAAGCTTCCATAGAGTGGTTCCTTTGCAAGAGGCTCCTTCATCCATATTGTTTATTGAGAGTCCACGCATATACTTTTTAGTGAGAACTTGGCTTACCGGGTGACGATGATTTGAGAAGATTTTCCAAAGAATCTTTCCTCCCAAAGCGAGATTGGCCAACTCAGGGTCTCTGACTTGAATACCACCTTCTAATATTGGCCTTTTCACTATGTCCCAACTAAATAGGTGATTTTTTTTTTATTCCCCTTTCCTCCTTGCCACAGGAAATTTCGAATTAGCTTAAAAAGCTTCTCGGTGATCATTTTTGGAGCCAATAGAAATGACACATGGTAGATTGGAAGGGAGGAGAGGACAAATTTTACAAGGATAAGCTTCCCGACTGTGATGAGCCATTGGCCGCCCCAAGTAGTCATTTTTGCCTTGATTTTGCTGATAATTTCCAGCCAATGAGGGGCCTTGCTGGTTCCCAGAGTTACAGGTAGGCCTAAGTACTTGAGTTTATCCCAAGAGGTGAAGCCCATGAAGCCCAGGGATTGAGCAATCTGAAGGACGATGTGCTGATCTATTTCCCAGCCATACACAACACTTTTCCTTCTATTGACTAGAGCTCCAGAAACTCTGCAAAAACTTTGTATAACATCGTTAAACGCCCTTGCTATTTTAATGGAGGAACCTCCCATGAGCAAAGAGTCATCGGCGAACAAGGCATGGTTAATTGAGTCTGTTCCTCTCATCGCCCTGATGCCTGGAAGTGTCCCATTTAACTTCTCTGCTGTCAGCTTTCAGCTTAGGGAATCTACCATCAGAATGTACAAGAAGGGGGACAGTGGGCAGCCTTGCCTAATGCCCCTTGAAGCTTTGAAGTAGTTGGTCGACCTGCCATTTACTTAAGGGGCTATCCATGGGTCTCTAATACATGCTTTAATCAATTTTATAAAATCAGAGTTGAAGCCAAAAGCGGAAATAACTTGGAGGAGGAAACAATGCCTTACTCGGTCAAAGGCGTTCGCCATGTCCAGCTTTATGAGCATCCCTTGCTCTTTGTGTTGATGGCTAGAATGGATGATTTCCTACACTAGGATCACATTATCCAGGATATGCCTTCCTTTAACAAATCCACCTTGGTTGGGAGAGATGAGTTTTTCCAGCAGAGTATTAATTCTATTCGCGAGAAGTTTGGAGAGAATTTTGTAGGATGAATTGCACAGCGAAATTGGCCTAAATCGATCAAAATCCACCAGGTTGGCTTCTTTTGGGATTAGCGCTAGGAAAGTGGAGTTTGTGCTTCCTCCCACTTTGGATTTTTGGAGGAAGACTTTGATCATTCAGAACAAATCAACCTTGATGATGTCCAAACATATTCTATAGGAATGAATGGAAAACCCATCGGTTCCTGGAGCTTTGTCTAGTTCCATCATCCAGATGACATTGTTGATTTCATCTTCGGTGAAGGGCTTCAGAAGTCTTGAGTTATCCTCCTCATTTACCATTCTTGGAATGTGGGAGAGGAAGTCTGTTGATTCCTCATTGTCGTCCAGACCTTCTTCTTTGTACAACTGCTGGAAGTGAGAGGTTGCAGCCTCTTTTAACAGAGTTGTGCCTTTGAGGACAGTCCCATCAGGGGAGGTAATTTCAACAATGTGATTTCTGGAAAGACGAGCTCGAATTTGTTTATGGAAGAAGGCAATATTTTTTTCTCCAGACAGGAGCCAGAGGATACAAGATTTGAGCCTCAGGGATTCTTCCTCCACTCTGAAGGAACGAAGAGTGCTGAGTTGGGCTTCTTGCTCATTCTGAATTTCTGAATAGGTAATGTCTTGCTGCTCCATATCCAGTTGCAGATCGAACAACTGCTTGGCAGTCTGCTTTCTAAGACTGGTGGGGGAGTCTGAGGGCTTTTTTATCCATTCTTTCAAGGTTGTTTTGGTGGCCTTCAAGACTGTTTCCATAAACTTGTCCCTTTGTGCCTAGAGGGGGCCGAACTAGAAGGGGATGGGCCCCAGATTTTCCTCTTCTTCGAACATCAAAAGAATGGGTTTGTGATATGATGTCAACTTTGGCAGAATTTTAGTGGAGATAATCTTCTTTTCAGAGAGGAAGGTGCTCTGTAGTAAAAATCTTCCCAACTAGGCTGAAATGTGCTCCGCCCCAGCTCTGTTATTTGACCAAGTGTAGAGCCCTTTTTTTGGCTTAAAATCCAGTAGATCCCATTGTTGAATAAGATCTTCCATGAAGGGAAGGAAATGGTCTCTACTGCTATTTCCTCCTCTTTTTTCCTTTGGCTCAAGGATTATATTGTAATCTCCTGCTAGAATTATGTTCTTGGGGGAGCAAGCATCTAGAAAATTAGACAAGGTTTTCCAACAGTCTTTCTATTCTGCATAGAGGACTAAGACATAGAGATTAAAGAGGGCAAAGGTGATCTTACTTACAAGGTAACGAAGTTCAGTGTAGATCCAGTGCTGCGTTTGGAAGGAGCTCTCAAGCTGGAATTTGTCTTCCTCCCAGAGGGTGGCAAGCCCACCACATGTACCCCTTGCACTTGCTGCTTTTCCAGCTTTTGTTTTCCATTTTTCTTTACAAAGATCAAGAAGGGAATCCCCTTCTATTTTAGTCTCTTGGAGCATGAGGATCTCGGGGGATTCTGATTTCAAAAGGTTCTTCACTGCTTCGGCTTTTAAGGGATTCCCCAGGCCTCTACAATTCCAAGAGACTAATCACATTATTTACTGGCAGAGGGGGGAGCAGACCCTCCCTTGGGAGGCCTGGTTCTAGTATTTCTGCCAATGGACATCTCAATCGTGGGCTGGCTGCCTTGCATTTTTTGTCTCTCAGCCTCTTCTTCCCTTGCCTCCCTATGAGATTTCCTCCCAACTCTTTTCGAGGGCCTCTCAATTGTCTCATCTTCCGAGGATCCAGAGTTCTCTGGAAGCTTCTTCCTTGTCATATCTACATAGGATGGGGAACTAGAGGCACCTTTTGGAGGTCCATCTTGTAGAGGATCTATTTCCTCCGCTCTTTTATCTTCTACCATAGTAATGGGCTGCTGTTCGGCCTTTTCTTCGGCTGCTGGGACTAGGGGTTCTTTTGATGTGCTGAGAATTTCAAAGGGATTGCTGGAGATCTCTGCTCTTGGAGGGCCTGTGCTTCCCTCCCCTTGTACCAAGGGAGGTGCTCCGATACTCCTTTCCCTTTGGTTCTGCTGTTCTGTTTAGCTGGTGCTATTTTCTGGACCTGGATCCATTGTTCTCCCTTCGAGTTCTCGACCTCTTCCTCTATTTTCTTTTTGCAATGTCTGGCAAAGTGTTTGTAGCCGTGGCAATGCCTGCATTTAAATGGGAGTTGCTCGTAGTCCAGAACTTGAACGTGGGACCAATCAACAACCTAAGCTTTGTAGCTTCAGGGAGGCCTTCCTCCAGAACGACTTCTACACAAATTCTCGCGCAGGAATACTGGTCCTTCATTTCTACACGATCTATGTATTTTTCAAGCTTATTGCCTATGGTTTCTAGAGATTTTAGTTTCCAGTAGTGTAGAGGAAAGTGAGACAGGCGTACCCAAATGGGGACAGGCGAGGGAACATCCTTAGTCGGGTCAAAATCTGGGGTCCATTGATTCAAGTACAGTCCCTAAGGGCCCATGAAATATGGGCCATTTCTGAATATGAGATTCCTGTCCTCTATCAAGTCGAAGACAAACACGAAGAAGCCCTTGCCTACCAAATGGATTTTGATTCCTTCTTTTACTAGATATCTCCAGTTCCTTTGCACCCAGGCATCCATGGCCTTGGGAGAGGGTCAGAACCCGGTGAACTGGCCTATGAGTCCTCGTTCTGCTAGGTTTGGAGCCGATATATAAGGTTCTTCAGTCGGTAGGGCAACCGTGGGTATGGTTTCCAACCTTTTGACGAATTTCTACTGGTGTTCATTGGCTGGGCGTTTGTTGCAGGCAGCTACGAGTTTCCTGAATTCCATCAGCTCAGGCGGAAGCGGCGGATTGGCCTCGGGGTGCCCTCCTTGGGCCATATCAGCGGAACAACACGCAGATGTTCTTTGTAACAGCTTGCCAATGCAGATCACACGCACAACAGCAAATTCAGGTGACCTAATTTGAAATGTTCTTCAATTGAGTAGACACATTATTAGAGTAAAATTTATCTTTAATTGGTAATGTGAATTTTAGTGTTTAGTTATTCCCTTGCTCTTGCATTAAATTTATTTTATAAAAAAATATATGAATTCAATGTGAAAACGTGTTTTGAATGTTTCTAGGATAGTTTTCAAGTGCTTCTTTTAAACAAATAACAAACTAATTTTTTTACAGAGATATGTGTTAGTAAGACAAATGAGTTATAAGTCTCACATTTATCGATCACATTGGTATGAAAACAATTAAATCCATGACTGTAAAGCCATTGTTAGTACTTTTAAGAGAAGTGAACCTAACATGGACAATCCATTGAAAACATAGAGGATGGAAGAACTGAGGGGCTTCAATGTGCGGATCCAAAAAGAGAATTGTCACTTGAAAAAGAAAGATTGCAAAGCTGGAAGAGGACATTGCCATATTGATGCCTTTGTTGAAGGAACATTTTGTTGAAGATAAGGGCTCTCTCATAGTTATCATCAGGAATTGAGACGAGCAACATTTAGCTCTTGCAATTGCGACAAAAGGTAATACGAGGGATTACTTCCATGTGTTAATATGAATCCCTAGTGTCTAACGTAGTGGTTTGAGTTCAATAAATAAGGGAATTGGACAATCTTGCTTAGCGCTACTCATTAACACGTGTGGCATGAGGATTTGTTTTTTCCATTGGACTTGTTAAAGGAGGTTTAACTTCCTTTTAACTTCTCAAGCGTGTCATTTAAATTGTCAATGAAATGTAATTATTCTTTAAGTTATCAATTTATCATCATAAATATAAAGTTCAGGAAATATATATATATATATATATATATATATATATATATAGTTTTGGTAAGTTAAAATTAGATTATGCACCGTTAAATTATTATTTAGTTTTGGTAAGTTAAAATTAGATTATGCAGTCAAATTATATATATATATATATACTAAAATTAGATTATGCAAAGTTAAATTATAATGAAAGCTAATTTTTAAAAGTAATTTTATTAAAAAGAATGTGAGTAAAACTAAAAAATAAAGAGAAGAGAGATTTTGTCTTCTATCTCTACTAATCTGAATGATTTCTCGTGTTGAGTGTGCGTGATTAGTGAGTATTCATCCCATAACAATTTTAGTGTGTTAATAGACATTAATTGATTGCATATACCAAGAGAATCACTGGGTAGAATGTTAGGTCCCTATAATACTAGTGATTCCCCCATTACTATTGTCATTGTATCCCTTATTGTTATTGTTGTGCCCCTATTGTCCACATATTGTTATTATTGTGCCCCATATAATCCTTCTATTGTTATTTTTGTGCCTTTATATTATTATTGTTAGGTCGGCTTGGTTTTATTGTGACCCCTTAGACTCCTATATATAGAAAAGAGGTTTTGTCATTTGAATCATCCAAGAATTGTTCATTTGTGTAATGTAAAGGAGGTTTCCCCCTCGAAGACGCTGAATTCTAAGGCGTTGATTTATCTTTTCTATCTTTTTGTGAGTTGGTTTCATAACATTTGGTATCAGAGCTTTGGATTCTAGGGTTATGCTGCTCTAAAAAGGTCATCGTGGAATTTTTTCTATAACTCTTTTTCTGCGACGTTTTAGAAGCTAAAAAAAAACCCATTTGAGACTAAATCTTGCTGAACCTCGGGAAAAAATTTCAGATTTTGTCTCGCTATATTTTCGGATATATGATCTGAGGAAGTTAGGGTTTTTGCAAGCTCCAGAATTTCATCTAAAACAAGTCATCGTGGAATGTTTGCTATAACTCTTTCGCTACAAAGTTTCAGAAGCTAACAAAAAAACCCATTTGAGAAGAAAGCGGTATGAACCTCGGCTCCAAATTTTAGATCCTTTCTCGCTATATTTTCAGAGATATAATATGAGGAAGTTAGGGTTTTTGCAGACCCCCGAATTACATTCCAAACAGGTCACCTTGGGAAAATCGTCATAACTTTCGCTCTAAGCATCAGATTGAATTTTCGTAAGAAGTTACAGAAAGAGGACAGACTGTAGTGTTTTTGGGTATAATTCTCAAAACCTAAGGTTGAAACAATGAACTGCGACATGTCGTACAAGTTCACTCTACTGAACTAGTCTATACTCAGGTCATCGTGGGAGATTTGGCATAACCCTTCATTGGAGAATCCAATCTTGATTAGAATTTTCGTAAGGGTTACTGCAAGAAGAAATTTCAGACTTGGGAGATCCAAAATTGCATAGATACATCAGATTCAATATCGAGCTCCTACAAAGTGAAAAAATGTGTGTAGTTTTTTTTAAATTTTTGCATAAGCTTGGTTTGAAAAATTAGTTTGAAGGAATTCAAAGGGCATAGTGAAGCATTATTATCGGTAATTGATGCCCTGAATAAAGAAAATGGAAACACCTAGTAAGCAACTTGAAATATCTAGCATGACTCATGAAGAAGAGGAAGAAATACAACATGATATATCAAAATTACGAGACCAAGTGCAACAAATTTCACTCACACAAAAAGTAACAGAAAATAAGATGGATGGTTTAAAGAAAGATGTAGAAGCTAAGATGGATGGTTTAAATAAAGGCATGGAAGCTAAGATGGATGGTTTAAAGAAAGGCGTAGAATCTAAGATGAATGACGTGGAAGCTAAGATGGACAATGTGGAAGCTAAGATGGATGATTTAAAGAAAGACATGGAAGATTTGAAGACATTTGACAAAGTTTCTACAAGAAATGCTTACTAATGGCGAACGGGTAGTAAAGGAAACTCATGATGAGAACAAAATAAATGTTAATCATGATTTCATAGGCTCTAACGTTGGATCGAATAACCACTATGTTCCAAAGATCGATATGAGGAAGTTTGATGGCAAGGATCCCAGAACATGGATACTACAGATGGATCAATTTTTTGATCTCCATAATGTGCAAAACACACAAAAGGTACGGATTGCAACTTTATATTTGGAACCAAATCAGTTTTTATGATATTGATGGATTTTCTCTCGTAAACAAATTGTCACTTGGGCTATTTTTATGGATGAAATCATAACACATTATGAGGATACATAAAGCAACACTTTTTTTAGCCAATTGATAAATCTCAAACAAAAGGGTTCAATGCTGTAGCACATTGAGGACATCCAAAAATTGAATATAAGGGTAAAAGATATTCCAGAGGAGCATAGGATTGATGTGTTCATAGGGACTTTAAAAGATAACATCCAACATGAGGTTTGCCTTTGGGAACCATATTTATTGGAGAAGGCATTCAGGTTGGAAAGAAAAATGGAAAGCAAAATTATGGCAACAAGGAAGCCTACCACTCACAATCATAAAGATGGAAGTGTTGCTGCCCCTGGCCATCCACAACCTACAAGGTTGACACCAGAACAATTGGAAGAAAAAAGAGCACAAGGGCTTTGTTACAGTTGTGATAGCAAATACACTAAAGGTCATAAGTGTGCCGAGAAGAAATTATTTTACATAGATTGTGAAGAGGAGGAAGAAAAGGAACAAGAAATGTCAAAAAAAGAGGATATACACCAGGAAAAAACCCTAGAAAAAGAAGAAATGAATCCGACCATATTTTGTAATGCATTGGCTAGAATTACCACTCCTTAAACTATCAAGATAGAAGGGCATATCAAGAAGAAAAAGGTAATAGTGTTGATTGATTCGGGAAGTACCCATAATTTTATTCATTGTAAGATAGCCAAGGAATTGAATTGCTTCCTATATCCAACACCAAAGTGTCAAGTGATGGTTGCAAGTGGAGGAACCATAAATTGCTTAGGAAAGTGCTATAATATCAAGCTATCCATGGGAGAATATGTATTGAATAGCCCAATGCCTTACATTCCAATGGGTGGTGCTGATGTTGTACTAGGAGTCCAATGGCTACAATCCTTGGGTACAACAACTCTTAATTTTCAAGAAATTTTCATGAAATTCTCTTCAGAAGGAAAGGAAGTTGAATTAAGGGGTATCATAGGGAAACCAGGAAGGATAATCAACTCTAACAGAATGACAAAGCTTCTAAAGAAAGAAAAACAAGGCATAATTGCACAATTATGTTCACTAGAGGTTCCCACATCGAAATCATCCATTTCTCCAGATCTCCAAAAAGTCTTGGACAATCATTTCAAGGTATTTGAGACTCCCAAAGGCCTCCCACCTATTCGTGATCATGATCATGCTATTAATTTGATTCCAGGAAGTGTTCCTCCAAACATTAGACCTTACAGATATCCCTTTGTCCAAAAGAGTGAAATTGAACGTATGGTTGCAAAAATGCTAGAGGACGGTATACTTCAACCTAGTTAAAGTTCTTTCTCTGCTCCAGTAGTATTGGTTCACAAGAATGATGGATCATGGCGCATGTGTCCAGATTATAGGGAGCTTAACAAGCTCACTATTAAATATAAATTTCCCATTCCTGTCATTGATGAATTATTGGATGAATTGCATGGATCAATTTACTTCACCAAGTTGGATCTTCGTTCAAGATATCATCAAATCAGAATGAAGACTGAAGACATTCCAAAAACAACATGTATAACTCATGCGGGTCATTATGAATTTTTGGTCATGCCATTTGGCCTTACTAATGCACCTTCTACATTTCAAGGTTTGATGAATTCCATTTTTAAACCCTTCCTTAGAAAAATTGTGTTAGTATTTTTTGATGATATACTAATCTACAACAAGTCTTGGAAGAATCATGTCCAACATGTTGACACGGTGCTCAAACTATTGGAGGAGAAACAATTATATGCAAAAATCTCCAAATGTTTCTTTGGAGTACAAGAGGTGGAATATCTGGGTCATATTGTATCTCATGAAGGTGTTAAGGTAGACCCTAGAAAAATTAAAACCATTAAGGAATGGAAAATACCCACATCCATAAATCATCTACGAGGATTTCTCGGGTTGACAGGGTATTATCGCAAGTTTGTTAAGAATTATGGGAGAATATCAGCACCTCTAACAACATTATTGAAGAAAGATGCATTTTCATGGATTCCAAAAGCAACGAAGGCCTTTGAACATCTTAAAGAGGCAATGTGCCAAGCACTAGTCTTAGCTACACTGGACTTCACAAAAACCTTTATTGTGGAATGTGATGCCTCAAGAAATGGAATTGGTGCTGTTTTAATGCAAGAAGAAAGACCCATTACTTTTGAAAGTCATCCAATCAAAGGAAAGTATTTACACAAAGCTATTTATGAGAAGGAAATGTTGGCAATACTACATGCACTTAAGAAATCGTGACCCTACCTAATGGGAAGACACTTCAAGGTAAAAACAGATCATGATAGTATTAAATACTTTTTAGAACAAATATTGTCTTTAGAAGAGAAGCAAAAATGGGTCACAAAGATGTTGGGTTATGACTTTGAAATCATCTACAAAAAAGGGAAGCAAAATGTTGTGGCAGATGCACTCTCAAGAAAGGATGAGGATGTGGAAGCATTTCTTTGCGCCATTTCTATTAACCAACCAGATTGGGTAAACGAAGCAAGGGATGAATGGAAGAATGACGAGGAAGTGTGGGCAACCATTCAAAATATACAACAAGATCCCAATACATCTGATACATTTAGTTGGAAAAATGATTCGTTATGGTACAAGGATCGATTATACCTTTGTAAGAATTCCCAGCTCAAACAAAAGATTCTTAGGGAATTGCACACCTCTCCCTTAGGAGGGCACTTAGGATATCTAAAAACCTACCACAGGGTTAAGAAGGATTTTTTTTGGGATGGCCTTAAATCAAATATTCAAAAGTTTGTGGCGGAATGTTTGGTTTGCCAACAAAATAAAGTTGAAACAATTAAGACCCCAAGACTATTACAACCTTTATCCATTCCAAGCCAACATTGGGAGGAGGTTTCAATGGATTTTATCACAGGTTTACCCAAGTCCGAAGGAAAAAGTGTTATCATGGTGTAGTTGACAAACTTACCAAGTATGCACACTTTTGTGCATTATCTCATCCATTTAAAGCGAGTACAGTTTCTACTGTATTTATAGAAACAATTCAAAAGCTACATGGAAACCCAAAGATTATTGTAAGTGACAGAGATCCCATTTTCACTGAAAATTTTTGGACAAAATTATTTTCTTGTCTTGGTACTCAGTTAGCTCATAGCTCATCTTATCATCCTCAATCTGATGGGAAAACTGAGATAGTAAACAAATGTTTGGAAGGATATCTTCGTTGCTTTGTATTTGATAAACAAACACAATGGGTCAAATGGTTGCGTCTGGCTGAATGGTGGTATAACACTTCCTTCCATACTGCAACAAAAATGACCCCATTTATGGCACTTTATGGATATCATCCACCATCCATCACATCATATTTAAGAGAAAATTCTAAGGTTCAAGAAGTGGAAGATCACATTGAGCATCAACAACAAGTTCTCCAACTCTTAAAGGATAACCTCACCTTGGCGCAGAATAGAATGAAATAGCAGGCAGATCAACATCGCAGCGAAAGAAGTTTTGATGTAGGTGATTGGGTATTCCTACGGCTACAACCATATAAACAAATGTCCCTCAGGCAAGCTAAGAAGGATAATAAATCATCACCAAAGTATTATGGTCCGTACAAGGTGTTGCAAAAGATAGGCACTATGGCATACAAATCGGAGCTTCCTACAGCTTCTCGAGTGCACCCAGTTTTCCATGTTTCATGCTTAAAGAAGGTTATAGGTGACAAGCTTCCAGTTCAAACAATATTGCTAGAACTTGATGAGGAAGGAAAAATCATATTGGAACCTGAAGCAGTCAAAGAAACAAGAACTCAACAACTACAAAATCGATCAATTTCAGAGTATCTCATCAAGTGGAAGAACTTACCCGTTGAAGATTCCACATGGGAGGATGAGAATTTTATATAGAAGCATCTAGAACTACTCAAGCATTGAGGACAACACTTTTTTGAAGGAGAGGGCATGTTAGGTCATTATAATACTAGTGATTCCCCCATTACTATTGTTGTTGTATCCCTTATTGTTATTGTTGTGGCCCTATTGTCCCCATATTGTTATTATTGTGCCCCATAGAATCCCTCTATTGTTATTTATGTGCCTTTATATTATTATTGTTAGGTTTACTTGGTTATATTGTGACCCCTTAGACTCCTATATATAGAAAGGAGGTTTTGTCATTTGAATCATCCAAGAATTGTTCATTTGTGTAGTGTAAAGGAGGTTGCCCCTCGAAGAGGCTGAACCCTCGCTAAACCCTTACCCTTGCACAAATCACAAGACTGCCATGTGAAAAACCATGTCACTACCATGTGATCTCTCTGCCACCTATCATGCCACATCACTACCATGTGTCACTTGAAAAAGGTCCACTTGACCACCAAAAAATGTTGAATCCACTTGTTATGTGTCATGACTGCAAAGTGCCACATCATCATCATTCCATGTTACTACCACCTAGCGCCACTTGGATGCCACTTATACTATTATATAGATGCCACATCATCATGCTACATGTTATATCCTCTAATTTCCACATCATCAACCTGCCATTTGTTCTGCCACATGTCAAGGGGTCTACTACATATATGAGAAATCAAACATCCATCCTATCTCGTAGGTGTTTGTCTTGGGTAACCCCTGGATGCCGAGATAATCGTGAAGTGGCCGAATTTCGTCAAAGCCTGAATGTATCCATATAATCTGACATCCACCCATCTGTGCTAGTGTTATAACAATAATACATTGCTTGCCTTGGACCCCAGATGACTAGATACTTTTCAAACACGATGAAACCTTGTCTCATGGAATCGCGCCTAGACTCCACTTTGAACTCAGGGTTCTCTTCATTCCCTGGGAGTTAGACTAAGTGCCATATACCACTAGAAATATCTATAAGAGGACTATATAACAAGGCATTTTTAATGTTATTTTGAACAAGGTACCTCAATAGGAAAAATTCCTTCAAAGATAGGCTACTAGGCTCCACATCCAATACTCAGTATACAAACTAGACAACCAAAACTCAGTAAGAAACCAAGACATCAATGACATCATAAGCTTATTACATTGCTAATAGACTTATTAGTCCCCATAAACTTGACATCATTGACAACAACATCCAATAAACCACACGATACACTCAATAATCCCCCCCTTTGGCATTGATGGAAACATCACTATACATTGTTGGTCATTGATGGCTTTGTGAGCCTTGTCTTCCCCCTGTCAGATTGTTGAAACTCCTACTAACTATTATACTTATGAAGTTCCATTGTATTCTCACTCTCCTCCTTGCTTTGAAGTTCCAATGTTTGCTCATTCTCCTTTTTGCTTTGAGGTGCAAATGTATAATCATTCTCCGCCTTTGACATCAATGGAAATAGGGCTTTAGCTTCTCCCCCTAATTGGATATAAAAGGCTATTGATTTTTTTGGTTGTTAAAAAAAATGGTTTTTTCTACTTAAACCAACTGATACCAATTGAAAGAATTTAAAATTCCCATTTCATCATTTTTGTAGTGCACTATACTCCCCCTAAACTTGTACTACTCCTTTTGAACTTGAAGCTCCCCCCAAGTTCACTTTGTTTTCTTCTCTCTGGCATCTTGGCATATAACTATCTTTAACATATTTGGATAACTATTATTGTAGGGCCTCTTAGGCCTACGTAAATCATCGTATTCACATGAGTACATGTATGTAATGATTAGTAAAAGGTGAATGTATGAGTGATTGGTTAGAGTGGGTACAACCGCTCAATCACATCTCTTATGTATAAATACACATTAATACTAATAGAAACATTGTTGTAATTCCTTCTTGTTGATGGTAAAAAATCATATCAACATGTAAGGGAGACCACCCGGTCAGAGCCCCAACTAAACTCTTACCCATTTGGTGCAGTGGTTCCGACTGGTTCAATTGGGTCCAATTACCCCCTCTCTCTGCTAGCTTATAGTATGTCTATTACTTTCCAATAGAAAGAGAGAAATCAGATCTACCCACTTGCAGAGCTCTTTGCAAGAAAGATATCCTTAAGCTGACTCTACAACTTAGCTTAACTGCAACTAAGTTCTGCCCTTGCATGAGGGGACTTCTAGAATGCAAAATTAAATCTAAATGCAGATTTGCTTTAAGACGCAAATAAAAACTAATCCTATCTCGAATTGGAAAATGATAGCCCTCTCTCAATTCAAGAGCAGATGAACTAATTAACCAAGGGAAAAGCACTGTATGTATGATTGAATTCATTATATAGGTTTCATTAATTAAAGAAGTAGTTCATTCAATTAATGAAAGAGAAAACAAAATGGGAATATATTTAAATAATAAATAATCACTGCTCAGCACATTCTTATTTGAATGAATTCATAATAATTATAATTATGTTTTGCTCCTGAGAGGTAACTTTTACATAACTTCAATAACATAAAACAATTGATACGATAATAGTGCTCAATATAAAAAAGCAATACATTATTATGAACAAGAATTAAAATCAATTAGAGAAATTCTGGTAATAACATATTAACTTACAATCTAAACAATAGTGCATTGGAATGAAAATTTATTAAAATCATACTAGAACTTCATTACAAATTTTGCAGTCCATGAGCAACTTCATCTCTTTGAAGAAAACTTGTCTACAATAGTGCAAAACAAATCTTCCTCTCAAAGCCAAAAATGCTATACCTCTCTATAACTCCAATTTTTGTCCATTACAAAAGTGCAGATGTCCAACAAGAAAAATCACAGAGATTCCCCCAAATACCTCAGATATGAAGTATTCCCCTCACCTATAGCTATAATCTCCTATACAATAGTGCTTTCAGAGCCTCTAATTGCAGAGAATAGGAACCCCTTCCTCATTCTCAACTCTGATATTTAATAATTCCAAGAAATATCCAAAATAGAGAATTGTTGGGAGTAGTTTCCAGATCCTGAATTAGAGCTGCAAATTCTCTAATTTTCTATTTGCTGGTCTTTTTGCATTGCTCCAAAGTGCCTATATCTTAACTTCTCCAACTTATCTCTTGCTACAAACCAACCAAAACCAAAATAAAAATAAATTAAATTGCAAATTAGAAATAAAAAAAAATAAACTCTCATGAAATTACTAAATTAAAATAAATAAAATCCAAAGAAATTCCATGCTATGATTGCTTCAAATGGATATGATTAGCTTTTGAATATCAATGGGGAATGAATTAGTGACACCAATTTTTCCAAGCCAAAGAAATTTGCCCAAATCAAATTTAGAAAAAATAAATTTGTTGTTGCAAATTCATCATTTTGTCTTCTACCAAATTTTTGGGTCATTAAATTATTTAATCTACTAAACTTATCATTCCCAGATTATTCTCCTCAGTCTTAGCTTTCCAATGAGTTATTGTGAGCTTCATTTGGCCAAGTAAATCACGAGATATGCTTCTCCAGTGCGAGGATTTCAATACTGTTACAATTATAGGAAAATGCATGCCTAGGTTGTAAAATTAAGAAAATTTAATTAAAAATCTTAATTTTTATTAACTGTACAATTAAAGTTAAATAATTATTAATTAATACATTTATTATATTAATTATATACCATTTAATTAATTAAAAATATATATTAACTAAATTAAATTAATTTTAATTAAAATATATTAAAAAGTTAATTAGAAAGTAAGTGGCTTTTGGAATCTCCTTTTAAAAGTCCCGAGATAACATCTTAGGAGGGGGGCTTTACACTTACGAAGTGGGAGTTAAAAGGTATGTGAAATTGGAGTTTCGGGGAATTGCTAGGGAAGAACTATTTCAGAGGGTCTTTTAAAATATAAATTGCCGAAATGAGGTGAGAAGGCCCGAGCTGAGGTATGGTGACGTAAGGTGAGAGAAGAGGGAGGTGAGGTGGGATTTCGGGGAAAAAGATTTCAAAGACTTTCAAAAACGAAGTGACGATATGAAGGAGTGCCGAGGTCCCGAAAATGAGTGGAGAGAGGTGAGGTGTGAGGATTTCGGGAGGATGAATTAAAAGGGAGTTCTGAAATGGAAATGGTTCCGATGTGAGGTGTGAGGTGGGAATTGAGCGCGGAAGGAGAGGAGTGTCACGTGGAGTGAGATTTGTTTTTTTTTTGTGTAAAATATAATTAGTAATTGTTTCAAAAGGTACAAAGAGAGGCTGATAGACTTATGAAGTTGAAATTGTTGAATTTCTATGAATGATTAAAAAGTACAAGTATTTAAAAAAAAAAATATTAAAAATTGAAAATAATGAATATTGGAAACCAAATAACATCTACAGTGTAAATTATATATATATATATATATAAATATTCAATTGTATTGTCAATTTGGGTATTGGTTAACTTTTACACAAACATATGCTTCCACAATTGTAACTCTTCTCCAACATTGATTCATATTCTTCGTGAAACCTGCCACATTAGTGCAGTGCAATAAGAAATATTGTAAAGAAAGGTTGAGGGAGGAATAGTCCGAGAACATATGCCAGATACAACCTACAACCGCCAATTGCATATGAATAGTCCGAGAACATATTATAAATGATGAATTCTTCAAACATCAGAAACTATAGCCCATAACTTGACAAAAATCCAGAATGCATAGAATGTTGAAATTGCCAACAAAACTTCCTAATAGTTGAGATAAATAATTTTCAGTTTGCATGCTTCTACCTGTGTATTTACAATATCCTCATAACCAATATTTATATCTGCAACCAGAACCTGTCAATCACCAAAAAACCTTAGTTGGGGGTAGGTATTCTTAACCTTATTATATATAATCAACAAACATGAATAATATTCAGTGACAACTTGTCAATCTTATATATTTACACTTAATTGTATTCTAACCTGAGAAATCACCACCAACTGTTCATCTTCTGTTCGTGCCATAGAATGCAGTAGCTTGTCCAACAGTTTTACTGGAGCATCGTAGTCATAATCTTTTCCATACTGCACTTTGGAATCTCATTGATCATCAGAAACTATACAAATAGATTTTATTCATCCTAACATTAATGTAAGCCAAAATACTTTACACCAATAGATATTATTCAACAACATACTTCAGAACGAAGGTATGGCACGGACAGAGCTGAAAATACAAAGCTAGCTATGATGTAATAAGATGGAGGCTTCCCCTTAATATGTGCAGGGACTAGGCGTTTGTGAGTAGAAAGCTCGATATCAAATTCATGATACTCAGAATCACGTAGAATTTTGACTCTGGCATGCTCTCCTGTGTACTTCTTTGAAACAAGGTAGCTAAAACCTATGCGCTCACCACGCCTGAAAGGAACTAAAATGACAGAATAAACTATCGTTAGAAGAATTTAACAAATACTGATTAAGTTTTACCAAAAACACATCACTAGAGTACATTTGTGTGGAAATATGACATGCACCAAAATTGAAACACACGTGATGGAACACCTACATGAAATGTATAAGATGGAAAATAACCACAAGTGGTAGAGCAAACAGGATGATATAGAAAGAGAGATTTTCTTACCAGTTCCATCATTAGCAATATCAATTCCATCAAAACTGAGAAGAATATCTGACGATGTCAAGAATTTCGCTGCTGGAGCTGTTGGTTCTACCCTTCTTACACAAACACCTTTCTGGTTAGACATCATTCCCATTGCAATACGCAAATCAGGATTCTCCATTTTCTGCCATTCTATTCCAAGAATGGGAAATCCTGCAGATAAAAATCCTAATAAGAAAAAGGCACAACATATTATAATTGCATTACTCAAAATGAGGATATAATTATGCTAGCCATCATGTTACATGAAATAATGGAAAACAACCAGCAATAGCATAGAAATAAGGAGAACAATTGAGAAAGGGCAATAATGCAAACTGTTGCTTACGTGGGTGAAAGTAAAGGATAAGAATATCATTCCAAAACTATGAAAGAAATCAGCAAGCATGCAACAACGTATGAACCTTGTTTGAATGTGTGGTAAAATTGCTGCTTTTGTCTTTGGGATAGGAATTTGTTCAAAGAAATGACAAAAAGAATTTGGATGGCAGTATGGCCAGCCATAGTTGCAGCATAGAACCAATTGAAAAAAAGCTGCTTTTCAAGATACTCTTAATTGTTTATCCAATTGCCATGAAATGGTACTTTGTTCCCTATTATAATGCTCTATCTTCGGTGAATATTACAATATGAGTGTACATGGATGTTGCATCTAAAGAAAGAGATATAAATGCAACAGTAGACAAGAAATAAGCATCCACCACGAACATCAGAAATTTTTGAAACTCATAGATAAAGCACAAAATGCCAACCTGTGTAGTCTCCCGAGCGTTCATAATCCGTGATAAAGTGTGTAATAACCGGAGTTGGTATAACATATCCAATATTTTCTACATCTTCATGTTTAAGTGATTGAAATGCAATTCCCACACACTGGCCTTTGTCATTGAAAGCAGGTCCCCCAAAATTTCCAGCATTTATAGGAGCATCAATATGAATTGATCAAACCAAAAAGCACACCAGCATAAATAGAAACATCTAATTAAGATTCAATCCCATATGGTACAAACTTTCCAGTCATTGAAAGTAGCGCAAAAGACTCGGCTATAATAATGACAAAACACTCTGATAGCATATGAAACCACCAAAAGCAATTAAAAGCACTTAGCAGGTCACCTGCACTCCTAGAAGCTCTGTGGCTCCATTCACATATGAAAGAACTTCAATGTGTGAATATTGATGACAAAACACTGTGTTAACATATGAAACCACCAAAACAAAATAAAAGTACTCAGCAAGTCACCTGGACTCCAAGAAGCTCGGTGGCCCCGTGGACATATGAAAGAACTTCAATGCGTGATACAACTCCACTAGTCACTGAGATTGTGTCACCGCCAATTGGATAACCTACAACAGTGACAACATCCTGCAAAGTAGGCAGCACTCCAAATTGCACTGGAGATACTCCTTCCCAAAACTCATCATCGCTCACAGTTAGCATTGCTGTAAAAATAAGATAAAAATACATTTATTAGCTGCAATAATTTGTGCTTAATCATTCATTCAGTAAATTCTCCAGAGAAGCATTACAATTTACTAACAATTTTGTGCTTACCAATATCACATTCAGTGCCAATCACAAGCACAGTAGCCAAGTACTAGTAATTATAGTATCTGAAGCTCCGCTACCCCAATGGCATCTCTTGTGACCACCCAAAGCCTAACCTGAAGCAAAACCCTTTTTACAGATTGAGCATTCATGGATCCTTGGAATCTTCTTACCTGAAATAGAAGCAGACTCAATTTTCCTTGTTCCATCTCTGGCTTTGGCACCAGAAACCTTAGTCCTCTCCTTTGCAGGAGACTCGTGGAAATTGCCAGGCAACTGAGAGCCCGATCTAGTATTGAGCTCGTCAGCTATGTCTTCTTCTAGGCTCTCATTCTCATCCTATGTCTGTGTAAAACCGCCCTTGAACTTAACGTGGCTAGCACTGTGGCCTCTCAGAGCCTGATAGCAATGAAAAACCTTGTTGCAGGTGGTGCACTTGAACTTGCCCTTCGTAGCCTCATCATCATCATCATAAAGACTGGCATCATCATTAATTTTCTTATATTTAACTTTCTTGCTCATGGATTTCAGAAGCTGAGAACCAATATTGGGAAGGTTGAGGGAACCTGCTTCAGGATCTGCAGCCCCAACGTGAAATTGTGGGTTTTGGGCAATGTTTACTCCACTTGCAAGCATTACAAGACACAAGGCCAAGTCCTCTTCTTCATTATTGGTTATTGAAACAAATTGTTCATGCAGACTAATTTGGAGTGCATACCTGGGTCTTTTAAATCTCTTTTACTTCAACCTTGAGGTAACCATACCTAAAACACGCTTTTAGCTAGCAGAAGACTGTGAATATCAGCAGAACTTGAACTACTCCCCCGAAACGTCACTGCAAAAGTTGCCTATGTGCTACTATACCATTTGGAATTAACCCAATGTAATGCTGGAGGTACCAATTCACACGTTGATATCAAATCGGTAAAGATGCCTGTCATCAAAAGGGCAGGTAGCTCATTGGTAGAGCAGGTCCTGCGTTAAATTCCTAGCAAACCCAAATTTCTCCAGAATGGGTTTGTAGACAATGCAATAAAAGCACAGAAGACAAAGAACACTTTGCATTGAGGCCACGCTCAGAAAACTACTCACATCAACCACAAAAATAGCTAACAACCACTTTATACCACAGCAACTGCTTGCAGCATAGAATTTCATTGAATAATCAACCAACAATAACATAGAAATAAGGAGAAGAATTGAGAAGGGCAATGATGCAAACTATTGCTTATGTGGGTGAAAGTAAAGGATAAGAATATCATTCCAAAACTATGAAAGAAATCAGCAAGCATGCAACAACGTATGAACCTTGTTTGAATGTGTGGTAAAATTGTTGCTTTTGTCTTTGGGATAGGAATTTGTTCAGAGAAATGACAAAAAGAATTTGGATGGCAGTATGGCCAGCGATAGTTGCAGCATAGAACCAATTGAACAAAAGCTGCTTTTCAAGATACTCTTAATTGTTTATCCGATTGCCATGAAATGGTACTTTGTTCCCTATTATAATGTTCTATCTTCGGTGAATATTACAATATGAGTGTACATGGATGTTGCATCTAAAGAAAGAGATATAAATGCAACAACAGACAAGAAATAAGCATCCACCATGAACATCAGAAATTTCTGAAACTCACAGATAAAACACAAAATGCCAACCTGTGTAGTCTCCCGAGCGTTCATAATCCGTGATAAAGTGTGTAATAACCAGAGTTGGTATAACATATCCAATATTTTATGCATCTTCATGTTTAAGTGATTGAAATGCAATTCCCACACACTGGCCTTTGTCATTGAAAGCAGGTCCCCCAGAATTTCCAGCATTTATAGCAACATCAATCTGAATTAATCAAACCAAACAGAACACCAGCATAAATAGAAACATCTAATTAAGATTCAATCCCATATGGTACAAACTTTCCAGTCGTTGAAAGCAGCGCAAAAGACTCGGCTATACTAATGACAAAACACTCTGATAGCATATGAAACCACCAAAAGCAATTAAAAGCACTCAGCAGGTCACCTGCACTCCTAGAAGCTCTGTGGCTCCATTCACATATGAAAGAACTTCAATGTGTGAATATTGATGACAAAACACTGTGTTAACATATGAAACCACCAAAACAAAATAAAAGTACTCAGCAAGTCACCTTGACTCCAAGAAGCTCGGTGGCCCCGTGGACATATGAAAGAACTTCAATGCGTGATACAACTCCACTAGTCACTGAGATTGTGTCACCGCTAATTGGATAACCTACAACAATGACAACATCCTGCAAAGTAGCCAACGCTCCAAATTGCACTGGAGATACTCCTTCCCAAAACTCATGATCGCTCATAGTTAGCATTGTTGTAAAAATAAGATAAAAATACATTTATTAGCTACAATAATTTGTGCTTAATCATTCATTCAGTAAATTCTCGAGAGAAGCATTACAATTTACTAGCAATTTTGTGCTTACCAATATCACATTCAGTGCCAATCGCAAGCACAGTAGTAATTATAGGATCTGAAGCTCGCTACCCCAATGGCATCTCTTGTGACCACCCAAAGCCTGACCTGAAGCAAAACCCTTTTTATAGATTGAGCATTCATGGATCCTTGGAATCTTCTTACCTGAAATAGCAGCAGACTCAATTGTCCTCGTTCCATCTCTGGCTTTGGCACCAGAAACCTTAGTCCTCTCCTTTGCAGGAGACTTGTGAAATTTCTAGGCAGTTGAGAGCCTGATCTAGTACTGAGATCATCAGCTATGTCTTCTTCTAGGCTCTCATTCTCATCCTATGTCTATGTAAAACCGCCCTTGAACTTAACGTGGCTAGCACTGTGGCCTCTCAGACCCTGATAGCATGAAAAACCTTGTTGTAGGTGGTGCACTTGAACTTGCCCTTCGTAGCCTCATCATCATCATCATAAAGATTGGCATCATCATTAATTTTCTTATATTTGACCTTCTTGCTCATGGATTTCAAAAGCTGGGAACCAATATTGGGAAGGTTGAGGGAACCTGCTTCAGGATCTGCAGCCCCAACGTGAAATTGTGGGTTTTGGGCAGTGTTTACTCCACTTGCAAGCATTACAAGACACAAGGCCAAGTCCTCTTCTTCATTATTGGTTACTGAAATAAATTGTTCATGCAGACTAATTTGGAGTGCATACCTGGGTCTTTTAAATCTCTTTTACTTCAACCTTGAGGTAACCATACCTAAAACATGCTTTTAGCTAGCAAAAGACGGTGAATATCAATAGAACTTGAACTACTCCCCCGAAACGTCACTGCAAAAGTTGCCTATGTGCTACTATACCATTTGGCATTAACCCAGTGGAATGCTAGAGGTACCAATTCACACGTTGATATCAAACCGATAAAGATGCCTGTCATCAAAAGGGTAGGTAGCTCATCGGTAAGCAGGTCCTCGTTAAATTCCTAGCAAACCCAAATTTCACCAGAATGGGTTTGTAGACAATGCAATAAAAGCACAGAAGACAAAGAACACTCTGCATTGAGGCCATGCTCACAAAACTACTCACATCAACCACAAAAATAGCTAACAACCACTTTATACCACAGCAATTGCTTGCAGCAAAGAATTTCATTGAATAATAAAACCTAGTTACAAAAACCCTACATCAAACAATAGCACCGTTAAATGTATTATACTCTGGTACAATACACCAAACGTGGTCGCAGACGAATACAAAACGAAGAAATCAAGAAAAAAAAGTACACACATTATTTTATTTTATGTAAGAAGACAAGAATTAACCTCAACTTTCTGCCAGTATCTTTTCCCATGGAAACCCACTTTGTTTCTCAGTAAACTTGCAATTAAGAAGGCATCATAAAGAGAACAATCACAACAATGAGAACACACAAAGCACAAAGGCACCTTATGAAGAGAAGATTCTTTTTCAGGAGGTAATCAAGTGTTCAATCACGTCGAGAACAAAAAAGCCGGTAATAGAAAAAATTTGGGGAAAATCATTCCATGTCCCAAAATTATATAAAATACACAGAACCTTAACAGAAAATTACCTTCTTCTGAACGCAAGCCACACTTTGGCCGCCCTAGGAGCCAAAGAGTACAAAATCGGACGCCTTCTAATCCGCTGTTTAATGTAGAATGAACGCCGCTGGAGAAATTAACCCAACACAACCTGTTCACAGCCAAACCAAAGCGTTGTGCAGCAGATTGTGGAAGAGAACAGGAAGAGTAGAAAGCAGAAAGAGGACGAACATAAATGGAAAGCATATCCGCCTAACCAGATGCCAGTTGGAGTTGCACGACAGATGTCAATCATATGCCAGTTGGAGGTGAATGCCAGATGTCAATCATAGAAACAAAAGGTAGACGAAAGAGCTCATCCAAAGGAAGGCCTATCAGCCCAATTATTTGAGTTTCAGGTTTTAAGAAGCTTTTAAAATTGAATTTGAAATAGATTTTCGAGATCTAAAAACACATGATTTTTAATTTTTCTACAATATCGGTTGCAATGGTTATGTAAGGCCGTTAGTAAAAATAAATGAATTAATTAAAAAAATAAATATAAAATAAATATTTACAATTAATAACTAATTAATTTACAAAAATTAAAATAATATACATTTTGTACATTTTTTAGTCCAAGAAGTAAAAATCATCAAACTTCGAATAAGTGGCATTTGCAAACGTGCATCCAAATGAGATGAAACGAGAACCGATGGAAATATAGTGAAACATCAAACACAATGAAGCAAACAGAAGGAAAATCCGAAGAAAAATAAAAATCTCGCTAATTTGTCGGACACTTAACCAAAAGAAAACATTAAAGAGCAATTTAGCCAAAATTTACAAAAAGGATCCTCATTATTATTATTATAGAGATAATAAGTTAAAAATGGGGGTGTTGTGATTTCACCACAATGCTTTCATAATTTTGTTCTTATTTTCGTATTGTGTAAGTTCTTGTTGTGCATTCAAGATGTAGTTTGTTTTGGTTCTGTTGTCGTTGGTACTGAGTCCAGAACCATAGCAATATTAAATGGAGACGATGTGAAATTGCAAGAAGAAAAGCGAAGATGATTAATCTTCAAATGAAAATATGTTCAACAAGATGTTGCCTAAGAAAAATTCTCCTTGAAGAAGTGCTTGTGAATGTTAAATCTTATAGAAGAACTTAATTATTGGTGTAACAACCCCTGGTTGATTTTCCATGTAAATAAAATAAGATCGAGGTCATGGGACATGTATTCCAAGCTGAATGTTGGGAAAACACTTTAGTGGGCATCACTTGTGATTAATTAATGACTATGGAAATTAGCAAAGACAAAGAGGAAATAATTGACTTTTAATTATGAAAAGAAAAGAAAATAGGAGAAAAGGAAGGAGAAGAGACACAATTTTGCATGCAAGAGAAATTAGAGGAAAAATTAAGGAAAATGAAGAAAATAGAGGCTTCAATGATAAAAAGGCTTCAGAGAAAGAGTTGCTAGCTTTTTGACAATTTTGTGGTGGAGTTATAGCTCATTCTCTCATGCACTCTTGCACACTTAGAGCATTCTTGGAGCATGCGTGGAGCACTATAGCATTAACTTGGATTGAAGAAAGAAGGTAAAGGAATCCAAGGAAGGACAAGGAGATTGTTGGATAAACAACTACAATAGGATTACTTCATAGATAATAGGTTGCATGTGCAATTTCCTTGCTGATTTTTGGATGCATGGTATGTGCATGTGATTCCCTAGTTATGTGCTATCATTGGCATGGATATTTGCCTCGATTGATAGTGATTTCAACCTTGCCTTTCCATTACCTAGATAACCATGGTGTTGTGGGCTTCCCCCTTGTATTTCTGATTGGTTCTTAAGTTCCCTATGACTGTGGGTTGGAACAAATGCTCTGGAACAACTTGGGTTGAGTTACTAGTTCATGGAACATGCAGGTTAGTGTAAACACTCTAAGCCTTGTGGGTTGAGTTACTAGTCCTTGGAGCCGCGGGTGGAACAAACACTTTGGAGCCCTAATTTAGTTGTGGGTTGAGTTACTAGTTCCTAGAGCTCTGGACAACTTGGGTAGAGACCAATCTAATTGATTTTAGTGATTTATGGACCGTATAGGTGAGATCAATATGGTTGAGGGTTGAGGTGGTTTGGCCTTTGGAGGCCTTGGTTGGTTTTGTCTTGGTTTATCCCATGAGATCCCACATTCATGCTTGGAATATGGCGCGTGGGTGATTGGCTGAAAGTGAGATTTGGTTTAGCCTAATCATATGGTCGGGTGGTACGTGAAATTCCCTAACTTGGTTAGCATTTTCATGTGCTAAAATGAGATATTTTCCTAGTGTGATCTATGAGCACTTGTACTGGTTATCATGTTGATATTATGGTTGAGTTGCCATGGTTTCTATTATGGTTATATGTTGGTTATATGATGTATTCTATCTATGGCTCTTGACATGTTTTGATAAGTTATTGAATGGTTGATGAATGCATGGGCTAACAAGTGTTATTGCAACTTGTTAGAGAGGGCATAGAGCCTTCTTAGTGATTCTCAGATGAAGTTTAGATCCCTATGATCATATATGCATTCATAACATATTGCTTATATGTTTACCATATGTTTGATGAAATGTCTGTCATGGATTAGGCATGTCTAGGTCAAGTTCTTGCTTGAGTTTTGATTGAATATCATTGTCATCACCTTTGAATGCATTATGGAAAGTTACAAATAGTTATGGGCAGTGGTCAAGAGAATAGCCTAAAAAAGTGGCTCAAATTTGGGAACCACTGGCACATAACTGGAGTTTTTGGGCCATAACTGCATGGAAGAAAGCATGCGAGTGAAATTATAGGCTTTCAACCACATGGATGTAGTTTCAAGGGTGAATATGGAGCTAGGTCAATGAAAAAGGTTTTAGCTCAGGGATTGATCACTTAGAGTTGTTTTTAGCCTCCTGAGTGGTTTCTGGTCCCTGAGGGATGTCAAATTGTTGTTGCTTTGTCGTCCCCACTTCCATAACTTGAACTTGGAGGTCAGGTCATATCATAGTGACACTCGTCTCATGTTTACCTTAGCGAGCTTGTAGAAATGGGTAAATGTGGGAGGAGGAATTACAATTGGTAGAGCTCCATAAAATTTGTAACAAAAAAGTAAGAAGATATATATGGAAGTTGAAATATGTTTGGTTTGTTGTTGAAGATGAGAACCTATTAGAAGAATTTAAGATTTGCTCCTTGATATTAGTCACAAAGTTCGTGTGAATGCACAAAATTTCCCTTAGACCAAGATTTGAGACTATTTTATCTTGTGATTTATTATTCGTTTGCTCTCAGGAAAATGAATGCAGTGTTAGAATTAATTATATCTACATCACACTCTCTTTATTTAATATGATGCCAAGATATGATTCTCCATCTTGTCTCGACCATGAACCACATAGGATGGTTTCAAACAGGACGAAAACATATTTCTGATGTGATTTTTTTTATTGAAAACTTTCTCATTAATGAAAACTTGTTCACTTATATGCTTGGAACCTTAAAAGAAAAAATATTGATAGCTTAATGTTGGTAAGTCCAATTTTTTTTTCCCATTAGTTGAATTTTCAATCTATTTAAGTAATAAAACTATGGGAATGTGACTTCGATGAGACATGTTGGAGTGAAGTTGAACAAACTTGTGGCATAATCGAGATTTCCAACAACTTTGAGCATATTTAAGTTCTAATGTTGGTTTTGGTGCTAGAAATGAACAAATACACAAGTTAGAGGACCATACATACGTACTAATTGGTCATTAGTTTCAATTGTTGGAAAGTTCCTTGGCTGATAGAAATTACATTGGGCATTCCAGATTTAATTGGCGTAGAATTGAAAATTTAGGTCCACTTTATAAGACTTTTGTCATAGTAGGGATGTCTTTGGAGTTGGGTTATTGAGGCAACAGAGAATGAAGGGAATGGAATAACAAGACTAGTAAGCTTGTATATCATCAAACAATACATCTAGACATGTAGTATTAATATTGTGAATAAGGACAATGTGTCAAGCCCCGTGTTATTCATACATTAGTGTTATCCTTATAATGACTTACTTGCAAGGTTCTCTTGTTATAGTTGTAGAGAGACTAGCCATAGAGACAACTTCTATTACTTAGGAGGTCATGCTTTTTAAAAGGAAGAAGGAAGAACAAGCTTTAACCATGTTTGCTAGCATGATGCATGACGCAATATGATTTCACATTGATAAAAAATTAAAAAAGTGAAGCTTTCATGAAATGATTTGCAAGCTAGTTTATGTCTTTTAGGCAATGGATTATGATTGAAAAAACACACAAGATAAAGAAAATTTTGTAGAATTTTAACAGTTAAAATGGACAATAAGCAACATCAAAACACAACAAATTGATGATTAAGTTCACCCCTTCTGGGCTATGTCTTTGGTTCCACCTTCCAATGGTGGATTTTTTTATTATATGCTCAAATACATCAACATACAAGTCTCAATTGGCAAAAATAACACTGCCATTCCATCCAGAATGACCAAAATCTCCTCTATAGGCTCTTCTTGGGTTAAAAAAGGCTTAAAATGGCCATGATAAGCCTCCTTCTTCAAACTACATGCAAATAGCTCTACAAACTGGTTTTCTCAACGACTTGGGCAACAAAATCGTTCTGTGGTGTAATGGTTTGGCGCTTAGTTAGAAACCCTAAGGTCTTGGGGTTTGATCCACAAAACTCGACAGAGGTTAGCATTTTGGTATGTTGTGTTAATTTTTTTTTTTTTTTTATAAGGATGAAACCCTCTCCTTATGTCATGCTATTGGTTGTTTGGGGCCACATGTGATCGAGGGGCACGGGCCATAGGCCACGTGCCCTCCCTAACATGCTCTCGGTCTCATGAAACTCACATAAACTGGGCTTAGGATGCAGACAAGGTGCCAAGCATCCTTCCCCCTTTGCTTCCACCTGTGGTTGCGTATACACCAAAGAACCAATGGTCGGGCGTGCCTGCCGACCATCCCATTACCACAACCGTCGAGCTCCTAAAGTTTAAATAGGGACCACCTCAATTGAATACCAAGTGGCACTTGCAGTGCACCGATAGGGCATCGGTTTAGCAGACGAGAGGTTACATGTCTGATTCGTGTAGAGGTTTATCGATCCATCCAATAATTTTTGGCCCCAAAACTAGGGACACTTGGCGGCATCCCATAGGGCCATGTGGCACCCTCTAGTTGGCCCATGTGGTGTGCTATGATTGGTCCACCACATCAACCATACACCCATTCATCATGTGCCACGTGTTGATCCCTGATTGGCTCCCGTATGTCATCATATAGACTACCATGTGGCATCTGTACACTGCACAGTAAACCCTACAGTTACCTTTTTAGTTGTTTGCCAAAAACTTCAGAACACAATAACTTCCTCATACTGTGTTGGATTGAGGTGATTCAAGCATCGTTTGAATCAGAATAACGTGATCTATGATTTGGCATAGGTTTCAGGAGATTTTAAGCACTTCCGTTTTTGAGCATATTTTTGATCCCCTTGATCATTCCTCCCCACTAGAAGATTTTGGACCACCAAAAGTCTGTTTTTACTCAACAAGTAAGTGAGGGTACAACTACCTCACTTTCACAATCTTTATCCACCTTGCTTTGCTTGTATTGGTACCTTTGAGCCCTAGACGAAGATACTCCACATTACCTCTGTGTGAAGTTCTTATCCACCTATTAAGAATTGAGTCTTCCTATAACTCATTTAAATATCTAGGAGAACAATATTTTATAGATGGAATATGAACATTATCTTCTTGATCAACAACCATAGTAGGCTCATACAATCTTAAGTTTTCCACATTCACAACAAAATAAATTTACATGTAAGGTGGAAAATCTAATTGGAAAGTGTTGTTACCAATCTTCTACAAGATTTTGAAAGGACCATATTTGATTGGATTGAGCTTTTTACCTTCACCTTGTAGTCTTTCCTTGATGATGTGCGACCAAACTTGATCTCCCACTTGGAAATCATGATGAACCTGATGCTTATCATGTCTTTCTTTGTACTTGCCTTCGATTTTCTCCAACTGTTCTTGTACCCTTTAATGCACTAGATGGATTTGTTCAATGAAATGCTTGGCTTTGTCCACATCACTATGCTCATCTACTACAATATCTTTACCGAATATTAAAATCTGAAGGAGACTTTGGCAAATAACCGAAATGACCTTCGAATGGAGATACTTGTGTAGATGAATGCTTGGCACAATTGTAGGCATGTTGGATGTAATGCAAATGCTTATCCCAAATTTTAGGATGCTTACCACAATATCCTCGAAGGAGATGCACTATTGTTATGTTCACTACTTCTGTATGGCCACTAGTTTGTGGATGAAATGTTGTGCTCTTCTTCAACTTTGTGTCCATGAGTTCCCATAAACTTGACCAAAACTTCTTGATAAATCAAGAATCTCGATCAGAAATAATCGAAGTAGGTAACCCAAAATGAACCCATACATTTTGGAAGAACATATTTGTGATTTGTTCAACTGTAACCTGTTTCTTACATGACATCAACACACACATTTTGTTGAAACGATCCACTACAACATATAAATAATCATGACCTTTCTTAGACATTAGTAGCCCCCCCAAAAAATCCACAGAAATACTTTCCCAAGGAAAAGAGGCAAGAAGTGGAGAGTACAAACCCAATTTTGTATCACTTGGCTTGCTAGTAGCACATATAGAACACCCTTTTACATATCTTGATACAATTTCATTCATATAAGGGCAATAATAATACCTCTGTAATTGAGAAACTTTTTTTCCTTCACCGAAGTGACCAACAATAAGAGAAGTGTAGGCTTACCTTATTACATTGACTCTTTCACCCCGTGGAGCACATAACTTGCCAAGATGATATAACAACTTGTTATGAACATGATAATCTAACTCTTAAACATGATTGCCTTGACTCAAACTTGCATAAACATCTTTAAAATATTCATCTTGAGCATACTGTTCAATACAACTTTCATGCATTATTGAGTTATTCTTAAGAATAAAAGATGCATTAACAATATGCCTTGATATCATATTTTCAACTTTGTTGTATATGCCTTTCTTATATCGGATTACCAAATGAAATTGCTGCAGTAAATCCCATCCATCTGAAATGTCTAGCTTGCTGTAGCTTGGTTTGCGATTGTAAATATTATAAAGATTGATGGTTAGTATGAATAATCGTTTCTTTACCCATCAAATAATGCTTCCATTTATTCACTCTTTGTACCAAAGCACACAAATATTTGTCATAAGTTGGATAGTTAATTACTGCATTGTAAAATGCTTCAGAATGAGAACATATTAGCTTACCATGTTGCATGAAAACTGCTCCTATAGCATATTCCCTTGCAACGTTTTGAATTTCAAATGGCTGCTATTGTTTTCCTCTTTCAAAGTGTTGAATTATTTCTTTTGTTTGCGTCCACACTGAAAGACATGCTTCACACTTGTCAAAGCATGTAATGGTGTTGGAATGAATGATAAGTTAGTGATAAGTTTTCTCCAATATTGGGTTGCTCCCAAAAAACTCCTAACTTCGGTTACATTGTTGGGTTGAGGCCAATTCACATTAACATCAACTTTGGAGGGATCATTCTTCAATTCACCACCTCCTACAATATGACCCAAATAAACCAAAGAGGTTTTCCCAAATTCACATTTAGATATCTTCAAATACATTTTTGTTGGCATTATGATTCAAGTGTTGTCCTTGATGGCAACTCACTCAGAGGCTGGTACAGGTGCTCAGAGGTTGGTACAGGTGGTACAGGTGATGGCAACTTAATCAGAGGACAGATCTGAGTATAGCAGGCCAAGACAATTCATACACGCAGGTTCGTTAAGCCCAAGTCGCGTGTACACGCAGGTTGGCTTCAGTAAAAGCGCGTGTATGTGAAAACGTACCTTTGGTCCATGGCGGTTAGTCCTTGGAAGTTGTGCCTATGGTTTTGGACCATGGCATCTCGACGGACGTGTTGATCCCTAGTTTTGAAGTTGATGGTATTGTGTTACTATGGTTTTGGACCGTGGTATTGTAAAGGGCCTAAGGCTATATAAGGAGAAGATCATTAGGCATATGAAGGTAAGCAAGGTGCAAGAGTGTGTGAGTGATGAAGATCTGAGGAAGTGTGAGATCCAAGTGCTGGTTATGGGTTGGTGATCTGAACCAAGGTTTCACTCATGTGGAGGATGATGAATGATGGAACGAGATCTCAAGGCTTGGAATGATTATCTTCATATGGTTTGCCTGTGGATAGATCAGATCTACTGACGCATGTTTATTATTATGATCTGGGTATGTTTTGATGTCTGATATAGCTGCAGAGTTATAAGTTAGAATTTGCAGATCTGTACGCGGGTTGGCTTTGGTAAAAGAGCGTATACACGCAGGTTGGGTTCATCCAAGTAGCGTATACAATGTGAAGTATGATATTTGAAGATGAAGTTGGATCTGGTTGTTGTTATGTTGTCTGGTTGTTGTTGACAGGGTTACAGTGATTCAGAATTGGGTGTTTCAGTGATTGATGATGCAGGTTGTTCTACAATGGTGATTGTTTCATGGATCCAGTATGAAAATGTATGAAATGTGGTCCCGGGAAGATCGTAGGCCGGCACCTACGTACTGGTAAACATATCAGCCAGTACAAGAGCCAAGGGGGTTGTAGCTCCCTTCCAGGAGCAGCTGGAAAACGAGTGAAGGTTGTAGCCTTCTGTAGGGTTGGCACCTACGTACTAGTAAATGGATCGGCTAGTACAAGAGCTATGAAGGTTGTAGCCTTCTGTAGGGTTGGTACCTACGTACTAGTAAATGGATCGGCTAGTACAAGAGCTATGAGGGTTGTAGCCCTCTGCAGGTTGCAGCCTGCGTGCTGGTAAATGACTGCACCAGTGCATTGTAAAAGAAGTTTCTTATTAAAGAAGAAAGAGACGAATTGCAGCAGGTGGTTTTCACCCACATTGGGTTTCCACCTTATATCATGGTGTTCATGTGTGTGGCTCTTGTGTGATGTTCTGTTCTGTTATTCTGCATCTGTTTACTGTTAATATGCTTAATAATGATCTGATGCATTTACTGAAGATTAAGCTAACTGAATTATAAGATCTCTGGATATACGCGAGTTTCATTAGACACAGTAGCGTGTACACGCGGGTTTACTTAATTGAAGTAGCGTATATGTTTCTGAGCATGAAATTGAAAAAGTTTGATTGATCTGATAATACTGATTCACCCCCCCTCTCAGTATTATTTCCAACAATTGGTATCGGAGCAGGTCCTTCAGAGAAGCTTGATCGCTTGAAGGAGATTCGTAGAACAATGGGGAAGAAAGCACGTCAGAAGAAGAAGACAGCTCAAAGGAACAATGACAACCTGCCGTTGAGTGGAAGTAAGAATTCAGATCCTGAATCACCTCAGAATGAAGATGGACAAACAAATGAAGTATCAGATCAAACCATAGATCAGCAAGATCTACCTAGCAAAAAGGAGAATGCCCTCAAAGAAGAAATCATCAAATTAGAAGATCTGTTGGAATGTGCCTCCAGAACTCGACAAATGCTGCTAGCACTGAATAAAGAGCAAGAAAACGAGATCCTCAAACTAAGGCATCAGTTGGATGAAGGAAGGAAAGCTGAAGAGACCTTGAAGAAGCAATGTCTAGACAAAGAAGAACAACATCAAGTTGAGGTAAATATCTTGAAAAGTAAATTAGAAGAAAAGGATAAACTATTACGATTTCAAGATAGTACTAAGATCTTGGATGATATTCTTAGTAGTCAAAGGTCCCCTGCTATCAAAACTGGTCTTGGTTTTCATAAGTCTATTGAAGGTGAATCTGGTTCACAAAGTAAGACAAGAATCTCTCATGCAAAATCTGAAAGGCTCTACAAGGAGATGAAAGGTCAACCCCATCAACAATCAAGGAAAGAGACTCCTCAAAGAAAATCTTTTACTCCTCCTATGAATAATGTTGAATGTTATGTATGTCATAATCTTGGACATGTTGCAGCTAGATGTAGAAGAAGAAGGGTTCAAGACCATCATGCAGAAAGATCATCACACTCAAGGTACTTTAATGGATATTGCTTTTCTTGCAATATGTTTGGTCACAAAGCTGCTGATTGCTATAGGAGGAATATGAAACATGTAAGATGCTATGCATGTAACAAGTTTGGACATAGAGCAAAGGATTGCAGGAACAAAGCTCATGATAAGAAGAAATCATCAACATGCTTAAAGATATGGAAAAAGAAGGAAGTTCAGCCAGAAAGATGTGGCACAGCACAGGGTACTCAGCACAGCACAGACATAACAGACTCAGGGGGAGCTGAAGGCATAGAACTTCAGTGTTCTAATTCTAATACGCAAGTTTCATGAAGCAAATCCGCGTATATACGCGAGTTTCACACTACAAAGTCGCGTATATGTCAGTTTGTGAAAAAGCAGTGGGGACAGACTCAGAAAAGGGGTCTGATATGATCCAGTCCAGTATATGTTCTATTGGTTAACAGTTACAGTCTGCTGAGGATGTCTGGAAATGTCTTGATACTTATGGCACAGGCTCAGGGGGAGCATATACTTCAAATAATGCATTGTTGGCATTATGGTTAGAAGCTGTTGATAAAGTCTATGATACATCTTGCTGTTTGATCAAAGGAATGGTATTGCAGGCTGATGCTTATGGTACAGATCGTGATGCTGCTGGTGGCCTTCATAAGTCCTGGTCTAGATATTTCATCTCTATGTCATGTATCTCTTTTATGATGTCAAGGTCATGTAACGGCCTATGTTGGTTTCCCCACTATTCCTGGGATGAATGATGTAATGTTCATGTCTTATCATGAGTAAACTCTTAATGTATCTCCACATGGTTAGGTAGATGAGTCAATATTGGTATATCCCCACTAGGTTGGGTGATGAATGTATGTATTGAGTCTTTTGGTGATAGGAAGGTCTTCTATGATGTATAAGTCCTTGTTCTTCTTGAAGAACATCTTTTGCAGATCTTGCCTACAGTCAAGGGGAGCATGAACAGCACAATTTAGCAAGAGCAGGATGGATAGATTGGTACACTTTGGCATACACAAAGGGGGAGCACATTTGGAGATTGCAGCAGGTACTCAGGGGGAGTATGGACAGCAGAAGGTATACCAAAGAAGAGGATATCTTGGTACGCCCTTTGCCCTTGATGTCAAAGGGGGAGAGTGACTTGGTGTGGTGGTTGCCATCAAGTCCAAAGGGGGAGATTGTTGGCATTATGATTCAAGTGTTGTCCTTGATGGCAACTCACTCAGAGGCTGGTACAGGTGCTCAGAGGTTGGTACAGGTGGTACAGGTGATGGCAACTTAATCAGAGGACAGATCTGAGTATAGCAGGCCAAGACAATTCATACACGCAGGTTCGTTAAGCCCAAGTCGCGTGTACACGCAGGTTGGCTTCAGTAAAAGCGCGTGTATGTGAAAACGTACCTTTGGTCCATGGCGGTTAGTCCTTGGAAGTTGTGCCTATGGTTTTGGACCATGGCGTCTCGACGGACGTGTTGATCCCTAGTTTTGAAGTTGATGGTATTGTGTTACTATGGTTTTGGACCGTGGTATTGTAAAGGGCCTAAGGCTATATAAGGAGAAGATCATTAGGCATATGAAGGTAAGCAAGGTGCAAGAGTGTGTGAGTGATGAAGATCTGAGGAAGTGTGAGATCCAAGTGCTGGTTATGGGTTGGTGATCTGAACCAAGGTTTCACTCATGTGGAGGATGATGAATGATGGAACGAGATCTCAAGGCTTGGAATGATTATCTTCATATGGTTTGCCTGTGGATAGATCAGATCTACTGACACATGTTTATTATTATGATCTGGGTATGTTTTGATGTCTGATATAGCTGCAGAGTTATAAGTTAGAATTTGCAGATCTGTACGCGGGTTGGCTTTGGTAAAAGAGCGTATACACGCAGGTTGGGTTCATCCAAGTAGCGTATACAATGTGAAGTATGATATTTGAAGATGAAGTTGGATCTGGTTGTTGTTATGTTGTCTGGTTGTTGTTGACAGGGTTACAGTGATTCAGAATTGGGTGTTTCAGTGATTGATGATGCAGGTTGTTCTACAATGGTGATTGTTTCATGGATCCAGTATGAAAATGTATGAAACGTGGTCCCGGGAAGATCGTAGGCCGGCACCTACGTACTGGTAAACATATCAGCCAGTACAAGAGCCAAGGGGGTTGTAGCTCCCTTCCAGGAGCAGCTGGAAAACGAGTGAAGGTTGTAGCCTTCTGTAGGGTTGGCACCTACGTACTAGTAAATGGATCGGCTAGTACAAGAGCTATGAAGGTTGTAGCCTTCTGTAGGGTTGGTACCTACGTACTAGTAAATGGATCGGCTAGTACAAGAGCTATGAGGGTTGTAGCCCTCTGCAGGTTGCAGCCTGCGTGCTGGTAAATGACTGCACCAGTGCATTGTAAAAGAAGTTTCTTATTAAAGAAGAAAGAGACGAATTGCAGCAGGTGGTTTTCACCCACATTGGGTTTCCACCTTATATCATGGTGTTCATGTGTGTGGCTCTTGTGTGATGTTCTGTTCTGTTATTCTGCATCTGTTTACTGTTAATATGCTTAATAATGATCTGATGCATTTACTGAAGATTAAGCTAACTGAATTATAAGATCTCTGGATATACGCGAGTTTCATTAGACACAGTAGCGTGTACACGCGGGTTTACTTAATTGAAGTAGCGTATATGTTTCTGAGCATGAAATTGAAAAAGTTTGATTGATCTGATAATACTGATTCACCCCCCCTCTCAGTATTATTTCCAACAATTTTGTCCTTTTTCAAGACATCTAGAACTTGCTTTACATGCTTGACATGCTCTTCACGAGTCTTACTAAAAATCAAGTTATCATCTAAGTATACTATGAAAAAATCATCAAGGAATGGTTGTAATACATCATTCAGAACTCTCATGAATGTGGTAGGTGCATTGCAAAGCCAAATGGCATAACTAACTATTTAAACAAACCTTGTTTTGTCTTGAAAGAAATTTTCAAAATATCATCTTCAACAATCCTTATCTGATGATAACTGCTTCTCAAATCTATCTTAATAAAATAAACAACATCATTTATTTGATCTAGTAATTCATCAATGCGAGGAAGAGGATAATGATTCTTTACTACGATCTTGTTCAAAGCTCAGTATTCCACACACATGTGCCATGTACCATCTTTCTTTAGGACCAAAACAATAGGAGACTCACAAGGAGATGTACTAGGTCTGAGGACCTCTTTGTTAAGCAACTCTTGATTTTTCTTCTTAATTTCTACATTCTCCAAAACTAACATTCTATACATGCCAATATTTGGAAGTGCTGCATCCTGCTGCAATTGAATCCTCTTTTTCGAGGTAACCCTTCAGGGTCCTGAAACATTTTGTCATAAGTGTTAACAATTTCAACTAGTTCATGCTTGAATTTAGAATCACATCCTAAGAAAGCTTCAATTTCAACATGATCTTTGGCTTTAATCATCAACAACACAAAATTATTACTAGCGTTAACAAGCCTTTTCATTTGACAAACACTAACAAGAGATAAGTTCATCTTCTTGTGATTTGCTCTAACAATATACTCAAATCCATCTTTGACAATATGATATTTGTTCTCATGAAAATAGAATATGGCTTTTCAGTCATATAAGTATGGACTCCCTAAGCCAATCCCACAAATATCAAGTGGTACAACATCAAGCTCTACCTCATCTATAAAATTAACAGTGATGGAAAATTCGAGTTTACATTTTCTTGTCACTTTCAATTTGGAATCATCACATACCTAACCCAAAGGGTAAGGGTTTTCATGAGGTGTAGTCTCTAAATTAATCTTCTTGACAATTGGTTTAGAGATAAGATTGACTTGAGATCCACTATCAAATAATGTATCAACCTTTGTATGCTTTGTAATGACCCTGATATGGAAAATCTCACTTCTTTCTTTATCATTTTGAGATTCAATAGGCTTAATAGAAGAACTAGTACTTGCATTAGAAGTTATACCTTTCATTCCCATGACTGTGATTGTGGTTTCATCACTTGAATCAGATTCTAGATCTTGTTGAGTTGTAGCAACAATCTTTTGTTTCACCTTGTTATTGAACTTCTTTGGTCTCAATTATGGATGTAGTTTCCAACAATGGTCTTCATCATGTCCATATTTTGAGCAATGATTACAAGTAAGTTTCTCTCCCTATTTCTTAACAATAGCATTCTTCTTACCTTTGCCTTCAAACTTGCCCTTTCCTTTGTCTCCAGATTGAAAGGGTTTCTTGTTGGATTCTTGAGGAACATTCTTGCCTATTTATTCTAAATGAGTTTCCTGAACACATACTTCATCTAGATTGGTGGGATTAAACATAAGCATAGTATGTCTCAAATAACTATGTAATCCACCTATATACTTAAGGAGAGTATCTTGTGAGGTCAAATCAACACCCAAAATTAAAGCTCTTCTTCTAAATTCTTATGTGTAACTTTGCACACTCTTGCCTTTAGCTTGTCTAAATTTTTTCCAATCCATAATTTCTTTTTTTCATGTAAACTAATGGATAAAATTTCCTTCTTAATGCAACTATAAAATCATTCCAAGAAGAGATAATTATACCACTTTTCTTCAAATCTTCTTGAGTTTCGACCTCGCACCAGATGAGGGTTGCACCTTCCAAGCGAAGAGAAACAAGTTGGATCTTTGTAACATCATCATCAATCTTTTGAATCCTGCAATAGAATTCAATTTGATGAACCCAATTATCCAACTTTTCAACATTTACTTCTTTACTGTACATTGGCAATTCAAACTTGACATAAATATTAATCAAAGGAGACTTAGCATGTCTAGTTGAAGGCGTAGGAGGAGTAGGTCTATGAGATGAAGGAGGTGAAGAAGGAGGTGAGGATGGAGGTGTAGATGGAGATGGAGGAGGAGGAGGAGGTGGATGCTTACTCCCATTACCCCCATTACCTTTTGGTTGATTAGAACTTCCTCCTTGCAACCTTGTTGTTCTCTCATTATACAACACTTTCACCATCTCAGTCATATCAAAGAAAGCTTTTCTAAAATCTATTTCATCCTCAAACATTAGCTCTTATCCTTGTCCTTCTTCACGTTCCATGAATTGTGGAGTTTGTGACCTCCTTGAGTGAATTTGAGGGTTAGGTTACTTCAAGTGCTCCTTTTCCTCTTCTCAATTTAGACCTTGTTAGCATTCAAAAACCTTAAAAATTCTGTCAAACCTTCGTAAAAACCATGCTCTGATACCAAACTGATCTAAACTTAAAAAATTGAAGGTTTCATGAAATGATTTGCAAGCTAGTTTATTTCTTTTAGGCAATGGATCGTGATTGCAAAAACACACAAAACAAAGTAAATTTCAAAGAATTTTAACAGATAAAATGGACAATAAGAAACATCAAAAGACAACAAATTGATGATGGAGTTCAACCCTCCAGGGCTAGCTTCTAATGGTGGCCTTTGTTATTATATGCTCAAATTCTTAAATATATCAACATACAAGTCTTAATTTGCAAAAATAACATTGCCATTATGTCTAGAATGCCCAAAAACCCCTATGTAGGCTCTTGTTGGGCTCAAAAAGTCTAAAAAATGGCTAATATAGGCCTCCTCCTTTAAACTGCGTACAAATAACTCTACAAATTGGTTTGCTCTGCAACTTGGGCAACAAAATCGTTCTGTGGTGTAATGGTGTGGTGCTTAGGTAAAAACCTGGATGCCTCAGGTTCGATCGAAAAAACTTGGTGGAGATTAGTGTTTTGACGCACTGTGTTAAATATTAAACAATTTTTTTTATAAGGTCAAATCCCTTTCCTTACGCTGCACTGATGGTCGTTTAGGGCCCATTGATGGCACTGTATGCCACCAACATGTAAGGGTATCTCCCCTATGTGAAGTCTCAATTATAACTCACACCATTTGGTATAGGAGTCCCATCCAACTATATGGTCCGACCACTATTGGAAATGTTTCAAAGATATGCTTTGGTTACAATCACACATGAGAGATCACAACACCTCTTTGGGAATCAAGTATGTAAGCTTTGTGAGACACCCAATGTAAGGTACACTAGGGAACTTCCATGATTGGTAAAGGAAAACGAGCCTTCAGTTATAAAAGTAATAGTACTATCCTAAAGGGGGACCTAGGAATGAGAGAAAGGTTTGTTGGTTACTTACATATTAGTCCACATAATAAACAACAATAATGAAAACATAACAACACTTATACAAAATTAACCTGTTGATGGTGCTGGACCCACCAACATGTCAAGGGGATCTCCTTGGTAAGAAGTCCCAATTAGACTTCAGACCATTTGGTGTAGGAGTCCCAACAGTGGGTCGTAAGGTAATGCCTTGACCACGATGTCGCACAAAGGCAAGTAAGATAACTCTATCAGTAGCAAGGGTGTGACCGCTTCAGTGAGTAAAGGAAGGTGTATGAGAGGTTCTAACACAGGTGGGTTGAGATGAGGGTGAAGGTGAGTTCCAGGTTGAAAGGGATCAATCCCAACTTGGTTGGGAACAAACAACGCACAGGACATACACAGCTTCTGGCGGAGCAGTCCACACGGATGCAACAATCACAACATACAAGGTAAAATAACGCGTACAACACTCACGGATCAGTCCGAATGAGTGCAATGGTTGTTACAACGAGCTTCTTATGAAAGGTCTGTTTGATGTCTGACAGAGAAGTTGACATGGACAGGACACCATTAACAACATATACAACACATTTCCATTAATAGATTATGCATTACAACAAATGAAATAGTTTAGATGTATAACACAGGTTAAAGCAACATGCATTACAAGTGTTAAAGATCAATCTTACAACAGATACAATACATGTGTGAAAACGTGCTAGCTCTTATTATATAAAGAAGTGTAAGTTCCAATCATACAATACATCCATGTAAACCTGCTAGTCCCAATAGTGGAACATTACAACCACATCAGCCTGCTCCTCCAAAGGGATGAACTAGCTCCATGCAGTGGAGAAGCCAAGGCACGTTAGAATACTGTCCAAGATCTTTCCAAGATAGTCTTATCAGAAGATTGGTTGACCAAAAATCCCTTCCAATGAGTTATGAGGGACTATTTATAGCAAAGGGTGGGGTGACCCTTGACATTCCCCTTTGTGACAGTTCAACTACCCTCATGACTCTTCACTTACTCTATGACTGTTACATCCATTTATTGACACTTGACATGACTCAACATTACAATGCACATGTACTCATGTGAGACAAAATGGCTTGAGCAAGCCATGCAAAACATCACTAACACTTAGTCCGTTGTGATGAGACTAACTCTTTGACATGCTTGTGATGGTGAAGGTGGCGAGCTGAGGCCAAGCTTGGTCGTTCGTGATGGTGTGCATGCACCCCATGGTGACATCTTGCTGAAGTGAACTCTTGCCTATGTTGTATCCGGTGCATTGGTTCGGTTCCTTCATCTAACTCGTCTGCTAACATGCGCATGGTATTATTGGGTGAGGTTGAACTGGAACACACTGATGCATAGCATCCGTGCTGATATTCAAGTGTGTGCTGGTGGTCATGTGCATCAACGTGCCAAAGTACATGTTCAGCTCCAGTTGGACTTTCTTTTGTCTTCGCCTTGGTGAGTGTGCTGAATGGGTTAGATTGCATGTGTGCACACAATGACATGCATGCTACTGAATCCCTTGCATGCGATCAATAACACTGCTCACCATGTCTGCTCCATGCTAGCTGTTGGGATGGATCTTTAACTTGTATGGGCTCAGTTTCATCCATGAGTGCATGTTGCGCCCAGTGGTGTTCCTGTTCCTGCTGCAACTTATTCGTCTATCTATGCGACTTCATGTTCTTCCTTGAGTTGCTGCTTCAACACATGCAATTCCTTCTTTGTTCCATTCTCTGTCTTTGCACGATCTTCATGTCCTGTCGTTACCTCATAGCCTGAGTCTCCCATGTTGCTTTCATCATCTGTGGATCTTCTTGATCTTGCAACTTTGTTCTGCCTCTGTGTTGCCAACAACCTTCCTCTTGCATTCATTGTATTCCTTGCGTTTGCTGCGCTCACTGCATTCGGTATGCTGCCTTTAGCTGTTGTTCATGACGCTTCTCGCTGTGATATATTGATGTTATTGTATACGAACAACTTGATGTCTTCGTGAGTAGGCAAGTTCATAGACATTTGATCGACTACATCTCTAGGTGTTCTATGAGCGGTGTCTTCAACTCTGCCCTCTTGGAAACCATTGCACCTGCACTATTGAGAGGTAGATGAACACCTGCAATACCTGGAGACATGGCAACACTCATGGCAAGCAATCTGTCAGTCGAAAACCAAAATGAACTTGAGAACTGACTTGCAGCATACCTGTGCGACTGATCATGAAGGTTCCGCAATTCGGCCGGGAGGTTGGGAGACTGACTGCCAAGACTGCCCAAGGCATAGTTTGGGTTGCTGGAAGACTGACTAACTGCTAGAGCTACGCAATACACAGTCCAGTCTGGCTACTGACTGCTAGAATTGCGTAATGCACAATCTCAACTGGCAATGGCTGCGGGCTTAGTGACTGCATTGCGCAATTTTCTGGGCTAGCAGTCACTGTCACTCAGAAATGCACAAAATTGTCTTGGAGGACAGTCACTGGGCAGAAATGTACATTTCCTAAGAGGAAGACAGAGCCTTCCCTCTCAGGATTGCACAATGCTATCTTGGTGAGGCCAAGTTCGGGCCAAGGCTGCCTAGACTCGTCTACGGGCAACTGAAAGTGAATATGATTGCGAATGCATGGTGATACTGAGTGTAAGCATAAGTGAATGATCATGCATGAAAACGACGAATGATAGATTCAGAAAATGGAACAACATGCATGTGAGTGAGGCGAGTTGCTGAATCGGTGACCATTCGCGAAAAACAGTTTCATGCAGTCGACAATAGTGAGATGTTGATGAAAACTGAAATGGTGCTAGGACAAGCTAATATACATATGAACGACAACATGTGTTCAAAGAAATCAAGCAAACAATACTCATACAAGCGAAAACACAAAAAGTGAAAGAAATGCAACAAAAGGCATGCTAAGCGGGCTTACCCCAAAACAACTGAGCTAAATGTGTCGACAGCTCCTAGATGTGATGTGGGATGTCAGAGATGCAAGGTTGATGTGAGGAATGAGCTCTGCAACGCTCGGTTGATGAATTTTGATAGCATTGAGGTTGTGATGCGCATGCCACAAATCTAGGGAAAGCAACATTCGGTGGGAGGTTTCTGAAATGATCCTTGCATGTAATCTCCAACTGCTAGAAAAAGATCCCTGAAACAAGGGATGCCTTTGCATGCTGCCTTGGGAGAAGCAATCCATGCATGCAATCCAGTTTTGCTCGGTCCCGAAGGGAACCGGTCAACTTAGCTGCACATGCAAGAGACTACTCCACTGTTGGGAGAAAATGCGCATTTCTGGCTAGGAGATTTGTGCAATTTCTAGGTAGAGCAGCTCACTGTTGCCCAGATTTGTGCAAATTCTGGGCTGAGCAGCCCTGCTGGGGAAAATTGCGCAATTCCTGCTGGGAGTGTTGCTTGGTAGAATTCCGCAATCTTGGAGCCCAACAGGCTGCCAGATAGGATTGCACAATTTCTAGAGGGAAGGTTGGTTTCCCTCCAGAAATGCATAATTTTCTCGGGGAAGCTGCTCAGCCTGCAGCTGGACCAAGTCTGGGTGAACAACTTGTGAGGGGAATGCATCAAGCTGTGATCGACAGGCTGCCTTTGCACAAGCAAAACACCTAAGCTTGTGAACCTGATAAAGCAAGACAAGCTATTGTGAAGGTTGGAAGGGAGGCTCCAAAATGAAGCTAAGGAAAAATTTTGGAGGGTGGTTGTAGCCGCTACAACATAACCATAGCTAAGCAATGAATTATTTCATTAAAATTAGTATATAACTAAAGCAACATATATCACAAACATAACAAGAGTAGTCCTAATATATCTAAGATATGTGTATGAAGAAGTTTCAACTCATAGAGCTTCTGATTAAGAATTAAATATCCCAAGTACACTATTACATAGATGAAACACTATATCCAATAGTTGAACATGAAGCCACAACTTTCTTCTCCAAAGAATGATCTATCTCTGTTGGGTCCCTATAATACTAGTGATTACCTCATTACTATTGTAGTTGCATCCCTTATTAATATTGTTGTGCCCCTATTATCCCCATATTGTTATTACTGTGCCCCATAGAATCTCTCTATTGTTATTTTTGTGGCTTTATATTATTATTGTTAGGTCGGCTGGGTTATATTGTGACTCCTTAGACTCCTATATATAGAAAGGAGGTTTTGTCATTTGAATCATCGAAGAATTGTTCATTTATATAATGTAAAGGAGGTTGCCCCCTCGAAGAGGCTGAATTCTAAGGCGTTGATCTATCTATTCTCTCTTTTCTTGTGCTAGTTTCATAACATTTGGTATCACAGCTTTGGATTCTAGGGTTTCGCTTCTCCAAACAGGTCATCGTGGCATTTTCGCTATAACTTTGTTTCTGCGACATTTCAGAAGCTAAAAAAAACCCATTTGAGAAGAAATCGCGTTGAATCTTGGGTCCAAGTTTCAGAGCTTTTTGCACTATATTTGCGGAGATATGATCTGAGGAATCTTTTTGCAAACTCCTGAATTACATTCCAAACAAGTGACTTAGGGAAAATCATCATAACTTTCTCTCTGTGCATCGGATTGAAATTTTGTAAGAAGTTATAGAAAGAGGATGGACTGTAGTTTCTTGTATATATTTTGCAGAGCCAAAGGTCGAAACAGTGACTCGTGACATGTCGTACAAGTTCGCTCTACTGAACAAGTCTATAATCAGGTCACTGTGGGAGATTTGGCATAACTCTTTCGTGGAGAATCCAATTTGGATCAGACTGGTGGCATTGGAAAGAGGATGAAGAGGGCTACTGCAAGTTGCAATTTTAGAACTGGATGATTTGAAATTACATAGATACATCAGATTCAATATCAAGCTCCTACAAAGTGAAAAAAGGTGTGTAATTTTTTAATTTTTTTTGCATAAGCTTGGTTTGAAAAATTAGTTGAAGGAATTCAAAGGGCATAGTAAAGCATTATTATCGGTAATTGATGCCCTGAGGAAAGAAAATGCAAACACCTAGTAAGCAACGTGACAGCTCTAGCACGACTTATGAAGAAGAGGAAGAAATGCAACATGATATATCAAAATTACGAGACCAAGTGCAACAAGTGTCACTTGCACAAAAAGGAACAAAATCTAAGATGGATGGTTTAAAGAAAGATGTAGAAGCTAAGATGGATGGCTTAAAGAAAGGCATAGAAGATAAGATGGATTGTTTAAAGAAAGGCGTAGAAACTAAGATGAATGCCGTGGAAGCTAAGATGAATGATGTGGAAGCTAAGATGGACGATTTGAAGATAGGCATGGAAGATTTGAAGACAGATTTGACAAAGTTTCTACAAGAAATGCTTACTAATGGTGAAAGGGTAGTAAAGGAAACTCATGATGAGAAAAAAAGAAATTTCAATCCTGATTTCATAGACTCTAATGTTGGATCGAAGACCCACCATATTCCAAAAATCGATATGAGGAAGTTTGATGGCAAGGATCCAACAACATGGATATTACAGATGGAGCAATTTTTCGATCTCAATAATGTGCAAAACACACAAAAGGTACGTATTGCAACTTTATATTTGGAACCAAATCAGTTTGTATGGTATCAATATCTTTGCTCTCGTAAACAAATTATCACGGGCAATTTTTACGGAAGAATTGACAACACATTATGAGGATACAAAAAGCAACACTTTTTTTAGCCAATTGATAAGTCTCAAACAAAAGGGTTCAATAATGGAGCACATTGAGGAGTTCCAAAAATTGAACATAAGGGTAAAAAATATTCCAGAGGAGCATAGGATTGATGTGTTCATAGGGACTTTAAAGGATAATATCCAACATGATGTTCGCCTTTGGGAACCTGATTCATTAGGGAAGGCATTCAGGTTAGCAAGAAAAATGGAAAGCAAAATTATGGCAACCAGGAAGCATACCACTCACAACTATAAAGATGGAAGTGTTGTTGCCCCTAGTCTTCCACAACCTATAAGGTTGACACCACATCAATTGGAAGAAAAAAGAGCAAAAGGGCTTTGTTACAGTTGTGATAGCAAATACACTAAAGGTCATAAGTGTGCTAAGAAGAAATTATTCTACATAGATTGCGAAGAGGAAGAAGAAAAGGAGCAAGAAAGGTCAAAAGAAGAGGATATACTCGAGGAACAAAGCCTAGATAAAGAAGAAATGAATCCGACCATATCCTGTAATGCATTGGCAGGAATTACCACTCCTCAAACCATCAAGATAGAAGGACAAATCAAGAAGAAAAAGGTAATAGTGTTGATTGATTCAGGAAGTACCCACAATTTTATTCATTGTAAGGTAGAAAAAGAATTGAATTGCTTCTTATATCCAGCACCAGAGTGTCAAGTGAAAGTGCCATAATATCAAGCTATCGATGGGAGAATATGTATTGACTAGCCCAATGCTTTCCATTCCAATGGGAGGTGCTGATGTTGTACATCGAGTCCAATGGCTACAATCCTTGGGTACAATAGCTTTTAATTTTCAAGAACTTTTCATGAAATTTTCTATGGAAGGAAAGGAAGTTGAATTAAGGGGTATTGCAGGGAAATCGGGAAAGATAATCAGCTCTAACAATATGACAAAGCTTCTAAGAAAGGAAAAAAGGGGTGTAATTGCACAATTATGTTCGCTAGATGTTTCCAAATTGGAATCATTTATTTCTCAAAATCTCCAGAAAGTATTGGACAATCATTCCAAGGTATTTGAGACTCCCAAAGGTCTCCCACCTATTCGTGATCATGATCATGCTATTCATCTGATTCCAAGAAGTGTTCCTCCAAACATCAGGCCATACAGATATCCCTATGCCCAAAAAAATGAAATTGAACATATGGTTGCAGAAATGCTAGAGGCTAGTATAATTCAACCAAGTCAAAGTTCTTTCTCTGCTCCAGTAGTATTAGTGCACAAGAAGGATGGATCATGGCGCATGTGTCTGGATTGTAGGGAGCTCAACAAGCTCATTATTAAAGATAAGTTTCCCATTCCTGTCATTGATGAATTACTAGATGAATTGCATGGATCAATTTACTTCACCAAGTTGGATCTTCATTCAGGATATCATCAAATCAGAATGAAGACTGAAGACATTCCGAAAGCAGCATTTAGAACTCATGAGGGTCATTATGAATTTTTGGTCATGCCTTTTGGCCTTACCAATGCACCTTCAACATTTCAAGGTTTGATGAATTCCCTTTTCAAACCATTCCTTAGAAAATTCGTGTTAATATTTTTTGATGATATACTAATCTACAACAAGTCTTGGAAGGATCATGTTGAACATGTTGACAGGGTGCTACAACTATTGGAGGAGAAACAATTATATGCAAAAAGATCCAAATGTTTCTTTGGAGTACAAGAGGTGGAATAGCTGGGTCATATTGTATCTCATGAAGGAGTTAAGGTAGACCCTAGCAAAATTAAATCCATTAAGGAATGGAAAATCCCCACATCCATAAAGCATCTGCTAGGATTTCTCGGGTTGACAGGGTATTATCGCAAGTTTGTGAAGAATTATGGGAGAATAGCAGCACCTCTAACAACATTATTGAAGAAATATGCATTTCCATGGACTCCAGAAGCAACAAAGGCCTTCGAACATCTTAAAGAGGCAATGTGCCAAGCACCGGTCTTAGCTACACCGAACTTCACAAAAACCTTTATTGTGGAATGTGATGCTTCAGGAAATGGAATTGGTGCTGTTTTAATGCAAGATGAAAGACCCATTGCTTTTGAGAGTCGTCCAATCAAGGGAAAGTTTTTACACAAAGCTATTTATGAGAAGGAAATGTTGGCAATACTCCATGCACTTAAGAAATGGCGACCCTACCTAATGGGAAGGCACTTCAAGGTAAAAACAGATCATGATAGCCTTAAATACTTTTTAGAACAAAGATTATCCTCTGAAGAGCAACAAAAGTGGGTCACAAAGATGTGGGTTATGACTTTGAAATCATCTACAAAAAAGGAAAGCAAAATGTGGTGGCAGATGCACTCTCAAGAAAGGATGAGGATGGGGAAGCATTGTTGTGCGTCATTTCTATTATCCAACCAGATTGGATAAACGAAGCAAGGGAGGAATGGAAGAATGACGAAGAAGTGTGGGCACTTATTTGAAAGTTACAACAAGATTCCAGTACGTCTGATACATTTAGCTGGCAAAATGATTCTTTATGGTACAAAGATCGCTTATACCTCTGTAAGAATTCCCAACTAAAACAAAAGATTCTTATGGAATTGCACACTTCTCCCTTAGGAGGGCACTCAGGATTTTTAAGAACTTACCACAGGGTCAAGAAGGAATTTTTTTGGGATGGCCTTAAATCGGATATTCAAAAATTTGTGGCGGAATGTTTGGTTTGCCAACAAAATAAAGTAGAAACAATTAAGACACCGGGTCTATTACAACCTTTATCCATTCCAAGCCAACGTTGGGAGGAGGTTTCAATGGATTTTATCACAGGTTTACCCAAGTCTGAGGGAAAGAATGTCATCATGGTGGTAGTTGACAGACTTACCAAGTATGCACACTTTTGTGCATTATCACATCCATTTAAAGCCAGTACAGTTTCTACTGCATTTATGGAAACAATTCAAAAGCTACATCGAAACCCAAAGATTATTGTAAGTGACAAAGATCCCATTTTCATTGGAAATTTTTGGACATAATTATTTTCTTGTCTTGGTACTCAGTTAGCTCATAGTTCATCTTATCATCCTCAATCTGATGGGAAAACTGAGATAGTAAACAAATGTTTGGAAGGATATCTTCGTTGCTTTGTATCTGATAAACAGACACAATGGGTCAAATGGTTGCCTCTAGCTGAATGGTGGTATAACACTTCCTTCCATATAGCAACAAAAATGACCCCATTTATGGCACTTTATGGATATCAGCCACCATCCATCACATCATATTTAAGAGAAAATTCTAAGGTTCAAGTAGTGGAACATCACATCGAACATCAACAACAAGTCCTCCAACTCTTAAAGGATAACCTCGTGTTGGCACAGAATATAATGAAACAACAGGCAGACCAACATCGCAGTGAAAGAAGTTTAGATGTAGGTGATTGGGTATTCCTATGGCTACAACCATATAAGCAAATGTCCCTCAAGCAAGCTAAGAAGGATAATAAATTATCACCAAAGTATTATGGTCCGTACAAGGTGTTGCAAAAGATTTGTACTATGGCATACAAATTGGAGCTTCCTGCAGCTTCTCGATTGCACCTAGTTTTCCATGTTTCATGTTTAAAAAAGGTTATAGGTGACAAGCTCCCAGTTCAAACAATATTGCCAGAACTTGATGAGGAAGGAAAAATTATATTGGAACCAGAAGCAGTCACAGAAACAAGAACTCGACAGCTACGAAATCGATCAATTTCGGAGTATCTTATCAAGTGGAAGAACTTATCTGCTGAAGATTCGACATGGGAGGATGAGAATTTTATACAGAAGCATCCAGAACTACTCAAGTGTAGAGGACAACACTTTTTTGAAGGAGAGGGGCATGTTGGGTCCCTATAATACTAGTGATTACCTCATTACTATTGTAGTTGCATCCCTTATTAATATTGTTGTGCCCCTATTATCCCCATATTGTTATTACTGTGCCCCATAGAATCCCTCTATTGTTATTTTTGTGGCTTTATATTATTATTGTTAGGTCGGCTGGGTTATATTGTGACTCCTTAGACTCCTATATATAGAAAGGAGGTTTTGTCATTTGAATCATCGAAGAATTGTTCATTTATGTAATGTAAAGGAGGTTGCCCCCTCGAAGAGGCTGAATTCTAAGGCGTTGATCTATCTTTTCTCTCTTTTCTTGAGCTGGTTTCATAACAATCTCCTATGCACTACAAGAGAAGCCAAGGTAAGACTCCAAGAATCGAAGCCTTTAGCTTGAGTTATGAGGAGCTATTTATAACAAATAAGAATGACCTTAGAGCTTCCTCATGACTCTTCACTTCCTATGACTGTTCATATTCTATACATGACTTATTACAATCCATATGTTGCCTTCCACATTCCACATGTGTCTCTTGCAATTAACTGCATACCATTTTTTACATAAGACAAATTACATACGAGACGGTGGCTATATAAGACAAAACTGATAATGGGACAAAGTCTCATCAAATTGAAAAATCATTTGCTTCCTCATGGATCTCATTTGTAATGTATGTGTGCTATGATGTTAACTTTGTTGAGATGGCTTTGACTCGAACTAGAAAGTCCCCTATATAACATGTCTTCACCTACAATGCCTCTGTCAATATGGTCTTAGACTTTAACTGTACATTATTCCATATCCATGAAAGTTTCATGTGATATTTGGCTGGTGTGATGGCGTACTATAGAATAATGTCTTTGGTGACCACCAATCTTTCCTATTCTATTGCTTGCATGATATCTTCAATGTATTTCCTAATCTCCTAGAAGATGGATTCTCTCCCTTTGATTGCTTCAATTGTCCTCATTGAAGGCATCCCATGTTTCTGTTCTAGAGACTCAAAACCATTGTGCAGTTAATTATAAGAAACGATAGTACTAATAAACTATTTTCCACATGCATGTAGTTCTAATGGTGGAGTCTTAGTTCAACTCTATCTATCTCGGTGGCAATCCTGTCTTTCCTTCCCAAATGTTTCGGAGCGTCCAGATACTTGGCGGCTCACTCCTGAAGATGATAAACCACTCTGTTTTCTACTTTCAAGAAATTTACCACTTCTTGTGCTTTCTTATGAATGCCAACGAGAGTGGCCACCACTTGTTGTAGAAGTATCATCTAATCATATAACCATGCCATGGTGTCATCCATTGGACCATGTTCCTCCTGCATGATTGACTTCCATTCTGCGGAGTTGAAGTTATGTGAAGATAACTATTGATTCTTCATTGCAAGATGTTTCGCCTGTTGCTTCACTACAAAAAGGTCTCTCCTTGGTCTAACATCTCATTCAACAAGTATTCAAAGTTATCCAGTGACATTGTAGCAATAAAAACATTTGCCACCATGCTTTCATTGGGATTCCTTCTGGTGTTGGCAGTTATCATCTTCTCTATAGAAACTGAGAATGGATTTCGAGGATCATTCATGAAGTATCTATGCCTCTATTATATGATCCTCTTCCATAAGTTGATCAAACATTACACTGCACACATCCATGACTCTATCTGCGGTTGGAGATGTGATTCACATTTCTCTAAATGGAAGATGACCACCTGTGAGGGGAGGTTCTTTTGGAGAACCTGGTTCATCATCCATGGGTTGGATGTAATTATTTTCCTCCAACTCTTCCTCTTTTATCTCCTGAGTCAACTGTTCTTATTCCAATATTTGTGATGCTTCCTCCTCTTGGGACTGCCTTTTTTGTTCCTATTCTATTCTTATCCTCTCATATTCTTCTTCTTATGCTTCTCAAGCAGCGCATCTTGCTTTCTCTTCTCCTCTTCTTCTACTTCTCTCCTCTCTCGTTCTGCCTAAGTAGCTCATGTATTCAAAGGATTATCTTTCCATTTCCTACTGCTTTCTCCTATCGAATCATAAATGATCCTTTTCTTAGGAGCTACACTCTTTGCTTGAGGGGTTATCTATTGTTCATCCTACACCTACATATCTTGAGCCGATGGATCTTGGGGTGAATTGGCCTCCATCCCTAGGTGTGTTTTTATGACTGTTTTGTACAAGTTCTTCAACTTCTCATATTCTATTCTATAAATTAATGAATAACCCCAATTGAAATTGATCCTCTCACAATGTTGTCTGCACACTCTCTTGGGATCATATCCATGAAAGTATTTAGTTGCGAAGTGTAAGAGATCCAACTCTTGTATTTCTTCCACTGTCACCTTGTGGGTCTTTAAATCATATAATTTGATCCTCAAAGGGAAGGTGGGCCAAGGGGATTTATTCCTCCTATAAAGAACTCCTAACAATCCCTTGTCCAACTGATTTGCTACTTCTTGCGTGACCACCTTATTGGTCACATATCACAACATAAGAAGAGGGGATATATGACAACCAAAACATCTAATGTATCTACCCTCAAGATTTGCAAACCAATCCATAATATCTCGTAGTGACTACTTCACCTGATCTATCAAGTAAGGAGGATCGATCTCGAATATCATATGAAATATAATTGCAAAGAAGTGCTCAACCAACCTGTCATATGTGCCTCTGAAGCTCGATTCTAATAAAACTATGCAGTGGAAGTAAACTAGAAACTTGTTATGAGGGGTCAAGTTCCAGTAAAATGTCAGGAAAACATATTGTGCACAAATTTCATCTAAAAGAAACATAGACATACAAAATTGTGGTGCCTAGTTTGCCCTCAAATATGCTTTTGCCTACCCAACATGAAACTGCAACTCAAATGACAATATATCTTCCCAATTTAAAAATTTACCATGGGTTACCACCATATTGAGCATATATATCCAAGTCTCCTCGAACACCTCAACATTTTTGTGCCCATACAACCGACAACACATGGAAATTAGGTATTGATATACATCTCTGAGAAATTTGGTCAAATAAACTACAGATGGGCAGTAATGAAACTTAGTAGGCTCTCGACACCATGATTTAATGATGTCATTTGTGTCGAGGTCGGCCCATCTGGTGTAGAATTCAAGTGTTCGCATATTCTGTGGACCTGAGCATCTTGTATTAGGTCTGCATATCTTCTCCATAATAGGTGGTGAGTTGACCGCCACTCTCACTACGAAGCACAAGATGAGAATCATTCATGTGTGCGATAATCCACTCAATCACCTCTACAAAAGGGATGACCGGGAATATGCATGTGATTCTATGCATTATGGACCTCTTGATGTTGATGTATGCTTTCATGTCTTCCAATTTCTCAAAAAAATTCTTTTGCATGAATGTGTCTTTTATAGTACCCCATGTGACCTCAATAGACTTATCAATAAAGCACTGTGTTTTTTCATAAATGGGAATGGGAATGGTTGGCTTTGTTACTTCAACTGCTTCATTAGTTCTTGTCTCTAAAGTTTCTTTGGAGTCCACTTTACGTGTATAAGGAGTCATGGCTCCAACCGATGATGAAAGGGTGACAATACTTGTAGCTCAAACACCTATTTGTGGTAGGCACACTCATGATGACAAGATTATGTTTATGCAACCTAGCTATGCAACCATATCTTAGTGAATCATATACAAAGAGACATTAGATGTAACTTAGAATGTGAATCTATCAATGACAACACACAGTTACATGCATGGGTAGAAAATCTACATGCAATAAGGAAGGCACACTTTCAAAGCATGAAGGGGGATTCAAGGGTCATTCAGGGCTTTATAGTGCACTCATGGGCTCAAGCAATAGAAGAAAAACCATCAAGGGCACAATGGCACACTCTGAAGGGACAAAGGAGTGAGGTTTCGGGCCTTCAGGCCTTCACAGTGTGGTCATGCGCTCAAAGAGACAAAGAAGGCGCATTAGCGCACTTCGAAGGGACAAAGGAACATGTCTTTGGGCCTTCAAGCCTTGACGGTGTGCTCAAGAGAAAGGAGGATGCACTAGCATATTCCGAAGGGATGAAGGAAGATAATTCAAGTATTCGAGGCACACTCATGTGCTCAAGGGAGGGCACAATTCTTCTTGACAAAGGAGTGCACTCAAGAGGGAAACGTATCCATTCTGGGCGCAATTTTTAGAGCTGATTGGGCTTTGGGTTCCAGAAGTGCATTCTACCTAAGGAAAGCTCAAGAACAAGTCTAACAACAAGATTTATAGATATAAATGAGAAGAAGAAGGATCTACAAGCTTTTATGGATGTTGCCGCAATCATAGTGGAATGTGAAAAGTTGAGGAATGTGCAGAGTTTCAGCATGCAACAACAAATTAACACTTGTAGAAAAAATATTGAACATAAACGCTGGTAAATAAATTGAAAAACAAAGAATGTCAGTAAGAAAAATAAGATCGACAGTGAAATCATGAAAAGAAATGAATAGATTCAACATGCAAAACTTACTTGTAACACATGTTGACGAAGAGTTTCTTGATCCATAGATGTGCGTCCAACCCAGATGAGAATGATTAGTTGGGTTAATTTAAAAGAGTTTACATGCAAAACTATTTCATCCATAATCACCACTTGTCTATAAGTGAAAGGATTAGTTAAGGGAAATTAAGTGGGCTTCTATTTTCTAGGAGTGCGCCCACATGCAATAAATAAGCTCATGCATGTAGTCAAGAAGGGAACATGTCTTCGGAACGAAGGAATGTGCTCAAGGAGGGTGCACTTCTTCCACCCAAAGGAATGCACTCATGGAGGGGGCACTTCTTCATCCCAAAGAAGTGTGCTCAACACAAGAGCATGTCTTCATCAACTTGAAGTGCGCATGAATGTGGGATCTCATGGAATAAACCAACCAAAACCAAATCAGGTCTTCCAGAGGCCAAACAACCTCAACCCTAAACCAATGATTCCACCTCATGGGCGGACATCACTAACCATCACTAGATTGGTCTCTACCCAAGCTGTCCAGGGCTCCAGAGCGTTTGTTCCAACCTGACTCCAAGATGTTGAAATTTGCAACAAGAAATATTGAAAATGGCAACAAGAAGAGGCTTCTAATTTAATTTTCCCTTAATTAAATTAGAAGTAAATTGTAATTCCACATCACATGATAGCTTGTACGAGTTAACTAAGTCAGGAAGACTTAGTTAGCTCAGTCAATTCAAGTTGAGGGTCAAACTAGAGGCATGTAGAGTTATCCCTAGGTTTTAGGGGATCCTGTTGCAGCTTATTTTGATTTGAAATTATATAACTTAATTATTTGAGTTAAAGTTGGTTTAACTAGTTCTAACTGATGGAGGAACTAGTGAGAGGTCCAATGAATTAAATTAGATTTAATTCACATGCAGTGATCAATCATATAGCTTATAATTCGCTATAAATAACTCATGCATGTCAGTTTTGAGAAAGACCTAGTTGAGATTAGAGTTTAGGGACAATGTACTATCAGTTGTATAATTTCCAAGTTGTACAAATGGTGCATGCAATCAGTAGAAGTCCTATGATGGATTGCGCAGTTGTGGTGAGGGATTTTCCCAATTAAATATGGACTAATTCCCAAGGGAACAACACAAGGAAGTAGGGGCTTGGCAGGTGGTAGATTTGGCTATGTGTTGGCTTGAGTTGGTTTGTGAAGTAGAGAGATAGATTGTACTTGTGCAATAATTGTTCAGGGTTGAACAAGCATTGCATTTTATTCTCATATCTTTTGGTTAATGCAATATAAATAGTTGGGGTTTTGAGCAGTTTCTTTCCCGAGAAAAATATTGTGTCATGTGTGATTGAAATTATTCTTTTTCTGCTTAGTGTTTTTCATTGATCAATTTTGGTTTCCACTGATGAGTATATTAGATTCATGTCTTTTCTTTTAGCATATCACATAAGAAATTGAATCTACAAGTAAAAATCTACATCGTATCGGAGCAAGAATTTTTTGGGCGGCGAGTTTCTAGAGAGATCTGATTTCTTTTGCACAATTTTTTCAAATTTTTTTACAGATCTGGCTTCTTTACGAAAAAAATCCCAAATTCAAAAAAAGATCGACTGAATTGGATTTCGGATGAGGGAGATATCGTCGATTTAAAATTAGTTTTTTTTTATAGAAAATTTTGTGATGGCGGGACAATTACAGCGTGAATATGAGTTTCCAAAGCGCCCATATGATGTGATACTTAGCAAAGGGAAGGTTTTCCTTAGATACATCGCCATAGGATAGTTGAAACAAATTGGTGTGCGAGTCAAGAACCTTTATGCTCTTGAGGTAAAAGATGCATGAAAATCCTTGAGGAGCAAGAAAAAGGTTAGAGAATTGGTGGTTGAGAGGGAGTGTGAATTACCTCTCGACATGCAGTGTCAGAAGTAGTCTCAACAAGCTGTGGAGCAGCCATAGTTAGAGAATCAAAGAGGAGACTGAGTGGAGGCATCCACTAAAGCAGAACCTCTAGTAGGGGGAAATTTCAAGCAAAGTGGGCAGAGGGAGCACATGCAGCCATACCTCCAGGTGAGAGGTGGGGCGATGTGAAGTGTTAGGTCCCTATACTACTAGTGTAACCCGTTATTGTTATTAGTGCAACCCCCTTATTGTATTTTTGTTCCCATGTAATCCCCATATTGTTATTGTTGTGCCCTTACATTATTATTGTTATGTCGTCTCTGATTATATTGTGGCTCCTTAGACTCCTATTTATAGAAAGGAGGTCTTGTCATTTGTATCATCCAAGAGTTGTTCAATTGTGTAATGTAAAGGAGGTTTCCCCCTCGAAGAGTCTGATTTTGAAGTCATTTATTTGTCTCTTCTTCTATTTTGTGAGCTAGTTTCATAACACTTGGTATCAGAGGTTTGGATTCTAGGGTTTCGCCGCTTCAAATAGGCCATCGTGGAATTTTCACTATGATTTTTTTTTTCTATATGAAGTTTCATAAGCTAAAATTAAAACCCATTTGAGCCGAAATCTTGATGAATCTCGTGTCCAAATTTCAGACCTTGGCCCGCTATATTATCAAAGATATGAGCCGAGGAAGTTAGGGTTTTGCAGGCTCTAGAATTCCATCTCAAATAGGTCATCATGGAATTTTCAATATAACTTTTGTTCAACAAGAACTAAGAAGCTGAAATTAAAACCCATTTGAGAGGAAATCGTCCTAAAACTTTTGTACGAATTTTAGATCTTGGTTCACTATATTTTCGGAGATAGAATACAAGGAAGTTAGGGTTTTTACAGGCTCCTAAATTCGATTGCAAACAAGTGACCTTGGGAAAATCGTCATAAATTTTTCTCTGAGTATCAGATTCAAATTTCGTAAAAGTGACAGAAAAAGGACGAATGTTAGTTTGTTGGATATCATTTTCAAGGCCGAAAGTCGAAACAGTGACACGTGGCACTTTGTACAAATTTGTTCTACTAGACTAGTCTATAATCAGGTCATTGTGGGAGATTGGGCATAATGCTTTCTTGAAGAATCCAATTTCGATCAAACCTATGGGGTTAGAAAGAGGACTCATAAGGCTACCGTAGGAGAAAATGTTAGAACTTGGAGATCTAAAATTACAGAGTTACAATCATTTCAAGATCGAGCTCCTAAAAGAAAGAAAGAGAGATATGAGGAAGTTTGATGGCAAGGATCTGGTAATTTGGATACTACATATGGAGTAATATTTTGATCTACATGATGTGAAACTATTACAAAAGGTATGTATTTCATATTTATATTTAGGATCGAATCAGTTTGTATGGTATAGAGGGCTTTGTTCTTGTAAACCACTTGTTACCTGGTCAATTTCCGCGGAGGAAATGATAGCACATTATGAGGATACAAAGAGCAACACCTAATTTAGCCAATTGATAAATCTAAAAAAAGGGTTCAATGGAAGAGCACATTTAGGACTTCCAAAAATTGAATATAAGGGTAAATGATATTCCAGAGGAGCATATGATTGATGTCTTCTTAAGGAATTTAAATGATAACATCCAACATGAGGTTCGCCTTTGGGAACCTGATTCTTTGGAGAAGGCATTCATGGTGGCTAGAAAAGTGGAAAGAAAAATGATAGAAACAAGGAAGTCTACCACTTACAACTATAAATACGGAAGTTTTGCTGCTCCTAGCCTTCCACAACCTACAAGGTTGACACCACAATAGTTGGAGGAGAAAAGTGAAAAAGGGCTTTGTTATAGTTGTGATAGCAAATACACTAAATGTCATAAGTGTGCTGAGAAGAAATTATTTTACATAGATTGTGAAGAGGAGGATGAAAAGAATCGAGAAACATCAAAAGAAGAGGATATACACCAGGAACCAACCCCAAAGAAAGAAGAAATGAATCCGACCATATCTTGTAGTGCATTGGCAAGAATTACCACTCCTCAATCCCTCAAGATAGATGGACAAACAAAGATAGCGAACAAATGTTTGGAAGGATATCTTCGTTGCTTTGTATCTGATAATCAAACACAATGGGTCAAGTGGTTACCTCTAGTTGAATGGTGGTATAATGCTTCATAAAAAATGACCCCATTTATGGCACTTTATGGATATCATACAACATCCATCACATCATCTTTAAGATAAAATTCTAAGGTTCAAGGAATGGAAGGTCACATAAAGCATCAACAACAAATTCTCCAACTCTTAAAGGATAACCTCACTTTGGCGCATAATCAAATGAAACAACAAGCATATCAACATCACACAAAAGAAGTTTTGATGTAGGCGACTGGGTATTTTTACGGCTACAACCATACAAACAAATGTCCCTCAAGCAAGCTAAGAAGGATAATAAATTATCACCAAAGTACTATGGTCATTACAAGGTGTTGCAAAATATTGGTACTACATGATACAAATTGGAGCTTCCTGCATCTTACCGAGTGCACTCAGTTTTCCATGTTTCATGCTCAAATAAGGTTATAGGTGATAAGCTCCTAGTTCAAACAATATTGTCGTAACTTGATGAGGATGGAAAAATCATATTGGAACCTGAAGGATGAGAATTTTATACAAAAGCATCCAAAACTACTCAAGCATTGAGGACAACACTTATTGAAGGAAAGGGGCATGTTAGGTCCCTATACTTCTATTGTATCCCCTTATTGTTATTAGTGCAACTCCCTTATTGTATTGTTGCGCCCATGTAGCCTCCATATTGTTATTATTGTGCCCCATAGAAACCAACCATTGTTATTTTTGTGCCCTTACATTATTATTGTTACGTTGAATCTGATTATATTGTGACCCCTTAGACTCCTATATATAGTAAGGAGGTCTTGTCATTTGTATCATCCAAGAATTGTTCATTTGTGTAATGTGAAGAGGCTGATTTTGAAGTCGTTCATCTATCTCTTATTCTATTTTGTGAGCTGGTTTCATAACATGAAGTAATAGTCCCAAGAATGCATAAATTTGGGCAGGGTCCTTTGAGATTTTTTGTCTCATGGATCATTACCTTGATATGGGAGCCCACAATACACAATAGCAGTATGGATCAATGGCAGTTGATGCAGTCAGATGTTAGAGTGACAAAGGCAAAGACTAGCAGCAACCAGATACTGGGGAGCACAGTGCAGAGTTGGCAGCAATGTATATGGAACAATGCAAATTTAGCAACATTGAAAGTTTTTAGTAGACAATGCAGTAGCTAGTAGCAGTCAGAGACTTTGGTGAGAGATGCATCATACTGATTCAGTTTGTATGCTTTTTTTTAGTTTCAGAAGTTGCAGCAACAACAACACTAGAGAAAAGTGTTGCATGCATAACATTCCAAAGGTACCAGGTCGGGATAGAGTTGAATTCATTTCTTGTTGACTATGGAGTGTTGAAATTTGTAACAAGAAATATTGAAAATGGCAACAAGAAGAGGCTTCTAATTTAATTTTCCCTTAATTAAATTAGAAGTAAATTATAATTCCACATCACATGACAACTTGTACGAGTTAACTAAGTCAAGAAGACTTAATTAGCTCAGTCAATTCGAGTTGAGAGTCAAACTAGAGGTATGTAGAGTTATCCATAAGTTTTAGGGGGTCTAGTTGTAGTTTATTTTGAGTTGTAATTATTTAACTTAATTATTTGAGTTAAAATTAGTTTAACTAGTTCTAACTGATGGAGGAACTAGTGAGAGGTCCAGTGAATTAAATTAGATTTAATTCACATGCAATGATAAATCAGATAACCAATCATTCACTATAGATAACTCATGCATGTCAATTATGAGAAAGACCTAGTTGAGATTAGGGTTCAGGGGCAATGTACTATCAATTGTATAATTTTCTGAGTTGTACAAATGGTGCATGCAATCAATAGAAGGCCTATGATGGATTGTGTAGTTGTGGTGAGGGATTTTCCCAATTAAATATGGTCTAATTCCCAAGGGAACAAGATAAGGAAGTAGGGGCTTGTCAGGCAACATATTTGGCTAAGTGTTGGCTTGAACTGGTTTGTGAAGAAGAGAGAGATTGTACTTGTGCATGAATTGTTCGGGGTTGAACAAGCATTGTATTTTCTTCTCAAATCTTCTGGTTAATGCAATATATAGAGTTGGGGTTTTGAGTGGTCGATTTCCCCAAAAAAAATATTGTGTTATGTGTGATTGAAATTCTTCCTTTTCTGCTTAGTGTTTTTCATCGATCACTTTTGGTTTCCGCTGATGAGTAGAGTAGATCCATGTCTTTTGTTTTAGCATATCACATAAGTAGTTGAATCTACAAGTAAAAATATACAAGTAAGAATATACACAGGACCAGTAACTCAACCCACAACTACCACAGGGCTCCAGAGCATTTCTCCAACCAAGGCTCCAGGATTAGTAACTCAACCCACCAAGGGCTCCAAAGCATTTGTCCAACCAAGGCTTCAAGGACTAGTAACTCAACCTTAGTTGTTCCAGGGCTTCCAAAGAGTTTGTCCAACCAAGGCTTCCAAGACTAGTAACACAACCCACAACCATAAGGAACATGGGAATTATTTGAAAAATAAAATAGGAAAATCCATAACACCATGGCTATCCAGGAAATGCCAAGGCTAGGAAAAATCACTATCAATCCAGGCAATCCTCCATGCCAATGACAAATCATAACCAAGTAACCACATGCATGTACCATGCATGCCAAAACTAGCAAAGAAATTATACATACAACTCAATACCTGCAAAGAAATCCAGATGTAGCTACTGATCCACCTATTCCCTTGCACTTTCCTATTTTTCCTTTGCCTTCTCTCTCCAAATCTAAAGTATCCCACAATGCTCCAAGAAACTCTTGTGCAAGAGTATGAGAAAATGAGAGAATAGAAGAGAGGTCTAAAACTAAAATGACAAAAGCCCACACACTAACAAAAGCCGTCAATTGGTCCTCAAAATCCTTTTTATCATTTAGGCCTCTAATTTCTTCATTTTCCTCTATTTTCTCTTCAATTTCCTTCTCATGCAAACCTATGACCTTTCACCTTCCTTTTCTCCTATTTTCCTTTATTTCATAAATAAAATGCCAATTAATGCCTCTTTAGCTTTTCAAATATTTTCCAATTCCTTTGCCATTGACTTTGGAATAATAAACTAAAAATGACACCCATTAGGAAGTTTTTCCCACCATTCAACTCGATATACATGTCCCATGACCTTGGTCTTATATTTTTTAACATGGAAAATCGATGAGGGCTGTTACAAATCACTTGTCACTTGGACAATTTTTACGGAGGAATTGATAGAAAATTATGAGGATACAAATAGTAGTACCTTCTTTAGCCGGCTGATAAATATCAAACAAATGGGTTCAAATGAGGAGCACACTGAGAACTTCCAAAGATCAAATATCAAGGTAACTAATATTCTATCATTTGATTGATGCCTTCATAAGGACATTAAGGGATAACATCCAACATAAGGTTTTCCTTTCGGAACCTAAGTCATTAGAGAATGCGTTCAGGGTGGCGATAAATGTTGAAAGAAAAATTATGGCAACAACAAGGTCTACCACTGTCACTGCACTTAGCCTCCCACAACCTACAAGGTTGATGCCACAATAACTAGAGGAAAAAAGAGAAAAATGGATTTGTTACAATTGCAATAAAAAATACAGTAAAGGTCATAAGTGCACTGAGAATAAATGATTTTACATAGATTGTGAAGAAGAGGAATAAAAGGAACAAGAAACATCAAAATAAGTATATATACAAGAGGAATCATCTTTAGGGGTTGAAATAGAAGAAATATATTCAACCATATCTAGTAATGCATTGGCTAGAATTACCACTCCTAAAACTCTCAAGATAGAAGGATATATCAAGAAGAAAAAGGTAATCGTGCTGATTGATTCGGGTAATACCCATAAATTTATTAATTGTAAGAAAACTAGGGATTTGAATTACTTTATATATCCAACACCAGAGATCCAAGTTATGGTTGCAGATGGAGGAACTATAAATTACATAGGGAAGTGCCATAATATCAATATAACCATGGGGGAATATGTATTGAACAATACAATGATTTCTTTTCCAATAGGTGGTGCTGATGTTTTATTAGGAGTCCAATGGTCACAATGTTTGGGGACAATAACTTTTAATTTTCATGAACTTTTCTTGATTTTTTTCTAGGAAAGAAAGGAATTTGAATTAAGGGGTATCACAGGGAGACCTTGTAAGATAATTAACTCTAATGGCATGATAAAGCTTTTGAAGAAGGAACAAAAATGTGTAATTGGACAATTAACAATGTAAACTTTGAAACGGGAACTATAAACTCAAAACAAGAACTCTGGCCAAAAAACCCCGTAAAAACATTAAAAACTGTGCTAAAAACGAAAAGTGTTGATGTTGGAATAACACCTTTTTTTCTAGGGTAAGTTTTCAACATGTTTTAAAAAGGGTAGTGAAAACCAATTTTTTGTGCAAAAATTGTCCAAAACACACCCTCAAAATGAAAAATGTTGACGTTCGAATAACATTTTTTTTTTTTTTTTCAATGGTAAATTTGTGCAAAAAACACCTTGAAAACGAAAAGTATTGACACTAGGATAACACTTTTTTTTTCAAGGGTAAAATTTCAACATTTTGAAATAATGGCGTAAAAGATTTTAACGTGACCTCGAAAAACATTAAAATTTCAAAAGAATAATGAAAACATAAAATAAAATAAAATATAAAAAAGTTAAAAAAATGAAAAAACTCAAAACAAAAAAAAGTTTAAAAAATAACAAAACATAAATTAAAATATATATTAAAAACAAAACATAAAATAAAAAAAATCACAAAAATAAAATCATACATAAAAAAAAATCAATCATAAAAAATGTAAAAAAAAAAAAATCTATAAAAGATAAGAACTAAAAAACTGAAAAAAAAAACTTAAAAATTATAAACAAGTAAATAGTAAGAAAAACATATTAAAAAAAATGGAAAAAAAAATTTATCTAGTAAACAATAATTTTTTTTTTGAAGTTGTTTTATTTATTTATTTATTTTTTAAATGTTGATTACTTAAAAATACAAATATAAAAAAGACAAAAAAAAAAGTAAAAAAAAATAAAAATATCTCACAAGGCATAAAATAACTTGAAAAAAAAACCAAGATTTAAAAAAAATTATATAAAATTAAGTAAGTAAAAATAGAAAAATTCAAAAAAACATTAAAAAAAGAAAAAAAAAAGAAGAAAAAAAAGAAAAAGAAAAAAAAAACGAAGAAAAAAAAGAAAAAGAAAAAAAAAGAAATAGAAAATTAACAAAAAATAATTTAAAAAACTAGTAAAATTAATATTAAAAACATTTAAAAGAAAACAAAAAAAACAAAAATAAACACAAATTATAAAACAAAAAAAACAAAAAAATATGAAAATTTTTAAAATATATGTATCTTTTCAAGTTAAAAAAATAAAATAAAAAATTGGATAACATTTAAATTTTAAAAAAATATGTATTTTTGATTTAAAAATAAAAAGAAAATTATTAAGCCCTATCTCTTTTATTTAATATATATATATATATATATATATATATATATATATATATATTAAACTAGTTTTTCTAAACCATTTTTTTTTTTCAAAAAAAAAAAAAAAATTTTTTTTTAAACGTTATTATTATTATTTTTTTAACAATTATTATTATTATTATTATTATTATTATTTTTTTTTTTTTTTTTTTAAATTTGTCCGCCCCCCCCGCCGCCCGTGGTGGCGCGGCCCTAGGCGGAGGATCTACGTGCAGGCCCCTTCACACAGGGCCGCGCCACCATGGGCAACCGGGGGTCAGAGAGGCGATTCTGAGAATAAAAATTTTGTTTAATTTTGTTTATTTATTTACTTATTTTTGTTAAATAAAAAAAATAATTTAAATATGTATATTTTTTAAATAAAAAAAATTTTGTTTAAAAAGAAATTGTTAATTTTTTTTTTTTTTTTGAAATAAAAAAATGGTTTAAAAGAAATAGTTTAAAATTTTTAAATTTATTTATTATTATTATTTATTATTTATTTATTTTTTTAAATAAAAGAGATGGGCTTAATAATTAAAAAAGAATAAAATAAAAAATAAATATTCTTAATTTTTTAAATTTATTATTATTATTTTTATTTTTTAACTTGAAAAGATACATATATTTTAAAAAATTTCATTTTTTTTGTTTTGTTTTATAATTTGTGTTTATTTTTGTACTTTTTTTTTTTATAAATGTTTTTAATATTAATTCTACTAGTTTTTAAAATTATTTTTTGTTATTTTTCTATTTTTTTTTTTAATCTAGTTTGTTTTTAATTTTTAATTTTTTTTTTCTATTTTTACTAAATTTTATATATATTTTTTTAAATTTTGTTTTTTTGTTTTTGTTTTTGTTTTTTTTTGTTTTTTTTTTCAAATTATTTTATGGTTTATGAGATTTTTTATTTTTTATTTTATTTTAAGTAATCAACATTAAAAAAAAAGAAAAATAAAACAACTCTAAAATTCGTTAAGTAATCATAATTTCAAAAAAAATTGGACATAATAAATTTTAAAGTGTGAAACCTAAGTCCTCTAAAAAAAGGTATGCTGCATCAACACGTTTCAAAATCAGCATGAAAATCACTAACATTTAAAAACAAATATTTATATTTGATACATAATAAAATTTAAAGTGTAAAACATATGCTCTGAAAAAAAGAAGTGTATTCTGCATCACCACTTTTCAAAATCGGGTCACGTTTTTACTACCCCTACGAAATGGGTAATCGTATCGGTTATTTAAAGTGCCAAAAACTATGCTCTAAAAAAAATATGTGTGTTCTGCATCGCCCCTTTTCAAAATCGGGTCACTTTTTTGCTATCTTTATAAAACGGGTAACAATATTTGTTCTCGTTTCAAAGTTTACGTTGTTAATTATGCTCACTAGATGTTTAAACACCTAAGTCGTCCATTTCTTCGGATCTCCAAAGAGTCCTTGACAATCATTCCTAGGTATTTTATACTCTTAAAGGTCTCCCATCTATTTGAGATCATGATCATTCTATCCACTTGATTATAGGAAGTGTTCCTCCAAACATTAGACCTTACATATATCCCTATTCCCAGAAGAGTGAAATTGAATGTATGGGCTCATAAATGCTAGAGGCTGGTATAATTCAACCTAGCCAAATTTCTTTCTCTTCTCTAGTAGTATTGGTGCACAAGAAGGATAGATCATGGCGTATTTGTCTCAATTATACAGAGCTTGATAAGATCACTATTAAAGATAAATTTCCCATTCTTATCATTGATGAATTGTTGTATGAATTACATGAAGCAATTTATTTTAGCAAGCTGGATCTCCATTTAGGATATCAACAAATTAGAATGTAGACAAAAAAAATTCCAAAAACAACATTCAGAACTCATAAAGGTCATTGTGATTTTTTGGTCATGCCTTTCGGCCTTACTAATGCACCTTCCACATTTCAAGGTTTGATGAATTCCACTTTCAAACCCTTCCTCAAAAAAAATGTGTTAGGTTTTTTTGATGATATGCTAATCTACAAAAAGTCTTGTGAATATCATGTTCAAGATGTTGACAGGGTGCTCAAACTATTGGAGGAGAAACAATTGTATGCAAAACCCTCTAAATGTTTCTTTGGGGTACAAGAGGTGGAATTTTTGGTTCATATTGTATCTCATGAATGTTTTAATGTAGACCCTAACCAAATTAAATCCATAAAGGAATGGAAAATACCCACAACCTTAAGGTATATTCGAGGATTTCTTGGGTTGATAGGGTATTATTGAATGTTTGTTAAGAATTATGGGAAAATAGTAGCACCTATAACAAAATTATTGAAAAAATATGCATTTTATTAGGCTCATGAAGTAACTAAGGCCTTTGAACATCTTAAAGAGGCAATGTGCCAATCTCTAGTCTTAGCTACAACTGACTTTACAAAAGCTTGAATTGTGGAATGTGATGCCTTAGGAAATGGCATTGGTGTTGGTTTAATGCAAGAAGGAAGACCCATTTCCTTTGAAATTAATCCATCCAAGGGAAATAATTTACACAAACCTAATTATGATAAGGAAATGCTAGCAATACTACATTCCCTATAGCAATGACACCCTTATCTAATGGGAAGATACATCAAGTTAAAAAAAAATCATGATAACCTTAAATACTTCTTGGAACAAAGATTATCTTCATAGGAGCATCCAAAATGGGTCACAAAGAAGTTGGGTTATGAATTTGAAATCATCTACAAAAAATGGAAGAAAAATCTTGTTGCAGATGCACTCTCAAGAAAGGATGAGGATGTGGAGGCATTGCTTTGTTCCAATTCTATTATCCAACATGATTGGATAACTGAAGCAAGAAAAGAATGAAATAATGACAAAGAGGTGTGGACACTCATTCAAAATTTGCAGCAAGATCCCAATGCATATGATACATTTATCTGGAAAAATGACTCACTATGGTACAAATATTGCTTACATCTATGTGAGAACTCCCAAATCAAACAAAATATTCTTTTGGAATTGCACACCTCTCCTATAGGAGGGCACTCACGATTTTTAAAAACTTACCATAGGGCCAAGAAGGATTTTTTTGGGATGGCATTAAATCTGATATTCAAAAGTTTGTGGGAGAATGTTTGGTTTGCCAACAAAATAAGGTTGAGACAATTAAGACCCCAGGTACTTTACAACCATTAGTCATTCCAAGTCAGTGTTGGAAGGAGGTCCCAATGGATTTTATCACAATTCTACCCAACTCCGAAGGAAAGAGTGCCATCATGGTGGTACTTCATAGACTTACCAAGTATGCACACTTTTGTGCACTATCTCATCCTTCCATAGTCAATACAATCACTACTACATTCATGGAGACATTTCAAAAGCTACATGGAAACCCAAAGATTATTGTAAGTGACAAATATCCCATTTTCACTGGAAATGTTTTGACATAATTATTTTATTGTCCCAATACTCATAGCTCATCTTATCATCCTTAATCTAATGTGAAAATTGAGATAGTGAGAAAAATGTTTGGAAGGATATATTTTTTGCTTTGTATATTATAAACAAACACAATGGGTCAAGTTGTTACCTCTCGTAGAATGGTGGTATAACACTTGCTTTCATACCACAACAAAAATTACCCTATTTATGGCACTTTATGGATATCATCCACTGTCCATTACATCATCTCTAAGATACAAATGTAAGGTTCAAGTAGTGGAAGATCACATAAATCATCAAAAATAAGTTCTACAACTCTTCAAGGGTAACCTTTAACTTTGGCGCAGAATCAAATGAAACAACAAGTAGATCAACATCAGAGTGAAAGAAGTTTTGATGTAGGTGATGGGGCATTTTTAATACTACAACCATACAAACAAATGTCCTTAAAGCAAGCTAAGAAGGATAATAAATTATCACCCAAGTACTATGGCCATTGTAAAGTGTTGCAAAAGATTAGTACTATGGCATACAAATTGGAGCTATCTCCATATTTGCGAGTACACCCAATTTTTCATGTTTCATGCTTAAAGAAGGTTATAGGTGACAAGGTCCCAGCTCAAATTACATTGCAAAAACTTGATGAGGAAGGAAAAATAATGTTGGAGCCTAAAGCAATCACCGAAATAAGAATCTGATAGCTACAAAATCAATCAATTTCAGAGTATCTCATTAAGTAGAAGAACTTACTTGTTGAAGATTCCACATGGGAAGATGTGTATTTTATATAGAAGCATCTAAAACTACTCAAGTGTCGAGGACAACATTTTTTTGAAGGAGAGGGGCATGTTAGGTCCTTATAATACTAGTGTATCCCCATGTTAGGTCCCTATAATGCTAGTGTAGCCCCTATATTGTTATTATTGTGCCCCATAGAAGCCCACTATTGTTATTTTTGTACCTTTGCAATATTATTGTTATGTAGGCCCTAATTATAGTTTTACCCTTTAGACTCCTATATATACCAAGGATGTCTTGTCATTTGAATCATCCACGAATTTTTATATATGTGATACAAAAGGAAGTTGCCCCCTTGAAGTCGCTTATTATCAAGGAGTTTATCTATCTCTTCTTATGTTTTTGTGTTATTTTGTTATGGGTACAAAAAATGTGTTTAATTTTTCAATGAAACACATGATTTTTGAAAAGTGTAATAGCTAAATTATTGTCACAAAAAAAGGAGTTGCCTCCTTATTTTTAGGCTCAAAATCACTTATCAATTTTCTTAACCAAACTGCCTAGAATGCTTCTCTGGTTGTTGCTACATATTTTTCTTCTACTAATGAAATGGAAACAATGGGCTACTTCTTGGATGCCCATGAAATAGATCAGTACCTAGGTGAAATGCATAACCTGAGGCACTCTTTATGTCATCAATACTTCTTGCAAAGTCACAATCTTTGTAACCAATGAGATGATTTTCTTTTTAATCAATGTACAAAATTTCATATTGTATTGTTCCTACAATATACCTTAAAATAAATTTTCTCACATTCCAATGAGTTTCTTTTGGTGACTCCATGAAGCTAGATATAAGATTGACTAAATACATTATGTCATGCCTTTCTGTTGTGAGATACATTAAGTTTCCTACTAGCTACTTATAAAAGGTGGAATTGACTATTGGACTATTGCATGACTATTGTCATATTTTCTTAGCTTGGTTCCTAGAAAAATTGGTGTGTTTTTTTTTCTTGTGCTCACTCATCCTAAATCTTTTCAAAGTTGTTCCTTGCACACTTTCCTAGACAAATGAAGATTCCTTTTTCATACTGTTCAACTTCTATTTTAAGAAAATATTTCATGTGACCAAGATTGATCTTCTCAAATTCCTTCTCCATTTCTATATGGAAATCTTAAAGCTGTAATTTTCGTGTGTAAATCATATCATCAACACAAATGCAAACAATTATAATATTACCTTGCAGATTCATTTTTATATAGATATTGGGTTCATCCATGCTGCATTTGACTCCTTTGTTGAGTAGATATGCATCAATTCTATTATACCATGCTCCGGGGGCTTGTTTTAAACCACACATACCCTTGTTTAACCTGTAAAATTTTTGTTCTTGATCATTGATTTGATACCCTAGAGGATAACTTATGTAAACTTTTTCCTTCAAGATCCCATTTAATAATTCCAACTCGACATACATTTGGTAAACTGGCTAGTGATTCTTTGTTGCTATTGCTAATGCTATTATCATAGAATCCAATCTTGCTACCGATGAAAAGGATTTTTCGTAATTCACTTTAGGTTGCTGTGCAAATCCTTTTACTACCAATTTGTCTTTAAGCTTTTCAATTTCCCCCTTTTGATTAAACTTGGTCTTATAAACCAATTTGACTCCAACATTTATTTTTCCTTCTGTTAGAACTACAAGATTGCATGTATCATTCCTCTATATGGCTACAATTTCTTCATTCATTGCTTCAACCCATTCTTTCTTTTTGATTGCTTCCTCAAAATGTATTGGCTAGCAAGACAATAAAGCAAGCTGTACTTGTTCATTATCTAGTTGTTCTAAATCTCACTCAAACTTCTTGTTTCTATGAATGGTGGATTCAAATTCACTCCTTGAGGATGGAATTCACAAATTATGTTCTCCTTTGTTTTCACCTTCAATTGGAAATTGTAGGCATGGTAATATATGTCTTGGTTGTTCTACTTTTGTAAAATTTCTTGGTTCAAATGCATGTGGAGAAATTTGATTCTTGTTTCCCCCTTTATCTTGATCATTCTATGCTTGATCTTCAAATAATTTAACATCTCTTTAAATAAATGTTTTCTTGGTGGAAATATTTTAGAATTTGTAAGTCTTCTATTGTTGACTATATCCAACAAATATACATTTCTCACCTCTATTATCTAATTTCCTCCTCATTTCTTATGAAACCTATGCATAGGCTACACAACCAAGGTCTCTTAAGTGTGATACACTTGTCTTCACACCAATCCAAGCTTCCAAAGGAACTCTTTCTTTAACACTCGTAGTTGGATATATGTTCAAAATATAAATTGAACATGCTATTGCTTCTACCTAATATTCATTTGGAAAATTCTTTACCTTCAACATGCTTCTTGCCATATTCATGATGGTTTTTTTTTTTTGGCTACTCTATTTTGTTGTGGAGTGTACCTTATTGTAAATTGCCTCTTAATACCTTGATCCCTACAATATGCTGCAAACTCTTTGGAATCATATTCACCTCCTCCATCTTATCTTAATACTTTAATTTGTTTGTCACTTTGCTTATCTGCCATGGCTTTGAATTGCTTGAATTTTCCAAATGTATCATTTCTTTTTTTATGAAGAAGAACTGTGTCATTATATTAAAATCATCAATAAATGTTAGAAAGTAAAAACTTTCTCCTATTGACTAGGTTTGCATTGGACCACACAGGTTTGTGTGTACTCGTTCAAGTGGACTCTTGGATCTATGCTTGGTAGCACTTGGAAAATTGTTTCTTTGGTGTTTAGAAAGGGTACAACTTTCACATGGATTATGATAGACATTTATCACAAGTAGACCTAGAACCATAGACTTCATCTACAAAAGATCAAGACTATTAAAAGATAAATGACCATGTCTAAGATGCCATAGCCAAATTTAAATGAAACTTGTTACAAACTGAGCATATGATAATGAATGCTTGACATTTCTCATGACTAGAGGAAACATCCTATTTTTGGTCATCCGGATCCTTGTTATGACTCTTTGACTCTGTTGTCTATTAAGAATTATGCACGTAATACCTTTAAACTCGACTTCAAAACCATTTTGACTAATTTGTCTTACACTTAATAGATTATGTTTTAAACTTTGTTCATAATAGACATCATGACGTCCTTTTCATTATTCTTGGTAACAACTGTAATAATAGCTTTTCCTAAGGCATCAGAAAGATGATCATCACCCAACTTAATCCAAGTTTTAACTTTTTCATGAAAACTTGAAAAATATCTTTGTTACTTGTCGTATAGTTACGGGAACCACTATCTAGTAAACACACATTTTCATTGATATTTCCTTGAGCTATTAAAAAAGAAAGAAACATATATGATGCCACACCTTTATCAATTCTTTAAACATTTGTGCTATCTCCAAATTTTCCTGCTTCTTCCTATATTCACTTTCAAAATGGCCATATTTCTTGTAATAATAACATTATATATTTAACTTATCCATTCTTCCTCTTCCTTGGTTGTTTCCGCCTCTTCCTATTTGATTCTGTGGTTGTTCAAGTTAACTTGATGCATTGTTTATGCTAATATAAAATCCTCTTCCTCTTTTGCCTCTACTTCTGCTACCTCTACCTCTTCCTCTAATTATTATGGCCTAAGTATGAGACAAATTTTCTAATGAGTCATTTCTACCTTTAATTCTTGACTCATGATTCAACATTGAACCTGTCAGTTCTTTATTTGAAATCTGGGTCAAATATTTACTTTCTTCAATGGCTATCACAAGAATTTCAAATGAAAGTGGTAGGCTTCTACGAATTTTCTAAGTTTATTTACCATTTCCATGACTTGAGTCATAATTTGATCTACTCATTTAACATTTCTCATTTGTAGAGTTTCAAACTTCTTCCCGAGGATTTGAAACTTGGAATTATTGACCATGTCTATCTCTTGGTATGCCTTTTCTGAAATATCTTAAGCGCGATGGGCACTGGTTGATGCAACAATCTTAGGAAATATTGAGTCTTCAGCTCAATTGTGCATATTCCATGGTGTTCTTGAATCCTTTATTTTTCTTTTTTATTGAATCATTTCTTTGGGAATTTGTCATTGCTGCTATGTCTGCATAATCTGGTTCATATTTTGTGACTGTTGCTTCCCAATAGTCCAAATTCTTCAAAAAAATCTTCATATTTATTTCCTACAATGGATAGTTGGTCCTAATAAATATGAGACCCTATGAGTTCTAATTGATGGTGGAAGCCATGATTGAATTCTGCAATATTTCCTTAATTTTCAATTTAATTGAAACTCTAATAGAGGTTTCAATGCTACATGAATAATACTCAAACACTTAATAGCCAAATCAGTTTTCACCTTTTAAAATAATGAAATTTCCAAAAATAATTGACTCGGCTATAACTCATGGCTATCTTCGGTCTCACAGTGCTGGCTCATGGTGGAATTCTCTAATGATGGCTTTGTTGGCTAATAGTTTATGATGGTGGTGGCTTTTCTCTTTGATAATGTGTAGGCAACTTCACACTTGAATTTTGAGCTACAACTCTCTTAGGTCTCTAGATGGCAGGATTGAGTTATTGCTCCTATACCCTGATAAAATGAACAAGAATACACTCTAATGAAGACAATGCAAAAAATCTTGGGGCATATATTTCTCTTCTCGTCATTAAATATTTTTTTACAATTTATGAAGAAATTTCTAAAATTATATAACACTATGACATTCTAGATATATCTAGAATTAACTTACAGTGTTGTCAATCGACGAGACCTTTTGGAGTTTTTTGGCCAGAATCTAGTGAAAAATAATTTGGTGAAATATTTATTTTTGTTGTTTAAAATGGGTTTTTGACTACATATATGAATTTAGCAAGTTGAAAAATCCCTAGGCATTGAGAAAGTGGAGAGTTCCCAACTGAATCTTGTGATTTCAGTAAATCACTAACAATTTTAACCAGAAAAGCTATTGGAAAACTCTCCAAAACGTCTTACATATAGCTTATGCTTTAACTAACTCTAGGAATACTAGTTATCTAAAAATAGTTTAGACTAACATGCAGCTCATTATTCACTCTAGTTAACATGGAAGATTACTATACTTTCACAATAGGCATGTGGGGAAGTCCATGCATGTCCCAACATTCACATTACGAGGATGAACACCTCATCCCAATTATATATATATATATATATATATATATATATATATATATATATAAATTACATATATATCTTTATCATTTAAAAAAAAATACTTAATTTTCTTTTCATCTACTTACTCTTAGTGTAATTTATTTAACTATTATTTTTTTCTTTAAGTGTTTTTATTGTATAATTGATCTTATTTTATATCCCAACATTCACATTACGAGGATGAACACCTCATCCCAATATATATATATATATATAATAATTAAAGTTTACATATATATCTTTATCATTTAAAGAAAATTAATATATCTTTATCATTTAAAGAAAAATACTTAATTTTCTTTTCATCTACTTACTCTTAGTGTAATTTATTTAACTATTTTTTTCTTTAAGTGTTTTTATTGTATAATTGATCTTATTTTAAAAATACTTAGATAAATGGTCAAGTCCCACTAGCACAACCGGTTGAGGATGGGCCTCGTTAGCAAGGTGACCCAAGATCGATCCTCACGGAGGCTGTTGCGCCCTTGCTAGGGGGATGAGACATGCTAAAATCCAGTTATCTTAAGGCTAATGTGGCCCAGGCCAGGTGTGATCCCCGAGCGATTTTGATGGCTTAGATGTCCCTGGGATGCGGTTTCTCAATTTACAAGTCAAGCCTAGATAAAAACATATCACTTGACAAAAAAAAAAAAAAATTAGATAAATGGATAGTGATTGCAAATAAACATCAAATTTATAAGAAGCATCAAAACAATTATTACATTATACATTTCACTTTGCTAAATTAATATTTTTTATAAAAAATAAACTTTATTTTTTACTATAATTAATAATAAATAATAAAAATAATTAAAGTAAAACTAGCACAACCACATTTAATTAATTAAATGTGGTTGATATACGCCAATAGGCCTCTATCATATTAAAAATTAATATTAATATTATTAAACATTAACAAATAATATTAATATAATAAAATAATAATAATAATTATCCAATTTTAAGGCCACACAAGGGACCCACCCCTGCGCAACGATTTGATTGCTAAGTCTACGAACACATACATACTCTACCCCTTCGGTTTTGAACTTGTGACCTCTTAGGAGGAAACACATGCTCTTAACCATTATGCTAATTAGACTAATTATAAAAATGTTTAATATTAATATTATAATTATAAAAATTATAAAAAGTAATATTAATATTAAAATTTAATATTAATATAAAATTAAATATTAAAAATGTTAATATTATTAATATTAATATTAAGATGCGTATTAATATAAATATAAATATAATAATAATTATTATAATTATAAATAATATGAATAATTAATAATAATAATAAAAATCAATATTACATTAAATACTATTAAAATAAAAATGATTATATTATTAATAGTAAATTTTTTCATATAAATAGAAATTAAAAATATTATCATTAATAATCAATAATTATATTAAAAAATATTAGTTCATTGATATAATAAACAATAATAATGAATAATTTATTTCATTATCTATTTATATTAATAATAAATAATAATATATTTATATTAATAATAAATAGTCTATTTATATAATTGCAATTACATTAGTAAATGTGGTTTATATACCGCCAAGGTATATAATTATGATTATTAAGATTGTTATTAATAATTAATATTACTACTATTATTATTAATTAATATTATTATCAATAATATTATTGTAAATAAATTTAATAACATTATTAATTAATAAATATTAATAATAAATAACTATTTTTTATTAGTATATACTAATATTATTTTATTAATATAAGTATTGTTAATTAAATATTAATTAATATAAATATGGTTAATATTGTTAAATATAAATATTGTTACCCCGATCGGGGTGTGATCCTGTTGAGGATCCCAATGGGAATCATGATTATCTCAATTAAGATGATGCCTGCAGGATAGGAGGTCGGTAAGACCGACGTCATATGGAATGGGAGGAGGTACATTGGTGGTTGCGTGGGAGAAGATGAAATACACGATAGAGCGTGCCATCATCAAAGCATTTGGGAATTTGGGTGGCAAAAGTGGTTGCCCGGTGAAGTAAATTGGTTTTGGATCCTCCAATGCTGTATTCAGTTCGTGGTGCGATGTTGGAAACTTGCAAGTGGGAGTGCTATGAAAGGGGACTTCATCGACATTTGCAAGACGAAAAATACAGGGTATGTGACGTTCTCCTTCTCCTACAACCAAGCGAATATCGAGATAGTCTGTAGGATTCTTGTTTATACAATTCGATGGCACTGTCAACGTGGGAAGATGATTGTCTTGCTTTTCTGGAATTCTGGGGGGAATTCTTTCTTTTCTGCATTCTAGATGGCGGCGTCGATCTCAATTATTTATGGAATTATGCTTCAGATAATGGGAACTATATCTCTGGGTTTGGGGGGATGTGCATGTCGTTGTGCTGGTATTGCATGGGATAACACAAAATCCATCAGGAAGAAGAATGGTTTATGTCTGAATGCTATTATTGTGTTTTGCACTGTAGTTTTGACCCAATTTTGAAGGTTCTCTTTTGTGGGATGCATGGTTACATCAACTGTTCCTGTTAGAGCCTAGTCTCGAACCACACCTTTGTTTGCAATGGTTCGGGGGAAGAAGATTATGCTGGTTAAGAATCACCGTGTGAGAGGAGCATGCTTGTTTCATATTATATGCTATATCTAGAATGCTAATGTTTCCTCGCTCTTGTGTACGATCTTTCCCCTTGTCACAGAGGAAAGTTTCGGGAGTGACGACCTTTTCCCTTTAGGGTGGACGATTATTTGGATGGGGTTGGGACACATAGACCTTACAGTCTCACAGGTGTTGGTTCTCAGGATGACATGATAAAAAACTGTCAAAGAGGAAGAAATGGTAGAGGGATGCAAGAAAAATTGGAAGAGAGGTTCGCGGGTGGAGAAAGGCGAACCATCATCCCAACAACCGAAAAGAGCAGGCCGTAAGTCTCAGGCCCAACATAACAAGGACGTTGCACATGCATATGTGAGGGAGATCCTGAAGCAAGTTAGAAGGATTATCGCAGGGTGGGAAGTAGATCTCACCTGCCAAGCTGAGGAAGAAGAGCAAGAAGTGGACTGCGAATTTTTGGTCCTCGACCTTGGCAATTCTCAAGGCCGAGTCTCCCAATATAAATAGACCATCCACCTCTAATGGATGATGACAAATCTGGTGACTAAAGCCATCATGCATACTTTTGACTACATGCAGATCGATCCTACCTTACAGGAAATCCAAAAAGATTTTCAGTTGGTGCAGTTTTAGGTTTAACAGCAGAATGTTCGCCTAGGCAGAATTGAGCAACACCTTCGGTGCCCACAATACTTGGAAATGCCAGGGTCTAGTGAAAAAGACCCTATGCCTATTGAGGCCTCTGAGTACTAGTTATGTTGCTGGTTAGGTATGTTTTCAGTTCAGTTTTTGTTTAAATTTTGATGATGGTCATAGAGATAGGGAGCTTTAGATTTAGGAGGAAGAACTTATTATGGTATTCAAACAGTAAAGCTTATTTGGAATAATTTGATAGACTTAAAATCTTTCGATTTTGGTTGACTTATAATGGCTTCCAATGATCAACATACCTGGTTTCCAAATGGGCAGGTTGAGGCTAAGGAAGTTATTTCTTGATGTAACTTGCGTTTTTATGAATGAATGAAAGGTCCTACTCAACTTATAAAAAATAAAAATAAATATTGTTAATAAATAATAATAATTAACCAATTATTATTGAGACAATATTTGTCACATTGCAATGTTGGACCATGGTTGTCACAATGTGACGTTGGACCAAGAGAAAATCTTTGGGATTAATTCTAAAACCACAAGGTATTATAAACCCAAGGGAATTATATTAAACCTAAGGGATTAATATTATAAACCCAAAGTATATAAACTCTAAGATAAATATTGTAAACCAGAGGGAATAATATTAAACCCAAGGGATAAATATTATAAACCCAAAGTATATAAACCCTAAGATAAATTCTATAAACCTTAAAATAAACATGATTGAACATGACTAATTTTCATATTGACACAATCTTTGTCACAATGAGATTTTGGACTATGGTTGACCATGATGTATTTTCACATTAAGATAACAATTGTCACAATGCAACGTTGGACAACGAATGACCATGGTTGATTTTCATATTTAGACAATCTTTGTCACAATGCGACGTTGGACCATGGTTGTCACAATGTGACGTTGGACCATGGTTGTCACAATGTGACGTTGGACCAAGAGATAATCTTTGGGATTAATTCTAAAATCCCAAGGTATTATAAACCCAAGGGAATAATATTAAACCCAAGGGATTAATATTGTAAACCCAAGGTATATAAACCCTACGATAAATATTATAATCCCAAGGGAATAATATTAAACCCAAGGGATAAATATTATAAACCCTAAAATAAACATGGTTGACTATGGTTGACCACGACTGATTTTCATATTGACACAATCTTTATCACAATGCAATGTTGGACTATGGTTGACCATGATTTGTTTTCATATGGAGATAACGTTTGGCACAGTGTGATGTTGGATAATGATTGGCCATGGTTGATTTTCACATTGAGACAATTTTTGTCACAATGCGACGTTGGACCATCGTTGACCATGGTTGTCAATATGTGATGTTGGACCAAGAAACAATCTTTGTTACAATGTGACCATGGTTGACCATGATTCAACATGGTTGACCATGGTTGGTTTATATATTGAGACAATCTTTGACACAATGTGACATTGGAAAATGGTTGACCATTGTTGATTTACATATTATGAACCCAAGGGATTAATTATAAAATCCCAAGTATTATAAACCTAAGGGAATAATATTAAACCCAAGGGATTAATACGAAAAACCCAATGGATTACAAACCCAAGTGAATAATATTAAACCCAAGGGATAAATATTATAAACCCAAGGTATACAAACCCTAAGATAAATATTATAAACTCTAAATAATCATGGTTGACTATGGTAGCCCACTATTGATTTTCATACTGATACAATCTTTGTCACAATACGATGTTGGACTATGGTTGACCATGATTTATTTTCATATTGAGGCAACCTTTGTCACAATACGACATTGGAAAATGGTTGACCATGGTTGATTTTCATATTGAGACAATCTTTGTCACAATGCAACGTTGGGCCATGGTTGACCATGGATGGCCATGGTTGTCACAATGTGACATTAGACCAAGAGACAATCTTTGTTACAATATGACCATGGCTATTGACCATGATTGGCAATGGTTGATTTTCATATTAACACAATATTTATCAAAACGCAACGTTAGAACATGGTTGACCATGGTTGATTTTTATATTGAGACAATCCAAGTCACAATGTGACATTATACCATAGTTGACCATGGTTGATTTTCATATTGAGATATAAACCCTAAAATAAACATGGTTGACCATGATTTATATTCATATTGACACAGTATTTGTCACAATGTGATGTTGGACTATGATTGAGCATGGTTTATTTTCATATTGAGATAATATTTGGCACAATGCGATGCTAGACAATGGGTGGCAATGGTTGACCATGGTTGATTTTAATATTGAGACAATCTTGGTCACAATGCGACTTGGATCATGGTTGACCATGGTTGTCACAATGCGACGTTGGACCAAGAGACAATATTTGGGATTAATTCTAAAACCCCAAGATATTATAAACCCAAGGGAATAATATTAAACCCAAAGGATTAATATTATAAACCCAAGGTATATAAACCTTAAGATAAATATTATAAACCCATGGGAATAATATTAAACCCATTATTATAAACCCAAGGTATATAAGCCCTAAGATAAATATTATAAACCCTAAAATCAAAATGGTTGACCATGACTAATTTTCATATTGACACAATAATTGTCGTAATGCGATGTTGGACTATGGTTGACCATGATTTATTTTCATATTGAGATAACATTTGGCACAATGTGACGTTGGATAATGGTTGGCCATGGTTGACCATGATTGATTTTCATATTGAGCCAATATTTGTCACAATGCGAAACTGGACCATGGTTGTCACAATGTGACGTTGGACCAAGAGTAATATTTGGGATTAATTCTAAAACCTCAAGGTATTATAAACCAAAGGGAATAATATTAAACCCATGGGATTAATATTATAAACCCAAGGTATATAAACCCTAAGATAAATATTATAAACTCAAGAGAATAATATTAAACCCAAGGGATAAATATTATAAATCGAAGGTATATAAGCCCTAAGATAAATATTATAAACCCTAAAATAATCATGGTTTACCATGGTTGACCACGACTGATTTTCATATTGACACAATATTTGTCACAATACGATGTTGGACTATGGTTGACCATGATTTATTTTCATATTTAGATAACATTTGGCACAGTGTGACGTTGGACAATGGTTGGACATGGTTGACCATGGTTGATTTTCATATGAGACAATCTTTGTCATAATGTGACGTTGGACCATGGCGGTCACAATGTGATTTTGGACCAAGAAATAATCTTTGTCACAATGTGACCATGGTTATTCACCATGGTTGACCATGATTCAACATGGTTGACCATGGTTTGTTTACATATTGAGACAATCTTTGACACAATGTGACGTTAGAACATGGTTGATTTTCATATTATAAACCTAGGGGATTAATTCTAAAACCCAAAGGTATTATAAAACCAAGGGAATAATATTAAACCCAAGGGATTGATATTATAAAACCAAGGTATATAAACCCTAAGATAAATATTATAAACCCAAGGGAATAATAAACCCAAGGGATTAATACTAAAAACCCAAGGGATTAATACTAAAAACCCAAGGGATTGTAAACCGAAGGGAATAATATTAAACCCAAGGGATAAATATTATAAACCCAAGGTATACAAACTCTAAGATAAATATTATAAACCCTAAAATAAACATGGTTGAATATGGTCGACGACCATTGATTTTCATATTGACACAATCTTGATCAAAATGCAACTTTGGACTATGGTTGATCATGATTGATTTTCATATTGAAACAACCTTTGTCACAATGCGAAGTTGGAAAATGGTTGATTTTCATATTGAGACAATCTTTGTCACAATGCAACATTGGACCATGGTTGACCATGGGTGACCATGGTTGTCACAATGTGATGTTGGACCAAGAGACAATATTTGTCACAATGTGACCATGGCTATTTACCATGGTTGACCATGGTTGATTTTCATATTGAGTTGTTTTAAAATGCAACGTTGGAACATGGTTGAACATGGTTGATTTTCATATTGAGACAATCCAAGTCACATTGTGAGATTATACCATAGTTGACCATGGTTGATTTCCATATTGAGACAATCCTTGTCACAATGCGACGTTGGACCATGGTTGACCATGGTTGTCATAATGTGATGTTGGACCAAGACTTTGTAAACCCTAAGATAAATATTGTAAACCCTAAAATAAACATGGTTGATCATGGTTGACCATGGTTTATTTTCATATTGACACAATCTTTGTCATAATGTGACATTGGACCATGGTTGATTTTCATATTGAGACAATATTTGTCACAATGCGACGTTGGACCATGGTTGACTATGGGAGTAATACTAAAACCGTAAGAGATTATAATCCCAAGGGAATAATATTAAACCCAAGGGATTTATATTAAACCCTAGGATTAATATTATAAACCCTATGAATAATATTATACCCTAGGATATGAACCTCTAGATTAATAAACCCAAGCGATTGATATTATAAACCCAAGGGATTAATACAAAAAACCCAAGGGATTATAAACCCAAGGGAATAATATTAAACCCAACAGATTAATATTATAAACCTAAGATATACAAACCCTAAGATAAATATTGTAAACCCTAAAATAAACTTGGTTGACCATGGTTAATTTTCATATTGACACAATCTTTGCACAATGCGACATTGGACCATGGTTGACCATGATTGATTTTCATATTGAGAAAATCTTTGTCTTAATGCGACGTTGGACAATGGTTGATTTTCATATTGAGACAATCTTTGTCATAATGCGATGTTGGACCATTGTTGACCATGAATGACCATAGTTGTCACAATGTGGTGTTGGACAAGGAGACAATCTTTGTCACAATGTGACCATTATTATTGATAATGGTCAACCATAGTTGGCCATGGTTGATTTACATATTGAGACAATATTTGTCACAATGTGACGTTGGACAATATTTTTCACAATGTGACGTTCAACCATTGTGATTATTAACCATGATTGATTTTAATATTTAAACAATGTGACAATGGATTGTTGCATTGAGACAATGTTTGTTGCAATGTGACATTGGACCGTGGTTGTCACTATGTGGCGTTAGACCAAGAGACAGTCTTTGTCACTGTGTGACCATGATTATTAACAATGGTTAACCATGATTGACCATGGTTGATTTACATATTGAGACAAGCTTTGTCACAATGCGACGTTGGACCATGGTTGACCATGCTTAAGGATGGTTGATTTTCGTATTGAGACAATATTTATCACAATATGATGTTAGACCATATTGATTATTGACCATGATTGATTTTCATATTGAAGCAATATTTGTCACAATGTGACAAGGGATTGTCGCATTGAGACAATCTTTGCCATAATGCGACGTTGGACCATGGTTGACCATGGATGAACAAGGCCAATTTTAATGTTGAAAAAATATTTGTCACGATGCGACGTTGGACCATGGTTGACCATGATTTATTTTCATATTGACAAAATATTTGTCACAATCCGACGTTGGTTCATAGTTGATTTTCATATTGAGACAATTTTTGTCATAATGCGACGTTGGACCATGGTTGACGTGGATGACCATGGTTGTCACAATGTGACATTGGACGAAGAGACAATATTTACCACAATGTTACCATGATTATTGATCATGGTTGATCATAATTGACCATGATTGACCATGGTTGACCACATTTGATTTAGATATTGAGACAATCTTTCACAATGAGATGTAGGACCATTGTTGACCAATTTTAACCATGATTGACCATGTTTGACCAATGTTGACTATGATTAACTATGATTAACCATGGTTGACCATGATTATAAGCCTAATGGATTTATGTGAAACCCTATGATTAATAATATAAACCCTATGAATAATATTATACTATAAGATTATGAACCCTTTGATTAATAAACCCAAGGGATTGATATGATAAACCCAAGGGAATAATAAAACCAAGGTATATAAATATTATGAACCCTAAAAAAACATGGTTGACCAAGGTTAACCATAGTTTATTTTCACATTGAGACAATCCTTGTCATAATGCGATGTTGGACCATGGTTGACCATGATTGATTTTCATATCGAAACAATATTCGTCACAATGCGATTAATAAACCCAAGGAATCTATAATATAAACCCAATGGATTATAAGCCCAAAGGATTTATATTAAATCCTAGGATTAGTATTATAAACTCTATCAATAATATTAAACCCTAGGAATATGAACCCTTAGATTAATAAACCCAAGGGATTGATATTATAAACCCAAGGCACTAATAAACCCAATGGATTAATGCTAAAAACCCATGGGAATAATACAAAACTAAAGGGATTAATAATGTAAACCCAAGGTGTATAAACCCTAAGATAAATATTATAAATGCTAAATAATATTCACCATGAGTGACCATGTTTGGCCATGATTGATTTTCATATTGAGACAATCTTTTCCACAATGCAACATTTGACCATGGTTGGCCATGATTGATTTCCATATTGAAACAATCTTTTCCACAATGTGATGTTGGACCAGATTGACCGCGATTGACCATGGTTGTCCCTTATTGATTAGCATACTCAAACAATCTTAATCACTATGCGACGTTAGTTGATTTTCATATTGAGACAATCTTTGCCACAATGCGATGTTGGCCCATGGTTAACCATGTTTGACCATGATTGACCGTGGTTGACCATGATTGATTTTCATATTTAGACAATCTTTGCCACAATGCAACATTTGACCATGGTTGACCATGATTGGTCTTCATATTTAGACAATCGTTGCCACAATGCGACATTTGATCGTGGTTGACCATGGATGACCATGATTGATTTTAAAATTGAAAAATATTTGTTACAATGTGACCATGGTTGATTTTCATATTGACCATGATTGACCATGATTAATTTATAATAATAATTTTTTTTATAAGCTTGGTAGGACTACATCTTCATCATTTCCAAATATATCACCCCTGATCAATCACCGTCTATCCAAGACCCCGTGGACTAATTTATAATAATTATTATAAACTATTATAATAATAATAATTTATAATATAATAATTATTATAAATATATATTTATTAATATTAATATTTGTTATTATTATTAATAATATAGAATACAATTAATATTCATTTTTATTTTTAATTTAAAAAAAACAAAAGAAAATTAATTTATTTTAAAATCTATTTCAAACCAATTTGGTTATTTGTTTGTTTTTGTTTTTATTTTTTATTTTTTATTTTTTTTGAATGTAAATATTTATTTAATTCGATATTATCTCACAATGCTTTTGCCATATTGAATAATCCCATATTGGTTTATAAATAGTATAATTGAATAAAAAAAGTTAAAATAATTAAAAAATAATAAATCTTAAATTTAAAAATTAAATATATTTTTGATTATTATTAATTTATTGAAGAAAGATCATATTATATTAAGTAAAAAAAATAATTTAAGATTTAATAATTAAAAATATGTTGTTTCAAAAAATTTAATAAATGATATTTTGGAGTTTATACCTGGTCCTTCTAGTAGTGATCTAATCTCTATTGAGATTTTGGCAGACGATTTTGTTGCTCCTACCAATCCACCCTTAAATGATCCACTAGGACCTGAGTTGTTGCGGCTGAACCTTGACAGTTCTACACCTGCTTATACTTTCATACCTTTGTCAGTTGTCTACCCTATGGTGGAGTTTGAGACCTCGTTACCTTCTCCATTGGTAGTGCCAGCTTCCATGTCATCATTGTCACCTCTTAGTGGGGCCATACCTACTCCTCTGTCTACACCTCTCACATCTTCTTGGGGCATTCCACATGTTTCCTCTATAACTCCTATGAATTTCCCTCATATGTCTTTGCCTACTCCATCTTCTACATTGAACATGGGTGTTAATCCTAGTCAGCCAGTAGGGTCAGGATTCATTTCTCCTTCCTTCACTCAACCCACTATTCTTGTCCCTCAGTTAGGTATAGTTACTTCGGGAAATCCATGGGGGGGATCACTAGTTGTTCCTATTCAAGCTGGGGGAAATGTTGCATCTAATATGTCACAAACTTGGTACAATTTTCATGTAAGGGGTGTTACAAATCCCACCCCCTTAAGGGAACACCATCATTAATGTTTACTGTAGCTTGAAATAAAAAGAACAAAACTAAGCTTTATAAAACAACTCATAGATTTTATTATTCATTAAACAAAAACATATATAACACCCTCAATTTTTCTACCATCTCCAAGGAGGTTTCATTAGGTCCAAAGTGTTACCATTGCACCTTGACTTGCTTTATTACCCGATTCCAGAGGATGGTCTTCCTCTAGTATAAGATGCACAATGGTTCTAGTTGGAACTCTCCCTTCGATTACATTTATATCATACACCAATTGAAAATGTGATTAGCATCATGTACATATTTCTTAAGAAAGTAAACGTGAAAACATTATATGCATTTATTGTAGGTGGAAAGGCCATTATGTAGGCCACTCTTTCCAAGCTTTGAAAAGTTCCACAAAATTTGGGTTCCAATCTGGCATATGTTCTAATGTAGATATACGCATGTTCTCCTACTTGTAATTCCTTATGCATCCTCTATTAGTATACATAACTATTTTTCCTATCCTAGGATGCCTTTGATTTTTACCTAATATTAACCATTTCCTGTTCCATTTCCTTCAACATATTTGCTCCAAGAGCTACTCTATTCATCGGGTCATCCCAACTAATGGGAGTGTTTCATTTCCCAAAGGGTCTTATCCCTAAGTATTCTTGATACCCATTATTGTATGAAAACTCTACCAATGGTAGGAAGTCTTCCCACTTCCTCAGCGGATGCATGACACATATTCTTAACATGTCTTCGAAAATCCTATTCGCTCTTTCGATTTGGTTGGCTCATGGTGGACTTTTCTAGTGATGGCTTTGGCGACTAATAGTTTACTATGGCAACGACTTTTCTCTTTGACAATGTTTAGATAGCTTCATGATTGACTGCTGGGTTATGACTCTCTCTTAGGTCTCTAGATGGTGGGATTCAACTATTGCTCTGATAGCATGATAGAATGAATAGGAATACACACTAGCAATTGTCCCAAAAGGTACAAAGAGAGGCCGATAGGATTATTAAATTGGAATTGTTGAATTTTTATAGAAGAGTTAATTGGTTTGTGCAATCACTTTTCTTTAGATGTTTTGTTTATATCTATATTACAAAGAACACATTGAATGTCTTATTTCATTTTAGAGTAAGTTAATTATCCAAAATCAAGACGTTAAATTAATTACCCAAAATCAAGAAACCTCTACAGATGGCCAAGCATATACAAAGCTTGCTAGTGACCAAGGCAATAACCGCCACGACTATCCCGTACCAATATATTTCATTGAAAACCATAATTGTATATTGCATTTAGAAAGTCAAAACATAATATTAGAAAACATGTTGATATATTGCTATTAAAAAGTTAATTCCATTAGAAACCATGATATTATTATTATATTATATAAAGAATAATATACATATATTGAATGATACTACATTGAAAGCCATAATTGTATAGTGCGATTAGAAAGTCAAAATATAATATTCTTAAACCAATACTTATTGTATTCATATGTGATGTTTAATAAAATACAATTAAATTTGTGATGTATAATTAATTTTTTAACTATTTTTATTTAAAAATTAATAATAATAATAATAATAATAATAATAATAATATAATTAAAATAATAATTAATAATAATATAATTGAAATGATAAAATATAAAGATTCATAGGAATGACCAAAACAACCCAATATGCAAATTGACAATTGGACATCTTAATAGTAAAGACATTTTAAAAATAAGCATAACTTTGAAAGAAAGTTGAAATTGATTTGATCATGTCAAACCTTTTTTGACCTATGCAAAAAGTTGATGAACAGTTTTGGACATATGCAAAAAGTTGCTAAGGAGAGGTTGAGATTGAAAATACATAATCATTTTGGACGTATGTGGTGGGTGAGAAAGTAAAGGTTGAAATTGAATTAATTTTTCATAATTATAATTATGATATTATGTGATAAAGGATTAAAAAATATAAAATCCCAAAGTAAAAGTTGTTCCAATTAAATTTACTTTATTATAAAAGAACGCTGTATCTCCGTGCATATTGTTCTGTATCTACATACCTATTTGAAAATGGAAAAACACCCACTTTAAATTCAAATTATACTCCTCTATTAACTGGAAATACTTTATCAATATGAAATCATATACCATATACCTGTCTTAACTATATCCACTTTATTAATGTGGATCCATGAGCTGGATGACACTTGTGGCCATATAAAAGTTTAAAGTCAAGAAGCTTGGTGATAATCGAGCATTTAAATAATATTTTTGAATTTTAAATATTTAAAAATGGTATATTTATTCTGCATCAAAAGATACCTTTAATGACAGAAAAGGGAAGCTGCCTTGCTTTTATAATTTCTAACTTCAAAAAACAGGAAGCTGCCTTTACTTTTATAATTTCGAAAAACAATGTGATAGAATTGAATAAAATATCATAGACTGAAATGAACAAAATTATAATAAAATATAATATAATAGACTGAAATGAATAAAATTAAAATAAAATATTGAACAAAGAAAGTAGTAATCTTTCCATACAAGTAAAATTTAGTAGCTAATATTGCAGAGGGAAATCCCATCATATTACAGAATGAAATCCCATCCTATTACAAGTAAAACTGAGAAATTTCATATACCAAAATACAAGTAAAATTGAAACCAATCTTGTAGAGTGAAATCCCATCATATTACAGAATGAAATCTCATTCTATAGGATTTACTAGGGTCATTACAGAGAAAATAAACATAAGTGGAGAGCTGATTCACGAGGCATGACATGGACTCTGTAGAGTGAATCCCCTAATCTTGTAGAGTGAATCCCATCATATTACATAATGAAATAACATTCTAAAGGATTTACCAGAGACATTACAAAGATCGCTATCACAGTGGAGAACTGCTTCACAAGGCAGGACATGGATTCTGCTTACAGGATGTAAGCCCTTCATTCACCATAGAAACTCTTGTTGTTGAAGATGAGAAGCAGTACAAAAGTTAGTCATTTCACATCTACTACAAACTTACAACAATATTAACATCCTGCAAATATTCTCATCTATGAGGAGCTTTGGGGGCCTATAGATTACAAGAGAATAGCAGAAATTCTTCACTAAACATGTTAGTAGTGTACTGATCATCTTGGCGGTTGGAGACAGAACTGGTGTTGAAGCTCTCTTTCCTCACAAACCCAGCAGGGGCTTTCTTGTCATAATTATGAGTAGAGAAAGGCTGGGTAACCGAGCTGTATGGCACGTATGGCCACAGTTCTGCACGCTTCCCAGTGCATTTCACTTTCTTCAGTACCTTGTTCGGCTTCACATATCCCGTGACTGTCACTTTCTGCATCTTTCTATTTATATACACCGTTTGAACTCCTGCACAAAATTTCCCACAGAAGAGAAACAAAAGTTATTACAATCATCAAAACCCCAGCTTATATTAACGTAGAAAAGAAAATGATGGGCCACTTTGGCCTGTGGCTTAGAGGTAGATCTCAGTTGTAACAGGTGACAAAAGTTAGCATCTCCTTACAGAAATCAGTAACAAAGCTAACGGATTGGTAATGAGCAAACATAGATCCTGAGGTGCAACTTTTCAAAAGCCCAAAGCTAAAAAAATTGGTAAAACAGAACAAACATGAACTCTGAGCTAAAAAATTGAAGAAACTTTAAAGAATTAATCAGCACACAAGTAGTTAATGTTGAAAGCATTTGCAAGGCAGTGTATCATTCTTCCACTTTGATCCGCATTTCCACCATTTGTGTCAGTTCTCCTTGTGGTTTAAATAACCAAGCAATGCCTCTTAGTTTTCCAGTATTGAACAACAAATTTCAATCATAGTTTCACCAGAGGCGAGGGAAAGATTTTAGTTAAGTAGTTTTCAAATACTAGGTTTCCCTAAGTTAGATACATTTGAAGAAACATCTTTGTTAAGCCATGGAGAATTAGTATGTAGCTTTGCTTTTCAACTGAAAATACTTGTGCATCCATATGCACACAGTAAAGATATCATAATCTACAGCTATGATTTGCTGTATGTGCTTTTGTGAAGATGGACATTGCAGTTCATAAAATACTTTTGTTTGGAATTAAATAATCAAATAGCCATTTGGAAGATGGAAACAAGTATAAGAGTTTGACACAAGATACACCATAGTTATTATGATTAATGCGTGTGTAAACTAAAATGATTCAACGTAAAAGTAGGGTATTGTTCTGTATTAGGTTCTTGATCTAGTCTAAAAACTATGTATGCATATTCGTTCCACAGACAAGATTTCCAGAGCACATTGACATGCATTGCCATCTACTAAAAATTCTTGGGGATGATGAAGCAGCTAGTCATGACATGGGAAGGCAACATAAAACTGGATCATCCTTTGTGATTGAAAATTGGAATTATTTATCTACTCTTATGAAGGTGGACACTGCAGTGCATAAGATACTTTTGTTTGGAAAAATAATCAAACAACCATTTGGAAGATGGAACTTTGCAATGCCTGCACATCATTTGTACCAATTGAATATCTTTGTTTAGGATCTGTAATTTGTAATTTGTTATGGATCATTGGAAACAAGTATAACGGTTTGACACAAGCTACGCCAGAGGTATTATGATTAATACAAATATAAACTAAAATGGTTCAACATAAAAGTAGGGTATAGTTCTCGAGTAAGTTTATTCTAAAAACTATGTATACATATTCTTTTCATAGACAAGAATTCAACATCACATTGTGATGCATTTCCATCTCCTAAAAATTTTTGGGGCCCAAATATAGACTATACCTAACTACTCAATACTAAATAGTGCTTGCTTTTCTCTGAGAATGGTCAATTAACTTGCAGGAGATGATTGGGAGCACGAAGAAGTATTTACAGATGATGATGAAGCAGTGGGATATGATCCTGCTGAGAGAGAAGATTTAGCTCCTGAACTTCCTGCCCCACCCGAGATCAAGCAGGTATGATTGTATTCAGATGATTTGCTTATGATATACTAGGTTTTATTTGATAGCTGCAAATGTTGTTTGGTTATATCAGGTAACTAAGTAAGCTGTTTACTGTTTAACCTGCTATGAAGCTGGTTAGACACCCTTATAAGTTATGATAAAAAAAACTTAGTTTGTTTTGTTACTTATACATGAGATCATGCAAATCAAAGGAAATTTTATTTAATTTTGATTTGTCTCGCTCTAACACCTTGACACATTATTGGCAAAATACCTTCTCAAGTTCTCTTCCATGTGAGGTTGCCTTGCTGCTACGTTTGTAGTTCTCATTTTGCACTAGAGTTCATGGCCCTAAGCTAGATACATTTGAAGAAACATCTTTGTTAAGCCATGGGCAATTAGTCTGTAGCTTTGCTTTTTAACTGAAAATACTTAGGCATCCATATGCACACAGTAAAGATATTAATCCGGATTTAAACAGGAACGCAACAAATTACAGAGATAACCATATACACAAAGATGCAGCAGAAATAATACTTCATTTCATTAATGGAAAATACTAAAATATGCTTACAACCAGAAATGGAAATAAACCAGCTAGGGCGATGGTAGCTTATCTCTGAGAAGAGATGTGATGGCTACATGCCTCTGAACTGTGTTACAATGAGGCTCGAAGGCCTATTTATTGTTGAGAAACAATGGAAAACCCTTAACATTCCAAAACCTAACCCTAGGAGATGAAACGCCAAACTGTGGGCCCCGTTTGGGGTAAATTGGTACATCAATTTCCCGGGGTCGTAACTTTGGCATATGATCTCCGTTTGACGCATACAATAGCTTGTTAGAAAGATCTATCCGAGTACTACCATTGTTGGAATGGGCAACATCGATCCATTCCATGGACCCATGTTGCCCCCGGATTCCCCAAAAAACGTCGTTTAGGGCCTCAAAACGGCTCCGGAAGTTCAGGACCCGAAAAACTGCTAAAAATAGTAAGTTGTGCTACAATTAAGGAAACTGAAAATGCTGAGAAAGACAATGGTGGGGGTCCAGGTGGACTTGGCAGGTGGCCACCAATATCCACCTGGATCATTCCTCCCCCCTTAGGAAGCAATGGTCCCCATTGCGTTGAGCTCCTCCATGAGATGAGGAAACTTTTGTTGAACCTGTTCCCTGGTGAGCCACTTGCCCTGCTGAAGGAGTTGGCCTGCTTTGACAACTCGATACAATTGGATATTCTGTTGGCGAGTGTTCTTGATCCGTGTGTCCATGATCCGATCAGTTGCAGCTTGTTCCATGCAATCTGGATTTAATTCTGTGGGTTTGAGCTGTTCTGCAATGTCGGATGTGTCTAGCAATGGTGGAAAGTATGGTCGAAGGCGGTCCACATTGAACACTGGGTGCAGGCCAAGGAATGGGGGAATGCTGAGCTCAAATGCATTGTCTCCCATAGCCTTAGTAATAGTGTAAGGACCATATCGGAGTGGTCTCAATTTCCGATAGGCTCCAGTAAGGCGTTCCTTTTGCAAATGCAACCAGACTTTGTCGCCCACCTGAAACTTGTGTGGCACCCGATGTTGATCATGTCGCTGCTTGTACTTGGCATTTGATTTTTCAAGAATGTCATGGACCTGCTGGCGAATATGTTGGATGCGCTCAATGAAGCTGGTGGCCTTATCTGTTTCGGACTGGACATGAGCTGAATTCATGTGAGTAGCTGCAAGTGGCATGGCCACATCAATGGGGCATAGTGGCTGGAACCCCAAACCCACCTGAAAAGGGCTATGGCCAGTGGAGCTGTGAAGAGCTCGGTTGTAGCTGTGCTGAACATAGGGGAGGCTCTCGTCCCATGTGCGTGGGTGCTTTGAGTTATACATGCGCAGGATGTGCACAATCATCCTATTGACAACCTCTGTCTGGCCATCAGTTTGAGGATGGAAGGCTGTGGACTTCGTGAGTTTGGTGTCCAGCATTGACCAGAGACTGGACCAAAATGTACTGAGAAACCGACTGTCCCGATCTGAGATGATAGACTGTGGGATCCCAAAGTGCACCCACACTCGTTCAAAGAAGAGTTTCGCAGTGGCTTCTGCTGTGATATTCTTCTTGCAGGCCACCATAATGGCCATCTTCGAGAACCTGTCGACGACCACAAAAACACAGTCATTTCCATGCTTAGTGGAAGGAAGGCCTGACATGTAATCCATGGAGATGGATTCCCAAGGTCGATTAGGGGTAGGCAACGGGGTATAGAGGCCGTGCTTCTTAATGGTCGGTTTGGCAATGGCACAGGCAGTACATGATCTGATGTATTTCCCAACATCCTGTCGAAGATTCGGCCAATAGAAATAATTTTGCAGTACTGCCACTGTTTTCTTGACCCCGAAATGCCCAGCAGCCCGACTGTAGTGTGCTTCCCAAATCATCTTGGCACGCTCGCTTGAAGGAACACAAAGGTGACCGAGGTGGCATAAAAGGGCATCCTAGAGGTGAAAATCTGCAACACGTCGACCCTCCAAGAGTGTCTGGTATGTGTGGCCGAATTCTGGGTCGCTTTTGTAGAGAAGTGGCCAATCAGAAGTCTCGTGCCCACAAGAGTTGAGCACGGTGGTTAACGCCATGATCGGTGGTCGACTGAGGCAATCTGCAACATTATTGGTGCTGCCCTTCTTATACTTGATATTCAAGTGGAACTGTTGCAGGTATGTAGACCACTTCTGATGGCGATCATTCTACAATTTCCCTTGGGTCTGTATGAACTGCAGGGGTCGGTGGTCTGTGTGGATGATCGTTTCCTTCCCCAAAATGTAATGCTTCCATTTTCGGCAGGCCTGTACAATGGAATACATCTCTTTATCATAAGTGGGGTACTTCCGGACTGTGTCTGAAAGTGTTTCACTGTGATATGCCACTGGATGTCCATGTTGAGTAAGGACTGCCCCAATAGCATAGTCAGAGGCATCTGTCTCGACCTCAAATGGTTGTTGTAAATCTGGTAACGCGAGCACTGGTGCCGTGCAGAGGCGATCCTTCAACTCCATGAATGCCTTCTGTTGAGATTCAGACCAAAAGAATTTTGCTTTCGCCCCTCCCTTGGTGACCTGACTCAAGGGCCAAGAAATATGAGAAAACCCCAACACAAACCTGCGGTAGAAGTTGGCAAGACCTAGAAAGCTGCGGAGCTCTGTTAGAGTGGTTGGAGAGGGCCAATCCTGAATGACTTGGATCTTGGCTGGATCGACATGCACCCCCTGTTCATCAATGATGTATCCCAGATACTGAACTTGGGTCATGCCAAAAGTGCATTTCTCCAAATTGGCACATAGCTTGTGTTGCCGCAGTGTTTGGAGAACCTGTCGGATGTGGTGGAGGTGCTCTTCCCAACTCTGGCTGAATATCAGAATGTCATCCAAGTATACTACTACAAAGGAGTTGGTGAATGGCCGCAAGATGTCATCCATTAGCCTCATAAAGGTTGCAGGAGCATTCGTCAATCTGAAAGGCATGACCAACCATTCGAAGAGGCCCTCCTTGGATTTGAAGGCAGTCTTCCACACATCAGAGGGTTCGATTGGTACCTGGTGATATCCTGACTTCAGATCGATCTTGCTGAAATATTTCGCCCCCTTTAGTTGGTCTAGGAGGTCATCAATCCGCGGGATCGGGTACCTATTACGGACAATGATCTTGTTCAGCGCCCGATAGTCAATACAGAGTCTCCACGTCCCATCCTTCTTCTATACCAACACGATCGGGCTCCCACAGGGCGATGAACTCGGACGGATGTGACCTTTCTGCAGGAGCTCCTGAATCTGCCTCTTGATTTCATTGTTCTCCAGAACGGAGCGCCGATAAATTGGTCCATTGGGTAGCGGCGCACCTGGGGTCAGATCGATGGAGTGCTTGACTTGACAGTGCAGAGGAACCCCTACCGGGGAGGTGAAGATGTCCTCGTACTCCTCCACAATCTTGTCCATCTGTAGTTGTCGTGCAGAGGGACCCCGTCTGGAGGCCGCGGCCACTGTCTTCTTCTTTCCTTGAGGGCGTATCATCAGGAAAACAAATTTCCTGGTTTTGGAAATGATCTTACTGCATTGTTTTGCAGTAATCAAAGAGATGGCGGCAGGTGGTGCTACCTCTGGTATCCTGAACAACTTATTTCCCAATGTAATAATAACAGCACGGGGCCTTGATTCATACACAGCATGTCGCTTCCACAAGTATGGTTGTCCTAGTAATACATCACAAACTTCAAGGGGAGCAATGTCACACAATACCTCATCCGTGAAGGGCTTGATGTTGTATGGAAGGCGACACTGCTGGCTTACGCGAAGATCTCGTCCTTGGTGAAGCCACCCAATGGTGTATGGTTGTGGATGTGCTGTGGTCGGTAAGCCCAACCGCTTCACGACCTCTGCCGAAATGAGGTTCTTTTGACTCCCGCTATCAACAATGAACTGTATCGGGGAGCCCTTTACCCACATCTGAGAGTGGAAGAGATGCTCCTCCTCCTCTGGATCTTCGGGTTCATTTTTCTGGATCTTGGCGGTAGCAACAGTGGCGCTGGGATCCGCATCAATGATCTGCTTCCCTTTTTCATACCCCTTATCGGGTTCTGACTCAGAGTCGGAACATGCATCTGATTCTGAAACCTTTAGCTCAGCCACCAGTGACTGCTTGGCCCGACACTCACTTGTGTTGTGAGTGGAGCTCTTATGGAACTCGCACCATTTTCCAGTGTCCTTTCTCGGCTTCGCGGCGCTGTTCTTTGCTTGCAGCTTCGGCTGGTTGTCTTGGGCTGTCCCGCCTTGGCTTTGTCCTTTGTTCTGTGGTTTCGGGGCACCTTTCCCCTGCTTTGGATTCGCAGATCCAAAGTCTCGCTTCTTTTGTTTAAACTTCTGCTCGACCTTGACGGCATATCGGTATGCTGCGCCGAGCGAGGGGATGTTTAGGAATTGTATTTCTTCCTGAATGTACTTGTGCAGGCAGCCACGATATTTGAGTATCAAATGTTGCTCCGAATCCTTGATACCCAACTTTGTGCGAAGGGTATGGAAAAGATTGGTGAACTCCAGCACGTCTTGGTCCCTTCCCTGCCGCAGCGTGGTCCACTTTATGTATTCATCCTCATAGCTTCCAACAGGGTAGTACTGCTCCTTGACGGCATCCCGGAACGAATCCCAGGTGGGTGTGGTTGAAAATAGTGAGCCAGTACTTTCATCCTTCTACTCGCAGTAGGTTTCCCACCAGTCCTTGACGTGGGGGGCTGCTTTGAGGAGAGCAAAAACAATCTTTTCCCGACTCGAAAATTCATGAACAGAAAAATAACCCTCTAGCAGATTTAACCATTTATCTACGGCATCTGCGTCTATCTGACCCTCGAATATGGGGATTTCAAAATTAACTTGTACCTTGAAGGGTGTGGCGTTTCCAAAGTAGCTGCTGGAAGCCGATGCGCCGCTTCTGGGTAGCCGCTGAAGGATCTGGGCAAAGCTGTCCATCATCGCGTTCCGTTGTCGCTCGAGGGCTTCTTCGAGCAAGATTTTGATGGGATCTCCTGCCCCCTCGTCTTTCTTCTCGTCCGCCATGGGAGGCCGTCGGGATTTGCGAGGCTGGTCTTGCAAGGGTTCAACCAGTTCAAGCCCTAACTCCTTATATCCCGACCTTGTTGGGGACATGCAAAGAAAAACAGAGAAAAAAGCAGACCGCTCTGATACCACTGATCCGGATTTAAACAGGAACGCAACAAATTACAGAGATAACCATATACACAAAGACGCAGCGGAAATAATACTTCATTTCATTAATGGAAAATACTGAAATATGCTTACAACCAGAAATGGAAATAAACCAGCTAGGGCGATGGTAGCTTATCTCTGAGAAGAGATGTGATGGCTACATGCCTCTAAACTGTGTTACAATGAGGCTCGAAGGCCTATTTATTGTTGAGAAACAATGGAAAACCCTTAACATTCCAAAACCTAACCCTAGGAGATGAAACGCCAAACTGTGGGCCCCGTTTGGGGTAAATTGGTACATCAATTTCCCGGGGTCGTAACTTTGGCATATGATCTCCGTTTGACGCATACAATAGCTCGTTAGAAAGATCTATCCGAGTACTACCATTGTTGGAACGGGCAACATGAATGGACCCATGTTGCCCCCGGATTCCCCAAAAAACGTCGTTTAGGGCCTCAAAACGGCTCCGGAAGTTCACGACCCGAAAAACTGCTAAAAATAGTAAGTTGTGCTACAATTAAGGAAACTGAAAATGCTGAGAAAGACAATGGTGGGGGTCCAGGTGGACTTGGCAGGTGGCCACCAATATCCACCTGGATCAGATATCATAACCTACAACTATCATTAGAAAATCTAATTTTTAGATTGGAACCAGTTATCTTTATCAAAGATGAATAGGGTGTTATAAAAAAAATATATTCAACAAAATGCATTTTACCAGTTTAATAACCTGCAAATCATGTGACAGCATCCAGATGTTTTTTCAACAATTTGTCCACATTTTCCACACAGTCGCCAATCTTTTTTTTTGGCGAGCTTTAAGAGCAACAAATCGTCTTTGTCCCTCTCAGGAATAGACAATTTCTCCAGGTCAGAGCAATCCAAACCCACATGCCATGGCACACGACATTGAGCACAAAACAACCTTTTGCATTCAGGGCATTCTGACTCTTTAATAACAACAACAAAGGGAAATCGATGAATTCCATGATTTGGAGTTTAGATAATGTACTTTCATTCCACCCATCAGATCCAACTATATTCTCTAACTTATTTAGTTCATCTAATGTTAAAGACTCTAACATTGGATAACTGCCACTGCCAATGTCCAGCTCCATCAACTGATTGCACATAGTAATTTGTAGTTCTTTTAATTTAGGCAGCTTCATTCCCTTTGGAAACCTTTGCAATGATGGACAATTGATAATTACTAATAATTGAAGTCGGGACATTGTTCCTTCATTCAACTCACCAGATGACCCTGCAACTAGGGATTTTAACTTTAGCAAGTTTCTTAAAACTAATTTTTCTAACATGGGAAAAGACTTACCTGCAGTTTCACTTTTGGTCTCCTCCAAGGCAGACTCACCTGCAGTTTCACTTTTGGTCTCCTCCAACGTAGGAAGAGCCTCTAATTGGTAACATGAGCGCAAAAGTAACACTCTGATATTTTGTAACTTACAAACACTGTTGGGTAGAGTTGCCTGTTGATAATTAATGAGATGAAAATCCCGCAATTTCTTCATATTCCCTATGTTTTGGAGAATACCACGCTCAGGGGCTGCACCATATCTATCTGCACTTGCATCAGCATCATTGTCACATTCTAATGTTAAGCTTCTCATCTCATCCATTATACCCAGTGCAGTTTCTGATTTCACCACCATTGTCAGCTCCATGAGACTGGAGAGCTTTGAGAGATCTTCCACACTCATTGCACAAGTAGACTCCATTAATGGCAAAATGAGAGTGTTCAATGAAGTGAGCTGAGAAAGATTTTCCGGAATCTTCTTGAGACTAAAGCATGCATCCAGCTTGAGATGCTTTAGATTCTGAAGACCTCCTATTTTATTCGGCAGTGCATCCAATTCTATACAAGAATTAAGATTCAAAACTTGAAGACTAGATAGATTACAAAAGTTCTCAGGCAATGATTTTATTGGAGTGTATGACAAATCCAAACCTTTAAGTGACAGGATACTACAGAGGTTGTCAGGAAAATCAGCAAGCTTGGAGTAGTTAGACAAGTTGAGAAACTAAAGCTGTTGAAGTTGCTTCAAGGTTGGCAATCCTTTTTTTGGAGTGGATGACAAATCCAAAACCTGAAGAGATGGGGTATTGTTGAACAATTCTTCTAGAATCTTTTCCAAATGAATATTGGAGGCTAAAACCAAACTCCTCAGTTCTGAACATCTCAAATCATTTGGCAGATCACTAATAGCATTATAGCCCACCGATATTCGTCTGCAATCCCTGAAAACTTTGTCAGTTGGAAAGCTTTGCAACTGTTGAACTGCTGCAAATAAGCATGTTCCCTCCTTTTGGCCTATGTAAATTGCCATGTCACAAAAAGCTTCATGAATATTTAAGTACTCGACACTGTGATAGTCATCATCAAAAATATACTCCACACGCTCCACCAAGCACCTTCTTACCAGTTCATCAATGCATTGCCGCCCAGTGTCCATAAAATAAGGTGTCCCTGGCTTGTTGAGGAAGCCTTCCACGTCCCACATTTGCACCAGCGTCTCCACAACAATTTCTTTATCTTCCAGAAATGTTGCACAATTTAGAAAAAAATCTTTAAATGGAATTCTGACAATTCATTGTAAGTCCATCTTAACACCTGATAAAGCTCTGTGTCAATGGCCTTGAGATTTTTCGGGACGGAAGCATCTCTCTTTCTCATCGAATTTAAAGCATGGCTCCACTCATTCTCATTCTTTTTAAACCTCATCGCTCCAGAAACTGCATTTATGGCCAACGGCAAGCCTCTGCAATCCGAGGCAATTTCTCTCGCTCTAGCCTCTACAATATCATTCTCAGGTCTGTTTTTCAAAAGCTTCTTTTCTAAATAAGTCCCAGCCTTCATTTGAGGACAAGGGTTCTATCTCCAGGGAGTAATCCTTTGCTCCCATCTTTTCAATCACTTGTGTGCTGCGGCTTGAGACTAAGAGTTTGCTACTAGTATTATCCCCAATTCTGACGCCCACTTCACTAAGATCTATTTCCTTCCCAATGTTGTCCAATATAAGAAGCAATTTCTTTTTGTCTAGAGATGCAATCAATTTCATCTTTTTCATCTCAAGATTATCACTTTCCTCCATACTTATATTCAGAGCCTCCACAATGGAAGCCTGCAACTGTTCAATTTCAAAGTTCCCAACAACTGTAAACCAAATGACGAGATCAAAGAAACGAATGACCTCTTTCTTGTAGGTATTGTAGATGATTTTGAGCAAGGATGTCTTACCCACACCCCCTTTACCATATAAACCGATTACACGAGCTTTGCGACGAGCTCCCTCCAACCAACCCTGCAGCTTCTCCCGGGCAGATTTAATGCCCGCCCCTACGAATCCGGAGTCAGGTACAGGTTGAAGAAGGTGTTGTGCTCGAGGAGCAGCTGAGGACACAATCTGCTCTGCATTGGAGGACATCGAAAAAACCATTTCAAGCTCTTGCGACAGGGAATCGTATCTTACTTTCCAAATTCTGATTTTCGCGGGGAGGTCAGAATTGCAGAAAAGGAGGCCACACCCTCGCTCTTGCTGTTTCTTGGCTACATCGAACAGAGTCATGGCTTCTGTAAGGGCATCCTTGATCCTTCCCAGACATCTTTCCACTATGAGAACCTGAGCAACAATTTCTGAACAGTAAAATGAGGCTGTAAATAGGGTATACTGAAATAACCGATGGCTAGGTCGTGCACAACAGATTGCATAGCAGAAAAGGATTACATAGCAGAAACGGGACACATCATTGCAGCAGTTAGTGGAGAGCACGAAAACATTATTGCAGCAAAGTGTGGAGAGAACAGAAAGAGCAGGAAGCGGAAACAAGAGGAACATAAATAGTCTTGGAAGAAAACAGGAAGAGAAAAGAGCAGAAAGCGGAAACAGGAGGAACATAAATGGTCGTGGAAGAAAACAGTTGGAAGAAAACTTGAAGAGAGCGCTGAAGAGGAAAAACAGAAATGGAGTTGCACGACTGTTATAGACATTTTTGTGCCTTACAACTCTAAGCATGAAATGTCCATAAACCAAGGGATCCTAAGTCCCTAAAAGTGTTGTTCCAACCCCTAAAGGAACAAGGTCAACAAATTACAGCTTCTCCTAGAAGTTCTCCACCAGAAACTGCTCAGAATCAGTCAAATCAGGACCATTTCAGCTGCTCCACTAGCTAGCTGCGTTGCATAGCACCCAAGTACACTAGCTAGGTGCGTTGCAACGCACCTAAATGCACTACCAGGGTGCGTTGAGCGGGAAATGACAAATGGAAGTGCCATTCCGCGAGGTGGAAAGACAATGGAAGCTTCCAGAATCTTCTCCAATGACACTTGCCTCACTGAATTCGACCAAGGATGAGTAAGAGGCTCTCAGTCTCCAAGTGGAAGCAAGAACTGACAGAGAGAATCCACTAGTCAAATCATAAGCTGACTCATCCTCTTTGCATACATCTATATATGGATCCCTCATCCCAGATATCCAGAGGCTGGAATTTTGTACATTGCAGAGAATTGCTGTTGGTTTTGAGATAGATATCAGAGTATTGGGTGATTTATGCTTTGTTGGAGGTGAAGAGGGGATTCTATGCTGGGAGGTTGATGCTGGATCAGGAATCATCGGTTGTAACTCCTCCTAGATCTTCTTGTTATATCAATAAAACTATTTGAGTTTCTCCTACATGCTTGTGTATCATTGATGTTTGTTACATTTGTATGTTTAGCTTAAATCTGATCCTAAGCTATTTATGAATATAAATCCATGTCTTTGTGTAGTTTTCTTCTTCTGTGATTTTACAGGAACTTGGTGAAGCTGGGCAAGTAAGGGAGCAGGTAGCTGGAAGCTGTCAAAGAGGAGAGAGATTGGATCAAAGGACTAGCGCAAGACACAGGTTGGTTCATCCTATTCCTCTTCGTTTATAGTTCATAAAGAAGAATACGAAAGTAGTTTTCTCTGTTTGTTTCTAAGGTCACTGTCACACCTTAGTGGGATAGGGTCGTTCTGAATAGACACTTTTCCCGTTAACAAAATGGCGACTCCACTGGGGATCGTGTCTAGTTAGTTTGTTTGTGTTTCTCTTGTTGTTTGTTTCATAAACTTAGAAGTAGTAATCGAATTGCATTTGCCATTAACAAATGAAAAGTAGACATCTGCTACTTCAATCCATTCACTAGATCTGTTTATGATTTGAACAGCTGATTCACAAATGATCTGATTGCCCTTTGTGATAGCTCTTAGACCTCCTTTAAATCTACCCTCTGATTGTGCATTACTGATTGCTTTTACTCAGCCAAAAACCATAGATTAAACTGCAAACCGTGACCCAGAACCCGGATAGAATTCTCGTTTCTGCCCCAGCGCAGGCTCTGTGAAGAGATTCTGCATTTCAACGCAGTTCCCGAGAGGGCTACCTACGCTGCAATCCAGTTTCTCTGTGTAACAGGTGCGCTGATCAGCCTAGCCTTGTGCAGCTGAGGTTCTTTGCTTCATTTTTTCAGTTTTGTCTCTGATTTTTGCAGCCTGTGATCAGTGTATGTGTCTGTTTAAAAACCCCTTTTCTTTGCCTTAATTCCGCCTCCTTTGTACAAAAAGACTGTAGATGTTTTTGTGTGTTTGTGGCATCATTTACAGTTTTCCATTGAAAAAGTAGAATAGTCATACTGTCGTCCTTTGATTTAGATCTGTCGTAACTGTCGATTTTGATCTTAGGAGAAAGTTTATTTGCTGTTGGCAGTCGATTATGCTTTTACTTTTGCCTTTGGTTTGAATTTGTCACTTTCTAGTGTCGAAACGAGTATTTATTTCAAAATCATAAAGTGTCGTAATCATCTCTACCTTTTGATTTCGAAAAGAAGCTTGTTTGTGTTTGTCACTTGAAAGCAAATTCAAATTTGTACATCAAATTTCTTTTTAGGCATCAATATTAAGAAAGTGAAAACAAATACATGCACATGTGCATTTGCATATTGACAGCATGTTTGGCTTGATTTAGGAAAGTGCATTTACAGTGTGCTCTTTGCTCTTTGTGAAAAGATTGTGTCTTTCTTTTCCCCTTGTAGCTAGGATTTTCATTGCTGAAAAGAGATAAAAGTTTGCTTATCATCTTTAGATTGCATTTTAGGAATTACATCTACATCTCGTGGTGAACCCAAAAGGAAAACTTCATAAGAAAGATCAACTTAAAATAAATTGAATGAATCTAACAACGCTTTGGAACTTAACGCACAACATTTAGAGGTCTAGGCTAGAGACGTATTCCGGCGTCGTAAAGCCTGGTAACTGTTGTCCTCACTGATGGTTGGGTGATTCCTCCACTTTGAGACGATAAGTGCCAGTACAGACTTGTGCTCCCACGTACCGTTGAGTATATATTGGGAGACCCCTATAGGCTTAAAACCTTTTATCCATAGGAAGCCGTGTCGGCCGCCCTACTGATCGCAATGCACCAAACACAACATTCGGGAAGATTGACTGCCGTACCGTAAAAAGTATTCTACAGTTTTGCAATTGGTTTGGTACTCCCTCTACCTAGATCTCTAGAGCAGTCCCTTTTGTTCCTTTTCAGACTCCTTAACGGAAAAGGTCCATCTGAGCACTTGTCACTTCAGGCTCATTAAAAATTGAAGGAGACTAGAGTCATCTTTTGTCTTTTCTCGACTCTTTAAAATTGAAAAAACAAGTTGTGTCAAAGCGTCTAAAAATTTATTTTAAACGGAATATTCATTACCCTTTTCTTACGTTGATCTTAGGTTGAGAAAATGGAGTCCACCAACCAAGGAATTCCCCTTGGTGGAAATCCTAGTCCCTTCTCCTCTTGGGGAGATGTTGGTGCACCCCATATGGCCACATTGTCGCTTCCAGGATTGACAATTGGCTTGCCGGTATGGCTCTTCTCAACCAATGTCATTCAGAACACCACTATTCCTGAACAATCGAATCAGTAATTAGACGAGTCCAGAGTTGCCCACCAACCTTCTACTTCCTCTAATTCTTCTTCTCCTCCTTCCTCTTCGCTTGATGGGGCTGGAAAAGCCAAAAGTCAAGTTCCTAAGGAAAAGAAGGAAAAGAAGAAGAAAGAGAAGAAGAAGAAGGAGCCAAAGGCGAATGGGGGAAAACGAGTGTCGTCTAACGAAAATCCACACACTGCACCAACCAGGCTTAAATCGCCATGTGTCATTTGCAAAGGAGACCACTTTCACAGAGATTGTCCTTGCATCCCTCGGATACTAAGGGACTGGTCTCCTCGTTTGCACAATCCGGTGTCATCAACCTCTGATGATCATGTTGAAAGCACACTGTCAACTAGCGAAAGTGAAGCCCCAGGACAAAAAGGGAAAGCTAGATTTCCTTGTAAACTGTGCGAAGGCAATCATGCCATCCACCGTTGTCCCTTCTTAGACGAAGTGAAAAGAGTTTTGGATGATCGTCTGGTTTCACCGTTACGACTTCCTCCTGGATATAAAAAACTCTTGCCGAGTCCGTCGCTAGTTGAGAATCCAGCTGGCCTGCTCAAGTGGTCGGCTGAAGCACCTATCATTGAAGATAAACCAACTGAATCCATACCAGACGAAAGTCAAAAGGTCGAGGCGGCAGTTGACCCGGTCTTGCCTTCAGAGGTTTTATCTTCGGATGATACAGTCACTGAAGAGAACAAGGATGACACCGTCCAAATTCTCTTCATCAACATAGACTCCGACGAACATGGGGGCAATCTACCCATTCCTTTACTGCAGGAAGGAAGTTCGTCAGAGCCATACCCGGCCGTCTACTCGGTCCCACCTCCAAGCAACCTAGTTGTCTCCTTCGACTGGAATCAACTAGGCAGACCCCGCCTACCAGCAAGCATACCATTCCGAATTATCGTTCAAATATATAGAATGGTCATGGCTGGTACCATCATAGATGAGGGGGCTTCTGTGAGTATCCTTTCCTCTACTGCTTGGAAAGCGCTTGGTTCGCCATCGCTTTTGCCTGAGATGAGAAATCTGACAGGCTTTGATAAAGGAACCAGTCGACCTTTAGGGATCCTTCCTGATGTGCCCATAACATTGAGAGGGAAGACAGTTCGCATGAACGTAATGGTAGTTCAAGGACCCTTGGATTATAACCTACTCCTTGGACGAGACTATATTTATTGCATGGGAGCCATCGTCTCCTCACTCTTTAGAGTAATGTGTTTTCTGCACGAAGGAAGAGTGGTCAAGCTCGTGGACCAGCTTTCATTTCCCGGATCACGCATAGCAAATAGTCATATACCGTCCCTAAATGGTCTCTTCACGCAAGAAATGTCTCAATCCCCGGTCCGTCCTCCCGATGAGCGCGAGTAATTCGGAGGGATATGACTGAAACCCAGGGGGCATGCATCCTGGTCTGCTTCGGTAGGAAAACTTCGGGTATAGAATTGGTTTCCGCGGGAGAATATGACTAGTCTGTACCCCGTCCGTGATTGGAAGAGGGGTTATTCTAGAATAAGATTCTTTTGTCAAAGTTATGTGAGTTGGCGGACATCGTCACTCACCTTTGTTTATCTCGGTAGACATCGCCGAAGAAGTGTTTTATTTGCTGTGTGAATAGAACAATCTTTGGGTAACCTGTAAGAGGTAGGCCTCTCCTGATAGAACAAATGTTTTGTCTGCAAATTGAGGGGTAACCTTGAAACCATATTTTATACCTGGGGGCATGCAAACCTTTTGGAGTGCAAGCAAAGAGCGATTATTTATCTGTTTTTTGGATTAGTCGTTTCCTAACTTACATAAAGAAAGGACGTGGGGCAAAACTCTAAAAATTGCCATTTTTATATGAGACATTCTTATCATATGACTGGATTAATCGAGCAGTTTTAGCACATAGTTCAAGCTCGTTAAAAAATAAACATAAGACATGAGCAAATGTTTCCACCCGCGTTTAAGCTCGTTAAAAAATGAACTATTCCCCGGTAAATAACCACCGTGAATGTAGTACTTCAGCCATTAAAGCCTTGGTCGTGTTTGCACCGTCACCTCCACTTTTCATTTGGCCAATCATTCACCTCCATTTGATTGTTTACCCGTTTTGAGGAATAGCTGCGAAGAGTGATTTCACTAGCCATCCTTGTGACACTGCCGTGATTGGAAAATTCCAAACTTTACTTGGAATCAGCTGCTACCCATTTTATCACTCGTTCCTCAAAAGACGAGTCTTCTTTAAGCTCTTTTCAACTGACTCGTAAAATATGAAAAGATTGCCGAGTTTTGGCCTTCCAGCTCATTAAAGCGACGGGAAGTGCTATCCCTCCTCTAGATTTTAATATTTTTGGACCTGAGGGATTATCGCACAAAAAGATCGAGCGCTTGTTTTGTTCGGCTCGTTAAAACTATCGAAAATTCATCCCTTCTGTATTGTTTTATACTTTTTCGGACTTAAGGGATTAGATGACGAAAAAGGAATTTTGGAGTTACCTTTACGTACCTTTTCAGACTCTCTAAAAATGAAAAGGATCGAGTTATCTTTGTCGTTAAACTCGTTAAAAAGATTAATAGCGACAAACTTGTCTTTAGACGAGAGCGAGTTTCACTATCGCTAGGCTCGTTAAAACATAGCAATGGGTTTGCCCGAAGGGCAAATTATAGAACAAGCATATGTTATCCTCCTCAAGCTTGACAAAAATAAAGAGGTATTGGTCAGCAATGACTGGGGAAAAATTGGGAAGAAAACTCAAAGAATCTTTATTGGTAGCAAGTCGCTCTTGAACATGACACTTCCACTCCGTGCCTGAGTCAGGTTGGGTTGTTTCATTCACCGGTCACATCACCATGGTCACGCCATACCATCCACATTTGGGGTAAATGCTACCAATCCATCACATAAGTGTCGCCGACATGTTCAAGAGAAGTCATCCAGAGAAGTCACCTGTGTCCCATCCACTACCATACATTATACTTCATTCTTTCATGACCGCCATCCTGAACCGTATATCATCAGATTGTTTTCACCTCCATCAAAATCATTTGCTCCGTTCTGTGTCATTGATGTGGGATTCATTAAGGCCCTCCTTTGACGGATCACTTCTTGTCGACATCAGCTCATTATCCAAGAAGTTGATCTAGGAACACCCCCTTCAGTACTTTGAAGCTTGCATGCCTCAATGGCAAGTTTCTCACTTCCGGCGACAGGTATACATCAATGACCTTCGACCGAAAGATTTTGCGTGGTGTTCGACGCCAAGTCCTTTATTCACACCACGTGAATTGTACTGCAGTACCTTGAGGGTCATCATCATTATCGGTGATTCCTCTCGCGCTTGTTAACCATTTACATCATTGACTGGTAATCAAGTGATGTCTTTCCATGTTCGACTTCAAAACATTTCTCACATGGATCGACTTGTACTTCGAGTGAAGATCGGACGAGATTGAAGACCCCAGATCTAGTTCCATCCATCCGGGCTGCGATATATATTCAGGAAAATAAAGACATTGAAATGTACAACATTGCAGCACAGATAATCATCCTACCAAAAGGATGATGGCTCTATCAGAATCATCAGTCTACCATCAGACGATTGTCTGTCCTATGTACATGAAAATGAATTTATAAAGCTGAGCATGGGAATGCCCGCCTCAGCTAGATCATGAAAACAGTATGAAGATAATGTATTGTATTGTATCTTATTACAGGTCTCCTCCCAGCATTGAAAGAACTTCGGATCCTCCTAATAAAGCATTTCACCCGATAAACGGCCTCATACTTTAGGGGGCAACTGTTATAGACATTTTTGTGCCTTACAGCTCTAAGCATGAAATGTCCATAAACCAAGGGATCCTAAGTCCCTAAAAGTGTTGTTCCGACCCCTAAAGGAACAAGGTCAACAAATTACAGCTTCTCCCAGAAGTTCTCCACCAGAAACTGCTCAGAATCAGTCAAATCAGGATCATTTCAGCTGCTCCACTAGCTAGCTGCGTTGCATAGCACCCAAGTACACTAGCTAGGTGCGTTGCAACGCACCTAAATGCACTACCAGGGTGCGTTGAGCGGGAAATGACAAATGGCAGTGCCATTCCGCGAGGTGGAAAGACAATGGAAGCTTCCAGAATCTTCTCCAATGACACTTGCCTCACTGAGTTCGACCAAGGATGAGTAAGAGGCTCTCAGTCTCCAAGTGGAAGCAAAAACTGACAGAGAGAAGCCACTAGTCAAATCATAAGCTGACTCATCCTCTTTGCATACATCTATATATGGATCCCTCATCCCAGAGATCCAGAGGCTGAAATTTTGTACATTGCAGAGAATTGCTGTTGGTTTTGAGATAGATATCAGAGTATTGGGTGATTTATGCTTTGTTGGAGGTGAAGAGGGGATTCTATGCTGGGAGGTTGATGCTGGATCAGGAATCATCGGTTGTAACTCCTCCTGGATCTTCTTGTTATATCAATAAAACTATTTGAGTTTCTCCTACATGCTTGTGTATCATTGATGTTTGTTACATTTGTATGTTTAGCTTAAATCTGATCCTAAGCTATTTATGAATATAAATCCATGTCTTTGTGTAGTTTTCTTCTTCTGTGATCTTACAGGAACTTGGTGAAGCCGGACAAGTAAGGGAGCAGGTAGCTGGAAGCTGTCAAAGAGGAGAGAGATTGGATCAAAGGACTAGCGCAAGACACAGGTTGGTTCATCCTATTCCTCTTCGTTTATAGTTCATAAAGAAGAATACGAAAGTAGTTTTCTCTGTTTGTTTCTAAGGTCACTGTCACACCTTAGTGGGATAGGGTCGTTCTGAATAGACACTTTTCCCGTTAACAATGACAAATGTCAACCATAGGGCAGTTGAAGGTGCACGCCAGCTGTCAAGCAGAGAAACAAAGTGGAGACGAAAAGCTCACTCAAAGGAAGACCTATCGGTCTAATTAATGAATACAATGCAAAAAAAATCTAGGACATAACTTTACATTTTTGTTATTAAATAGTTTTTGTAATGCACGAAGAAATTTCTAAAATTATTTAGCACTATAAGATTATAGAGATATCTAGAATTAATTAATTAGTTATCCATAAATAGCTTTAACTAACAAATAAGTATCCAGATTAACAAGCAACTCACTATTCACTCTAGTTAATAAAAAACATTACTATAGTTTCACAATAGGCATGTGGGGAAGTCTACTTATGTTAAGAGCACTTACATCATCCTCATGAACACCTCATCCCATACATACACATATATATATATATATATGTTAAAGTTAAAAGATATTTTTATCATTTCAAAAAAATATTTATTTATTTATGTATTTTATAATTTATTTAACTATTTAATTATTGTTTAAAAAAATTATTGTATAATTAATTTCATTTTAAAAACATTTAGCTATATAAGTTAAATGACAAGTAAACACTAAATAAAAAGTATCAAAACCTTAATTACATTTTACTTTAATAAAGTTAAAAAATAATAAAAACTAAATTTTATTTTAAATTATTATTATTATTAATATATTAGTGAAACATATATAAATTTAAAAAAGTGAAATAAGATTATTAGATTTTATTAGAAAGTAAAACAATATTTTAATTATAAAAATTTACTTTATTTTATTATATATTTTTAATTTACAAATAAAATTTATTATAACAACATGGCCTAATATCATAAATTATCTATACTAAATACATTAAAACCATATAAATTTAAAAAAAAACATAATTATTTTGAAAATAAATTTTAACTTTTAAATTATAATAGGTACTCTAAAAATATTATGAAAATTTAAATTCTATAATTTTTATTTCAAAATAAACTCCTTTGCATCTGCTAACCGTGTTAAAACAAAATGCAAAATGATTAAAAAGGAAGTAATCATAGCTCCGATATCTCCTACCGTACATTTAGCAAAATTTCTCATGCTTAATTTGCTTGACGGTTATATTTCCTCCCTTAATTCAAGGTTACCGAAAAGTCGTCTGACAATGGATCCGAGAAACCTTCGTGCAGCATCAACGTGAAAAGAAGACGATGAACACGTGAGAAGAGTCAGAATTTTTTTCACCGAAATTGATGCGAGCGAAAACACCTTTGCACTATCCAATAGCGAAGGTCCTGTGAAATGCTATGTTACCAGAAACGAGAAACGGAAACGAAACAAGAAACGACAACGGTACAAGAAATAGAGTTTGGAGATTTCACACTCAAAAAACGAGGAGAGAGAAAATGAAAATAAAAATGAAAAATGCAAAGTTAGTTTCAATTTTCAATATAGTTTCAACTAATTTTCTAACCCAAATTTTATTTAAAAACTAAATAATTTGAATACCAAACTTATGCTTAGCAAATTGACTATTAAATATATACATTTTTATGCTTCCTAGTCAATTAAGTGTATACATTCTTATGCATTTTGGGCCTTGGGCTAATTATTGTTTTCTTAAAAAAAAAACCAAATAATATATATATAAACAATAAATAGATTTACAATTAAATGTGAACTTCTTGAGCCACATATAGAATAGTATTTAAACTATGAATTTTAACACTTTACATGTTAAAGGAAAACAAATCAACTAAAAAAAGGACAATAGTACAAAAATAATCAACTTTATGTATACTTCGCATAGGCTTCTAAGTTATTGAATGAATACATGCATGAAATCTACAATAAAGAGTGAAAATGTAACGCTGAGAACAACCTGCAAAAAAACCAACTACTACCTGTAAAAGATTTCCCGGATTAACTAAAACGACCGTAGAAAACGGCGTTTCCGTCTGGTCTAGTTTCTTACACGTTTTTTACCCGGAAAGGTGACAACCGTCCCTGGTAACATAGGTGAAATGTACACCGAATATATTAATGTGTAAAATTGTCGAAGTTCTGTGCAAGTTAAGAAAACTACTGTTTAAGGCAATAATTGATCTTCAAACATAAATGTTGGAGATTTTTCTGTCAAAATCCCAAAAACACAATATAAAATGCACACAGAGAACAATGCTCTGTTTCTCTCCAGGATTTTCACACAGCGGAAAGCTAAAAATGATTTATCAGAACAGAGTATTACACCCATAAACTAGGATCTGTATTCATTAAAAATGAAAAACCTGATACAAAATTCTTCCTCTTCTGCTCAGAGGGATTCACAAAAGAAAACACAGTACTACTCTATTCATTCAGTTCAGATTACATTCTACGCTGCCGCGTATTGTAAAACATACATCACTTGCGCTGCTGCGCTTCTACACCCTTACACACACGCTCACTATCCACTAAACAGACAACTACTATTACATACAAAATCTGAATGGTATTAATGAATAATGATGGAGTCCCATACTGTGAACTGCTCGAGGCTGTCCTTCACATCCTTGACTGAGTTGAGCTTTTACTCTGGTAGTTGAAAATTCAATGTGCAGGAGCTTGATCGCAACCTGCCTCCTTCTCGTCCATGCTGAAAATTGAAAGCTTCTGCCTGCTATGCTGTACTGTTCCATGCTCACTTTAACTGCCTCCGCGCCAATTCTCTGTTTCTCCATATATTTGAAAACATACATAAACGCTGCAAAACACAAAAATTGCCTTTGGGTGGATTTCAAACGTTAAACAATTTGGTTTTGGAAAGCCATTGGGTCCGTGCTTCATCGCATAACGCTCATATATAAAAAAATTGTGAACCCATGGTTTCCCCGATTTCGATATGCCGCTCGCACTATGGGCCGATCCTTTGCTTTTCCCTATATTTCGAAAATACATAAAATACATTGAAAATGCCCTGAGCGCGGACTTGAAAATTTATTAAAAACTATTTATAATGTTGTCGGGTCCGCTCCATCGCGTCGCAACTTTACTCATGTTAAAGACCCCGACCCTATGACATTGCCGATAGCGATGTGCCGATAGCGATATCGGCGATCGCTCATCGCAAACACAAAAGCTTCTTTATAAGTCCTTCACTTCGACTTCGCCGATGCGATATCGGCGATCGCTCATCGGCGATATTTCATATCGCTGCCGCTGCCTGACTCCGATGCTCCAACCCGCCGATATGCCGACTTGCCGATACGCCGACACGATCTGGACCGCTGATCGGCCAGATTCAACGGCTGAGATTTAAAGTGGATCCTTAAGCCTGCAATTTTAAATTTTGAGTGTTTCTGCCTCCCGATCCTTGGTGAAGCGCGCGGTTATAGTCTTCATGCTGCTGCATGGCTCAACTGTTGCGCAATTGAAATTACATTTTCAACACTCCCCTTTAATTTCAACTGTCGGGCCTTCAATCATACCCAAACACTTCCTCAAAAATTCAAAGCTTTTCTGATTCAATGGCTTTGTCAAAATTTCTGCTACCTGTTCTTGAGTCCTGCAATGTTGTAAACTGATTTCTCCATTGCTTACCAATTCTCTGATATAATGAAACCTTGTATCAATGTGTTTCGTTCGTTTGTGAAACACATAATTCTTGGACAGGGCAATAGCTGAGCTATTGTCACAATAAATCACTGTTGCTTTTGCCTGCTCTTCGCCTAAGCTCCTCAACATTCTTTTCATCCACACTGCTTGACATGCTGCTGCTGTAGCTGCCACGTACTCTGCTTAAGCTGTAGACAATGCCACAATTGGCTGTTTCTTGGAAGCCCATGAAATGGCTCCTGAACCCATATGAAAAACATAACCGGAAGTGCTTTTCCGATCATCCACACTTCCAGCCCAATCGCTATCAGTGTATTCAATTAAATCTAAACTTTCTGAAGTAGTATATAATATTCCAAGCCTTTTAGTACCTTTGACATACCTCAGAATTCTTTTTGCTGCCTGCCAATGTGCCTCTTTGGCCTCTCCATGAATCTGGAAATCAAACTAACAGCAAACATTATGTCAGGCCTAGTTGCTGTTAAATACATAAGACTGCCAACTATGCTCTTATATAAGCTAGGATCAAAATCCTTGCTGCTGTCCTCTCTGCTGAGTTTTAATCCCATTACTGTGGGAGTGATTGCTGCTTTGCATTCTTGCATGTTAAATCTGCCCAGCACTTGATTTACATATCTAGCTTGTGAGATAAAAATTCCTTTTTCATTTTGATCTACTTCTATGCCTAAGAAGTATCTCAAGAAACCCATGTCAGTCATTTCAAATTCATCCTTCATGACTGATTTAAAATTGTCAATGAGCTGATTATCATTACCTGTGAAAATAACATCATCAACATATAAGACAACAATCAAAATTTTACCATCCTTTTCTTTGATGTAGACAGTGGGTTCTCCTTCACATTTGTCAAATTCATTATCCAGTAGATAGGAATCTATCCTACTGTACCATGCTCTTGGCGCTTGCTTCAGCCCATAAAGAGCTTTCTTCAATTTGCAGACCTTGTGTTCTTGGCCTTTCTTCTCATAGCCTAGAGGCTGTTCAATGTAAACCTCTTCCTTTAATACTCCATTTAGGAATGCTGACTTCACGTCCATTTGGTAAACTTTCCATTTGTTTTGTGCTGCTATAGACAGCACTGCTCTTACGGTTTCCATTCTTGCAACCGGTGCGAAAGTCTCATCATAATCTCTTCCATACTGCTGCTTATAGCCTTTGACAACCAGCCTTGCTTTATGCCTTTCAATCTTGCCTTCAGCATTGCTCTTGGTCTTGTAAACCCATTTCACACCAATGACTTCTTTGCCTTTTGGTAGTTCAACCAAATCCCATGTTTTGTTTCTCTCTATGGAATTCATCTCCTCATCCATAGCTTCTATCCATTTCCTATCTTTAATTGCATCCTCGAAATGAATAGGGTCATCAACATGACAAAACAAGGCAAATAAGGAATTCATTCCTTCTTCATAAATGTCACTTAGATTTCTAAACTTCTTACCTCTCTCACTTGGTGTGCAAGTGCTTGAAGATGCACTTGAATTTCTTCCTTGTGGTGTGCTTGGAGAAGCACTCTCATTGATCCTCAATGGTGTACCTTGCTGTTCTTGTGTTGGTGCTGCTGTTTGGGGATTCATTTCAGCCACTTCCTCTTCATCCTCATCATGAGACAAACAGTTTTTAACATTCACTGTTTTCTCTATGCTTCCATCCCAAGCTTCTTCCTCAATGAATTGAACATCCCTGCTTACAAAGAATTTCTTGGTAGATGGGATATACAACCTATAAGCCTTGGATTCCTCACTGTATCCAATGAAGATACATTTCTCCCCTTTTCTGTCCAACTTCTTCCTTAGCTGATCCGGAATGTGTGCATAGGCCACACATCCAAAAACTCTCATGTGGGTGACTGCTTGCTTTCTTCCACTCCATGCTTCTTCTGGCACTTTGTTCATCACAGCTTTTGTAGGACACCTGTTCAATATATATACAGCACAATTTATAGCTTCAACCCAATAATCATTTGGCAAATGCTTTGCCTTCAGCATGCTCCTCGCCATATCCATGATGGTCCTGTTCTTCCTTTCAACAACTCCATTTTGCTGTGGGGTGTACCTTGCTGTAAACTGCTTGTGAATTCCATTTTCTCTACAAAATCTTAGGAATTCCTTGGAGATATACTCACCTCCTCTACCAGTTCTCAAAACTTTAATGTGGAGCCCGCTTTGGTTTTCCACAAATGCCTTGAAATTTTGGAATTTCTCAAACACTTCACTTTTATTCTTCAAGAAATAAACCCAAGTTTTTCTTGTAAAATCATCAATAAATGTTAGAAAATATTGGCTGCCTGCTAAAGATTGATTTTGCATCGGTCCACATAAATCTGAGTGGATGATCTCTAAGGGTGCCTTTGCCTTTATGCTTTTACCTGATGGAAAACTTTCTCTATGTTGTTTTCCCAAAATGCAGCCTTCACAAAGGCTGTCCGGTTTCTCTATCAATGGTAGTCCTCTTACCATTCCTTTTCTGCTCAACAAATTTAGACCTCCAAAATTGAGATGTCCAAATCTCAAATGCCACAACCAATTTTCATCCTTTGGCACACTTTGGAAAGCCTCTTGGGTAACTGCTGCAATTTCTTCTTTATTTTTCAGGTCTGCTCTTAGTCTAAGAGGGAACACCCTGTTCCTTGTCATTTTTACTTCAGCAATATATCTTTTGCTGGGTGCTATATCCATGATGGTGCATACATCATTCTCAAAGAAAACATTGTAACCCTTTTGAATAAGCTGTCCAATACTCAAGAGGTTACATCTCATTCCAGAGACATAGTAGACATCTGCTATGGTTTTCTTCTCACCTTGTTTTGTAAACATTTTAACTTCACCTTTACCCATAACAGAAATTTTGCTATCAGTCCCGAGTGTGACTTGTGACTTCACACTTTGATCTAAAGCAGAAAACAAAGCTATGTTTCCTGTCATATGGTTGCTGCAACCGGAGTCTAGAAACCATATATCTTCACTATTTGTTTCAGCCATATTACACGCTAACAGCACATTATCTTGGCTGACATTTTCTCTAGTAATATTTGCATTAGATCTGTTATTCACATCATGCTGCTTCTTCCTACATTCACTGGCATAATGCCCATATTTTTTACAGTAATAACATTGGACATTGGATTTTTCATACCTTTGTCCTTGAGCATGATGTTGTCCTCCTTGTTGACTGCTGCCTTGGCCTTGGTTCTGATTTGGATTGTTGCCTCTTCCTTGACTATTCGTTGGACTGTTTCTTCCTCCTCTGTTTTGGCTTCTGCCTCTTCCTCTCTTGTTTCCTCTGCCTTGACCTCTTCCTCTTCCAAAGGACATATGGGTCTTGAAGGCTTGCTCTAGAGATGAGTTTTCATTTCTACTCAACCTCTGCTCATGTGTGATCAGTGATGCATGAAGCTCATCAACTGAGAAATTTGTGAGATCCTTTGTCTCTTCTATGGTGGTGACTATCACATGGAACCTTGAGGGTAGGCACCTCAATAGTTTCTCCACAATCCTCCTTTCTTCAAGTATCTCTCCATGAGATCTTATTTGTGTGACCAGGCCAATTACATGAGTGAAGAACGAGTCAATATTGTCTGACTCCTTCATGCACAGGTTCTCAAAATCTTTCCTCAGCAATTGTAGTTTTGCTGTCTTCACTTTCTCCATCCCTTGATAGGCTGTCTTGAGAGTTTTCCATGCTTCTTTGGATGTCTTAGCTGCTGCTAACCTTGGAAACACGCTTCCATGCACTGCCTGATACAAGAAGAAGAGGGCTTTTGAGTCCTTCTTCTTGTGGCTCTTTAACAGATCCTTCTCTCCTTGAGTTAAAGCATTAAACTCATTTTCATCTGCTGGTTGTTCAAAACCATCTTCAACTATTTCCCATAAGTCTTGGGAAGCAAACAACGCTTTCATTGTTATTGCCCAATAATCATAGTTTTTGCCATCGAATAGTGGGAGCTGCATACCCATGCTATTGCTGGTGCTGGTGCCAGCCATTCTTACAATACGTGACTATGTATTAAAAATCACTGGAAAACACCTTGGATTCTTTTGCTTGAGACTTCGCTCTACTGGAGAAGCTACTGCAGTAAGAATCCCTCCTTCAGCTTCTTTGAATCATTCAAAGAGCCTAACTTGGCTCCGATACCACTGTTGGAGATTTTTCTGTCAAAATCCCAAAAACACAATATAAAATGCACACAGAGAACAATGCTCTGTTTCTCTCCAGGATTTTCACACAGCGGAAAGCTAAAAATTATTTATCAGAACAAAGTATTACACCCATAAACTAGGATCTGTATTCATTAAAAATGAAAAACCTGATACAAAATTCTTCCTCTTCTGCTCAGAGGGATTCACAAAAGAAAACACAGTACTACTCTATTCATTCAGTTCAGATTACATTCTACGCTGCTGCGTATTGTAAAACATACATCACTTGCGCTGCTGCGCTTCTACACCCTTACACACACACTCACTATCCACTAAACAGACAACTACAATTACATACAAAATCTGAATGGTATTGATGAATAATGATGGAGTCCCATACTGTGAACTGCTCGAGGCTGTCCTTCACGTCCTTGACTGAGTTGAGCTTTTACTCTGGTAGTTGAAAATTCAATGTGCAGGAGCTTGAACGCAACCTGCCTCCTTCTCGCCCATGCTGAAAATTGAAAGCTTCTGCCTGCTATGCTGTACTGTTCCATGCTCACTTTAACTGCCTCCGCGCCAATTCTCTGTTTCTCCATATATTTGAAAACATACATAAACGCTGCAAAACACAAAAATTGCCTTTGGGTGGATTTCAAACATTATACAATTTGGTTTTGGGAAGCCATCGGGTCCGTGCTTCATCGCATAGCGCTCATATATAAAAAGGTTGTGAACCCATGGTTTCCCCGATTTCGATATGCCGCTCGCACTATGGGCCGATCCTTTGCTTTTCCCTATATTTCGAAAATACATAAAATACATTGAAAATGCCCTGAGCGCGGACTTGAAAATTTATTAAAAACTATTTATAATGTTGTCGGGTCCGCTCCATCGCGTCGCAACTTTACTCATGTTAAAGACCCCGACCCTATGACATTGCCGATAGCGATATCGGCGATCGCTCATCGCAAACACAAAAGCTTCTTTATAAGTCCTTCACTTCGACTTCGCCGATGTGATATCGGCGATCGCTCATCGGCGATATTTCATATCGCTGCCGATGCTGACTTGCCGATACGCCGACACGATCTGGCCCGCTGATCGGCCAGATTCAACGACTGAGATTTAAAGTGGATCCTTAAGCCTGCAATTTTAAATTTTAAGTGTTTCTGCCTCCCGATCCTTGGTGAAGCGCGCGGTTATAGTCTTCATGCTGCTGCATGGCTCAACTGTTGGGCAGTTGAAATTACATTTTCAACAATAAATCCTTACCAATTCAATTATTTTTTGGAAAGAAAAAGCATGATATATTATATAAGATATATAATGTACAGATACAGATAGATTTTTATAAGGGCTATTTTAGTCTATTTTGGATTTTCAAAAATTGATTAGCCCATTGAGCTGACACAAGTTGTTGTAAAAAAAACATGATAACCAGATACATTATTAAAATGGAAGCATAATAATTTCTCCAAAGAGGGAAATAGTATTCAATTCAATTATAGTAGTATTTTATTTAAAAATTTAAAATAAAATAAATTAGCATTTATGTTTACATAAATGATGCAATATTATGAGTTTATTTTAAGTTGATTATGTTCTTTATTTCATGTTTAATCAATTTTGTGAATATAAGTTCGCATTACATTGCGTACTGTCCAAATTCAAATCTGATACTAACACTGCCAGTGCTTTTAGCGTTGTCCCTTCCTTTCCTCTAGATTGATTATCTTACACTATCGAAGTGATATCGGCTATAACCAATAAAATACATTGACATGAACGAACAAATTTTATAATAAGATGAAGCCACATATTTTATAATGTAATATGGTATCTACTATGCTCCCAATCAACTCCACCACCTCCTCCATATAATGATAATGACGTCTGAGATCTGTAGGCAACCTCCAGGCCTAGGTAGCGAAATCAGAAACTTAGGAACTTATTGTACATTTCAGGTGTGGTTACAAAGGCACAGTTTCAAGAACGGTTCTCGTCACCAAATTCTTTATTTCAATGCTGGCAACACTGAGGCCATCTCTGTATTTGTAACCGTAATGAAAAACTCTGCAAATGTCAAAAGCAACCTTCTTGTAAGAGATGGGAACACCGCTGTCGGGTCTAAGTAACTCCCAATTCAGTTCCTTTGTTAACTCATTGACCATAGCATTGATTTGATTGACAGCATCTTCCTCTCTTATTCCAGGATGGTCTTTTATATAACACGATACGGACGAAGCTTCTTCTCCACGCGCCCTGTCAGCCTGCATTCACGATGCCACTGTCACTATCCTCTGTGTTCCAATTCTAAATTATACCAAGAATTAATAAATCCAGAACATATTCCATTTCATTTGTTTTGACATAAAAGGTTACGGAGATTACCTTGTAGCATTGAGTGTCACCTTTCAGTCGAAGGATGGCACATATCAATTCATTGAACTTAGATGGAAAATCAATTTCCTGCAGGATGCGGGGCGGAAGAGGAATCCCCAACGTGAGCATGGGTTCGAGTGTGGTTATGCGAGAGCCGAAACTGACTGTCCCATTCTCCAGGTACTCGTCGAACGACGGAAGATAACCACTGGAAATCCACTTGGCTTCTTGCATATACGCATCAATAAAAGCCTCCCACTGGACAGACACAAGAACAAGCAAAACAACATTAACTGATCATCGCTCAGTGAAATCCTTCTCCTAAGGTAAGGTACTCAAAAATAAATATTTGTATATGTATGTTTTATTATTGTTCATACAGTTTTTCGAACATAGCTGACTGTGTCTCGGCCTTGAATCTTCTGCGCCTCTTGTGCCATTTCGTTTATGTTGTCGTAAACTGCCATGTACACACCTTTCATAAGATCTGGAAGACACTATCGAAGATGGATCCCATCTGATCATTATAAACACAATTTTTAGTCATGTCGGTTTTTGTATGCAAAGGTAATATTCGTTCACTCGATTAGTAGTATACATTTTCTTAATTTCACAGTAAATTTATTCAAAATCGAGAAAGCTAGGTATATGTGTCTGTGTGGGTGTATTTTTGTGAGAGAGAATATATATGAAAGAAAAACAAAAGTCAACGAGCGCTAGGGCTAAACTGTAAAATAGCTTTCGCCAGGTATGAAAGATCCTCAGGGCTACACTGTAAAATAGGTTTCCATAGGTAAGAAAAACAAAAGTCAAAAAGTCAAAGAAAAACAAAAGTCAAAGAGCCTTAGGGCTACATTGTAAAATATGTTTGCCTAGGTAAGTGCAATGATCACCTCTTAAATGCTGAGGTTATGAGCTCGAGCTCCTCCATTGTTCCGAAGGTGTCGTAGATATCGTCGAGAACCGTGATCATATGACATATTTTACCAAATCCGAGTCGAAACGCAGAATGTTTAGGATCATTTGCAATGCAAGCTGCTAAAGTGTAGTATTCCACGTGACGATGCCGTGAAAATGTTATTTGAGGGAACCCATAACCTTTCCACCATCTACACATAAACTTCACATATTTACATTCTTGATTTTGTCAAGACTCAAATCCAATTAATTTGCAGACGGTATGCAATGACAGCTCATCACCTCAAGAGACATTGTAACTCTCTCTTTACCAGAGAGTGAAAAATGTTGAATTCCAGTTTTGCAAGCTCTAGCAGTTTCTCCCTGATCAAATATGGCGTCCTCAACCAAAAATTGCGGCAGGAATCAATTGAAAATTTTACATGGATACTAAATTATGAAAATACAGATTTCCAGGAAGACAAACAACGTCATATGGCCTGGCCCAGCTGTGTTTGTTCATCTATTAACATATATTCAGAGTCATAAAAAAAAACCAAACCCATTGCAGACTTTATGATGTGGAAATAAAATTGATGAGCCTACTCAAATATAGTGTTCTGTCCAAATACGTCGATGTACATTCTTGTTTCCAGAAGATACTCTATCTGCGATCAACAAATTTGAAACTTTAAAACACAGGTCGCAACAAATAATGAAATATCATGGTAAGTCGTATTCGTATTACTGTCTCACCTCTTGCGAAACACCGGAGGGCGGAATCTTTTGTAGGGCATCTTTTAAAAACATTGTAGAGAAGATTTCAGCCTCCTCCATAACTTTTTCGAAATAAATTGACGACGTCTCTTATCTCTCCCTCTGTTTGAATGGCAGAGCAAGTAAACTGCCCCTTCTCGTTTTTGAAGTGATCCAGAACATCTGGTATCAATGTATAAAGCAACATGAGGCAATGTCTCCACGTAAATGACTGTTATAATGAAAAGTTGAAAGAGAAGTTAATTAATGAAACCCTGACATACGTGAAGACACCATGTATCCGTGTGGTCGGAGAGTTCGAAGACCCAAGGCGGTTGAGTTGAGATCAGTCACACCACTTTCTCTCCCACGTCCAATGCCTTTTTCGTTCCAAAAGCTGCTGGGCAAATAACTTTCTTGTTATAATCGTGTGCATTCGATATATAAATCATAGATGAAAAACGATGATAAGGATACGGGACAGACCTGTAAACATGATCCACCGCTGTTTTTATCTCGTTTTGGAAATGCCTATCGATCCCCAACCGCTCAACGCTATCGACCATCCAGAGGCGTTGATGGAGGTCATTGAGGGGACTGATTAGTTCGCCATCCTCCACTGCCAATGAATTGAACATATCTTTTACTTCCCCAATAAGCCTATCAGCGCGCTCATGGTAGGAAGGTGCCTGAACCATATACAATAAATTGGAGCAGAAAATTAATTCATGAACTAATTGTGAACGAGAAAAGGAATACGCAGAAAAATAAATTCAGATGAAGGTAGTTAAGCACCTCAAAGTAAGTGCACAGAGAGTCTCTGGAATCATCGTCCCAAAGGTTGGAATGATGACCACCTATGCGTCTTGGTACCCCATCCTAATTAGAAACGGAGGTGGTCGAACTCATGCTCATGGAAGGTGTCATGGATTTCCCTCCCTTGCACGTTGCAAGATTTGGGATTGTTCTACGGATAGCTTTCCGCACTCATGAGTAAAACCGAACAACGTTCTGCACGGAGACAGTCTGGAATCCAATGGGACAGCAGAAACCAGAGCCATTTATGTTGGCTGATATCTTATGATAGCTCAAGATAACGAACTAAAATTTATGCGGTAGAAGCCTACTGCCATGTCCTATATATAGAGCTTCATGTTCCCCTTCATGGCATTACTTCAACATTAAAATATCCAAAAATGTTATTGATGTCACATTTTTCAAAGAATCTATTATTATAATTTAAAGACTAATAATTATTACAATATCTTGATTAATTAAAAATATATTTTTTTATAATATCAACCACAAAAGTCTCATATCTAACCATACTTACTTATATTATTAGGTAACGAAATCATAAACCTATATTATCAGTAGTTAACGAAATCATTATGAATGGAAGTTTAAAAAATCATAGATATATGATAGATATAACGAAGTCATTATAAATAGATAAAACTAACCCTTACAATGGTTTAGAGAATGATATTTCTAGCCTAAGGAATGACGGTAATATCCTTTTAATAGGTGACTTTAATGCTCGAACTTGAAACAACCAAGCTATTATTCTAAGCAATCATTCCAACCCTAATCCTCTTTGGTTAGATGAAGACCCTACTCTGGCTAGCAGGTACAAAAGGAACTCTGAAGATCTCGGGGAAAATTTGTTTGGGTTGGAGCTAGTCAAGCTCTGTAGTGCTCAGGATCTCATAATTTGCAAGGTCTAAAGAAGTGGCCAAATTCTAGCAAGATGACCTGCATCCATGGGCTTGGTAGTAGCGTGGTAGACTATGTTATTTCCGATCTCCCATTATACAACGAAATAATAAATTTTGACATCTTAAACGACCATGAACCTGACTCTGATCATAGGCCTTTACTTATAACTCTCAATTTTGTCATGCATAGAGTTCCCATAGAAAATAATACTTATAGCCAAAAGAACTTAATATTTGATAGAAATAAAAATGATCTCTTTCTAAATGAATTAAAAACTAATTTGCATCCTTTATCTAATATAGACAACATAGAAGACCTCTATCATAATTTTACTACAACCCTCTCATATTCTATTAACAAGTTCTCAATTGAAGTTTCAAATAATAAAAGAAATAGCAAAAGCAATCCATGGTATGACAAAGATTGTAAACGTGCAAGGAGAGCAATTAAGGAAGCTGTTGATGAATCTCTTAAAATGGACAAGATAAAAATATACAAAGCCCTAACTAAAAGGAAAAAGAGGCAGTACATTCATCAAAGACAGGAGAATCTCTTGCACCTCTCTAAGGTAGCTCCTAAGAAATTTTGGAGGCAGATTCTAACTAGGAAGACTAAGGATAATAATAAAATTGCTCTTTGCGATTGGAATTCCTATCTTAAAAAGCTTTATGAATCTCCAAATGTCATGGATAATTTGGAAACCCTTCTCACAACGAAAGAATTTTTCTCTTTAGAAGACATTAAGTTTGGGGTTAATCGCCTCGCTAATGGGAAAGCTAAGGACAATGAAGGTTACGAAGCGGAAATCTTAAAAATTGGAGGTCCTGTCCTCATCCCCCACATCCACAAGCTTTTCAATCAAGCAGTCAAGCAAGGGTTCCCTAAACCTTGGACTTAGAGCCTCATTATCCCTATTTTTAAAAGTGGGGATACAAATAACCCCTCTAATTATCGAACAATTATGATCAGCCCTCTCTTAGCCAAGTTATATGGTAGTATTTTGGAAAAAAAGTTAAGCATATGGCTTGAAAGTGAAGGTAAGCGGGCTAAAGGTCAAGCAGGTTTCAGAAGGCATCACTCAACAACATACCACCTTGTTACGCTTAGGATCATTGCGGAGGAATGTCGTAATGATAAATCCAATTTATTTTGTTGCTTTGTGGACTTTAGAAAGGCTTTCGATACGGTTCCTAGATCCAACCTTTGGAATAGATTAGAAGAGCTAAAGGTTCCTCTCGAGTTGAGAGTTGCCGCTATAAGGTTATACGAGAATGTAATTGCCAAGCTAAAGAGCAATGAAGGGTGGTCGAAAGATATTAAGTGTAACATCGGAGTTAAACAAGGTTGCCCCCTCTCCCCTACCCTATTTGGCATTTACATCGATAAGCTCGAAGGCTATTTAGAGGAAGCAGGATGTGATGGCACGATCTTAGCTGGGATAGTCGTCATCCTTCTTCTTTATGCTAACGATATTGTTCTTTTGGCAAGGTGCCCATCTGATCTTAATAAGCAACTCAGGCTTCTTAAGGATTTCTGCTCTACCATGGGTATGACTGTTAACACTGACAAAACAAAAGTTATGATTATCAAATCCAAGAAGGACACTTACACTAATTTTATGTATGACAATAATAACTTGGAGGAAGTGTATTCTTACAAGTACCTAGGAATTGATATTCATCACAAGCTCAACTGGAACCATAGCATTGAGAAAAGGATTAATGGGGGGTGGAAAGCTTACTATGGTCTTGAAAATAATTGTAAAATTGCAAACCTTGTAATGTGGGATAAAAAGAAGTTCCTCTTTGAAACTTTAGTCACTCCTGTTATCTTATATGGCTGTGAGGTTTGGGGTTGCAGCATCTCCAGAGAATCATGGAGAAAGATTGAGCAAATCCAGAAGCGTTTTATAACTTATAACCCGAAAATTAAAAGTAATACACCCTATCCTATTCTCCTTATAGAAGCAGGTCTTTCCCCTATTGAGAGCCTAGCTATGCTTAGGTTTCTGTTGTACAAGCACAAAATCAGTAACATAAACGATCATAGACTTCCTAAGCTAGCTTTAAATTCTAGCCAAAACCACCTAAGGCTCAATCGAGGGTGGCATAAAGACACAAGGGCCTGGTTAAACTATTGGGAGATCAACGAAAATGATGCATTGCAAAACATAAATAACATTAAAGATATTGTTACTTCTAAGTTCAAAGAAAAAATGTGGTGTGAGAAAGACTTAGCGGCTAAAAGAAAATTAAGTTATTATAAGAAGGTCATCAAACCCACCCTAGAAGATCAAAAGTATCTCTCTATTTTAACTAGCTCAAAGAAGAAAATTAATATAGCAAAGATTAGAACAAATTCTCATGAGCTCCATAGTGAAACAGGTCATTGGGCGGTTCCTAAAACGCCATGGACGGAAAGGATCTGCCATATATGTAAGAATAGGAACATCGAGGATGAAAACCACTTCCTCTTAGAGTGCCCCGCATATAACCACATTAGATCTCAGTTTCACAATCTTTGTTACAATACTGACCTTCCTAGCCTTTTACAATGTCAAAATTATAGTGAGCTCGGGAGGCTTCTCTCCAAGCTTTTTGAGCATAGGAATAAAATCTTAAATCAAAATAGATAATTTGTTTCTTTAGGTCCGATATACCATTATTTGGTCTCAGCGGACGTTAACCATCATCATCATCATCATCATCAGAAGTTTAAAAAGTCATAGCCCGCGTATAACCACATTAGATCTCAGTTTCACAATCTTTGTTACAATACTGACCTTCCTAGCCTTTTAAAATGTCAAAATTATAGTGAGCTCGGGAGGCTTCTCTCCAAGCTTTTTGAGCATAGGAATAAAATCTTAAATCAAAATAGATAATTTGTTTCTTTAGGTCCGATAGACCATTATTTGGTCTCAGCAGCGTTAACCATCATCATCATCATCATCATCAGAAGTTTAAAAAGTCATAGATATATGATTATGATATTGAAAAATTTAATAAATTTACTATTATAATTTAAGAAATCATTATTCATATTAAATATTAAAAATAGCCTTAAATGGTAAATAATTTACTAAATATACTATTAATGTAATTTTTAAAAGTCAATATATTATTAAAATTAGTAAAATCATATTTATCTATGTGGTTGATATACCATGATACACTTTATGAAACATATCTACAACCACATTTATCAATGTAGTTGTGGTTGATATACCTTGATACACTTTATGAAACATATCTACAACCACATTTATCAATGTAGTTGATATACACGAAAACCTATATCAATTAGATTAATAACTATTAGATTTTTTTTTTTTAAACCAACTATTTATGATTATTAACAACTATATAAATAATAACAACAATATGATATATTTATATACCTATGATTATTATATTAATATTATATTATATATAATATTAAGTTACTATATAATATTTTATTTTAAATTATTTAATATAATTTAAATATTTAATAGTAATATTAATTGATAATAATAGTAGTGATATTAATTAACAATAATAATCTTAATAACAATAATTATTTTAGTAAATGTGGTTGATATACCCATAAGTTTTCATCTGTATCTATGACACAAACCATTAATAATAATAATAACAATAATTTATTATTTTTATAAAATGTAAATAAATAATTACTTATTTTATTAAAAAAATTAATTTTTAATATTGTTTTTAGAAAAATATATTTTTTATTTTATTTTATAATAATAATAATAGTAGTTAATAATTAATTAATTATTATTAAACAATAATAATAATAATAATAATAATAATAATAATAATTAATTCATTTTTACATAATAATAATTATTAATGATAATAATTAATTCTTTGTCGCAATGTGACGTTGGACCATGGTTGATTTTCATATTGAGACAATCTTGGTGACAATGACATTTGAGCGTGGTTGACCATGGTTGGCTATGATTTACCATGTTTGACGCAAAGGAATAACAAACCATTGCGATTAATACAGAAAACCCAAGGACTATAAACCTAAGGGAATAATATTAAACCCTAAGAATGTGAACCCTTGGATAAAAAAACCCAAGGCACTGATATTATAAACCAAAGGGAATAATAAACCCAAGGGATAAAAATTATAAACCCAGTGTATATAAACCCTAACATAAATATTATAAACCCTAAAATAAACATGGTTGACAATGGATGATTTCCATATAGAGACAATCATTGTCACAATGCAACGTTGGACCATGGTAAACCATGGTTGACCATGATTGATTTTCATATCGAGAAAATCTTTGTCAGAACGTGACATTGGACCATGGTTGACCATGATTGTCCACGATTTTTATATGGAGACATTTTTTTTCACAATGCGACATTTGACCATGATTGACCATGGTTGACCATGGTTGGTTATGGTTGACCATGAATAATATTATAAACCAAAGTTAATAATAAACCCAAGAACTTGATATTATGAACTCAAGGGAAAAATAAACCAAAGGGATTAATACTAAAACCCCAAGGGATTATGAACCCAAGGGAATAATATTAAACCTAATAAACTAATATTAGAAACCCAAGGTATATAAACCCTAATATAAATATTACAAACACTAAAATAAATATGGTTTATTTTCATGGCGAGATAATCCTTGCCACAATGCGACATTCAACCATGGTTGGCTATGATTGACAATGGTTGACCATGATTGATATTATAAACCTAAGGGAATAATGAACCCAAGGGATTGATATTATAAACCCAAAGGAATAATAAACTCAAGGGATTAATACTAAAACCCCAAGGGATTATGAACCCAAGGGAATATTATTAAACCTAAGGGACTAATATTACAAACCCAAGGTATATAAACCCTAAGATAAATATTAAAAATACTAAAATAAACATGGTTGAGCATGATTGATTTCATATTGAGACAATCCTTGTCACAATGCAACGTTGGACCATGGTTGAACATGGTTGATTATGGTTGACCATTGTTGAATAATATTAAACCCTAGGAATATAAACTCTTAGATCAATAAAAAAATGGATTGATATTATAAACCCAAGGGAATAATAAACCTAAGCGATAAAAATTATAAACCCAAGGTATATAAACCCTAACATGACTATTATAAACCCTAAAATAAACATGATTGACCATGGTTGATAATAATGATAAAAATTTATTATTATTCATTTAAGCCTAAGGGAATAATATTAAACCCTAGGAATATGAACCCTTAGATCAATAAACCTAAGGGATTGATAATATAAACCCAAGGGATAAAAATTATAAAAGAAAGGTATGAAAACCCTAACATAAATATTATAAACCCTTAAATAAACATGGTTGACCATGGTTGATTTCCATATTGAGACAATCCTTGTCACAATGCGACGTTGGACCATGATTGAATTTCATATCAAGACAATCTTTGTTAGAACGTGACATTGGGCCATGGTTGATTTCCATATTGAGACAATCTTTGTCATAATGTGACATTCGACCATGGTTGAACATGGTTGGCTATCATTAACCACGGTTGACCATGATTAATATTATAAACCCAAGGGATTGATATTATAAACCTAAGGGATTGATATTATAAACCCAAGGGATTAATACTAAAACCCCAAGTGATTATGAACCCAAGGGAATGTAGATTTTCCTGTAGATTCAATAGCTCATGTAATTTCCTAAAACACAAGACAAGAATCTACTCTACTCTCAACAACAGAAGCCAATGATCGATGAAAAAAATAATCAACAAGGGGAAGATAATCAATGGCACATAACACAATATTTCTCCAGGGAAAACAACTGCTCAAAACCTCGACTATCTATATTGCATTAATCAGAAGTGTGAGAAGAAAATACAAAGCTTGTTCTCACTAGAAAAATTCGTGCACAAGTATGATCAACTCTTAGCTCACAAGCTAGCTCAAGCCAACACTTAGCCTATTCTGCTGCCTTCCAAGCTCCTACTTCCTTGTCCAATTCCTAGAGGAATTAGCCTCTATTTAATGAATAAATCCTTCTTTCATAATTGCGCAATCCAAACTTAGGTCCTCATTTGATTGCATGCACCATCTGTACAACTCGGAAAATTATACAACTGATAGTACACTATCCGTGCACTCTAGTCTCAATTGGGACTTCCTCTGAACTGACATGCATGAGTTATTCTTGAGTGAATCTTTAGTTCCCTGGTGTGGCAATGAGGTTTTATTGGTGCACCAACTCACTAATAGACCTATACTAGTTCCTCCAACAGTTAGAACTAGTTTAACTCGCTATAACTCAATCAAATTGACTTATCTAATTACAACTCCTTAAACTCAATTTGGACCCCTAAAACTTAGGTATCACTCTACATGACTCCAGATAGACTTCCAACTCAAAATTCCTAAGCTAACTAAGTTAACTTAACTTAGTTAACTATTACAAGTTGTTATGAGAAAATAATTACAATTTAATTCAAGGATAAATTAAATTATAATTTCTAGATGCTATTTTTATCATTTCTTGTTACAATTTTCAACACTCTCTCTCAACAAGAAAGGAATTCAACACTATCCGAATCATGAACCTTTGGAATGTTCTACATTCAACACTTCTCTCTAGTGTTGTTGCTACAACAATTCCTAAAACTGAAAAAGCATCCAACCCGAATCAATACGATGCATATGTCATCAAAGTCTCTGATTGCTACTAGATCTGCCTCTGTCGACTGAAACATTTGTGCTTCTGCTGACTCTACCTTTGTGAACTGTTGTCAACTCTTCTCTGTGCTCTTTAGTATCTAATTGCTCTAGCCTATATCACTCTGATCTCTGATTTCATCAATCACCACTGATTCCTCCTACTACTATGTACTTTGGGCTCCTGTAGCAAGGTACAATCTGTGAGACAAATCTTGTCAATGGATCCTGCCGAATTTCATCCCTCTTGGGACTATCAATTCACATCGCCCCACCTCACACCTGGAGGTATGGATGCATGTGATCCCTCTTCCCTCTTGGCTCTAAATTCCCCCCTACCGGATGTCTATGTATGAGTGGATGCTTCCACTCGGTCTCCTCTCTGCTTCTCCAAATGTGGCTGCTCCAAAATTGTTTAAGACTGCTTCTTCTCTGCTTGAGATCTCCACTCAGTTTCCTCTCTGCTACTCCAATTGTGGCTGTTGCACAATTGTCTAAGGCTACTTTTGAGGCTTATTCTGGGGTTGCATGTTGAGAGGTAATTCACTCTCCCTCTCAATCACTAAGTCTCTAACCTTTTCCTTGGTCCTCAAGGCTTTCCATGCATATTGTACCTCAAGAGAAAACAGGTTCTTGACCTGTGCACCGATCTGTTTCACCTGTCCTGTGGCGATGTGTCTAAGGAAAACCTTCCCCTTACTAAAAATCACATCATAGCCATGATCTTCTAATACCGCGATTGAAACACGGTTCTTCTTTAGTCCTAGAACATACATCATATCTGTGATTCTGAGAGGGGAGCCAGAATCCCTCTAAAAGGTAACCCTACACAACTCGGTAGCACTATACCTCCTGTCATCTGCAAACTCTATGTTCTGCTTGAGGTCTTTCTCCTCAAAATCACTAAAGATATATTTGTTCCCCTTCATATGGAATGAGGCACCACTGCTAAGATACCACATGCCTCCCATGATAGTGCTAGCCATGCATGCAATGAGAGTGAAATCAAGTTCAAATTGTGAAGCTAAAGCTTCACCTGCTGCAGCTATTGCAGGCTCCTTCTTTCTTGCTTCATTCTATGGGCAATTTGTGGCATGGTTCCCTTGCTTGTGACAGTGAAAACACTTGACTTTTGATAAGTCCATCTTATTTCCGCCCGACTCACCTTGGGACTTATTTCCCTTAGCCTTCTTTGCATTAATCGATAAGGAAAAGTCCTCTTCCACTTCTTTGGAATAAGTCCCATCTATGGTGTTCCGTTAAAACTCCTCTTGTACCAAATTTGACCACAGTTGTTCCCAATCTGACAACTTCTCCCTCCCCTTGACATAGTCCTGATAACTATGCCAATTCTTGGGAAGTCCTAGAAGAGCTAGGCTCACCATATCATCCTCAACAATAATGATTCCAACACTTCCAAGCTCATCCCAACAATGGGTGAACTTGGTCAAGTAATTTGGAATTGAGTCGCCTTCCTCAATCTTGATTTTTCAAAGTTTGTCCTTCAGTGCCAACTTCCTATGGTCACTGGTGTTTTTGAAATAAGTCCATCAATGCTTTCCACATATCATATCCTTCCCATGGAGACTCGAGACAATGTGGTCTCGAAATCCCTCAAGGATTATCTGCTTCGCCTTCACCACACACTTCTTCCATTGAACCAGATCTTTAGCATATGATGCTGGTGCCTTAGGAATGTCTTGGTTAATGAATTCATTGAGGCCATTATCTTCTAAAAATGCCTCCATATTGTCCTTCCAGGCTATGTAATTCTAGGTTCATCCAAGGAATACTCGAGTCTCAAACCATAGAAATCCATTTGCCAACCCTGAAGTGTGAACTGGAAATTCAAATTTCACTTGTAACCCCAAACTCAAAATCTCCTCTTTTATATTGTCCTCAACTCCGATACCATGTATATTTTCCTGTAGATTCAACAACTCATGCAATTTCCTAAAACACAAGATAAGAATCTATTCTACTCTCAACAATGGAAACCAATGATCGATGAAAACAATAATCAGACAGAGGAAGATAATCAATGGCACAACACAACATTTCTCCTAGGAAAGCAACTACTCAAAACCCCGACTATCTATATTGCATTAATTAGAATTCTGAGAAGAAAATACAAAGCTTGTTCTCACTAGAACAATTCCCGCACAAGTATGATCAACTCTCTGCTCACAAGCTATCTCAAGCCAACACTTAGCCTATTTTGCTGCTTTCCAAGCCCCTACTTCCTAGAGGAATTAGCCTCTATTTAATGAGGAAATCCTTCTTCCATAACTAAGCAATCCAAAATTAGGTCCTCAACTAATTACATGCACCATATGTACAACTCGAAAATTTATATCACTGATAGTACACTGTCCTTGCACTCTAGTCTCAACTGGGTCTTCCTATGAACTGACATGCACGAGTTATTCTTGAGTGAATATTCAATTAGTTGGTGTGGCACCGAGGATACACTAGTGCACCAACTCACTACTAGACCTCTACTAGTTCCTCCAACAATTAGAACTAGTTTAACTAGCTATAACTAGTTTAACAAGGATTATCTGCCTCGCCTTCACCACACACTTCTTCCATTGAACCAGATCTTTAGCATATGATGCTGGTGCCTTAGGAATGTCTTGATTAATGAATTCATTGAGGCCATTATCTTCTAACAATGCCTCCATATTGTCCTTCGAGGCTATGTAATTCTAGGTTCATCCAAGGAATACTCGAGTCTCAAACCATAGAAATCCATTTGCCAACCCTGAAGTGTGAACTGGAAATTCAAATTTCACTTGTAACCCCAAACTCAAAATCTCCTCTTTTATATTGTCTTCAACTCCGATACCATGTAGATTTTCCTGTAGATTCAACAACTCATGCAATTTCCTAAAACACAAGATAAGAATCTATTCTACTCTCAACAACAGAAACCAATGATCGATGAAAACAATAATCAGACAGAGGAAGATAATCAATGGCACAACACAACATTTCTCCTAGGAAAGCAACTACTCAAAACCTCGACTATCTATATTGCATTAATTAGAATTCTGAGAAGAAAATACAAAGCTTGTTCTCACTAGAACAATTCCCGCACAAGTATGATCAACTCTCTGCTCACAAGCTATCTCAAGCCAACACTTAGCCTATTTTGCTGCTTTCCAAGCCCCTACTTCCTAGAGGAATTAGCCTCTATTTAATGAGGAAATCCTTCTTCCATAACTATGCAATCCAAAATTAGGTCCTCAACTAATTACATGCACCATATGTACAACTCGAAAATTTATATCACTGATAGTACAATGTCCTTGCACTCTAGTCTCAACTGGGTCTTCCTATGAACTGACATGCACGAGTTATTCTTGAGTGAATCTTCAATTAGTTGGCGTGGCACCGAGGATACACTAGTGCACCAACTCACTACTAGACCTCTACTAGTTCCTCCATCAATTAGAACTAGTTTAACTAGCTATAACTCAGTCAAACTGAGTTATCTAATTACAACTCCAATAAACTCAATCTGGACCCCTAAAACTTAGGGATCACTCTACATGACTCTAGATAGACTTCCAACTATAAATTCCTAAACTAACTAAGTCAACTTAACTTAGTTAACTATTACAAGTTGTTATGAGAAAATAATTACAATTTAATTCAAGGACAAATTAAATTAGAATTTCTAGATGCTATTTTTAACATTTCTTGTGGCTTATTTCAACTCTCCCTCTCAACAAGAAAGGAATTCAAGACTATCTAAATCCTGAACCTTTGGAATGTTCTGCATGCAACACTTATCTCTAGTGTTGTTGCTACAACAACTCCTGAAGATGAAAAAGCATCCAACTTGAATCAATATGATGCATATATCATCAAAGTCTCTGACTACTACTAGCTCTACCTCTATCGACTGAAACCTCTGATCTTCTACTGTCTTTGCCTTTCTGAACTGTGGTCAACTCTTCTTTGCACTCTTCAATATTTGACTACTCTAGCCTCTGTCACTATGATCTCTGACTGCAACATTCACCACTGGTTCCTCCGGCTACTATGTACTTTGGGATCCCGTAGCAAGATATGATCCATGAGACAAAGCCTCTCAATGGACCCTACCCAATTTTAGCCCTCTTGGGACTATCACTTCAGATTGCCCCACCTCACACCTGGAGGTATGGCTGCATGTGCTCCCTCTTCCCACTTGGCTTGAAATTTCCCCTACTGGAGGTCTCTGCATGAGTGGATGCCTCCACTTAGTCTCCTCTTTGATTCTCCGATTGTGGCTGCTCCAAAATTGTCTAAGACTACTTCTTCTCTGCTTGAGTGGATCTCTCCACTCGGTCTCCTCTCCACTTCTCTAATTGTGGCTGCTCCATAATTGTCTGAGACTGCTTCTGAGGCTTCTTCTGGGGTTGAATGTTGAGAGGTAATTCACTCTCCCTCTCAACCACCAAGTCTATAACCTTTGCCTTGGAACTCAAGGCTTTGCATTCATCTTGTACCTCAAGAAAATACAAGTTCTTGACCCGTGCACCGATTTGTTTCACTTGTCCCATGGCGATGTTTCTAAGGAAAACCTTTCCCTTACTGAAAATTACATCATAGCCACAGTCTTCCATTACCGTGACTGAAACAAGATTCTTCTTTAGTCCTGAAGCATACATCACATCTGTGATTCTGAGAGGGGATCCAGACTCCCTCTAAAAGGTAACTGTACCCAATCGGTAGCACTATACCTCTCGTCATCTCCAAACTCTATGTTTTGCTTGAGGTCTTTCTCCTCAAAATCACTAAAGAGGTCTCTGTTCCCCGTCATATGGAACGATGCACCGTTGTCAAGATACCACATGCCTCCCATGATAGTCCTAGCCATGCATGCAATAAGAGTGAAATCAAGTTTGAATTATGAAGCTAGAGCTGCACCTATTGTAGCCATTGTAGGCTCCTTCTTGCTTTCTTTCTTCTATGGGAAATTCTCGGCATAGTGCTCGTGCTCGTGACAGTGAAAACACTTGACTTTCGACAAGTCCATCTTCTTGCTGCCCATGCTCGTGACAGTGAAAACACTTGACTTTCGACAAGTCCATCTTCTTGCTGCCCGCCTCACCTTGGGACTTCTTTCCCTTGGCCTTCTTTGTGTTACTCTCTAAGGTTAAGTCCTCTTCCACTTCTTTGGAAGAGGCCCCATCTTTGGTGTTTCGTCAAAACTCCTCTTTTACCAAATCCGATCACAGTAGTTCCTAATATGGCAACTTCTCCCTCCCATTGACAGAGTCTTGATAACTATGCCAACTCTCGGGAAGTCCTAGAAGAGCTAGGCTCACCATATCATCCTCGACAACAATGATTTCAACACTTCCAAGCTCATCCAGAGAATGGGTGAACTTGGTCAAGTAATTTGGAATTGAGTCGCCTACCTCCATCTTGATTTTTCGAAGTTTGTCCTTTAGTTCCAACTTCCTATGGTCACTGTTGTTCTAAAATAGTTCCGTTAATTCTTTCCACATAGCATATGATGTTTCCCTCCCATAGATACTCAAGACAATGTGGTCTCGAACTCCCTCAAGGATTATCCGCCTCGCCTTCGCCACACACTTCTTCCATTCGGCTAGATCTTTAGCATCTGATGCTGGTGGCTTAGGAATGTCTTGATCAATGAATTCTTGAGGTCATTATCTTCCAGCACTGCCTCCATCCCGTCCTTCCAGGCTATGTAATTCGAGATACCATCAAAGGCATACTCGAGTCTCAAACCATAGAAAGCCATTTGTCAACCCTGAAGTGTGAATTGCAAATTCGAATTTCACCTGTAACCCCAAACTCAAAATCTCCTCTATTATATTGTCTTCAGCTCCAATACCATGTAGATTTTCCTGTACATTAAACAACTCATATAATTTCCTAAAACACAAGACAAGAATCTACTCTACTCTCAATAGTGGAAACCAATGATTGATGAAAACAATAATAAGCAAGAGGAAGATAATCAATGGCACATAACATGATATTTCTCCAAGGAAAGAAGCTAATCTAAACACCGACTATCTATATTGCATTAATCAGAAGTCTGAGAAGAAAATACAAAGCTGTTTCTCACTAGAACAATTCTTGATTAGTATGATCAACTCTCTGCTCACAAGCTAGCTCAAGCCAACACTTAGCCTATTCTGCTGCCTTCCAAGCCCATACTTCCTTGCCCAATTCCTAGAGGAATTAACCTCTATTTAATGAGGAAATCATTCTTCCATAAATACGTAATCCAAACTTAGGTCCTCAACTAATTGCATGCACCATTTGTACAACTCATAAAATTATACGACTGATAGTACACTGTCCCCGCACTCTAGTCTCAACTGGGTCTTCCTCTGAACTGACATGCATGAGTTATTCTTGAGTGAATATTCAATTAGCTGGTGTGGCACTGAGGATACACTAGTGCACCAACTCACTACTAGACCTCTAGTAGGTCCTCCAACAATTAGAACTACTTTAACTGGCTATAACTCAGTCAAGTTGAGTTATCTAATTACAACTCCAACAAACTCAATTTGGACCCCTAAACTCCAGGGATCACTCTACATGACTCCAGATAGACTTCCAACTCGAAATTCCTAAGATAACTAAGTCAACTTAACTTAGCTAACTATTACAAGTTGCTATGAGAAAAGAAATAAAATTTAATTCTCAATTTAATTCAAGGACAAATTAAATTAGAATTTCTAGATGCTATTTTTAACATTTCTTCTTGTTATTTTCAACAGGGAATAATATTAAACCCAAGGGAATAATAGACATAAGGGATAAAAATTATAAACCCAAGGTATATAAACCCTAACATGACTATTATAAACCCTAAAATAAACATTGTTGACCATGGTTAATAATAATGATAATAAACCTATGGTCCATGGTTTGTCAAAGACTCTTTGTCTTTTGTTGAGGAGCTTAAGGGCATAAGGTTTGACCCTAGGTACATTCTTGTGAGTTTCGATGTGGTCTCCCTTTACACTTGCATTCCTATAAAGAAGGCCATTGAGGTCATCAATCGCCTCACTGACCCCGATATCGCTCGGTTAGTTGAGATTTGTCTCACTTCAACTTTTTTCAACTTCGAATGTGAATTCTATGAATAGACGTGTGGGGTTTCCATAGGCCCCCCCTTGTCCCCTATTTTTGCTAATATTTTTATGGAAGACTTTGAATCCAAGGCCTTGGCCTCAACCCGTCTCCTGCCAAAGCATTGGAAGAGATTTGTGGATGACACGTGCGTCATCTAGTCTCATGGCCAAGAAGAGTTAGATCTTTTGTTCTAGCATCTCAACAACCAATCCTCCCCCATAAAGTTCACTATGGAGCAAGAGGTTGATGGGTGCCTGCCGTTCCTTGATGTTCTCATTTCAAAGAATGATGACGGTTCTTTCTCCTACTAAGTGTTTCGAAAGAAAACTCATACTGAGCAGTATCTTCATGCCAACTCCCATCATTTCCCTGCTCAAAAGTTGGGCGTTCTCAACACGCTTACTACTCGTGCACTGAGAATCTTTGATGAAAAGAACTTGGAGGAAGAGAAGGCCCATCTCCTTAGCGTGTTTATTAATAATGGTTGCAGCTGACACTAAGGTCAGAAAGCCTTCCTTAAAGCCAACAAAGTTCCCTGTGTTAAGAAAGACCCTAAATATTGACTCTCCCTTTCATCAAGGGGACGACTGATAAGATTGTGAGAATTCTTAGGAAGCATAATGTTCCCTCGACCTTTAGGCCCCTTAACACCATCTGTAGATCCCTTAGATCGGTAAAGGACCCTGTTGACCCCAAGGACATGAAAGGTGTCTATGTTATTCCTTGTTCCTGTGGGACCCCCTATGTTGGTGAGACTGGTCGCTCTATTAACCAGAGGATTCAAGAGCACTCAACTGACATAAAACATGGGAGGACCCAGTCTTCCACCCTAGCGAAACATGTAGAAAAGACTAAACATCACATTTGTGTTGAGGAAGCCCGTATTATTGCCAATATTGCGCCTTTTCATCATCGGAAGTTTAGGGAGGCCTTAGAAATTGAGAAAAGGCTGAGAAATCTCAATAGGGATGATGGCTAGAAAATTAGCAGTTGTTGGATCCATGCCCTTTCCTCCTAGCCACCCTTTCACCCCCCCGACCTTGCCCCTTGTGTTGTGGTTTTCTCTATCCCCTTCCCCCTCGTCCTCTGGGTTGTTTTTTCCCAACTTATTCCTTTTATTCTCTTGGATTTTTATTCATTAAAAAAAATAAAAATAAAAATAAATAAAAATAAAAATAAATAAATAAATAAATAAATAAATAAATAAATATATATATATATATATATATATATATATATATATATATATATATATATAGATAAGAATTAGATGTTTTTAAATGGGTTAAAGGAAAAAATTTCACCTTAATTATTTAACATAATATATAAATAAATCAAAATCTCTTATACCTGATTATAGATAAAAATATTCTAATGAGATAAACCAACTAATCTCGTTATACCTTGAATAAAACAAATATAAATAAATAAAATTATTAATCGTAAATGAAAATAGTTATTTTTTCCATAATTCATCATTGACTTTTATTTATATTCTAATAGAAATTGTTACATATTTAAATTTATTAAATTAAATTAAGACCTACTAGTTAAAGTTTCTAGTCATTAATCTTTTATTATTTCTTCTTTATATAATAATAATAATAGAATTCTTTATCTAGTTTTTGAAGATTTAAATTACAAAAGAAATAATATAAAACTAACTCATTAATTAATTAACTAATTTTTGGTCCATTTCCATTTCTATTGGTCCAGTCTTGTTTCCCAATCTTTTGTAGCCGTTTTTTAGTCAAATATAGCCGTTGGATGATCTGCTCTCTTTATTTATCCTGCTGGTCTGTTTCTTCAACTTGTCCTGACGATGAACCACACTTGTTGGTTCGAAACGCATTGACAAATGAATTGTGATGTGATTTTCGCCGAAAATTCTTCTCAACAAACTTGATATGGATCACAAAAGCCTAAATTCAATTGATAATGATAATAATTTATTATTATTCTTTTAAACCTAAGGGAATAATATTAAACCTTAGGAATATGAACCCTTAGATCAATACACCCAAGGGATTGACATTATAAATCCAAGGGATAAAAATTATAAAACCAAGGTAAGCAAACCCTAACATAAATATTATAAACCCTTAAATAAACATGGTTGAATTTCATATCGAGACAATTTTTATTAGAACACGACATTGGACCATGGTTGATTTCCATATTGAGACAATCTTTGTCACAATTCGACATTAGGCCATGGTTGAATATGGTTGTTTATGATTGACCATGGTTGACCATAACTAATATTATAAACCAAAGGGATTGATATTATAAACCTAAGAAATTAATACTAAAACTCTAAGGGATTATGAACCCAAGAGAATACTATTAAACCCAAGTGACTAATATTATAAACCCAACGTATATAAATCCTAAGATAAGTATTATAAACACTAAAATAAACATGGTTGACCATGGTTGATTTTCATATTGAGTCAATCCTTATCACAATGCGATGTTGGACCATGGTTGATTTTCATATTGAGACAATCTTTGTCACAATGTGATGTTGGACCATGTTTGATATTCATATCGAAACAATCTTTGTCACAATGCGACGTTTGACCATGGTTGACCAAGATTGACCATGGTTGACCATGATCGACCGTGACTGACCATGGTTGACCATGATTGTCCATGATTTTTATATGGAGACAATTTTTGTCATAATGTAACCTTCGACCATGATTGACCATGGTTGGTTATGATTTACCATGATTGATATTATAACCCCAAGTTAATAATAAACCCAAGGGATTGATATTATGAACCTAAGGGAAAAATAAACCCAAGGGATTGATATTATGAACCTAAAGGAAAAATAAACCCAATGGATTAATACTAAAACCTCAAGGGATTATGAACCCAAGGGAATAATATTAAACCCAAGGGACTAATAGTATAAACCCAAGGTATATAAATCCTAATATAAATATTACAAATACTAAAATAAACATGGTTTATTTTCATGGTGAGACAATCCTTGTCACAATGCGACATTCAACCATGGTTGGCTATGATTGCCAATGGTTGATCATGATTGATATTATAAATCTAAGGGAATAATAAACCTAAGGGATTGATATTATAAACCCAAATGAATAATAAACCCAAGGGATTAATATTAAAACCCCAAGAGATTATGAACCCAAGGGAATAATATTAAACCCAAGGGAGTAATATTATAAACTCAAGATATATAAATGCTAAGATAGATATTAAAAATACTAAAATAAATATGGTCGAGCACGATTGATTTTCATTTTGAGACAATCCTTGCCACAATGCGACGTTGGACCATGGTTGACCATGATTGAACATGGTTGATTATGGTTGACCATTGATGAATAAAAATAAACCCTAGAAATATGAACCCTTAGATCAATAAACCCAAGGGATTAATATTATAAACTCAAGAGAATAATAAACCTAAGGGATAAAAATTATAAACCCAAGGTATATAAACCCTAACATGACTATTATAAACCCTAAAATAAACATGGTTGACCATGGTTGATTTCCATATTAGATTAATCTATTGTGATATTGACATAATCATAAATAGTTGGACTAATATTTAACCCTTAATATTGAGGTTTTATAAAACTAAGGGATTATTAATATTATAAATACAAGAGATCAATAAGCCCACGACATTATTAATATTATAAACCCAAGGCATTAATATTATAAAAACAAATGATTAATAAACCCAAGCAATCAATAAACCCAAGGAATCAATAAACCCAACAAACTAATATTAAAAACCCAAACGATTAATAAACCTTAGGAATTAATATTTTAAACTCAAGGGATTAAATGATAAATCAATGAAATTATTAATGTTATAAACTTAAAGAACAAAAAAACCCAAGCATCTAATATTATAAACCAAGGAATTAGTAAACCCAAGGGAAAAATATTAGAAACCTAAGGGATAAAAAAATGCAAGGGATCAATATTAAAAACAAAAGGGATTAATAAAGCCTAGGAATTAATATTTTAAACCCAAAGGATTGATAAACCCACATGACTTTGAATATTATAAACCCAAAGGATCAATAAACCCTAGGGATTTTTAAAATTATTAACCCAACAGGTTAATAAACTGAAGGGATAAACATTGTAAACCTAAGAGATTAATATTAAACTTTAGGACTAATATTTAACCCTTAATATAGGGGATTAATAAACCCAAGGAATTATTAATGTTATAAACTTAAAAAACAAATAAATTCAAGTGTTTAATATTATAAACCCAAGGGAAAAATATTATAAGGCTAAGGGATCAACAAACACTAAGGTTCAATATTAAAAATATAATAGATTAATAAATCTTAAAAATTCATTTTTTTAAACACAAAAAATTGATAAACCTACATAAATATCAATAATATAAACCCAAAAGATCAATAAACACAAAAAATTATCAATACTATAAACTCAACCAGAGCCATTTATGTTGACTGATATCTTATAATAGCTCAAGATAACCAACTAAAATTTATGCGATAAAAGCCTATTGCCATGGCCTATATATAGAGCTTCACGTTCCCCACCATGGCATGATGATTGCTTGCATTAATTCAAAATTAAAATAACCAAAAATGTTATTGATGTATCATGTACGTCCGTGTCACATTTTTCAAAGAATCTATTATTATAATTTAAAGACAAAACCTATATTGTTACAAAACGAAGCCATATTATGAATGCAGGTTTAAAATGTCATCGATATCTAATAATAACTAATTTATAAATATACTATTAATGTAAATTTAAAAGTGATGGTGATGGTGATGGTGGACAACGACGACGACGACGACGAAACGTTGGTCTATCGGACCTAAAGAAACAAATTATTTATTTTGATTTGAGATTTTATTCCTATGCTCAAAAAGCTTGGAGAGAAGCCTCTCGAGCTCACTATAATTTTGACATTGTAAAAGGCTCGCAAGGTCAGTATTGTAACAAAGATTGTGAAACTGAGATCTAATGTGGTTGTATGCGGGGCACTCTAAGATGAAGTGGTTTTCATCCTCGATGTTCCTATTCTCACATATACGACAGATCCTTTATATTATTAAAATAACCTTAAATAATGGATAAATATTATTAATGTAATTTTTAAATCTCTCTCTCTCTCTCTCTCTCTCTCTCTATATATATATATATATATATATATATATATATATATAGACGCCGTAGTCTAACTAGCCGGAGGAATTGCCTGGAAAGTTATGGAATTTCCGGTCATATTTAGAGAAAACTCGGCAAATATTTTTATAAATCCACGTTATAGTTGTTAAATTTCAAAATTTTAGGTGTCCTAGACGTTTTTGATGGTGTTGAATCCATTTCCACCATCAAAAACACGATTCAAACATTGAATCTACAAGATTTTTTGAAATTTTTTTGCCCGCATTCCAGCCACTTTTGTCCCTTCGGGCAATTCATCCGCCTCAGTAGACGAATCCTATATAAAAGTTTAAAACCTCAATAAATATATTGTTAAAAAATATAAAAATTTAATAACTATATTAGGTAAATTAAATAAACTTATTAAAAAAATAAAAAAATAAGAGATTTATGATGATGATGATGATGATGATGGTGGTTAACGTCCGCTGAGACCAAACATTGGTCTATCGGACCTAAAGAAATAAATTATTTATTTTGATTTAAGATTTTATTCCTATGCTCAAAAAGCTTGGAGAGAAGCCTCCCGAGCTCACTATAATTTTGACATTGTAAATGGCTAGGAAGGTCAGTATTGTGACAAAGATTATGAAATTGAGATCTATATGTAGTTCTAATCATAATTATATAATCAAATTTAAAATAAATTTAAAAAATAAATTTTGGTACTTTTAGTATCACTCATTTTAATAAATATAAAAACAAGGTAAGCTCACATAGAGTCATCATCTATGGAGGTTCACGATGATGATGATGATGGTGGTTAACGTCCACTAAGACCAATTTTTGGTCTATCGGACCTAAAGAAATGAATTATTTAGTTTGATTTAAGATTTTATTCCTATGCTCAAAAAGCTTGGAGAGAAGCCTCCCGAGTTCACTATAATTTTGACAACGTAAAAGGCTAGGAAGGTCAGTATTGCAACACAGATTTTGAAACTGAGATCTAATGTAGTTGTACGTAGGGCACTCTAAGAGGAAGTGATTTTCATCCTTGATGTTCGTATTCTCACATAGATGGAAGAACCTTTCCATCCATGGTGTTTTAGGAACTGCCCAACGACCCGTTTCACTATGGAGCTCATGGGAGTTCGTTGTAATCTTGGCTATATTAATTTTCTTCTTTGAGCTAGATAAAACAGAGAGATACTTTTGATCTTCTAGGGTGGGGTTGATGATCTCCTTATAATATCTTAATTTTCTTTTAGCTGCTAAATCTTTCTCACACCACATTTTTTCTTTGAACTTAGAAGTAACAATATTTTTAATGTTATTAATGTTTTGCAATGCAACATTCTCGTTGATCTCCCAATGGTTTAAACAGGCACTCGTGTCTTTATACCAACCTCGTTTGAGCCTTAGGTGGTTTTGGCTGGAATTTAAAGCTAGCTTAGGAAGTCTATGGTCTCCTATGTTATTGAGTTTGTGCTTGTACAATAGAAGCCTAGTCATAGCTAGGCTCTCGATAGGGGAAATACCTCTATGAGGAGAATAGGATAGGGTGTGTTGCTTTTAATTTTGAGGTTATACATTATAAAACGCTTCTAGATTTGCTCAATCTTTCTCCAGGATTCTCTAGAGATGCTACAACCCCAAACCTCACATCCATATAAGATAACCAGAGTGACTAAAGTTTCAAAGATGAACTTCTTTCTATCCCATATAAAGCATGCCCATGGATACTTCTAAGCTTTTTTGATAACAACATTTCTCATTATTGTATTTTTAAATTAGTAATATTATTAATAAAAATAATAATATATTATTATAAATTTAAAAATATCATAAATATATACAAAAGTAATATTGATATTTTTAAAAATTAATATTTATATTATTAAAATAATTTTAAAAAATTAACATTTTACATGTTTAAATTTTAAAATAAATATGAAAAACAAATAATAAATTATATATATATATATATATATATATATATATATATATATATATATATATATATAATTTTAAAATATAATAAATATATAATTAAAATGAAGTAGTTTTTAAGTGTGATTTTTTCCCTCGCCTCTTAGTCGTTTTCTCCCCTTCCTGCCCCCCTCTTTATAGCTTGGTCTTTAATTTCTTCTTCCTTACCCTCTAACCCTCTTTCTCTGGGCTTCGTTCTTTGATCCTCTTTAGGGTTATTCCATTTATTATATGATATTTAAATATGATATTTAGGTTATAAGTACACAGCTTGATTATTAAATTTAATTAAATATTATTATGATAACCCTATTAACAATACAACAAATCCTTTCAAAACTCTAATTAATAATTCTATATCTTGGAATTCTGTAATAATATGCTAATTTAACCCTTAAATAAACTATTAATTAATTTTAAATAATTAAAATATTCTTTCTAACCCTTAAAAAATTCTCTCTAATATTTTATAAACAATTGCTAATTTATTTTATATTTAATTTAATTTAACATATATTTAGAATTATAAGTTTATAAAATAGCTCCTTTTAACTTTTATTTTAATAAGAATATAACTAATTATGTATATTTATATTTTAATTTTTAAAAAACTTTTATAACTAATGATTAATTACTATAATATTTATATATTAAAATAAAATAAAAATAAAATAAAATAAAATAAATAAATAATAAATAAATAAATAAATTAAATAAATTTTTTAACTAACTATTAATTTATATTTATTTTATAATTTACTTATATATTTATTTTAACTTTAATTTAATAAGAATATAACTAACTATCAATTTTAATAATCAATTGAATTAACTTTATTAAAATAAAGGTCATGCCCTTAATCTGGTCCAACTAACTGTTTCCCGGTCAAATCTAGCCATTAGTCAATATAGCCGTTAGTCAATTTAGCCGTTACCTGGTCAAGAAATTTAGCCGTTGGATGTTCTGCTCTGGCTATTTAATATGCAGAGCTAGATCTGATTCTTCAACTTGTCCTGACGATGAACCACACTGGTTGGTTCGAAACGCGTCGACAAATGCTCTTTCATGTGATTTACGCCGAAACACTTTCATAATAATTAAAACCGTTAACAAAAATTTTCCTCACTATATTTCTAATTATTCTATTTTGAAATTAATAACATTATTAATAAAACTAATAATATATTATTATAAATTAAAAAATCATAAATATATACAAAATTAATATTTATATTATTAAAACAAACTTTAAAACATTATAAATGTAGTATTAAAATAAACCGAACAATAAAACAGTTCAACAATTATTGATCGAATTTTTTTATTTTACTACTTTCATCAATAATATCATGATTTTAATGATAATTTAAAAAGGCAGAAAACGATATACATCCCATGCTTACTTCTTTGATTCTTTTACTTGTCGTACGGCCTCGCATTCTTTTTGCGCTGTTCCATCACTTATGGATATAGATCCCCTTTGTTGTCGTTCTTGCCATTTGACTTTCTTATCCTTCTCGCGAACTACTTTTTTATTTACCCGACAAAATGGATCAGTTTTGGCAGGGTCGTTTTTGTCAGGGAAATAAAAAAAGCTAGACACAAAATTAAATATGGTGTATGTTACAACTTTCTTGCTCGACACCAAGACTATGCCATAAGTGCAGATTTTAAGATTTGCTTTTTGCTGGACACCAAGACTATGCCATAACCTTTGGCTTTAGTATCTGCATCTTTCTAACTAAATTATGATTTTTAATGGTTTGAAATGAGTTTTTAAATACTTAAATTTTTAACACATATCTAATAATTTCAATAATTTTTTTCAAAAAATCTTTTTTTATCCTAAAAAGAAAATAAATAGTTATTATTATTAATCTCTAGAGACTTGAACCCACACTGCTTGGGACAGAAATCATGAACCATAACACTTGAGCTAACTTCCTTTAACAAAAATGAATAGTTTTTTACTATGAAAAAAATTCCATAGTTCACTAAAAAGATATATTAAAAAAAATAAAAAATTGATATCAACTAATTATAATATACAAGCTTTGCAAGAATTAATAAGAAGTCAATATTATAACATACAATCTTGGCAAGAATTAATAAGAAGTCAATGGTTTTTTAATATAAAAAGAAAAAATAAAAGTTTATAGTTTGATGGGTGGATTTTTTCCCTTTTAATTTTATCACATTATTTTATATATATATATATATATTTTAAATAAATTTAATGTTTTGTCCCAATTAAGTCCTTTCTATTTGAGGCATGATAGAGGCCCCATTTTATAAAGCAATGAAAATTGATTACCTATGAAACAATCGTACCAAATGACCACATAATTATCATATTAGGTATTGATGACTTACACTCTGCAAGATGGTAATCATCTCTTAGTCACTTATGACTTCTTCTGCTTGGTGTATATTTGAAATTTTAACCCAACAAAGAAAACAATAACCTATATTAGTTAAATATTAAACCAATGCACCTGTAAGAACACCTAACAACTATTTGTTTCTTAAATATTCAACTAAGCCACTTAAAAAATACATGTATTGCAAGATCCAAAATGAAGTCACTTGTAATGTGGGGAATTATTATAGGTTCCAGAAAATAAATTTGTTCGTGGAATCAAATAGTCTAGTGTCACATTGATTTATAGAATTCAAATCCATACATCCACAAAATGTCTACAGTACATAGACTGGTCCAAGTGACGTAACATTTATTTGGAATCATGTAGTTCATCCAAGGAATTATTTAAAGTTTACATATAGTTTAGTCCATGGGAATGGAAATATCACATGTCACCCATGATGAGGACGAAGGAGATAACTTCTGACAGCACATCCATTGGCCCAATACGGATAAAATCTACTGGCTATGAATTCATTTCCTATGCCATACAAAACTCTCAAGATTTCCCTCGGAGTTCTGCTGTATGACAGAGAATTTGGATTTGCAGACAAAATGTTACTGCTTACTCTTCCTTCAACTCCTGAGAGAGTTTGTGGTCATCCTTTTATCTTATGTTCATCTGGTATGTTGTGACAAGCTCTATGTTCTTAACAAAAAAACTACGTATTTCAACTTTAACCAAAAATATATACATGGAATTTTAGATAGTGCTTTATATAAACGGAAAGAAAATATACTAGTTAGAATGAAGAAAACAATCTTTGTATTAATCATAGGAATTTGTTTATTTCTAGCATGAATGGCTTACACTTCCACTGAGATCAATATAGGTGATTTGTCAAGAGCTGGTCATGACCTTTAGGACACAAAAGCAAATCATGCTAGATCATTACAAATGTAGAACATGCAAATGATTGCAGAGAAGAATGAAATCAAACAGCCTAAACTTATTCATGGAAGTGAGTACTGAAATATAAAATGAAAATACTATATAATCAAATCAATCCAATGCTATGAAATATATAATCAACCAGAGATGTATATTTATGAATCTTCCTTCCACTGGTATTGAAACTGCGAGAGCCTGCATCACCTGAACTATTGAAATCAAATGTAGTGGAACTATCAACACAATCGTTATAATTCTTAGAGAAATTAGATGTAAAATTTCCATGTGCCATTTTCATTAGAGATGACCCCACAAAGACTCCTCTTACCATTCATAAGGACATTTTTTGAAGGTAATATTCAATATTGAGCATATTATTCCTACGACCTAATTGTGTAGTTGATCACGGAACAACAAATGTTTGCCCATAAAAATTAAAATAATACTGAAAAAAATCAAATAAGAGAAAACCTCTAACCAAAAAAGTATATTCTAAAAAAATATATGCCAAGTAAAATAAACTTGAAACACAAAAGGAAGAAAGGGTAGAAATGTTGCAGAAAGAGGAAGGAGGGTTAAAACTCTTTTTATTCCCAAATGATTTTGAGCCTTTTGAGAAGTGTGACTTGGACCATGCCCGACCCAGCAGGACCAATATGAGTGAATACATAATTCGATAGACCATGAATCCATAAGTACATTGTATTAAAAAAACTGTGAAAATTCAAAAATAGGAGAATAGGGATTGAATTATCTTTATTAACAGATGATTTGGATCATATTGGTTGAAGTGATTTGGAGAGAAACTAAGCCCACCAATGTTGGTATAGGCGAGATCATAATTAGATGGACCTTGGAAGTAGATCCTGTGTCATTAAGGAGCAAAAACTTAAATCAGTTTTCCCATGTTTCAAATGCTCCACTCGAACGTACAATAAGAGATTGGTCGGTGCTAGCCTCCAAATCCACTTTGGGAACATCAATCTCTAATAGGCAAGGAGTTACGTTTGAATCCCAGGATTTCCGGTTTCAAATCAGGGAAAAGAGGGAAAAATCCCAGTGAGGTGGTGGATGACCCATCCAAACACAAAGTTTCCAACCACCCAATAAACTTGTGAACAAAATTGAAATTCTTTCATATGCAAGCCATGGAAAAAAGCAGTGAAAACATTGGGAAAAAAACCTACCTCTAATCTAAGAATATGGTGGGTCTCTTTAACAAGAATATTTTTGGAAGAAGATCCATCAAAATCCGCGCCTATTGGCTTTGAATTCTCCTTGACTTCATCCAAAACAACAATCAATCTGTGGCCATATTCATATTGGGTTTGCTTCACAGTCTCAGCTTCTTCCTGTTGGGCGTATGTGAGATGATCCTCTTGATATTTTAGTTTAAACAAATTGCCTGGCCACAGGAATTTGGATGAATATTCCAAAAGTGTTTGTGACCCTTCCGGAAGAAAAATGCTGCAAGTCAGATGAATTGTCTGATTAGACTAAAGAATAGATGAGTGGAATTCACGAGAAATAAACTCCAATGGAAACATATTGTCATCGTTCCACCACGTGGTCAAAAAGGGTTGGATGAAGGAGAACAAAAAATAGCCTCCGTCATTGGCTGGATCTGCCCAATGAAACCCATCTTAGGAACACCTTTAGTGTAATTATAGAATAGTGGGTACATAATATGGATAATATCACACCAATAATAATAATGTGTTGTGAGAGATTTGGAAATACTATGCAATTATTTATTGATGTAAAAATTGTTCAACATTTATATAAGACTAATAAATATGATTATTTATATTGGTGCACTTTTCAACCATTTAAATTAACAACTAGATGAATATATGTCTCTTCTTGTTTGAAAAAACTCCTACAATAACATGGAGATCCCTTTAGGTCACCACGTAATTTTTTTTTGACATTAAACACATTTCAATTGGTTGGTGATGGTTTTGCACAAGATTAATGAAATGTGGGAATTTCTAGTCATCTTAAGTGTTGGTCTCCCTTCCACCCACCACCCCATGAATATTGTCCTATTGTAGACCATCACCAATATCTTGTTATTGTAGAACATAATTGCAATACCCAAATTTCCATTTGAATTATTACATATGCTATATTCTAACAATTTTTCTCTAAAAGCATTATACTAAGAAGGATGTAATGCCCCTGTCTAAGCAATCTTATGTGACCCTAAGGAGGGCATATATGAAGTTCAATGTATATGATATGACCCCATATATTCCCCCTATTAAGGAATATTAAGTGACATATTTGATGAGAGAAATATATTCCCCCTATTAAGGAATATTAAGTGACATATTTGATGAGAGAAATAAATAATTGATCTTAAAATAATAATAAGATAATAATTATTTTTAGATCACTGATGTATTATTCTCTTAATTATAGGATTGTTTAGAAATAGGCAGTACTATAAAATAATAACAATAAAGCTAAGGGATTATCTTAAAATTTTGATAATAAGATTGAATTTAAGATAAACTAAAATTTCATAAATACACTTGTATTAATCAAATAATCTTACAATATAAATACACTAATATTTTTTCAATTTAGAGAAACTACTTGATTGCAAAATCAACTAGATGAGAAAATCTCTCAACAACACACCAATCTAGGAAGCTAGTTAATTGGAGTATATATCTCAACCTAACTATATCTAACAACCTCCTACAAACTTGGAACAAACTCCTTGAACTAATGAGCACAACAAAATAGGTAGGAGTTATATTCTCTAACATTTTCCCTTAAAGACTAATTTTCTTAATCTCAATCAATAGTTCTTCACCAATCGACAACATATGATATACTATAAACTATAGAACCTCATAATAATCAAAGTCTATTTGTAGTCAACCTATCATTACAAAAAATACCAACAATGTTGACATCCATATAAAGGAATAACCATCCATCAAAATACATAGGTAACCACTGCAGCCATTGGTCTACTAGGATGTCCTTTGTGTGCATGGTTCATTTGACCATCATATATTAATACATGTACTTACTCCTTTAACTACCCTTACATCACCATCATTATCATCCTCGGTTTTCTTGAATTACCCATAACCATGCTTCGAGTTTTTTTTGGCTTGCCCTCAACCATGCTCTAGGTTTTGTTGGCTTACCCTTAACCATGATCTTGATACTTTTGCATCACACTCCAACAAACTACATCCTTGCATGGTTTCTATATATCATGAAAAACACATTAGCATGACCACAAACATCACACAAAAGTGATTTCGGGCTACTGCAAACTTGCACTACAAATTGGTTTTCATTGCCACAAAGTACATGAGGGTACACATGCCTCATTAGAGCTATATCACGACTAAATCAGGTACATTCAATGAAAATCTCCACTCATAGAGATACTAGGTACATACACTCTCAAGGACCACAACATCAACTCAACATGGCACATAGACTTGCTACAATTTATGACTGACATTACAATATGATCATGAGCTTCTTATTATTCTACATACACACACTTTATTTTACCTTCATTTTTCCACCATCGTCTAGCCTCTATTATTGCTTTAACCATTATCCTCAGTTGTCTTTTCCACAATCATTATCATATATCTTGGTGGAAAAAGCTTTGAAGATCTTTCTTTTCTTCTTGTTGTAAACTTGTCATTCCACTCCAAAAAAATCATCTTGCAACCAATCTTGGTTTCTGAAGCAAGAACAATACAACTAGCTTCTACCTCTAATATTATCCATGCCCCTCCCTTCACGTAAAGAACTATTATCATGTACCAACTAGAAAACAATTGTACCATTAATACCTCATATTGAATAGGAACCTCTTGTAATCCAGGGCCTAATATCAATCTGATTGTAAAGACTAATAAACTAGCCATCCTATGTATCTACTTCCATCTATTTAGATATATGAGTTCCATTCACTATATTTGCCAGTATTCTAGGTAAGTAGTCTTGATATGATATGTATGCTTCTCAGTCTTACATTTTCTATGCACATGTCAACTGAGAATTAAAATGTGCCACTCAAAAACTAGTTTAGGGAGAAAACCACGTAACTATAACTCCCTTTTTGCTACAACACTTCTTCTAAATAGACTTAGGAATGACTGATCATCAAAACATTGTAGCATTACAAAAGTATTAACAAAAGAGAATGATAGGAATGCCATATTTTTCCACTATTTTCTATGCATTGTTGTAGAACTTCCTCATTGGTCCATGATCCACTTATGCCTCACATCATTTTCACTAACCTGCACTTCAACATTATCATCCACTATAGAGTGTCTTTGGTCTTCTTTCTCTTATTCTTATTCATTTTTTGTGTGTTGAATTTACCTATAATTTGTTAAAGTAACATATTCTAACAAAACCAAGACATTGAGTTGCTCAACATAAATTCTTCTGATTGAGTATCACTGTTGGGATGGGGTACCCTAGGTCAGTTTTGGGGTTAAGATAACCCAAGTTTTGGTACATTTTGGGTAAATAATGTAAATTCTTTGCGATTTGTGGATGCAGAGTGCGTAGATGATTAGGAGTCAAAGGGGTTTAGCCCCTTGTTTTATGTAAAGTTTGAGTCGGTTTTGAAATCCACCCATGGTCTGCAGACTATGGAATTGTATGAAAAAGGCTATACATAAGTGTGTCTTAGAGAGTCTAAGGCATTTTTTGATGATAACTAGTGATGGATGAGAAGTGATAGTGAGAAGAAGTGGGTCAGATAGGAGAAGAAAGGCTCTGTAGATGAGTGCGTCCTAGGTAGAGTCCACAGCTGAGTGCACGGACCCCTCCAACTGAGTGTGCAAGGTAATTTGAGTTTGTAATCCTGAATTGAAGATCTATAAAGACAATTTCCAAAGAATTCTTGCTATTTTTGCTTATTTCTGTTGATGCTATATGCTGTCGATGAATGATATGTTTTATGGAATATAGATTGAATGTCGCGCGATTCTCTTGAATAACTGTTTATGATGTACACAGTACACGTTTAAGTAATTTCGTGCAGACTCTGATGAATTCTTTGATGATTATTAATAACTTAAGTAAACATGCACAAACCCTAATTTAGGACTTCTTTTTGATGCGCGCAAGTAGATAGATTGACTGTTAAACGTCTGCAAAGACTAATCATGGACCTTCGCGAAGGTCTGAAGGCCATTTTGACGGAGTTGCAATAGTGTTCCCTAAGAGTGTATTAATCTACGTGAAGGCAGATCTAAGGTGCTGGAAGACATCACACTAGTCTCTGGATGTAGAAACTTGGTTCTTGCATCCCCCATACTACATCGGGTGAGACTGCAGCCTGCGCTACACGGGTTGTTGCCGAAAGGGCCAGTAGTGTGTAGGACAAGGTGCAAGAAACTAGTGCCTCCAGATGTTGATCCCTCTATGCTTACTACGTGTTTGGAGACCTGCACTAAACTACTGCGCGGTAACAAAGCTATGGAAGGCTTGCAGGAATTAGTAAACAAATGCACCAACAAAGAAAAGGTCCCTGATGAACACCAAGTGGTAAGAAAACTTGGCAAACATAAGACATAAACAGGGCGCGAGATGAGGCTCACCACGTAGATAGGTGATTATGAGATGGACCAGGTCATCTTGGACTTGGAGTCCAATGCGAACATATTACCAAAAAAAACATGGGAAAGGATGGGGAGACCTATGTTGCAATGGTCTCCGATTCAGCTAAGAATGGCGAACCAACAGAAAAACGTCCCCATAGGAAAATTATATGGAGTAACTGTTGATATAGAAGGTGCGAGCGTGATGACCGACTTTAAGATTATAGAGATCATCGATGACAGTAATCCATACCCTGCACTCTTGGGAATCAACTGGGCCATTGATATGAAAGGGGTCATCAATCTAAAGAAGAGGATGATGTCATTTGAAAGGAAGTCGCTTTGGGTTGCAGTACCGTTGGACCCTTCAGAAGGGGCGTGCTATACTGAACCAGTTCGTGATTATAAGGAAAGTGATGATGAATTGGATCAAATCTACAAAAGAAAAATGCGAGACCAAGACTGGACCAATCCGACGACAGATGGATGGATTGCATGGGACCGGGAGAGTTCCTGCATCTCTCATTCAAATGAAGAGTTGGAGCATTGTGTTGGGAACGGGTCCCCTAGGGTCAATTTTGGGGTTAAAAGCCCAAGTTTTGGGGCTAAAGGCACAAGTTTTGTTTAAAGAATCTAAAGTCTCCTCATTTTGTGGCTGTGGAGTGTGAAGATGTAAGTAGTCAAAAAGGGTTTCTGCCCTTAGTCTAGATAGTTTGTGTCAGCTTGAGGAAATCCGTCCTTGGTCCGCAGACCATGGGATTGTATAAAAAGGGAGTCTTAAAAGAGTTTAAGGAAGTTCAGTTCAGTGGAGTCTTGTTATGTTTTATGCATGGGTCTGTGACTTCTAAGAGGAAAGAGTCTTAGCATAGGAAGAGGCTCTGCAGCTGAGTGTGCAGAGGCCTAGGGTAGAAGTCCGTAGCTGAGTGCGTGGACCCCTGCAGCTGTGTGTGTAGGGTAGTAAGAGTTTGTATTGGAAATATGGATTATCAATAAAGATAAGTATTTTGGAATTATCTGTGTATGCATTATTTTACTTCTGTTATGAATGTGCGATTATGTTATGTTGAATATTGGGGTTATGAATTAATGCTATATTGATGCGCGAATCCATGTATTTTACTTTTTCATATGAATGCAAGTAAGAATATCTATTTACGAAAAGATAATCGTAATGCATGTTAAAGTTAACCAATACTTAAGTGAATCTAAGTAAGTACAGAAGTAAGAGTAATTATGGAGGCGGGTAAGTGCTGATCTATCTAGTTAGGGTCTACGAAGAACGATTCGAGACATTCACAGGGGGCTTTAGGGACGAATAAGAGACGTACTTTGATAATCCCTAAAGGGCTTATCAATCTGCATGAAGAAAGGTTAGGGAAAATAACCGACATCACAACCATATCAGGGTGCGGAAACTTGGTTCCTACATCCCCCCATACTGCTTCAGGTGAGACTTCAGTTTGCGCTCCATGGAATGATGCTGAAAGGGCCAGTAGTGTAGGTATTTTCTTGGCTGATTAATGCTGAACCTAGGTCAGGGCCCATCAAGCCAACAAATGGTTCCGTTGCCGGGATCGGGATCTGCATAATGAGATGTGTGATGTCGCATCATTGTAATCCAACTAAGAAGGAGATTGAAGAATAGTTGGATAGAAAGATCCATGAATTCACGGCGCAAGAAAATATAAATCCGTGATTGACGAAAGAATGGTGGTTGGATAGATATCTGTACACATATATACACAAAATCTTCTTATGTTCCTTCCTGGTTGAATTATACGAGTGGATCAAGAAGTTGGTAGATGACCAAGGGTGGTGGAAGCTTGACAGTCTGATTTTCCAGACCCTGGAGTTAGTGTGGAAATTGGAAGCCTCTGAAGATAAGATTGCGCATGTTGTTGATCATTGGCTCAACCGTATCATAGGAGGGTTTGTGAAAGAGTTTGCGGTCGATACTTTGGTCAGTTACAATGAAGTAGAGTGCCGCTTATTCAAAGGGCGGTGAGGTAAGTATCTGAAATCGTTAAATAATTGGACTAAGATGCTCTTATGTGAAAAGAGGATTATGTAGTTACCTTGATCTTTGGGGCTACGCAAAGTGGAAGGAATTTCAAGGACGGAGGAAGAAAAGGCCCTGAATATAGCCTGCTGATTGAACCTCCTCTGAGTGACGACGAGGGAGCAGCACAAGCTTCTCTGCTAAGCACTATTCAGTTGATAAGACAAGGATTCCTGCGAATACCTACACCGCCTCCATCCTTACCTCCATCACTTACCCCCTCACCCACACCACCTCCACCTCCACCACCATTCAACATGGTGAACTGCGTAAAGCTACTTGTGTTCAAGGGCATGAGAAATGAAGATCCAGACCAGTTTTGGTTCGCCGTGAAGGCTGTATGGGAAGCTCAAGGTATCATGGATGATCAAATGAAGAAAGCAATGTTAGTTAGTGCTTTACAGGACCATGCACTAACTTGGTACATTAAGTACTGCGTTGATAATTCGACGTCCGCGTTGGCAGATATCCAGACTGCACTGAATAATGAATTTAGTAGACCTAAGTCTGAGGTGCAATCAATTGTGGGATTCAAAGAGATCATGATGAAGCATGGTGAGACGCCCTGGGATTTGGATAAAATATTGAAGTGTACAATCCATGAAGCCAACATGAATTTGACTGATAGGCAGCACCGCGAATGGTTTGTGGCCTCTCTCTTGCCTAATTTAAGGGTTGTGCTATCACAAAAGAAGATGGGGACCTAGGTGGAAGCTCTGGAAATCGAGATGAGATTACACAATACACCAATGCAGGATGCTAATTTGGGGGTTCAATAGATTCATGCGCAGTTGGAGAACCTTTACCTCTAAATGCAAAGTATGAAGAAAGACAAAACAACTTGGCTAGAGGCGCGCGAAGAAGTGTGGCTAAAGTGCAAAATCCAGGGGCATGACAAAGATCACTGTCCTGTTTTCGCAAATTATGTTGCATCAGGGGGACCAATGCCTCTGAGGTTGGAAGCTGCAGCAGGGCTAAGTGCAGGGCCTACGCTATGGTGTGATATCTGTCAGGTAGCTAGGAAGCATACAACAGACAATTTCAATTTGCTGCAGAAATTCGTACAGACACCACAACAAATCTTTTGCAACTTCTGTTAATCTATGGGTCATGATGAGCACAATTTCCAGAGTTATGAATTAATGATGGACATGACACCCGCATACACGGTGCAGGAAGAAATGCGGCCTCAGGACCAAGGCATTGGAGGAGTGCAAGGTCAGTATCAAGGGTGCAGACGAGGCCGCGGTGGAGGAGGACCTGGTAGAGGTCGAGGGTAGGTTATTTGTTCCAATTGTGGAGGACCAAGACACTACATGCGAGACTGCCCGAATTTGATGCGGCTATCATGCCACTATTGCACTTAGTTTGACCATGCAATGGAGGATTGCCCTATATTGTTAGCTAAGATACACGAGAAGGGGGCGCAACCTCAGCAACTGACTTAGAACCTACAGATGAGCGAGGAAGACCCTAAGGTAAATATTGTGCTGCGAAGTGGAGCGACGACTGGTGAGGATAAGGGGAAGCAACCTGAAGAAGGCAAGTGGGTCCACAAAGCACTAGAAAAGGAGATCGGTTTCGATCTAGAATGGGAAAAATAAACATTTATGGAAGTGAAGAAAAGTTTTGTTGAGGCCTCTACCTCATGAAGTCAAGAGAAGCCAGCTGAAGAAATGGACCCTTCCATGATTACCACATTCTTGGAGACCTACATGAAACTGCTCCGCAATAGAAAGGCTGTAAGGGACCATAGGAGCTGATCAATAGGTGTGTTGGCAAGGAAAATGCTACTGACGGACCGTGCGTAGTTAGAAAGCTTGGTAAGCATAAAGGCAAGAGCCGGGCATGAGATGAGACTCACAGAACAGATAGGAGAATACGAAATGGACCAAGTTATCTTGGACCTAGGGTCTGACGTGAACGTTTTTCCGAAACAAACATGGGAGAGAATGGTGAGACCTGCGCTACAGTGGTCTCCGATTCAATGAAGGATGGAAAATCATCAGAAAATAATCCTAATGGGGAGGTTGCAGGGGGTAACAGTTGATATCGAGGGCATGAGTGCACTAGATGATTTTGAAGTGATAAAGATTGTGGATGACAACAATCCCTACCCCGTGCTCGGGATCGATTGGGCCATTGACATGAGTGGGGTAATCAATATGAAGAAGCAAAAGATGATATTTGAGAAGAAATTGGTTCGCGTAGTGGTGCCACTGGACCTTGCCGAAGGTCCGCGCTATATTGAACCAGTTCGCAATTATGAAAGTGATGACGATTTGGACCAGATTTACAAAATTATGGCGCGGGATCAGGATTGGGTAAATTCGATAGCAAACAGACATATTGCGTGGGACCGCGAGAGCTCCTACACATCAGATTCAGATGAAGAACTAGAGCACTGGAAGAATCGACTGCATGAAGTATCTACATTGCGCTGTAATATGATGACCAAGTCGTTGCACTGTGTATCATTAGAGGTAAGAAATCTGCCTTACTATGATGGGTTAACTGATGTTGATCACTTTTTGGATGCATTTGAAAGGGAAGTACCAGAGAAGCATCGCTTCCAGGCATTGGATTGGGCGCTGCATGCTATGCCCGCAAGATGGTGGGGTACGCACAAGGATAGCTTTGATGATTGGCATGAATATAGAAGGATGATGAGGGTACGCTTTGGTCATCCAAAGGTGCGATTAATAGAAAAGTATGATGGGAGAAATGATCTGCACAACCACTTGGCCAAATGGATTGAAGTATACAGAGCGAAGCCTCAATCGGAGTGGGTCCATCTGTTTTGTCATACCTTGGATGTTATACCAATGAATTGGTACTTGGAGATAGAACTCTGCCATGGCACCAAAGAATGGGATATTTTGCACCAAGGATTTTTGATGACGTTCAATTTTGAGGATGGATTTGAATCTATTGATGAAGCATTGCATGAGGTTAAGGTAGCAATCTTCAGGATACCACAGGATCCTCTAGATTTGATTCAACCTGATTGGACTACCCAGCTAAGCCATGCGCTGGAGTGTTACAATGTAACAGGGGAAGAAGAAGACGAAGACCTGAGGAAGGTTAATATTCCAGAGACTGAAGGTCACTATGAAGTTTAAGGACAGAAAGTATAGAACCCAGACATAAATGAGCCACTCAAAACTAGATAGGTGAACATTGGCACGGAGGTAGAGCCAAAGTTTGTAAAGATTGGGGATTGTTGGGACGACACGACAGTAGATAAGGTCGCCGAACTACTCCGCGAATATCAAGATCTGTTCCCCATGAAGTTTTCAAACCTGAAAGGGATAATAGGAGACCTGCGTGTCATGAAGATCACCCTAAAACCAGATGTGAAACTTGTGAAGCAAAGACCTTGTCGCCTCAATCCGAAGTACAAAGAAAGTGTCCGCTTAGAGTTAGACAAGATGCTTGTGGCAGGTATTATTGAACCGGTGGAAGAACCTGATTGGGTGATCCAAATAGTGGTTTAGGAAAAGAAGCAGAAGGAAGAAATAAGGATATGCATAGATCTAAGGGAGTTGAATGATGCCTGCGTACATGATCCCTTCCCAACTCCATTCACCGATGAGGTCCTGGATAATGTTGGCAGCCAAGAAGCATATTCATTCACTGATAGGTTCTCTGGGTACCATCAGATCAAGATCACACTGGATGATAGAAGTAAGATGACCTTTGCGACTGAATGGGGATGCTTCCAGTATACGGTGATGCCTTTTGTGCTAAAGAATGCACCGACGATTTTTTCGCACGTAATCATCACGATGTTCAAGGATTTCATTCATAAATTTCTGGAAATATACTTTGATGATTGGACAGTGTTTTCACTGGCAAAGCGCCATGTGGCAAGACTACGCTTGATGCTAGATACATGTAGAAGGTACCAGATCATGCTCAATCTAGAGAAATGTTTGTTTTGTGTCCCTTTTGGGATCTTGCTGGGCCATGTGGTACGCAGACATGGATTGATGGTAGACCCAACAAAGATTGCGGTCATAATCAATTTGGAGGCGCCAAGAAATGTGAAACAACTGCCCGCAACACTGGGACATACGGGAGACTATAGGAAATTCATCAAGAGCTATGCCTAGATCACCACGCCAATGGAAAAACTACTAAAGAAGGATGTTACATTTTGTTGGAATGAAGAATGCCAGAAGAGCCAAGATGTGTTAAAGGAGAAAATGGTCACCACGCTGATCCTAGTCTTCCTGGATTGGAAGAAGGAATTTCATGTGCATGTGGATGCGTCATGTATTGCGCTAGGAGAAGTACTGACATAGGCCAGTGAAGGTGACTTGGATCATCCTATAGCATTCGCAAGTAGGAAGCTTTCGAAAGCTGAGAATTTTTTTTCCACGACAGAGCGCGAAGGATTAACTATGGTGTACGTACTCTACAAGTTTACGCATTATTTGTTGGGTGGACATTTTAAGATGTATACAAACAATTCTACATTGAAATACCTGGTCAATAAGCCTGTGTTGGGGGGGAAGATATGCAGGTGGCTGTTGTTTTTCTAGGAATATGATTTTGAAGTCATTGGTAAACCAGGACGATTGAATGCAGGACTTGATCACTTGTTGCACATTGAAACTAGCAAAGAGCCTACTAATCTGGAGGAAGGATTGCCTGATGTGTAGCTCTTTGTAGTGCACATCGCGGACAACCACTTTGTGGATATTTTACACTTCCTGATGACAGGTATGGCTCCAGAAGGATAGACAAGCCAACAAAAGAAGGAGCTGGTGGTGCGTGCGATAGACTTTTCTGTCATTATAGGACACTTGTACAAAATGGGAGCAGATGAAATATTGTGACGTTATGTGCCAAAGTTTGAATGAAACAATATCCTCATTGAGGCTCATGGTAGAGCCACGGGAGGTCACTATGTAGGAAAAGAAACAATGCAGAAGATTCTACATGTTGGGTTGTGGTGGTCAACCTTGCATAAGGATTCAAAAGTGTAATGTAGGGCATGCGACTCATGAAAAAGGACTAGCAGACCCTCGTGCAGGGATGAGTTGCCGCTGAATCCGCAGATATTGTTACATCCCTTCAAGAAGTGGGTGATTGACTTTGTGGGACTGATTCAGCCTCCAGGAAAGAAGACGGGCGCACGGTACATCATCACTGCGACTGAGTACTTAACCAGATGGGCAGAGGTGCAGCCCGTGAAGGACTGTACAAGCATGAAAACAACAAAATTTATCTTTGAGTATGTGCTAACAAGGTTTGGATGTCCAAAAGTTTTAATGAGTGATTGCGGTACACACTTTCTTAATGAGACGATCAGCGCGATGACAGAAGAGTTTCAGGTTTACCATTAGAAGAGCATGCCATATCATCTGCAGGCTAATGGGATCGTGGAAGCGCTTAATAAAATACTGGAGAGCGCACTAACAAAGGTTTACAATGCTCAAAGAAATGACTAGGATGTTTGTGTGCCTGCGGTGATATGGGCTTATAGAACGACTTGTAAGAAGTTGATTGGACAAACGCCGTTCAGACTGGTTTATGGCGTGGAAGTTGTGATGTCGATGGTGTACATTGTACCTAGTTTGCGCATAGCGGAATTCACAGGAATGGCAGATCACGGAGCCCTGGAGGAGAGGCTCGTACAACTAACAGAGCTTGAAGAAGATAGATTTCTAGCTGGATTCCATCAACAAGTTCAAAAGGAGCGCGAAAAGGCATGGCACAATCGGCACATCAAACTGCGCACCTTCAAGGTAAATGATTTAGTTCTATTATATGACAACAAGTTTGATAAATTTCTAGGAAAATTTCGGATGCATTGGCTAGGGCCCTATGTCATCAAGGAGATTACCAATGGTGGAGCAGTTTAGTTGGTAAAGTTGAATGGAGAGCCATTCCCAGGGCGAGTGAATGGCAGCTAATTGAAGCCATACACCAACGATCTGGCTAGATGACTACATGATGGAAGCATAGTCTTAGCGCTCCAGGCAGCTGAAAGGAGGCACGAGACTATAAACTACACTGCTTGGGTTGTGGAGCTGCACGATTGGGGAACTGCGCAAAATGAAGGAATGCCACAGTGTCAACAGAAACGTGCGTGGGGATGCGCTATGCAAGAAGGGACCGCACAGGGTAGCCAGAAAGTGACCGTTATGGTCACTGTTCATGACTTGACAGTGGGAAAACGGCTAAATGGAGCGAGAGGGGGAAGACATTTAATTCGGAATTTAAGGGCAAGATATGTGAAAATATGCTGCCAATCCAGCAATTATGAATGAATTTTGGGGGGAACGGTCGGATTTGAATTCGAAAATGCCTATTAGTTACAGGTGGTTGCCCAGAAAAAACACTTGGCATTTTGAGAATTGAGGTGTTGAGCTCTCAGGCGTGTATGAACCATGAGTACTTTGAAGCTTTCATAGCGAGTTTAGTATTTGAGAAGTTTCCAAAGGAAACATAGGAGTTGTTGTCTAGTATCATGTTGACGCCCACAAAAACTGTGGTCATTGGAGATGCAATGGCAACTGAGGGAACTACCCGAGAAGTAGCAATGGCAGCTGAGGGAGTTGCCCCGGAGGTTGCGATTATCAAAATATCGAAATAAGTGCTTAAATAATTGAGTTCGCCCAGGCTGAGGCCTACACCAACCAAAGGGGGTTCGAAAATAAAGAAATATAAGAAGAAAGCACCACAGATGGTGCGCAGATCACCTAGAAAGCACCCACAGAAGGAAAAGCCCACCGTGTAGGAGAAGGGAAAGCTAATTGACTTGGAGCCGGAAGAGGATGTTGAAGAAATCCATATGGATGAGGAAGACAGTAACATGGGGGTGGAGGACATTGACATTGAGGGGTCCGACCCTATCTCTAAGCTACCCGAGTACATTCCTCCACGCAGAGGCAAGACAAAGGTTCCGAAGGACATTGATGAAAGTAAAGTCATGCTACATACACCCTTGTTTCTGGACAAAATAGTCTTTGAAGGACTGTACCTGGGGCGCATCCCCCATTTAAAATTGGAGGATTGTGATTTGGATGATACATAGCACTTTCCCCACTTAGCGACAGATCAACTCATGCACCGCATCTTCTATATAGACCCTTTTGTGACCACGCTGGAGCCAAGAAAGTGGGTAAAAGGGGTGGATAAGGCTGGTCTGTTAAACATGATGTGGGTATCGCATTACAACCGCACACCCATAACCATGATAGTGATCAAGCAGTTGCTGTGCTTTGTGCACAATGGGTGCCTGTGGCTCAAGGAGCCGATACCGATCATTGACATGATGATCCATAGGATCACTCGGCTGCCAAACGCAGGAGAAAATCTATCCATGGCATTTGGCAGAAATACAGGTGAGCACGACCTCGCCAAAGCAATGAAGGATAAATTTAAGCTCACTAAGAAGCTGTGCAACTACTCCATCACTAGCATAACCAACCCCGCGGTCAAGGTAGCCGCTTAGATCCTGGTAGGAAATATTATGAGGAAGTGTCACATAGATGAAGTGCAACACCAGTAGTGTTATTAGCAGCCCAGTGTGCGGAGGGTGTACAATTCAACTAGGTGCACTACCTTTGCAGCGAATTCCTCGCAAACTGCAGAGAGGTACAAGATCAAAGAAAAACGTTTCACTATGCATGGCTGCTACTATCTATAGTACTGGCCGCATGGGAGTTACCAGAGGATAGTCAGTTTCCTCTGGTAGCGTAGGACCTATCGGAAGTGGTGAAGTTTGTTTCACTCCGGGCTACGAAGGACCCCCAAAGGGTCAAGGACAACAAGGTCTTTTGGATCTTGATGGAGATGAATATCCACATGGCCATCAACTGTAAGCCGCGGTTGTCGCCGAAAGTTTATGATCAGCTGACAGAGTATGTGGAGTTCAAGGTAGATTTCCACCATGTCTCCATGCACGCACGGAAGGGTCCTAAACGAAAGTGGTATGCCCTTCCATACCTGTCCATAGACGATGCGATCGTAGCGGTCCTTGACTGCTGGCCGACAGATTGGTGCACCGCTTCAGACTTGATAGTTGGGTCTAGCAAGTATGTAGTGAAGCAAAAAAAGGAAGAGGCCAGGTTGAATATGGAACGATTGGCTGAGAAAAGGAAGAAGGAGGCTGAGGATAAAACCAAGGCAGAGTGCACTGCCATGAAGCAAATAGGAGGCCAAGAAGAAGAGGAGGAGCATGCCTTTTACAAGAGTCAGAAGTCGCCTTCCTCGGAGATAAGGAGGAAGAACAACAATCAGAGCAAGGAGGAGCGGACCCAGAGACTACTCTATTCCAGATTAAGCGCATTAAGGAACAGGATAAAGTAAGGCTGCAGAAGAATTCCAAGGCCAACAAGACTTCCTTCCACCCAATCACCTTAACTGAAGGTTATTTGAATGACATTGGTGATACAATAAGGGACGCGACCTTGGAACTATTGGAACAGTTCGAGCAACAATAGAAACAAGCCTTGGGCACCATTCAGATAGATCTACGTGAGCTTCATATCTAAGCATCGTAGGTATAGACCAGTATGGGATAGACCAGTGCGACATCAACTAATTTGGTGCCTGGCACCTTAGAAGCAGCTGGGATGGTGCGCACACGAGATCCTTGGGCAATAGCACTGTCGAACGGAGTGCTAACTACAGAAGCAGAAGCTAACAAGGCCACTGTCAATGCCCTCAAGGGGGTTGGACTCAATTTGGCCACGCTTCTAAGTGAAGCCCTTCACACTTTGTAGGATGGCGTGATCGTGGAACTTCGGGCTTGCGAACAGAATGCGCTACACGTTATCAGTGAGTAGAGGGTGAACAACACTCAAATGTCTACACAAAAGAACTCCATTATTGATCTCTTTAAGGCCATCACAAACAAGAATGAGTGCATGACCAAGGTAGTGGCTGAGGCATGCAGGTCTATCCTAGAACTGGAGATTCTCGAAGATGAGCCAGTGGATGTGAGAATTTGGAAGCTTGCTGCCAGAGTGTGCGAAGCGAGAACATAGTTGGTAAAGGTTCAGTTTGAACTAAACCTTAAGATTGCAGAACTTGCATTGAAGGCCCAACCTTCGACTCTGCCAGAAGTCAGAAAGCAGCGTGGGGTAGCTGTTAAGGACACCATTGTAGCAATAGATAGCACAGTAAAGGATTGCACTATTCTCTTCGAGCAATCGCTCAAAATAGTCACTAGCTTACAGGAGGATCCCAATGTGCATAGGCTGCAAATAGAAGCATGAGAGATGTAGTAGTGATATGACAAGGTTAAAGCGACAGTGTACACCATTTCCATTACCCAAAGGCTAGCGAAGTTGTAGGAGGAAAAGGTGCTGAAAGAGCAGGTGGACGCAACATAGCACAGGGAAGCATTATTGAAGGGCCGATTGAAGCCTTGGCTAGACAAAGCATATGTGCTCATGACCACCATTGAAGGAAAACTTGCTAGTTTGCAGGAAATGCAACAGAAGGTACAGGTAGACGGCATAGGGCTGACGAAAGAGCAGCTAGTCGAGAAGATGAAGCAAGTGTCAACACAGTGCATTGCCAATGTCGCAGTGGTACAAGTAGAGAAGGGAGGTCTTCGTGACAAGATCTCCATGCCAGCAGAGTGACTTGAGGGTGAGTCACCAAATTTGTGATGGGGGCCTGTTGGGAACGGATCCCCTGGGGTCAATTTTGGGGTTAAAAGCCCAAGTTTTACAGCTAAAGGCCCAAGTTTTGTGTGAAGAATGTAAAGTCTCTGCATTTTGTGGCCACAGAGCACAAAGATGTAAGCAGTCAAAAAGGGTTTCTGCCCTTAGTCTAGATAGTTTGTGTTAGCTTGATAAGATCCGCCCTTGGTCTACAGACCATGGGATTGTACAAAAAGGCAATCTTAGAAGAGTCTAAGGAAATTCAGTTGAGTGGAGTCTTGTTATGTTTTATGCATGGGTCTGTAAGGGCTAAGAGTGAAGAGTCTTAGTGTAGGAAGAGGATCTGCAGCTGAGTGCGCAGAGGCCTATGGTAGAAGTCTGCAGCTGAGTGCGCGGACCCCTGCAACTGTGTGCGCAAGGTAGTCAGAGTCTGTATTGGAAATCTGGATTATCAATAAAGAGAAGTATTCTAGAATTATCTATGTATGCACTATTTTACTTCTATTATGAATGTGCGATTATGTTATGTTGCATACTGGGGTTATGAATTAATGCTATCTTGATGCGCGAATCCATGTAATTTACTTTGTCATATGAACGCAAGTAAGAATATATGTTTATGTGAAGATAATCGTAATGCATGTTAAAGTTAACCAATACTTAAGTGAATCTGAGTAAGTACAGAAGTAAGAGTAATTATAGAGGTGCGTAAGTGCCTGATCTATCTAGTTAGGGTCCATGAAAAACGATCCGAGACGTTCGCTGGGGCTTTAGGGATGAATAAGAGACATACTTTGATAAGCCCTAAATGGCTTATCGGTCTGCACAAAGGAAGGTTAGGGAAAATAACCGACATCACAACCATCTCAGGGTGCAGAAACTTGGTTCCTGCATCCCCCCATACTGCTTCGGGTGAGACTTCAGTCTACGCTCCTGGGATTGATTCCGAAAGGCCTAGTAGTGTAGGGATTTGCTTGGCTGCTTAACACTGAACCTGGGTCAAGGCCCATCAAGCCAACACATTGGTAGAATCGCTTGCATGAAGTATCTACATTGTGATGCAATATGATGACAAAGTCGCTACATTGTGTTTCATCGGAGGTAAGGAAACTGCCTTATTATGATGGTTTAATTGATGTAGATATGTTTTTGGATGAATTTGAGCACGAAGTCCCTGAGGATCACCGCTTCCAAGAATTAGAGTTGGCACTGTGTGCTACGCCTACACGATGGTGGGGTACAGATAAGGATAAATTTGCTGGATGGCGAGATTACAGAAGAATGATGAAGTTGTGGTTTGGATGTGTTAACAATAGAATGACAAAGAAATATAATGGAAGGGACGATCTGCGCGATCAACTAGCAAAATGGACCAAAGCTTGGAGGATGGAACCACAACAAGAATGGGTACACATATTTTTCCATACTTTGGATACAATTCCCACGAACTGGTATCTGGAAACGGAGCTCCACCGTGGCACCGTGGAGTGGGATATATTGAGGGAAGGGTTGGTATTGACCTTTAGCTTTGAAGACGTCTTCGCAAGTATCGATGAAGAAATACAAGAGATTAAGGCAGTTATCTTTAGGACACTGCAAGAACCTATGGAATGGATTCAACCAGATTGGAGCAACCAACTATGCCATGCGCTGGAATGCTATAATGTGACCATTGAAGAGGAAGATGAATATCCAAGAAACATTAATATTCCAGAGGTAGAAGGGCATCATGAAGTCAAAGGCCCACAAATAGACAACCTGGACATCACCGCGCCATTGAAGACAAAGCAAGTAAATATTGGCACTGAAGTAGAACCAAGGTTTGCAATGATTGGAGATTATTGGGACGATGCTACTATGGATAAAGTTGCAGAGTTACTCTGCGAATATCAAGATATCTTCCCTACCAAGTTTTCGGATTTGAAGGGAATAATTGGCGATTTGGGCATTATGAAGATTACTCTGAAGCTGGACGTGAAACCTATTAAGAAAAGACCGTATTGCCTTAATCCTAAGTACAAGTAAAAGGTTCGCCAGGAGCTAGATAAGATGTTGGAGGTAGGCATCATAGAACTTGTTGAAGAATTTGATTGGGTGAGCCCGATGGTAGTCCAGGAGAAGAAATAGAAGGTTGAAATAAGGATTTGCATAGATATGTGGAAGCTTAATGATGTGTGTGTTCATGACCCACTTTTCGACGCCATTTGCAGATGAGGTGTTAGAAAATCTTGGAGAATAGGAGGCGTATTCCTTCACTGACAGGGTTTCTGGGTATCATTAGATCAAGATCGTACTAGAAGATAGGAGAAAATGACCTTCACGATGGAGTCGGGATGTTTTTAATACACTGTGATGCTGTTTGGGCTTAAGAATGCACTTGCGATATTCTCCCGCATAGTCATAGTAGCGTTCAAGGAGTTCATTCATAAGTTCCTAGAAGTATATTTTGATGACTGGACATCATTTGGATTAGTAAAGCGCCATGTAGCAAGCCTGCGCCTAATGTTGGATACTTGTCGACTTGAGGAAATGTATATTCTGTGTTCCCTTTAGAATCTTGCTAGGTCACATGGTGTGCAAACAAGGATTGATGGTGGACCTTGTAAAGATTGCAGTGATAGTGAATCTGGAGGCCTCAAGGAACGTTAAGCAATTGTGCGTGACGCTGGGACATATGAGATATTATAGAAAATTTATCAAAGCCTATGCTCAAATTACTGCGCCCATGGAGAAACTACTAAAGAAGGACACACCATTTTGTTGGGATGAAGAATGTCAATGCAACTTATATGTATTGAAAGACAAGATGGTCACTGCATCGATCTTGGTATTCCCTGATTGGAAAAAAGAGTTTCATGTACATGTGGATGCCTCTTGCATTGCATTGGGTTTAGTGTTAACGCAGGCTAGTGAAGGAGAAATTGACCATCCTATAGCCTTCATGAGTAGGAAATTATCAAACGTCAAGAAGAATTACTCAATGACTGAGAGTGAGGGATTGGACATGGTGTACGCATTGCAAAAGTTCAGGCATTATCTGTTAGGAGGGCATTTCAATATATACACAGATCATTCTTCCTTGAAATACGTAGTCAACAAGCATGTGTTGGGGGGGAAGATCTGCAGATGGTTGTTATTATTCAAGGAGTATGACTTTGAAGTCATTGTGATGCCAAGAAGGTTAAATGCAGGACCTGACCATCTGTCGCGGATCAAAACAGGCAAGGAGCCTAATAATCTGGATGAAGGGTTGCCATATTAACAACTCTTTGCGGTATGCGTGGCAGATGATCATTTTGCAGATATTATTCACTTCTTGACTACGGGGATGGCACTAAAAATCTATACAAGTCAGCAAAAGAAGGAATTAGTAGTGCCCGCAATAGATTTTTCAGTCATTATGGGACATTTGTATAAGATGGGTGTAGATGAAATATTGTGAATATATATGCTGGATTTTGAGTGGGTAGCATTCTCGCTGAAGCTCATGGGGGAGTTGTGGGAGGTCATTATGTGGGCAAGGAAACTGCGTAGAAGATTTTGCACGCAGGTCTATGGTGACCAACTTTGCACAAGGATTCCAAGGCGTATTGTAAGGCATGCGATGCATGTCAATGAACTGGAAGACCATCACGAAGGGATGAGTTGCCATTACATCCTCAAGTATCTTTGCAAGCATTTGAGAAATGGTCAATTGATTTCGTTTGGCTAATTCAACCCCCGGGAAAGAAAACAGGCATGTGCTATATCATCACCGCGACGGAATATCTAACCCGATGGACGAAAGCACAACTAGTTAAGGATTGTACATGGGCTACGACCGCAATTTTTTTCTTTGAGAATGTCTTAACCAGATTTGGCTGCCCGAAAGTGTTGATGAGTGACAAGGGTACGCATTTTCTAGACTAGATGATCAGCGCATTGACTGAAGAATTTCAGGTATACCGAAGAGTACACCATATCACCCGTAGGCCAATGGAACTGTTGAAGCGTTTAATAATATTTTGGAGAACACGATGACGAATATCTGCAACCCGCAGTGGAATGGCTGGGATGTGCGCGTACCTATAGTACTATGAGGTTATAGGATTACTTGCAAGAAGCTGATAGGCCAAATGTCGTTCAGATTGGTATATGGTGTAGAAGCTGTAATGCCAATGGAATATATTGTGCCTAGCCTGTGCATAGAAGCTCTCATAGGTATGGCAGATTGCAAGGCCTTGGAAGAATAGCTCGTGCAGCTGATGGGGCTCGATGAGGATCGATTTTTGGTAGGATTTCATCAACAAGTATAGAAGGAACACGAAAAAGTGTGGCATGATCGCCATATCAAGCTTCACACTTTCAAGGTAAATTATATTGTCCTATTATATGATAGTGAATTCACTAAGTTTTTGGGGAAATTCCAGATGCATTGGCTAGGGCCATATATTATCAAAGAAATTACAAATGGAGGCATAGTTCAGCTCACGAAGCTGAATGGGGAACCTTTGCTAGGAAGAGTGAATGGAAGAAGGCTGAAATTGTATACAGGGGATCCTGCACAATGACTATATGGCAACAGGACAGTCTTAGTTCTTTAAGCAGATGCAAGGGGGTGTGCGACTCTAAACTACACTGCCCAGTTTGAAGGATAACACAGTGAGCAAGCTGTGCGAAAAATGACTGAGATGCAATCCAGGGAGCTGCGTTCAGGAAGCCGCGCCATGGAGGAAGGTGCCGTGCGACACATCATGAAAGTGAGCATTGAAGTTACTATTCATGACTTGACAACCAAAAGATGGTTAAGTGGAGTAGGCCGACAACATTTAAGGAAAAAAAATCTTTGAATATCTGCCGCCAAAACAACATTTATTGTCAGAAATTGGGGGGAACGTTAGATTTGAATTCAAAACTCCCTATAAATTACGCATGCCGTTCCAACAGAGAAAACTTTGCGCTCTCAGAATTGTTAGTGAAATTTGCTATCTATCGCATATGAACAGATCGACTTGGGAAGATTTAGTCGCGAGCCCCGCATTTGCTAAGTTGTCTGAGATCAAACAGAAGTTTATTCTTAAAAAAAATGATTGCACCAAGTCCTGCTGAAACTGTGAGTACTGGCGATGTTGCCTCTGAGGCAGGTGCCCCGGAAGTTGTGAGTATGGAAGCTCCATCTCCTGTGCCTAGGGCACTAAGGTTGCCTAGGCCGAAGCCTACCACTACTAGAGAAACTCAAACAACCAAATCAAAGAAGGACAAACAAAAGAAGACAATGCTGGTCCGTGCTTCCCTAAGGAAGCATACCGAACCACATAAACAAAAGAAAGATAAGCAACCAGAGAAGATAATGGACCTAGAGGCAGAAGAAGGGCAAGGAATAGAAGAAATTGATGCTGAAGGAGTAGAACCCATAAAGAGGCTACCTGGGTATATCCCTCCGCGGAAGGGAAAAGCGAAGGTCACAAAGGACCCAGATTCTGAGAAGTTCACCATATCCATGCCCCTGCTACCTGAGTAGGTCCCATTTGAAGGTTTGTAGCTCGTAAGGATCCTGCTATTGAAAATGGAGGATTGGGACCTCGTAGAACACGCTACGTTTCCACACTTGGCAATAGAAAAGTACATGAGGCGAGTCTATTATGCAGAATCAAGAGTTAAAACATTGGAAATAGAGGAATGGGTTTGCAGATTCGAGCACTCAGGCTTACTCAATTTGCTGTGTGTGCCCCATTATCACCGCACACCCATTAACACAATCTTTGTGCGCCAGCTTCTCACATTGGTGCATGATGGTTGTTTATGGCTAGGAGGGCCTATACCCATTACAAACATGCTTATTCATAGAATCACACACTTGTTTTATAAGGTCATGAACCTGACCAAGGAGTTTGGTAGAAAGATTGGGGAAAAATACCTCGCAAAAAGAATGAAGAGAGATTACGACCTCATGAAGAGGTTGCGAGGGTATTCAATTATGTGTATAACAAACTTGGTAGTTCAATTGGCTTCCCAAATTTTAGCAGGGAAGGTGATGAGAAAATGTCGCGTGGATGAAGTTTTGGTGCCTGTAGTTTCCCTTGCTGCACAGTGCGTGAAAGGCGTACAATTTAATTAGTCAAGATACCTCTGTCAGGAGTTCCTAGCGAACTGCCAAGAGGCCCAAGATGAAACCAAGCCGTTCCACTATGCTTGGTTGTTGCTGTCGATTGTGCTTGTTGCATGGAGTTGCTGGAGGATAACCAATTTCCTGCGCTTGAGGAAGGATTTCCGGAGGTAGTGCAATTCACTTCCTTACGGGCTACAAAGGATTCCACGCGAATTACCGAGACGAAGATATTTTGGGTTCTCATGGAAATGAGTCTCCGCATGGCCATTAATCAACGTCCAAGGTTGTCCCTAACCTTTTTCACATAGTTGTCACCATATGCAGCATTCAAGGCCGACTTCCACAGAGTGTATATCCAAGCGTGAAAGGATCCAGAACAGAAATGGCATGACTTGCCCTATTTGGTGACAAAAACGGATGTGTAGGAGGTTATCTTGAAATGGCCTGTAGAGTGGCATGCCCCATCAGACTTAGATGCTAGACCAAGCATGGGCACGGGAAGTTCTACTACGCAGAAGAGAAAGGAGGCAGCAAAGTAGGCTATGCGTACTCTTGCAGCATAGAAAAAGTAGGAAGCAGTAGAAAAGGCTCATATGGAGCAAGAATACGTTGCCAAGGAGTAGGAGGAACATGAACAATGCAAGTCACAAGAAGGTGACAAATCACCTTCACTGGAGACAAAGGAGGAAGAAATTTCAGGGCAAGGCGACGAAGGTGATGAGGGATAGAGCAACCCATTTATTTTGAAGATACGCGACAAGGAGAAGTAGTGAGGTACAAGGAAGAAGCAGAAATTGGATAAGTCACAGATTGATCCCATGGTGTTAATAGAAGGTGACCTTGATGAGATCGATGACAAAATCAGGGATATAACAACCGAAGTGCTATAGCAGTTTGAGTAGCACTACATGCAGACATTGGGGAGTGTCTAAAAGGATCTGCGTGAGCTATAAATCGAAGCAAGAAGAATATAGGTGGGCACCGGACAAGCAAGCGTGGAGCAAGCAAGCCTGGCAACCGAGACAAGTCAGGAAGTAGAGTTAGTAAGGACCCTAGACCTCAGAACTATAGCATTGCTAGATGGGTCCCTTCGCGCAGAGACCGTCGATGATCACATTATCCTAAGTACAATCAAGAACATCGGGCTGAATATAGCGGCGCTCTCCAACGAGACCCTCCATGCGCTGCATACAGGGGTGGTAGATGAATTGAGAACTAGGGAGAAGTGCGCCTTCAACCTTATCAGTGAGTACAAAGTGAACAATGAGCAAATGTTCACTAAAAAGATGTAAGATTTAAAGGAAAAGGAGGCACTTCAGATGCGTAGTTCCAGTCTGGAGTTAGCAGTAGCAGGGCAATGCAAGACAATGCTTGAACTTCACATCCTGGAGGATGTGTAGCCATAAGAAAAGATAAGAAAACTAGCCGCTGGTGTGCGCAAAGCTAAAGCAAAAGTTGGCTGAGTCCAGTTTGAGCTCAACATGAAGATTACAGAGCTGCAGTTAAAGTTGTAGCCTATGACTCCGCCTGAGGTCCAAGAGCAACACGAAGTTGCAATAAAGACATGCATGGCTGCCTTGGATGCCAAAGTCACTGAATGTGTGGCATTGTTCGAACAGGCTATGGAGGTTGTTGTTGACCTAGGTTGTCATTGTTGTCAATATGGCAATATTCTAGATACTAGATGACCCATGAAGGGGAAGCAGATAAGATCCATGAAGAAACAAGTGCAAGGCCATTAGGAAAGCCAAGCCATGAGTAAGAGTCTATTAACGGAGGAGTTAACAAAGGAGGCATATCAAAGCTATCGCTTATGCTTAAGAGTATTGCAAAATATTAGAGAAAGAGAGGCATATCGGAGAGGCATATCAGAAAAGACAGAAGCCATCAAAGTATGAAGGTATCAGAGAAGACATTGGAGCAAGAGGAACCACATCAGAGGAGCATCACATGTAATACATGCCCAAGAAGAACCGAGAGGAAGAAGTCATCAAAAGAGGAGTTAACATATCGGAGGAGCATAAATAATGCTATCGGAACTATCGGAGGAGCCATATATGCTGAAGAAGTACTATCGGAGGAGCATAAAGAAGAGAGGAAGAGTTAAAGGAGTGTAGAAATAAAGAAGAGTGGAAGAGTTAAAAGAGGCGGAGCAGTATATAATATATATATGCGCAATATACACTATCGGAGGCGGAGTTTACATATATATCGAAATACACTATCGGAGGTGGAGTTTACATATATATCGGAATACACTATCAGAGGTGGAATATAAATATATATTAGAATACACTATCAGAGGCAGAATATACATATATATCGGAGAATTCATATTGGGGGGTTCTACTATGTGTGGACCTGATGATATATATGTCCGGGGGCATAAACAGGTGAAGTTTGCTAAGTGTTCTGATGCATGCTTTTCAGTGTATTTAATATATTTTGGCTCTATGCCTTGCCACATTAAAACATGCGAATTGCAATATATATATATATATATATATATATATATATATATATATATATATATATATATATATATATATATATTTGCGATACGTTGTGGACTTGCTGCAACATTATGAAATGATCTATTGTTATATCGCATCCACCTATCAGAACTCACATATCGCAATGTACAAAGGGCTGTCACCCTTGAAAGCGTCGATTGCGATAAAGTATGCAGACCCGCTGCAACACTACAATATGACTTAATGCTATGTCGCATCCGCCATATCGCAAGTGCTTAAGGCCTCATTGCATTGGAAGCGCCGATTGCGATATATGTTGCGGACTCTATGGTCCTATTGTAACACAACTTAATACTATATTGCTTCCAGCAGGGCCATCGGCCATCGACGATGTAATGAGCTTGACTTATAAAAGACTTCTAGAAGCTGCGATTTCTATTTGCATTAATGTTGTGGAGGAGTGGACTTGATGCAGTTATATATGCGGGTGTAATGAATTTGAAGTCTACCGTTAAGCATTTCAGTTGGGTTTTTCCATATATTCCTGTGTATTTCAAATAATTGTATTGCCCGGGGTTTTGAAGGCCAAAATGCATAATTAGCGCTTCAGATAGTTCAGTGGGCCTGAACGATGGCGATTGCGATTGCAATAGTGACGTGGCATGTGGGGTATCCTGATTGGTACAGTCTCTCTGTAAATAGTAAAGCCTTATGTATGAACGTTATTAAAGAAAAAAAAGGGATCTCTCTGATATTGTTTAATAAGCATCACTTCTTGTGTAATTTGGCCTTCTCTTCTGAATTATTGTGTTCGTGAAGCATTGGTTAATTCGAATAGTCAGAAGAAACTATAGCGACCAAGGAGGGAAGCCGAAGGATCAAGCGAGTGCAGAGGAAACTACAACGAGTGTTGAGGAAGCCGAAGAGCTAGCGGAAAGAGGAAACTGACGGTCAGAGGCATCAGGAATATATAAAAACAGAGAACAAGGAAAGAAAGAAGTTGGTTAAAAAGCTGGAAGAAATAGAGGTAGCCGTAGGGTCCAGCAGAATAGAAAAGGGCCAAAGGACCAACAAGACAGGAGGCATTTGAAGGATGAGCATCTTTGTTGATCGTGTTACCCTGTGAGAGACTCAGACCTATGATGAATTAATCAGGTACACAATGCAATCTGAAGAACAATTCTGTGATGTAATAAATAAAGCTTTATCTAACATTGTTTGAAGGGAGAAGTAGCCAGTAGAGAAGCAGTCATGCTGAAGCATTTACTGTGATAGTTAGAACAGATGCTTGAACATAAAGTTGGTTCTTATGTAGAGCTTAGTGTAGCTAATAGTAGACTCACTAAAGCTGAGTGGAGACATTATCAGAGATCATGAAAGCTATTGCAGACTCTGTGTGGACAATATGAAGAGTTGTAAAGACTCCTTCATAAGAAGACTGGTTGCCATTGATGCTGTAGCATGGAGACTACAGTGAAGCTGTAAACAGACAAAACTCAGTAAAGAATAGTTCTGAGAGCAGAACATTACTATCAAACATGCCTTGACAAGAGGGTTGAAGCCCTTGGGGTTGGTGCCTCAGAAGTTTGAAGGATTGGTGTCCTTGGAGTTGGTGCTCCTATATCCAAGGTTGGTGCCTTGAAAAACAGATCTAGATAGTTTGGAGGAGAGGGTTGGAGCCCTTGAGGTTGGTTCCTCAGAACTAGAAGGATTGGTGTCCTGGGAATTGGTGGTCCTAAGTCCAAGGTTGGTGCCTTGATAAAATAGAGTTGGTGCTCTGGAGGTTGGAGCCTCACAAAATTCCAAGTTGGTGCTTGGCAACATATTGGAATCATATATATATTGTATCTATTTTATTGCAAATATTATATTAATAAAATAATTTATTCTTGTTGTTCATCTTGTGTTCTGAATATAAATGTTTTAATTGGTAAAAATAACAATTGAAAATAAATATTGATTCACCCCCCCTCTCAGTATTTCCAACAGTTGTGACAAATCTGCAGGAGGATCCCGAACTTGCATACACTAAACACAAAAGTAAGGGAGTTGTAGCAGAAATATGATGAAGTCAGGGCGACTGCGCGTTCACTAGCACCAGCACAACGCCTGGCCAAATTCCAGGAAGGAAAACAGCTACTGACAAAGGTGGAGGAAGCGCAGAAGAAGGAGGCTTTGCTAAAGGCCAGGTTGCAGCCTTGGTTGGAGGAAGCTTATCAAGTCACAACTTCTATTCAAGATAATCTTAGAGGACTGCAACAGATGATGAGGTTGGTCATAGAAGGACCACCCAAGAATAAACTGGTCGATGAGGTTCAACAAGCAACAACGCAGAGCGCTGCCGAAGTTGCAGTGGTTTAGGTGGAGTTGGGGAGTTTTTGCAGTAAGATCGCAGCACCAGTAGAGTGAATTGAGGGTGAGTCACAGTCTTTGTGTTGGGGGCCTGTTGGGATGGGGTCCCCTGGGTCAGTTTTGGGGTTAAGATAACCCAAGTTTTGGTACATTTTGTGTAAATAATGTAAATTCTCTGTGATTTGTGGATGCAAAGCGTGTAGATCATTAGTAGTCAAAGGGGTTTAGCCCCTTGTTTTATGTAAAGTTTGAGTCGGTTTTGAGATCCACCCATGGTCCGCGGACCATGGCATTGTATGAAAAAGGTTATAAATAGGTGTGTCTTAGAGAGTCTAAGGCATGTTTTGATGATAACTAATGATGGATGAGAAGTGATAGCGAGAAGAAGTGGGTCAGATAGGAGAAGAAAGGCTCTATAGCTGAGTGCGCAGAGGCTTAGGTAGAGTCCGTAGTTGAGTGCGCAGACCCCTGTAGCTAAGTGCGCAGGGTAGTTTTGAGTTTGTAATCTTGAATTGAAGATCTATAAAGACATTTTCTGAAGAATTCTTGCATATTTCTGTTAATTCTATATGCTGTTAATGAATGATATGTTTTATGGAATATAGATTGAATGTTGCACGATTCTCTTGAATAACTATTTATGATGTATGCAATACATGTTTAAGTACTTTCACGCAGACTCTGATGAATTCTCTGATGTTTATTAATAACTTAAGTAAATCTATGTGAACCCTAATTTAGGATTGCTTTCTGATGCGCGTAAGTAGATAAATTGACTGTTAAAGGTCCACAAAGACTGATCGTAGACCTTCGCGAAGGTCTGAAGGCCATTTTGAGAGAGTTGTAGTAGTGTGCTCTTAGAGTGTATTGATCTGTACGAAGGCAGATATGAGGCACTGGAAGACATCACACTAGTCTCTGGATGAAGAAACTTAGTTCTTGCATCCCCCCATACTACTTCGGGTGAGACTGTAGCTTGCGCTACATGAGTTTTTGCCAAAAGGGCCAGTATTGTAGGGATTTGTTGGTTGGCCAACTAACTCCAAACCTAGGTCAGGACCCCCTAAGCCAACAATCACCATACACTTATTCTTCTTTAGAGTTTCCAAGCCACCAATAGTAATAAATTATAACAAATTTCATTTCCATATTTCAATTTATGAGGCTTAAGATGTTTCTCTTGCCCAAATCTAAATAGATTCAAAGATAAATTCTAATTTATCATGACTGAAGATTTCCACAATCACCATTGGTGGATTCACGGAGGTATCCTTCCTGTGATACTTTGATTTCAAATTCCCCACCTCTAGCACAACTATGATTGCAAACTTCTCTTTGTAGCACTTTCCTTCAGCAGCGTGGGTGCCATACCTTTTGAGGTTGCCAATTTTCAAAACTTGCATACTTATTTTGATCTATTGGCCAAAAAGGGTAGAAAGTGCAATGCTACATAGGCAGAACTCTCTGCAACCTTTCTAGATGAAACAACACACCCTCTTTTTTCTTATCCTAAATTGACGCCGGAACCTGCACTATTTCCTTAACTTACTACATAGCCCTCTGTTTTCTTGCCTTCATTCTCTTCCCTGACTATATGTCAGCTCAGCATATGATATCCACCCATTCGAAACTATCTGAGGACATATTCACCTTTACTTCTAACTTGCTCCCTCTATATCGAATGTTGCTGTAGCAGGAGCTTTGCTACCACTGCCAACAACCACTACGACCACACCTCAATCTCTTCTATAGGATATAACAAGGGGTTCATTGTGTCATCTACACTAAGCATCATCTCGCTTTGACCACTAGGATTCCATGAATGCTTGCCACTAGTTGAACCTAATCACAAAAATTTACTTCATATAAGGTTCAATCGTACCTTAGTGCATTATGCATTCAAATGCAACCACTGAGATCCTCACATTGGAACAATGTCTCATCTCCAAAGAGTTGATCCCCTACACCACTATTACGTCTATTAAATTGATGTGATCCTAACTAGGGTATCACTTGAGGCCTCCTCACAAAAAATTGTTATGTATATTGAATTTGCCTGATCCAAACTAGGGTATCACTTGAGACCTCCTCACAAAAAAATGTTTTCAGACTCTTCTTATCACGGTTGGATTCCATCACTCATACACATAAAGAGGAACTAGAATGTGTCCATATGTTTCTCAAGCTTCTACTCGACTAACAAAACTCCCACTGACAACTATTTCTCATTTATTTATTTATTTTTACCACAATGGATCTTCCTCCACTACAACAAAACCAGCGATTAGCGTCCCTTTTTACTTATTTTTTTGCATCTAGAGCCCATTTTTGGTGCTATTTGCATCCATTTATCAAATATGGTGCAAAAATTGACACAAAATTTGCATCAAGTTTTGCACCAAATCTTACACCAAGTTTAGCACCAGGTATTACAATAGGTTTTGCACCACGTTTTGCACCAAATTTTATGCCAAGTTTTGCGTCATCCTTTACACCAGGTTTTGTTCCAGGTTTTGCATCAAGTTTGGCACCTAATTTTGTTTGACATACTTTTGCATCCTCATTTGCATCCACTTTTTGCACCTACACTTGCATCAATTTTTGCATCGGCATCCTTTTTTGCATCCTTTTTTAAATCATTTTTTGCATCCATTTTTTCATCCATTTGTGCATCCCTTTTGTGCCAAGTTTTACAACGAGTTTTGTGTCTAGTTTTGCATATAATTTTGCATCTACTTTTGTTGCATCCACTTTTCCATCTTGTTTGGCATCCATATTTACATCCTCTTTTGCATCTATTATTGTACCCACTATTGCATCTAATATTTTTGTGCCACAATTAGCGCCTAGTTTGGCACCTCCTTTTGCACACACTTTTGATTATAATTTTGCATCCACGTTTGCATCCTCATTTGCGTCTAGGTTTTCATCAACTACTACATCTATTTTTGCATCCCTTTTTGTATCCAATTTTGGACCAGGATTTGCATCGGGTTTTGTGTCTCGTTTTGCATCTACTTTTGCATCGACTTCTATTGCATCCACTTTTGCACACAATTTTGCATCCACTGTTGCACCCATTTTAAATTTCACTTTTTGCATCCCTTTTTACATCTTCATTTGCATCATACTTTGATTCTTTTTTTGCATCTATCATTACATCCACTTTTGTTATGCCACAATTTGCACCATGTTTTGCACTCACTGTTATATCCACGTTTGCTTCCAATTTTGCATCCATGTTCACATCCTCTTTTGCATCAAATATTGCATCTATTTTTGCATCCACTTTTGTGTCAGGTTTATGCATTGGGTTTTGCATCTCGTTTTGTATCTACTTTTGCATCTACTTACATTTTATCCATTTTTGCATCCAATTTTGTTTTGCCTGTTGCATCAATGTTTGCTTCCACTTTTACATCCATTTTTGCATCTTATTTTGCATATTTTTTGTCTATTGTTACATCCACTTTTGTTGCACCATATCTTGCGCCCACCATTGCAACCACATTTGCTTCCACGTTTGCATCCCCTATTGCATCCACTTTTGTTTCATCCATTTTTGCATCTGCTTTTGTGTCCGTTGTTGCATCCACATTTGTTTCACCACAATTTGTGCCAAGTTTTACACCTACCATTGGACCCATGTTTGCTTCCACTTTTGCCTTCATGTTTGCATCCAAGTTTGCATTGACAACTGCATCCACTTTTGTGTCAGGTTTTTCATGTTGTTGTGCATCTACTTATGTTGTATCCACTTTTCATCCATTTTTACTTCTATTTTGCCCCCATTTCTATGTTCGCTTTTGCATCCCTTTTCCAACACTCATCATATTTTCTGCATTGATGATATTCCTTATGGCATTGACAATTATGAACCATTGATGACAATGTCAATAATATTGACGATGATGAAAATGAAGATGATGGCGATGACATGAATTGTGATTATGATGATAAAGACGATTGTGGTTACAATGACAATGATGATGATGGCAATGATTATGATGATGACGATGCTAATGACGTTGACGAATCTTCCCAATTTTAGATGTTGTCATTGTCATAATCATTAGCATTATCTTTGGTGTCATCATCATCATTTCATCTAGGTCATCATCAAAAACTATAATGGCATGAATGATGATGATGATTATAGCAATGTCGATAGAAATTACATTAATGATGATGATGGGGATGATAAAAATGACAATGACGATGATAATGGTGGTGATGATGATCATCATCGATCATCTCTCAAAAATATAGTTGTTATTTCTCTTACGTATATCAATGTGTCCTAAACAACCCTTTTCTAGCACTGATCACATTTTTTGGGTTGATGATATTTCTTACAACATCTACAATTATGAACAATTGCAAACAATGTCCATAATGATGATGATGATGGCATGAATGGTGATTATGATGATAATGTAATGATGGCAATGACAATGACAAGGATGTGATGATGATGACAATGATTATGATAATGAGAATGACCTTACAATCTTATGGATTCGTGAACAATTACTAGTTTCAATACCATCTTCTGGATACGTATTACTATCATACTTTTTAGATTTTCTGTCTCTCTTGAGGTATCTTACTATAATGGTGTTGTCAACACTATAAAGATATCTTGTTGTAATGGTGGTTCTAATGTTAGCACTAGCAAAGTTTTTGTTAAATTTTGGTTAAAAAAAACCGATTTATGCAATTAGTTTGACAATCTATGTAAAAAAGTAAATAACATCCAATTATTTTGACTGTAGTCCCATTGATTATCATGAATTCACCAGTCTGAAGACCATCTTCTACATACATATTATTATTAAACTTTTTGCATTATATCCCTCTTATATCTTGTTGTAATGGCAGTATTAGCACTAGAAAAATATCTTGTTGTAATGGTGATGTTAGTATTAGCACCAAAAAAATCACTAAATATAATTCCCTAAGTCCTATATATGAGAAAAATCAAAAGAAAGAAAAATAATGCCCAATGAATGGTAACTCATGTATTCACACCCTCTTTGGAAAACATATGAATATATACACTCCTAGTCACACTTGATCACATGTTTGTGATGGTTAAATCATGAAGTCCTCTTTTCCCCTTTCATTTTCACTTCATCATTTAAGCACCTAATTGAGGATCTAGGGAATTTTTCTTGCCTAAGGGTTTCATGTCTACTCTTGGTTTACTTATGTCACACTACGGTCAATCATGTGACGGAGTGAAATACTTAAGTTTGTGGATGTATTAAGTTAGTCACCACACACACATGTATTACATGTCATTGATCCACATGTGTGGGTTGGAGACTCATTGCTTGAGAACTTTAATGGATACTACTTTAGGGCCTTGATGGTATATCTTACAAAATTGCTTGGTAAACATTGTGATTCATCCTTTCTTTTCCTCGAGACACTTGATAATATTGAAGTCACTCCAAATAATCCACGGAGATGGGGAGTATAAATTACTTGTGCTGGAAATAGAATTGAGAAATAGAGGTTTTCCATTTGCGATATTGGAGTCATAGACATTGGATACATTGGAGTCTATGATTTGGATATTGGAGTTATAGACATTGGATATTATTGGAGTCATAATGCGAAAATAGGTAAACATATTGGTAACCTTGATGTCTTGATCATTCCAAATAATAACCATTCCACCCAAGTATATCTAATCATCAATCACTACTATTTGGAAATTCCTCCCCCATTTTCTAGTTATATGAGGTAGAACCTCACTTAATATTTTTATTTCTTATATCAACATTATTGATGGGTGCTTTGCATACCATTTTTGTTTTATGAGTATTTGTTTTCCTTTACTATTGAGGTCCCTCATGTTCCATGAGACTATTTTCATGGATAATTTACACCGAAAGGAAGTATAATGTGACTAAAAAAAACATGTTCCAAGATTTATGTTATTGGACAATGCCACTTCATGACTCCTATATTTCCTTAACCTGGGACTGAATGGTGAACTTGATAGCCTTAAGGGAAATTAACTAATGAAAATCTCAAAAAGAGGTGACTTTTGACTTTATCACATATAAGTTAATATACTAAAAAAAATATCCATAAAAATTTCATCAATCAATGAATCTTTAAAAAAAATATCCAAAACAATTTCATCAAGCAATGAAGCATTACATTATAAATTACAATCTATAAACCTTTTGGGAACTTTTTGCTAAACCATGTTCAAAACCAACATATTTAATATTAATATTTAACAATAATATGGAAAATAACACATTTTCATAAATTAAATAACATGTTATCAATCCTAAGAAATGTCACTAACATAAAACTAAAAAGCATGCAACTAATTGGAATGACCACTCAAGGCCACCATAAGACAATTAATCTATTAAGACAAGGATTAATGGGGAAAGAAATCTACAAAGGACAAAGGCAAACCTATTTTAACTTTATTGTTTTATTAGGTGCAAGTTGAACATCTCAATATATAATGAAGAGAAGAATTAATTTTGTTGCATTGAGAAAACCCAAGCACATTCTATAACTTAGCAAGGAAGAGATGTATAATACCCATCTCAGTGACACAATGCATGGCATTAAGTTACTTTTTGATATATAATTTAAAGTTATATCATAAAATCACAAATTTAGCATGAATGGATGTTTAAAATTCATTTTTATAAAAAGAAAATATAATTTTTGTTATAAAAAAAAAAACCAAAAACTAAACATATTTTTTTAGAAAATAAAAAAAAAATACTAAACTGAATATATATTAAAAAAAACCTAAAATTAAGCATATATATATATATATATATATATATTTTTTTTAATTTAAAATAATTTTTAGAATTTTTTGAAACACTTCCCTCCATTCTAAGAAGCAAAAATAATAATATAAATAAGGACAGACCAAAAATATTCCTTTCCTTGGTAAGTTTTTCCCACCATTCGTTCCACTCACTTGAGTTATTTCATAAAACAGATATAAGTGTTATTTCACACTCTTTTGGCAAAGCCTATTGAGCTTCTCTTATGATATATCTATTCCTTGATGGAGTCCTTGATATATTGATCAAGTTTTGATTCCTTGGAGATTAATTAGAGCAAAGAAAACATGAGTACTGTTAATTCCAAGTTCAATGCCTCTAATGGTGGACACAAGGCAAGGGAGGGGTTGCTATCGTGGTCATAACTCCAAGTTCATTGTCTCTGATGGTGGACGAGGCAAGGGAGGGGGTTGCGGTCATGGTTCTGGTCATGGATTTTTCTCTTTTACATTATATGTAGGGAGTTCAAAGCAATTTGAAAGGAATCATTTTCGTCACTAGGTATAATGGATTAAGTGTGATAATGGATAAAATGAAGTAATTATTTGTGAGCATTTTTTCTTGAATGAACATTAGGATCCATCTTATTATAGAGAAAATTACATGCATTAAAAACAACTCAATATTTCATGTGACATTCATATTGTATGCGACTTATTTTTCATTAAAAACAATTTACTTTTTCATGTGACATTCTTTTTTTGTTAAAATTTCTTCTATTTCTAATCTGAATTACAATTGTAATTTGAAATAAAGCTTCCAATAAATATTAATTTACCAATTCTGCATGGAAATCATAAGAAACATTCACAATATAATACGAAGAACAAATGGGTACCTACTTCATATGGATTAATAAATGCTTTTACTACTTAATGTGAATTACAAGTGTTATCTTAGTTGGATCTCCAATATATCTTAAGCCGTATATTCGTTTCATTTTTAGTACTATTAAAGGTTATTATGTCCTACCTCATTTTATTGTTAGCATTGTAATAAAAATATGCATTTTGCTGTAGAATTAGTACTAACATGTAATATTGATTTTTTTTCCAGAACGCTATAGGTAATGACCACAAAGATGATGATATAGACTATGTTTAGATTACATCATATATCAGAGATGATGATGATTAGGATGGCGATGGCATTGGTGATGATTATGTGGATGATATTATCAGGATGGTCAGGATGATGATCATGGAAATGATCATGAGGATGAGCTTGACTATGATTTTCGTGGTGCTAGCTAGCCATGCGTTATTTTTTATATTTAGTTGGATGTCTTAATATGGTAATCGTACATTTGAATTTTAGTTTATTTGAATAATGATGATGATACTATCGGCACTATCTTGTTACCTTATGAATATGTTGAAAATTGTTTACAATTTTTTTATGAAGAATTATCATGTATGACGAGATTCCTATTTTTTTATGGATGTTGTGAATTTACCTTAGCATAATGATATCTATGAAACATTTTTAGTTGGTAATCTTACATTGACTTTTAGTTGATTTGATTAAATATGATGATGATATTATCATTTTTATCTTGTTATTTTATGTATATATTGAAAATTATCAACATTATTTTGATGGAGAATTATTATGTATGATGATATTACTATCTTTTGATGGATGTTGTGAATTTACCTTAGAATAATGGTGTTCATGAAATATTTTGATATGATAATCACACATTTCAATCTTAGTTGATTTGATTAAAGATGATGAGGATATTATTAGTATTATCTTGTTACTTTATATATGTGTTGAAACCTATCAATGCTTTTTTATGGAGAATGATTATGTATGATGATATTACTATTTTTGGATGTAATGTTGTGAATTTACCTTGGAATAATGATATCTACGATAAATGTTGATTTAGTAGTAATATATGTATATTGAAAATTGTCAATGATTTTTTGATGGAGAATTGTTATATATGAGGATACTGCTATATTTTTTATGAATGTTGTCAATTACCCTTAAATTTGTTTACAAATAATAAGTTATGAATTTGAATTGTGATATATTCTTAAATGTGTTATACATGAAAATACCTCCTCATCATCTTGGAGGAGAATACTATGCTGTTGGTTGAAATACCCCTTTCTCCTAAACTATATAAGCCTATAATATAAGTTATGTACGATGAGGACCACGATATCCTAGTCTATAACAAGTTGTCCCCTTCATCTAACTTTTGTTATCAAAATTCTCACATTAGAGGAATTTTCAACTCAAAAAATAACCACTTAAGAAAAAATTAAGAAACTAATAAAATAATGCCATGTAGACAATTTTTTAATATATCATTTTTATTATTCTTTTACCAAAATTACCCAAATAAATGTCACATTTATCAAAATAACTGTATATGTATTTTATATTTAAATTAATATATTAGCACAAGATTTAATAAAATTTAAATTAAAAAAACAAATTTAAATTAAAAAAGCAAATTCAAAGTTTAAAGGAAATTTAAATTTAAATTTAAATTACCCAAATAAATGTCACTTTTATCACCATCTACATGTATTTTATATTGAAATTAATCTATTAACACAAGATTTAAGAAAATTTAAATTTCAAAAGAAAATTTAAAATATAAATTTAAGTTAAATATAAATTTAAGTTACTCAAATAAATGCACTTTTTTCAAAATAACCATATGTTTATATTTTATATTTAAATTAATTTATCAATAGAAGATTTAATAAAATTTAAATTAAGAAAGTAAATTTAAAATTTAAATTAAATTTAGGATTTATGATTTTATATTTAAATTTATTTATTTAACACGCCATGATTTACTCTTCATTAAAAATATTCTCGATATTCTAATTTGTATAGATTAAGATATTAATTTAATTTTTAATATTTAATATAGTTTTGGGTCACTTGGGCACTATTCACAGTTAAATTAGGTAAGTTATATTATTAAAAAAAAATCCACTGCCTAGTCACACTTGTATGTCTTTTAAATTTTAAAGGATTTTGATTGGATTACACATTATGACATGGAAATTCAAAGTTAACATTTTAAAATGAAAATTCCTCTAATGCGAGGAAAAAAGCTCAAGTTAACTAGAATTTGACAGTCTTGTTCACTTTTGGAAACTCATATGGTGGAATGTAATCTCTTTATCCTCATCTTTAGCTTTTTCCTAAAAAATAAAAGCATACAAAAGTGGGAAAGAGCCATAAAGCATGGGGAAGCTTTTTCCTAAGCACAAAAGCTTCTAAAAAGTGGAAAATGCCATTTTTATATGAGGAAACATTATTCATCCAAAAGCTTTTGCCAAAATTGAATTAATGAAGAATTTGGGAAATCTTCATAGCCTTCACTTTCCTATATATTGGAGGCTTGGCCATTAAGGAAATGATGGGAGTTCATGTATTGTCACGCTGCTGAGATTTATCCTGAGAGGGAGAGTTTTGGAGCTAGGAATTGGGGGAGGTATTGTTGCAACTGCATCTAATGGTTGTAACTTTCCTCCAACTCCTTTATTAATATAGATTAGTTGTTCTTCCTTCCATATGCTACTATTCATTCTTTACTTATCCTATTTAACTAATGAATGTATGGGATTTTGGTTTTTATTTATTTATTCAGTAATATTTATATGTTTATGATAGTTTCAATTATCAAGATATTACGTTGTGAAGTTTTCTTTGTTCTCTCTCTTGTGTGTAGGACCAAGATTTGGAGCTATCTAGGAGTGCTTCCCAGCTACACTAAAAACTCCAACAAGACCTGCATGCGAGGACTCACATGAAATCATTCTTCTTTTCTTAATCTGTACTCTAAATATTGATCTACTAAGAATCCTGAGCCTTAGAACAACCTTTCTCTTAATCAATCTATCTTAGGTTTTTGGGATAAACTGAGAGGGTTTTATGTTCATCTAACTGTGCATTAAATCCTACAGCAAAATGATATTTAGAAACTGTAATATATTTCACTATGTAATAAAATTAGTAAAATGGAAGTAAAAGTAAAACTCTAAACAAGAAGCCAGAAGTGGATGTAACCATCGATGCAAAATTGGGAGTAGAATTGGATGTTAAACTAGCCATCAAAACAAGATGAAAACAATGAGACAAAAAGAGATTTAAAGTAGAATTAAAAAAGGGTGCAAAACTAGACACAAAGAAGGGAACAAAATAGGGCATACAAAAAGATACCAAATTGGGTGCAAAAAAGGATGTAAAAATGGACACCAAAATGAGGATGCATAGAATGATGTAAAATTAGGATGCAAAATTGGGTGCAAAAAGGATGTAAGAAAAGACACAAAACAAGAAGCAAAATGGGACTAAAAAAGGGTGAAACTAAGGATGCCAAAAATGATGCATAACTAGATGAAAATTCAAACTAAAATCTAGGTGCAAAATGAGATGCAAATGTGGACACAAAATGTGGCAGAAAAAATGATGCAAATTTGGATGCCAAAAAGGATGCAAAATTAGACACCAAAAAGGATGCAAAATTGGACATAAAAAATGGTGAAAAATTAGACACAAAAGTAGAAAAAATGGTGCAAAAATGGGCATAAAAATGGTTCAAATTTGAATGCAAAATTGGATGCAAAATGAGGTGCAAAAAATGATTCAAAACTTGGTGCAAAAACAAATGCAAAAACAAATGCAAAAATAACGAAAAAAATGGCTCAAAATTGAACGTAACATTAGACACAAAATGGGATTCAAAGGTGGACACAACACATGGTCCAACATAGGGTAAAAATTTAGATGCTCAAAAGGATGAAAAATTGGATGCAAGAAATGTTGTTAAAAATGATGCTAAATTGGATGCAACAAGTGATGCAAAATTAGGTGCAAAATAGGATGAAAAAAAGGGAGACAAATGAAACGAAAAAGTGGATGAAAAAAATGGTGCAAAAATGGATGAAAATTTTGGCACTAAATCGGATTCAACATATGGTGTAAAATTAGATGCAAAAAATGGTGTAAAAAAAGGCAGAAAAACTGATGCAAAAACAGATGTAAAAATAAGTACAAAATTAGAAGCAAAAAATGGCATAAGACTAGATGCAAAAAATGGCACAAAATCGATGCAAAAAAAGGCACTAAATCAGATGCAAAAGATGGTGTAAAACTCGATGCAAATTACGACACAAAAATAGAAGCAAAGAATGGCACAAAATAGGGAGCAAAAAATGATGCAAAAATAGATGCAAAAAATGGCACAAAACTAGAAGCAAAAACTGTTGTAAACCCAAATGCAAATCTTGGTGCAAAATATGATGCAAAATTTGGTGTAGAAAAAAGATGCAAAATTTGGCGCAAAAAGGATGCTTTAAAAATTGTACAATAGAGCCAGATTTAGCGCCAGGCTGCTCATCCCAATGGAGAGAAAAATACAGTAAAATCTGGTGCTAAATCTGGCGTAAATTGCCTGTTTTGTTGTAGTGCTCCCTTGTTCTTGACCACAATGGCTTTTCTCAACCTTTACCAACAATATCATGAATGTGTTGATAGTCACATAACAACAATTCTATCTAAAACTATCCACAATACTTTCAGCGTAGCATCCCTGTGGGCTTTTCCAAGAGGAAGTCAAGTTGAGTAGATTTTGATACTAAATTAAAATTGTATAAGTACATTTATATTAATCAAATAATGTTTCAATATAAATATAAATATATGAATATTTTGTTAAGATATAAAAATTACTTGATCATAGAATCTACTACTTGAGCAAATTTCTCAACAACACATCAATCTAAGAAGCTAGTTAAATGTAAAATGATATCTCAACCTAATTATATCCAACAACCTTCTACAAACTAGGAACATACTCTTTCATACACACACCAAAGACAAGTAAGAGTTATATATTTTTAACAATATATGCTATAAACAAATATTTTGACTAAATTGCTTGGATCAATGGATAAACTCAACTAAGAATATATAATTATATATGAGGTAGGTTTTATAAGTTTAAGTGTTCATTATTTAGCAAGATAAAATAATTATTCTTGAGCATGCACGATTGCCAATTGTTGATTACACTAGATTTTTATTTCTTGAGTAACCTCCAGTAGCTATGCCTTTTAAGTAGATAATGATAAAGGCATTATAAAATGATATTAATAGTGATGAATCTTCATCATTCTACAAAGTTTCCATGTATTAAGATAGAATTTCTAGTATGATGAATATGACAATAGAAACAACTGGATTTATTTTGTTATCACTCAGAGTTTCCTTTGAAGTTATTGAAAGAAGGAAAGGATCCGAGGTAACCACAAACCAATCTTTTAAGTACAGAATCTAGCCAATCTATACTCAGAGAGGGCTCTCTCTTTATGATTTAGCTTTGTTTAAAAAGATTTTAGGCTAGTTATAAATGTTCAAATGGGGTTGTTTTGTTTGAGAATGGTGGAGTTCTGAAACAAATGGGCAAACTAGGCTTTTAGGCCATTGGGCTATGGAGTCAAATAAGGATAGTTCACTGGAATAAGTCAAATTGCTGAGGTAGGATTTCAACAGGCAGGATAGCAGAGTAAAAACAAACTTTGGGGCTTGAATGGATGATTTTTCTGCTCAAAACAAGAGGGCAATCAAGAATCCTCAAGTTAGGATTAGAAAGAGGAAAGGAAGATAGGTCAACTAGCATAAGGCAATTAAGAATCCTATACCAGGGACTTATTAGAGAAAACTACAGGGATAGAGGAGCAATTAAGAATTCCTTTATCAAAATAGTTTAGAAGAAAACATGTAAATGGTAGACTGTTGATAGCAGAGAGCAATAAAGCTAATTTTGATATACTTTGACTATTTTACCATTTAGATTTCAGATGCATGAAACATTGAAACATATTGAAAACACATAAAATCACAAGGATAGAATACTTATTTTCAATTATACTGCATGAGAATCTAATAAAATGTCCACAAATTTCATTCCTTTTCCAGCAAAAATCTAGATTTGATTACAACAACTTTCTTAACTTTACAACATAGACTTACAGAGATGTTATAGAATCCACCCTCAATACTTCGAATGGAGAAGTATTTATACAAAAATTACATCAAAATATCTCATAACTACATGAGATTTATTCTAGGGAATACAAAATATCTTTTACAAAAATATAGAGACAGATGTAAAACTGATTGCTGCTGTCCCTTTATTCATGGAAGAGCTGGAGGTTGAAGCTTGAATTTGCCTCTTGCTGTTGCTTTGGTAATTGTGTGCTGGATCCTTGTTTACTTTTCCCTACTGATACTCTTTACCTGTTTACTGATACTCTTTACCTGTTTACCAAACTTTACCTCAGTGAATATTTTCTTTTACCTCAGAGTTACCATAGTAACTTACAGGATTACGAGCATATCAGTCCACCATTCTTCATTGGGTATCTTCATCCTGATCAATTTTCTATATATTTCATTGGCCTCAGTGTGCTTTGCAAAATTGGGTTGAGCCGTGAACAAGTGTTTCACTTAATGATCAATATAAAAAGGTTTTTTAATCCATCATATAACACTTTTCCTGTGGGTAGTGCTTTCACTCTTGAAAAGCTGGCTTGATTTCTGGCCTGTTGGTGCAATATGTCAATGTAGTCTTCATGATTCATTGACTTGTCATTTATGACCAATAAATTTGGAAGTCTTTTTTCTCTCAGAATGTTATATTTTATCATAAACTCATCAAAGCCTTCTTGGATACTTTGACATCTTCTTTATAGGTTAAGCATCAAGTTCTTTTTGGTTAGAACTCTCATGATTTCAAGGATGGTACTAGTCTTGTCTACTATATCCTTTTGTTTTAGTTCTTCCCTGCTTTGGCTATTCAAGAAATTGATTAATTGGATTGCCTCTTCAGGTTTCTCCCCCAATTCTTCTCTAGTCTTTTGTATAGCCTGTGTAGCTAGTTTCATTAAATCAATTTGTTCAAAGATAATCTGAATAAAATACCAAATATCATTAATGGAATTAATGATACTGGTCCTTAAAATCTCTCTAATATCTCTTAAGGGGTTTTCAAATGTTAAGTCCTTCTCTGAAGTTTTTATTCTATCGGTCATCCTCCTATTCTTTCTCTCCTCTTCAATGTAATTTATCTGTGATACCTCATAATTGTACTCCAAGCTAGCAACCTTTTCTTTTAATTTATGTATCTTAGTTGCTTGGATTTTCATTTCTTCTATGGACTTGATTAAGTCCTCTGTTTGCTGTGTTGAATTTGCTGTTGTTTCAGAAGTGCCTGCTGGTGTTGTCATTGGCTGAGTTGTTGCTAAAGGAATGTTTGGTGCCAAAGCGGATGTAATGTAGATGGCACTGCTGTAGAAATTATTGGTATTACAGTTGGAGGCAAGGTGGTCGACTCACCTTGTTTGGACTGCAAGGCTTTTTCCAACTCTTGTTCTGTTTCCTTCAGCTGTTCATTTAACTTAAGGACCAAGTCCATAATTTCCTCCTCATTCTATTTCTCAATGACTTTTGCAGTTTGTGGATGTATGAGGGGAGGGAGCTTGAGTTGTTTTAAGAGTGCAACAATATCTTCATTCTTCTTTTTTTATCAAACTCTCAATTGCCTTAACATCTTTGGGGTTATGACCCAACTCAATCACTAGGTCTTCTAATGAATTTATTCTTGTGTCCTTAGCTTGAGAAGAGGCTTTTTCTAATTGTAATTGTGCTGTAGTATTGCTCAAAGAATTTTGCAACTGATGTGCAATGATGGATTTACTGGTTAAAGTGGAATAGACCATCTCACCCGTTTGCTTGTGGAGCTAAATTTGATCAATTGGGTGGATGCCTTTAGCAAGAACTTCAAAATTGGTCTTCAAGTAATCAGCCATGGACTGTGGCTGTTGTACCATTGGCATCAAGATGCTCATCATCATTTTTCCCTCTTTGATGTCAAAATGTAACATCAACCTTGTCTGATTTGTGGGAGCCATTTTCATATATTTGGCATAGGTTTGAGCTTTGAGCTGCTCATTCCTAGTCTTGATTTCTTTGTACCTTTCCTTCAAATCCTGGCTTTGCTCTGATACTGCTCTGAATGATGACACTTCCACACTTGGTTGCCTGCTTAGTATCTGAGTTTGAGAAGCAGATGGTGTCTCTCCTACTACTGTGGTCTGTACTGTGTCACTTTTGGTTTCTTCATACTCCTACTCGGACAGAGGATTCAATCTTGTCCTTTTAACATATACCTGGTCTAGTGGCACTGTTGAGGGACTAGCCTCACTCCTGCTTCTTTTTTGATTTCGTTCCTCATTGAGAGGAGTCTGCAATACTGGAGGATTGCCCATGTTTGTTTCAGTTTGGGTCAATTCCTCAGAAATTCTCTGTGACCCTGAATCTTTCCTCAATTCTGAAGTCTCTGGTTGCCATGATGTCCCTGGTTGTACTAAAGTTTCTGCACTGTGTTCCTGTGTTGGCCTTTGTGATGAATCTTCAGGCACCTGTTCAAAGGAATCTAGATCAAGTCTCTTTTCTAAATCTTTCATAACATTCTCTACTTCAACTTGTGTGTTATCTGGTTCTATAAGTGTTCCCTCCACCCATTCATTTCGATTTGCATATTGTTCTATCTCTGGAATTCTATGATGAATGTAGGGGGATAGTCTATGTTTCTGTCTTCTGTCACATATGAAGCTGTGGGGATCATAAATCCATATGAAACTCTTCTTCAATCTCATTCTCTCAAGGATTTCCTCTGCTTCTTTCCTTGCTTTTCTGTTGTTGCAAATGAATGGTCCTAGGTGGTCTTTTATCCTTAATTGGGCTTTCTTCTTTGCCTTCATGAAGTGGATTTCATCGGAGTTTATAATTTTCCTGTAGTATTCTAGGGCAAATAATCTCATGGGAAGGTACTTAGGCAGCTTGAAGGGAGGCAATTCACATCCATAAATCCTAATCTCGGTATGGTTCTGGTATATATACCAGCCCCCAACCTTGTATTGTTTAGATAATTGTAGAATTCTTTTGATATCATCACTAATTCTGGGAGGTGGACTTCCTATCAACATGGTAGTGACTGGATGCACAAAGTTATCAATGAAATCTGTATAAGGATATGGAGAAGAAGGTGAATTATAAAAAATGGAAGTCGAAAATACGACTGACCTAGGGTTCTCTTTTGTGTCAAGCTTTTGCATAGAGAAAGGGAATTTGTCACTCTGATAAATAAGGAAAAGATGATAAATAATTGAAGAATATTTAAAGACTCTCTCATTCTCTAATCTCATGAATTGGTCATGCATATTGTCAGCAAGGAATGTGGAATAGTCAAATTTGGATGCAGGAGGTTGACCAGAGGTAAAAATAGTCATGAAGGCTAAGGTCAATTCATCTACATACTCATTGGTGGTGAAACCCATAATGCAGGCAATCATGGTAACAATATCTTTGCCCAAATTAGTGAAAAAACATGACATGTAGGGAGGGGGGTCTTTTGGCATGTGCTTCTTATCAATGAAAGTTTGACAAACTCTGCTAATTTCAGAACTAGACATATTGGTAGATTTCTCAAGTAATTCTGCAGTGGAAAGGGGAGTGAGGTTTTGGTCAGGCTGTAATTGCAACATCTCATTAATAGATTCAGCAGTAATGGTGAAAAGGATTCTTTGGTCGAGGAACATGACAACTCTTAGATTGGGGTTTTAGTTTGCATGGCATTGGTGGACAATATCCGGGAAAATGTGAACGGAAGGGAATTGGTACTTTGGTAGATTTGATTCCCAAAGACCTATGCTATCAGAATGGTTCAGGTAATTTTCTTGGTACTTGAAGTAGAATTTGAAGGGGCTATCATCAAAAGTAAGGTCTTTGATTTGAAAATCTTTATCGGCCAAGGGGAGGTAGTCCAAATCCTTGTGGGGAGTGGTGATTGGAGCAACGTTTAGGGAAGCAGGAGCTTCCATCCTTGGTTCTTGTGTTTTCAAGGAGGAAAGTTGGGGGTTTTTAAGGAATTTTAGGAAAAATAGGTGCTTGGGGAAGCTAGGGACTAAGAAAATAGTTTAATTGTACTGAATAATTTGGGTTTAAATCAATTTAGTGGAAGTTTAGTACGAAAACAGGGTTTCTGGGAGGAAATGCGGTAAATACCTGTTTTTGGTCGACTGTCTAGACAAATGGTTATAGTGAAGGATTTTTAGGGTGTGCACAGTGGTCCTCAATGGTCTGGAGTTCAGCAACTGATGGCGGTTGACTGGACATACACTGTGCGTGCATGGAAGGCAGAAGTTGCTTTCTTTGGAAAAAAGGGAAAACAATGAACATTTTTGTTTTTATGTACAAAGTCAATGATTTTTAGTGGGTGAATGAAAATGATAGTTGGTGGCAACTGATTGATGGGACACTTTATCATTTAGTGGAGGCGGTAAATGGGAGCGGTAATGGTTTTCTTCACACTACCTTTGGGAGGTTGGTGGTTTTGGCTGAGGGTCGCGCGATGCCATAAATCGATTGACATGTAGCACCGGTGAAAAGTCAAAACCACTCGTATCACACAGTTAGCATTCAGCCCAAAGGTCTATGCAATATGGGCGAGAGCCATTGGATGTGGGGAGGTTAATCAGATGGTAGTCGACAGCGGGAAGTGGCGGGGAGTTAATGGAGGGGCCCGATTATAATTAAAATGACTTTAATTACATCGGGGGTGATATGATTGGCGGAGAGGTTATTAATTAATCCAAGTGATTAATTAATCCCTTTTTAATGCATCGGGGGTTTGGCTCTTAATTAATCGCGATTTGATTAATTAATCCAACTGAGTTAACATTATTATGGTTTATTTTTCAAACCATCGGGAGGGGATATTTACTTATTTTGGGATTTTAATTAATTAATACGGGAAAGGGTTATTGTTTTTGGGAGTTAAATAATAATAAAAATAAAAAATTAATATGAATATGGAAAGGAAAAAGTGCTAAGTAAATGTTTCCGAAAATACATTTCATCATCCAACATTATAACTTAGGCTAAAATGTGTTTGAGGGGTTTTTATAAGGAACCTTTATTTTTCCTAAGTAAAATAGTGATTTTACTTAGGAAAAGCATTTGAAGGAGATGAATGAATTATGAAGGGGTTTTAGCACTTAGGCCTTACAAGTTATTGGGTTGAGGGTCTGGTCCCTCCAGAATTCAGAGAAATGCTTTGAGCCCCTTTAACTTTCAGGTTGTTGGTGTTTTTAGTATTTATGGGAAATTAGTAAAATTTAGGGAAAAATGAGTGAGGAGGTTAATTAGTTTGTGTTATAGAAATTTTTGGGCCCTACAACCCCAAGCATGAAATGTCCATAAACCAAGGGCTCCTAAGTCCCTAAAAGTGTTGTTCTAACCCCTAAAGGAACAAGGTCAACAGATTACAGCTTCTCCTAGAAATTCTCCATGAGAAACTGCTCAGAATTGGTCAAAACAGGATCATTGCAGCTGCTCCACTGGCTAAGTGCGTTGCATCTCACCTAAATACACTGTGTGGGTGCGTTGCATTTCAAAAATCCCTTCTGTGGGGTGCGATGGGCGAGAAATGACAAATGGCAGTGTCATTCCGCGAGGTGGAGAGGCAATGGAAGCTTCCAGAATCTTCTCCTGTGACACTTGCCTCACTGAATTCGACCAAGGATGAGTAAGAGGCCATCAGTCTCCAAGTGGAAGCAAGAACTATCAGAGAGAAGACACTAATCAAATCACAAGCTGACTCATCCCCCTTACAGATATCTATATATGGATCCCTCATCCTAGAGATCCAGAGGTTGGAATTTTGCATATTGTAAGGAATTGTTGTTGGTTTCTTGAGACAAACATCAGATTGTTGGGTGATCTAAGATTTGTTTGGGGTGAAGAGGGGCCTCTTTGCTGGGAGGTTGATGCTGGGTCATAACAACTGGTTGTAACTCCCCTTGGCTCTTTTCTTGTTTATCAATAAAAGCTATTTGAGTTTTCCTCCATGCTTTTGTGTCATTGATGCTTGCTACATTTGTATGGTCAATTTACATCTGATCCTAGATTGTTTATGATTATAGATCCATGTATTTGTATAGTGCTATGCTTCTGTGATCTTACAGGTACTTTGTGAAGCTGGGCGTGCAAGGGAGCAGGTAGCTGAGGACTATCAAAGAAGAGAGGGATCAAATCAGGAGATTAGCGCAAGACAGAGGTTGGTCTTTCTGTTCCTCTCTATCTATAATTCATAAAGGAAAAATGAAAGTAGCTTTTCTTTGTTTGTTTCTAAGGTAGCTGTCACACCTTAGTGGGATAGAGTAGTTCTATATAGACACTTTTCCCTGTAACAAAATGGCGACTCCACTGGGGAGCTAATTAGTTTGTTTGTTTATCATTCTTTGTTGTATTTTTCATAAACTTACAAGTAGCATTCGAACTGCATTTGCCATAACAAATGCAAAGTAGATAACTGCTACTTCAATCCATCTACTGGATCTTTTTATGATTTAAACAACTGATTCACAAACTATCTGATTGCCCTTGTGATAGCTCTTAGATCCTCCTTAGATCTACCCCTGATTGTTGCATTACTGATTGCTTTTTGCTCGGCCAAAACCCAAAAACTGAACTGCAAACTGTGACCCGGAACCCGAACAAAGTCTCGTTTCTGGCCCAGCGCAGGTACTGTTCAGAGATTCTGAATTTCAGAACACTTCCCGAGTGGACAACCTGTGCTGCATTTCAGATTCTCTATGTTACAGGTGCACTAATCAGACTAGCTCTGTGCAGTTGTGGCTTCTGTGGTTCATTCTTTCTAGTTCTATTCCTGAATTTTGCTGCCTGTGATCAGTATATGTCTGTTTGAAACCCCTTTTCCTTGCTGTTATTCTGCCTCCTTTGTACAAAAGAACTGTAGATGTTTTTGTGTGTTTGTTGAGTCATTTACAATTCTCCTTTGCAAAAGTAGCATAATCATACTATCGTCCTTTGATTTGAAACTGTCGCAAGTGTCGATTTCAATCGTAGGAAAGAGTTTGATTGTTGTTGATGGTTGATTATCCTGTTACTATTGCTTTTGGTCTGAATTTGTAATTTTCTAGTGTCGAAAACAAGTATTCAGTTCAAAATCGTAAAGTGTTGTGATCATCTCCATTTTTTTTGATTTCGAAAAGAAACTTGTTGATATTTGTCGCTTGAAAAGAAATTCAGATTTGTGCATCAACTTTATTTTTAGCATTCATATACTAAGAAAGTCGAAAACAAATACATGCATGTGCATTTGCATATAGACAGTCTGATTGGCTTGATTTAGCAAAGTGCATTTTAGAGTGTGCTCTTTGCTTTTTGTGAAAAGATTCTGTCTTTCTTTTCCCTAGTAGCTAGGATTTTCATTGCATAAAGGAGATAAAAAGTTTGTTTATCATCTTAGATTGCATTTTAGGAATTACATCTACATCTCGTGGTGAACCCGAAAGGAAAACTTCATAAACAAGATCAACTTAAAATAAATTCAATGAATCTAACAACGCTTTGGAATTTAACGCACAACATTTAGAAGTCTTAGCTAGAGACGTATTCCGGCGTCGTAAAGCCTGGTAACTGTTGTTCTCACTGATGGTTGGGTGATTCCTCCACTTTGAGACGATAAGTTCCAGTATGGACTTGTGCTCCCACGTACCGTCGAGTATATTTTGGGAGACCCCAACAGGCTTAATCCTTTATCCATAGGAAGCCGTGTCTACCGCCCTATCGATCGCAATGCACTGAACATAGCATTCGGGAAGATTGATTGCCGTACCGTAAAAAGTATTCTGCAGTTTTGCGATTGGTTTGGTAATCCCTCTACCTAGATTTCCAAAGCAGTCCCTTTCGTTCCTTTTCAGACTCCTTAACGGAAAAGGTCCATCTGAGCACTTGTCACTTCAGGCTCATTAAAAATCGAAGGAGACTAGAGTCATCTTTTGTTTTTTCTCGACTCTTAAAAATTGAAAAAACAAGTTGTGTCAAAGCGTCTAAAATTCATTTAATTCGGAAACATAATTCCCCTTTATTTTAGTTGATCGAGTAATCCGCAATCGTGGAAGAAAGTCAATTGAAACCCCGTCGTTCGCGGAGGCTTACGAGTCAACCATCTTTGTCTCTGGAATCGAAGCTAGTACAGACAAAGCGAACTTGTTTAACCGGTTCCAAATCTCCTGTTAAAGTTAGAAAAAGTGTTCTAACAAACTCAGAGACTCCTGTTACTCCAAACATTTCTGGAACCCCTGCCTTTACAGGAGAAGTTCAGCAGCCACAGAAGGACAGTGATACTGATCCTAGTCTGAGAGTAAACACTTGTGTTACCGAACCAGTTCCATTTTCAACCGGTTCGGAGAGTCTTGCTCTTCAAACATCTTTCGCTACCGATTCCATACCTTCTTCGGCACCAGAAATATTCTATGGACCTGACGGTCCTCCCCTTCCACCTAGTCTGATTACCATTGAAGAGATTGTAGAAGATCCTCCAAGAGTACTCCTTCGTAATTTGGAGTCGGGATCACTCTATATCCTTCTTCATCAGAAGTTAGTCTACCACCAACTGAAGTTCCTATAGAATCGCTAGGTAATCTTTTGGATAGACTACAAATGTCTGAACAACCGTCAACATCTAGGACTGTGTCGTCTGACACAGTGACGGCAGAACTCCCTGCTATCACTCCAACAATGTTCACCGGTATACCATCTGTCCCGACTAGCTCTCAATCGCTAGAAGGAGCCCACTCAGGGGCCATTTCGACAGTATGGTCTGTTCCTGTTTGTTCATCCGGAATAATATCCGGAAACTCTTATGTTGAGTCTCAACAAATTGATCCATTTGGAGGTCAATTTGGATAGTCCGGCCCCCAAGGGAAAACCATTCCCTTGAGTTCTGGATTACCACCGTATGGGGGGCAGTATACCCTTTCATTATCCCCTCCGGGAGGATATCCATACGGGAGTTCACAACAACATTCGGGTTATACTGGAATTACCTCAAGCGGTTGGGTACCAATATTGCCTCAACAACCAAGAATTGTATATTAGATGCAACAATGCTTACCTATGTCAAACATACCAACTACGCCAGCTATTGTGACGGTGTCGCAAGTTCAAGTGCTGCCTGTTGTATGCCAACCTCAGGTTTCTCAGGTTGTAATGCAACAGCCCCTTGACCCTGCGACTCAACCACAATCGCCGACTGGTGGAATGACACAGGTTCAGACGGGTACAATTACCCCTCATCTTGGTCAAACTATTAGTATCGGTCAACAACACATGGCTTCGCAACCATGGCTAGTACAATACCAACAACCGCAATTCCAACAAGTATACCAAGGTTCTGAGCAACAAATCTTTGCAAATAGTGGACAGCCGTATATTCAAAACGGTCAAAATCAACCATTTTACAATGGTCATGCCCACCAACCTTACCAAAGTTACCAGCATCAACTTTAGAGTTACTTGATTTAAATCGATTAACAAACGATCCAATCGCTTACGCCCCTTGGTGGCCAGCGATCCCGCATAAACTTCCATCAGATATTCCTAAATTTAATGGAAATCTGGGTGAAGATCCATCGAATCATGTGATGACCTTTCATCTATGGTGTTCATCAAACACCCTAAATGATGATTCGATAAGACTTCACCTCTTTCAGAGGACGTTAACGTGTCCAACGGCAAAATGGTACATCGAATTACCTAGAGCTTCGTTTGAAAACTTCAGTACCCTAGCCACAACCTTTTTAACCCATTTTCAGTTACCAATAAGGTACGAAACGGGAACAGAACTTCTTACCAATTTCAAACAGACGACAACCACTCACATATCTGATCATATACATGAGTGGCGACGTCGTCGTAGAATGGTAAAAACGTATGTTCCCGATCAGATCTTAGCTGAATGGTTTATCAAGTCATTACTACCTTCCATCACGGAAGATGTGGCAAAGGGGGGAGTCGTAACAGAAGAGCAAGTTATCGCTCGTGCGCAATATTTGGACTTGATTTACACTCAGTCCGGCATGCTCTACGATAAAATACCTGACGCCCCTAGACCGGAACTCTCAATTCCTCCTCCTCCTAAATCAAACAATGACTCTCATGCCAGCGATGGCGTGATTGGCACAATAGACACGAAATCAACAAAGGCTACATCCAAAAAGGCCCGTAAGATTTCAGGTCAAAATGCAAAAGATGAACTTCTTGCCTCGGAAGTAAATGCCGTATCGACAGATAAAGGCAAAGAAACCAAACAACCAGGGGACAAGAAGAAAGGCAAAGGGAAGAAGAAGAAACAAGAAGAATCATCACCTGAAAAATCTTTTGCAAACCCTCCTGGAAATAGGAAACAAAAATTCCCATGCATGATATGCGATGAGGATCATTGGACCACAGATTGTCCACACAGAGCCGAGCTTAAAAAATTCTTCAAGAATTCAAAAACCTCCGCAGTGTTAACTGATCCGTTTCCAAATCCAGGAACAAATCTGGTTGAAAGTGGAAATGCTTCCCCGTCTCAAGTGCTAATGTTGTCGGTTTCAAAATAGCAAAATGATGCTTTGATATTGACAAGGAACAAAGATTATGGGAATCCACAGCTGTCGAACAACAAAGATCAACCTAGTAGTTCGACAACAACTTCGACAGAAGTTGCGCTGCCCATAATTCCTGAATTGACAATAAAACCGCCAAAGGGAGTAGTACACAAGTCGACGTTTAATCCCCGCGCTAGAGCGGCACATCATTATAATATAGTGGAAGATTTGACCCAATCACCATCCACTATGTTGACTCTTGAAGTACTACAGAATTGCCCATCCCAAAGGCAGGCTTTATTATCAGCCATTGGTGGGATAGACCCAAAGGATTCCAATCTTGTATCCTTCGACCATAAAGGATACGATCCTCAATTACTAGCTCAACTAGCTTTCCTTGTTCAAGTGAAAGCCCTCAACAAAACTGTTCATCAAACAATTATTGATGAGGGAGCATCTACATGCATTATGTCGATGAGTTGCTGGAAAACTTTAGGATCTCCAACCTTGTCGCGATCTTCGACGACATTAAAAGCATTCGACGGAAGGACATATACCCCATATGGTATTCTAAGTAACTTGAAAGTTGAACTAGGAGGGAAAATGGTAGAAGTAGATGTTGAAGTAATCGATGGAAATCTTGATTACAACATCCTACTAGGAAGACCATGGATATATGCTATGGCTACTGTTGTGTCGACCTATTTTAGGAAGATTGGATTTCCCTTTCAAAGAGGGATTACAATTGTCGATCAACAAAACTTCCTCCCCAATGGTTCTCAAGTTACAGGAAGCATTCCCATGATCCATGGAAGCCCCCATTCGCTTCAAAATATCGGAGTAGGCCTACTAAAAGATCCTATATTAATGGGAACTTTCGCCCTTCCACCTCCAATCAACCTGGCGGAAGTAGCGTCAGTAGGAACCTGCAATATGATATCTTCCAAAAAGATCTCAGAAAACGATATCGACATGGATCATGCAATGGTTTTGCCCCCAAGCCTGACGGAAATATTGTAGCAATCAATGTTCCTAGCATGGGAGGCAAACCCAAATCAACGCTAATCAAGCGTTTGGATAGATAGGTCTAAAGAATATGGTACCCCTTCAGATCCTTGGTCGTGAGTGCATGTCACCGACGAAGGAATTGTCCAATCAATGGTAATTGAAGGGGCACCATGGAATGATTCCCACCATCGTTCCCTTCTTCCGGATTGTGGAGAAGATTCTCAAGATGACCTTTATCATCCTTCATTTTTTGATTTCCTATCAAATACTGTAAACACGGTGGATTCCGAGCGAAACTTGTCCAACATTGAAGAGACTATCGCCATAAATATCTCGACCAAAACAGATGTTGTAGAGAATATTTATGTTGGCAAATGTTGTTCTCCTTCAGAACTGGAAATATATAACGCTCTTTTTCGCGAATTCAGAGATGTCTTTGCTTTGTCATATAGTGAAATGCCAGGCATTGACTCGAGTATCGTTGAACACGAAATTAAGATGTATCCAGATGTCAAACCAGTACGACAACGACTACGGTAGGTGCACCCCAAGAAAGCTGCTGCCATTAAGGCAGAAGTTGAAAAACGTCTCCATGCTGGTTTCATCTACCCGGTTCCTCTAACCGATTGGGTATCAAATATTGTCCCTGTTATGAAAAAACAAGGAACAATTAGAGTGTGCGTCGATTATAGGGATGTAAATCAAGCTTGTCCATAAGACAACTACCCTACACCCTTCATTGACCAGATAATTGATGAATGCGCTGGATGCGAAATCTTTTCATTCATGGATGGATTCTCCGGGTATAATCAAATAAATATCCGCCCACAGGACCAGTCAAAGACTGCATTTATTTGTCCGTGGGGCACATTCGCATATCGAAAATTACCCTTTGGTTTAAAGAACGCAGGGGCGACGTTTTAGAGGGCAATGAATTATTCCTTCCATGACATCAAAAACATCGTTCAACCATACGTCGACGACCTTCTGGCTCATTCGCGAAAGCAGACTGATCACCCGCAGCATTTAAGAGCGATATTTCTACATTGCCGACACTACAAGATACGACTCAATCTACACAAATGTGTATTTTGCGTCAGTTTTGGTCGTTTACTTGGATTTGTAGTCTCAAAAGACGGGATTCGTCTCGACCCATGTAAGGTCCAGGCAATCATAAATTTGCCTCCACCTTCGAATTTGCTTCAGATTCCGAAACTCCAAGGGAAAGCGAACTTTCTGAGGAGGTTCATTCCAAATTACGCCGAACTTGCTAAAGGTTATACACGTCTTTTGAAAAATGAAGTACCCTTTGTCTGGGATCAGGTTGCGCAAGCTTCCTTTGATGCTTTAAAAGAATCCCTAATGAAAGCATCATTAATGTACGCTCCTGATTATCAAAAAGATTTTAACCTGTATCTGGCTGCAGCGGATACGACCATCGCAATGGTTTTAGTTCAAGAAGTCAATGGAATTGAAAATCCTATATATTATTTAAGTAAAAACTTAAATGATACAGAAATCAAATATTCTTACTTTGAAAAGCTAGCGGTCACAGCTGTTCAAGCGATACAGAGATTTCGACACTATGTCCTCTTTCGAAAAACTACCATTCTGTCAGATTGCAACCCCATGACTTATATATTGTCGCGACAGTTGCTGGGGGGCAAATATTCAAAATGGATAGCAATCCTGCAAGAGTTTGATCTGGAATTTGTAAAGTCCAAGTCAAAGAAAGCTCTAGTTTTCGCAGAATTATTATGCGATCTCCCATCGTCGTCCAACGATGAAACATCCGATGAAACAATCGTGGACGAAAGTTTGTTTCTGATATCTACAAGCAATGAGTGGTATGGGGATATAATCATTTATCTCCAAACCCAAAAATATAGGCCAAACACCTCCCACTCCGAACAAAAACGTATTCGATACCAAGCAAAAGACTACATGATTGTCGGTGATACACTTTACCGTCGTGGTATCGATAGAGTTTTGAGAAGGTGCCTCACCCATGAGGAGGCCGAAAAAGTCCTGAATGATTGTCATTTAGGCGCGTGTGGGGGGCATCAATCCAGTTATGCTACAATGCAAAAAATCTTACGAGCAGGATACTTTTGGCCAACAATGTTCAAAGATTGCATAACCACAGTCAGAAGTTGCCATGCTTGTCAGATTTTTGATAGCAAAACCAGAAGACCACCCGCACCTTTACAGCCAATAGTTGCTGTTAGGCCATTCGCCAAATGGGGCATCGATTTCATGACATGTAACCCCACCTTGACCGGGGGGCATGGGTATATCATAGTCGCAGTTGACTATCTTACCAAATGGGCCGAGGCGATGCCTACATTAGATAATACTGGTGAAACAGCTGCCCTCTTGTTTTTCAATCATGTAGTCGCCAGATTCAGCGTACCATAGGCTATAGTCACAGATCATGGATCGCATTTTCGCAATCATATGATGGTCGAATTAGCTGCCAAACTAGGGTTGTCTCACGACAACTCTACTCCATATTATCCGCAAGCCAACAGACAAGTTGAAGCAATCAACAAGGTCCTGAAACACATGCTGCAAAGGATGATTGGAGTTCACAAGAGAAGATGGCACCTAATCCTGTACTCAGCTTTATGGGCTTACCGAACATCGGTAAGGAATGCAACCGGGTTTACACCTTTCCAACTGGTATATGGCCTGGAAGCAGTCTTACCAATCCAGTGCGAAATCTCGTCTCTCAAACTCGCAATTGATCTCCTCCCCGGAACTTCAGAAGAAGAAGCTCGTTTCTTGGAATTAATCCAATTGGATGAAACCCGTTGTGATGCTGCTTTGGCTAACGAAGCCCATAAGAAACGAGTCAAGGCGCAGTTCGACAAAAATGTCAAACCCCGTGTCTTCTCAGAAGGTGACTTGGTCTTGCTTTATGACCAAGAATCCAATAAATTGGGAGCAGGTAAATTTAAGTCTTTATGGATGGGCCCCTATATTGTTAAACAGGTGTTAGAAAAAGGAGCCTACAAGTTAATGGATTATGACGGAATTCCACTGGCGCAACCTCGTAACGGGTTGTACCTCAAGCGTTACTATGCGTAATGGTAACCTGTATGCTTTTGTTATGTTTTTGTTTTCGCTAAAGTGTTTATTTTGGTCAAGTAATCCACTTTTTACATTTGTTGCAGATGTCAAACCTATTGGAGTCATGTGTTGGATATGCCGACGGAGCGAGTCGTAGTTCGCGGAACCTATCTTCCGCAGCCTGGGCTATTTTTGATCCAAGCGGCGAGTTAGTAAGTTTCAGAGGGGTATGTATTGGTCGATCAACAAATAACATCGCTGAATATAGCGCGTTGATAAAACTTTTCTTTGATGCCATCACACATGGTATACGTCGACTAATTGTCAGGCTAGACTCACAACTCGTAATACTACAACTCACTGGTATCTATTCCGTCTGAAACCCAGCTATTTATCGCATGTTCCTAAGGGTTAAGATTTTGGAAAGACAATTTGATTTTATTCAATATCAACACATTTCTAGAAACTTAAACACATTAACTGACTCATTAGCAAATTATGTGTTAGATAGACATTTGCAACGTTTATAAAAGGAAACATGCCATCAATGTTTGCATTTGGATCATGTAACTTAACCAAAATAAAACTCCGAAAATCAAAAATATATATAACTTTTTATGGTTTACACATAATGTTTTGTAACCAAGAAAAAATCGGTCGAGTGACCAAAAACTCAAAATGCTAGGGGGCACCCTAGTCTAATGATGCTCGTGATAGCAAGTCACAGCCTGTGCGATCATGCGTAAGAGACGAGTCTATCGTCTTGGCACACCAGTAGTATGACGCTGTAACCTCAAAGGTAGCTCGTCAGTCCTCACATCTGGAATACCAAGAGTGAGGCCCTCAACCTGCTCCTGTAATGTTGTGAGAGTCTCGGCCACATCGAGGTCACGAAGGATAGCCCTTCCGACAACCTCTCCTGCCGGGGCGGCAGCTGGTACTCTCAGGTGAACTACTGGACGGACAGGACCAACATCTGCATGTACACATGAGTTTGATTAAAGTCTTGATAGAATAAAGCACAAGGACATTATAAATGAAAAACGATAAACATAAATATGGTCAAAGATTTTACCAATGGCGCCCCACTGTTCGCCATCCGACAGTACTAAATCTGGATCACCCCGGAAGTCCATGCCAGCATATGGATACTCGGAATAAGCCATCTCCTGACGATCAAACCACCTGAAGAAGGTATCAGAAAATGAAATCTGAGACTGACCGGCATGCCTAGACATATGGTCAACCCATCTCTGCATATGTGGTTCAGTAGGAGAAGGTAAATCGAGTACAATATACTGCAGCTGCATCAGTGGTATCTTCTCCAAGGCAAAGGCGGTCAAAATAGAACCATACCTAAATTTCTTCAACCTCCCACTCTTTATCTTGGTCAACTGTTCTTTCATCACAAGAAGTACTGCGTCGCACCAGTTGAACACCTTCGGTTGGAGGCATTCCAAGGCATACTGCATATAAGATCGGTTGGCTACATGAAGAGCCGCACCATTGGCCATCCTACCAAAAGTAAACAGAATAGTCCTGAGGGACCTGTCAGTAACATCACGGATGATGATCTTGCCGTCTTTACTCGGCTGAGATCCTTCTCTGCAGTACCGGCGAACATAATCTCTCACCGAGTCACCTCCTTGGGCCGAACCTGATAAAGAGATGGGGGCACCCCGCCTCGACAAGCCAGTCAAGAAATAGATGTCTACTACAGTCAAGGGAATAGATTTGCCCCTGATCTGGAAAACCTGGTTGGTAGGATCCCAAGCATCGAACAAATACTGCAGTAAGTTGATCTGTTGTCTCATGCTAGAAATGCGGAAAAACTTTAGCAAGCCACAGTTCCGCAGTGCGTTTACTGTAACTGGATCATGTAGGGCAAGCATGTCCCCTTCTTCATGCTCACGTTCTCACCATGTAATGGTCATCTTATGCCAAGATCTCTGAAAAACAACAAGAGAAGAGTTAGATCCTGATTTTGGTAAGAAACAGGCAGAATTTCAATCAAAAATTGTGCACAGAATTCCTTCTCTGCGCCCATCGCACCTACAGTAGTGCTCTGGGTACGTTGCATGTGAGATGGCCTTCAGACAGGCCAACATTCAACGCACCTTTCGATACACAGAGGGTGCGCTGAAGGCAGAACGATTTTTTCAAACCCCAGGGGCTCAGAAAAACTAGGAATCAAGCTCAGAATGTAGAATGGAAACCATGAAATGAAAGAGCTCAGGTTTAGCTCCTACCTGGTCTAGACGATGCCGAGAATCGTCCACAGAATCTCCCGAAATCAGCTGATGAAAATCAAAGGGAGAAAGCACCTCCAAAGCTCCAACAAACCAAAGTTCAAATGAAATGGTAAAATGAGAGGTAAAAACACTTTTTCATTACTTTTTACGTAGTTCAAAGTAAAATATTAGTGTTCTAACTCGTTTTCAAGCATATATTTTTCATTTCTGACTAGTTTGATGAAGCAGTTGAAAACACAGTACAATCTTTGAAAGAACAGAGCTATTTATGGTAAAATAAAAAAGGGACCATTCAATCGAGCAATTTTAGCACATAGTTCAATCTCGTTAAAAAATAAACATAAGACATGAGCAAATGTTTCCCCCCGCATTTAATCTCGTTAAAAAATGAACTATTCCCCGGTAAATAACCATCGTGAATGTAGTACTTCAGTCATTAAAGCCTTGGTCGTGTTTGCACCGTCACCTCCACTTTTTCATTGGCCGATCATTCACCTCCATTTGATTGTTTACCCATTTTTGAGGAACAGCTGTGAAGAGTGATTTCACTAGCCATCCTTGTAACACTGCCGTGATTGGAAAATTCCAAACCTTACCTGGAATCAGCTGCTACCCATTTTATCACTCGTTCCTCAAAAGACGAGTCTCCTTTAAGCTCTTTTCAACTGACTCATAAAATATGAAAAGATTGCCGAGCCATTGGCCTCTCCAGCTTGTTAAAGGGACAGGAAGTGCTATCCCTCCTCTAGATTTTAATCTTTTTGGACCTGAGGGATTATTACACAAAAAGATCGAGCGCTTGTTTTGTTCGGCTCGTTAAAAGTATCGAAAATTCATCCCTTCTGTATTGTTTTATACTTTTTCGGACTTAAGGGATTAGATGACGAAAAAGGAATTTTGGAGTTACCTTTACGTTCCTTTTCAGACTCTCTAAAATTGAAAAGGACCGAGTTATCTTTTCCGTTAAACTCGCTAAAAATATTAATAACGACAAACTTGTCTATAGACGAGAACGAGTTTCACTATCGCTAGGCTCATTAAAACATAGCGATGGGTTTGCCTGAAGGGCAAATTATAGAACAAGCATATGTTATCCTCCTCAAGCTTAACAAAATAAAGAGGTACTGGTTAGCAATTACTGGGGAAAATTGGGAAGAAAACTTGAAGAAACTTTGTTGGTAGCAAGTCGCTCTTGAACATGACACTTCCACTCCGTGTCCGAGTCGGGTTGGGTTGTTTCATTCACCGGTCACATCACCATGGTCACGCCATACCATCCACATTTGGGGTTAATGCTACCAATCCATCACATCAGTGTCGCCGATATGTTCAAGAGAAGTCATTCAGAGAATTCACCTGTGTCTCACCCACTACCATACATTATACTCCATTCTTTCATGACCGCCACCCTGAACCTTATATCACCAGATCATTTTCACCTCCATTAAAATCATTTGCTCCGTTCCGTGTCATTGATGTGGGATTCATTAAGGCCCTCCTGTGACGGATCACTTCTTGTCGACATCAGCTCATTATCCAAGAAGTTGATCTAGGAACACCCCATTTAGTACTTTGAAGCTTGCATGCCTCAATGGCAAGTTTCTCACTTCCGGCAACAGGTTTACATCAATGGCCTTCGACTGAAATATTTTGCGTGGTGTTCGACGCCAAGTCCTTTATTCACACCACGTGAATTGTACTGCAGTACCTTGAGGGTCATTATCATTATCGGTGATTCCTCTCGCGCTTGTTAACAGTTTACATCATTGGCTGGTAATCAAGCGATGTCTTTCCATGTTCGACTTCAGAACATTTCTCACATGGATCAACTTGTACTTTGAGTGAAGATCGAACGAGATTGAAGACCCCGGATCTAGTTTCATCCATCCGGGCTGCGATATATATTCAGGGAAATAAAGACATCAAATGTACATTATTGATGCACAGATAATCATCCAATCAAAAGGATGATGGCTCTATCAGAATCATCAGTCTACACTCAGACGATTGTCTGTCCTATGTACATGAAAATGAATTTATAAAGCTGAGCATGGGAATGCCCGCCTCAGCTAGATCATGAAAATATTATGAAGATAATGTATTGTATTGTATCTTATTACAGGTCTCCTCCCAGCCTTGAAAGAACTTCGGATCCTGATAATAAAGCATTTCACTCGACATCAATAGATCAACAACCTCATGCTTTAGGGGGCAACTGTTATAGACATTTTTGGGCCCTACAACCCCAAGCGTGAAATGTCCATAAACCAAGGGCTCCTAAGTCCCTAAAAGTGTTGTTCTAACCCCTAAAGGAACAAGGTCAACAGATTACAGCTTCTCCCAGAAATTCTCCATGAGAAACTGCTCAGAATTGGTCAAAACAGGATCATTGCAGCTGCTCCACTGGCTAAGTGCGTTGCATCTCACCTAAATACACTGTGTGGGTGCGTTGCATTTCAAAAATCCCTTCTGTGGGGTGCGATGGGCGAGAAATGACAAATGGCAGTGTCATTCTGCGAGGTGGAGAGGCAATGGAAGCTTCCAGAATCTTCTCCTGTGACACTTGCCTCACTGAATTCGACCAAGGATGAGTAAGAGGCCATCAGTCTCCAAGTGGAAGCAAGAACTATCAGAGAGAAGACACTAATCAAATCACAAGCTGACTCATCCCCCTTACAGATATCTATATATGGATCCCTCATCCTAGAGATCCAAAGGCTGGAATTTTGCATATTGTAAGGAATTGCTGTTGGTTTCTTGAGACAAACATCAGATTGTTGGGTGATCTAAGCTTTGTTTGAGGTGAAGAGGGGCTTCTTTGCTGGGAGGTTGATGCTGGGTCAGAACAACTGGTTGTAACTCTGTCGTGGTGGAAAAAGTCGTTTGTGCGGACACAACTGACCTCCCTAGGAGTCTAAACTCTCTAGCGACAAACAAGACAAAATGGAGTGATCTTTCTCTAAATATACCTTTTAAAACATGAAAACTACAAGTGTTTAGGCTTACCTTATTCCAAAATGCTGTTGTTGTAGTCCGTCCTTGCCGATCCGGATGAGCTCCTCCTTCACATCAATTCCTGCAACCACAAACAATCAAACAATTACCAAGCACTTGCATTTCATATAATAAAACATATATTCAACATGCAGACCAAGGAACACATGAAATAACTCATTAACACAAGCTATTGAGAAAAATAAACCAGTTTGTATTAATAACGAAACAAAGAAACTCTTACAACCTGGCCTTGGTGTTGTGCAAGTTCCTCCCAGGGTCCATCAAGGGTTTTCCTCTACTTTGACAAAGCTCACCCACTTCCAAGTAGAATCAAGCAAAGACAATCTCTCCTCACAAGGTTCTAAATGGGAGTCCTAATTCCTGCAGCATTTACCCAAAGAAAATGTATAGCTCCAACCTCTCCTCCCTCTGGCTCAATGTCTTTATTTATAGTGCTGTAAAGAGGTTATTCAGGTCCACCATCAATGGGATAATCCCCCTCTTTGGGTGGGATAGCTCCCTTATTGATGGGATAAGTTCCTCCTTAATAGGGATACATGAACCAACTGGAGGCGCATCCATTTCATCAAACCGACCTCTAGAAAGTTCTAGAAGTAACCACAAGTAACTTTTTTAAGATGAAACTTGCGCATTTTGCCTTTTACAGAAGGACGCACCTGTCCCTTAACATACAGAGCGTCCAAGGACGCAGCTTTTGTGAACATTGTGAGCGTCCCCGCAGGTAAGGCTAGAGAGAACCTGCGACCCTAGAGATAAACACATTTTTTACAAGACTTTCTCTCTTCTTTGAGTTTGAGATGGATAGCAGAGGCATAAGACTTGCCTAAGAGGGTAGCATGACTGTTGATTTGAGCCATACTAACTGTAAGTAGTCATGGTGACATTTTTTAGTGTAACAGATTGCCCCCTAAAGTGCGAAGCCTGGAATAGATTAGGGTTTTGTAATTCTAGGAAGGGTGAAGCGCTTTATCATTTCAAGGATTGTCTTGTGGATGACCTGGTTGGAACCTGCAATTTTCAACACAAAATACATGTATAAGATTATATCATCACTGAGGTAGGCATTCCCATACTCAGATTCAAAACTTTTAACTAATGGACTAACTACTCTGATACAAGAATGATCTTGCAGTACATCATTTTTATAGACTTTTGTAGACACAGTATGGACGCAACCATCTGTTTATGATTAGTCTACATAGATAATGAATACAAAACTCCTCGCAGCCTGGATGGTAGAAACTAGATCCAGGGTCTTCACTTCTACTTCCCGAATTGGTACGATCCTAGCCATGTGATTAAATGATTTGATGTCGAACATGTTAGAAACCACTTGATTACCAGTCGATGATGTAAACTGTTAACAAGCGTGAGAGAGACCACCAGTAATGTCAATGGTTCTCAAAGTACCAAGCACAACCCGTGAAATGTGAATAGATGTTTTGATGTCGAACACTTCACGGAATCCTTTGATCGAAAGTCAATGATGTAAACTGACGTCAAAGGCGAGAAACCTGCCATTGATGCATGCAGACTTCAAGGTACTGTCGATTCCTAAGTCATCTTTCTAGATAATGTGTCGATGTCGATAGAAAGCGACCCGTTGCAGGCAAGCCCGCAACACGAAATCATTGTTCAAGTTGAAGAAATGTTGCTGTAAGGACTGACTCAGGGATGGTCAAATGGATGACAAGTATTTTGCAGATGAAATTTTTGCTTGCAGACCTCTTGAACACATAACGACACGACAGATGGCTTGGTGACGAATAACTCAAAGTTAATCCCCGGAACCCGGTTAAAGACTTTCAAAGTGGTTTGATCAACTGTGAGGTAAAAGATTTCCCAACCCAGGTGAATGAAAAAGTGTCGTGTTCAAGAGTGGTAATAAAGTTTCTTTTGAGACAAAAGGTAACAAACAGGTTCATTCTTCTCTCTTTTCCCCCACCATTTCTGGCAAGTACCTCTTTATTTTTAACAAGCTTGAGGAGGATAACATATGCTTGATTATAAGCTCATCCTTCGGACGAGTCCAACCTAGTTTAAATTCGAACCCTAGGAAGGAGTGGTTCGTTCCTGTTTGTAATTGAACAGGTCCTCTACTGTAAAAGTTTAACGAGCCCAGTATAGGAGAAACTCGGTGTTTTTCAATTTTAGAGAGTCTGAAAAAACTAAAGGAGACTCCACGTTGAACTTTTTCGTACATTTGTGTCCCTCAAGCCCGAAAAAGTATAAAATAATACCTGGGGGAACCGCTTGATCTTGCGACCAAGGAGTACTTTCATAATTAGTGCCACTGACCTGAAAAGTAAAAAGCGATCAAGGACACGTCGTTTTATTTCCATATCGAGTTTGAAACGACAAAAACCCGGCAATCTTTTCCTGTTTTTTACGGTCAGAAAAGGGCTATAAGGGGACCGTCTTTTAATTCCGTTTTAACGAGTTTAAAAGAAAAACTCGGCGATCTTTTCGTGTTTTAGGAGTCTGAAAAGGGCTTAAAAGAGAACTCCAAGGTTTCACTTTTTCGTAAGTTTTAACGAGTTCGAAAAAGGGATAAAAATGTACTCATGGTTTTCACTTTTTCGTAAGTTTTAACGAGTTCGAAAAAATGATAAAAATGTACTCATATGGCCGACTTTCAATTTAATTTACGAGTAGGAAAAGACGGAAAGATCTCGGCATTTTCATTTGTTTTACGAGAATGAAAGATAGCAAAATAATCTCGGTATTTTCATGAGTTTAACGAGTCTTGAAAATAACTGAAATTGACTCAAGATAGGTTTCATTTTTACAAAAGCTTGAAACAGAGAAAAACTATGCTTCAGAGTAGTTTCATTTTTACACAAGCTTGAAACAGAGATAAAACTGTGCTTGATGCTCCCTAAGCATAACTGCTAGAGTGCATGCCCCCCTAGCTTCATTTCATTCAACCATTTGGATGAAATGAAGGTTTAGTGACGAGATCATTTAAAAGACTTTGACCTAAAACTGTAAGAAAATTATGCAAAAAACTGAAATAACTAACCTAAACACTTAACATTTACGAGATCTAGTCAATCTCTTGACTCAATTAGAGGAGGATTTGTTTCATTTTTTAATGAGCTTGACACAGGAAAAGAACTATGCTCGGATTCAGTTTCATGTTTATGCAAGCTTGAAACGAAAAACTATGCTTGTTATAAGTTCACATGCCCCCAGCATAAAGATGCAAACCAAGGTACATGCCAGAGGGTAGCATGATTGTTGATTTGAGCCATACTAACTGTAAGTAGTCATGGTGACATTTTTTAGTGTAACAAACTCCCCTTGTCTCTTTTCTTGTTTATCAATAAAAGCTATTTGAGTTTTCCTCCATGCTTTTGTGTCATTGATGCTTGCTACATTTGTATGGTCAATTTACATCTGATCCTAGATTGTTTATGATTATAGATCCATGTCTTTGTATAGTGCTATGCTTCTATGATCTTACAGGTACTTTGTGAAGCTGGGCGTGCAAGGGAGCAGGTAGCTGAGGACTATCAAAGAAGAGAGGGATCAAATCGGGAGATTAGCGCAAGACAGAGGTTGGTCTTTCTGTTCCTCTCTATCTATAATTCATAAAGGAAAAATGAAAGTAGCTTTTCTCTGTTTGTTTCTAAGGCAGCTGTCACACCTTAGTGGGATAGAGCAGTTCTATATAGATACTTTTCCCTGTAACAATTTGACTTTTGTCTCTGATGTAAATGTCTTCATTGTCATCCATACTTTGTCAAAGTGATGAAAGCAAAAGATTTGAGCTTTTAACTCAACCATTCATCATACATAATTCTGCAACCAATCATCTACTTACCCACCTACACATCCTACTATTTTTGCTTTTTTTATTAAGGTGCACTTAAACTGGCAAACCCTTATCAAACTTTTATTTTCTTTTACAATGGGAATCTATTTAAGTCTATCCTTATTACATCCAAGGGCTTAGATTAAATTTTTGAGCATCCTTTTATTTACTCTACCTATCTACTTATCTGCCAAGATTAAACAGTTCGGTCAAATTTTATTCTCCATATCTATAAACATGAAATTCAAAACATGGAATAACCAAGATTAAACTATTTGGTTACCATGGGTTTTGGCACAAGTAACAAGCTACACAGAATCTTTATACAAAGGTGAAATAGTAGTGGCATTTGGACTTGCACACTTTCATGGTCTTTTTTCTTTTTCTTGGGGTTCATTTTCTTTCATTTTTTGACCTTTTCTTTATTCTTTTTGCCCTTTGATTTTTCTTTTAGGGCATACCCTCTTTACATTTTTTAATTTTTTTATTTTTTTACAAATATGGAAAACATTTGCAACAAGCAAAGGTATGTACATATTTCAGAGCTAAACCAAGTCAATCATGATATATGACACCTATTGGTATAGGAACATAATAGTGGCTCCACTTGGGGATGGCTTTCCTGGTGGAAAGTCAAGAACAATAGATCAATGGCCTTCTGAAAGACTGTGATTTTACTCTACAATTTCCTTTTCCCTGCTGCTTTATTGGTATGTATGATAGTAATATTTCTGAAGCTTAGGGCCTTCTCTTCGGGCTTCAACTTCAAAACTTTTACCATCCAATCAACACTGAACATTATGAAGGATATAGTATGTACAACTGAACTTGTAAAATTAGTAAATTGGGTCAATGTAGTGCTTTAACATTCGACCATTGACTGGTCCTCCTTCAATCTCTGCACCATTCAATTCTTTAAGGAAATATGAATTATTTCCTCTGAAGGCATATATAATGTATGGCCCTTTCCACAGGAAGTCAAACTTCCCATGTTTCCCTTTGTCCTCTCTTCTTGAATCCCACTTTAACACTTTGTCTCCCAGATAAAAGTCTTCTGCTTTGGTCCTTTTGTCAAAGATTTTCTTAAGTTTTTCTTGCAGTACTTGGGCTCTATTGTATACTTCCTCCCTGGTTTGCTGTAAATGGATAGTCTGGTTAATTCTCCTCTGTATATCATTTGGTTCCACTTGGGCTTCCTAAAGTAACTTCATGACTGGAACTCCTAAATATGAGGGGAAAACTGCCTCCATTCCATACACTAGCTCATAGGGACTGGTTCCAATGGACTTCTTAGTAGTAAGCCTATCTGCCCACAAAGCATTGGTTAATTTCTTGTTCCAAGTTTTCTTATTATCTTCCAATAGTTTTTTGATAATATTTATTAGACTTTTATTGGAAGATTCTGCAAGTCCATTCCCTTGAGGATAGTAAGCTGTGGAATGACCAAGTGTTATATGATACTTGTGACAGAAATCAATCATTTTCTTTGACTTGAAAACTACAACATTATTTTTGATAATTTTGTTAAGACAACCGAACCTAGACAGAATATTAGACTCTAGAAAACCTATTATTATATTATCAGTGGCCTGTCTAGAGGGAATAGCTTCTATCCATTTGGTGAATTAATCAGTTGTAATGAGGATCCATTTATGCTGAGCAGAAGAGGGTGGATGGATTTATCCAATGAAGTCAAGACCCCATTGTTGAAAAGGTTTTTCTGTGGAAATAGGTTTCAAAGGCAAAGGCAAAAGTTTTCTTTTTCCTTCAAAGATCTGACACTTGTGGTAGGAAGTTACAAATTTTTTAACATCTGAAAACAAGGTTGACCAATAAAATCCAGCTCTTAGAATTTTTTCAGTAGTTGACTTCCAGTAGAGATGCCCACCACAATCCCTTGCATGAAATTCTTGGAGTACTTTGTTAGATTCTTCTTTTAATAAACAGTTCAACAAAATGCCTTCATGATTTTTCCAAAATAAAGTATTATCCATAATCCAAAATTTTGAAGCTTTCATATTTAAAAACCTACTCGTAGTTCTGGATAACCCTAGAGGAACCAATAGGTTTTGTAGAACATATATAATATCAGCATACCAGGGGGAATCTAGAAAAGGCTGGCTGATCTGTGGAGTCGCCATCTCCTATTCGTTATCCAGTTCTGCAATCAGAGTTATGTTTAGGGCTTGGCAATTTGTTTCTGCCATGAGTTTGGCCAACCCCTGACCTTTAATTAATTTGGTAGGTTTTATCTCTATATCATATTCTAAAATAGTAGCTATCCATTTTCCCCTTTTGCCATCAAGTCCATCCTGTGTCGGGATATCTTTGACTACAACATTTGGAATATAAGCTACTACATGAGAATACAAAATATATACTATGAAATATTTAATAGCTTTTACCAAAGCAAAATCTTGTTTCTCCATTATTTTATACTTTAATGAGGCATCTCTAAGAGCTTTACTAAAAAAGGCTATTGGTTTTTCACATCCTTGATCATCCTTTTGTAGTAAAACTGCAGCTATGGTGTGTTCTGATGCAAAGGAAAAGATTATGAAGTCTCTGTCAAATTCTGGGCTTGTGAAGGCTGTTGTTTAAGTTAAGGCTAATTTTATTTCTTCGAATGATTGTTTAGCTTCTACTGTCCACTTAATAGTCGAATCTTTTTCAACATGTTATTCAATAATCTAATTAGTTCAGCTAAGTTAGAGATGAACCTTCTTAAAAAATTTATTTTTCCTAAAAATGCCTGAAGTTCTTTAATGTTTCTTGGGTGAGGTATTTGCAAGATAGCTTCAATCCTGGTTGGGTCAATCCAGATTCCATCTTTAGAGATAATGTGACCTAACAATTTTCCTTCTTCCAAACCAAATAAATGTTTCTTTGGATTCAGAGAAATTCCAAATTTTTTGCATTTAAGAAAAACTTGCCTGAGATGATCCAGGTGTTGTTGATCTAACTTTGAAAAAACCATTATATCATCAAGGTATATAACCAGGAAATCATGGATTTCCTTTGCAAAGGCAATATCCATTGCCCTTTGAAAGGTGGCCCCTGCATTTTTCAATCCAAAGGGCATTTTGACATACATGAAGGTGCCCCATGGTGTTGTGAATGTAGTTTTTTCTTGATCATTAGAATGGACTAAAATTTGGTTGTAACCTGAGAATCCATCTAAAAGTGAAACCCTTGTAGAACCTACTACTCTTTGCAGTATATGATCCATTTTAGGTAATGGATAGTTGTCTTTGAGTGAGACTTTGTTCAAATTTCTAAGGTCAACACACAGTCTGATTTCTCCTGTTTTCTTTCTTGTAGGGACAAGATTAGACACCCAATCTGAAAACCTAATGGGAGCAATGATTCCTGCTTCATACATTCATTTGATCTCTTTTTCAATGGAAGGTAATAAAACAGGATTAATTCTTCTTAGCTTTTTCCTAAAAGGTTTTTGATCTTCTTTCAAAGGGATAGTGTGTTGAATAATACTGGTATCATAGGATTTTAAGTCTTCGTAACTCCAGGCAAAAACATCCTGGAATTCTTTCATTAGTTCAATATATTTTAGTTTTTCATCAAGGGGTAATGATTTGGACAATTTTATCAGTTTAGGATTCTCTTGAGTTCCTATGTTGCATTCTTCAATGTCTGCTTTCAAGGGCTCCATCTTAGGCTTTTTAGGAATATCATTAGAGTCAAATAGGTCCTCCAAAGGAGTTAATCCCTTGGGTAATTGATTATCTTTGAGATTTATAACTTCAGTTTCATCATCAATTATTTCATCAATATCCATTTGCTTTAAATCCTGAATATCTGTTTTCATGAATTTAGTAGGGTGAAGCATGTTTATTGAGTTTTCTTCCAATTTGTTAATGTCTAACTCATTAGTGTGCTCAAAATCCGAAACTATGTCTACATCTATGTTAATGCTAGCAAATTCTTCATCTAATGTCAGAAAGTGATTAATCTGCTTATCGTTTTCAAAAACTTGCCAGTTCTTAAGATTATCAGGTATGGCTGGCCTGTGCCTAATCTCAGTAGTATACTGGTGATTGGGCTGAAAAGGCAATTTGCAGGTGCTGGCAAACATAGCCAGGCTATGAGCTTGCATGTTATGTTTTCTAGGAATAGTTGCAAGCTGGGTTTCTAAGAAAGTATTAAGGATTTCTATGACTGTTCCTCTGTAACGTCCTAATCTAGGATCTCTGGTTATGTAAACTCCTTTTATCTGTTTAACTATTAGTTCAGAATCTCCCATGATTGATACCCTTATGGCTCCTAATATTTTGACTAACTTGAGGCCTAGCAAGAGTGCTTCATATTCTTCCATATTGTTTGTACATTTAAAATTCAACCTATAGGCATGTCCTTCCACATGATCATTCTCTAAGTTATAGACCCATACACCTGCCCCTGCACCTAATTTGTTTACTGAACCATCAAATTCTAAATGCCATAAAATTTCATGTTCATAATTTGTATCTGGGGTAGTGTAGTCTTTCTTAACTAGAGTATTTGGATTTTCTTTATCATCTGGTTTTTCTTTATCATCTGATTTTTCTTTATCATCTGATATCTATTGAATTTGGACAATTGACCTTTCATTTAGAATTTATTTTGGTTTTGTTGCTATGTCTTTAGATTTTTTAATTTCTTTTGGTTCTGCTACTATACCATTTGGAATATCTTCTGGATCAGTTTCAACATTATAGAGAATAAAGGAATCCATATCAGAATGTACTGAGTAAATGGGAAAGTTTTGAGGCTTCTCTTGACTACTCACCACATACTTCATTAAAGTTTCTCTATATAGCTTCTTTGGTTGTCCAAAAACAGATATGGTAGGATATGACATGTCTAATTGTAGAGACCCTTGAAGTTTGGCACCCCAGTATTTGGACAACAGCATGCCATACTTGGGTGGAATGTCTGTTACTACTATGTCCATAATTATAATTTTGGCAGGGTATTGAACCAATGAAACACATAAGTCCTTTATAATACCTAAACACCTCACTTGATTGGAATCAAAGGAAAATAAATCCCTATAGGGTCTAGTGATGTCTAGGTTGAGTTTCTCCATAACAGACTTGGGCATCAGGTTGTGAGAGGGACCAGAGTCGAACATGGTATTATGAAAAATATTACCATGGATATTGAGACTGACATAGAAAGGTGGTATCCCTCCTTCCAGTGGTTTCCCATTTACTTCAGGGCCAAAAATCAACTCGGGCTGGTCATCAAAGAGATTTACAGAATCTGCATTTTCAATGATATTTAATGATTTGTTTATTTGAGACCTGTAAACATCATGTTTAACCAATTCTGTCAAAGGAACCGAAATTTTAAGCTTGGCTACCTCTGCTCCAAGATTAAAGGGCATGATTGTTTTGTCAGTTTGAACCTTTGGGTTTCTGGCAAAAATGTTTTCTATGTTTTCTTCTATTTCAGGATTTGGGACATCCTTTGCTGATTTTTCTGATGCGATCTTTTGAGGCTCTTCCACTGTTTCCTTGGAGGGAAGTGAAGTGGAAGGTTGTTCATTGTTGGGCTGGTTATCAGAAACATCTTCTATGGTGGGGCTAGAGGGATTTTGATTTGTTCTTGAAAGGATCTGAAGTGTTTTGGTCACTGGAACTGTTTTACCCTTTTTAGGTTGATTAGGACCTGTTTTCTGGTTTGTTTCAGGGTTATCAATACTTTTTCTACTTCTTAAATTATACTACTTATGTACTTCAAAAATAGCAGAGTCATATCCCTGTCTGAAATCAAATGACTCTCCTGTTTGGGTTTTAAATTGTTGCAGCACATGGGACTCTTGGTCATCCTGAGTTAGGGATACATCTTCCTCACCATCCGGACCCATTAAATTTATCTGAGTGTCTTGCTCAAGGTATAATTCTCCTGGAAAGGCGGTCTGATATTCTGGTCAGGAATATTCTTACCAGTATTTTGATTCTATTTTTTTCTAAAATTAGGATTTCTCCCTGAATTAGCCTGTTGGCCATCCCAAGGAGAATTTCTTTCAATTATGTCAACTCTGTCAATTTTTTTTCCATTCCTTTAACAATAGCATTGAGCTTTTGTTCAAAGGGTTAAATTTCATCTTTTGTAGGTATTCTTCTCTCATTCCTACCTTTGGCTCTTTTGGGAAGTAGGTTAGCCTCAACACTTACAGCTACGCTTTGAATTTGTGCCAAAGAGGGAGGGTTCCTTTGTATTAACTGGAAAGCCATATATGAATCAAATCCATCAGGAAATTTGATCAAGGCTAAACCAGGTGGGGGCCTAAGGTCAACTGGAATGGCACTATAAACACTATTGAACCTAGTGCAATAGTCCTGAACGGTTTCATGAGGCCCCCTTTTAAGGTTCTCATATTCAGATAAAATCTGAAGGGGGTCCTTCTTTTTCTCCCACCTATTCAGGAATTGTTGGTAAAGGATTCTTAAACTGTCTATGCTTTGGGGAGCTAAAGATCTAAACTAGGTTCTAACTTCTCCAGCTAGACTTTGGACGAAAATTCTCATTTGGACATCTGCTGTGTCAATCTCATGAAGTTCAAAGTAGTCTGTCATTTTCCTAGTATGCTGCTGAGCTGTGTAGGTCCCAGTGCCATCAAAAGTAGTAATTTTACTCTGATAATCCTGTGGCATAGCACCTGGGGTAGCAGGCAACACAAGAGGAGCATATCTATTGGCCATGATTGTAGGTTGGGCAGGAGTTGGGGTAACAGGTGGTGTCTGGGTTGTGGAAGAAGAACTAGAGGTAGTAGTAGGATGTTGAGTGATGATTGATTGAAGAGGGAGTGAAGGGATGAAGGGAGGAGTGGAATGGATTTTAGATGAGTGAGGGAATAATGATGAACTGGCAGAAAGAGAAGTAGTCTCAGAAAGTTTAGGTGTTATATCGTTGGTAAGAAATGACTGAGTGGAATTATGTAGATATCGATCAATTGACAAATTGGCTCGTTGGGTTTCAAGTTCTCTAAGGAATTATGGATCTTGGACTACGTCCAATAATTCACTGTCAGATGTAGTTCTAAACAGAGAGAGTTCAAAGTGTTCGTCAAAAGGAAGATATTCAAGGAAAAGCCACTCAACTGGACATGATTGTGATCTGAACAAGGGTTTAGGACTTAATGAACTTTCTTGCCTTCTAATGATTCTTGGAATCAGGTTAGGATTTTCAAACACAGGGGGAGGATTTGGATCAGGGTTAGCCCTAGTGTAATGAGTTCTTCCTGAAGCCAGATTTCAAGCTTTTCAATGCTATTCTTTTATGGATTTTCAAAATAAATTCAAAATAACTTCAAAATAATCCTTTAAGATTCTTTAAATTCAAACTTTATGTTTCTCAAAGGTTTATTTAACTGAGGATTTGGGATCCCCAGTATGGTCGCCACTATGTTATCACTTAGATTTTCCTTTGAAGTTATTGGAAGAAGGAAAGGATCTGAGGTAACCACAAACCAATTTTTTAAGTACAGAATCTAGCCAATCTGTACTCAAAGAGGGCTCTCTCTTTATGATTTAGCTTTGTTTAAAAAGATTTTAGGCTAGTTATAAATATTCAAATGAGGTAGTTTTGTTTGAGAATGGTGGAGTTCTAAAACAAATGGGCAAACTAGGCTTTTAGGCCATTGGGCTGTGGAGTCAAATAGGGATAGATCACTAGAATAAGTCAAATTGCTGAGGTAGGATTTCAACAGGCAGGATAGCAGAGTAAAAACAAACTTTGGGGCTTGAATGGATGATTTTTCTGCTCAAAACAAGAGGGAAATCAAGAATCCTCAAGTTAGGATTAGAAAGAGGAAAGGAAGATAGGTCAACCAACATAAGGCAATTAAGAATCCTATACCAGGGACTTATTAGAGAAAACTACAGGGATAGAGGAGCAATTAAGAATTCCTTTATCAAAATAGTTTAGAAGAAAACATGTAAATGGTAGACTGTTGATAGCAAAGAGCTATAAAGCTAATTCTGATATACTTTGACTATTTTACCATTTAGATTTCAGATGCATGAAACATTGAAACATATTGAAAACACATAAAATCACAAGGATAGAATACTTATTTGCAATTATACTGCACGAGAATCTGATGAAATGTCCTCAACTTTCATTCCTTTTCCAACAAAAATCCAGATTTGATTACAACAACTTTCTTAACTTTACAACATAGACTTACAAAGATGTTATAGAATCCACCCTCAATACTTCGAATGGAGAAGTATTTATACAAAAATTACATCAAAATATCTCATAACTACATGAGATTTATTCTAGGGAATACAAAATATCTTTTACAAAAATATAGAGACAGATGTAAAGCTGATTGTTGCTGTCCCTCTATTCATGGAAGAGTTGGAGGTTGAAGCCCAAATTTGCCTCTTGCTTTTGCTTTGGTAATTGTGTGCTAGATCCTTGTTTACTTTTCCCTACTGATACTATTTACCTATTTATTGGATACTCTTTACCTATTTACTAGACTTTACCTCAGTGAAGATTTTATTTTACCTTAGAGTTACCATAGTAACTTACAGGATTACGAGCATATCAGTCCACCATTCTTCATTGGGTATCTTCATCCTGATCAATTTTCTGTATATTTCATCGGCCTCAATGTGCTTTGCAAAATTGGGTTGAGATGTGAATAAGTGTTTCACTTCATGCTCAATATAAAAAAGGTTTTCAAAGCCATCATATAACACTTTTCCTATGGGTAGTGCTTTCACTGTTGAAAAGTTGGCTTGATTTCTGGCCTGTTGGTGCAGTATGTCAATGTAGTCTTCATGCTTCATCAGCTTGTCATTTATGACCAATAAATTTGGAAGTCCTTTTTCTCTCAGAATGTTATATTTTATCATAAACTCATCAATGTCTTCTTGGATACTTTGACATCTTCTTTCCAGGTTAAGCATCAAGTTATTTTTGATCAAAACTCTCTTGATTTCAAGGATGGTACCAGTCCTGTCTTCTATATCATTTTGATCTAGTTCTTCCCTGCTTTGGCTATTCAAGAAATTGATTAATTGAATTGCCTCTTCAGGTTTCTCCCCCAATTCTTCTCTAGTCTTTTGTATAACCTATGTAGCTAGTTTCATTAAATCAATTTGTTCAAAGATAATCTGAATAGAAGACCAAATGTCATTAATGGAATTAATGATATTGGTCCTTAAAATATCTCTAATATCTCTTAAGGGCTTTTCAAATGTTAAGTCCTTCTCTAAAGTTTTTATTCTATCAGTCATCCTCTTGTTCTTTCTCTCCTCTTTAGTGTAATTTATCTGCGATACCTCATAATTTTACCCCAAGCTAGCAACCTTTTCTTTTAATTTTTGTATCTCAGTTGCTTGGATTTTTATTTCCTCCATGGACTTGATTAAGTCCTCTATTTGCTGTGTTGAAGTTGTTGTTGTTTCAGAAGTGCCTATTGGTGTTGTCACTGGTTGAGCTGTTGCTAAAGGAATGTTTCGTGCCAAAGCGGATGCAATAGTAGATGGCACCGCTGTAGAAATTATTGGTATTATAGTTGGAGGCAAGGTGGTCGACTCACCCTGTTTGGATTGCAAGGCTTTTTCCAACTCTTGTTCTGTTTCCTTCAGCTGTTCATTTAACTTTAGGACCAAGTCCATAATTTCCTCCTCATTCTGTTTCTCAATGACTTCTGCAGTTTGTGGATGTATGAGGGGAGGGAGCTTGAGTTGTTTTCTGAGTGCAACAATATCTTCATTCTTCTTTTTTATCAAACTCTCAGCTGCCTTAACATCTTTGGGATTATGACCCAACTCAATCACTAGGTCTTCTAATGACTTCATTTTAGTGTCCTTAACTTGAGAAGGGGATTTTTCTAATTGTGCTGTAGTATTGCTCAAAGAATTTTGCAACTGATGTGCAATGATGGCTTTACTGGTTAAAGTGGAATAGACCATCTCACCCATTTTCTTGTGGAGCTCAATTTGATCAATTGGGTGGATATCTTTAGCAAGAACTTCAAAATTGGTCTTCAAGTAATCAGCCATGGACTGTGGCTGTTGTACTGTTGGCTTCAAGAAGCTCATCTACATTTTTCCCTCTTTGATGTCAAAAGTTGACATCAACCTTGTTTAATTTGTGGGAGCCATTTTCATATATTTGGCATAGGTTTGAGCTTTGAGCTGCTCATTCCTAGTCTTGATTTCTTTGTACCTTTCCTTCAAATCCTAGCTTTTCTCTGATGCTACTCTAAATGATGACACTTCCACACTTGGTTGCCTACTTAGTATTTGAGTTTGAGAAGCAGATGGTGTCTCTCCTGCTACTGTGGTCTGTACTGTGTCACTTCTGGTTTCTTCATACTCCTGCTTGGACAGAGGATTCAATCTTGTCCTTTTAACATATGCCTGATCTAGTGGCACTGTTGAAGGACTAGCCTCACTCCTGCTTCTTTTTTGATTTTGTTCCTCATTGAGAGGAGTTTGTAATACTGGAGGATTGCCCATGTTTGTTTCAGTTTGGGTCAATTCCTCAGAAATGCTCAGTGACCCTGAATCTTTCCTTGGTTCTGAAGTCTCTAGTTGCCCTGATGTCTTTGGTTGTACTGATGTTTTTGCACTGTGCTCCTGTGTTGGCCTTTGTGATGAATCTTCAGGCACCTGTTCAAAGGAATCTATATCAAGTCTCTTTTCTAAATCTTTCATAACATTCTCTACTTCAACTTGTGTGCTATCTGGTTCTATAAGTGTTCTCTCCACCCATTCATTTCGATTTGCATATTGTTCTATCTCTGTAATTCTATGATGAATGTAGGGGGATAGTTTATGTTTCTGTCTTCTGTCACATATGAAGCTGTGGGGATCATAAATCCATATGAAACTTTTCTTCAATCTCATTTTCTCAAGGGTTTCCTCTGCTTCCTGCCCTGCTTTTCTGTTGTTGCAAATGAATGGTCCTAAGTGGTCTTTTATCCTTAATTGGGCTTTCTTCTTTGCCTTCATGAAGTGGATTTCATTGGAGTTGATAATTTGCTTGTAGTATTCTAGGGCAAATAATCTCATGGGAAGGTAATTGGGTAGCTTGAAGGGAGGCAATTCACATCCATAAATCCTAATCTCGGTATGGTTCTGGTATAAATACCAGTCCCCAACCTTGTATTGTTTAGATAACTGTAGAATTCTTTTGATATCATCACTAATTCTGGGAGGTGGACTTCCTATCAACATGGTAGTGACTGGATGCACAAAGTTATCAATGAAATCTATATAAGGATATGGAGAAGAAGGTGAATTATGAAAAATGGAAGTCCAAAATATGATTGACCTAGGGTTCCCTCTAGTGTCAAGCTTTTGCACAGAGAAAGGGAATTTGTCACTCTGATAATAAAGGAAAAGATGATAAAGAATTGAAGAATATTTAAAGACTCTCTCATTCTCTAATCTCATGAATTGGTCATGCATCTTGTCAGCAAGGAATGTGGCATAGTCAAATTTGGATGCAGGAGGTTGACCAGGGGTGTTACACTAAAATTTGTCACCATGACTATTTGTAGTCAGTATGGCTCCATCAATAACCATACTGTCCTCCTTGGCAAGTCTTATGCCTCTGCTCCTCATGTCAAACTCCAAAAAGAGAGAAAGCCTTTAAAAAATCAATATAACTCTGGTTCCGCACTTTCTCTTACTCTTACCTGCGGGCACGCACCTCAAGTACATAATACCTGCGTACTTGTACACTCTGTCTGTAAAGGGGTGGGTGCGTACCCCTGTAGAAGTCAAAAGGTGCAAGTTTTACTTCAAAAAACTTACTTGCGGTCGATTCTAGAGCATTCTAGAAGATGGTTTGACGTGGATTGAGTGCCTCCAGATGGTTCATGCATCCCAATGAAAGAGGAACTTATCCCATGAAGAGGGGAGCTATCCCTTTGAAAGAGGGGCTTATCCCATTGATGGTGGACCTCTTTAACTTCCTCCAAAGCATTATAAATACAGGCATTGGGCCAGAGGCAAGGGAGGTTGAAAGCTGAACATTCCTAAGGGTAGATGCTGCTGAAATTAGGACTCCCTTATAGAGCTTGAGAGGAGAGATCACATTCCTTTCTTAGCTTCATTTGGAAGTGGGTGAGCTGATCAAAGTAGAGGAGAACTCTTGCTGGACCCTGGGAGGGACCTGCACAACACCAAGGCATTGGTTGTAAGGTTTCTTTTGTTTCCAATTAATACAATTAAGTTCATTTTTCTCAACAAGTTGTTATATATAATTTGTTTCATAAACTCCTTGGTCTTTATGATGAATATGTTTTATTATATGAGTTATTCAGGTGCTATGTAATCGTTTGCTTGTTTGTGTATGCAGGCTTCAAGGAGAGGAGCTCATCTGGATCGAAGAGGCTTGGCCACTACAAACAACGTTGGACTAAAGGTAAGCCTTAAACACCTGGTTGCTTTTATTTTAAATGCATATTTAGGGAAAGATAGTGCTTGATTGTTTTGTTTGTCACTAGAAAAGCCTTAGTTTCTAGGGAGGTCGGTTTTGTTCGCAAAATTGACTCTTTCCGCATGACAAAATGGCGACTCCGCTGGGGAATCGATGGATTTGATTGATTTCTCTTTTGATTGATACTTTGATTTGAGAAACATTGATTTCTTTCTAGTTTTTGACTGATTGACTATGAATTTGGGTAGAATAGCTTAGGATTGAGTTAGTTTTTTATTTTTCTTGTTTTTGAGAGAAGTACGCACCCTCTGAGTTAAGCACAGTGCGTACCTGTACGCACTTCTGCTTTGCACACAGAGCGTGGCCGCACCTGTGCAAACGGGCTGCCTGCGTACCCTGTCAAAAGTTTAGAAAATTTCAATTTTTTCCTTTTTTACCTATTAGATCTTGTTTATAGCTTATTTTTTGCTGCCCAGATCCACTGGTTACCTGTCAGAAGTTTTCATCTAGGCTTGTTTCATTAGCATCAAGGGTTTTAGTGAAGTTCATAGAAATTCTAGCCCTAGGTTTGATTTTTGTATTGGTCTTGTAGTGACTCTGGATTTAGAAGTTGTAGAAACCTTGGATATCCCTGGTCTTTTCAGTCTTCTTAGGAGTTAGACCATTCGTAAAATCCACCTTTGTTTAAGAAACCTACCGTTGTGTTGTCTCTTTGCGGAATTTCGAGAAGGCTTGTTTGTTAAGATGTGAATTTCTTTCTTAAGAAAAATAACAAGAGCTTTTTATTTTTGCTTTTGACTAATTTATGATTCTGCATGAATTAGTCCTTGGTTGAATTGTAACTGAGTAAAACAACCTGGAATTATATTTTGTAGGCTTTTACCTCATTGGATTTGCTTTTAGGTAAATTTCTCTTAGATTTTCATAGATCTTAAAATTGATTTTTGTTAAGTAGTTTTACATGCTTTGTTAAAATAGGAAAAATACAAAATCTCTTTTGAAGAAAGTTTGTTTTAGTAGCGTTTGAAGTCTTTGAAAAAGAGAAAGGAAGTTTTCGTGAAATAATTAGTGGTCTTGTGTTGTGTGCTTTGGAAAAGATAAAGAGATTTTTTCTTTGATTTTCATTGCTAAGAAAGTTGTCTTTATAAATTTTGCATTCTCCAACTCTCTTAGCTAGGGAATTCATTGAAAAGGAAAGATTGTTTTTTCATCCTAGGTGCATCTTTTTAGTGGATTTGAGTCGAGTCTACACATCATAAGTTTCATCTCCGCTACCTTTTGTCCTAAAGAAAAGCCATAAAAAATAACGCTTAAAGTAAAATTAACTTAGTAACTTTTTATTTACTAGGGCTTTGATACACCAACATAGATCAGGCTAGTGTCTTGGAGTAGGAGAGTAATTCACTCTCCAAGACAGTAAAAACAAACAAGTAGCTTATCTTGCGGTAGGATAAATCCAATTGTTACATTTATGCTCTAGGAAAGCTCCTCTTAAAGGAGAAGCACGAGATCGTGTTCGAACCAGTGAGGGGATCAATCCTCCTTCATTGGGAACGACGCCATATATGCACGTACTACAAACGGTAAACCTCGGATTAACCATTGTCGAGGAGCCTGGGGTCACTTGTCGGTAAACCTTGGATTATTGTCAAGGAGCCGGCAAGGGGATTGAGCTTGTTACTCTGCCCTTGCGTGCGTATCGGATCGTAGACTGTTCCCCCAGGTATATTTGTTGCTGTTGGTGACCTTAGTGACTATTATCTTTAGGATTCTTCCTAAGGTGACGGTGGAGGGAAGATCCCACTGTACCTGGAGCAGACGTCGGCTAGACTCACTTGGATTTTCTGGGGGGTTCACTTCACTCGAGACGGTTATTAGTGGAGGAACTTGTGCCAGTCTATTCATTAAGCAGGTTGCCGGGGTAACTGTTCCACCCGCCATTTCTGTATTGAACTCTGCGATGTTGGATTTCATCACCAACTAGCGTTTTCAGTACGGAAAGTTACTATTTGTGTGTGGTTTGATGCCCTAGATTCTTTAGGCGTGTGATTCGAATTTGTTTGGTTCTTTAGAGACTTTAGGCGGTTTTCTTTGAGATTTTACTTTGTTTGCGTGTGTAGTAGTTAAAAGTTTTTAGCTGTGGCTGAATTACCAAGACAGTCCCGTAGACTTCGGGGCCAGTCTCCTGAGGTTGTAACCGTGGCTGATTTGTTGAGGAAGTCCCGTAGACTTCGGGGCCAACCTCCTGAAGAAGTCCCGAGCCATTACGAAGGTTTGAAAGTCCTCGTAACTCCTAGTGGCAGTAAAGTTGGGTCACCTGAAGAAGGAGAGTCTTCGTTGGTTGTTCATCCTGATTACTAAACTCTAGAAACAGGTTATAATCCTGAAGCTATTTCAGTTTCCGAACTTGCTGGTAGCTTTTCATCTACTAGTGATATAGGCGAAGAACCTGAGATATCTGAACCTGTTACTCCAACATCGGGGTTTGTCTCTCCAACTTCTAGTGCTCCTAATTCACCTAGGGTAGAAAGAGTAATCACCGAAAATCTTCCTTCTGGTTTGATAGCTATTGAAGAACTTGCTCCGGAAGAAGAAATAGGCATCCCTATCCCTGAAAATCAACCTGTTATTGATCTAAGGGAGCGTGAATCAATTTTTTACAGTCCACCTAGAAGTACTACTTGGTATCTTTCTTTAACTAATTATTTGGAAAACCCAGGGTTAAGTTTTTCACCACCTCGTGCTCCTTATCAACCTAGGGGTTTTTATACTCCCATAAATATGTCAGGTCAGTCGTCCATGTTTACTCAATCGTCTGAATCTTTTTTGTACGATGGTCCTTCCGTTCCCTTTGGGTATCAGTCACTTTCTGGTACTTTTTCGGGAGCATCTCCTCAACCCATTGAACAAGGGTTATTCACTGGAAGCAATGGTGCAAAGCCGTTGAGCATAGAAGACATTCTTATGATGTCATGTTCTATTCCCAATTCTCAACCTCAAGGTGGCCAGTTACCGCCTGGGGGGCAGCCTCAATTAACGCCTGGGGGGCAACCTCAAGGTACAAAATTTGCATCTGGGGGGCAACCTCAAGGACAGTACGTGCCTACGGTGCATTACGTTCCTCAAGGTCAACCCCAGACTCAATATGTACCCCAAGGTCAACCCCAGTATCAATTTATACCTCAAGGTCAACCCCAGTATCAGTACATGCCTCAAGGGTATCTACCCCAAGGTCAGTACTCGAACCAAGGTTTCCAACCACCCCAAGGTCAATCTTATGTTCAAGGAACGGGAAATGTACCTTTCAATTATCAATCCTACCCTCAACCCGGTTTTGGATCTCAATATTCTCAACCTGTTATGGGTCAGTACCCCGGAATGAACATAGTGTGGGATCCATCGCAAATTCAACAGGTGTTGCAGCCAAATGTACAGTTGTCATCTCAAACTGGACAACCCTTAGTTTTTGGTTCACCCCAGCAACCAGTCCAGTCTAATATTCAAACTTCTGTACCTTTGGTAGTTTCTCAGTCTGGGCCTATTGCGCCTAGTACTCCATCTCAAACGACTGCTGCAACTGCCGCAACATCTGTTCAATCTACCCCACCTACTTCTGGAGTATCGACAGCTCCGGTTTCTACTGTTCCTGTATCTACTCCTCAGACATCTTTACCACCGTCTGGATCCACGATTCAAACTACGGTTCAGATGCCTGTAGGAAAACCTGGTTTAAGTACGGTTGTCACAAGTCAACCACAATTCACTTATCAACCATACCAGGGACAGTACCAATTCGGTCCTGCTGTCTAACAGCCAGTTTATCAGTATCAACCGTATCCTGGGTACACTTATCAACAACCACAACAACCCCAGTACGGTCCGGTTAATCCTGGTTTTCCAGGAGGATACAATATCCCGAATGCGATTCCTATTCCTAGTTATCCTGGATATCCTCCTCCTGGGGCTGGTCTCATGACCCAGAGTTTTAGGGATCCTAATCGGCAGCTACTGTTTATCGCAACTTTGGACTTACCAGACTTGTCGCGCCTAACGAACGATCCAATTAATTATCTTCCATTTTGGCCGCTAATGCCGAACAAGTTGCTCAGTGACATTCCCAAGTTCGAAGGTAAATCCGGAGAGGACCCGTCGAACCATGTGATGACTTACCACCTCTGGTGTGCGTCTAACTCCATCACAGATGATTCGATCCGCTTACGTCTTTTCCAGCGCACTCTCATTGGTCTTGCGGCCAAGTGGTATATTGAGTTATCACAGGCCTCTTTTTATAATTTTAGTCAGTTAGCTACCTCGTTTTTAACTCATTTTCAGTTGCCGGTCAGATATGATAATGGCACGGAGTTACTAACTTCATTAAAGCAATCGACGTCCACTTATATTTCCGATCATATTCATGAATGGAGACGTCAAAGGCGGTTAGTGAAAGTTTTTATTCCGGATCAAATCTTGGCTGAGTGGTTTGTAAAATCTTTGTTGCCAAGGATCACTGAAGATGTTGCTAAAGCCGGAGTTGTTACTGAGGAGCAAGTGATTTCTCAAGCACAGTACCTTGACTTAGTTTATACTCAGTCAGGTACGTTACACGAAAAGATCCCCGATCTTCCCAAGTCAAATCAAATCGCTGCAGCTCCTTCGGGATCTCATGCCGCTGATGGTATGATTGGTACGGTTAACACTAAAAGTAAGAAGAAGTCTTCCAAGAATTCTTCTCCTATCATAACCTTGCCTGATTCCCCGACAAGAGATTCTTCTGCAGAGGTTTCCGCCGATGTTCACGTTGTAGAATCATCTACGACTAAATCAAAATCCGGTGGAAAGAACAAAGGAAAGAAGAAGAATAAAGCAGACAAAACTCCAAAGGAGAAAACTGAAAAATTGGAATCCAATGATGAAAAGTGCAAACCTCGTTATCCATGTCTCATTTGTGACGAAGAACACTTTACAAGAGACTATCCACATCGAACTCCTGCTGTTTTGAAGGATCCATTTCCAAATCAAGATAGCAAGATGATAGGTTCTTCCTCGAGTGCCAATGCAGAACCCATATTGATGATGTCCCATGTAAGGATTGCGACTCGATCACAAGATTATGGTAGTAAAAGTCCTGTTGATGGCAAAGAAGCAGAATCTTCTCATTCTAATCCATCAACCTCAGCTCCCGGTTCCGATCCACTACAGATTAAGAAGCCTAATCCAGACTTAGTAGTCAAACCGCCCCCCAAGGGTATACTTCGAAAGTTTGCTTTCAATCCACATGCGAGAGCGGCCCAGAATTATAACATTGTTGAGGACTTAGCTGTTTCACCCTCAGCAATGTCGGCTTTGGAAGTGCTGCAATCATGCCTAGCACAGCGTAAATTACTTTTGTCGGCTATCGGAGCTGTTGATGTTCAGGACCCGAACCTAATAATCTTTGATCTGGAAAATAGTACACCGCGTTTACCTCATCAGATGGCTTTCCAGATCCCAGTGATAGTCAAAAACAGGCCTATTCATCGGACTGTAATTGATGAGGGAGCTTCAACATGTATTATGTCGATACAGTGTTGGAGATCGCTTGGTTCTCCTTCACTAAATCAATCCCCGACAATTCTTAAGGCCTTTGATGGCTGTGGGTTTCATCCTTTTGGCATTCTACAAAATTTGCCTATAGGGGTTGAAGGAAAAACCGTTAGTCTAGATGTGGAGGTGGTTGATGCCCCTCTAGACTACAACCTTCTCTTGGGTCGAAGTTGGTCTTACGCTATGACAGTGATCATTTCATCGGTCTTCCGAGTAATAAAGTTCCCACATAATGGAAAGATCGTAACAATAGACCAGCTGCCTTACTTTTCATCTGACCCAGCCTCTTCAGAGAGTATTCAGCATGTCGGTAGAACGACTATCCCATATAAGGATGTTGGAGTAGGATTAGTTAAAGATGCCGGTTTACTGGGAACTTTTCCTTTTCCTCCAATCAACGCATCATCTTCATTTGCAACCATTCATATGATTACATCAGACACTATTTTTTATGACAATCCTTGGATCGTTCCTTCTGAATCTGAAATAGACTCATTTGGTAATTTTATGCCTTTGAGTCCATATGAAATTGCCTATGAAGCCGTGCAGTCTTTTACCGACCCGTGTTCAACCGAAAAAGACTTAATGAATGTGGTCTGTGAGGAATCACTTTTCACATCAACCTCGGATTTAACTACGTTTTCTGAACTTGTTCACTCTGATGAGCAAATTCGTGAAATCCTATGTGTAGATGATTTACCATGGGAAGATCTCCATCACAGATCTTCGTTTTTACCTGAGGATGATCGTTTTGAAAATGATTTCTCATCAATCTTTACGACTGAATATGTCAAGGAACCTCAGAATCCAATGGAACATCCCGATTCAGAGTTAAATTTGGGAAACATCTCTCGAACTATTCCCATTGACATTTCAGTTAAGCCTGGAATTGTTGAGAACATTCATATAGGTGCCTCGTGTACAGATGACAAAATTCAAATATATAAGGCCCTATTTCAAGAATTCCGCGACGTGTTTGCCTGGTCCGGAGCAACTTTTCAAAGGGCGATGTCTTATGCGTTTCATGACATCAAACACATTGTGCAACCGTATCTCGATGATTTGCCCGCTCATTCATTACATCGAGCTGATCACCTCATCCACTTACGTGCAATGTTCATGAGGTGTAGGCATTATCGTATTCGGTTGAACCCACACAAATGTGTCTTCTGTATAGAAACGGGTCGATTACTGGGATTTGTAGTTTCGAAAGCGGCATTCGGGTTGATCCCTCGAAGGTCGAAGCTATTATCAATTTGCCTCCTCCTTCGAGTCTTCGCCAACTCCAAAGTTTGCAGGGGAAAGCAAATTTTTTACGATGATTCATTCCTAACTGCGCTGAGATTACAAAGGGTTTTACACGGTTGTTGAAACAGAACGCTCAATTCTCTTGGGATGAGATAGCTCAGAAATCTTTTGATGCACTCAAGCACGCGTTGACCCATGCACCGTTGCTGCATCCTCCCGACTACAACCAGGATTACTTTTTGTATCTCGCCGCCTCCCATTCCACCATTGGAATGGTCTTAGTTCAGGAAGATGAATTCAGAACGGAACATGTGATATATTACCTTAGTCGAACGTTAAACCCAACTGAGCTAAAATACTCACATGTGGAGAAATTGGCATTGGCAGCCGTTCAAGCTGTCCAACGTTTTCGTCACTACATTTTACTACGTAAAACTACAGTCATTTCGGATTGCAACCCTATGATCTACATTTTGACCAAACAATTGCTAGGGGGAAAGTACTCTAAATGGATTGTTATCCTGCAAGAGTTCGACGTGGAGTTTGAGAAATCTAAGTCTAAGAAATCTTTAGTTTTTGCAGAGTTAATGTGTGACTTCCCGCGTGCTGACATGGAAACTGTGGCAGAGGAGCCCATTACAGACAAATCTTTGTTTCTAATCAGCACTTTAGATCCGTGGTATGGGGATATCATCGTCTATTTCCACACCCAATCCTTTCGGCCCGAAGTTTCAAAGTCGGAACATCAGAAAATTCGATTCCAGTCCCAACAATACAAAATTATTGGAGATACTCTTTATCGCCGTGGGGCGGACTCTATTTTTCGATGTTGCTTAACTCACGAAGAGGCTGAAAGGGTTCTAAATGACTGTCACTCTGGAGCGTGTGGCGGTCATATGTCTGGGTATGCCACAACCCAAAAGATATTGCGCGCTGGCTACTTCTGGCCGTCCTTGTTTAAAGATTGTATTACTGCGGTCCGAAAATGCCACAACTGTCAAGTGTTTGATCGAAAGATGCGCGCTCCACCTACTCCTCTCCACCCTATAATTTCAGTTGGTCCTTTTGCCAAATGGGGTATCGATTTTATTACATGTAACCCTCACTCGGCCGGGGGGCATGCGTATATCATCCTTGCGGTAGATTATTTTACTAAGTGGGCCGAGGCGATGCCTACATTCGAGGCAGATGGCAAGATAGCTGCAATTTTCGTGTTCAATCATATAATTGCTAGGTTTGGTGTCCCACAAGCGATAATCACTGACCATGGGCGCCATTTTCGAAACGTTATGATGACAGAACTTACAGGCCAGCTTGGTTTACGTCACGATAGCTCAACTCCTTATTATCCACAAGCGAATGGTTTGGTTGAGTCCATCAAAAAAGTTTTAGTTATCATGATCCGACGAATCATTGGTATTCATTGGTCGAATTGGCATAACATGTTATTTTCAGCGCTTTGGGCGTACGGAACCTCAGTGAAAACATCAACAGGGTTCACTCCTTTCCAACTAGTTTATGGTTTGGAAGCTGTGCTACCCATTGAATGCGAAATCCCGTCACTGCAAATGGCCATCGAGTTACTTCCAGCTACTTCCGAAGAGGAAAAGCGTTTATTATACTTAGCTCAATTAGATGAGAATTGACGTGATGCTGCATTGGCGATCGAGACTCACGCAAAACATATGAGAATTGACGTGATGCTGCATTGGCGATCGAGACTCACGCAAAACGTATGAAAGCTCAGTATGATCGAAATGTGACCCCTCGAAATTTTTCGGAAGGAGATCTAGTGTTATTGTATGATCAAGCTAATGATAAATTAGGTGTTGGAAAATTCGTTCCTATGTGGCATGGGCCCTATATTGTCAAGCGAAAGCTAGCAAAAGGGGCCTATGAGTTGGTAGACTTTGACGGGGACTCTTTAGGTAAACCCAGAAATGGTCTTTACTTGAAGAGGTATTATGCCTAAAAGATGGGTATGGAGAATTTTTAGTTAGGTTAGTTTTTCTTTCTAGCTGGTGTGTTTGTTAGTTTAGACAGTGTGCTTAGCTTAGAGAGTGTGTTTTCGTCGTTATTTCTGCTTATCTTGGTTTTACTCTTGATGTTGCAGATGTCGATGCCTCTCCAAACATACATTGGTTTCGCTGATGGTGCTTGTCGTAGTACACGGAATATCTCTTCCGCAGCTTGGGTTATCTATTCGCCCTCTGACGAGTTAGTTTCTATGCATGGGGTAAGCCTCGGTCAAACAACAAACAACATTGCCGAGTACAGTGCAGTGATTGAGTTATTGTCCGAATCTATTTCATTTGGGATTCGGAGTTTGATAGTGAGGTTAGATTCTGAACTCGTTGTATTGCAGCTTAATAGAGTGTATGCCATTAGAAATCCAGTGTTATTAAGGTTATTTTTGAGAGTGCGTCTCTTGGAACGTGAGTTTGATTATATTGAATATCAGCATATTCCAAGGTCTTTAAATACATTAGCAGATGCAATTGCTTCTCGAATGTTAAATAGACATTTGCAATAATCATACATGTAAATTTAAAACCATTCCATAACATGATTTACAAGATAAGTCGGTAATAATGATATATATATATATATATATATATATATATATATATATATATATATATATATATATATATATATATATATATATATATATATATATATAGGAGTGTGTCAAAAAATACATCGTCTTGGATCATAGGTTGAAAAACACCTTATGATCGGCAAAAATGATAAGTACAAAAAACCAAAATGTCACATGTGTCTACAAAACGACCATCCAATCACTGGTGATGATCTCTATATGACACCACTGTACGAGCCACCCTACACAAGAACCTCCTAAAAGGTCCTGGGACCCCGACTACATAGCGCTGAAGCCTGATTGGAATATCATCTATGGTAGTCTCCGGTATATCTGCTGTAAGACGCTCCAGGTCACTTTCCAACTCAGCCAAAGTCTCTGTGGCCTCCTCCTGTGGGGCCGGTGCCGCTGCAGCTGGTAGTCTCCTCTCGTAATGCCAGAGATTGGCTGGACGTCGTGGGCCTACATCTGCATTTTGAAAATCATTACTATCAGTTTTGAGACGATATAAAACAAACAAAAATAATAGATAGTTTAAAAAACTTGTGAAAAATGAAGTTACCTGTATCATCCCATTGTTCTCCCGGTGGAAGAACCATGTCCGGATCTCCACGAAAATCAACTCCGGCATAAGGAAAATCCTGTATAGAAAAGACCTGGTTTTCTAACCAGCGAAAGTACTCCGAAGTAAATCGGACGACCTCCGTCCCCTCATCAGGATGACGGGCCATAACCGCAACCCATCGCATCAATTTGGGCTCTCGAGGAAGCCCAACCTCAACAGTGAGCTGCTGTGGGATCAGCATCGGAACCCTCTCTAAGCCAAAACTCACAACTAAAGCCCCATAACCAAAGGTCTTTAGCTGTCCGTTTTTGGCTCTAGTCAGTTGGCCTTTTACATTGGCCAACACAGCATCACACCAGTTGAAAATGGTACCTCGATAGCAATCAATTGCCATCTGCATCTGGGATCCAGTGGCAATGTGTAAAGCGGCAGCCCCACAAAGTCTGGTAACTGTAAAGGCAATCACCATAAGTTCAGGACGGGATATAGTTTTGATCTCTATCCCCTTCTCCTGAGACTGAGTGTTACACCACTCTAGTCGGAGACTAGCGACAGACTGGCCACCTGGCCTAGTCCCGAACAGAGTCAAGTGTTCGCCTCTCTTGGGCAAACCAGTGATAAAGTAGATATCTGCCGGCTCCATCTCAAGCTGGTGCCCTCCAATATAAAAACACTGGTCCTGAACGTTCCATCTTTCTACCAGCCACTCTAGAAAGCTCAATTGGGCCCTCATGCCAGGTATGGCCCAAAATTTATAAAGGCCGCATGCCTTCAAAGCATCAATTGACGGTTGATGATTAATGATGGCCAAATCAACATCTTCATGCTCTCTCTCGCGCCAATCGAGCATGGTGAACAATCTACATGCCATGAAACATCCATTAGATTCCATAAAATCAAAAAATTTTGGCCCATTTTGGAGAATTTAGGTTTTAAAAACTCGTTGCGCGGGGTACGCACCCCGCCTTTAGGAACAGAGCGTAGATACGCAGGGTCCCTGAAGGCAGGGTGCGGACCCCTGACATTTTTCCAACTGAGAAAATGTCGGGGTCTGCGGATCCCTAGTGTGGTGCCTGCGTACGCCGAGAGGCGGTTTTTGAAACCATAAAACCTCCCAAAAATGAAATCTGGGGCCTTAAAAAGAATTCTAAACGGATGAAATTGAAGAGGAGGATGTTGTAGATTACCTGGAAGAGACGGCGTTCGATTTCGATGGTCGGATTCTCCGCAATGTCCACAGGAAGTTTCTTGCCAAAAGCCCTTTTTCTCTCCTCAAATAGTAAAATGGTAAAAATGAATTGGTAAAAGCCCTTTTTATAGGTTTTTTGGGTAAATAAATGGTAAATTTGTTTATTTTTCACCATGAAAAGGTATTTTTCAAAGTATTTTTATCTATCTTCAACAGGTATGAGTAATGTGTTGGTTTTTGTGCAAGATAAAGGATTTTCAGGGAAAATTGTCATTTTTTACAAACAAAAACATCAGAGTCATCTTTAAGCTCTTTTCTGACTCCTAAAATGTGAAAAGATTGCCGAGTTTTCTTTTTAGCTCGTTAAAACAGGATTAAAAAGACGGTCCTCTTACAGCCCTTTTCTAACCGTAAAAACATGAAAAGATTGTCGGATTTTTGTCGTTTCAAATTCGATATTGGAAATAAAATGACGTGTCCTTGATCGCTTTCTACTTTTCAGATCAGAGACACTAATCATGAAAGTACTCCTTGGTCGTAAAGATCAAGCGGTTCTCTCAAGTATTATTTTATACTTTTTCGGGCTTGGGAGACACAAATTTACGAAAAAGGTCAACCCTGGAGTCTTCTTAAGTTTTTCAGACTCTCTAAAATTGAAAAACGCCGAGTTTCTCCTATACTGGACTCGTTAAAATTTCACAGTAAAGGACCTATTCAATTACAAACAGGAACGAACCACTCATTCTTAGGGTTCGAATTTAAACTAAGTTGGACTCATCCGAAGGATGAGCTTATAATCAAGCAAATGTTATCCTCCTCAAGCTTGTAAAAAAATAAAGAGGTACTTGCCAGAAATGGTGGGGGAAAAGAGAGGAAAATGAGCCTATTTGTTATACTTTGTCTCAGAAAAACCTTATCACCACTCTTGAACACGACACTTTTCATTCACCTGGGTTGGGAAATCCTTTGCCTAACAGTTGATCAAACCACATTGAAAGTCTTCAGCCGGTTTCCGGGTATTAACTTTGGGACAATTGTCACCAAACCATCTGTAGTGTCGTTATGTGTTCAAGAGGAGTCTTGCAAATAAACCATTCATCTGCAAAATATCTGTTATCCATCTTGACCATCCCTGAGTTAGTCCTTACAGCTCCATTTCTTCAACTTGATCTATGATTTCGTGTTGTGGGCTTGCCTGCAACGGGTCGCTTTCTATCGACATCAGCACATTATCTAGAAAGATGATCTCGGAATCATCAGTACCTTGAAATCTGCATGCCTCAATGGCAGGTTTCTCGCCTTTGACGACAGTTTACATCATTGACTTTCGATCGAAGGATTCCGTGACATGTTCGACATCAACACATCTACTCACATCTCATGGATTGTACTGGGTACTTTGAGAACCATTAACATCACTGGTGGTCTCTCTCACACTTGTTAACAATTTACATCATTGACTGGTAATCAAGTGGTTTCTACCATGTTCGACATCAACTCATTTATTCGCATGGTTAGAATCGTACTATTTCGAGAAGCAGAAATGAAGACCCTGGATCTAGTTTCCGCCATCCAGGCTGCGAGGAGTTTTGTATTCATTATACAGTAGACTAATTATAAACAGATGGCTATGTCCATACTGTGTCTACATGTGTCTATGATTATGATGTATTGCGAAATCATTCCTATATCAGAGCAGTAGTTAGTTTGTTAGTTAAGTTTTTGATCTGAGTATGGGAATGCCTACCTCAGCGATGATATGATCTCATATGTGTATTTTGTGTTGAATATTTGCAGGTTCTGACTGGGCTCTCCATAAGATAATCCTCGAAATGATAAAGTGCTTCACCCTTCCTAGATGATATAAAACCCTGATCTACTACAGACCTCGCACTTTAGGGGGCAATCTGTTACACTAAAATTTGTCACCATGACTATTTGCAGTCAGTATGGCTCCATCAATAACCATACTGTCCTCCTTGGCAAGTCTTATACCTCTGCTCCTCATGTCAAACTCCAAAAAGAGAGAAAGCCTTTAAAAAATCAATATAACTCTGGTTCCGCACTTTCTCTTACTCTTACCTGCGGGCACGCACCTCAAGTACATAATACCTGCGTACTTGTACGCTCTGTCTGTAAAGGGGTGGGTGCGTACCCCTGTAAAAGTCAAAAGGCGCAAGTTTTACTTCAAAAAAATTACTTGCGGTCGATTCTAGAGCATTCTAGAAGATGGTTTGACGTGGATTGAGCGCCTCCAGATGGTTCATGCATCCCAATGAAAGAGGAACTTATCCCATGAAGAGGGGAGCTATCCCTTTGAAAGAGGGGCTTATCCCATTGATGGTGGACCTCTTTAACTTCCTCCAAAGCATTATAAATACAGGCATTGGGCCAGAGGCAAGGGAGGTTGAAAGCTGAACATTCCTAAGGGTAGATGCTGCTGAAATTAGGACTCCCTTATAGAGCTTGAGAGGAGAGATCACATTCCTTTCTTAGCTTTATTTGGAAGTGGGTGAGCTGATCAAAGTAGAGGAGAACTCTTGCTGGACCCTGGGAGGGACCTGCACAACACCAAGGCATTGGTTGTAAGGTTTCATTTGTTTCCAATTAATACAATTAAGTTCATTTTTCTCAACAAGTTGTTATATATAATTTGTTTCATAAACTCCTTGGTCTTTATGATGAATATGTTTTATTATATGAGTTATTCAGGTGCTATGTAATCGTTTGCTTGTTTGTGTATGCAGGCTTCAAGGAGAGGAGCTCATCTGGATCGAAGAGGCTTGTTGGACTAAAGGTAAGCCTTAAACACCTGGTTGCTTTTATTTTAAATGCATATTTAGGGAAAGATAGTGCTTGATTGTTTTGTTTGTCACTAGAAAAGCCTTAGTTTCTAGGGAGGTCGGTTTTGTCCGCAAAATTGACTCTTTCCGCATGACAAGGGGTAAAAATAGTCATGAAGGCTAAGGTCAATTCATCTACATACTCACTGGTGGTGAAACCCATAATGCAAGAAATCATGGTAACAATATATTTTCCCAAATCAGTGAAAAAGCATGACATGTAGGGAGGGGGGTCTTTTGGCATGTGCTTCTTATCAATGAAAGTCTGACAAACTCTGCTAATTTCAGAACTAGACATCTTGGTAGATTTCTCAAGTAATTCTGCAATGGAAAGGGGAGTGAGGTTCTGGTCAGGCTGTAATTGCAACATCTCATTAATAGATTCGGCTGTAATGGTGAAAAGGATTCTTTGGTCCGGGGACATGACAACTCTTAGATTGGGGTTGTAGTTTGCATGGCATTAGTGGAAAATATCTGGGAAAATGTGAATGGAAGGGAATTGGTACTTTGGTAGATTTGATTCCCAAAGACCTATGTTATCAGAATGGTTCAAGTAATTGTCTCAGTACCTGCTGTAGAATTTCAAGGGGCTATCATCAAAAGTAAGGTCTTTGATTTGAAAATCTTTATCAGCCAAGGGGAGGTAGTCCAAATGCCTGTGGGGAGTGGTGATTGGAGCAACGCTTAGGGAAACAAGAGCTTCCATCCTTGGTTCTTGTGTTTTCAAGGAAGAAAGTTGGGGGTTTTCAAGGAATTTCAATAAAAACAGGTGCTTGGGGAAGCTGGGGACTAAGAAAATAGCTTAATTGTACTGAATAATTTGGGTTTAAATAAATTTAGTGGAAATTCAGTACGAAAACAGGGTTTCTGGGAGGGAAATGCGGTAAATACCTGTTTTTGGTCGACTATCTAGACAAATGGTTACAATGAAGGCTTTTCACGGTGCGCACAGTGGTCCGCAGTGGTCTAGAGTTTAGCAACTGATGGCGGTTGACGATTGGAAGTCAGTTGCTGGACTGGACATACTATGTGCATGCATGGAAGGCAGAAGTCACCTTCTCGGGAAAAAAGGGAAAACAATGAACATTTTTGTTTTTATGTACAAAGTCAATGATTTTTGGTAGGTGAATGAAAATGACAGTTGGCGGTAACTAATTGATGGGACACTTTATCGTTTAGTGGAGGCGGTAAACGAGAGCGGTAATGGTTTTCATCGCACTACCTTTGGGAGGTTGGTGGTTTTGGCAGAGGGTTGCACGATGCCATAAGTCGAGTGACACGTAGCACCGACGAAAAGTCAAAACCGCTCGTATCGCACAGTTAATGTTCGACCCAAAGGTCTATGCGATATGGGTGAGAGTCGTTGGATATGGGGAGGTTAATTGGACGATAGTCGACACGGGAAGTGGCGGGGAGTTAATGGAGGGGCCCGATTATAATTAAAATGACTTTAATTACATTGGGGGTGATATGATTGGCAGAGAGGTTATTAATTAATCCAAGTGATTAATTAATCCATTTTTAATGCGTCGGGGGTTTGGATTTTAATTAATAGCGATTTGATTAATTAATCCAACTGAGTTAACATTACTATGGTTTATTTTTCAAACCATCGGGAGGGTATATTTACTTTTTTGGGATTTTAATTAATTAATACAAGAAAGGGTTATTGTTTTTGGGAGTTAAATAATAATAAAAATTAAAAATTAATATGAATATGGAAAGGAAAAAGCGCTAAGTAAATGTTTCCGAAAATACATTTCATCATCCAACATTATAACTTAGGCTAAAATGTGTTTGAGGGGTTTTTATAAGGGACATTTATTTTTCCTAAGTAAAATAGTGATTTTACTTAGGAAAAGCATTTGAAGGAGATGAATGAATTATGAAGGGGTTTTAGCACTTAGGCCTTACAAGTTATTGGGCCGAGGGTCCGGTCCCTCCAGAAGTCAGAGAAATGCTCTGAGTCCCTTTAGCTTTTAGGTTGTTGGTGCTTTTAGCATTTATGAGAAATTAGTAAAATTTAGGAAAAAATGAGTGAGGAGGTTAATTAGTTTGACTTTTGTCTCTAATTTAAATGTCTTCATTGTCATCCATACTTTGTCAAAGTGATGAAAGCAAAAGATTTGAGCTTTTAACTTAACCATTCATCATACATAATTTTGCAACCAATCATCTACTTACCCACCTACACATCCTACCATTTTTACTTTTTTTATTAGGGTGCACTTGAACTGGAAAACTCTTATCAAACTTTTCTTTCCTTTTACAATGGGAATCTATCTAAGTATATCCTTATTACATCCAAGGGCTTAGATTAAACTGTTGAGCCTCCTTTTATTTACTCTACCTATCTACTTATCTGTCAAGATTAAACAGTTTGGTCAGATTTTATTCTCTATATCTATAAACATAACATTCAAAACATGGAATAACCAAGATTAAGCTATTTGGTTACCATGGATTGTGGGACAAGTAACAAGCTGCACACAATATTTATATAAAGGTGAAATAGTAGTGGCACTTGGACTTGCACACTTTCATGGTCTTTTTTCTTTTTCTTGGGGTTCATTTTCTTTCATTTTTTGACATTTTCTTTATTCATTTTTCCCTTTGATTTTTCTTTTAGGGCATATCCTCTTTACATTTTTTAACTTTTTGATTTTTTTACAAATATGGAAAACATTTGCAACAAGCAAAGGTATGTACATATTTCAGAGCTAAGCCAAGTGAATCATGATATATGAAACCTATTGGTATAGGAACATAACATATTCAACAAATATAAGTACTATAAGTAGAGAGCTAGGATTTTGCAACAATCTTTACAACTGAGTGTTTGAATATTTCTATGGTGAGAATCTTGAGTATCTTGCATATTCCAATTATTATCCACAATAGCCATTTTTGTGTGTCGACGTTTCAAGTCTATAACAAGGCTCATCAATAATATAAAAATTTAATAATTGATGAGTCTTGTTATAGACTTGAAACATCGACACACAAAAATGGCTACTGTGGTTAATAATTAGATACTCAATCTTTACAACTCTTTATTATTCTCATTAGTAACTCAATAATTTTACTTTCTCAAGTTTCTACTCTCTTAAGGTGCCTTAAAAATTTTCTACCCAGGAATTTATTTTCATTGTGAAAAGTTACCAACCGCTCCATTGTCTTATAATACCCTCTTAAGTTATGAATATAAGAGTATTGATTTTTGTTCTTCAATATTCCTTTATTTTTTCTTTGAAATTTTCCTTGTTTCTCCTATACTAAATGTAAGGGTTCTCTCAACATTCAACTATTTGAGTTTTTCTCATAATTGTTGTATAATGATAGAAATATCGTTTTTTAATTACATCTTTTTATTCAAATTCATTATGAAGAAATCCCTAAACATTTAAATCTTTCACCTTCCATGTCAACAAAAGGAGGCTAAATTCATTGTCTTGATATATTTAAACATTTTTTTCATTGAATCTTGTATATGATCTTAAGGCTGAAAATGGACGACTATCATTAAGATAAAATTGGTATACGCATTTTCTATAATAATAAAGGACATTTGGGATTCTTGAAAAATTCTTGTGTAGTAATGTCCCTTTTTAAAGGAATTAGCAAGGGTATTAGTGTTAATAAATGTTCGATTAGGGACCATAACCCTTATATTTTTTATACAAAATTTCTACTAACAATAAACCGTTCAAAAATATTTCCAGCACTAAGGCTGCAATTCCATCTTAAATTGAAAACATATCTACTATAGACTCTATAGAAAGTCCCAAGTAAAAAGCAAAATTTACATAGCAACATGGAGAGACAAATTTACAAAACACACTACATAAAGTCTCGAATCTAAAAAATAAACAACGATTATAACCATCGACATCATTCCCTCTGAGATAAAGGGTACTTTTCCGTTCATCAAGGGCAATGTAACCTTAATTTCCCAAAACTAGTTGCACGTTTCTATACCTTGAAACTCCCATAATAGATAGTCGAACACAAAGAGAGTGCACTTCCTCGCATAGAATTTCCATCGACTGTTCCATTTTTTCCTGATGTCTGAGCAGTTTTTCCTCCAGGAAGAGTTGGAACACATTCCGCTACCTTTCGACCATGTCTTCAAGTTTTTTAATGGAAACTAAAAGAGTCCAAGAAGCACTCAAAAGCATGTTGAGCTCAAGGTTGGTGTCGACATTATCTAAGGAGGCTCGAGAATTTTCCATTATAGACCAGAGACCCAACACCCAACAATATAACTTGCTGGAAAGGAAACTATAGCTTCCGGACTAAGCTGGGATGAAAATACATAAATACTCTGAAGGACCAAGGGATTCAATATATAGGCATAGTTGTAACCATTCCACAATCCAAAATACAACAATAAATCCAAAACTATTTTCGAAGTATCAACCAGATAGAGAATTGATAATTGTGGAGTGGTATCGAACAACTGATTTAATTCCATTCTACTGATGAAGAGCCTGGGTCTGCAGCTGACACGATCCCCCACAAATCCCACCAAAGGGACAATACATAAACATGACACATTGCATTTGATTTTAGTGAAAATACATGCCACTTGTTAGCCCGTTTAAAATATTAGGGAGGGAGCGAAAATATCCGTGACCAGAAATGAACAAGCCACCAAAGCCTGAGACCCACCCTCATCTAGAAACGAGCCACATAGTAAGAGTATATTGATAGAGTCAGCCATGTTTCATATCCAAAAACTTTCCCATGGTTGAGTGGATCATATATCCAATGATTGCTTCATGGGGTGCTCATTAAGACATTACAATGGGGAAGAAAAATGTCCCCTCTAACCTAACTAAAATTTAAGCCTTCAATTATCATTAAGGAATTGGGGAGATGCTAAATATATTTTCCATTTCCAAGCAATGTTACTCCATAGGAGCCTCTTTTGGCTAAGATGCTAGTTGCCAAATTCAAATGCCTAAATATATGGTAGAATTCCAATTTTTCAAATTGAGATGTGTAAATGAGAACCCTTTGATTCATGGGACAAGAATCTAAACATATTGCCTCCTTGGCCTTGGTCATTTGACGAATGACTGGCATTGAGTCTCCAAATAGTAACAGGCATGAAATTTTATTTTTGATAGCCACTTCTAGGCCTTTTCGTAATGCGAGACATTCCACAAAATTTTTGATCGCTATACTGCTCCAGCCAAATTGTGATAGTATTTTTCCATTGGGGCTATATAATACCCCTTCCTCTCCTATCTCCCCCCTTGTGTAGCAATGTTTTGATCTTGATAACTACTTGTAATTAATAAGGTTAATGAAATATCTACTTCTGTAACATGTAATACATTTCTTCCATAACACTAATTCTATATTTTATTCTTAGAACCAACTCTTCATTTTCCATGTATTTCATTCATCTGCAAATTTATGGAAAACATTTGTCTTGTTGGTTTAGTAACTTAATTTGTGCTGCAAACTTTATTGTTTCAATGGTTTAGTAGCATATGGTTTTTCACTTTTTGTATTCCTTTGCAATTTTCTCTTTGCCTTGAAGTTTATTTGTCTTTTTAGTAATTACTCTTTTGTAGATAGATTAACTTAGTTGTTTCTTTTACGATCTATTAAAAAACTAGCACTTGTTTTGTAATATATATAGAAAAAGATACACCTGCAAACTTCATTACAAATATATATATATATATATATATATATATATATATGAACCATTAAGCAATTTTCATTTCTAACATGCTTACAAGTGACAACTACACAATCTACACATTAGTGTTTCTATGATAATTTTTTTATAATATTGAAGTTCAAATGATTCAGAAAAACATTGAAGCATATTTCTAGATATATATCTATCATAAATAAGGTTAACAAATATATTGAATTGATGTGACTTGGCCGTGAGCTTAAAATTGAATAATAATAATAATAACAATATATCAAATCTTCTAAAAAACAACTTATATTATTATAGGATTGTTTAATGCTATTTTATTAGAAAATGAAAGTATATACTTAAAACTCCCTCTTTAAAACAATTTTATTTATTATTTATTATCTCCCAAAAAAACACTCTTTAAAACCATTTTATTTATTATTCATTATGTCAAATATATTGATAAATCATCTACATGGTAAAGTTGTTTATGATTTTCCGTTGGAATGAATAGTTACCCTTTTGGGCACTAATGTTATATTAATATGATTCTAGTGGAGATGAAATTACATTTATATGAATTTTGAAATAATTTGAATTCATATATGAGACATGCTAATAAATTGACGCACATGCACATTTTTTACTAGAACAAATTTTGCAACAAATAGTTACTATTTTGAGCATAACCTTTTTATAATATTAGCATGAAGTGATTGAAATTCACCTGTCTAGAAAATAGAATTTGAGGATAAACTAGAATATTTCCTAGAAATGCGTTTTGAAAGTTTCTTTATTTAGTCCTTTAAATTATAATTTATAATTGTGTTATTAATTTTTTTATTAAAATTTCAAATATTTACTATTAAAAACAATCATTTAAAAAATATTTATTTTTATTTATTTTTAATATAATTTATTTTACCAAGTCCTGTCACGGTTTTTTGGTACAGATCATAATAAGTAAATGTAGTTTTATGTAAATTCATATATGAATTTGTAAGCTATTGGAATATAAAAGATTCATGATTGGATCTATGCTAATAGATAGTATACTTTTGTCATTGTTAAAAAATATTTTTGAGTTTAAGTAGATGTGTAGTAACATTCTTGTGAATGCTCAGAAAATATAAATTCATGACAGTTTATTTTGAGATTAAAATGTTTCATTAGAGTTTTTTTTTGAGTTTTTATTTCTGGTTCAACATCAGAAAGAAACATGTTTTACATTAATATGCACTTAGAATAATGATTACAATAGAATATAGGTAGGATTGGGTTGTTGGTTGTTGGAGTTTTGTTGAGAGATTTTCTCAACAATATTCTCCTTGTTTGGAATCTATTGGATCTCATGAGCATTATTTATGTGGTTTGTAATTTGGCTTTGAATGTACTTTACAAATAATTTTGTGTTCACTATGTTTTCTCTTCAAAATTCTAACTTGGTATTAGAGAAAACTTTGGCTCCCTTTAGTGAGGGTCAGGAAGATGGGAAAGTAGTAAATTTCTGAATTCTTTGTAAACAAGTTAGCATAGAAATGATTTTTTGTAATTGATCAATTAATTTATTGTGTTTGTCGTTGTGAGTGATCAATTAATTTATTGTGTTAATCGCTCTGTTGTGAGAGTTGTTGTTGTTTATATCACTCCCCCCCAGGATACAAGGACATCATGTCATTAGTGGGAATATATGAACCACTATGTTCGTGTAGGGACTACTAGAGGTTTTAACCCTGTACAGAAATTACTTGCATACGAATTCTAAAAAACAGAAAATAAACAATGGTGAGAGCATACAACATAAAATAGATATACACAAAAATTTTCCCCTTAATCCCAATACTGGGACTACCAGATTGATTTTCATTATATTCATTTCAATGTTACAATACATATATATACATGCTAAAACATACATAAACCCCAATCCATTAACCTTGGATTAGAACATAACCATAGCTCCCTTGATTGGATTTACAAAATACCATGGACAAAAAACCATCATGCCCAAAACCATGTGCAAAATCCATATAGAAAACCATAGGTAGGTTTGCCCACCTAATATAGGGTCCAATTTTTTTTCCTGGGGCGCTACCCCGAACCTCGTGTAAAGGGGCTACCACCCCCTTGCATACCCCCCAATAGGGGGGGCAACCGCTCCCCCCCTGTGACCCCCATGCTGCACCTGGCGCAACGCACAGGGGGAGCTACTGCCCTCCCCACGCGTGGGGTAGTCGTGGAAAGAATATAACACACACCCAACATTCTCCCACTTGTTGTTTTCCTTCCACAGGGAGCCACATGAGAGCTTAGTCATTGATCCAACCCTGTAATTCCCATTGTTTCTCTACGCCAAGAGAACTTCTCAGTACTTACAAACTTTGTCAATGCATCTGTAGTATTATTCAAAGTGTCCACCTTTACCAACAACACCTTTTTGTCCTCAACCATATTCCTCACAAAAGTGATACTGAACACCAATGTGCTTTATCTTTGAATGATAAACATGGTTCTTTGCCAAGAAAATTTTACTTTGGCTGTAATAATCTATCCTTATAGCTCATTGTACTAACCCCATACTTGAACACAATCTTTGCAACCAAACTACTTCCTTACTTGCATGAGTGGTTGCCATGTATTCTGTCTCTGTAGTTGAAAGTGACACTACAAACTGTCTCTTACTCATTCAAGTGACTGCACCTCCAAATAGGTTAAACACATACCCACTTGTATATATTCTCTGATCCAAATCTCTAACCCAGTCTGCATAAAAAAAGCCACGGATGTCCAAAACTCTGTCCAATCTTGGTCTTCCTTGGTAGCACAAACCATAATCACTAGTCTTATAGTATAAACCATTGCATACATAAGCCTATCGACTGCACTTGCATATGGAACACGAGACATGTCCTCTTCCTCTTCTTGTGTCTTGGGACACTGTTCAACAGATAACTTTACACCTATAGGAATAAGAACCTTCATCAGTTTACTATCCTGCATATTAAACCTCTGTAGTATTGTCTTGACATACTTCCTCTAGTTTAACCAGAGCTTTCTCTTTGCCCAATCTCGTTTAATTTCCATGCCCAAAATATAGTTTGCAGCACCAAGATATTTCATTTCGAATTTAGAGGACAATAGGGTCTTCAAATCTTGGATAATTTCTTTTTCATTTCCAACCAGCAACATATCATCCACATACAAGACCAGATAAATAACACAGTCACCAATTAATTTAAAATCCACACAACGATCTTCTTTTCTTCTGGTGAAGCCAAGTACGATTATAAATGTATCAAATTTTTGATACTACATTCTTGGTGACTATTTTAACCCATATAGAGACTTTTTTAACTTGCATACCAATTCTTTCTTACCCTTCACTGCAAAGCCTTTAGGTTGCTTCATGTAGATCTCTTTTTCCAGATCCCCGTGAAGAAATACTATCTTCACATCCATTTGTTCTACCTCAAAATCAAAAGCAACAATAACAGATAAAAGTAATATAATAGAAGCTACCTTGGAAACAAGAGAAAAAATATCACTGAAATGAATTCCCGACACCTAGGAATAACATTTTGATACCAACCGAGCTTTGTATTTCTCCACCTTGCCTTTGCATTCATCTTCTTCTTAAACACCCATTTTCTGCCAATGGGTTTCTTTCCAGCTAACAACTCCACTAAATCCCAAGCCTCATTTTTGTGCAAAAATGCCATTTCATCAACCATGGCCTTTTTCCAGAGTTTGCCGTCCTCTGAATCTACTACTTTCGTCACAGTTCTGAGATCATCATCAGTAATAGATAAAGAAAAAATTGAATAGAAAGTAGATGGACTACACCTATCTGGTTGCCTTCTTTCTCAAACTGATTTTCTCACAACTGGAGTTTGTGGCTCTTTATATTTTGATTCCTCTTCTACTGTAGAGTCTGATTCTTCCTCCTTTAGCTCAAACTCTATCTTCTCAAGTTCCTTTGGTAGGAATTTATATTTAATAACATATTTCACCTCTCTAAACACCACATCTAGGCTGTAGACAACCTTCCTTATATCTAGGTTCCAAAGCTTATAACCTTTTAAACTACCCTTATACCCAGTAAAGATGCACCTTTCATATTTACTATCCAACTTTGTTATTTTCTCGTTTGGAACATGTACATATGCATCACATCCAAATACCCTCAGATGTGAAAAAGAAGGTTTCTTACCAGTCCACACCTCTTGTGAAGTCTTGTCCTCCAACGCTGATGAAGGTGATCTATTGACCAGGTAACATGTAGTCTCCACCACTTCTCCCTAGAATTCCTGTCCTAACTTGACACCACTGAGCATGCTTCTTGCCTTTTCCATCAACGTCCTATTCATTCTTTCTACAACTCCATTTTTCTGAGGTGTGTATGGAGTAGTATTTTTCTATGATCTACCACAATTCTTACAAAACTCTTCAAATTCCTTCTTGCAAAACTATCCACTCTTATCTTTCCTCAACACCTTTATCTTCTTCTCTGTCTAGTTTTCCACCAGAGCCTTAAATTGTTTAAACCTGTCAAAGATTTCAGATTTCTTCTCGGGGAAATATATCCATGTATTCCTTGATAAGTCATCTATAAATGATACATAGTACACAAAATTAACCAATGATGGAACCGACACAGGTCCAAACACATCATTGTGCACAAGCTCTAATATCTGTTTCCCCCTCTTAATACCAGAGGGGAAACTCACCCGATTCGGCTTCCCATATACAAAATTTTCATAGAAACCAAAATCCAGAGAGAAATTATACATACCTTCTACCATACCCTTACCATGAAGTATTTGAAGGCCCCTCTCTCCAATATGTCAAAGCCTTTGATGCCATAGCATGGTATTTTCTCCAAAGACCACTAGATTTTCTGCTCCACTTTTAGGAACCACAAAACTTTTTCACCCATCAATAACAATGCTACCCTAAAGGTTGTACAGATTTCCAATCCAAACTCCTCGCATCAATACGAGTGCTCCCCGAACCATCTTGCAGATAACTTTCTCGAACATTGTTTTTACACCTGCATCATCCATCTTGCTACGCAGAACATTCAGAAGTGTTCTAATCCTTCCACCTTGCAAATTCAACTTGACTTTTCTGCGACCAACGATTCTAGCTTTCTTGTCATCCCCTAAGAAGACATCACCACCTTCATATTTCTCATACTTGCAGAACCGCTCTATATGGGGAGTGAAGTGAAGGGTGCACCTAAGTCAATCAACCATGCCTCATGATCTACATGTGTGCTTGAAGAAGAAGCCATGTACACATCCCCACCTTCATCTGAGGTGGTTTTCGCCTCTGCAGAATGAGCATCATCAGATCCCTTTCGTTTCTCAGGAGCTTTATATTTATAGTCCCTTTTGAAGTGCCCTTCCTTTCCACATTTCCAGCACACCTTTATAGGTTTTCCTAGAGATTTAGATCTCCCACTTGAGGACTTATTTTTGTTTCTATTCTGGGACCGTCCTCGTACAGACAAGGCATCACCATTCTTACCCTCCATATTTTTCCATCTCATCTCCTCTGATAGCAAGGATGAGACTATTTCATCAAACTTCAAGGCAATTGCATTACTATGTATTTCACAACCAAACTATCCCATGCTGGTAGAGAACACAACAAATTGATGCACTTATCTTCATCTGAAATTTTAATATCAATAGATAATAACTAGCTTACCATAGTATTAAAGGCGTTTAGATTCTCTATCAAAGAGTCTCCATCTTTAATCCTCAGGTTATACAACTTTTTTCATAGGAATAGTTTAGTCACTAGAGACTTAGATTGGTACAAAGTCCCTAACTTGTCCCACAAAGCCTTCACCAAAGCTTCCTCTGATACATTCAACGACACTAAATCCAAGACACACAATCATATTGAGCTCTTTGCCTTCCGATCAAACTTCACTCAGTCTTCAACTGACATTGTCATTGGTTTAGTACCCGAATCTACTATGATCCACTGATCTTTATCCACTAACAGATCCTCCATCTTGAGTTTCCACAACTCAAAACTTTGACCATTAAATTTATCGATCTATATCTTTCCACTGCTCTCCATTTTCTTTCACCACAAGAATCGATCCCGTAGATCTCCCACTGAATAGGGTTTACCACATGCCCGAGAAAAACGCTTGAGCAGCAAAGGCATCCCCTTGAAGCCAAAACAACTCTAATACCAAATGTAGGTTTTAACCCCGTACAAAATTACCTGCATACGAATTCTTAAAAATAGAAAATAAACAATGGTGAGAGCATAAAACATAAGATAGAAATACACAGATATTTTCCCCTGGATCCCAAAACCGGGACTACCAGATTGATTTTCATTATATTCCCTTCAATGTTACAATATATATACACGCTGAAGCATAAAAAAACCCTAATCCATTAACCCTGGATTAGAACATAACCATAGTTCCCTTGACCGGATCTACAAAATACCATGGAAAGAAAACCATCATGCCCAAAACCATGTGCGAAATCCATGCACAAAACCATAGGTAGGTCCACCCACCTAATATAGAGTCTAATATTTTTTCCCGGGGCGTTGCTTCGGACCCTGTGTAGGGGGACTACCGCTGCTCTACATGTGACCCCCTTGCTACGTCCGACATAACGTACAGGGGGGACTACCGCCCCTCGTGCATGGGGTAGTCGTGGAAAGAATATAACACACACACAACAACTACAAATCGAGTCAAATGGGTGAGCTATCAAGTGATTACTCACATTTATTTACTGATGGCCAAATAAGATAAAATTAGTGGACCAATGCGTCTTGAGCACATACATTCAGTGTCTGCTCGTCTCCTCCAATTTCAAAATTAGAGTAAGGGTGGGAAATAACACTACGTAAGTTTCAATTGGTTGACTATCTATAAGGATATGGTTGCTCCTCAGATTCACAGATCTGTAAGCCTTATTATGATAAAGTGGTTGGGGTTCGTAACAACCATCTGGGTACAAACCATTGTTGAGAACAACTATACCTTCTCCAATTATTCACAGTTTCTCAAGTCGATTCTTAATTTGTATCTGAATTACCTGAGCAACACCAAGGATGTCAGGAAATCATTCAATTTAATTGCAATTTTTTATTTTGACTTTTTCCCCCTTGTCTCATTTTTCTCACCCTCATATTTGACATCGTCTGTGTGACTTCCATGATATTTATGTACCTGGTGCCCTGTGTTGTCGACACTGTGGGTGATGGAGCTAAGTGAGCCTCATCGCTTCCATTGCTAGCACACTTGTAAACCCATGACCGAGCACTAATTGATGAATTAAGCTGCGGGTCTCCATCTAGCATCGAGGTTTTTAATTTTTTGAGTTTGTATTTTAGACATATATTGAGTTTGGTCAAACCAATATGTGAGCATGAATTTGTTAAAGTTGACCTCTCTAACTATTGCTTCGTGAGAAAGAAAAAACTCCAAGATAAAAAAATTAAACAAGATGAAATTGAGACACTTATCTATGAACAACCGGGGAGGGACGAGAAGACTTGCAAATAGTTTCATTGGTTTTACTGTAGTGAGATTTGTCAGTTTCTTTGATTCTGTTTATAAAAGTGCATAACCAATTGATGGACAGAGGAATATAATTAAATTAGCGGTTCTCGATGTTCTTCGGTGTTGAGAAAACATATGTCTAATTTGATTGTATGAATTTTTTATATGTTGACGGGTCTTGTTGTGCTTCGGGCTTCAAGAGCATCAGTTCTAGGTTAATTTTATGAGATCAATGTGCGTGAGATAGGTCAAATTGTATGGTCAAATTTTGAACACATTTAGTACCCAAACAACTATCCTAGATGACAGTTAGACACAACAAACTATATCATTTGATAGATGGGAGCTTGTCCATAGGATGGTTCATTACTTGGATACTTTTTCTCACAGTTGCAATGAGCTATGTAATTTGGTAGAATAAAGTATGTCAACATTGTTGATCATGCAAGTTCATCAAAGATGGTTAGAGGCGTTTATGTCGTAAATGAGTCGAATGGGAGGCTCAAAGATTGTGGTGTTGAAAAGAGCGTTGTCCGAGAGACTTTAGAGTCAGGATAAGTGCCGAGGAAGACCAATGAGACATGTGTGACATGTGAATTGTAATTTTCCATTTTTGTATTAATCTTTGTAATGATGTAATATAATCATTAAAGGGGGACTTGGAATAATTCTTACAATATTATATAGGTAGCATTAGGTTGTTGGTTGTTGGAGTTTTGTTGAGAGATTTTCTCAAAAATAATATCCTTGTTTGGAATCTGTTGGATCTCATGACACTATTTATGTGGCTTGTAATTTGGCTTCGAATGTAATATACGAATAGTTTTGTGTGCACTATGTTTTCTGTTCAAAATTATTACTTGGTTTATGAAAGTAATTAGAATAAAAAATATTTGATAGAAACCTGACACATTCCCTTAAATGGTTGAACCATGCCATGCCCCCTTCAATTGTTTCTAAGGGATCTATATTGGATAAAGGGTTGAAATTTGGAGATTAATTTCATACAAAACTTATAATCTCCGAAGAGAAATTCCAATGAACAAAACCATATATGTGATTTTTGATAGATGGATTCATAGTATATGATAACAATTGAACATATAAAATTGAATTTATTTCCCTTTAAAAATTCATGATATAGCAACACATATTTAATACATTGATTCAAAAAATGAAAATATAATAAATAATAATTTGTTTTTCATTTTGGAGGCCCTGTATTTTGTCAACAATTTTGCACTCATTCTTTTCACTTGTAATTGATCAGGAGCTCAAAGTTTGCCAAAAAAATCAAAGTGTCAGAATCTTGATAAGGTTAGCTTCAGATTGAAGAGCTCGTCATTCTGAATCTAATGGTGTGAACAACACTCAAATTCGAGCTCACATGCAAAAGTTAGTGCAAGACAAAGTTCAGGTTTGACTTGGACATGTGCAAGGATAGGATGACATGGAAAAGGTCCTAGTGAATGGAGAAGCACCAAGTGGAAAGTTGCCATTGGGTCTTGCATATCACATATCGGAGAAAAACATAGGAGTTGCTTAAGGAGAATAGAACCTATGCAAGTGGCGATGTGATAATCACATATCACAATCACACAAAGGGAAGTTGTTAAGAATCAGCCCCTGACAGGATCATGGTTGCGATTGCGATATTGCAAGATGGAGGAGGAATGAGAATCTGCCCTCGGCAAAGCCTGGTTGTGATGCGAAAAAATTGCAACCGAAGATCGTAGCGGGAGCATGAAGTAACACCTCGGTCAACGCTGATTATGATTTGCGATGGGGGGACTTTCAAACCCAATATTCTTATACATTGTATTTTATAACCCTGACGGGTGCGCTGCTATTGCAGTGTATGGAATTTGAGATCCGTCGAGGGAAATTGCTGATTGTGATTGCGATGGGGTCCCCAGATGTGATATGATATATGTTGTGTTTTATAATCCAATGGATCTGTGTATCATAGAGTGCCTGTTGTTTGAGCTTGGTATTATCTGCTGATGGTTGGACTTCACCGATTGCAAGTTGCGATAGAGTTGTGGAACCGTCACCTTTTCTGTCGGACTGACCACTTTGTATGTGACCACTTGGCCTTAATTGTGAGATAGGCTTGGAAGTGGAAGGATTGCTGATTTTGGCGGAACTGCCAGATTTAACTCCAGATAATGAATTTAATTGGCAGTAAGCCATATTTGGAGGAGAAAATTGTGGATAGACTGACATAAGTCATAACTAAGACAAATTTCGACCGAATGGGATGCAAAAATAGGCTAGATAGCCATTTTGGATATTCTGAACTCATTGGAACATATTTCAGGATCAAAGGAACACTTATAGATAAGGTTTTTGCAAAGTGAAGCTTATGGGTGCTCTGGTCAACCAAAGTGTTGATTCAGTTTAAGGAGGAGTATGAAGATGGAGATGACCTTGCAAGGCTCTTCTAGCCTCAATGTGCTTTTTGTAGTAGCCATTACATCAGTGCTGTAGCTTTATTTCTTCTTTTATCTATATGTATTTTGGAGAAGAGACTTATTGATGTACTTCAAGTGGATTGTGGTACTGTTTATGCTCTTGGAATTTGGAGTATGAGGTCTTGGTGTAAGATGCCTGTGTTTGCTGAAGGTTTACATATTTAACTATAGGTTAACATGTGTATGGAGTGAGAAATTTTGTAGAAGTTGTTTCTTTGAAGGAGAAACTAACCATTCCATTTCAGCAGTTTATGTACTCTTCTTTTCTAGATATTGTGCATAATGAGAAGGGGTCATGCCTTAAAGATGATCCAAGGAGATGTAGCCTAGGAAGGGTGAACTCCTTTATCAATGGATGGTGTATTACTCGTTGATGCATGCTTCCATTCAATGTTTTGGTTTCATGTTTTAAGTTTTATTCATGAAACTAACTTAAGTAAATACACATAAAATTCATGTTTTACTTGCTATTTTGGAGTACAAACCTCAAGCACATTTTTATATTCTGAATGGGGAATTAGCACAACATTGCTAATTTCCTCCATTTCATATCAGGTTGGTATCAGAGCTTAGGTTTTCTTTTTGCAAGGAGGAATTGATTGTTGTTTGTAGGTAAATGTGTTTTGCAGATCAATTGAGGAGAGGGTTTTGGAAAGGAGAGAAAGATTGTTATAATCTCTACCACCAAGTTCTACCTCAAATTGCAGTAGAAGCTTCAAGAAAAGCATGTCCCAAGGAGGGGAGCCTGCAATAATGTCAGAGGATGTGAAGGCTTTTAGAAAGGCTTTCTTAGACATGGCAGAAATGGTGAAAGTCCTATATGAAGATAGGGATACCAAATTCCAAGTTGAAGCTCTAGAACTCCAAGAGGAGAATGTTCTCCAAGGGAAGAAGGTAACAAGAATGGTGATAAACTACCATCTTCTCCACAATATTCATGTTTTTCTACAACTCTTATGTAAGATGCTAGTGTAGAAAGTCCTTCACAGAAGGTAGATGGAAAAGTTTGTACCTTTTGTCCACATGATGTGGAAGATGAGGCTCTATCGGCACCTATATTCAAGGAGCTGAAATAAGAGACCAAAAGAGTCCAAGAGGACACATCTAGAATCAAAAGATGAGACAAATGGTAAGAATTTACACACTTCTTTCTTATGCAAAAGTGTTGATGTAAATTCATTTGCAGCCTTTGAAAAACATAGTAAAGGAATTGGATCCAAGCTCTTGACCAAGATGGGTTACAAGGGAGAAGGCCTTGGAATAAACCAACAAGGTATTAAAAATCCAATTGAGGCCAAGGAGAGGCCTAAATATGAAGGCTTAGGCTATGTAGAAAAAGAAGAATGGCCTTCTAGCAACAACGCATGGGTATTGTGTTCCTTTTGTTGTAAGAAAGGACATGAGGAGGCAAGATGTTGGGAATTTCATCCAGAATTAGTCCTCTCTTGTTTCCTCAAGTGTAAGGAGGACTTGAAGTGCAAAATATCTCCAAAGAGAGATGAAAAAGTTGAAGAAGAAGGAAGGCTAAATTCTTTTTTCCACGCAAGTTCCTCACACAAGCAGCGTAAGCCAAAGGACATCAAATAGAGGTATATCCATTATGTTAATTCAGATGCTGTTCATAATGGAAAAAAACACACAAATTTGAATAACGTGTTGAGGAATATGTTTCCATGCACCTTTTGCCTTTAAACTAACCATTGTGTAGATAAGTGCGATAAAAGGAAAGCTATCATCAAGAATATATTTATGTCTACTAGAATTGAGACTGAAAAGAGAAAATCTCATCCAAGGTTAAAGTCAAGTGAGCCGAGAGGAGCTCAAAAGAACTTCTGTACTCACTACAATATTATTGGAAATTGGGTTGAGAAGTGGTGGAAATTATTTCCACAAATTCATCCTAGTAAGGGCAAGCAAATCATGCAAGCAAAAGAAGAGGAAGTGACAAAATAAAAAGTGGCGCAAGATGCGACCATCCCTGAAGCAACTTCAGAAGAAGAGAAAGTTCAAATAGAGGGTTCATTTACCTGGTTGGGTAAGAAATGGGTGGACTATTTGTCCAGCTGAAGTTTGTAAATTTTTGTTTTGCACTAGTTGCATATCCCCATAGTTGGGTAACTTGTAAAAGTGATGTTCATAAATAAATCACTTATATGAAACATTATTATCTTTAAGCATTACAATGCTAGTTTAGCTTGTTGATAGTCAATTTGAATGGAAAATTTGGGAGTCAAGTTTATTCCATTTTGTAAAATGCATTTCTATTCGTAGTTTGAGAAAGCATTTTAAAACTGTTGTATGAGTAGTTGCAACACATTTAGTATGTTCCAAATGTGTTTAGCACTCAAGTTATACAAGTATTCACTATGTGAGGCTTGTTTTGGTTCATTTGGAAAAGTCTTTTTAGGATCTTATCCTCGATAAGGATTTTGCAGATGAGCACCTTGGAATTCTTCTTGGGAAGGATGTTGTTGTGGATGGCCATAGTGACATGGACAAGCCGAGAAGAACATCGAACTTGAATTCTTTGGTCAAGTTATATTTTAAGTTTAGCTTGAGAAAAAGCCAAGACAAGTACAAGTCAGGGCACTTCAAACATCGATTGGATCGAGTTTGGAAAAATGAAGGAACTGTACCTTCAAATGCTGAACAATTGAAAGTAAAATTTTGGAGACCAAAAGTTTTTCAGTGGGGAAGAGTGATCAAGAGCTCAAAGTTTGCCAAAAAAATCAAAGTGTTAGAACCTTGATAAGCTTAGCTTCAGATTGAAGATCTCATCATTATGAATCTAATGGTGTGAACGACACTCAAATTTGAGCTCATATGCAGAAGTTAGAGCAAGACAAAGTTTAGGTTTGAATTGGACATGTGGCAGGATTGGATGACATGGAAATGGTCCCAGCGAATGGAGAAGCACCAAGTGGCAGGTTGCCATTGGGTCCCGCATATTGCATATCGGAGAAAAACATAGCAGTGGCTTAAGGAGAATCAACCCTAGGCAAGTGGCGATGTGATAATTGCATATCACAATCGCATAAAGGGAAGTGTTAAGAATCGGCCCTCAACAAGATCCTGGTTGTGATTGCGATATCAAAAGACGAAGGAGGAATGAGAATCAGCACCTGGAGAAACTTGGTTGCGATGTGACAAAATCGCAACCGCAGATCGCAGCGGGAGCATGAAGTAACACATCGACCGCCACTGATTGCGATTTGTGATGGTGGGACTTTCAGACCCAATATTGTTATACGTTGTATTTTATAACCCCAGCGGGTTTGTTGCTATCGCAGTGTATGGAATTTGATATCCACCGAGGGAAAGTGCAGATTGCGATTGCGATGAGGTCCCCAGATGCGATATGCTATTTGTTGTTTTTTATAATCCTACCGGGTCCGTGTTCACAGAGTGCCTGTTGTTTGGGCTTGGGACTATCCGCTGATGGTTGGACTTTGCCGATTGTGAGTTGCGACAGAGCTGTGGAACTGTCGACTTTTTCGCCGGACTGACCACTTTGTATGTGACCACTTTGCCTTAACTGCGAGATAGGCTTGGAAGTGGTGGGACCGCCGATGTTGGTGGAACTTCTAGATTTAACTCTAGATAATGAATTTAACTAGCAATAAATGAGTTTTGGAGGAGAAAATTGTGGAAAGAGAGACAAAAGTCATAACTGAGGAAATTTTGGACCAAATGGGATGCAAAAAGAGTCTAGATAGCCATTTTTGGATATTTTGAAATCATTGGAATAGGCTTCAGGATCAAAGGAGCACTTATGGATAGGATTTTTGCAAAGTGAAGCCTATGGGTGCTCTGGCCAACCAGAGTGTTGATTCAGTTTAAGGAGGAGTATGAATATGGAGTTGAATTTGTAGGGGTCTTCCGGTCTCCATGTGCTTTCTGCAATAGCCATTACATCAGTGTTGTAGCTTTATTTCTTCTTTTCTCTATATGTATTTTGGAGAAGAGACTTATTTATGTACTTCAAATGGACTGTGGTATTGTTTATGCTCTTGGAAGTTGGAGTATGGGGTCTTGGTGTAAGATGACGATGTTTTATGAAGGTTTACATGTTTAACTATAGGTTAACATGTGTATGGAGTGAGAAATTTTGCAGAAGTTGTTTCTTTGAAGGAGAAACTAGCCATTCCATTTCAACAGTTTATGTACTCTTGTTTTCTAGATATTGAGCATAATGAGAAGGGGTCATGCCTTAAAGCTTATCCAAGGAGATGTAGCCTAGAAGGGGTGAACTCCTTTATTAATGGATGGTGTATTACTGATTGATGCATGCTTCCATTCAATATTTTGGTTTCATGTTTAAAGTTTTATTCATGAAACTAACTTAAGTAAATACACATAAAATTCATGTTTTACTTGCTATTTTGGATTACGAACGTCAAGCACATTTTTATAGTCCGAATGAGGAATTAGCACAACATTACTAATCTGCTCCATTTTAGATTAGTAATGAACACTAGTACTAAGCTAGAAACATGGATCATTTCTTTTTTGACTGTTGGTAGATGAATTCATAATAAGATAACTCCTGATATTTGAAATGAGATGTTTTTGTTATTATAACTCCTGATATTTGAAATGAGATGTTTTTGTTATTAAAGTAAAACGAAACAAAAAATTAAAATGATAATGGTATACGAATACAACTCTCAGAGTTTGAGGAGTAAGAGTTAATTCCTTCTCAAATTACTAATTTTTGAATGTGCTATCCTTTCAAGTTATAAAACATTTGAAAACATTTCTACTATGTATAAGAATAACATAAAAAAAAATTGGAAATAGTGTTGGAATTTTTCTTTTAGCATTACATTCACAAGGAGGTCACTCTATATTCACAAGTGTCTTTCTCTATATTCAAAAGCCTTGAGTTCAGAGAAATGCATGAAATCATGACAATGCATGAATCCAAAACATTATATATATAAAGCTCCTTTCATTTAGATCATAAATCTTTCCACTAAAGGAGCATATTATAGTTAAGCCTATATGTGTCCTATATGTATGTGTGCAAAGAGAAATAACTGATTGAGGCTGAAAATGCCATCTTTATATAGAATTGATTAAGCACAAAGAGAATTCCATATTTTTGTTTATATAAAACAATTTTGAATGTGAACAATTTTTTCACAAATAGTAAGGAAAGGAAACACTAAGGAGAGGGAACATCATTTCCATCCTTAGACGGGAAGGAGACTCAATAGAGACATCCTTTCTAATAGAGGGACATTGACAACAACTCTGCATATCCAATTATCCCTTTTAACACACACATCACAAAATGAAAATAAAAATAATCCTTACTAGAAATTTAGATTTTCTGTTTAATAAGATAGGCTTGTTAAAATTATATTAACTCCATCACTATTGTGTGTATCAAATGGTAAGAGAATCCCAATGCATTGTACTTCACAAATCAATGCACTGTATTTCACAAATCACTGCAATCTCAAAAAAATCAAAATATTCCGTTATAAAATTCAAATTTCCAAGTCAAATAACAATTATACTAGTATTTTACGCCACAAACAATAATATGAACAACATGTAATCAAGGATTCCATTCCACACCAACTAATCCAAGAGAACCAAAGTTCTACTATTTAAAAAAACGTAAGACTTCAAAACATTAAAAATTAAATGAAAGCTAAAGTTGCTCATCCATACTGTAGTGAAGATATAAACCTGCTAGAAACATACATCACAATTTTCTTGATTTGGACCCAAAATTGTTGGGATTATTATCAGAAAGTTGATCTTCTAGCAGCAATGATGTCTAATAAATTTCTCACTTGACAACAAAGTTGATCACTTCATGACAAATCATACTTTTAAATAAATGGCAACAAGCACATTCTTGTCCTTTAAATAAAACACATGAAATAGAATACACTAAGCAAGTAGAAATGGTAATTAAAATTGAAAGCACCTATGGGAAGTACAACCATATGAAAAAACTTTAATTACAAAGATGCATAAAATCATTGCCAAAAACATAATTTCACATTAAATGATATAAATAAATGGTTTCTCAAATATGTTTTATTTATCAATTATTTCCTTCATTTATAACATCGATGACGAGCATATGGCACCTTATGTGAAGATAACATATAACAGTTCTATACTAGCAATGTGACATGTCACAACTTCTAAATAATTCAATTGTACAAAAAAGTTTACCAACAAAGCAAAATAGCTACAATAGAGTCAAAGTATTGGGAAAATAAATACTTGACATGACTTGATATGCAAAAGAAAAAAGAATGCAATTGTCTTAATTCCCTTGCAAAATATTTTCTTAAAATAGTAGTGCACTTTGTTCAATATATTCAAAACTCAAAAAAATCACATAAATGCAATTCTTTCTTGTCCCTCTCTCAACACAAATTCAAAATTTACATCAAATGAAAATTCGAGTTAGTGATACGACAAAGAATGACAGAAGATAGACATACACATAATATGCCATGGTAAGGTTATTAGAGTTGGAAGCTAACCATTGGTAATATTGGATAGACCTCAACTTATAATTTATGATGTTTGGGAACTAAGATGCTATGATTTTATTAACAAAATGGTGTGATAGTCAAGAATATGTCTTTATGTATCTGAATTCTCATATTGCATATTGTGCAATTAGCTATTTGCTCCACTCACAAAGGGAAAAATGTTTGATTCAAAACTTAAAAAAAAAAATCCAAGAACTGGTCACCACAAACAACTATTGATGGTAGACATAACCACAAAATTGATAATGTAGTGAACATAATGTCATTGAATATTGTAATTCTAAAGCCTGCAAGAAAGAGAGAGGTATAGATTAATGTGTTTGTAGAAATATGTTAATAATGTTTGAGAAACATGTATAAGAGAAAAATAGAAACATGACAAATATCTTAATTGCCAAAGTGCGTAAATATGATGCACACTAGAAGTAGATGTTGATAATAGCTCTTTGCTTTCTGTAACAATGTTGTTAACTGTTAAAGTGAAAAGGCCTTGGATGTATATTTCCTTAGATGGAAAACTGTAGATGATATGTTGTGCATGCATTGTTGGAAACTTGTTCCAACAATTCCATGTAATAAAAGTTAATAAAGGAAAAATAAGGCCATGGGTAAGGGATACTTATTCCAAGCTGAATGTTGGGCAGGACATCTCAGTGTGGGTGTTCATTCGGTTTATTATGGCTAAGGAAATTGGAAAAGGCAATGGAAGAGGCATTAAAAGGAAAAATGCATTTTTGGCACATTTATTTATGAAAACAAAGGAAAATAGGAGAAAAGTAAGGTGAAAGGTCACCGTTTGCATGTGAGGGAGAAAATGAAGGAAAATAATAGAAAATGAAGAAAATAAAGGCCTCATTGATAAAAAGGCTTTTGAGGATCAGTTGGCAGGCTCTTGTTCAGTGTTAAGCTTGGCTTAGGTTTGGAGCAAGGAAGGAAAAGAAAGCAAGGAAAGGAAAATGAAAGAAAAGGAAGGAAAGCAAGGAGAAAGCAAAGAAGAGCAGGATCAGGCAGCTTCAACATGAATACTTGCAGGTAACATATTGCATGTGTGATTTCCTAGCTGGTTTGGAAATGCATGTATTTTCATGTTGGTGTATGGTTCTCTTGCTATCGGTGGCATGGTTTTTCCAGGTTATGATAGTGGTTTTCATCATAGCCTTGCCTTTTTCCGGATGCTAAGGTGTTGGTATGTTTATTTCTGTTTTGAGCTTTGGTTTGATGGATGGATTTCAAAATCCGGGGTGGAGGTTGTCTCAAGGTTCATTCCCAAAGGCCTAGTAATCCCTTGACCAATTTTGGTAGGATACATGGTAAAGCCTACTAGAGGAGTCTCAGTTTAGGGCCTAGTGATCCGGGTTTGTATTGTTGTAAACTCTAAGAGACTGGTCTTAGTTTAGGGCCTAATGATCTGGGATTGGATTGCAATAAAACTTGAGAGACAAGGAGACAAAAACTTCCTTAAGGATAGTAATGGATTCCAGATGGCATTCCTAGTTCGGTTCGATTGTAATGGAAGCACCGGTTTTGGTGTGATCATGGTTTGATGAGGGTGGAGGTGGTTTAACCTATGGATTCCCTTGGTTGTTTTCAAATTAGTTTTTCTATGAGATCCCACATTCATGCTTGGAATATGGCAAGGGGGTGACTGGCTGAAAGAAATTTTTGGTTCAACCATTTCTATGCTTGGGTGGTACGTGGAAGTCCCAAACTTGGTTGGATTTTCCTATGATTAGTGAAAGCTAAGTTCTCTTACTTTTGCACTTGTTTATATGTGGATTTAATGGCTGTCATATCTCTGATATTTACATGGTTTTCTATTGGTTATAAGCATGGAAAATTGACTCGTTCATGTCATGGTTATTTCATGGATTTACTTGTGAATGTTAAGATGATGGATGAAAAACCTAATTGATGTTATAAAAATTCAATGGAGAAGGTGATGATCCTTCTTGTCATGTCTCATAAGTGTTTTCAATCATTCATGCTTTGTCTTGTATCCTAGACCTGTAGGTTGCATTGACCCCAAGTGTTTGACAGAATTTCAGTCCCGATTGGGGATGGTCAGGATTAGTCATGAGATTGATTTATTGTTTTTTAGCTTTTTCATCATTTATTTGATGGATTCTAGGAGTTATAACAAGTTTTGGGCAGTGGTTAAAATTATGGACTAGAAAAATGCCATGAATTCCGTGGACATTGGCATAGGTCTACCGGGAAAAGTCCCTAGACACTAGCATGTAAGCCTATGAGAGTGTCCAGAGGTCCTTGGACACTGGCATGCCCATAGCATGAGATTCCAGAGGTTAAGATTCATAAAAGGTCAGTGGGACCCAAGGGCAGGGTGTCTCAGTGGCTGAGATGTCTCGTGGGGTTATTGTTTTTGATGTATAAGGCCTAGTTGATGTGTTCCATCGATTCCATTTCCTTAAGGTAACCAAGTAGGTTGAATCCCTTATAGTGGCCTATCACGTCCCATGTTTACCCCGGCTAGCCATTTACTTGGTTAGATGTGGGAGGAGGGGGTGTTATAGAGTGGTATCAGAGCGTGGTTTCTCTCTCCGTGGGTGAATGTGTTTGTCACGCATTGATTTCAGTTGCATATGTGTTTCTTATGCCTCTAGTCCATATTTTTGTTGCATTTTCATGGTGTTAATCATGGTCCTAGTGATGTCACCATGTGAAGGTTGATGGTGTTGTTATGGGATGTGTCGTCATGAGGGTATGGGTGTATATGCATTTTTTATGCATGTCAGTGTCTATATGTTGTTAGACATGCATTGTCACGGTGAACGTTGTCGTGCATGAGGTCATTCTATGCAATTAGGTTATCATGATGCTATTAGTATGTTATGATGCTAATGTGTTGGCTGAGATAGAGCAGGAGATGTAGTTCATCAAAGCGAAGTTGCAACATTGGACCTCAAGGAAAGAGCATGTTGTCATACATGTGTGTATGTTGGGCGTTTAGGTATGTAAGTTAAGGATTGTTATATGCATTAGGTTTATATACATTAGGTTTATGTACACGTCTATTGATGTTATATACATGATAGATGCTAGTTGTTTAGTGTAGCCATATGCACATGTGTTGGATAGTCATGCATGATAGTAACTTGTGGTGTATGCATTGCTATTGTTGTTTTATGTTAGATAACTTGATAATTGTGTTATATGTTGTTGATGAGTCTGTTATAGATTAACTTGTTATGATCATATTCTATGTTATATGTGTTGTTGAGTATGTTATAGGTTGATTTGTTGTTGTTATATGATAGTTAGCTTGAATATTAGGTTATATATAACTTCTTGTGGTTTTATGACTAATAAATTGAAGATTAGGGTTACAACATTAACATCTTGATGTTATATGTATCACACTAGTTTGGATTGGCCTATGCAGATGGTTAGGGTTATGAAATTCAGGTATGAGTCGACTTATTTGTGACATTGTGTTGTACTAATCTAGACTGATCGTACATATGTGATTGTTATGCATGAATGACCAATGTTTATGAACTTATGATGTGAACATGTTAGTTAGTTACTGTTATGGATATCATGATATTATTTGTGTTTGAACTGATGTGTTGTAAAGTTATATCGTGCTAACTAGATTGATTGTACAAACAAGATATCCTCCCTTGAGATACACTAAGGTATGAATTTTATTATGTAGTATTCTTGGTGCTTCATTGCTGATTATTTCGTATATTTGGTGTTTGAGTATTTGATGTCTATTATGTCGCCTAGTTGATTTATCTGACATGGTATATTTATAGTTTGTTGAATGTTTGATTTATTGCATGATATGAATATGAGTCTATGGGTTTGCATGAAGGAATGATCTTGTTTTAAGATAATGTACTAAAACATATGTGTTGAGACAACTGATATGTACTTGAGTGTAGTAGGTGACAGTTGTAGCATTATGTCTAATGACTATAAGTTGGCTATGGATTTTGATGTGATTGTTAGTCTTGGCAAAGGTTGATTGCAAATTGTTAGATATGATTGTCTTGATATTTGAAACATGTGTATGAGTAGTTGTAGGGTAACATGCTTGGTATTAGCATGACAAGGTGATAGTTGATTTGTTTATATAACTAACAATTGGTTGATGTGACAGTGCGTCGTAAGACTTAGTTGCAACAAGGTAAGGGTAAAAGAATGGAAGTAGGAAAGAACTGCTTTGGCTATGTTTGAAAACCCTAATTACAAACGAATGAGTGCTTTGCATACATGAATCCTTCTTAACCTTGATTTTATCTGACATTATGTGGACATATGCTAGATGCATGAACTTGTATTTGATAGGTATATCGGCTAGTCTCTAGTTACAAGTGGATCTGTAGAGGGAATTGGAGTCCCTTAAGAGATGGCATGGATATGTTCAGTTGCAAGCAACATGCTTGGCACAACAAGGTAGGGTAACTGGTGTATTGTTATATTTATTTATACATTGAAAATCATGTGTTTATTGTAGTGTGATGCAGGGAGTTGCATGGTAAGAGAGCTTGCCATGAAATGTTGAAGAATGCTCAGGTTGAGCTCTCCCTGGGAACCATGTGGTTTGAGTCATGGTGTCTGTCGATTTATTTTGGTCTTTTGGTGATTTGTTGTGCTTGATTGCGGTTTTTTTTGCATCTTGTGCATGGCCATGCCACTTTGATTGTGGTGTTGTATTGTTGTTGTTGGTTTTCATGATTTTCTTCTTGTTTGTTTCTTGGCTTTCCTTTTATGTTTTAAGTATTAGGAATTGGTAGGGAAAGAGGAAAGTTGAAGGAGCTTGGGGAGAGATGTGTGGTACTCGACAGGTAATGTAAGACACAGATGATGCTCAGTGCATCAGTAAGCGCAATAGAAGGTAAGCCTATGACAACCAATTGGACTGGTTGGGTCCATTGGTGTAAATGGACAATGGAAGTACAGTCATGAGAAAGGTAACCAGAAAAGGTAAAGTAAATGGATCTTAGGTATCAAATGCCTTGGCTAAGTTGGGAATTGTGGTTCTCAATGTTGTGCATGCTGTGCACAAATAAGGAAGTTCTTCTTAACCTAGACCTTATGTTATCTGGTAATTATGTTATGATCATGATGATGTTTATCTTTATATATGTATACATGTATATATGTAGGTAGGCTATGTCTGACAGGGTTGTCATGGATCATGGTGGTTTAATGCTTATGTTTATATGTATATATGAGCATATGCATGTCATTGTCATCAGGAATCATGATTGCTTTATGTTGATGTTTATATGTATACATGTATGTATGTATGTATGTTGTTGTCTGACAGGGTCACCAGGGATAATTCTTGTTGAGGAATGATAGCTTACATAGGTGAATGACATGAAGAGGTTCCTGGCTATGAGGAATCAAGTGGGAAGAGTAACCATGACAAATATATGAGGTTAGTATGATGTGGATATGAATTGATATTGTATGCTTGTATTGTGCCTATGTTCATGTTATGATAGGTAACGCTGAAGGATACATCAAAAAAATGAAAGCAGTGTGGTATGCGGCATGTTGGGACGATCATGGGTAAGACACTGGAAGCAAGATTGCTTGGTAGAGACAATGTGGTTATGGATGTGTGGTACTATTATTGTGCATATGTTGTACATGTTGCATCTGTGATGTTGTGCACATGCGGTGTGCTGTATATATAGTGTGTGTACATGTTGTTTATGCAATGATTATGTACAAGGTGGTACAAATAGTGTTGTGTGAATATTTCATATGCAGTGCATGGGTATAGATGGTGCTATGTACATGTTGGAAATGCAGTACTGTGTACATATGATGTTATGTAGATTTTGGATATGTAGTGCTATGTACTTGTGGTGTTGTGTGGATGTTATACATGTGGTGCTAGGTACATATGATGTTGTGTGCATGATTGTACAAGTGGTGTTGTGTTCATGTAGTGTTGTGTACATGTTGTACCAGTGGCACTGTGTGCAGGTAGTGATGTTTACATGTCGAACATGTGGTGCTGTGTACATGTGGTGTCGTGTACACATTGTGCATGTGGTAATATGTACATGTGGTATTGTGTACACATTGTACAGGTGGTGCAGTGTACATGTGATGTTGTGCACACATTGTGTAGATGGTGCAGTGTACAGGTGGTAATGTGTACATGTTGTACATATGGTATTGGTGTACATGTGATATTGTGTGCATGCCATACATGCTGTGTTGTGGGCATGCGGTACTATGTTCGTACATTATGTAGTTGTGGTATCATGACACATGCATTCATTGTGTTGTACTCTGTGTAGTAGATGTATTGTGTTGTGTTATATGCCAGGTGTAGGCACATGTATTGTGTGGTGTTATACATTGTGTATAGATGCATCTGTTGTGTTGTATACCAGAGGTAGTCATATGTATGGTGTTGTGTTGTACACTGGGTGTAGGTGTATGTGTTGTATGTCAGGTGTAGGTGCACGTATTGCATGGTGTTGTATGTGTGGCATGCACACTATGTGTATGTGTAAATGGTTGAGGAGAAGGCACTAGATGTTTGTCGAATGTGACAACTAATCCAAAGCACGTGCAGAATAAGGACAAAGGTAGAAGCTAATGATTGATTAAAGGATAAGTATAAGTATTTCATTTTAGTTTTATTAGGCATGTGATTTATGATTCTGATTTAATATGATTACATGTGATTCATGATTCTGGTTTACTATGGTTACATGTGATTTATGGTTTTGATATATGGTGGTTGTGTTTTGAGCTAACCTGAAGTGATATATTTATACATGATGATTTGGTCAAAGATGCTAGTTTGACTTGTTAAACAAGATTTCAAGTGTACCTTGTTGACGTGCCACCAATGAGGTATGATTTGAAGTTATTTCGATTTATTTTGAATCTAATGGAAATTATGTGCTTGGAACAAGAATGCATGAACATGCTCGGTTGAGTGGTCGAAATCAACTGCCAGAATTAGCAGCAACAGTGAAATAAATTGGAACATGCAACAATATGCTGGTAAAGAACTTCAGGAGTAGGGCCATTGTGGGACACTAGTACCCAATAGTGTCCATTGATTTCCATGAGAATGCCATGAGAAAGTGGCACAAGGTTATAACGCTGGATATTGGATGCAACTTTGACTATGACAGTGGATTCTGGATTTCCTGGGAAGGAGGCGAATCTTGACACTACTTTTGAGGGTGGAGGTGTGATCCTATGGATTCCCTTGTTGATTGATACAGGCATCGTATCCTTTTATTTGCTGGTTTAACAAATGTGCATATGTGTTTATCGTAAATACTGTAATGAGCTATGTTGTAAAGCTCCAACATGCAATATGTTGTCACGTTGTCATAATGTGTTGCTTTTGAGAAGGTATTTCATTGTAAATACTGCATGAAACTAATTTATAAAGCTCCATGGGAAATATGTTTGTTTTTCAGCGGTTTTTCTGACGCATTGGTGTGGTTTAACATCGAGGATGGTGTTCCCCAAGGGGGAGGGTTCATAACAACCCTGGTGAAAATTCCATGTAATAAAAGTTAATAAAGGCAAGATAAGACCATGGGTAAGGGACACTTATTCCAAGCTAAATGTTGGGCAGGACATCCTAGTGTGGGTGTTCATTCGATTTATTATGGATAAGGAAATTGCAGGCAAAGGAATTAAAAGGAAAAAGCTATTTTTGGCACATTTATTTATGAAAACAAAGGAAAATAGGAGAAATATAAGGTGAAAGGTAACATGTTGCATGTGAGGACAAAAATGAAGGAAAATAATGGAAAATGAAGAAAATAGAGGCCTCATCGATAAAAAGGCTTCTGAGGATCAGTTGGAGGGCTCTTGTTCAGTGTTAAGCTTGGCTCAGGTCTGGAGAAAGGAAGGATAAGCAAGCAAGGAAAGGAGAAGGAAAGGAAAGGAAGGAAAGTAGGGATCAAGAAAAGAAGAGCAGGATTAGGAAACTTCAACAAGATTACTTGCAGGTAACATATTATATGTGTGATTTCCTAGTTGGTTTGGACATGTAAGGATTTTCATGTTGGTGTATGGTTCTCTTGCTGTCGGTGGCATGGCTTTTCTTGGTTGTGACAATGGTTTTCAGCCTAGCCTTGCCTTTTTCTAGATGCCATGGTGTTGGGATGTTTATTTCAGTTTTGAGCTTTGGTTTGCTAGATGGATTTCAGAATCCAGTGCGTAGGTGGTCTCAAGGTTCATTCCCAAAGGCCTAGGAATCCCTTGACCAGTTTTGGTGGGACATACGATAAAGCCTTTGGGAGGAGTCTCAGTCTAGGGCCTTGTGATCTAGGATTAGATTGCGGTAAATCCTGAGATACAAGGAGATGAAAAATTCCTCAAGGATAGTGATGGATTCCGGATGGCATTCCAAGTTCGGTTTAGTTGTGATTCGAGGACCAATTTTAGTGTGATCACGGTTTGATGAGGGTGGAGGTGGTTTAAAATCTAGATTCCCTTGGTTGTTTTTGGATTGGTTTTTCTATGACATCCCACATTCATGCTTGGAATATGGCACCTGGGTGACTAACTGAAAGAAATATTTGGTTCAGCCATGTCTACCATCGGGTGGTACGTGGAAGTCTCGAACCTGGTCAAATTTTCCTATGATTAATGAAAGCTAAGTTCTCTTACTTTTTCACTGGTTTATATGTGCATTTAATGGTTATCATATCTCTGATATTTACATGGTTTTATGCTGGTTATAAGCATGGTAAATTGGCTAGTTCATGTCATGGTTATTTCATGGATTTACTTGTGAATGTTAAGATGATGGATGCAAGACCTAATTGATGTTATAACAATTCAATGGAGAAGGTGATGATCCTTCTTCTAATGTTTCGCAAGTGTTTTCATTCCTTCATGCTCTGTCTTGTATCCTAGACATGTAGGTTGCATTGATGCCAAGTGTTTGACAGAATGTCAGTCCTGGTTGGGGATGGTCAGGCTTAGTCCTGAGGTTGATTTCTTGTTTATTAGCTTTGTCATCATGTCTTTGATGGATTTTGGAAGTTATAACAAGTTCTGGGTAGTGGCCGAAATTCTGGACTAGAAAAGTGCCATGAATTCTATAGACGCTTGCACATGTCTATTCGGAAAAGTCCCTGGACGCTGGCATGTAAGACTATGGGAGTGCCCAAAGATCCCTGGATCCTGGCATGTAAGCCTGTGAGAGCATCTGAGGTCCCTAGATGCTGGCATGCCCATAGCATGAGAGTGTCCAGAGGTTAAGATGCATAAAAGGTCAGTGGGACCCAGGGGCAAGATGTTTGAGTGGCTGAGATGTCTCCTAGGGTTGTTGTTGCTGATGTGTAAGGTATGGTTGACATGTTCCATCGATTCCATTTCCTTAAGGTCACCAAAGAGGTTGAATCCCTTATAGCGGCCTCTCTCATTGCATGTTTACCCCGACTGTGTGGCTGCTTGGGTAGATGTGGGAGGAGGGGGTGTTACAAAGTGGGTAGTGTTCATGTAGGTTCGACATTAGAAACATGCACTCAAGTTTGCAACTAATGTTTTTTTACATCCATCTGGTGGATCTTCCACCCCATCTGTGCATTTGGTGCAATAATTAATCTAATGGATGAATACCTTGCTATAGTCATATCCCTCAACTTGAGAGAATCCTTTCACCATAAATTTATCCTTATACTTCTCTATGCTTCTATCTGATGCATGCTTAACCATGAAGATCCATCACGAACCCACAACTAATTTATCTACTAGTCTTGGGACCACTGCCCAAATCTTTTTTTGCATGATGGATTCGTATTCTTCCAACATTGCATCAACTCAAACAGGTTTCTCTACTCCTCCCTAAAAACAGGATGGCTCAGTCTCTACAAGCTCAATCATTAAAGCCATGTAGCCATTGTGCCTCTCAGGTGACCTCGTTATCCTACGCAAATTTGAAGGATATCCCACATTCTCCCTCGCATCATGCACCAATCTATCATCTTCCCTGGTTCATTTTCTACCTTCTCTAGATGGTTCTACTTAAGCGAACGCCTCCACTATATGTCCTCTCTAATCCTCCAATTATGGCTGCTCCACAACTTCTTGAGGCTCCTCGTGAGGCCCCTAATTTAGAGCTAAAAGCTCCTCTTCTGGTGGAATCTGAAGCTCCCTCTCAAGAGAGCACCAAATCTCTTTCTCCTCATCAAACATTACATCCCTTCACACAACTGTCACTATGAGGGAAGGTAACTACACACGGTAATTATGTGGAATTTCAGTGTAACCCATAAAAACTCCCAACTATGTTGTCAGCTTAAGTTTCTTCCTCGAATATTTGGAGACATGATAGTAAACAGAAGCTCCAAAACTTTTGAAATGAGACACATCTGACTTTCTTCCGGAGGAAACATCCTTCAGTGTAATCATACCAGGAATTTTTTGAGGAATTTGGTTCTACAAGTAAATTGTTGTGTTACATGCCTTTTCCTATAAATGCAATGGCAAACCTTGGTCATGTAGCATAGCACTTGCAGCTCCCACAGTTTTCTAGTTATTCTTCTCAACTACCCCATTCTGTTGTGGGTTGTTGGGTTTTTTCAACTCTCTTCGAATAGCTTATTTTTCATAGAAATCCTTGAAATCATTCAAAACATACTCACCTCCATTGTCACTCCTAAGAACCTTCACTTTCTTGCTAGTCTCTTTCTCAACTAGTTCCTTGAATTCTACAAACTTTGAGAATGTATCATCCTTCTTCCGCATGAAGAATATCAAACACTTTCTTGAAAAATCATCAATAAAAATAACAAAATACTTATGTGTGGTAGTGGAGGCTGACGATAAGGGTCCAAAAACATCAGTGTGGAATCTCTCCAATATTGCATGTGCTTTATTACTATCTCGATCATGGAATGTGGATTCTACATACTTCCCGAATGTATAACCTTTCTAGACATCCTACTACTCAAGTACTCCTTTAGGGAGGGCAGTGGTTATTTGTTGCATAATATTTAAAGTGCCGTGATGAAAATGGCCCAATATCATATGCCAGAGCTCATTGAAATCGTGACTATGCACTTTCTCTGCCTCATTACTTAATGAAACACAGTATTCCACATCAAGTATATACAGGTTCTTCACACAAACCTCGATCTTCTTCACCTCGCTAGTGTTTATGTGTCTCAGAAAGGCTTTACCTTTGTTGAAGATCACATCATAACCACGTGACTCTTCCAAAACTACTACAAAGATGCGATTCTTCTTTAGGCCTGGAACAAACATGACATTTTTTAGGCAAAGAGGGGATCCAAACTCCCTTTTAAAGGTTACGGTACCAATCCCAGTAGCATGGTACCTTTCTTCTTCCCAAGATCAATATGAATCTGGAGATATTTCTCCTCCATTTCACTAAAAAACTCTCTACACCCTATCATGTGGAAGGAGGCACCTGAGTCCAAGTACCACACACTCCCCATCACAGTGTTATCCATGCATGTGATAAGGGTGAATTCTAGCTCGAACTGTGAAGCCAAAGCTTCACTTCCTGCTCCTCCTGAGTTCTTCTTGCCAGAACTTTTGTGGGGAAACTTTGTAGCATAGTTCCTGAATTCATGACAATTGAAGACTTATTTTTTGGAAAATACTTTCTTCTTGCCCCCTTGGCTGGCTTCTAGTTTGGTTTGAGACTTCTTCCCTTTGCGCTCCTTGCCCTTTCCAACAATTGAAAACATTTCTTCATCCTCTGCTTTGGATGAATTTCTATCCCGTTTATTTCTATTGAACTCTTCTTGAACCAAATTGGACCACAAACTTCCCTAATTTGGTAAATTTCCCCTTCCATTCACAGTCTTGGTAATTGTGCCAGGATTTTGGAAGGCCTAGAAGAGCTAGGTTCACTGGGTCATGTTCTGCAACAGTCACGCCAACCCCTCCAAGATCATCTCGAATTTGTGTAAATATTGAGAGATGTTGTGGAATAGTCTCATTCTTCTACATCTTGATATTTCAAAGTTTGTCTTTGAGGGCCATTTTTCTATAATCACTGTTATTCTCAAATAGCTCTATCAGTGCCTTCCACATTGCGAAAGGAGTTTATTTCCCATGGATATTTGAGACAATGTGGTTTCCCACTCCCTCTAATATAACTCTCCTCGCCTTGGCTAAATATTTCTTCCATTAGGCTAGGTTTTGTGCATCAGTTGATCCTAGTTTTGCAATGTCTCTCTTGACATATTCCAACAATTTTTTGTCATCAAGCACCACCTCCATGTGATCTTTCCATGCAATGAAATTAGAGTTTCCTTAAAGTGCATACTCTAATCTCATCCCATTGAAGGTCATCTTCCCAACTCTAAATAGATCCTACTACACTGAAGCTGTAAATTCGAACCTCCTGAGGAACAACTTCGAAATTCTTGTTCTAATGTGAATCCAACTCCAATACCATGTAGAAATAGAGTGATAGAATTGCAACTTCTCAAAAAAAATTGATCTAAAATCAAGAGAAGCAATTCTACTCTACTGATATGTGGAATTTAATTCACAAATTAGAAAAACAATCACAAACATGCAATAAGAAAATCCCCAAATGCACAATGTTTTTCTAGGGGAATCCAAATGAAAAAAACCCCCAAGCATCTTTTCATTAATCAAATGAATAGATAATGTATTACAATTGCTTATCTGCTCTGAGCACAACTTGCAAGTGAATAACCTATCTCTCTACTTAATGAGAAACTCTGACCCATACTTAGTCAATTTCTACCTCTAGTTGATCCCCTATTTCCTTGTGCAAATCCTGAGGAATTAACCCCTATTTTTTAGGAATTTCCCCCCAATTGATTGCATAATTCCCAAGTTTTTATCATCTGGATGCATGCAACACATGTACACTCAAACTATTTTATAACTACTTGATACACTGCCTTAGAATCTCCACCACAATTGGGGAACTTGAATTCCTTGCATGCACTATCTATTTTGAGCTGATTTATCAATTAACTGGATTATCACTGAATTAGATTGTTGTCCCACTTCACAACTAGCCTTCCACTATTTCTATCAATAGTTGGAACTAGTTTAACTTAATACAACTAGAAATAACTCACCTTGATTGCTACAAATTAGCAATCACACATGTGTAACTGAAATCCAAGCCCTCTAACTCAAAATTACCGAGCTAACTGAGTGACAAGATCCACGTCACCTCAGTTAACTACCTCTAAGTTGTCTGTTGATGTGGAAATTCGAATTTTCTCAATTTGACCAAGGTAAAGTCAAGTTGAGACTTTCTTGCTACACTTCTCAACATCTTCTTATCCTATCAATCAATTATCTTCAAATCTTGATACTCCTCTTGTTGGCCCTCAACCCATTAATCAACTGGAATCCTTGGACAACCATGACCATGATGATTTCCTTTTCTTCTAATTGTATGGTGATAATTGTTCAAGTCTCATGGATGAATCCTTGTTCCCACAAGAAGATTTTGATTTGTAGAAGTTTCAAATGGAGTCTGATACAATCATCGAATATTTTCTTTTAGGTATATCTCATTTTGATCGAGAATATGACATGCTTATCATTGAGTATTTTTATGGTAATGTCGAAATCTATCTGATCAACCTCAATTCTCTCTTGAATCTCATGATTTGAATGATGCCTTTTTTTTGGATAAGAAGATAACCATGTTTTCTCAGTCTAATTTTCAATCTTGCCATAATGTAAAGTTAAGTTAGTTGAGTAGAACACTTTAGCCTACATTAATGGTTATGTCAAGTTCCTGTCACCTTGACGTTATTTGTGATTTTGGTCAGTTTGATATTTTCTCGCAAGATATTGTTGTTAATGTCATCTCGTGGGATGTCGACTATCTCTTGAGGGATCCTCATTTTTCACATGTTCAATTTTTAAATCCTCAAGGTAGACAGCTTAATGTGATTGTTTAACTTCAATCATTACATCCCACCTTAAGCAAATCTTTAATATCCGATGTGAAAACAACGAGTGATGTTAATGAATGTTAGATCATGCAATCTGACCTACCTTCTACATCATCCACCAAATATTTTAACGCGCACAACAACATGGATTGTGTTCAACCTGCTGATATTTCTTATGATGTGGATTTTCCTTGGATCAGTTTCCCTTGTCAAAGTTTCCCTAAAGGCTTTTTCCATTATCCTATTTTTGATTCCCTCAAAAAATATTATCAATCTGGACCCATGTCTAGTGGCTTGTTCTTTCGTGTTTTTATTCAATTCTTGTATGGTCATGGACCTAGTGGTTACTTTTATTGTAGATTGTTTTGTTCAATAGAGTGTTTGAATGTGTCACAGCATTATGATTGCACCTCAAGTTTATATTTATCAGTGCAGATGTTTGCACTATTTATCCTTTTCATTTCACTACATTTTATTTGGGTTTTACACAGTCCCATCTTTAGACCCAAAGGTCGGGAGAAGCTTCTATAACTACATTGAAAGTTCCATTTCACATGACCCAACCCTATATTGTTTAGTTTAGGATAGGATAGGTTGCATTTAGGTAGATGCATTGAATTCCTGCTTTTCTTTTCCTTTCCTCGCTTTGTTTTTCAATTTCATTATTCCTTTAATTAAGTTGGTTTTGAGCTACAAGATGATGTGGATAATCTTTTCGAAATGAAATTTATGGTAACCTGCAACCCTTGGCTTATCTGTTACCCTATTCTTTGTTTTTCGTTTACATCTTTGAATACGATGATTTTTCAATGGAAAATATGATCCTTCAGCTAGGAAGTTGTAAGCAAACCATGATGCCCGTATCCATTTAGGATTCTCATTCCTACACTTGGTCATGTCTATGAATAGTGTGTTTCTTGCCTATCTATATAAGTAGAGTAATATATGTGGAAAAATTTTAGCGAACAAAGAATCAAAGATATTAAACTTGTCTCTAAAGGAGCAACCTCTTCTGCTCTCAATAAGTTAGGATCCCCCTTATGTCCATTGAAAATAATAAGTGCCTAAGCAGAGTTATATAAAAAAAAGGAAAGAAATAAAGGGTGAAAGAAGAGAAAGGATTCCTATGTGGGGAGGATAAGCAAGTGACTTCGTCGAGGTACTGTCCAGGCTCACTGGCATTGATGCAATTTTTGTGTTCCTAAGTGACTCCACTGGGGTACTACCTATGCCTACTAGCAGCGAACCAACGCTGGAGATGTAAGACTCATACTCTGATAACTTTAAATTTTCATGCTATATTACCCTTACTTATGTTGACAGTACAATGATATGGATTTCTTTATGTTGTGTTACACCAAGAAATGGAACAAGGAATATTATATATTTAACTAGGTAAGAGTGGGGAGCTAAGGTAACTTAATGACCGAATCAATACTTCCTGGAGAATTGAGACTTCGTTCCTGAATGAAACCATTTCAAAGAAGTTGGGGTTCTCTGAGTGTGTTGCCAAGTGTTGTCGATGTGAACATGGCCCTCCAAAATTTTCACTTAAGTAAATTTTGGAGCCTACATGAACTGTCGTTTCAAGCCCTTTAGTGTTGTCACGTTGTCTTTTTTTGTTATTCTTATGTTTTCTCCTAGTATCGTATCCTCCTAAGTCAATGTTCCCTAAGTGTCATCGCCTAACTCCTGGAATCACTTGTGTTATGTTGCCCATGGTTAGGTGGAATCATGACTTTTCTTGACTTAGAAACTAGCCTTTCTCCATGCACACACTCAAAAAGCACACAAAAGAAAACAAAATCAATAAAATCTCCCTTTAAAGGAAAAATAACTCTTCAATAGCATGAAGACATGATCTTGTGTTGAGCGCACTCCTTCAGTTTGCAGAAGTGAACCCTCCTTGAACACACTCCTTTGGGTTGAATAAGTGCACCCTCCTTGAGTGCATTCCTTCATGTTGAAAACATGTGCCCTTCTTGAATGCATGCATTAGCTTCTTGTTGCATGTGGGAAGACTCCTAGAAAATAGGAGCCCACTTGACTTCCTTCAACTAACTTATTCACTTGAAGACAAGTGGAAATCATGCATGAAACCGTTTTGCATGTATTCTCTTTTAAATTAACCTAGAAATTCATTCATTTTCATAATCATTCTCATCTAGGTTGGGTGCACAACTGTGGATCAAGAAACTCTTCATCCATCTACATCACAAGTAAGTATTTCATGTTGAATATATTCATTTCCTTTTATGATTTCACTATTAATATTTCTTTCTCGGCTGGTATTTCTTTGTTTTTCAGTTTATTTACTGGTGTTTCCGTTCAATCTTGCTTCTACAAGTGTTAATTTGTTATCGCAAGATGAAACTTTTCATGTTCCTTGTCCCTTTACATTTTGATCATGATTGTGGCAACATCCATAAAATATTATACATCTTTTTTCTTCTCATTTCTATCATAAAATCTTGCTACTAGACTTTTTCTTGAGCCATTCTCTAGTAGAACAAACTTCTAGAACCTGAAGCTCGATCAATCCTGAAAATTGCACCCATAATAGAAAAGTTTTACTCTTACGCACACTCCTTCATCACAAATAATTGCACCCTCCTTGAGTGCATGAGCACACCTCGAAGTCTTGAATGTTTTCCCTTCATCCTTTCAGTATGCGCCAATGTGCCCTCCTTGTCCTTAAGCACATGAGTGCACCTTGAAGGCCTGAAGACTTGTTCCTTCGTCCTTTCAAAGTGCACCAGTGCACCTTCTCTATCTCTTTGAGTGCGTGAGTGCACCTTAAAGGCCTCAAGGCTCTAAGACTCATCCTTCATCTCTTCAAAGTGCACCCTTGTGCACTTGAGGATTTCCTTCTCTTACTTGAGCACATGAGCACACAACAAATCCCTGAATAATGCTTGACCCCCCTTCATGCTTTGAAAGTGCACCCTCCTTGTTTGCATGCTTATTTTCTTATGCATGTAAGTAAGTGTGTCTCTTCATTGATATATTTTCATGTTCAACTCCATTTAATGGCTCTTTGTATATGATTTGCTGAGATATTGCTATAAGTTTAGGATTTCATAAATCTAATCTTGTCATCATGAGTGTGCTTCCACAAATAGGTGTTCGAGCTACAAGTATTGTCCCTCTATCTTCATATGTTGGAGTCATGCCTCTCATTACACGTAAAGTGGACTCTAAAGAAGCCTCAAAAGAAATCATTGAGGAAGCAGTCGAGGTAACTAAATCCAACCTTTCCTATTTATGCAGACACATAGTGCTTCATTGATAAGTCAACTAAGGTCACATGGGGCGGCATAAAATACACATTCATGCATAAATAGTTTCCTGAGAAATTGGAGGACTTGGAAGTATATATCAATATGAAGCGGTCCATAATACATATGATCGTATGTAGATTCCTAGTCATCCCCTGTGTGGAAGTGATTGAATGGATTATTGCACACATGGATGACTCTCATATTATGCTTTGCAGTGAAAGTGGCAGTCAGATTGCCACCTACTATGGACAAGACATGTAGACTTATTATAAGATGTTTAGGCCCACATAATATGAAAATAGTGATATCTACATCATATGGGTCAATCTGGACATAAGTGACATCATCAAATCATGGTGTTGAAAGCCTGTTAAGTTTATCCACTGCCCATCGATAGTTCATCTTACCAAGATTCTCTAATATGTATATTAGTATCTTATTTCCATGTGTTTTCAGTTGCATGGGTGGAAGAGCGTTGAGGTGTTTGAGGAAAACATGATACATATGCTCAATATGGCGGTTACCCATGGTAAAGCTTTCAATTTGGTAGATATATTGTAATTTGAGTTGCAACAACATGTGGGGAAAGCAAAAGAATATTTGAGGGTGAATTAAACACTAGAATTCTATATGTTTGCATTTCTTTTAGAGGGAATCTCTGCATAATATGCTTTCTCAAGAATGTATTGGAACTAGACCCCTTTTAACAAGTTCCCAGTTTACTTCCATGGCATATTATCATCAGAATAAAGCTTCAAAGATGCATGTGACATATTGGCTAATCACTTATTTGCAGTTATATTCGATGTGATATTCGAGATCGATCCTCCTTGTATGATTCATCGGGAGAAGGAGTCACTACAAGATATCATGGATTAGTTTGAAGCGTCTGAGGCTACATATATTAGATGTTTTATATGTCATATCTCCCCTCATCTCATGTCGTGATATGTGACCAACAAGGTTTTCATGCATGAAATAACATATTAGTTGGACAAAGGATTGTGAGGAGTCCTTCACAGGAGGAAGAAAGACCCTTGGCTCACCTTCCTTTTAAGGATAGGACTATATGAGTTGAAGATTCACAAGGTAACAACTGTAGAAACAGAAGAGTTGGATCACTTTCACTTCGCAACTAAATACTTTCATCGATATGATCCCAAGAAAGTGAGCGGGCAACATTGTGAAAGGATCAGTTTCAATTGGGGATATTCATCAATGTCCACAACAAAATATGAGAAGGTGAAGAACTAGTACATTGAAGTTAGAAAGACTCATCCAAAGATGGATACTAGTTCACCCCAAAATCCACCAACTCAAGATATGCAAGTGCAGGAGGAAGAATAGACAACTCCTCAAGAAAAGACTGTAGCTCCTAAGAAGATGATCAAGTATGATTCGACAGGAGAAAGTAGCAGGAAATGGAAAGGCGATCGTTTGAATACAAGATCTATTCAAGTAGAATAGGAGATGAGAGTAGGAGAAGAGGAGAAGAGGAAGCAAGATGAGTTTCTTAGAAAGAAATAGTAAGAAGAAGATGAAAGGAGAAGAATAGAAGAGGAATAGTAAAGGAAGTCTCAGGAGAAATAAGAAGCACAATGACTAGAAGAAGAATAGTTTACTTAGGAGATAGAGGAAGAGTTAGAGGAGGAGTATACCATCTAGCCCATGGATGATGAACCAGGCTTCCCAGAAGAACCTCCTCTCATAGGTGGTCATATTCCATTTTGGAAATGTGAATCACACCTCCACCTGATGATAGATTCATGGATGTGTGAAAGGTCACATTTGATCAACACAAGAAGAGGATCGTGTAGTAGAGACGAAGATATTTCTCAAATGATCCTTGGAACCCAATCTCAGTATCTACAGAGAAGGTGATAACTGCAAATAACAAAAGGAATCCCAGGGAAATCATGGTGGCAAATGTTTCTTGGCTACAGTAGTGTAGGACAACTCAAAATATAATTGAGTGATAATTCTATATTAAGGAGAGAACTATTTGTAATGAAGAAATAAGGGGAACACCTTGTGACAAAGAATCAACGTTATCTTCACACATATTCAACACCGTAGAATGGAATTCAACCATGCAGGAGGAATTGGGGACAATGTAGGACACACTGGCATGGTTATATGATGAAATGATACTTCTACAAAAAGTAGTGGCTCATCTTGTCAGCATTCAGAAGAAAGCAAGTGAAGTGGTAAAACTCCTGAAAGTGGAAAACAAGGAAGTTGTCCAACTTCAAGAATGGGTTTCCAAGTTTCCATATGCTCCACAACATTTGGAATGGAAAGACAGGATTTCCGCTGAGATAGATAGAGTCCAGCTTAGACTCCACCATTAGAACTACATGCATCTTGGAGAATAGTCGATTAGCAATATTTCTGCTTATAATTTACTACACAATGTTTCCAAGTCTCTAGCATATAATCATGGAATTCCCTCACTAGGATCACTTGAAGAAATTAGAGGCAGGGAAATCATCTTTCAAAAGATCGGTTAATACATACTACAGATCAAGTAAGCATCGGAACAGGAAGCTTTCGACATCACCAAAGGCATTATTTTGCAATATGTCATCACACTAGTCAAAGCTCATATAAAACTTTCATGGCTATGGAATAATGTACAGTCAAGCTCCAAGACCATAAAGACATAGGCACTAGAAGTGAAGATGTGTTATGTAGGAGACTTGCCAGTTCGGGTCAAAGTCATCTCAATGGAGTTCATAGCATGACACACATACATCAAAATTGAGCTCCATGAGGAAGCAAATGATTTGCCAATTTGATAAGACTTTGTCCTATTATTAGTTTTGTCTTATATAGCCACCATCTCATTTGTAATTTGTCTTTTGCAATAAATGGTATGTAATGAAGTCCAATAGACACATGTTGAATGTGAACGGACACATATAGAATGTAAAGAGTCATGTATAAGATATGAATAGTCATAGAAGTTAAAGAGTCATGAGGAAGCTCAAAGGTATTTTTCATTAGTTATAAATAGCTCCTCATAACTCAAGCTAAGGGGCTTGGATTCTTGGATTCTTTCCTTCGCTTCTATTGTAGTACGTAAGAGATAGATCATTCTTTGGAGAAGAAAGTTGTGGCTTTATGTTCCACTACTAGATCTAGTGTTTCATCTATGTAACATTGTACTTGGGATATTTCATTCATAATTAGAAGCTATATGAGTTGACACCTCTTCATACATGTATCATAGATATAGTAAGACTATTCTTGTTATGCTTGTGGTATATGTTGCTTTAATTACATACTGAGTTTAATGAACTAATTCATTGCATAATTATGGGTATTGTTGAATAAGTGTTATTATGCTTTCATGATAGATGTTTATTATTGGACTAATCTGCAAGTAACCAACAAGCCTTTATCTTCGTTCTAGGATCCCCCTTTAGGATAGTACAGTTAATTTAATAACCAGAGGCTCGTTTTCCTTTACCGTTCATGGAAGTTTCCCCTGTGTGCCTTACATTGGGTGTCTCACAAATCTTACATACTTTCTACCGAAAGAGGTGTTGCAATATCCTGTGTGTGCTTGTAACCAAGGAATACCTTTGAAACCTTTCCAACGATGGTCGGATCGTATAGTCGAATGGGACTCTTACACCAAACGATGTGATGTCTAATTGGAGCTTCACATTTAGGAGATCCCCTTACATGTTGGCGGCATCCAACACCATCGACACTTTCTAAATACACAAATTAAAAACAGTGCAACCTTCTCCTTGCTCAATCATTGAAATATTCTCAGGAGCACACGTGGAAGTTTTTGAGGGTGATGTCTTGGCTGTTTATGAACCATTTTAGAATAGAAACCCAAACTACCCTGCAAAGGCCCAATTGGTCCATGTTGATCTAGTTCATAATGATGGTCAATTAAAAATCGCAATCAACATGAGAAATAGTATAATAGAGCATTTCCATCATATCTTTAGTGTTGGAAACAATGTTTACATTGCAGAATTTGCAATAAGAAACAAAGGAATTTATGAATGAGGAGATAAAAATGATGTATAGTGTTGCAAGAAACAAATATAATTCAACCTATTGCACAAATTTGTAAGAAACGTAGAATAGCTCCAAAGACAATACATGACCTACTTGAATCAAATGACTCATGTGCAATTGGCCCCATCGCAACAATAGTGATAGGTTGTTAACAAAATAAAAAACAACTTAAACTAAATATCAAAGTTGGTGAAGCACCAGAAAACAATGAAATTATAAGTTTGCTACCACAATAACCACTTTTGCATTATGTTAAAAGCTAAATAACTTATTTCCCTTATGATCTTATCTCTTTGTTTTACATCCTAATGAAATTAACAATTATTTAAACATTTCTTGTACAAATTGCATAACAAAATTTGCATTCTCCAATTTACTACAACTATACCTAAATGACATTAACAAAGACCATTTTTTTTCAAAACATAGTATGAATTGGCATAAAAAAACACTCCACACTACTTATTCAAAAGCATTGTCAGAAAAGATGAAAAAGACACTCAACATTTGCACTATGGATCAACAAATTTTGTTGATGATCTTAATGATGAATTTGCAAGAGCACATATATTTTATTTTGTCAAATCAAGAACACGTGAATCTTTCCCAACTCTTTCTTTGTTCTATTAACAATATTTTTCCTTTAGTATACAAAATTTTGCATCTTTTACTAAACATATTCCAAACTAACATTCAAATATTTTCACAAAATAGTTGCAATGAGTGCTAAAATAAAAAAATTGTGTTCTATCCTCCTTTACAACAAATTTGCAGAAAGTGCTAATAGCTTATACATCCAAACACAACTAAATGCACACTCTGTAAGAGAGAATATCATTTAGTTATGAGCATAATGTTGAATGCACATTGGAAACAAATGCTCAATGGTGTTATTGAGGAGGAAGTGTACACTGAGAAACCAGAAGGTTTTGAGACATTTGATCGAGAGTCCCATGTGTGCAAACTCATGTGAGAATCATACGGTCTCAAACAAGCACCTTGAGCTTGGTACACTAGGATCAACAATTATCTCACTGGATTGGGCTTCAAAAAAAGTGAAGCGGATGTGGACCTCTATCATATTTTGGTAGAAGGTAAATTGCTTATCATTGTTTTATATGTTGATTTAATATTAAAAAGTGATGAGTAACTGATCAGCTCTTGCAAGGAGGACCTTTCAAGGGAATTTTAGATGAAAGACATGGGTCTCATGCACTAATTCTTCGGGTTGGAGGTATGGAAAGGTGATGGGGAATTGTTTGTGTCTCAAGGAATGTATGCTACTGAGATGCTGCAAAGATTTTTCATGGAGAGTTGTAAGCCCATGGAGACACATCTAGCGACCAACTAGAGGAAGGAGAATGCTTATTTAGGTAAAGAGGTTGATGTTACAATTTAGCAACAACTAGTGGGTTCACAAATGTATCTTGTGAACACATGACTAGATATGTGCTATGCGCTCAACAAACTAAGCCAAGCTATGGTTATGCCAACCAAATTGTATTGGAAGGAAACAAAGCATGTTTTATGACACCTCAGAGGCAATACCCAATATGGATTATGGTACAAATAGAAATAGGGAGTGAAGCTGTGTGGCTTCACAAATGCAGATTGGGTAGGGAGTCCATCTGATTGAAAGGGTCCACCCGACCGAAAGAGTACATTAGGTGGAATATTTAGTGTTGGGTTCGCAATGTTTTCCTGGTATAGTAGGAAGAAAATATTTGTGGCGCTTAACTCAGCATCAGTAGAATACATGACCACAGGTCAAGAAACATGTAAGGCGATCTAGATGAGAAAGATATTTGTGGGACTATTTGGTCATATGATGGATCTAATTGTGATCTATTGTGATAATCAAAGTTGCATTAATATCTCTAAGAATCCAGTATTTCACGATCGATCCAAGCATATAGATATCCAATATCATAATTTACGAGACTGTGCGCAGAGGTGGATAATGTTGTTACAATACATTCTGATAGGCGAAAAATATGCTGCCATCTAAACAAAGGCTTTGTCAAGAGGAAAGTTCAAATTCCACAGGTGCAGGATAGGGGTAGTTGATAATCCTTTATTGCTAAGAGGGAGTGTTGAGAAGTGTTTCAAGAAAGTCTCAATTTGAATTTGTCTTGGTCAAATTGAAAAAATTCAAATTTCCACATTAGCAGAAAACTTGGAGGTAGTTGAATAAGGTGAAATGGCTCTTGTCACTTAGTTAGCTCAATAAATTTGAGTTAGATGGCTTAGATTTCAAATAATCATGTGCTATTTCTAATTTGTAGCAATAAAGATTGGTTATTTCCAGTTGTACTCACTTAAACTAGTTCCAACTATTAATATAACTAGTGGAAGGCCAGTTGTGCAGTGGGACAACAATATAACTCAGTGATCATCTAGTTAAATAATAAATCAGCTCAAAATAGCTACTTCATGTAAGCAATTCGAGTTCCTCAGCTGTGGTGGAGATTCTAAGGTAGTGTAACAAGCAATTGTAAACTAGTTTGAGTGTACAAGTGTTGCATGCAGTCAGATGATGAAACCTTGGGAATTTCACAATCAATTGGAGGAAAATTTATAAAAAATAGGGGTGAATTCATTATTATTTGCACAAGGAAATAGGGGCTCAAGTAGACGTTGAAATTGACTAAGTCTAGGTCAGAGCTTCTCATTGAGCAAAGAGACAAGTTATTCAATTGTAGGTTGTGCTCAAAGTGGTAAAGAAATTGTAATACATTATCTATTCATATGATTAATGTAAATAAACTTGAGGGGTTTTTCCCTGTTGGGTTCCACTATAAAAATATTGTGCATGTGTGGTTTTTTTTTTATTGCATGTTTGCGATTTTTTTTCTAAATTGTGAATGAAATTCCGCAGATCAGTAGAGTGGAATTGTGTCTCTTGATTTTAGATCAAAAGTCTTGAGAAGTTGTAATTCTATCATCATATTTCTATAGACGAATCATCATCAAGGGAAATATGTGAAAGAAAAGTCAATTCTTCATCAGAAAATTGATCTTTTGATTTAGTGATCAGTTTAGGTTGAAAACACAAAACATCAAAAGGAGGGGGACACAGGACAACATGATCGAAAATAATTTCAACATGTTCTCCTCAACATCCTGTGTCCAACACAAAACATCCAATTATTTTTGATCTCCTGATCTGTGCTAGATGTCTCCAACATGTAAGGAGATCTCCTTGATGTGAATTCCCAATTAGACCTCACACCATTTGGTATAGGAGTCCCATCCAGCTATATAGTCTAACCATAATTGGAAAGGTTTCAAAAATATGCCTTGGTTACAATCACACACAAGAGATCTCAACACCTCTTTGGGCATCAAGTATGTAAGCTTTGTGAGACACCCATTGTAAGATGCATAGGGGAAACTTCCAAGGATGGTAAAGGAAACTGAGCTGCTAGTTAGAAAAGCAATAGTACTATCCTAAAGGGGGACCCAAGAATGAAGACAAAGGCTTGTTGGTTACCTGCAGATTAGTCCACACAATAAACAACAATCATGAAAAAATAACAACACTTATTCAACAATAACCATATCCAAGCAACATATTAGTTCATTAAACTAGTATGTAATTAAAGTGACATACACTGCTAACTAACAAGAATAGTCCTACTATATCTATGATACATATATGAAGAAGTGTCAGCTCATATATATTTTGATTATGAATGAAAGATCCCAAGTACATTGTTACATAGATGAAACATTAGATCCAACAGTGGAACATGAAGCCACAAATTTCTTCTCCAAAGAATGATCTATCTCCTATGCACTACAAGAGAAGCCAAGGAAAGACTCCATGAATCCAAGTTATTTTATTTTACAAATCATATGAAACTTAACATTTTTTTTTCACATAGGAATTAGAGATTTATGAAATTATTGATCTGCATATTACAATCGATGAATATATCTATCTTATGTTTGAAAATGAAAAGAACATGAAAAATATTAGAGCATTGTCCCTTAACTTTGATGATTCACTCCTGGCACTGGTCATTTACTTCATTCATAATAAATAACATGCCAAAGTAGGACATATGATACATAAGCACTAGAGTTATTGAATATAAGTGACAAATACTCTATTATGAAGTGCAATTTATAACCAAGGAAAGAATAAAATTTGTACTCACTACTACCCAAAAATGATGAAGATTATAAAGGTCTTGCCTCTCAAGTATGATAGAAATAAGTAACCAAATATCCTTTAGGGAAAATGGGGAGATTCTTGTGTAGTAGTGACAAATGGCACTTATCAATTTTTGTTTGTTTGTTTTGTTTTGTTTTGTTTGTTTGTTTGTTTGTTTTTGTATTTTGTATTTTGTATTTTTTTTTATTTTTTTGCATAGGTAAGACATGGTTCAAACTTCAGATATAACCTCCGACTTATTAGATACAAGTCTTATAGTGACAGTTTCATTGTGCTGATAAGATAGTGCAATAATTCCAAAGTTACAAACTGAGTTAGTTCAAACCAAATCTCAAGCGCAAACCATAGAGAGGGGTTAATGTTTTTGGTATATAGAGGATTAAATAATAGAAGTAGTAAACATGAAATAAATCCTAATTCTAGTAAAAATCAACTCCCTTAAAATTAAGGACTATGGGCTATCAAATAGGTCAATGGAGAGTTTCTTCTTTTGGGAGTACCATCCATGGGCCATCCCAGATGAACAAGATCCTCCCATAATAAAACAAACTACATGAAAACATGCAAAGGTAAAATGTTCTAGGTACCATATTTCACAATAAGTTACAATCAACAAGGCAAGAAGTATTAATATTGGCCACTTAGATGCTACACACATGGGAAAATGGTGTCTAATATTATAGGCATATGTTACACCGTGTTCATGACAAACATACATGGTTGGTGCCCATTTCCAACGAAGATGATGTAAGGTACTCTAGTATGGTGTTGCCAAAATACCATAAATGTATTGTTCATGTACATATCACAATGTTGTATGTTTCTATGTGTGAAATGTTATTGTATTACTTAAATTTATTATAAAAATCCTTACAATATTTGTATGGTTTAAACAAATATATATATATATATATATATATATATATATATATATATATATATATATATATATATATATATATATATCTATATATGTATATGAAGGTTGGGGAAAATGAATGGAATGCCCTAGTTATAGAATTAAAATCATTCTAAGGATCAACAACTACAAAACCAAATAAATTAGAGCTAGAAGTAAAAGAAATGAATGAAATGCATTTTCATCTAATTGTTTTTCTCCATGCAGTTTCAATCATAGATTATTTTTTCTAGCTGTAGTTGATTCTCTAGAAGAAGAAACAAGAAGGATGAGACTACGACATATAGGGTTTGTTTTCCCGTGAAATTCTTTAAGCCTTGACTTCAACACTTATGTAGTGTCATCCTTCAGTTGAATCAATGGCTCCCTTGTGACTCGTCATAAGAAAAAATTATCATGGATACATAGTACAACACTACACCATCTCAGAAGATGTAAAACATCACTTCATCAAATACACCATGGGTTTTAACATTTCATAAATATGAATAAATGTGGAAAATAAAAAATCCATGTGAAAGCCTATTCTACTTCAATTTTTCATGGTCCAAGTTTTCCCATGCAATAAGACAAGGAAATATACACCTCTTCCATCCATATTAAAACTAAAATTAACAATGTTGATCATAAAGAAGAGGCTTAAAACATATGACATGCTCCAAGAAAAGATAACATATGGTTTGAAAAACATATATCTTAACTATAAAGTCAACCCATGCTCTACTAAGATGGATAAAAGATAGAAAATGGGAGTAACATAATTGTAGTTTCATATAAATCACTTATATATTTTTTGCTTTCTTTCTGTAGAATCGATTTCCCAGGAAACCCACTAGGAACCTCCCCTCATTCTAAGGATGGTACCATGCATAAAATGGATTCTTCAGGGCTCAAGAGTCAAGGCCAAGTCAACATATCAACAAAAATTGACTCACAAATCAGGATTGAGCCTTGGTGAGTGATGTCACAACTTTTCCTACTAGCCGCTCGATGTACAGGTCCCAACTAACGTCTAAATCACTAACTAATTGTAGACAAGTCAACAACATTGAATACATGAATTAAAAACTTTAAAGTTTCATTATGACTATATTAGGCCATTATTTGATTTTGTTGGTAACCTTTTAGGCATGAAATTAGAATATGTAAACTCCCTTGGGATCAAAGGTTCTAATGATATAGATATTAAAATCCTTACACAAACATCTATTACTTGTTAGAGCTATGATCTAAGAATATCTTCGACGGAAAAATTAATCACACATTTGTACAAAATTCACACAAGATTTTTATTGGAAGAGTGAAAAAAATAGTTAAAACATCAAAAATGTTAATTCTGATTAGGTCTATTAGATAACTACAAATAAAGATCCCAAGGTTCTTACATCAATTGCCTATTATAGAAACTGTAATTGGACTGATACTGCCATCGTTCTCATCCAATTTCCTATAGATTAGAAAATTATTTATTCCTAACTAATAAACAATACTTCAAAGCACAGAAACAACCAAAGGTTTCCAAGCCATAAAAATCCCTTCTAAATTTGAGTATACAACTATCATGTATTAGGGAATTAATATTCACCGAAAAATTGGAACTAAAAAGGGACTCTTAACTAGTCTTATAGGAGAGATTATGAATGTTCAAAGAAATCCAAATAATATTATCAGGAAAAGTACGAAAAAAATATGCCCCTTTAACTTAAAAGGAAAAATTATTAGGGATGTATGGGAACACCCTCTTACATGGCCTATATGGTTACATTCAGGACCCTGGTGATTATGTTGATGGAGGGGAAGAGACAGTTACAAACAATTTTTATGAAAAGTTAAATATGAAGTAAAGTGAATACAATGAACAAGAGAATAAATGTCCTTCTAGAATCCTACGTTTATAAGTGTGCTAGAAATTTTCTTTTGTAATTTACAATGTTTTTTTCTTCAAAATGTCCATAAAGATTGAATATTTCTAGTGTGGATTTTCAACAAATAGGAAGTGAGATGATGGATAAGAATGTATGCAAGACTACAAAAAATGGATATGTTGAAGAAAGTATAATAACTTAAAGAAATTCAATTATCCTTTAAATAGAGATCAGGAAACCAAAGAAAAAAGTTACATACCACCTTTTATCATTGAGCTTCTAGCTGTAAAATTTTAAGGGATATATCTTCAGGAATCCTAAATTTGTATTTGTGATACTATTTGTCTTTTGTAACTGCATGGTTCTACTCTCCACCCAACTATAAATAAAAGTCTCCATAGAGTATCTAGGGCAAGGAAATGGTCTCAGGGTCTCAAGTTGAAGGGTTGATCTATTCAATTCCAAACATGACAAAACTCATAAACATTAACAATATTAGAAATATATAAATTTACAAGCAATGGAGGGGAATTCCTATAAACACAAATTTTTGTTGGTTGCTAACATATTAAAGGCAATCACTAAGTACATTTTGGACCGTACCAAATGATATCCTCCTTAGTGGAAACTTCCAAGATAACGACAACACATAAAAAGAACATGCTATTTGTTACCAGATCAAGACTCCTTGATGACTAAATCCCATCACTTTATAGCATATAATGGTGGTTAATATGCATCTATTAGCACAAACATTTGGGATTTTTGACACAGAGGAGGGTCTTTCCATCATATATATATATATATAAGAAATAATTTAACTGATACAATAAGAAAATAAGCTTAATCAGATTGGAAAACGGGGTAGATCCTAACTCATCATCATGCTGGAGAAGAACAATTTAAGCTTCAAATGATCCTAGAGGTAGAAAATATTTCAAAATCAACAAAAAGAAAATTTCAAAATATTTTTTGAAAACTAAAAGTGTAGGTTTATGAACATAAGCTGCCTAATGTCCTGAAATGAGTTTTAATGTTCTAAAATTGAAAAGAAAAGTAAGTGAAAATCTCAAAATCCTCAACTAGAACTCTTAATAACTTCAATGAGGAGGTGAATCTGAATACTTATTTTATCCTACCTTATTAGTTTGAATCTCCACTTTAACTAAATTTAAATTACGATTCTTTCCTTCCTAGCCTCTTTTTAATTAACTTCACATACAACTTTAAGAAATTTTACTAATGGAGATTCATTCTCAAAAACTCCAACCACAAATACTGTATTCTAATATTATAGAATGGAAGATAAAACTATATCATTACCTAGAGTTGATGAACTTTCCACCTACTAATTTAATTCTGCAAGTGGTATCTCTTGGATGTACCAAACAACACAGTGCACAAGAACCCAACCATATTGATCAATGGCCATTCAAATCATCGACTGAAAAATTAACTATCTATCTTGACCATCACTCAAAACCTCCACTTTCAGGACCATGAAAATTCCCATGACTTCTTCTTCCTCAAATGAATAACTATTCCCCATCAGGCAAGTTTCCAACTATATGCTCACTCAGGAAAAACTACATATGGATTTGTCCTAACCAAAATGCCACACCAAGGCATTCAACAATGTATCCACATTAATGGTAGAAATTTAACCCATGGAATTGTAGGTGGAATAGTGCCCATCTTAACCCCCAATAGTACTTGTGCAACTAGAGGGTTGATTTCCAGTGAGATTCCATTGCACTGGTCTCATTTCAAATGCATCGAGGCAATGATATTGATCAAGGCTCCTTGCAAACCGAATTTCATTAGACTCTAAAGAACTGCTATTTTTGGCCATTTTTTTCTCTAGTAACCAAATATAAAAGGCATGCATGTCAAACAAGATTACAAAAAGAAAGTCCAACAAGACTATATTTAGATGCATGCTAAATGATCAAGATTTTTTAATTTTTCATCTTTCTTCATCTCTTGGAAATTAGTCTTTCTCACTTTTTCCTTTTTGTTATTTTAAAGGAAGACTGCTTTTAGACATGTCAATAATTAGCAATTTCTGTGTATGGTAGATACAATTTGAATGCCATGGTTCTAGGAACACAAGCAGATATAAGTTGAAAGCTTTGGTTCTAAGCAGACAATGATGGTATGGTCCATGGTCTTAGGTAGGTGAAATTTTTTTGAGTTAAACAAAAAATCGCATCAAATTTGATAGATTGAAGATGTAAAGAAGAACCTGAGGCAATGGTGGAAAAGGCACAAAAGATGAAAACGCAAAAAAACTCTTTTTATTATTATTAATTATTAATTTTAATTTATATATATATATATATATATATATATATATATATATATATATATATATATATATATATATATATAGATATATAGATATATTTTATTATTTTTATTTTTTTTATATTCAGTTAGTTTTTGTGTGCAAGAAAAGTTGCAAATCTAACTAAAGTTTTAAAGTGAAAAACTGTAAGAATGGATAACTGCATCAAATCCCTTAGTGGCAGCGATTGTTAACTTTGAAAACTACTGGAAATAGAAAAAATAGGAAGATAAAAGTACCAATAATAGTCCTAATTCATCCTTCAGACATAGAAAAGAGACAAGATGTCATGTTTAAGGAATTAATATTTAAGCCCTTCCTCATCTTCTGCTCTGTTTGTACTCATAGCTTTAACTACTCTCCTAGTTCCCCTCTTAGTGAAAAGGTGACATGAGGAGGGGGGAGGGGATGTAGATAGTAAGTTGTCAAGGGATGTCATAAAGGGAGGCCATGTGAGAAAATAGGGACTAGGGGTCAAGTTTGGGAGGGATGGCATGGTTCCTAGGAAAACGAGTATGCCAAAAGGATTTGGAGGAGTGGTGAGGGATTCAAAAATTTCTCGTCTCCTATTGGAGATAAATGTTCCTTTGCATAGGGTTACATTCATTAACTAATAGATTCCTTAAGGGTTTCTTCATTCCTTGATAAAGGGCTTATTTGTCTCTATTCCGTTTCAACTTCTAGAGGGTAAACCCTTGAAGAAGAATCTTGGAAATGACATGGCAAGAATCAATGTTGCAAATACCTACTCCATACTCTAGGCTTACTCACCCAACAAGGACAAGGTGCCATTCCAGACTCAAATAAAGGGATAAAGACCACACATTGAAAGGGATTATTTATAGGTAAACTTATGGTATTCCTAGGGTATCGCTGGAGTATAATTCCCACTCTAAGAAGATTCGAAACTTCTAAAATACTCGAGAAGCTTTCAGACATATTATAAGTGCGAAAAAGTCATAGATATTTTCACCTAGACTAGCTAATAGAGTTCAAAGAAGAATCTTGCAAAAATTAATTTTCCGGAGAGGAACCTTCCCAACAAAATATCTCGAGACTCAGATTCCAACTTTTAGTTGGTTTCCACATATCCATAATTGGCAACCTAGTATAAATAAAATCAAGAAAAGGAAGGAAATATGGTACAACATGAATGTGTTTTTCGCAGGTAGATAATTTATATTCAATAAGTGGAAATGGTGATTCCTAATTTTATCATAGAATTGATATCAATGCACCATTCAAATTTCAAAGTAATATCTAAATAGTAAAATTAAACTGCCAAAAAAATTTCTTTGGGATGTAACAAAAATAAAAGCGTGGCATCTACTACCAAGGAAGAAACTATCAAAACCCAAGCAAGAGGATGGGGTATAAAGAGTGGCCTGGAAACCAAGGCTTTAATATCCAAACTCTTCTGAAGGGTCCTATCTGAACCAAATACTTTATGGAATATGATAATGCAAGAAAAATATCTTTAAAAAAAAAGTACTTATGAGATTCCATAGTATAAGAACTTCCAAAGGGATCCTCAATCTAGAACAACATTGTCAAAGGATTTTGGTGCATAACAGATAAATTGTTTTAGGAGATTGGAGAAGGAGAGGAGGTGTCATTTTGGATAAATATTTGAATGAACAAAACCCCTTTAATGAAACTAAAATATCTATAAGAATCAACAAAGCAACGATAAATCAAGGATGGATGAAAGTTACTGGAAAGATCCAAAATATTATTGGTCCCTTTTCGGGAATGACAGAAGATTAGAGATTGGCCTGTTGCAACTAGTGAAGAGGGAAAACTAATTTTGGATAAAATATCATATCATAGAAGAATTATGATAACGAAATATAGTGATTCACTTATATGAAACAAGGATGAGATAGAGAGTTATATCATTAGATATGATTAGAAATCAATCATGAATCAACAAATATCTAATAGACCAAACTTTAGAAAAATATTTGCATTCCCAACATTTGGACTAACTTCTAAGATAACCCAAATAATATTTAGTTATAAAAATAAAAATTCATGATGAAATAAGCTCTGAAGTTGACGGGGGGAATTAGGCCAACAAGGTGAACTAAGCACATGAGAGATGTTGAAAGCAACCAACATCTACTGCTAAAATATGAAATTGCAAATAAGTCCTCAAACTTTATTGAGACTAGTGCAAACAAAGTATTTCAAAGGCTAACCCGATGGAGTATCTCTCAGAAAAAAATAAGGGAAAGTTCCCTCAAAATATCCCATTTTGAAAATAGTTTAGACTTGGAAAATCATCTCTGGATTTGCAATCTGATTGATTTGAAAAAGTTAGAAATGGCCAAACCTTTGAATATTAAAGAATAAGCCCCTGAATATCTCTTATCTCTAGCAGGGACTTGCACCTTGTCTCCTTGAATGCTGAAAATTATCAGATTCATTTCAATGGTGATTGGCATGAATTTCTTCATAAAATCCTATCCAATTAACATATCAGCACCGATATCATAATTATATAAGGTGAAACATACTTCTTGTGAACCTAAGAGTATTGGGAAGTCTGGAGCAATATATGGGATTTTTATCAGTTGTTTGTTAACTGCTCTAAACTGGACTTGAGTGGGTTTCCAATAGTAAGCAGGGATGGACTTGAATTTGCAACAACTGCTCATAGCTCCAATATCAATTTGAACATCAATATTATATTCTTTGTAGCTTGACACTTTTATTTTTATAGGTATGACCATCCTATCATCAATACCACCAATGTCATGAATGTTTTCATTACTGTATTGACTAGATGATAGTAATGGAGTTTGAGAGGAAAGGAAAGTAGAAGAAACAAACTATTAATTCAGGCTATCAAGTTCTTGCATGTTGGCTTGAATCCATTGTGCAAGCTGCTTCATCTGGTTTCTATCTCTTTGGAGATCTTCTTCTACCCTTTTAATTTTATCCAATAATTTTTCTGCAGTATTATCTGTGGATTCTTGTGATGCTTCCGGTGTTACATGCCAATATGAAATCTCAAATTCTTCTCCATGAGTTATTTTGTGAGAAATAGAAGCCTACAACTGGTAAATCTTTTCTTGGAGAAGTCTCCGAGGAATAATCAAGCCGAGATGAAGAGAGGCCTTTTGTCTTTGGATTTCTTCAATTTGATGTTGGAGATCATAAAATGAAAACATAAAACAATTAGATAGATATGTACATTTGTTGTTGTCACTATTACTGCCTGAAATAGAAACCTTTTGGAATTTTTCATCAATGTCATAACTATTATTTGAATCAATACTATGTATAGGAAAACTTCAAAATCAAAATCAATCTAGGAAACTATGTCCCAATCAGCTGGGTCATAAGAGGATTTAAAAAATTCTGCAATTTTTTTATGGATCCCTTTCTTTCCTTTGTTGGAATATTTGTTAGCCCAATGATCAGTCTGACCACAAATAAAGCATTTGGACTGCTTAGTTGGTTTAGACCTTTTCTTGAAACTAAATCTTGATCTTTCGGTTGTGGGATATTTTGACCGATATTGCTTTCTCTTAGTAGGAGGTCTCGACCTACAAGAACACTTACCACTTTGGTCTTTTTGAGAACCCTCTATGGAGTGGTTCTTATAACACCCTAAATGATATGTTTCAGTAAAGGAGTCATAGATGGTGGGGCTGAAATGCAACTTCTTTTTGACATTCTTACGAGTTTTTTTGGCGGCACATTCATTTTTCAGAATGGTAAGAATGTGTTGGTGAAGTGCGGCTAGTGACAATGTATCTATGGCAATGTGTTGTGCAGACAGTGACTGTTGAACTAATTCAGGTATTTTTCTTAGCATGGAGGTTATGTAGTGCCTGAGATAAGCCACATTATAGTGATCGAGAATTTTATAATAGAGATTTTTCATTGTGCAATAATATTCTAATAATAAATCTAAATTGCACAATCTTTGACTCATAAACATTTGGGCATAATGTGCACTGTCATAGGAAATAACTCCCATAAATTCATGGGAGAGAGCCATCAAGATAGCTTCCAAAGGATCATTATTTTCAATAATTTTTGTTTTCTCTTCTTTCTTAAGCATTTCCCACCATAGTCTGGCATTCCTTGTTAGGTTCCATGTGATTAATATGACTACCTTTTTCCATGAAGCTTTAGTGTCTTGTTTCTTCTGAGAAGCCCACGCATTAATTCGTTACAGGAGAATTAATGTTTGATCCCTATTTAGACAATAAAAATTGATAAAGAAAGTATTGTTTTGATTTCCAAATTTTGTTTGGACATTCATATCATCTCTAACTTCTGCAGAGGCAAGATGTTGAGTCCAAGAATGGAATGGACTCTTTTTATTATGAGAGCTAATACCATCTTCTAGTGTCTTTGTAGCTTTGTTAGAAAAGTTGAAAGAACTTGCTCTTTTTTGCTTAGTTGTAGAGGATCCACCTTCATCCCTTGAATGACTTGCCATCTTTATTTCTCTCGTGTAAAATTCTGAAATTTGTTGGGTTGTGTTATATTCTTTCCACATAGTTAACAGGGGGTTTGAGGGGCACTCGTAACCCCACTTTAGGGGGTCCGGGGCAACGCCCTATAAAATTTTGGTTTTGGACCCTATGTTAAGTTGGGCAGACTCACCTATGGTTTTGTGCATGATTTTCGCACATGTTTTTTGGACGCGATGGTTTTCGGTCCATGGTATTGGATGCTTCGGCATGTATAAATATGTATTATAACATTGAAAGGAACATAATGAAAAATCAAGCTGGTAGTCTCGGTTTTGGGATCCAGTGGGAAAATCTCTGTGTATATGTGTTTTATGTGTTATGCTCTCGCATTGTTTATTTTTCTGTGTTTTAGAATTTGTATGTAGGTAATTTCTGTATGGGGTTAAAACATACATTTGGTATCAAAGCTGTTTTTGGCTTCAAGGGGACGCCTTTGTTGCTGAGGGGTTTTGCTCGGGTCTGTGGTAGACCCTGTTCAGAGGGAGATCTGCTAGATCGATTCTGGTGGTGAAAGAAGATGGTGAGTGGTGGAAAGATAGAGATCGAGAAATTTAATGGTCAAAGTTTTGAGTTGTGGAAACTCAAGATGGAGGATCTGTTGGTGGATAAAGATCAGTGGATCACGGTAGATCTAGGCACTAAACCAACGGGAGTGTCCGATGAAGAAAGGAAGAAGTTGGATCGGAAGGCAAAGAGCACAATACGATTATGTGTCTCAGATTGAGTATTGCTGAATGTATCAGGGGAAGCTATGACAAAGGATTTATGGGACAAGTTAGGGACTTTGTACCAATCTAAGTCTCTGGTGAATAAACTGTTCCTACAGAAAAAGCTGTATAACTTGAGGATGAAAGATGGAGACTCGGTGACAGAGCATATGAATGCGTTTAATACTGTGGTAAGTCTGTTAGCATCTATTGATATTAAAATTTCAGATGAAGATAAGTGCATCAGTTTGTTGTGTTCTCTATCAGATTCGTGGGATAGTCTGGTTATTGCAATAGGTAGCTATGCAACTGCCTTGCATTTTGATGAAATAGTCTCATCCTTGCTGATGGAGGAGATGAGACGGAAAAATATGGAAAGCCAAAATGGTGATGCCTTGTCTTTACGAGGGTGGACCCAGAATAGAAACAAAAATAAGTCATCATGTGGGAGATCTAAATCTAGAGGGAGATCTAAATCTCCAGGAAAAATTGTAAAGGTGTTGTGCTGGAAATGTGGAAAGGAAGGGCACTACAAAAGGGACTGTAAATCTAAAGATCTTGACAAAGGAAAAGGACCTGATGAGGCTCCTTCTGCAAAGGCGAAAACCACCTCAGATGAAGGTGGGGATGTGTACTTGGCTTCTTCAAGTACACATGTAGATCATGAGGCATGGTTGATTGACTCAGGTGCATCCTTTCACTTCACTCCCCATAGGGAGTGGTTCTGCGAGTATGAGAAATATGATGGTGGTGATGTCTTCTTGGGGGATGATAGGAAGGCTAGAATTGTTGGTCGCGGAAAAGTAAAGTTGAAGTTGCAAGGTGGAAGGGTTAGAATGCTTCCAGGTGTTCTACATATTCCTGCATTAGCTAGAAATATGATTTTTGTTAGCAAGCTAGATGATGCAGGTGTAAAAACAGTGTTCGAGAAGGATACATGCAAGATGGTGCAGGGAGCACTGGTATTGATGTGGGGAGTTCAGATTGGAACTCTGTACAAGCTGCAAGGTAGCACTGTTATTGATGGGTGCAACAGTTCTCTGGTTCCTGAAAGTGGAGTAGAAAATCTAGTGGTCTCTGGAGAGTCGACCATGCTGTGGCATCAAAGGCTTGGACATATTGGAGAGAAGGGCCTTCGAATACTTCATGTAAAGGTATGGTAGAAGATATGAGTAATAGCTCTTTGGATTTTGATTTTTGTGAAAATTGTGTATATGGGAAGCAGAATCGGGTGAGTTTCCCCTCTGGTAATAAGAGGGCGAAACATATATTAGAGCTTGTGCATAATGATGTGTTTGGACCTGTGAAGGTTCCATCACTGGGTAAGTTTGTGTACTATGTATTATTTATAGATGACTTCTAGAGGAATACATGGATATATTTCCTTAAGAAGAAATCTGAAGTCTTTGACAGGTTTAAAGAATTTAAGGCTCTTGTGGAAAATCAGACAGAGAAGAAGATAAAGGTGCTGAGGATAGATAATGGTGGAGAGTTTTGCAGCAAAGAATTTGAAGAATTCTGTAAGAAGTGTGGTATATCACGACAGAAAACTACTCCATATACACCTTGTCTGCCTCAGACTGAAGGAAGGCAAAATTCAGGTAACCACAAACCACACTCAGCCTCGTAGCTAGCCCTACGAGGACAGGAGAGGGCTCTCTCCGGGTCAATCTCAAGAAAAATAAACAATAAGGTCTGAGATGACTCAAAATTTATACTAATTTTAGGCTAGTAAATAAATATGAAAGAGGTAGTTTAATAAATGACTGAGTTTTCAGGGTTGTATGGGACAAAGGACAACATGAGCTGGGAAATTAAATCAAAGACACAGAGTGTTTCATGAGGCAAGATAGGCAGGAAGTTTAGTAATCAAACTGGAATAATATAGAGTGGAAAGAATGTTGAGAAGCTGAAAAGGGCATACACATGAATCCTTTTCAAATAGAAGAAGATACACAATGATCCGGATTTAAGCAGGAACACAATAGATTACAGAGATAACCATAAATACAGAGATGCAATAACCATAAAAACAGAGATGCAGCGGAAATAATACTTCATTTCATTAATGGAGAATACTGAAATATGCTTACAAATAGAAATAACCCAGCTAGGGCGATGGTAGCTTATCTCTGAGAAGAGATGTGTCGGCTACATGCCTCTGAACTATTTCGAACTGTATTACAATGAGTCTCGAGGGCCTATTTATTGTTGAGAAACAATGGAAAACCCTTCACATTCCAAAACCTAACCCTAGAAGATGAAACGCCAAATTGTGGGCCCCGTTTTTGGGTAAGTTGGTACATCAACTTCCCGGGGTCGTAACTTTGGCATACGATCTCCGTTTTACGCGCATGATAGCCCGTTGGAAAGATCTCTATGAGGAATACAACGGAAAAGATGAGCAAGATTTCCCAAAAAACATCGTTTAGGGCCTCAAAACGGCTCCGGAAGTTTAGGACCTGAAAAACTTCTAAAAATAGTAAACTGCGCTATAATTAAGGAAACTGAAAATGTTGAGAGGAACAATGGTGGGGGTCCAGGTGGACTTGGCAGGTGGCCACCAATATCCACCTGGATCATTCCTCCCCCCTTAGGAAGCAATGGTCCCCATTGCGTTGAGTTCCTCCCTGAGATGAGGAAGCTTCTACTGAGCTGGGTCTCTGGTGAGCTGTTCTGCAATCTCTGATGTCTCCAGAAATGGTGGGGAGCATGGTCGGAGACGGTCCACATTGAACACTCGGTGCAAGCGAAGGAATGGAGGAATGCTGTGATTCAAAGCATTGTTTCCCGTAGCCTTGTTACTGGTGTAAGGACCATGTCGAAGTGGTCTGAGTTTCTGATGGGTTCTGGTAAGGCGCTCCCTCTGCAAATGTAACCAAACTTTGTCGCCCACCTGAAACTTGTGTGGTACCCCTCCGGGTAAGGAGAAGTTGTTCCTGTGTTCTGTCACGACTGTATCCCTCTGTTGTTGCTGCTGTGTGGAGGAACCCTTCGTGGGGGTTATGGATGTAGCAACGATCTTCCCCTTACTTTGGGAGCGAACCAGACAAAAAATAAATTTCCTAGTCTGTGAGATGAGCTTGCTGCCTTTCTTAGCAGTGATCAAAGAGGTGGCGGTAGGTGGGGCTACCTCCGGTATCCTGTATAATGAATTATCCAAAGAAATGATGACGGCGTGAGGCCTTGACTCATACACAGCATGTCGCCTCCACAAGTATGGCTGGCCTAATAGTACATCACAAACATCCAGAGGTGTAACATCACACAATACCTTGTCTGTGAAGGGCTTGATGCTGTAGGGAAGGCGGCACTGCTGGCGAACTTTGAGATCTCGTCCTTCGTGAAGCCAACCGATACTGTACGGCTGTGGGTGTGGTGTAGTTGGTAGGCCCAACCGCTTCACGACCTCTACTGAAATGAGGTTCTTTTGGCTGCCACTGTCAACAATGAATTCCAGCGGCGAACCCTTCACCCACATCTGTGAGCGGAAAAGACGTTCCCCCTCCTCTGGATCTTCTGGCTTATTTTTCTGGATCTTGGCAGTAGCAACAGTGGCGCTGGGATCCGCATCAATGATCTGCTTCCCTTTGTCATTCCCCTTGTCGGGTTCTGACTCAGAGTCGGAACATGCATCTGATTCGGAAGCCTTCAACTCGGCCACCAGCGACTGCTTGGTCCGACACTCACTTGTGTTATGAGTGGGACTCTTGTGGAACTCACACCACTTTCCTGTGTCCTTCTTCGGCTTCATGGTGTTGTTCTTTTCTTGCAGCTTAGACGGGTTGTCTTGGGTCACCCCGCCTTGGCTTTGTCCTTTGGGCTTCGGATTTGCAGATCCAAAGTCTCGCTTCTTCTGTTTGAACTTTTGCTCGATTTTGACAGCGTATCGGTATGCTGTGCCGAGTGAGGAGATGTTCAAGAACTCCATCTCTTCCTGGATGTATCTGTGTAGGCAGCCGCGGTATTTGAGTACCAGATGCAGCTCAGAGTCTTTGATACCCAACTGTGTGCGAAGGGTATGAAAAATATTTGTGAACTCTAGTACATCTTGGTCTCGTCCCTGCCGCAGTGTGGTCCATTTGATGTATTTGTCCTCATAGCTTTTGACAGGGTAGTACTGCTCCTTGATGGCATCCCGGAAGTCATTCCAAGTGGGTGCGGCTGAAAACAGTGAGCCTGTACTTTCATCCTTCTGCTTGCAGTATGTTTCCCACCAGTCCTTGACGTGGGGGGCTACTTTGAGAAGAGCGAAAACAATCTTTTCCCGACTTGAAAATTCATGAACAGAAAAATACCCATCTAGCAGATTTAACCATTTATCTACGGCATCTGCGTCTATTTGACCCTCGAAGATGGGGATTTCGAAATTAACTTGTACCTTAAATGGTGTGGCGTTTCCAGAGTAGCTTTTGGAAGCCGATGCGTCGCCTCTGGGTAGCCACTGAAGGATCTGCGCAAAGCTATCCATCATCACGTTCCTTTGCCGCTCGAGGGCTTCTTCGAGCAAGATTCTGATAGGATCTCCTGCCCCCTCGTCTTTCTTCTCATCCGCCATGGGAGGTCATCGAGATTTGCGAGGCTGGTCTTGCAAAGGTTCGACCAATTCAAGCCCTAACTCCTTATATCCCGACCTCGTTGGGGACATGCAAAGAAAAACAGAGAAAAAGCAGACCGCTCTGATACCACTGATCCGGATTTAAGCAGGAACGCAATAGATTACAGAGATAACCATAAATACAGAGATGCGATAACCATAAAAACAGAGATGCAGCGGAAATAATACTTCATTTCATTAATGGAGAATACTGAAATATGCTTACAAATAGAAATAACCCAGCTAGGGCGATGGTAGCTTATCTCTGAGAAGAGATGTGTCAGCTACATGCCTCTAAACTATTTCGAACTGTATTACAATGAGGCTCGAGGGCCTATTTATTGTTGAGAAACAATGGAAAACCCTTCACATTCCAAAACCTAACCCTAGAAGATGAAACACTAAATTGTGGGCCTCATTTTTGGGTAAGTTGGTACATCAACATCCCAGGGTCGTAACTTTGGCATACGATCTCCGTTTTATGCGCATGATAGCCCGTTGGAAAGATCTCTATGAGGACTACAACGGAAAAGACGAGCAAGATTTCCCAAAAAAACGTCGTTTAGGGCCTCAAAACGGCTCCGGAAGTTTAGGACCCGAAAAACTGCTAAAAATAGTAAACTGCGCTATAATTAAGGAAACTGAAAATGTTGAGAGGAACAATGGTGGGAGTCCAGGTGGACTTGGCAGGTGGCCACCAATATCCACCTGGATCACACAAAGTATGAATGCTTTACAAGGCAGAGCATAAACTGGATTCTACCTTTCTTACTTAAGAGCATTCAACTAGAAATGATTATGAATGAACTGTAAAACATAACTGGATACATATGAAACAGAAGGAAGAAACATATGCTAAACTCATACCACATGAATCTCATGAATCAGAGCTGCATCATTTCATTAATTCTCTGCTAAAACTATATAGTGAAAGCGCTGGGTTTTTCCTCCACACTACTCCCAGAACTCAAACCCTTACAAAATGATTTTCAATACAATAAATAAACTCCACTATGAGAAAACCGATCGACCAAAAATGAGGGATTATTTAATCATCATAAACAAACAAAAGATGAAGAGCCAACCATTTGTTCTGAAAGGGAGCAGCAATCTGTTGATGACTGATGAAGAGACAGAAACTGTAGCTGTAGATCCTTTGAATCGTAACTGAAGTCAAAAATAGGTGATCGAATCCTATTTCTCTGCCATGGTAGATGTCTTCGTTCTAAATTTAGGTGTTTCGGTCTTTGACTGTTCGCTTTCCTTTTTGCCGTTTGAATAAAAAACTAGTTCTTAATAAAAATGGTTTTGAACTAAGATTTTTCCTTTAATGAAGGGGAAAACATATTGTCAATGAACGATCCCAGCTGCAATTTCTCCCTATCTTTCCAATCTCTTTCGCAAGGAAGTGGATTAACTCTTGCGGCCCATTCAGGTGATACTGACAATAAAACTCTTCCATTAGAGGCAAATCCTATTGATGTGATTTCTGCCTTTTCTAAGCGCACCTGCTCTAGCTCTTCTTTCAATCTATCCACTTCTACTTGTAAACTTTCTTTGCCAAACACATTATTTCTAGTGGTGGGCTTATGGTTATCAAAGTCTGCAACAAATGCACTAAATGAAGTGTCATGAAATGGCCCACCGATTTCTGAAGCTAAAGCCTTCACTGGAGATACACCAGAGTCGATTGTGTTTTCATCCCCGTGGTCAGTATCCTCAGAGCTAAGCCTTATCTTGTTTATATATGAATTCATTTCATCATATTCTTGCCGAGTTGTAGGTTGTGGTGAGGCATGAATTCAACCAGTGAAGAACTGTATCTTGGTAACTCGGGGATGCGGTAGTTCCCATTCAATATTTGTAGCTTCGATTCACTGTCAAAAGCAGACTTTAGATAAGCTATCCTGTAAAGTAGACACCCAAGAGCCGAGATATCAACCTTTTCACTTATTAGCTCCCTTTCTGTAGAGATCCCACATCTCAGGTACTCTGTAAGTTGGAGTTGTGTGTTTTCTAATAATGTCTTCTTCAATTCCCATCTCCTCGAGCCTCTCAAATTGCTTGTGATTTGTGCATGTGCTACCAAAATCACATAACTTCCATACACCATCAGCACCCATTAAAACATTTTCAGTTTTCAGATCCTTGGCACGAGGAAAAATGAGTTTGGTTTAAAAATTTTGGCAGTGGTGATGATTTTGTGCTACTCGGCCCTATGCGCCGCGCGCACAACCTAGTGCACTGCGCCTCCTGTATGCGCCGCGCACGTGTAATTTTACACGGTGTAAAAGGGCTCTATGCGCCGCGACCTTCCGGTGCGCTGCGACTGCTACCAATGCACCGCGCAACTCTGTTTCAACACAATTTCGACCTCCAAAAACTAAATTTCTTCTCTATGTTTTCACTTCGGTTCTCTGATTTTATTTGGCGTGCAAATGAAATGTTGGAACACAAAAATGTCTCTTATGACAGGGATATGATTTTTGACTTGTGCACACCCACTTTCTAAACTTTGGCACTTTTGCATTTAATACATCTCTGTCCTTTGGTTTCCTCACTGATTTTCTGAGCTTGAATGATGAAATTGTTCTTGATTTTTTTGCAGGGATGGTGGCATTTGGATTTTGGCAAAGGATGACCAGAGGCTTCATTTGAAGTACTCCATGGTGGAAAACTTTAAAATACATATTTTTCACAAAAAACAAATTTGACGATTTCTTTTTCAAAACATAGTTTTGAAGAAGAAATATCATTGAGCATTATTGACGATGACAATCCTGAAATGAAAACTTATTGAAGACATCCTCATGGCTTGTGGGCATTATTCGACATTCTGAACACCGAACCTTAGACCTAGTGAGTACAATAACTCTTTGCTGACCTAGTCATCAAACAGGACTGTAAATGACTTTTAAAAGCTTGATTAAAAGACTTGAGCCAGCAGGTATAAGGAATGAGGGGTAATGAATAACAAGACCCTCCCGTCAGATTATGGCATGCCCCTGGCGGAATGCAACTAAGTGAATCGAGCGACACACCTAAAAATGAAATGAAATAAGAGAAATGATCTCTGAGGGAGGGCTAAACAGATCGACTCTAACATTGGCTCCAATGGTGATGGTAGCTCCTTGGAGGTGCCAAGAACGGCAGATCTCTGGGAGAGATAGATAGTGTCTTCATCCATTGGGCTATGGGGTCCAAATCAACACCAGACTGTTAACTGATTTACTGACTAAAAATTTGACTCAAACTAACTCGATGCAAACTGAAGTGACTGAAAAAAACTTGACTCTAAGAAACTAACTCAAAATACTAAGACCCAAACTTAAAACTTAAAGCTTGGTGGTAGTACATGACCACCTGTGTTTCTTACAAGACAATATACGATCAAAATATATCAAAATGCCAATGTAACCAATCAAGCAGATGCCTTCTTGATTGATTCTCCTGATCAGATTTCTTGGTCAACAGTAGATACTTGTAACTGGGCATCCAAAAATAGAATTGACCATGATCTCCTTCATCATTGATTACTGCAATAATAGCCTTTAGTGCTGACTACAACAGATTTGCCAGTGGATCCTGAAAAACATGAAGATTTACCTACTACTGAAGAAATAAGGTGTCCTTTTCTTTTGATTCTGATCTTCCTTCATAATGTACTTCAGTAAAAGTATGTTCTTGGTCCTCAAAAAATTTTGAACAAGTAGATGAGCAGATTTCCTCTTCACATAACATTTCAAAACATGAGACATATGAAAAAGAATCTAAAAGGCAGTCCTGAATGTTCTGATCTCCTATAGTCTGAATATATTTTTTATCATGTTCATATGATATTACAACCAAATTCTCATTACATTCATCAATCATGAGAAAATAAACTTCTAATGATTCTTGAAACCCAACACTATCATTTCTATCATCTACCATAAATTCATCCAGAGAAACTTTTTCACTTACTTGAACAAAGATCTCATCTTGTTGTTCATGAACTGACTGGATTACCTCTTTATGAAGTCTTTGTTCTGATGACATGAGAACATTTGGATTCATAACTCTGTCTTCTTCATTCCAAATGATTTCAACGACAGAGTTCTTCTTCATGGGATTCAATACAAGGTATTCTTGGTCATCACAATCTGAATCTAGATCTGGAATGGATGACTTAACGTTATCAGATTCCGAAATTGAAACTTGACTTCCCTGCATGCTGTTTTCTTCTATCGACAGATCTGAAACGAAACTTTCTCTTTCATCATTTTCAGCCTTATGGAAATATTCAACTTGCTGATCTTGATAAGTATCCTCTAGGATTTCTGTGTACTGTTGAAACGATTTTTCATACAATGCTTCCATGATTTCTCCGTCCATAAATTCAGTATCTCCATAAAAATTCTCAAGATCTTTAATGAAACTACTAACGTGCTCACAACAGTTCTGCACTAATATTAAGGATGGACAAGATTCTTTATACCTTTCAAAGAATATTGCATGAAAATATTTTAGACAATAAATAGAAGCAGGTGGCAGAATTTCATACCAAGATCGGGCTTCATCTTCTAGAGTAGCCATAAACATTTTCATCAAACAGTCTTCAGGAAAAAGGATCTTTAATTTATGCACATGAATGTGAAATTTCACCAGATGAAGAGCAACATCATTACCTTCCACATTTTTGAACATAGGCAAATTATGAAGCCAATCCACCTTGGGCATTTTATTTGGAAAACCTGGGATGTGATCTCGGCTCATGGGAGCGTATCTTCTTGTAACCTGTTCCATCTTGAAAACCTTAAAGCTACTAATCTTCCCGCAGTGGAGTCACCATGAAGCATTGATTTCTAGATTTTTCAGTGAATGGAGTCGCCTGATGAATGATTTCAGCCTTCTTAGGTCTGATCGTTGTCCACCATCAACCATCAAGTCTGAAATTCATACATGTACTATGGCAAGACAATCTACAACTCAAGTGTCACGTTCACAAGCTAGACCGGAGATTGATTGAAGCAACATTTATCTACTTTGCTGATGCAAAGCCAAAGCGTTTCGAAGGCTACTTGGCATAACTTCAGGCTCCGTCTATAACTTATAAAATAAATGACATAAAAAAGCAAACCATTTTCTTCCCTAGTATGGTCGCCACTATGTTAGAGCCTAAATTTTCCTTAGGCTGAAGGAAGGCAAAATTCAAGATAACCACAAACCATGCTCAGCCTCGTAGCTAGCCCTACGAGGACAGGAGAGGGCTCTCTCCGGGTCAATCTTAGGAAAAATAAACAATAAGGTCTGAGATGACTCAAAATGTATACTGATTTTAGGCTAGTAAATAAATATGAAAGAGGTTGTTTAATAAATGACTGAGTTTTCAGGGCTGTATGGGACAAAGGATAGCATGAGCTCGGAAATTAAATCAAAGACACAGAGTGTTTCATGAGGCAAGATAGGCAGGAAGTTTAGCAATCAAACTGGAATAATATAGAGTGGAAAGACTGTTGAGAAGCTGAAAAGGGCATACACATGAATCCTTTTCAAACAGAAGAAGATACACAAAGTATGAATGCTTTACAAGGCAGAGCATAAACTAAATTCTACTGTTCTTACTGTTGGCATTATGGCTAAAGTGTTGTCCTTGATGGCAACCCATTCAGGTGATAGATCACAGTACTTCAAGTCAGCAGCAGAGATTGATGATCAGCTATCAAATATTGAAGAAAATAAGGGGTACGCAGGTACACCTTACATAAGGTGCGTACACGCAGGTCAGTGTTACATAAAGTGCGTACATACCCGCAGTTATCCCGTTCAGGAGGTGCGTACCCCCAGTGCACACATTTCAAGGCAAAGAAATTCACATGTGGGGTTTTCTTATGTTTTACTCTTGGTATTTAGCCGACGGTATTGTGTTATTATGGTGTCGGCTCGTGGTATTGATCCATGATTTAAGGAAGAGCTTTACTATATAAAGAAAAGGAGATCATTTGGCTTGAGCATGTTTTTTGGGTTGAATATCTTATGAGGGCTAGATCTGGTCTAGATCTAAATAAAGCGAATCTACTGATGGACCGAGATCTCTTCGGCGCATGTTCAGATCTGTAGATCTGACTGTCTGGGTTATTTCTGAATTCTTGAAATCATCTATGCCCGAAGGTATGCAGGTACAGTGAGATAAAAGTGCGTACATACGCAGGAACGAAGCGTTTCAGGTGCGTCGGTACGCAGGCACAGAAGGGTTGCAGGTGCGCCGGTACGCAGGCACAGAAGGGTTGCAGGTGCGCCGGTACGCAGGCACAGAAGGGTTTCAGGTGCGCCGGTACGCAGGCACAGAAGGGTTGCAGGTGCGCCGGTACGCAGGCACAGAAGGGTTGCAGGTGCGGAGGTCCGCAGACAGTTCAATGGACTCAGAGCGAGGTACGCAGGCTAGCAGTTGAGCAAGGTGTGTACGTAAGCAGGCGAGCAGTTGAGTAGGGTGCGTACTGTAAGCAGGCAAGCAGTTGAGCAGGGTGAGTAGTGTAAGCAGGCTAGCAGTTGAGCAGGGTGCTTACTTCTCTTAAAATCTTTGTTTATCATTGTTGTGTTCTTGGTTTGGTCCTATTATTGTTGATCTGGTTACTACAGTTGTTTGGGTGATTCTCTTATACTTGATGATCATTTGATGCTTATGGATCCAGTTTGAAAATTTATGAAAAGTGGTCCTTGTAAGAAAAGAAGTAGGGGGTTGTAGCTCCCTTCCAGGAGAGACTGGAAAACGAGAGAGAGTTGTAGCTCTCTGCAGGTTGCAGCCTGTGTACTGGTAAAGGATGCACCAGTACAAAACCATTGTAAAAGGAGTTTCTAATTTGAAAGAAGATAGAGACATATTGCAGCAGGTGGTTTTCACCCACATTGGGTTTCCACCTTACATCTTGTGTTATTTGGTGTGACTATCTGTTTTCTTTATTCATGCTCATTATTTTATGGTACTGACATGCAAAAATAATTCAAAGAACAAATAAGGAAGATTTATTAAAAGAATTAGATAATACTGATTCACCCCCCCTCTCAGTATTATTTCCAACAATTGGTATCAGAGCGGGTCCTTCAGAGAAGCTTGATCGCTTGAAGGTAGATCGTTCATCATGAGCAACTACGAGGGAGAAGCATCAATTAGGCCACCGGTTTTTGATGGGACAAACTTCAATTATTGGAAGGTAAGAGTTACTGCCTATCTTCAATCTCTTGGTATAGAAGTTTGGGACATTGTAGAGACAGGCTACGCTTTTCCTTCAGCTACTCCTACAGATGCAGTCGAGAAAAAGAAGTATGAAACAAATGCGAAAGCAGTCAGTACTCTATTAGGATGTATATCGCAATCAGAATTCATGGAGGTAATGCACTATAAATCCGCAAAAGAGATATGGGACAAAATTGTCACGAGCTATGAAGGAGATGAACAGGTAAAGCGTGCTAAACTTCAAACTCTCAGAATTCAGTATGAGACTCTCAAAATGTATAATGATGAAAGTGTGGCTAACTATTTTCTTCGGATAGATGAGGTTGTTAATTGTATGAAAAATTTGGGTGAAGAAATAAAAGAGGCTATTGTGGTTGAAAAGGTTCTAAGATCATTGTCCCCCAAGTTTGAATCTAAAGTATCTGCAATAGAAGAAAAAGAAAATCTACGGATTCTTACTGTCTCAGCTACATGGAATTATAACTGCTTATGAAATGAGAAAGGGAGGTCCATCAGACAGAAGAGAAGCTGCTTTCAAGGCATCAGGCAAAGGAGATTATTATGAAGCAAGCCACGTCCCAGAAGAAGAGGAAGAAGAATCAAATTTTGTCAGAAATCTTCAAAGGGGTTCTGGAAGGTTCAGAGGTAAGTTACCTTTTAAATGCTTTGCTTGTGGAAGAGTAGGTCATTATGCTGCAAAATGTCCTTATAAGGATAAAGGAAAGGAACCTGCTAGATGGAACAAGAAACTGAACGCAAATAAGAAAAGCTACTACACTCATGAAGATAGTGATGGTCTATCAAACAGTGATGAAGATGAACAAGGTAATGAATATAAGTTGTTAATGGAATTTGAAGATGATGATTATATGGATGCTATAGATGTGGATAATCTTTATGATGAAATTACTAGACTCAAGAGATGTATAGAAGAAAAGAACATGATCATTGATACTCTACAATTTCAAATTGATGAAAAGGAAAAACATCTTGAAAAATTAGAAGGTGAAATTGTTGGTCTTAGAAAAGAGATTGAGAAAACAAAAGCTATTAATCTCAAGTTTGTCAAAGGATCTGAAACTTTGGATGAGATTATCAATGTGCAGCGGTCTCCACTAAACAAGACAGGTCTGGGCTATAATGGAGAAACTTCTCAAGCATCCACCTCAAAAAGTTATCTTGATGCAGCAAGAAGAAATGAGCAAAAGCACAATGAAGATCATCAGGTAAAGCAGGGACGAACTACAAACAGAAACTATCAGGGGCAATCCATCTTAAGGGTGAACAAAAGCTACAATCAGCCACAGGTAAAATCTTCTCAATTTGGTTCAAGAATAGATGACAATAGAAATTACAATCAATTGGCTGGTAGATTCGATAACCGCAGAAGTTTCTTCAATGGACAATGCTTTTCTTGCCATAACTTTGGTCACAAAGCAGCTCAATGTGTTGCATATAAAATGATCATGACTAGGGAAGCTCAAAAACAAAGAAGTATGACCGGGATTACAAAAAGGACCTATAACAACTTTTCGGTTCTTGAAAATGAAGTTGAATGTTCTATTTGCAATAACTTTGGTCATGAAGACTCTGAATGCAGGAGCAGGTTTCAGCAGAAAAAGGAACAAGCCTCAAGCACCAAAACATGGAGAATAAAGGAACCACAAACAGAAAGATGTGGGATAGCATTTTATGCAGAGGGACAGGAAAATCTATGGTACATTGACAGTGGATGTTCGAAGCATATGACAGGTGATAAAGAAAAACTTGAGTCATTTTCTGCTCTAGAAAAAGGAAAGAAAGTCTCTTTTGGAAATGATACTCCTGCGACTATAAAAGGAAAAGGCATTGCTCAGTTAAAAGAAAAGGTCAAGGCTGGAAATGTTTTGTATGTTGATGGATTGAAGCATAATCTTCTAAGTGTCAGCCAGATGTGTGATCAAAGAACCGAGGTTATATTCAGATCAAATGGATGTCTTGTTCGTGATCTTGATACAGGTAAAACAGTGATCAAAGGCAAAAGAACTCCAAATAATCTGTACATATTTGAAGAAGGACAACAACAATGTTATCTGAGCAAGGATGATGAGCACTGGTTATGGCATCGGAGGTTGGGACATCTAAGATTTTCTCAAATAAGGAAAGCATGAAAATATCAGGCAGTTCGCGATCTTCTAGATATCAAAATTCCTGACAACATCATGTGCAAATCATGTCAGTTTGGAAAACAAACCAGAACTAACTTTCCAGAGAAAGAAGGATCAGCTAGCATGCCTCTTGAGCTAGTACATACAGATACATGCGGTCCTTTCAGGAAAAGAACACCTCGAGGAGAAGAATACTTGATATTATTCATTGACGATTTCTCCAGGTTTGTCTGGTTAGGACTTATGAAGCACAAAGATGAAGCATTCGAAAAATTCAAATCCTTCAAAGCCTTGGTTGAAAATGAATCAGGTCACAAAATTAAATGCCTCAGATCCGACAAAGGTGGGGAATTTACTTCAAATGAATTTTTCGATTTTTGTGAAGAACATGGGATAAGAAGAGAATTCTCTACAGCAAGAACTCCTCAGCAAAATGGAGTTGTGGAAAGAATGAACAGAACAGTCCAACAAATGGCTCGTGCTATGCTTGATGAGTCAGGAACTCCCGCAACTTTCTGGGGTGAAGCTGCACATGCTGCGGTTGTTATTCTCAACAAAACAAATGTCCGAGTGAACAACACTCAAACTCCTCATGAGCTCTGGAGTGGTAGGACTCCTTCAGTAAAGCACTTCAAAATCTTTGGGAGCAAATGCTATATCAAGAATACTGATGAGCAGCTTGGCACACTTGAACCTAGAGCAGATGAAGGCATTCTTCTTGGTTACTCTCCACATAGCAAAGCATACAAATGCTACAATAAAAGACTTGGCAGAATTGTTGACAGCATTGATGTAGTGGTTGATGAGAAGGGATACATTCCTAGGCAAGTACATCATGAAGACATCGAAGAAGATGAAGGCTACCCCCAACGACAGAATGATGAAGAAGAAGAACCTCAAGAAGAAGCTCAAGAAGAACCAGAGGAGCAAACAAGAATAGAAGAAAAGACTCCATCCAGATATGTCCAGAAGAATCATCCAGAATCTCAGATTATGGGGCAGAAAGAAGCAGGTGTACAAACAAGAAGAACAGTTGCAGAAGCTTCAAGCTATTTGGCATTACTCTCCTCTACTGAACCACAAAATGTGAAAGAGGCATGCAAATATGAATGTTGGGTGAAGGAAATGGATGAAGAACTTGAGCAGATCGAAAAGAACAACACTTGGGAGCTGGTTCCTAGACCAAAGGATAAGAATGTTATCGGAACAAAATGGGTCTTCAAAAATAAATTGAATGAAAATGGGGAAGTAATTAGAAACAAAGCCAGACTTGTTTGTAAAGGGTATGCGCAGCAAGAAGGAATAGACTTTGAAGAAACCTTTGCTCCTGTTGCAAGACTTGAGGCCATCCGAATGTTCCTTGCTCTCTCAAGTTTTCAAAACTTCAAAGTATTTCAAATGGACGTGAAATCAGCCTTTCTGAATGGAGACTTGGAAGAAGAAGTATACATTGAATAGCCAGATGGGTTCATTCTTGGAAATGATCCAAATCTTGTATGCAGATTGAAAAAGGCTCTCTATGGTCTCAAACAAGCTCCAAGGGCTTGGTACTACCGTTTGGACAAATATCTTCATCAACAAGGCTTTTCAAAAGGATCAGCAGATAGCAATCTTTATATAAAAGTTGAAAATGACAAATTGCTAATACTTGTTGTGTATGTAGATGATATTATTTTTGGCAGCAATGAAGAAGCTATGAGTCAAAGCTTTTCCTTGGTCATGCAGAAAGAATTTGAAATGTCCTTGCTAGGAGAACCGACATACTTCCTTGGTTTGCAAATCCAACAAAAAGAAGGAGGAATCTTTTTATCTCAAACCAAGTATCTCAAACAGATTTTGAAGAAATATGGCATGGAAGATGCAAAACCAGTATGTACACCCATGGTCACAGGATGTAGCCTCAGTGCAAATGATGAATCTGCAGCAGTACATCAACCAACCTACAGATCTATGATTGGAAGTTTACTTTATTTGACAGGTACCCGACCGGACATCATGCATGCAATTGGAATAGTTGGGAGATTTCAGGCAAATCCGAAGGAGACTCATCTTCAGGCAATGAAGAGAATTTTCAAATATCTTCAAGCGACTCAAAATTATGGCTTATGGTATCCTAGAGATACATATCTTACACTTCATGCTTATACAGATGCAGATTGGGCCGGAAGCGTGGATGACAGGAAAAGCACAAGTGGTATCTTGGTTCAGCAAGAAACAGAGTTCGATTGCCTTGTCTACAGCTAAAGCGGAATATGTTGCTACTGCATCTTGTTGCACCCAACTCCTTTGGATGATGCAGACTTTGCAGGATTTTCAAATCACTTGTACACCACCTATCCCCATCTTATGTGATAACACAAGTGCAATCAGCATCTCAAAGAATCCTGTTATGCATTCAAAAACCAAGCACATACCAATCAAGTATCATTTTCTCCGGGAACAAGTGCTTGAACAGAAGGTCAAGTTGGAGTATGTTCCTTCTAAGGAACAAGTTGCTGATATTCTCACCAAACCATTGCCCAGGGACACTTTTGAATACCTCAGGCAAAAGCTAGGGGTTGTTGATGCATCATCTTATTGCTGAACCTTTTCTGATTGATGGTACAGGTTCAGGGGGAGCATATAATGCATTGTTGGCATTATGGAGGATGTGCAGAAGGAGATCTTGGAAGTAGCTGCAATATGTCTCTATCTCTTTCATGGTGGATTATGGTTCTTCGTTGCAGATCTGGTTCATATTCAGGGGGAGCATGTTCTTAGGGGGAGCATAACCCTTTGCCCTTGATGTCAAAGGGGGAGAATGAAGCTGAAGTTTTGAGGTTGCCATCAAGTCCAAAGGGGGAGATTGTTGGCATTATGGCTAAAGTGTTGTCCTTGATGGCAACCCATTCAGGTGATAGATCACAGTACTTCAAGTCAGCAGCAGAGATTGATGATCAGCTATCAAATATTGAAGAAAATAAGGGGTACACAGGTACACCTTACATAAGGTGCGTACACGCAGGTCAGTGTTACATAAAGTGCGTACATACCCAGAGTTATCCCGTTTAGGAGGTGCGTACCCCCAGTGCACACATTTCAAGGCAAAGAAATTCACATGTGGGGTTTTCTTATGTTTTACTCTTGGTATTTAGCCAACGGTATTGTGTTATTATGGTGTCGACTCGTGGTATTGATCCATGATTTAAGGAAGAGCTTTACTATATAAAGCAAAGGAGATAATTTGGCTTGAGCATGTTTTTTGGGTTGAATATCTTATGAGGGCTAGATCTGGTCTAGATCTAAATAAGGCGAATCTACTGATGGACCGAGATCTCTTCGGCGCATGTTCGGATCTGTAGATCTGACTGTCTGGGTTATTTCTGAAGTCTTGAAATCATCTATGCCCGAAGGTACGCAGGTACAGTGAGATAAAAGTGCGTACATACGCAGGAACGAAGCGTTTCAGGTGCATCGGTACGCAGGCACAGAAGGGTTGCAGGTGCGCCGGTACGCAGGCACAGAAGGGTTGCAGGTGCGCCGGTACGCAGGCACAGAAGGGTTTCAGGTGCGCCGGTACGTAGGCACAGAAGGGTTGCAGGTGCGTCGGTACATAGGCACAGAAGGGTTGCAGGTGCGGAGGTCCGCAGACAGTTCAATGGACTCAGAGCGAGGTACGCAGGCTAGCAGTTGAGCAAGGTGTGTACGTAAGCAGGCGAGCAGTTGAGCAGGGTGCGTACTGTAAGCAGGCAAGCAGTTGAGCAGGGTGAGTACTGTAAGCAGGCTAGCAGTTGAGCAGGGTGCTTACTTCTCTTAAAATCTTTGTTTATCATTGTTGTGTTCTGGGTTTGGTCCTATTATTGTTGATCTGGTTACTACAGTTGTTTGGGTGATTCTCTTATACTTGATGATCATTTGATGCTTATGGATCCATTTTGAAAATTTATGAAAAGTGTTCCTTGTAAGAAAAGAAGTAGGGGGTTGTAGCTCCCTTCCAGGAGAGACTGGAAAACGAGAGAGAGTTGTAGCTCTCTGCAGGTTGCAGCCTGCGTATTGGTAAAGGACTGCACCAGTACAAAACCATTGTAAAAGGAGTTTCTAATTTGAAAGAAGATAGAGAAATATTGCAGCAGGTGGTTTTCACCCACATTGGGTTTCCACCTTACATCTTGTGTTCTTTGGTGTGACTATCTGTTTTCTTTATTCATGCTCATTATTTTATGGTACTGACATGCAAAAATAATTCAAAGAACAAATAAGGAAGATTTATTAAAAGAATTAGATAATACTGATTCACCCCCCCTCTCAGTATTATTTCCAACACTTACTTAAGAGCATTCAACTGGAAATGATTATGAATGAACTGTAAAACATAACAGGATACATATGAAACAGAAGGAAGAAACATATGCTAAACTCATACCACATGAATCTCATGAATCAGAGTTGCATCATTTCATTAATTCTCTGCCAAAACTGTATAGTGAAAGCGCTGGGTTTTTCCTCCACACTACTCCCAGAACTTAGACCCTTACAAAATGATTTTCAATACAATAAATAAAATCCACTATGAGAAAACCGATCGACCAAAAATGAGGGATTATTTAATCATAATTAACAAACAAAAAATGAAGAGCCAGCCATTTGTTCTGAAAGGGAGCAGCAATCTATTGATGACCGATGAAGAGGCGGAAACTGTAGCTGTAGATCCTTTGAATCATAACTGAAGTCAAAAATAGGTGATCGAATCCTATTTCTCTGCCACAGTAGATGTCTTCATTCTAAATTTAGGCGTTTCGGTCTTTGACTGTTCGCTTTCCTTTTTGTCGTTTGAATAAAAAGCTAATTCTTAATAAAAATGGTTTTGAACTAAGATTTTGCCTTTAATGAAGGGGAAAACGTATTGTCAATGAATGATCCTAGCTGCAATTTCTCCCTATCTTTCCAATCTCTTTCGCAAGGAAGTGGATTAACTCTTGCGGCCCATTCAAGTGATACTGAACATAAAGCTCTTCCATTAGAGGCAAATCCTATTGATGTGATTTCTGCCTTTTCTAAGCACACATGCTCCAGCTCTTCTTTCAATCCATCCACTTCTACTTGTAAACTTTCTTTTCCAAACACATTATTTCCAATGGTGGGCTTATGGTTATCAAAGTCTGCAACAAATGCATTAAATGAAGTGTCATGAAATGGCCCACCGATTTTTGAAGCTGAAGCCTTCACTGGAGATACACCAGAGTCGATTGTGTTTTCATCCCCGTGGTCAATATCCTCAGAGCTAAGCCTTATCTTGTTTATATCTGAATTCATTTCATCATATTCCTACCGAGTTGTAGGTTGTGGTGAGGCATGAATTCAACCAGTGAAGAACTGTATCTTGGTAACTCGAGAATGCGGTAGTTCCCATTCAATATTTGTAGCTTCGATTCACCGTCAAAAGCAGACTTTAGATAAGATATCCTGTAAAGTAGACAACCAAGAGCCGATATATCAACCTTTTCACTTATTAGCTCCCTTTCTGTAGAGATCCCATATCTCAGGTACTCTGTAAGCTGGAGTTGTGTGTTTTCTAATGATGTCTTCTTCAATTCCCATCTCCTCGAGCCTCTCAAATCGCTTGTGATTTGTGGAAGTGCTACCAAAATCACATAACTTCCATACACCATCAGCACCCATTAAAACATTTTCCGTTTTCAGATCCTTGGCACGAGGAAAAATGAGTTTGGTTTAAAAATTTTGGTAGTAGTGATGATTTTGTGCTTGTCGGCCCTGTGCGCCGTGTGCGCAACCCAGTGCACTGTGCCTCCTGTATGCGCCGTGCACGTGTAATTTTACATGGTGAAAAAGGTCTCTATGCGCCGTGACCTTCCGGTGCGCCGCGACTGCTCCCAATGTGCCGCGCAGTTCTGTTTCAACACAATTTCGACCTCCAAAAACTGAATTTTCTTCTCTTCGTTTTCACTTCAGTTCTCTGATGTTATTTGGCGTGCAAATGAAATGTTGGAACACAATAATGTCTCTTATGACATGGATTTGATTTTTGACTTGTGCACACCCACTTTCTGAACTTTGGCACTTTTGCATTTAATACAACTCTGTCCTTTGGTTTTCTCACTTATTTTCTGAGCTTGAATGATGAAATTGTTCTTGATTTTTTTGCAGGGATGGTGGCATTTAGATTTTGGCAAAGGATGACCAGAGGCTTCATTTTAAGTACTCCATGGTGGAAAACCTTAAAATACATATTTTTCACAAAAAACAGATTTGAAGATTTCTTCTTCAAAACAGAGTTTTGAAGAAGAAATATCCTTGAGCATTATTGACGATGACAATCCTGAAATGAACACTTATTGAAGACATCCTCATGGCCTGTGGGCATTATTCGACATTCTGAAGACCGAACCTTAGACCTAGTGACTAAAATAACTCTTTGCTGACCTATTCATCAAACAGGACTGTAAATGACTTTAAAAGCTTGATTAAAAGACCTGAGCCAGCAGGTATAAGGCATGAGGGGTAATGAATAACAAGACCCTCTCGTCAGATTATGGCATGCCCCTAACGGAATGCAACTGAGTGAATCGAGCGAGACACCTAAAAATGAAATGCAATAAGAGAAATGATCTCTGACGGAGGGCTAAACAGACCGACTCTAACATTGGCTCCAATGGTGATGGTAGCTCCTTGGAGGTGCCAAGAACGACAAATCTCTGGGAGAGATAGAAACTGCCTTCATCCATTGGGCTATGGGGTCCAAATCAACACCAGACTGTTAACTGATTTACTGACTGAAAATTTGACTCAAACTAACTCGATGCAAACTGAAATGACTGAAAAAAATTTGACTCTAACAAACTAACTCAAAATACTAAGACCCGAACTTAAAACTTAAAGCTTGGTGGTAGTACATGACCACCTGTGTTTCTTACAAGATAATATACGATCAAACTATATCAAAATGCCAATGTAACCAATCAAGCAGATGCCTTCTTGATTGATTCTCCTGATCAGATTTCTTGGTCAACAGTAGATACTTGTAACTAGGCATCCAGAAATATAATTGACCATGATCTCCTTCATCACTGAATACTGCAATAATCACCTTTACTGCTGACTGCAACAAATTTGCTAGTGGATCCTGAAAAACATGAAGATTTAACTCATGCTGAAGAAATAAGGTGTACTTTTTTTTTGATTTTGATCTTCCTTCATAATGTACTTCAATAAAAGTATGTTCCTGGTCCTCAAAAAATTTTGAACAAGTAGATGAGCAGATTTCCTTTTCACATAACATTTCAAAACATGAGACATATGAAAAAGAATCTGAAAGGCAGTCCTAAATGACTTGATCTCCTGTAGTCTGAATATATTTTTGATCATCTTCATATGATATTATAGCCAAATTCTCATTACATTCATCAATCATGAGAAAAGAAACTTCTAATGATTCTTGAAACCCAACACTATCATTTCTATCATCTACCATAAATTCATCCAGAGAAACTTTTTCACTTACTTGAACAAAGATCTCATCTTGTTGTTCATGAACTGACTAGATTACCTCTTTATGAAGGCTTTGTTCTGATGACATGAGAACATTTGGATCCATAACTCTGTCTTCTTCATTCAAGATGATTTCAACAGCAAAGTTCTTCTTCATGGGATTCAGTACAAGGTATTCTTGGCCATCACAATCTGAATCTAGATCTGGAATGGATGACTTAATGTTATCACATTCCGAAATTGAAACTTGACTTCCCTGCATGCTATTTTCTTCTATGGACAGGTCTGAAACGAAACTTTCTCTTTCATCATTTTCAGCCATATGGAAATCTTCAACTTGCTGATCTTGATAAGTATCCTCTAGGATTTCTGTGTGCTACTGAAACGAATTTTCATACAATGCTTCCATGATTTCTCGGTCCATCAATTCAATATCTCCATAACAATTCTCAAGATCTTTAATGAAACTACTAACGTGCTCACAAGAGTTCTGCACTAGTATTAGGGATGGACAAGATTCTTTATACCTTTCAAAGAATATTGCATGAAAATCTTTTAGACAATAAATAGAAGCAGGTGGAAGACTTTCATACCAAGATCGGGCTTCATCTTCCAGAGTAGCCATAAACATTTTCATCAAACAATCTTCAGGAAAAAAGATCTTTAATTTATGCACATGAATGTGAAATTTCACTAGATGAAGAGCAGCATCATTACCTTCCACATTTCTGAACATAGGAAAATTCTGAAGCCAATCCACCTTGGGCATTTTATTTGGAAAACCTGGGATGTGATCTCGGCTCATGGGAGCATATCTTCTTGCAACCCGTTCCATCTTGAAAACCTTAAAGCTACTAATCTTCCTGCAGTGGAGTCACCATGAAGCATTGATTTCTAGATTTTTCAGGGAATGGAGTCGCCTGATGAATGATTTCAGACTTCTTATGTATGATCGTTGTCCACCATCAACCATCAGATCTGAACTTGATACATGTACTGGGGCAAGACAATCTACAAGTCAAGTGTCACGTTCACAAGCTAGACTGAAGATTGACTAAAACATCGTTTATCTACTTCGCTGATGCAAAGAAAAAGCATTTCAAAGGCTACCTGGCATAACTTCAGGCTCCGTCTGTAACTTATAAAACAAATGACATCAACAAGCAAACCATTTTCATCCCTAGTATGGTTGCCACTATGTTAGATCCTAAATTTACCTTAGGCTGAAGGAAGGCAAAATTCAGGATAACCATAAACCACGCTCAGACTCGTAGCTAGCCCTACGAGGACAGGGGAGGGCTCTCTCCGGGTCAATCTCAGGAAAAATAAACAATAAGGTCTGAGATGACTCAAAATGTATACTGATTTTAGGCTAGTAAATAAATATGAAAGAGGTAGTTTAATAAATGATTGAGTTTTCAGGGTTGTATGGGACAAAGGACAGCATGAGCTGGGAAATTAAATCAAAGACACAGAGTTTTTCATGAGGCAAGATAGGCAGGAAGTTTAACAATCAACTGGAATAATATAGAGTGGAAAGACTGTTGAGAAGCTAAAAAGGGCATACAGATGAATCCTTTTCAAACAGAAGAAGATACACAAAGTATGAATGCTTTACAAGGCAGAGCATAAACTGGATTCTACCTTTCTTACTTAAGAGCATTCAACTAGAAATGATTATGAATGAACTGTAAAACATAACAGGATATATATGAAACAAAAGGAAGAAACATATGCTAAACTCATACCACATGAATCTCATGAATCAGAGCTGCATCATTTCATTAATTCTCTGCCAAAACTGTATAGTGAAAGCGCTGGGTTTTTCCTCCACACTACTCCCAGAACTCAGACCCTTACAAAATGATTTTCAATACAATAAATAAACTCCACTATGAGAAAACCGATTGACCAAAAATGCGGGATTATTTAATCATCATTAACAAACAAAAGATGAAGAGCCAACCATTTTTTATGAATGGGAGCAGCAATCTGTTGATGACTAATGAAGAGGCGGAACTGTAGCTGTAGATCCTTTGAATCGTAACTGAAGTCAAAAATAGATGATCGAATCCTATTTCTCTGCCACGGTAGATTTCTTCGTTCTAAATTTAGGCGTTCCGGTCTTTGACTGTTCGCTTTCCTTTTTGTCATTTGAATAAAAAACTAATTCTTAATAAAAATGGTTTTGAACTAAGATTTTGCCTTTAATGAAGGGGAAAACATATTGTCAATGAATGATCCTAGCTGCAATTTCTCCCTATCTTTCCAATCTCTTTCGCAAGGAAGTGGATTAACTCTTGCGGCCCATTCAGGTGATACTGACAATAAAGCTCTTCCATTAGAGGCAAATCCTATTGATGTGATTTTTGCCTTTTCTAAGCGCAACTGCTCCAGCTCTTCTTTCAATCTATCCACTTCTACTTGTAAACTTTCTTTGCCAAACACATTATTTCTAGTGGTGGGCTTATGGTTATCAAAGTCTGCAACAAATGCATTAAATGAAGTGTCATGAAATGGCCCACCGATTTCTGAAGCTGAAGCCTTCACTGGAGATACACCAAAGTCGATTGTGTTTTCATCCCCGTGGTCAGTATCCTCAGAGCTAAGCCTTATCTAGTTTATATCTGAATTCATTTCATCATATTCCTGCCGAGTTGTAGGTTGTGGTGAGGCATGAATTCAACCAGTGAAGAACTATATGTTGGTAACTCGGGAATGCGGTAGTTCCCATTCAATATTTGTAGCTTCGACTCACCGTCAAAAGCAGACTTTAGATAAGCTATCCTGTAAAGTAGACACCCAAGAGCTGAGATATCAACCTTTTCACTTATTAGTTCCCTTTCTGTAGAGATCCCACATCTCAGGTACTCTGTAAGCTCGAGTTGTGTGTTTTCTAATGATGTCTTCTTCAATTCCTATCTCTTCGAGCCTCTCAAATCACTTGTGATTTGTGGAAGTGCTACCAAAATCACATAACTTCCATACACCATCAGCACCCATTAAAACATTTTCAGTTTTCAGATCCTTGGCACGAGGAAAAATGATTTTGGTTTAAAAATTTTGGCAGTAGTGAGGATTTTGTGCTTGTCGGCCCTGTGCGCCGCACCCACAACCCAGTGCGCCATGCCTGCTGTATGCACCGTGCACGTGTAATTTAACATGGTCAAAAAGGGCTCTATGCGCCGTGACCTTCCGGTGCGACGCGACTACTCCCAATGCGCTGCGCAGCTCTGTTTCAACACAATTTCGACCTCCAAAAACTGAATTTGCTTCTCTATGTTTTCACTTCGGTTCTCTGATGTTATTTGGCGTGCAAATGAAATGTTGGAACACAAAAATGTCTCTTATGACAGGGATTTGATTTTTGACTTGTGCACACCCACTTTCTGAACTTTGGCACTTTTGCATTTAATACAACTCTGTCCTTTGGTTTTCTCACTGATTTTTTGAGCTTGAATGATGAAATTGTTCTTGATTTTTTTGCAGGGATGGTGGCATTTGGATTTCGGCAAAGGATGACCAGAGGCTTCATTTGAAGTACTCCATGCTGGAAAACTTTAAAATACATATTTTTCACAAAAAACAAATTTGACGATTTCTTCTTCAATATCCCTGAGCATTATTGATGATGACAATCCTGAAATGAAAACTTATTGAAGACATCCTCATGGCCTGCGGGAATTATTCGACATTCTGAAGACCGAACCTTAGACCTAGTGACTAAAATAACTCTTTGCTGACCTAGTCATCAAACAGGACTGTAAATGACTTTAAAAGCTTGATTAAAAGACCCGAGCCAACAGGTATAAGGCTTGAGGGGTAATGAATAACAAGACCCTCATGTCAGATTATGGCATGCCCCTAGCCGAATGCAACTGAGTGAATCGAGCGAGACACCTAAAAATGAAATGCAATAAGAGAAATGATCTCTGACGGAGGGCTAAATAGACCGACTCTAACATTGGCTCCAATGGTGATGGTAGCTCCTTGGAGGTGCCAAGAACGGCAGATCTCTGGGAGAGATAGATAGTGCCTTCATCCATTGGGCTATGGGGTCCAAATCAACACCAGACTGTTAACTGATTTACTGACTAAAAATTTGACTCAAACTAACTCGATGCAAACTGAAATGACTAAAAAAAACTTGACTCTAACAAACTAACTCAAAATACTAAGACCCGAACTTAAAACTTAAAGCTTGGTGGTAGTACATGACCACCTGTGTTTCTTACAAGACAATATACGATCAAACTATATCAAAATGCCAATGTAACCAATCAAGCAGATGCCTTCTTGATTGATTCTCCTGATCAGATTTCTTGGTCAACAGTAGATACTTGTAACTGGGCATCCAAAAATATAATTGACCATGATCTCCTTCATCACTGAATACTGCAATAATCACCTTTACTGCTGACTGCAACAGATTTGCCAGTGGATCCTGAAAAACATGAAGATTTACCTCCTGCTGAAGAAATAAGGTGTCCTTTTCTTTTGATTCTGATCTTCCTTCATAATGTACTTCAGTAAAAGTATGTTCCTGGTCCTCAAATAATTTTGAACAAGTAGATGAGCAGATTTCCTCTTCACAGAACATTTCAAAACATGAGACATATGAAAAAGAATCTGAAAGGCATTCCTGAATGTTCTGATCTCCTATAGTCTGAATATATTTTTGATCATCTTCATATGATATTACAACCAAATTCTCATTACATTCATCAATCATGAGAAAAGAAACTTCTAATGATTCTTGAAACCCAACACTATCATTTCTATCATCTACCGTAAATTCATCCAGAGAAACTTTTTCACTTACTTGAACAAAGATCTCATCTTGTTGTTCATGAACTAACTGGATTACCTCTTTATGAAGGCTTTGTTCTGATGACATGAGAACATTTGGATCTTAACTCTGTCTTCTTCATTCCAGATGATTTCAACAGCAGAGTTCTTCTTCATGGGATTCAGTACAAGGTATTCTTGGTCATCACAATCTGAATCTAGATCTGGAATGGATGACTTAACATTATCACATTTTGAAATTGAAACTTGACTTCCCTACACGCTGTTTTCTTTTATGGACAGATCTAAAATGAAACTTTCTCTTTCATCATTTTCAGCCATATGGAAATCTTCAACCTGCTGATCTTGATAAGTATCCTCTAGGATTTCTGTGTACTGCTGAAACAAATTTCCATACAATGCTTCCATGATTTCTCTGTCCATCAATTCAGTATCTCCATAAAAAGTCTCAAGATCTTTAATGAAACTACTAACGTGCTGACAACAGTTCTGCACTAATATTAAGGATGGACAAGATTCTTTATACCTTTCAAAGAATATTGCATGAAAATCTTTTAGACAATAAATAGAAGCAGGTGGCAGACTTTCATACCAATATCGGGCTTCATCTTCCAGAGTAGTCATAAACATTTTCATCAAACAGTCTTCAGGAAAAATGATCTTTAATTTATGCACATGAATGTGAAATTTCACCAGATGTAGAGCAGCATCATTACCTTCCACATTTCTGAACATAGGAAAATTCTAAAGCCAATCCACCTTGGGAATTTTATTTGGAAAACCTGGAATGTGATCTCGGCTCATGGGAGCGTATCTTCTTCCAACCCGTTCCATCTTGAAAACCTTAAAGCTACTGATCTTCCTGCAGTGGAGTCACCATGAAGCATTGATTTCTAGATTTTTCAGTGAATGGAGTCACCTGATGAATGATTTCAGCCTTCTTATATCTGATCGTTGTCCACCATCAACCATCAGATCTGAACTTGATACATGTACTAGGGCAAGAAAATCTACAAGTCAAGTGTCACGTTCACAAGCTAGACCGAAGATTGACTGAAGCAACGTTTATCTACTTCGCTGATGCAAAGCAAAAGCGTTTTGAAGGCTATCTGGCATAACTTCAGGCTCCATTTGTAACTTATAAAACAAATGACATCAACAAGCAAACCATTTTCTTCCCTAGTATGGTCGCCACTATGTTAGAGCCTAAATCTTCCTTAGGCTGAAGGAAGGCAAAATTCAGGATAACCACAAACCATGCACAACCTCGTAGCTAGCCCTACGGGGACAGGAGAGGGCTCTCTCCGGGTCAATCTCAGGAAAAATAAACAATAAGGTCTGAGATGACTCAAAATGTATACTGATTTTAGGCTAGTAAATAAATATGAAAGAGGTAGTTTAATAAATGACTGAGTTTTCAGGGTTGTATGGGACAAAGGACAGCATGAGATGGGAAATTAAATCAAAGACACAGAGTGTTTCATGAGGCAAGATAGGCAGGAAGTTTAGCAATCAAACTGAAATAATATAGAGTGGAAAGACTGTTGAGAAGCTAAAAAGGGCATACACATGAATCCTTTTCAAACAGAAGAAGATACACAAAGTATGAATGCTTTACAAGGCAAAGCATAAACTGGATTCTACCTTTCTTACTTAAGAGCATTCAACTGGAAATGATTATGAATGAACTATAAAACATAACAGGATACATATGAAACAGAAGGAAGAAACATATGCTAAACTCATACCACATGAATCTCATGAATCAGAGCTGCATCATTTCATTAATTCTCTGCCAAAACTGTACAGTGAAAGCGCTGGGTTTTTCCTCCACACTACTCCCAGAACTCAGACCCTTACAAAATGATTTTCAATACAATAAATAAACTCCATTATGAGAAAACCGATCGACCAAAAATGAGGGATTATTTAATCATCATTAACAAACAAAAGATGAAGAGCCAGCCATTTTTTCTGAAAGGGAGCAACAATCTGTTGATGACCGATGAAGAGGTGGAAGCTGTAGCTGTAGATCCTTTGAATCATAACTGAAGTCAAAAATAGATGATCGAATCCTATTTCTCTGCCACGGTAGATGTCTTCGTTCTAAATTTAGGCATTTCGGTGTTTGACTGTTCGCTTTCCTTTTTTCCATTTGAATAAAAAACTAATTCTTAATAAAAATGGTTTTGAACTAAGATTTTGCCTTTAATAAAGGGGAAAACGTATTGTCAATGAACGATCCCAGCTGCAATTTCTCCCTATCTTTCCAATCTCTTTCGCAAGGAAGTGGATTAACTCTTGCGGCCCATTCAGGTGATACTGACAATAAAGTTCTTCCATTAGAGGCAAATCCTATTGATGTGATTTCTGCCTTTTCTAAGTGCTCCTTCTCCAGCTTTTCTTTCAATCTATCCACTTCTACTTGTAAACTTTCTTTGCCAAACACATTATTCCCAGTGGTGGGCTTATGGTTATCAAAGTCTGCAACAAATGCATTAAATGAAGTGTCATGAAATGGCCCATCGATTTCTGAAGCTGAAGCCTTCACTGGAGATACACAAGAGTCGATTGTGTTTTCATCCTCGTGGTCAGTATCCTCAGAGATAAGCCTTATCTGGTTTATATCTGAATTCATTTCATCATATTCCTGCCGAGTTGTAGGTTGTGGTGAGGCATGAATTCAACCAGTGAAGAACTGTATCTTGGTAACTCGGGAATGCGGTAGTTCCCATTCAATATTTGTAGCTTCGATTCACTGTCAAAAGTAGACTTTAGATAAGCTATCCTGTAAAGTAGACACCCAAGAGACGAGATATCAACCTTTTCACTTATTAGCTCCCTTTCTGTAGAGATCCCACATCTCAGGTACTCTGTAAGTTGGAGTTGTGTGTTTTCTAATGATGTCTTCTTCAATTCCCATCTCCTCAAGCCTCTCAAATCGCTTGTGATTTGTGGAAGTACTACCAAAATCACATAACTTCCATACACCATCAGCACCCATTAAAACATTTTCAGTTTTCAGATCCTTGGCACGAGGAAAAATGAGTTTGGTTTAAAAATTTAGGCAGTAGTGATGATTTTGTGCTTGTCGGCCCTGTGTGCCGTACGCGCAACCCAGTGCACTGCACCTCCTGTATGCGCCGCGCATGTGTAATTTTACATGGTGAAAAAGGGCTCTATGCGCCGCGACCTTCCGTTGCGCCGTGACTGCTCCCAATGCGTTGCGCAGCTCTGTTTCAACACAATTTCGACCTCCAAAAACTAAATTTGCTTCTCTACATTTTCACTTCGGTTCTATGATGTTATTTGGCGTGCAAATGAAATGTTGGAACACAAAAATGGCTCCTATGACAGGGATTTGATTTTTGACTTGTGCACACCCACTTTCTGAACTTTGGCACTTTTGCATTTAATACAACTCTATCGTTTGGTTTCCTCACTGATTTTCTGAGCTTGAATGATGAAATTGTTCTTGATTTTTTGCAGGGATGGTGGCATTTGGATTTCGGCAAAGGATGACCAGAGGCTTCATTTGAAGTACTCCATGGTGGAAAACTTTAAAATACATATTTTTCACAAAAAACAAATTTGATGATTTCTTCTTCAAAACAGAGTTTTGAAGAATAAATATCCTTGAGCATTATTGACGATAACAATCCTAAAATGAAAACTTATTGAAGACATCCTCATGGCTTGCGGGCATTATTCGACATTCTAAAGACCGAACCTTACACCTAGTGACTAAAATATCTCTTTGCTGACCTAGTCATCAAACAGGACTGTAAATGACTTTAAAAGCTTGATTAAAAGACCCGAGCCAACAGGTATAAGGCATGAAGAGTAATGAATAACAAGACCCTCCCGTTAGATTATGGCATGCCCCTAGCGGAATGCAACTGAGTGAATCGAGCGAGACACCTAAAAATGAAATGCAATAAGAGAAATGATCTCTAACGGAGGGCTAAACAGACCGACTCTAACACACCTCAGCAAAATGGAGTTGCAGAAAGAATGAACAAGACATTGATGGAAAGGGAAAGAAGCATGCTCAGTAGTGCCGGGTTAGGACAGGAATTCTGGGCAAAGGTGGTGGATACTACATGTTACCTAGTCAACAGGTCACCTTCATCGGCATTGGAGGATAAGACTCCACAAGAGGTATGGACTGGTAAGAAACCCTCTCTTTCACATTTGAGGGTATTTTGATGTGATGCATATGTACATGTTCCAAAGGAGAAATGAACCAAGTTGGATAGTAAATCTGAAAAGTGCATCTTTATTGGGTATAAGGATGGGTTAAAGGGTTATAAGCTTTGGAACCCAGTCACACGGAAGGTTGTGTACAACCGAGATGTGGTGTTCAAAGAGGTGAAAGATGTTATTAAACATGAAGTCCAATGAAAGGAACCTGAGAAGATAGAGTTTGAGTTAAAGGAGGAAGAATCCGACTCTACAGCAGAGGAGGAATCAGAAGATGAAGAGCCACAAACTCCAGCTGTGAGAAGATCAGTTCGAGAAAGAAGGCAGCCTGAAAGGTATAGTCCATCTGCTTTCTGTTCAAATTTTTCTTTATTTATTACTAACGATGATCCCAGAACTGTGAAGGAAGCAGTAGATTTAGAGGATGGAAAACTCTCGAAAGAGGCCATGGTTGATGAAATGGCATCTTTGTACAAAAATGAGGCTTGGGATCTGGTGGAGTTGTCGGTTGGAAGGAAACCCATTGGCAGCAAATGGGTGTTCAAAAAGAAGACAAATGCAGAAGGAAAAGTGGAGAAATGCAAAGCTCGGTTGGTAGAAAAAGGTTATTCCCAGGTGCCAGGAATTGATTTTGGTGATATTTTTTCTCCTGTTGCCAAGGTAACTTCTATTAGATTACTTTTATCTGTTGCTGCTGCTTTTGATTTTGAGGTAGAACAGATGGATGTGAAGACAACATTTCTTCACGGGGATCTGGAAGAGGAAATCTATATGAAGCAGCTTGAAGGCTTTGCAGTGAAGGGTAAAAATAACTGGTATGCAAGTTAAAGAAGTCTCTGTATGGGTTAAAACAGTCACCAAGGATGTGGTATCAGAAATTTAATACATTTATACGGGGACTTGGCTTCACCAGAAGCAAAGCAGATCATTGTGTGTATTTTAAATTAATTGGTGACCATGTTATTTATCTGGTCTTGTATGTGGATGATATGTTGCTGGTTGGAAATGACAAAGAAATTATCCAGGATTTGAAGACCCAATTGTCCTCCAAATTTGACATGAAAGATCTTGGTGCTGCAAACTGTATTTTGGGCATGGAAATTAAAAGAGATCGGGAAAAGAGGAAGCTATGGTTAAACCAGAGGAAGTATGTCGAGACAATATTGCAGAGGTTTAATATGCAGGATAGTAAACCGGTGAAGGTTCCTATTCCTGTAGGTGTAAAGTTATCTGCTGAACAGTGTCCCAAGACACAAGAAGAGGAAGAGGATATGTCTCGTGTTCCATATGCAAGTGCAGTCGGTAGCTTGATGTATGCAATGGTCTGTACTAAACCAGAAATTGCACATGCAGTGGGAGTATTGAGCAGGTTTATGTCAAAACCAAGAAAGGAGCATTGGACAACAGTGAAGTGGGTTTTCAGGTATTTGCGTGGCACTAGTGATTATGGTTTGTGCTACCAAGGAAGACCAGGATTGGACAGAGTGTTGGATATTTGTGGCTTTGTTGATGCAGACTAGGCTACAGATTTGGATCAGAGAAGATCTACAAGTGGGTATGTGTTTAACCTATTTGGAGGTGCAGTCAGTTGGATGAGTAAGAAACAATCTGTAGTGGCACTATCAACTACAGAGGCAGAATACATGGCAGCCACTCATGGAAGCAAGGAAGTAGTTTGGTTGCAGAGATTGTGTTCAAGTATGGGGTTAGTACAGGAAGCTATAAGGATAGACTGTGACAACCAAAGTGCAAATTTCTTGGCAAAGAACCCCACATATCATTCAAAGACAAAGCACATTGATGTTCAGTATCACTTTGTAAGGGATATGATAGAAGACAAAAAGGTGTTGCTGGTAAAGGTGGACACTTTGAAGAATACTACAGATGCATTGACAAAATCTGTGAGCTCTGAGAAGTTCTCTTGGTGTAGAGAGACAATGGGCATTTCAGGGCTGGAAAAATGACTAAGCTCTCTTGTGGCCCCCTATGGAAAGAAAACAACAAGTGGGAGAATGTTGGGTTGTGTTATATTCTTTCCATGTAGTTAACAGGGGGTTTGAGGGGCACCCATAACCCCACTTTATGGGGTTCGGGGCAGCGCCCCGGAAAAATTTGGTTTTGGACCCTATGTTAGGTTGGGTGGACCCACCTATGGTTTTGTGCATGATTTTCTCGCATGTTTTTTGGATGCAATGGTTTTTGGTCCATGGTATTGGACGCGATGGTTTTCGGTCCATGGTATTGGATGCTTCAGCATATATAAATATGTATTATAACATTGAAAGGAACATAATGAAAAATCAAGCTGGTAGTCTCGGTTTTGGGATCCAGTGGGAAAATCTCTGTGTATATGTGTTTTATGTGTTATGCTCTTGTATTGTTTATTTTTCTATGTTTTAGAATTCGTATGCAGGTAATTTCTGTACAGGGTTAAAACATACAAAATTTTCTTTTTTCAAAAGGTTTAATTTTTCTCGTGCTAACTCGGTACCCTTTGCTAAGGATTCAAGCTAGCTTTCATCCTTTTCAAAAACTTTGAGAGAGAGACTGGATGAGGACTAGGAAGATTTTATCAAGGTGAATTTTGGGTCTTCTTCTTCTATCTCAGAATATCTAGGGGGAGATCTTGATCTACTCATAGCAGTTTCAAAACTTGTGACTGCTTTTCTTATTACCCTTAATTGATCATTAATCTATCTTAAATTACTTTCATGAGTATTCTAGTGAGAATACATTGTATTTATGCTCTGGTGGATATTTCTGACATGCTCTTTTACTTCTACAATGTATCTTGCTAGATCATCTATGTTTTGGGCCACACAAACAAACATGTAGTTAGCATAATTCTGCATTTTTAAGTATTTTATTGGTTCAGGCTCCATGGCTGATCGATAATTCAAAAATTGCAAATCACTCTGGATAGCACCATCTCTGAATTTAGGAGTACTATTACTAGGTTCTGGTATCCTTTCCGACAATTCTACTTTTGCGCTTGTCTTTTCTCTAGGTAGACTGGACATTTTCTAGTCTTGGAGAGGGAACATAATGCATTCAGGACAACCTGAATGTTGTCCGTGTGATGTAGAAGTGATGGTTTGGTATTTCTTTTTTGAATTTGATTTTTCTTTTTCATGGCAATATACACAATTTGGTAACTGACGATGATTATGGCTACTTGAAGACACTGACAGGCTGGGTGGTATTTGTACAAAACAAGGGACTCTGAATGACTGAATTCTTGGTAATTCTCTTTGCAAAGTAGTCGGTTGGAGCCATAAACTCGTACTACCATCAGGGTTTGGAACTAGCTATAATTCGTTTGGAGATGAAGAGCTTGCTAGCTGTGGATACTTTTAAGACATTGAAGTATACTCACTATTCCATTCAGATGGAAGATTTAGTTCACAAAATACTACTTGCAACAGAGTAGTATTACCGGGACCAAAAATTACACCTTCTTTTAATGCTCGTTGTGATAGATTGGGATGCAGTGGAGGGATAGTAGAGGAGACAAATATAATACAAACATTAGATTGGAGCTGTGCTATTTGTGTATGAGGGGCGGTATCATATCCATGGAATTGTATGTAAGCTTGGAGAAATTGATTAATATATGGATCTATAAGCGAAACATGGTATCTTGGGATGACTGAAGACCAAACAAGACCATTATTTAAGGGGCTTTGGAATCCTCCTATCAATGCGTCTTCAAACTTATTATGTCTGGTATCAAGAACACAAGTTAGACATGAGTTATCTAACCCTGGTCGTACAAGAGGATTAATACCAAATTGTATGAGTCTGATATGTATGTATTTGTAATCATGACTCAAACCCCATTCTACATCTTCCTTTCTAATGAGAGGAATTTTATATACACTCTGACCAATAGAAACAAGAACATTTACAGAGGAAAATCTAAACAGTGTAGTAGTGCGGAACTGAAAAATTGGAAATTTATATATTTTTTCCATCTCAATATTAGGTAGTTCCCAATTAGGTTGTGGATTAAACTCTAGCTCTACAACTCTAGTATCAAACAAAACATATGTATTTCTTTTGTTTAAAAACTTTGTAAGCCATGCCCATTTTTTCTCATGTGCTACTTTATGAGATTCAGTAGAGAAATTAAAACTTTTCCTAGCATCCATACTGATGAAGATAAAAGGATTAAAAGCACCTGAAAAATTGCATATTTGTAATCACGGGTCACACCCTATGCCCAACAAAACCTTTCCTCAGCAACAATGGGACTTATTGCAACAGACACCTTCAGCTTTCGCTTACAACATATATGTTTTTCCCTTCAACCCTGAACATAATGGATAGAATGGATCCAATGCCAATTGATAAAGAAATATGCACTTATGGTATCAATTGATAAAGAAATACACACCATTTCAGAATTTGGAAAAATAAAATAAAATTGTATAATATAAAGCATTTGGACTGCTTAGTTGGTTTAGACCTTTTCTTAGAAAATAAAAACGAATTCAACCAAGTCTGTGCTGTTATAACAATTAGAGAACTGATGCTTTTAAATAGAAACCACACCATTTCATTAAAAAAATTAATTGCACCATTTCAGAATTTTGAAATTTTGAAAAAAAACGAAAAAGAGAAATAAAAATAAATAAATAAATAAAATTGTATAATGTCATTGTGTTGAAAAAATTTAGTGTCCCGGAAATTTCGGTGCACTTTTCCTATAAACGCACGAATTCTTTCTACCATTGAATGCACCGATGTGTGGAGAATTTGGATAAAAAAATCATTTTTTAAAATTTAAAAATGAGCAGGAATTGATTTTTTGAAATCTAATTTCATGAAGTCTTTTAAATAGTAAAAAGTTTTCACTATTTCATTATTTTACCCAAAATTTCAAGGGAGTGATTTGCGAGAGATACATACCAGGAGAATTGTGCAACAACAAAATACTTTGGAGGAGAAAAACTATTCAGAAGATCAGAAGATGAAAGATATGGTGATTCACTTAAAACCCTGCATAGTAAAAAAGTATTTTTAAATTTTACTAATTAAAAAAATTACAATTTATGTTAGGCTTTTATTAAAGACAAATCATTTGCAAGAGAGACATACTATGAGCATTGTGAAGCAGCAAAATATTTTGGAATCACAGAAAGATCAAAATTTGAAAGGTATGACGATTCACACAAAACCCTCGATAGTTTTTTTTTTTAAATTTTACTGTTAATTTTTTTTACAATTTCTGTTAGATTTATTCATAATTTAGAGAAAAAATTTAAAAACCTTGTATAATAAAAAAATTTACTATAGATTTTACTATTAATTTTTTTTTACGATCTCTGTTCCTATTTGAATTTAATTAAAATTTAGAAAAAAAAAATCATTATTTACCTTAAAACCTTGCTTCTTCCTACAAAATTTCACCTTAGGGTTTAACTTCATCTATCACTTCACAATTAGGGTTTTTTATTTTAGGCATTTTAGATTTAATGGGTTTGTGTACTTACTATATATAAGGTGTTTGACATGTAAAGTAGGGGAATCACTTATTGCATTAGATCCAAACCCTGTCAACCCTCTTTGTCCTTTTAAAAAGAAACAATATGTTTCGCGGTGCTCCCTCTATAATATAACACACAGGTGTGCCCTGTGTAATACAACACACTGGTATATTATAACACTGTCGATTTTGTCCATTCTGTTCATCATTTCTCTTGGTGTAATATAATGCACCAATGGACCTCTTCTAAATAACATTGTTAACTCACTACAGTGCATTTAACCTTATAAACTATTCAGTTATAATTTAAATTTATTTTGAAATTTAATTTTTTATTATGGTGGTAATAAATTAAACGCCTGGTGCGTTTAATGGGATAAATGCACCAATGCGTTTATTCATATAAATGCATTGATTACTAGAGCTCTTTTTGGTTGAAAATTATTTGTTTTATTTGTAAAATATATTTAATGGCTTTTGTATTGAATGGTATTGGTCGTATATTGATTAAAAAATGCCTCAAAAGGTGTGAAGTAACAAAAACACTGATTGACACAATGATAGCACATCAAAAAAAGCAAAGAAGGCAAGTTCTTTGTAAATTATTTAAAAAAATAATATGTTTGAAATATATGTAAGTTTAACTAATATGTATTGGTTGGTGTGTGTCTTGCAGGGCCACAAAATAAATAAGGCCGATAAGACTATTTATAATCTAAGTGCAGAAGAGCATAAAAGGCTGATAGAAAAATTGCAGAAGGATGAATCAGGTGAATGAAAAAATACTATTCAATTTGAGTTTTTTTCATTAATAATTGTTGGGATGGGGTCCCCTAGGTCAATTTTGGGGCAAAAGCCAAAGTTTTAGGGCAAAATCCCAAGTTTTCATGTACAAATATGTAAAGTCTATGCAAGTTGTGGTCGCGGAGCGCATAGATAGTTAAAGAGTAAAAAATGGTTTTACCCTCTTTTATGTAAGTTGAGTAGGATTTTTGAAGATTTACGCATGGTTTGCGGACCATGAGATTGTATAAATAGGTGTGTCTTAGAGAGTCTAAGGCAAGAAGAAGGAATAAGTTTTGTATATGGGTACGAACAGAGAAGTCTAGCACAGAGATAGAAGTCTTAGAGGGGGAGAGGCTCTGCAGCTGAGTGCACAAAGGCCTAGAGTAGAAGTCTGCAGTTGAGTGCGTGGACCCCTGCAGTTGAGTGCGAAGGGAAGTCTTGAGTCTGTAAGCTTAACTGAATATAAGTAAAGAATATTATTACAGAAAATCCAGTGTTTCATCTCTTTACTTCTCTTATGTATGAATGCGCTTTATGCTGTGATGAAAAATGGTCTTATGAAATAATGATGTATTGATGCATGACTTTATTTAATCTATATTGTTATATGAACACAATTGATATTAAGGGTTTACGCGAAGATTATAACGCTTTCTATTAAAGTTATCAAACACTTAAGAATATTTGAGTAAATATTGGGTTAAGAGTAATCTATAATGCGCGTAAGTAGCTAATTGACCTGTTCAAGGTTCGCAAAATCCAGTCATAGACCTTCACGGAGGTCTAGAGGCTAACTGAAGGATTTTACATCGATATGACATAAGGGCTTATTGATCTATGCGGAGGCAGATTTAGGGCACAAAGTGACATCACGCTGATATTTAGGTGTGGAAACTTGGTTCCAGCATCCCCCCATATTGGTTCAGGTGAGACTTCAATCCGCGCATCGTGGATTGATGCTGAAAGGGCTAGTAGTGTAGGGTTTTGTTTGGTGCAACTAACTTTGAACCTAGGTCAAGACCCACTAAACCAAAAAATGGTTCCATTGCCAGGACCAGGATCTGAATAAAGAGATGTGTGATGTCGCATCATTGGAATCTGACCAAAAAGGAAATTGAGGATTGGTTGGATAGAAAGATCCACGAATTCATGGCGCAAGAAAACAAAAATCTGCACCTAACGAAGGAACAATGGTTGTACATATATTTATATATAGAAATACATAAGATCTTCTTCTGCACCTTCCTGATCGAACTATACGAGTGGATCTCTAAATTGGCAAACGACCAAGGAAGGTGGAGGCTTGACGGTCTGATAGTGTTGACCCCAGAGTTAGTACGAAGGTTGGAAGCTTATGAACATAAAATTGTGAACGCTGTTGACCATTGGATCGATCACGTCATAGGAGGATTCGTGACAGAGTTCGTGGTTGACACCTTAGTTAGTTACAATGAAGCAGAGTGACACTTCTTCAATGGACTGCGAGGTAAGTATTTGAAATCTTTGAATACTTGGATTAAGATGCTCTTGTGTGAAAAGTAGGTTATGCCATTGCCTTGACGTTTGGATCTATGCGAAGTGGATGAAATTTTAGAAATCAAGAGAAAGCAAGTCTTGAATATAGTCCATTGATCGAACCTCCTTCGAGTGACTACGAGGGAGTGATACAAACCGCACCACGGAGCATTGTCCAGTTGATAAGACAAGGTTTCCCATGAATACCTCATCCGTCCACACCACCTCCACCTTCGCCCCCATAGCATACACCCTCACCCACACTGCCACCACCACTGTCACCCTTAAACATGTCGAATACAATGAAGTTTCTAGTTTTCAAAGGCTTAGGGAGTGAGGATCCAGATCAGTTTTGGTTTGTTGCGAAGGCTGTGTGGACATCACAACAAATTACAAATGAGAATATAAAGAAGGCGCAGTTGGTGACCACTCTACAAGAGCGCGTGTTGACAGGGTACATTAAGTACTGAACTGATAACCCATTGGTGTCATTAGAAGACAGCCAAAAACACATTGAACAAGGAATTTGGTAAGCCTAAGTCTGAATCAGAATCAGTAGTTGGATTCAAGGAAATCACGATGAGGCCCAGTGAAACACCCTAGGAATTAGATCAAAGATTGAATTTCCAGATCTACGAAGCTAATATGAATCTTACAGATAGTCAGCACCGCGAATGGTTTGTAACCTTGCTCTTGCCCCACTTAAGGATTGCTTTATCACAACAAAATATAGGAATGCATGTAGAAGCCCTAGAAATTACAATGAGGTTGCACGAAACTCCTTTTCAGGATGCTTCTTTGGAGTTTCAATGGATTCATGCGGAGTTGTAGAACCTTTGCCTAGAATTGAAAAGCTTGAAGAAGGACAAAGCGACTCGACCGGAGGTGCGCGAAGAAGTCTAGTGTCTCAAATGATAGAGGCAGGGGCATGATAAAGATCATTGCCCTGTATTTGTGGATTATATTACAGGGGCAGGGCCAATGCCCCTGAGACAGGAAGGTCCAGCAGGACCAAGTGTGGGGCCCACACTATGGTGCGCTATTTGTCAGGTGGCTAGAAAACATGTCACAGATAATTGTCATTTGCTGTAGAAGTTTGTACAGATGTTGCAACAAATATTCTACAATTTTTGTAAATCGTTGGGCCACGATGAGCGCAACTGTCATAGCTATGAATTGATGATGGAAAATACGCCTACATACCGAATGTAGGTAGAAAATTGGCCTACGGATCAGGGTGCTGGGGAAGTGCGCAGAGGATATCAGGGCCGTGGATGAGGCTGAGGAGTAGAAGGGCCTGATAGAGGTCGTGGACAATTCATTTGTTATAATTATGGGACACCAGGGTACTATGCGTGGGAATGTATGAGTCAGACATGCTTGTCATGTCAATAATACACTTAGCTTGACCACACAATGGAATAATGACCTATACTGATAGCCAAGATGCATGAGAAGAAGGCACAACCTTAGTACCCTACGTAGAAATTGAATATGATGAGGGCTGAGCCCCGCCAGGAAGAACCAAATGTGAATATCATGCTACGAAGTGGGATCGCGATTGGTGATGATAAAGGGAAACAACCTGAAGAAAGTGGATGGATCTGCAAGGCTCCAGAAAAGGAGGTTGGGTTTGGTCTGGAGCACACAAAGGAATTGTTCATGGAAGCAAAGAAAAGCTTTGCTGAGGCATCTACCTCAGGAAGCTAGAATGAACTACCAGAAATCGACGTGCCTACAAAGGTTGACCCCTCTGTACTTACCACCTTATTGGAGACTTTTATGAAACTACTGAGTGATAGCAAGGATGTAAAGGGGATACAAGAGTTGATAGATAAGTGCACTGGTAAGGAAAATTATCCTGATGGACCCCACGTAGTCAGGAAGATTGGTAAGCATAAAATGAGAACAGGGCACGAGATGAGGCTTACCGTACAAATAGGAGACTATGAGATGGACCAAGTAATTTTGGATTTGGGATCTAACGTGAATGTGTTTCTTAAGAAGACTTGGGAGAGGATGGGGACACTTTCACTACAGTGGTCTCTGATTCAACTTAGGATGGCAAACAAACAAAAGATTATCCCGACGGGGCGATTACAGGGAGTTACCATATATATAGAAGGTGCGAGTGCACTAGCTAATTTTGAAGTGATAGAAATTGTTGATGACAACAATCCATACACTGTGCTCCTTGGTATAGATTGGGCTATCGATATGAATGGGGTCATCAACTTGAAGAAGCAGACGATGTTATTTGAAAGAAAATCGCTCCGCATTTTAGTACCATTAGATTGTGCAGAAGGACTGTGCTACACTGAGCCAGTCCGCAACTATGAAGAAAGTGATGATGATTTGGATCAGATCTATAAAATAACAACGCGAGACCAATACTGGGTTAATTCGATAGCTGATGGACAAATTGCATGGGACTGCGAAAGCTCTTGTGCCTCATATTCAGATGAAGATTTGGAGCATTGGCAGAACAGGTTGAACGAAGTATCTATGCTGCGCTGCAATATGATGACTAAATCACTGCATTGTGTGTGTCATCGGAGGTAAGAAAATTACCTTATTATGACAGTTTAACTGATGTGGATAAATTTTTGGATGTTCTTGAAAGAGAAGTCCCAGAGGATCATCGGTTCCAAGTGTTGGATTTGGTGCTACGCGCTATGCCCGCACGATGGTGGGGCACACACAAGGACAACTTTGATGAATGGCGTGATTACATGAGGATGATGAGGATGCGATTTGGTCATCCTAAAGTACAGTTAACTAAGAAATTTGATGGAAGAAATTATCCACGTGATCACTTAGCTAAATGGAATCAAGTCTATGGAACATAGCCGCAGCCAAAGTGGGTGCATTTATTCTATCACACTCTGGATATAATCCCTATGAATTGGTACTTGGAAACGAAGCTCCGCCACAACACCACAGAGTGGGATATCTTGCGACAGGGATTCTTGATGACCTTAAGTTTCGAAGATGGGTTCTAATGTATTGATGAATCTCTACAGGAGGCTAAAGTAGCGATCTTCCGAATTCTGTAGGATCCTTTGGAATTGGTTCAACCAGATTGGAGCACCTAACTGTGCCATGCGCTGGAATGCTATAATATCACTGTAGAATGGGAGGATGAGGATCCAAGGAATATTAACATCCTAGAAGCGGAAGGCCACCATGAGGTTGAAGCTCTGCAGATAGAGAACCCAGATTTCACCGCTCCACTGAAAACTAGGTAGGTTGTTGGCTTGTTGGGGCTTGACCTAGGTTTAGAGTTAATTAGCCAAACAAATCCCTGTTAAAGTCGGCAACAGTCCGCACAGCGTAGACTGAGGTCTCACCCGAAGTAGTATGGGGGGGTGCTGGAACTAGGTTTCTGCACCCTTGGGATATCTGAGGGGTTGATTTGGTCCAACTGTGAGTCCCTTCGCGCACTTCCCTGGGCTTCACGCAACCCTAACAAGGGGTTGTGGGGCTTTCGCGCTGCTGGAGCAACGATCTGCACTATTTCCCTAAGTCACACTTGAGATATTACTTATCTTTTTATAACAGTTAGTTATCTTCTCGTAAATAGATGCCTTATATTATATTTACTTATTCAGCACATTCATATGAGTTCGCGCAGTACATAAACAATAGCTTGCAATTCATACCCAATAATACATAAAACAGGAAAAGGTACACAAAAATATGGTAAAACTTCTCTTTTATTAATTCTTCCCACGGTTAAAGACTTGACTTGCCTTGCACACTCAACTACGGACTACTAGGCCTCTGCGCACTCAGCTACAGATCCTTCTCCTACCCTATGACCCAAAGACACAACTCTACACTTCGACTCAATACTTCATTGATTTCTTCGATTCAATTTCTTCTATTATATGTCTCTCTTACACTTAGAGCCTTGCTCACTTTCAAACTGACATTACATTACAAAAACAAGGGCGGACAACCCTGTGACTCTATTACGACTTCGCACTGCCCAGAAATCACAGAGTCTTTACAATGGACTTAGTCAAAACTTGGGCTTTAAGCCCCAAAACATGCCTTGGGGGGATCCCACACACAACATGCCCCTAAAACAAACATCGTGACTCACCCTTGAGTCACTTTGTCGGTGTGGAGATCTTTGTGCGAAGACCCTCCAACTCTGCTCGGATGGCTGCAAGGTCGGCAGTGCACTGAGCGGCTGCCTGCTGAATCCCCTGTACATGTTGTTCTAAGACCATCATGTTGGAATTTCTCCCCTTCATCTATTCCTACGTCCCCTACATCTGCGCGAGCTTTCCTTCAATTGTTGATGTGATGACGAAGGCCTCGTCGATCCAAGGCTGAACACGCACCTTCAAAACTGCTTCTCTGTGTCGTGCTGCATCCACTTGCTCTTTCAGCGCTTTGGCCTGTTGCATTTATGCAAGCCTCTAAGTTAGGGCCACCATTTGCACAGTTCCTTTGACACTATCATACTGCTGCTGGAGCTCACACGCCTCTGTCTCTAAGCAGTGGATGTTAGGGTCCTCCTACATATTGGTGAGGACCTCGAATGACTCTTCCAACATTTTGGTGTAGTCCCTTACTGCACTGCTGATCTCCTCCATCCCCGATGTAATAGCACTCGTGCACTATTCTCTTAATTCTGGAGGAGTAGATAGGTTCTCCTTCAACTACAGCTCTGCTATATGAAGGTTCAGCTCTAGCTAAACCTTGGCGATTTATTCTCGCACCTCGTGCACCCCCGCTGCTAATCTGTGGATGTGCACCTCTACTGGTGCGTTTGCTGGGATGGCCAGCTTAGGGACCATCTGGCAGGATTCTTCAAGTACCTACACCATCTTCCAATTCTGAGACATGACCTTATCATGCTGCAAGCTCAACTATTCCATGTTGATCTTCTGCTCACTCAGCACCTGCAACGCGCGACTCTCCCTAGCCCGCAGTTCTGTAGTAATCCCATCCTGCAGAACATAGAGCGTCTCCCATGGGAGCACAGCCATGTTGATCCCGATGCCTTCCAAGGTACTGACCATATGCCTGTCGGCCTCATTTGGTGTAACCAATGCCCCTTCTGCTAGAAATATTGTGTTAGTTGTTCGAGCACGTAAAATTTGCTCGGTTGTAGTTGTCCCTACTGCGAGTCTAGTCAAAAGAGTACTAGGTTGAGGAGTGTGCACCAAAAACTTCTGAATATGTGCTCAGAGGGCCCCCAACACAATTTGATTCTCCTCCGTGAAGTTCTATAGGGCCTCGGTGGTGACATGACGCACCGTCTCGCCTATGTCGTGCAGATCCCCCTCAGTAAGGGTGATCGAGTTAATAGATAGTTTCGATGATTTGACCTTCTTGCACGATCCCATCTGCTCACTCAGGTGCTGGTGCTTCAATTGTGTTCATGCTATTTGTGGGTCCACCCACCCTCCTCTTCCTCTATTTCCATCTCTTTCTCCTACTCCAGTGGAGGTGACTTCTGGCCCTCATGCGCCTTATCTGTTGCCTTCTGTGTTGCTACTGTTGTGGCCTTTTTTGTTTTGCTACTGCCTGTGCAGCGTCCCGTGCCTCCTGTGCTTTTGCTACTGCTGCTTCTTTCCTTCTCTTTTCTACCAACTATTCCATGCGCAGTTTGGCCTCCTCCTTCTTTTGCGCAGTATAATTTTCCACCGTGGCAATGTTTGGGGCGTGCCATTCTGGTGGCCACATCTCTAGTACATCGAAAATCACATCAGCGGTGACTATGAAGGGTAGTTTACTCCACTTCTTCATAGGGTCCATGGGTGCCTTGAGATATATGTTGTGGAAGTTCGCTTTAAATTCTGCAAAACTTTGCAGGCTATTGTAGATAGTGGGTGATAACTACGGCTTGTGGTTAATCCCCATTCTGATGTTCATCTCCATGAACACCTAGAATATCTTACTGTTGCGGATCCAGTTCATGTCCTTAGTGGCCCATATCAAAGCGTACTTTGCGGCCTCCGGGAGATCCCTTGCAATCGTGGGGAACTGGTTGTCCTCTGGCAATTCCCTCGCCACCAGCACTATGGATAACAGAAGCCATGCATAGTGGAATGTTTTTCCTTGTTCCCGTGCCTCGCGGAAATTCTCCAGCAATTATTTGCACAAGAATTCAGACTAGTTAAACTGGACCCCTTTTGCACATTATTCAACAAGAGCCACCATCGGCGCAGGTACCTCGTCCGCGTGGCACTTCCGCATGACCTTACCCACCAGTATCTGAGTCGCCACCCTAACTGCTTTGTTGTTGATACTGGAGATCGCGTAGCCCCTCTTCTTCTATTCCAGATTGTATTTCTTCTTCATGGCCTCAGTGATGGCCAAATTGTTGCTCTTCCCGTCCGAGATGTCTGCGGGGTCCTCTCCTTTACAGGAGCTGGGTAATGCGATGGATTAAGTGGTTCGTGATGGGGATGGGCTTCTCCAACCACAAACACCCACCATGCACCAGACAGAGTAGCTTCCCGATAATGAATATCGTCACTGGGGCGCGGTGGTAATGCGACACCTAGAGCAGGTTTAATAACCCTACCTTTTCAACTTAACGTAACCACTTTCCTGGCTCCAATTCTAGAACCCCCGCCGCAGTGTTCTGCTTGGCCTTCATGAGCTACACGGTCTCTAGGTGAGGGAATTTCTCATGGTCAGCGAGATCCCATTCTTCAAACTTCATGTTTGGTACCAGTCCTAGGTGTGTGCCCTCAAAGATGATGTCGTCTAGGAGGAGCGGAGTCTAGAGAGAGCTCTTGCTCTCATCGAGGTCCTTGGGCACTTTTGTCTTCCCCTTTCACGGGGGGATATACGCAGGTAGCTTTGTTGGAGTGTGCACAAGCTTGGTTTCATCCTCCATGACCTCATCCTCATCTTCTTCAATTATGAGGTCCTCCAGGTCTTCTTCCTCCTCGTCGGTTTCTAGTTAAACTGCTTTCCCTTTTTCCTCCATTGTTAATCTGGTACGCAACGGGTTTCGATGGGACACACACACCATAATAATTGGCTATTTGCATTTCTTTGGCCTTGTCATGCGTGGTGATTTAGGGATTTCCGCCACAATCCCGATGCCTTCAGGGGAATCTTCTACGGTTAGGGCCTACACGACCTCTTCGACGATCATCTTTGAAATTTCCCTAGCTTCTTCAGATAGTGCCATCTTGCTCGTCCTGAAATCTCTTAATCGCTCAATCAGGGGCTCAATCAACGCTCTGCACATGGAAAAGAGGTCTCGACTTAGAATACGCAGGGCATACAACAGATCAATTTGTAATTGACCAAGTGTTGTTTGTTGGGAAGCCCTTTGTAATTTATAGCGTCTTTTGAATTTGAATTCGATCATTCCCCCAAAATCCAGTCCATTAATGCTCCCTTGGTGGCATATTTTCCCAAATCTTTCCCATAAAGCGCGTCTTAAATGCCTACCGCCCGCTCCATTTGGTCTCAAGTTAAGCATCACATCGTGAATAGTGACTACAACGGTCACTTTCCAGCCAACCCGCGTGGTAGCGCAGCCCCCCTTGTGTGGTCGTGGACCTTGTGACACTTTGCTCCTGCGTGCAGTTCCAACATCGCGCAGCTCCTGGGCAAAGTAGTTTATAGTTCCACGCCTCCTTTCAACTGCCTGGAGCACTAAGACTATACTTCCCACGGCTAATCAAGTGGCTGCACCACTTGTATGTGGTTTCAACCGGTCATCCATCACTTTTCCTGGTAAACATCCACCTTTTATTGTTACTGGCTACATCGCACACTTTATCATCTGCAGCGCACCACCATGGGTGATCCGTTTAGTAATATGCGATCCAATCCATGGGATTAGGCTGATCAACTCTTGGCAGTAGTCCCCAAATTTTTCAACGTGATTGTGTGCACCTTGTTTTATCACCCTGGTTTTCTTATTTAGAAAATCCTTCTTTATTTCGTCCTCAATCTTCTTGACTTCCGCTTCCACCAGAGCACTTTTCTCCCTTAATCGCACCCTTTCTTTCATAAGTTCTTGGAGCTTAAGATCACCTTGTCGGATTTCTTCCTTAGGTCCCAAGAGTTTTGTTTCATTCAGCTATGCGATCCCTTCTTCCAAGGCTCCGCGAGCCATCATATCTACCAACACTGCTATGCGTGGACTCGGCATTTTATACTCTATGGGGATTACAACATTCACTGCATACTCTAGCCTCGCAGGCATCTGCTTTGTCAATTTCTTGCATGTTTTCCTATAAGCCCATAGAACCATTGGTACGCGAAGGTCCCAATTAGTCTACTGCGCATCATATACCCTTTTTATCACTTCACATACTTCATTAAAGGCTTCTGCGTGGATAACCTTCTGCACACTCGTTCTTACCATACTTCGTTTTTCGAACAAGAGGGGTCATTTGCGTAATTTTCTTGCCCGTACATTCTTACTGACTGTGTCTCCTAACACGAAGTCTGTCTGTACCCGCGCAGGTTTTTTAACATGTGCCTGTATCCATCTTGATAGGTGCGAATGCGGACCGTTCCATTTGAAAATCTTATCTTTTAATCGCATCTGAGGCTTCTCAAACTGTATGTGCATCAATCTCTTGCATTCACACCAGTCCTCATATCTTCCTTGGAGTGTGCCCCACCACCTCGTGGGCGTAGCGCACAGTACCCATTCCAAAGCCTCAAAACGTTGTTGCTCTGGCACTTCTCTTGCGAATCTATTTAGGAAGGCATCTACCTTGCTTAACCAATCATATGTAGGCAGATCCCTTACTTTCGTTGATACGCAACACAACAATCTTGTCATCATGTTGTAGTTCAGCGTGGTTACCTCGTGTAACTGGCTTTGCCATTGCTCTATCTCCTCATCAGAATCCGATGTACAACAGCTTTCACGCTCCCATGAGATCTGTCCATTCGCAGTGGGATTTACCCAGTCTTTCTCTCGCGTGGTTATCATGTAGATGCAGTCCAAGTTGTCATTTATTTCATAGTCATGCACTGGCTCCATGTAGCGCGATCCTTTTGCAAGGTCTAAAGGTACAACTACGCACAGGGAATTTTTTTCAAAAATCATCTTGCGCTTCTTTAGGTTTATTACCCCATTCATGTCAATGGCCCAATCTATTCCTAATAGCACAGGGTAGGGATTTCTATCATTAACAATCTCTATCACTTCAAAATCTACCACTGCGCTTGCTCCTTCAATATCCACGGTGATTCCCTGTAATCTTCCCATAGGTAGGATCTTTTTTTGGTTCGCTATTCGCAGTTGGATAGGAGACCATTGCAGTGTAGGCCTTCCCATGTGCTCCCATGTCTACTTTGGAAGAACGTTCACTTTTGATCCTAGGTCTCGAATCACTTGGTCCATCTCATATTCTCCAATCTATGCGGTCAATATCATTTCTCTTCCCGTCCTCATTGCATGCTTTCCAATCTTCTAGACTACGCACGGTTCTCCTGGCACTGTCCCACGACATCTATTAATGAGTTCCTACAATCCCTTTACAACCTTCTTGTCGTGCAGCAGCTTCATGCATGTTTCTAGGAATGTCGTGAGCATTTATGGGTCCATTTCTGGCTCCAGTCTGTCTTTTCTTCATGAAGTGGAGGCATCAACGAAGCTCTTCCTGGCTTCCATGAAGGTTTCCTTAGCGTGCTCCAAATCAAACTCTAGTTCTTTCGTCGGAGCCTTGCGAACCCAAGTACTATCTTCATGCTACTTGCCTTTGTCATCCCCTGTCGTAATTCCACTTTAGAGCACAATGTTCACATTAGGGTCTTCCTCACACGGCTCAGACCTCATCATTTTCAGGTTCTGAGTCAGGGGAGGTTGGAGCGCTCCTTTGTCATGCAGCTTAGCTATCAGTGTGGGACAATCCTCCGTCTCATGATCAAACAAGGTATAATATAGACATGATGGGCGTGTTGGATTCGTACAATCATGGGCATAATGTCCTGGCCCTCCGCAATTGTAACATACCAATTGTCTGTGACCTCTTCTAGGTCCTCCTCCACCTCGGCCTCATCCGCACCCTTGAAATCCAATTCGCGCCATCCCTGTGTTCTGGTCAAGGGGTCGCATTTCAACCTGAACTCTGTAGGTGGGAGTCCTATCCATGATTAACTCATAACTTCTACAGGTGTTCTCATCATGTCTTATTGACCTACAGAAATTACAGAACAACTATTGTGAATTCTGTGTGTACTTCTGCAACAAATGGCAGTTGTCCATAGCATGTTTTCCTCCTATTTGACAAATTGCACACCACAAAGTAGGCGTTGCACTAGGTCCTTCTTGTGCCTGTTGTCTCAATGGCATTGGTCCTCCTCCCGCGAGGTAATTTGGAACACTGGGCAGTGGTCCTTGTCATGAACCTGATCCTTACATTTAACATGCCATACCTCATCGCACACTTTTGGGTGAGCTGTCCTGTCTTGTTTCAGACTCTGCATCTCAAGGCATAAATTTTTCAACTGCACGTGGATCTGCTGAACTCCCAAGTTAGGATCTTGTATCGGGGTTTCATGCAGCCTCATCACGATCTCGAAGGCCTCGGCCTGAGTTGTTAGCCTCCGTTGTGACAACGTGTTCCTTAAATGCGGCATTAGCGATGCTACAAACCATTCACGCTGTTGTCCATCCGTCAAAGTCATATTAGATTCACGATTTGTGCACTTCAGTCTCTGATCCAATTCCCAAGGAGTCTCACCTGGTAGCATCATAATCTCCTTGAACCCAATGATCGACTGCACCTCTGACTTTGGCTTGCTAAATTCTCTGTTCAACGCAGTTTGGATATCCACGATCCCTGCATTCAGATTGTCATTAGAATGCTTAATATACCAGGTCGACACATGATCCTGCAGAGCACTGACCAATGTCCTTTTATTTATATTATCATCCGTAACTCCCTGCGCTTCCCATACAACTTTTATCATGAACCGAAACTGGCACGGATCTTCATTTCCTACTCCCTTGAACACCGAAAACTTTATCGCGCTTGCCATATTGACTCGTGGTGGTGGCGGAGGTGGTATGGGCAAAGATGGGGGTGAAGACGGTGAAACTGGTAGTGGTGTGGGTGGGGGTGGTATGTGTGGAATCCTCTACCTTATAAAATTGATCACACTTCTTGGTGATACCTTCGCGAGCTCTTCCTCGTTCCCTTGTGGGGGTGAAATCAAGGGGCTAGTTTCTAGTTCTGCACTATCTTCATTTCTATAAATTCTCCCACTTCACATAGCCCAAAACATCAATGTATTCACATAACTTGCTTTTCACACAGTAGCATTTTAATCCAAGTTTTCAAAGACTTAACGTACTTACCTTGCGGTCCTTTGAGGAAGCGTCGCTCTACCTCGCTATAGCTGACTGAAGTATCTACCGTGAACTCAGTGATGAATCTTCCTATCATTCTGTCGAGCCAGTGATCAAGAGTGCATGTGATCTTATCCTTCAATGCTTCCAATCTGTGCACCAACTTTGGAGTCCACACAATAGGTTTGTTGAACTTGCACCTTCCTTGGCTATCTGCTAGCTTTGCGATCCACTCGTATAGCTCAGTAGGGAAAGATGCAAAGAAAATTTTATGGATCTCTGTGTATAGGTAGCAGTCTAACCACTCTTCTTTTGATAGTCGTGGATTCCTATTCTCCTACGCCGTGAACTCATGAATCTTCCTATCCAACCAATATTCAATTTCTTTCTTATTTGGATTCCAGTGATACAACATTAGAAATATCTATGTAGATCCCCGTCTCGGCAACGAAACCATTTTTTGGATTGTTGGGGCTTGACCCAGTTTCGAAGTTAATTAGCCAAAAAAATCCCTGTGCTACTAGCCCTTTTGGCAATAGTCCGCTGAGTGCGGACTGAGGTCTCACCCGAAGTAGTATGGGGGGGGGGGTGCTGGAACCAGGTTTCTGCATCCTTGAGATATCTGAGGGGTTGATTTGGTCCAAATGTCAGTCCCTTCACGCAGGTTACTTCGCGCACTTCCCTGGACTTCATGCCCTGATATATTCGCCTTCGTGCAACCCTAACTAGGGGCTGTGGGGCTTTCACACTGCTGGAGCAACGATCTGCACTATTTCCCTAAGTCACACATGAGATCTTACTTATATTTTTATAATAGTTATTTATCTTCACGTAAAAATATGCCTTATATTATATTTACTTATTCAACACATTCATATGAGTTTGCATAGTACATAAACAGTAACTTGTAATTCATACCCAATAATACATAAAACAGGAAAAGGTACACAGAAATATGGTAAAACTTCTCTTTTATTAATTCTTCCCACGGTTATAGACTCAACCTGCCCTGCACACTTAGCTGCAGGGGTCCGCGCACTCAACTATGGACTACTAGGCTTCTGTGCTCAGTTGCAGAGCCTTCTCCTACCCTACGACCCAAAGACACAACTCTACACTTTGACTCAATACTTCATCAATTTCTTCAATTTGATTTATTCTATTAGATGTCTCTCTTACACTTAGAGCCTCACTCTATTTATATAATCCCATGGTCCGTAGACCATGGGCAGATATTTCAAACCGATATTACATTACAAAAACAAGGGTAGACAACCCTATGACTCTATTATGACTTCGCGCTCCACACCCATAAATCGTGAAGTCTTTACAATGGACTTAGTCAAAACTTGGGCTTTAAGCCCCAAAACATGCATTGGGAGGATCCCAAGCCCAACACAGGTGAACATTGGTACTGAAGCAGAGCCTAAATTTGCGAAGATTGGAGATTATTGGGATGATGCCACAGTGGATAAACTTGTTGAGTTACTTTGTGAGTAATAGGATCTTTTTCCTACAAAATTTTTGGACTTGAAAGGAATCATAGGCGATTTGGAAATGATGAAAATAAATTTGAAGCTAGACGCAAATCCCATTAAGTAGAGGCCATATCGCCTTAATCCCAAATACAAGCAAAAGGTCCGCTTGGAATTAGAAAATATGCCTGCAGCAGGTATTATCGAACCAATGGAGGAATCCAATTGGGTGTGACCAATGGTAGTTCAGGAAAAGAAGCAGAAAGACAAAATAAGGATCTGCGTAGATATGAGAAAGCTTAATGATGCCTGCGTTCATGATCTGTTCCCAACACCGTTTATTGATGAGGTACTGGACAATGTTGGGGGACAGGAGGCTTACTCATTTACTGATGGGTTCTCGGGATACCATTAGATCAAGATCGTGCCAGAAGATAGGATTAAAACAACCTTTGCGACAGAGTGGGGTTGTTTTTAGTATACGGTGATGCCCTTTGGTCTCAAGAATGCGTTGGCGATATTCTCGCGCGTAGTCATTGTGGCGTTCAAAGAGTTTATTCACAAATTCTTGGAGGTATATTTTGATGACTGGACTGTGTTCAGGTTGGTAACGCACCATGTATCTAGTCTACGATTAATGTTGGATATGTGTCAAAGGTATCAAATCGCGCTAAACTTGAAGAAGTGCTTGTTCTGTGTCCCCTTCAGAATCTTGTTGGGTCATGTGGTGTGAGAAAAAGGATTAAAGGTGGATATGACCAAGATCAAGGTAATAATAAATTTGGATCCACCATCAGAAAAGTACAACGTATCACCCTCAGGCCAATGGAACAGTTGAGGATTTCAATAAGATACTGGAGAATGAGTTGGCGAAGACTTGCAACGTGCAACAGAACATTGGGATGTGTGTGTACCGACAATATTATGGGCATATAGGTCTACTTACAAAAAGCTGACCGGTCAGACACATTTTCGGTTAGTCTATGGTGTAGAATCTGTGATGCCCATGGAGTATATCGTACTGTTACAAAAAAATATCGTCACCATGATTATTTGCAGTCAGTATGGGTCTATCACCACTTGTACTGTCCTCCTAAGCAAGTCTCAGACCTCATCTCTTCAAGTCAAGCTTTGAAAATGAGAGAAAGACATTGAAAATCAATAAATCTCTGGTTCCGCACTTTCTCTCACTATTTCCTGCGGTCCCGCACCTTCTGTTTACAAAAACTGCGGACCTGCCCGCTCTGTCCCTAAGGGTGTGGGTGTGGACCCCTGTGAAAGTAAAAAAGGCACAAGTTTATTCTAAAAAACTCACTTTGGGTTAATTCTAGATGATTCTAGAAGGAATTTTGACGTGGATTGGCCGCTCTTAGGTGTTTCATGCATCCCAAAAGAGAAGGAGCTAATCCCTTGATGAGAGGAGCTATCCCTTTGAAGGAGGGCTTTATCCCTTTGAAGGAGGACCTAGTAACTTCCCTCCATTGCACTATAAATTCAGGCATTGGGCTGGTTGCTGGAGAGGTTAGAATCTGAACATTTTTTAGGGTAAATGCTGGTGAAATTAAGACTTCCTAGTTGAGCTTAAGAGGAGATATCACATACCTTTTTGGCTTCATTAAGAAGAGAGTGAAACTTGTCAAAGTAGAGGAGACTTCTTACTAGACCCTGGGAGGAGCTTGTGCAGCGTCAAGGCACAGGTTGTAAAGTTCTTCTTGATTTGAATTAATACAATCGAACTCATTTTTTTCAACAAATTGTCTCATGTCATTTGTTTCATGAATTCCTTGACTTTCATGTTAAATATGTTTTATGATATTGGCTTTTCAGGTGCTATTTAATTTGTTTTCTTGTTTGTGTTTGCAGATTCGCGACAAAGGAGCTCATTTGTATCAAAGGAGCGAAGGCTTCCACAAACTTGCGTTGGACCTAAGGTAGGCCTAAAACACTTGTTTGCCTTTGTTTATAAAAGCATATTTAGAGAAAGATAGTGTGTGATTGGTTTGCTTGTCATTAGGTCTTCTTTAGATTCTAGGAAGGTCTATGTTTTCCGCAAGTTTGACTCATTCCGTGTGACAAAATGGCGACTCCGCTGGGGACTTGATTTTTTCCTTGTTTTCACTTTGACCTGAGAAACTGTGTTTTTGTTTCTGTTTTTGGCTTGTTGTGTGTGGAATTGGGTAGAGTTTGTAGATCGAGGGTTATTTTTCGTTTTTCATAGCTTTGGAAGAGGACCGCACCCTAGCCTTTTGACACAGTGCGTACTTATCCACACTTTTGCTTTTAGCATAGAGCGGTACCACACCTGTGTCAACTGTGGGCCTGCGAACCCTGTCAAAATTTTGAAAAACCTAAGGTTTCCTCTGTTAGTTAGCTTAGTTCTTGTTTAGAAGTTAGTATCCACTGCCCAGACCTGCATATAACCTGTCAGAAGCTTTCCTTAGGTTGATTTCATTGGTGTTAGGGCTTTAGGTGAAATTCCTAGGAGTTTTGGTTGTTGGGTTTGTTTTTCATTTTGGTCTTGTAGTAGCTCTGAGCTTAGAAGCTGTAGGGACCTCAGATCACCTTGGTTGTTGCCAGCCTTCTTATGAGTCTGACCATTTATGAAATCTCCCCTTGTTGAGGAATCCACTTTGTGTTTTCTCTTTACAAAACTTCGAAAAGCTTGTGTTTAAAAGTTTGGATTTTCATTTTTAAAAAGAAAACAAAATTGGTTTTTCTTGACTGATTTGTGATTCTGCATAAATTGGTCATTAGCTTACATCTAGCTAAGTAAAACATCCTTAAAAAATACATATTGTAGGCTTTGACTTCAAATAGGTTTTTATAGTTTATAGATCTCAAAGTTAGTTGTTTGCATAGTTTTGAGTGTTTTATTAAAAATAAAAAAACTCTTTCGTAAAAAAGTTTGTTTTTTGTAGTGGTTGAGTGCTTTGAAAAGAAAAGGGAAATTTTTGTGAAATAACTAGTTGTCTCGTTTTGAGTGCATTGGAAAGGACAAAAGCTCTTCTTTTAATTTGTGTGTTAAGAAATATTTGTGTTTACAAAGTATTTTGCATTCTCAAACTCTTTCCTAGCTAGAAGTTCATCGAAGAGAAAAGATTGTTTAAATCATCTTAGGTGCATTTTTAGTGATTTTGAGTCGAGTCTTCATACCACGAGTTTCATCTCCGCACCTTTTGATTTAAAAAAAAACCAATAAAAATAACGCTTAAAGTAAAATTCATCTAGCAACATTTTTATTTCTAGGGCTCTGATACACCAACTTAGCTTAGGCTAGTGTCTTGGAGTAGGAGAGTAATTAACTCTCCAAGACAGTAAAAACAAACAAGTAGCTGTATCTTGTGGTAGGGAAGAAATCCAATTGTTGCATTTATGCTCTGGGAAAGCTCCTCTTAAAGGAGAAGCACGAGATCGTGTCCGAACCAGTGTGGGAATTAATATTTCCTCATTGGAAACGACGCCAGATATTCACGTATTAAAAACGGTAAACCTCGGATTAACCATTGTTGAGGAGCCTGGGGTCACTTGTTGGTAAGCCTTGGATTATGTCAAGGAGCCTTCAAGGGGATTGAGCTTGCTACTCTGCCCTTGCGTGTGTATCGGATCATAGACTGTTCCCCCAGGTATATTTGTTTCAGTTGGTAACCTTAGTGACCATATTCTTTAGGATTCTTCCTAAGGTGACAGTGGTGGGAAGATCCCACTGTACCTAGAGCAGATGTCGGCTAGACTCACTTGGATTTTCTAGGGGGTTCTCTTCACTCGAGACGGTTAAGTGGAGGAAATTGTGCTAGTCTATTCATTAAGCAGGTTGCCAGGGTAACTGTTCCAACCGCCATTTCTGTATTGAACTCTGCGACGTTGGATTTCATCACCAACTAGTGTTTTCAGTACGGAAAGTTACTGTTTGTGTGTGTTTGATCTCCTAGATTCTTTAGGCGTGTGATTCAAATTTGTTTGGTTCTTTAGAGGCTTTAGGTGGTTTTCATTGAGATTTTACTTTTTTTGCGTGTGAAGTAGTTAAAAGTTTTTAACCGTGGCTGAATTACCGAGGAAGTCCCGTAGACTTCGGGGCCAACCTCCTGAGTTTTCACCGAGCCAGCTTGAAGGTTTGAAAGTCCTTGTAACTCCTAGAGACAGTAGAGTTGTGTCACCTGAAGAAGGAGAGTCTTCTTTGGTGGTACATCCTGATTTTTAAGCTTTAGTAGCAGATTATAATCCACAATCAGTGTCGGTTTCCGAAGTTACTGGTAGCTTTTCATCTACTAGTGATATAGGTGAGGAACCTGAAATATCTGAACCTGAAAGTGAATTTGCTGCTACTCCGACATCGGGGTTTTCTTCTCCAGCTTCTAGTGGTCCTGGTTCACCTAGGGTAGAAAGAGTAATCACCCAAGATCTTCCTTCTGGACTTATAGCTATCGAAGAACTTGCTACTCCGGAAGAAGAAGTAGGCATCCCTATCCCTGAAAATCAACCTGTTATTGAGCTAAGGGAGCGCGAATCAATTTTTTATAGTCCACCTAGGAGCAATACTTGGTATCTTTCTTTGACTAATTTCTTAGAAAACCCAGGGTTAAGTTTTTCACCACCTCGTGTTCCTTATCACCCAACACCTAGAGGTTATTATCCTCCGTTAAATATGTCAAGACAGCCGTCCATGTTTACTCAATCTCCTGAATCCTTTTTGTACGGCGGTCCTTTTGTTCCCTCTGGGTATCAGTCACTTTCTAGTACTTTTTCGGGAGCATCTCCTCAACCCATTGAACAAGGGTTATTAACTGGAAGCAATGGTACTAAGCCGTTGAGTGTAGAAGATATTCTCATGATGTCAGGTTCTATTCCCAATCCTCAACCTCAAGGTGGCCAGTTACTGCCTGGGGGGCAACCTCAAGGTACCCAATTTGCATCTGGGGGGCAACCTCAAGGACAATACATACCTACGGGACAGTACGTTCCTCAAGGTCAACCCCAGACTCAATATGTACCCCAAGGTCAACCCCAGTATCAGTACGTGCCTCAAGGGTATCAACCCCAAGGTCAGTACTCGAACCAAGGTTTCCAACCACCCTCCGGTCAATCATATGTTCAAGGAACGGGAAATGTACCTTTGAATTATCAATCTTACCCTCAACTCGGTTATAGTCCTCAATATTCTCAACCTGTTATGGGTCCGTACCCCAGAATGAATATAGCGTGGGATCCATCGCAAACTCAACAGGTGTTGTAGGCAAATGTACAGTTGTCATCTCAAACTGGACAACCCTTAGTTTCTGGTACACCCCAGCAACCTGTCCAGTCTAATATTCAAACTTCTGTACCTTCGGTAGTTTCTCAGCCTGGGCGTAGTATGCCTCGTACTCCGCCTCAAACGACTGCTGCAACTGCCGCAACATCTGTTCAATCTACCCCACCTACTTTCGGAGTATCGACAGCTCCGGTTTCTACTGTTCCTGTATCTACTCCTTAGACCTCTTTACCACCGTCTGGATCCACGATTCAAACTTCGGTTCAAATGCCTGTAGGACAACCTGGTTCAAGTACGGTTGTCACAAGTCAACCACAGTTTACTTATCAACCGTACCAGGGACAATACCAATTCGGTCCTGCTGTGCAACAACCAGTCTATCAGTATGAATCGTACCCTGGGTACACATATCAGCAACCTCAACAACCCCAGTACGGTCCGGTTAATCCTGGTTTTCCGGGAGGATACAATATCCCAAATGCAATTCCTATTCCTAGTTATCCTGGATATCCTCCTCCTGGGGCTGGTCTCATGACCCAGAGTTTTAGGGACCCTAATTGTCAGTTACCGTTTATCGCAACTTTGGACTTGCCTGACTTGTCGCGCCTAACGAACGATCCCATTAATTATCTTCCGTTTTGGCCGCCAATGCCGAATAAGTTGCCTAGTGATATTCCTAAGTTCGAAGGTAAATCAGGAGAGGACCCGTCGAACCATGTGATGACTTATCACCTCTGGTGTGCGTCTAACTCCATTTCAGATGATTCGATCCGTCTAAGACTTTTCCAGCGCACTCTAATTGGTCTTGCGGCCAAGTGGTACATTTAGTTACCGCGAGGCACTTTTTATAATTTTAGTCAGTTAGCTACCTCGTTTTTAACTCATTTTCAGTTGCCAGTCCGATATGACAATGGCACGGAATTGTTAACTTCGTTAAAGCAATCGACGTCCACTTACATTTCAAATCATATTCATGAGTGGAGACGTCGACGACGTTTAGTGAAGGTTTTTATTCCGGATCAGATCTTGGCTGAGTGGTTTGTAAAATCTTTGTTGCCAAAGATCACTGAAGATGTAGCTAAAGCCGGAGCTGTTACTGAGGAGCCAGTAATTGCTCAAGCATAGTACCTTGACTTGGTCTACACTCAATCAGGTACGTTACACGAGAAAATCCCTGATCTTCCCAAGAAAAATCAAATCGTTGCAGCTCCTTCGGGATCTCATGCCGCCGATGGTATGATTGGTATGGTTAACACTAAAAGTAAGAAGAAGTCTTCCAAGAATTCTTCTCCTATCATAACCTTACCTGATTCCCATACAGGAGATTCTTCTGTAGAGATTTCCTCCGAGATTCACGTTGTAGAGTCATCTACAGCCAAATCAAAATCCGGTGGGAAGAAGAAAGGAAAGAAGAAGAATAAAACGAACAAAAATTCAAAGGAGAAACCTAAAAAATCAGAATCCAATGATGAAAAACGCAAACCTCATTATCCTTGTCTCATTTGTGACGATGAACATTTTACAAGAGACTGCCCTCATCGTGCAGAGGTTTCGAAGATTGTCAAAGGTTCCCAAACGCCTGCTGTTTTGAAGGATCCTTTTCCAGCTCAAGACAGTAAGATGATAGGTTCTTCCTTGAGTGCCAATGAAGAACCCATCCTGATGATGTCCCATGTTAGGATTGCGACTCGATCGCATGATTATGGTAGTAAAAGTCCTGTTGATGGTAAAGAAGCAGAATCTTCTCATTCTAATCCATCAAGCTCATCTCCCGATTCCGATCCACTACAGATCGAGAAACCTAATCTAGACTTGGTAATCAAACCGCCCGCCAAGGGTATACTTCGAAAGTCAGCTTTCAATCCACATGCGAGAGCGGCTCAGAACTATAACATTGTTGAGGATTTAGCTGTTTCACCCTCAGCAATGTCGGCTTTGGAAGTGCTGCAATCATGTCCAGCCCAACGTAAATTACTTTTGTCGGCTATAGGAGTTGTTGACGTTCAAGACTCGAACCTAGTAATTTTCGATCTCGAAAATAGTACACCGTGTTTACCTCATCAAATGGCTTTCCAGATTCTAGTGATAGTAAAAAACAGGCCTATTCATCAGACTGTGATTGATGAGGGAGCCTCAATGTGTATTATGTCGATAGAGTGTTGGAGATCGCTTGGTTCTCCTTCACTCAATCAATCCCCGATGATTCTAAAAGCCTTTGATGGCCATGGGTTTCATCCTTTTGGCATTCTACAGAATTTGCCTATAGGGGTTGAAGGAAAAACTGTTAATCTAGATGTGGAGGTGGTTGATGCCCCTCTAGATTACAACCTTCTCTTGGGTCGAAGTTGGTCTTACGCCATGACAGCTATCGTTTCGTCGGTCTTTCGGGTTATAAAGTTTCCTCATAATGGAAAGATCGTAACAATAGACCAGCTGGCTTACTTTTCATCCGACCCAGCCTCTTCTGAAAGTATTCATCATGTCGGTAAAACGACTATCCCGTATAAGGATGTTGGAGTAGGACTAGTTAAAGATGCCGGTTTACTAGGAACTTTTCCTTTTCCTCTGATCAACGCATCGTCTTCATTTGCAACCATTCATATGATTACATCAGACACCATTGTTTATGATGATCCTTGGATCATTCCTTCTGAATCTGAGATAGACTCATTTGGTGATGTCATGCCTTTGAGTCCATATGAAATTGCGTATGAGGCCGTGCAATCGTTTACCGACCCATCTTCAACCGAAATTGACTTAATGAATGTGGTCCGTGAGGAATCACTTTTCACCTCAAGCTTGGTTTCAATCACGTTTTCAGAACTTGTTCACTCTGATGAGCAAATTCATGAAATCCTATGTGTAGATGATTTACCATGGGAAGATCTCCATCACAGATCTTCATTTTTACCCGAGAATGATCATTTTGAAAATGATTTTTCATCAATTTTTACGACTGAATATATCAAGGAACCTCAGAATCCAATGAAACATCCCGATTCAGAGTTAAATTTTGGAAACATCTCTCGAACTATTCCTATTGACATTTCGGTTAAGCCTGGAATTGTTGAGAACATTCATATAGGTGCCTCGTGTACAGATGACGAAATTCAAATATATAAGGCCCTATTTCAAGAATTCCACGACGTGTTTGCCTGGTCCTATGAGGAAATGCCAGGAATTGATCCCGCGATTGTTGTTCATGAAATAAAGACTTACTCGGACGCTAAACCCATCCGGCAACATTTGCATCAGATTCACCCAAGAAAAGCTGCTGCAATTAAAGCAGAAGTTGAAAAATTACTCAAAGCAGGTTTCATTTATCCGATCCCGTTAACGGATTGGGTATCGAATATTGTTTCGGTTAACAAAAAGCAGGGGACAATAAGAATATGCATCGATTATAGGGACATTAATCGAGCCTGTCCAAAGGAAAATTACCCAACTCCCTATATCGATCAAATCATTGATGATTGTGCCAGCAGCGAAATATTCTCTTTCATGGATGGTTTTTCCGGATATAATCAAATCAATATTCTACCTGCCGATCAACCAAAAACGACTTTCATTTGTCCATGGGGGACATTTGCTTATTGCAAGTTACCTTTTGGGCTCAAGAATGCCGGAGCAACTTTTCAAAGGGCCATGTCTTATGCGTTTCATGACATCAAGCACATTGTGCAACCCTATCTCGATGATTTTCTCGCTCATTCATTACATCGAGCTTATCACCTCGTCCATTTACGAGCAATCTTTATGAGGTGTAGGCATTATCGGATTCGCTTGAACCCACACAAATGTGTCTTTTGTATAGAAATGGGTCGATTGCTGGGGTTTGTAGTTTCGAAAGCCGGCATTCGCGTCGATCCCTTGAAGGTTGAAGCTATTGTCAAATTGCCTCCTCCTTCGAGTCTTCGCCAACTCCAAAGTTTGCAAGGGAAAGCAAACTTTTTACGATGATTCATTCCTAACTACGCCGAGGTTACAAAGGGTTTTACCCGGTTGTTGAAACAGAATACTCCATTCTATTGGGATGAGATAGCTCAGAAATATTTTGATGCACTAAAACACGCGTTGACCCATGCACCGTTATCGCATCCTCCCAACTACAACCAGGATTACTTCTTGTATCTCGCCGCCTCTCATTCCACCATTGGAATGGTCTTAGTTCAGGAAGATGAATTCAGAACTGAACATGTGATATATTACCTTAGTCTAACTTTAAATCCAACTGAGTTAAAATACTCACATGTGGAGAAATTGGCATTGGCAGCTGTTCAAGCTGTCCAACGTTTTCGTCACTACATTTTACTACGTAAAACTACAGTCATTTCGGATTGCAACCCTATGATCTACATTTTGAGCAAGCAATTGCTAGGGGGCAAGTACTCTAAATGGATTGTTATCCTGCAGGAGTTCGACTTGGAATTTGAAAAATCTAAGTCTAAGAAATCTTTAGTTTTTGCGGAGTTGATGTGTGATTTCCCGCGTGCTGACACGGAGACTGTGGCGGAGGAGCCCATTGCGGACGAATCCTTGTTTCTAATCAGCACTTTAGATCCATGGTATGGGGATATCATCATTTATCTCCAGACCCAATCCTTTCGGCCAGAAATTTCAAGGTCAGAACGTCGGAAAATACGATTCCAGTCCCAACAATTCAGGATTATTGGAGATACTCTTTATCGCCGTGGGGCGGACTCTGTTTTTCGACGTTGTTTAACTCACGAGGAAGCTGAAAGGGTTCTAAATGACTGTCACTCTGGAGCATGTGGCGGTCATATGTCTGGGTATGCCACAGCCCAAAAGATATTGTGCGTTGGCTACTTCTGGCCGTCTTTGTTTAAAGATTGTATTAACGCGGTCCGAAAATGCCACAACTGCCAAATTTTTGATCGAAATATGCGCGCTCCACCTGCTCCTCTCCACCCTATAATTTCCGTTGGTCCTTTTGCCAAATGGGGTATCGATTTTATTACATGTAACCCTCACTCGGCTGGGGGGCATGCGTATATCATCCTTGCGGTAGATTATTTTACCAAGTGGGCCAAGGTGGTGCCTACATTTGAGGCAGACGGCAAGACAGCTGCAATTTTCTTATTCAATCATATAATTGCTAGGTTTGGTGTCCCATAAGTGATAATCACTGATCATGGGCATCATTTTCGAAATGTTATGATGACCGAACTTATAGGCCAGCTTGGTTTGCGTCACGATAGTTCAACCCCTTATTATCCACAAGCTAATGGTCTGGTTGAATCCATCAACAAAGTTTTAGTCATCATGATCCAACGAATCATTGGGATTCATCGGTCGAATTGGCATAACATTCTTTTTTCAGCGCTTTGGGCATATCGAACTTCAGTAAAAACATCAACAGGGTTCACTCCTTTCCAACTAGTTTATGGTCTGGAAGCTGTGTTACCCATTGAATGCGAAATCCCGTCATTGCAAATGGCCATTGAGTTACTTCCAGCCACTTCCGAAGAGGAAAAAATTTTGTTATACTTGGCTCAATTAGATGAGAATCGACGTGATGCTGCATTGGCGATCGAGACTCACACAAAACGTATGAAAGCTCAGTATGATCAAAATGTGACCCCTCGAAATTTTTCGGAAGGAGATCTAGTCTTAGTTTACGATCAAGCTAATGATAACTTAGGCGCTGGAAAATTCATTCCTATGTGGTATGGTCCCTATGTTGTTAAGTGAAAGCTAGCAAAAGGGGCCTATGAATTGGTAGGCTTTGACGTGGACTCTTTAGGTAAACCCAGAAATGGTCTTTATCTGAAGAGGTATTATGCTTAAAGAATGGGTATGGAGATTTTTAGTTAGGATAGTTTTTTCTTTCTAGCTGGTGTGTTTTAGTTTTAAAAAGTGTGCTTAGCTTAGAGAGTGTTTTTTCGTCATTATTCCTGCTTATCTTGGTTTTACTCTTGATATTGCAGATGTCGATGCCTCTCTAAACATACATTGGTTTCGCTGATGGTGCTTGTCGTAATACACGGAACATTTCTTCCGCAGCTTGGGTTATCTATTCGCCCTCTGACGAGTTGGTATCTATGCATGGGGTAAGCCTCGGTCAAACAACGAACAACATTGCCGAGTATAGTGCAGTGATTGAGTTATTATCTGAATCTATTTCATTTGGGATTCGGAGTTTGATAGTGAGGTTAGATTCTGAACTCGTTGTATTACAGCTTAATAGAGTGTATGCCATTAGAAATCCAGTGTTATTGAGATTATTTTTGAGAGTGCATCTCTTGGAACGTGAATTTGATTATATTGAATATCAGCATATTCCAAGATCTTTAAATACATTAGCAGATGCAATTGATTCTCGAATGTTAAGTAGACATTTGCAATAATCATACATGTAAATTTAAAACCATTCCATAACATGATTTACAAGATAAGTCGGTAATAGTGATACATATATATATATAGGAGTGTGTCAAAAAATACATCATCCTCGATCATAGGTTGAAAAACACCTTATGATCGGCAAAAATGATAAGTCCGAAAAACAAAAATGTCATATGTGCCCACAATAGGCGATCATCCTATCACTGGTGATGATCTCAATAAGAAACCACTACACGGGCCACCTTGCAAAGGAACCTCCTAAAAGGTCCTGGGACCCCAATCACATAACGCTGAAGCCGACGAGGAATGTCATCTATAATGGTCCCCGGAATATCTCCTGTCAAGCGCTCGAGATGACCCTCCAACTCGGCCAAAACCTTTGTTGATTCATCCTGTGGGGCTGGCGCGGCTGCAACTAGTTGTTTCCTCTCGTAAGGCCAGAGAGCAGCTGGTCGCTGTGTACCCACATCTGCATTTGAAATTTTTACTATCAGTTTTGGGATGATGGAAAAAAAAAAAAAAAAAATTAAAATAAGAAAAATATTGAAAATGATTTTACCTGAGTCATCCAACTGCTCTCCTGGTGGAAGAGCCATGTCTGGGTCACCACGAAAATCTACCCCAGCATAAGGGAAGTCCTAGATAGAAAAAAACTAGTTTTCCAACCATTGGAAATACTCAGGTTTGAAACGAACAACCTCTGTCCCCTCGTCCGGATGACGGGCCATAACTGCAACTCATCGCATCAGTTTGGGCTCTCGAGGAAGCCCAGCTCCAACAGTAAGGTGCTGCGGGATCAACATGGGAACCCTCTCCAGACCAAAGCTTACAACCAAAGCCCCATAACCAGAGGTCTTTAGGTTTCCATTCTTGGCTCTGGTCAGTTGGCCTTTTACATTGGCCAACACAGCATCGCACTAGTTGAAGATGGTGCCTCGAAAGCAATCAACTGCCATACGCATCTGGGATCTGGTGGCAACATGTAAGGCGGCACTCCCACAAAGTCTGGTGACAGTAAACGCGATCACCATGAGTTCAGGAAGGGATATGGTTTTTATGTCTATCCCTTTGTCTCTAGCCTGGCTGTTGCAGAACTCTAGCCGGAGGCTATCGACAGACTGGCCACCTGGCCTAGCCCCGAATAGAGTCAAGTCTTCGCCTCTCTTAGGCAAACTGGTCAAGAAATATATGTCTGCCGGCTCGATTTCGAGCTGGTGGCCGCCAATGAAGAAGCACTGGTCCTGTATGCTCGATCTGTCAACCAGCCACTGTAGGAAATCCACATGGGCCCTCATGCCAGGAATGGCCCAGAATTTGTACAAGCCGCAGGCCTTCAATGCATCGATTGAAGGTTGGTGATTCAATGTGACAGCATCCACGTCCTCATGCTCTCGTTCACGCCAATCTCGCTTGATGTACTCTCTGCATCAAGTAAAAAGACAAATTAGAATGCTAGAAATTAATTTGTTTGGGCCAAATTTGAGAATTTTTGGGTCAAAAACCCTTGCGGCGAGGACTGCACCCTTTGGGTTAGACACAGTGCGTGGGTCCGCACCTTGCCTACATGGAAGGTGTGGACCCCTGACTTTTTCCCCATCGAGAAAAAGTCGGGGTCCGCGAGCTGGCAGTGTTACGCCTGCGGGCCCCCGTGCGTGGGTTTTAAGCCTAAAAACCCTCCAAAAAATGAAATGAAAACCCAAAACAAAAAGTGAAACGGTTGAAAATGAAGAGTAGGATGATGTGGATTACCTGGAGAAGGCGGTGTTTGATTCCAACGGTTGGATTTTACGCAATCTTCACGGGAAGTTTTCTGAACAAAAGCACTATTTTCTCACCCAAAACTCAAACGGTAAAAATGAATTGACGAAAGCCCTTTTTATAAGTTTTTTGAGTAAATAAATTGCAAATTTGTTTATGTTTCACTTTGGAAAGGTATTTTTGCAACATTTTTATCCATTTCAAACAGGTATGAGTAATGTTTGCATTTTTGTTCAGGATAACGAATTATTCAGGAAAAATCTATTATTTTCGACGAAAAAACATTTAGAGTCACCTTTAAGCTCTTTTCTGACTCCTAAAATATGAAAAGATCACCGAGTTTTTCTTTTAAACTCGTTAAAATGGAACTAAAATATGGTCCACTTACAGCTCTTTTCTGACCGTAAAAACATGAAAAGATTGCCGGATTTTTGTTGTTTCAAATTCGATATTGGTTATAAAACGACGTGTCGTTGATCGCTTTTTTACTTTTTCGGATCAAGGGCACTAATTACGAAAAGTGCTCCTTGGTCGTAAAGATCAAGCGGTTCTCTCAAGTATTAATTTATACTTTTTCGGGCTTGGGAGACACAAATTTATGAAAAAGGTCAACCCTGGAGTCTTCTTAAGTTTTTTCACACTCTCTAAAATTGAAAAACACCGAGTTTCTCCTATACTGGACTCGTTAAAATTTCACAGTAAAGGACCTGTTCAATTACAAACAGGAACGAACCACTCCTTCTTAGGGTTCGAATTTAAACTAAGTTGGACTCATCCAAAGGATGAGCTTATAATCAAGAAAATTTTATCCTCCTCAAGCTTGTCAAAAATAAAGAGGTACTTGCCAGAAATGGTGGGGGTAAAGAGAGAAAAATGAGCTTGTTTGTCATACTTTGTAACCACTCTTGAACACGACACTTTTATTCATCTGGGTTGGGAAATCCTTTGCTTAACAGATGATCAAACCACATTGAAAGTCTTCAGCCAGTTTCTGGGTATTAACTTTGGGTCAATTGTCACCAAGCCATCTGTCGTGTCGTTATGTGTTCAAGAGGTCACTGCCAATAAGCCATTCATCTGCAAAATATCTGCCATCCATCTTGACCATCCCTGAGTCAGTCCTTGCAACTAAATTTCTTCAACTTGATCTATGATTTCGTGTTGTGGGCTTGCCTGCGACGGATCGCTTTCTATCGACTTCAGCGCATTATCTAGAAAGATGATCTAGGAATCGTCAGTACCTTGGGATCTACATGCCTCAATGGCAGGTTTCTCGCCTTTGATGACAGGTTGCATCATTGACCTTCGATCAAAGGATTCCGTGACATGTTCGACATCAACACATTTACTCACATCTCATGGATTGTACTAGGTACTTTGAGAGCCATTGAAATCACTGGTGGTTTCTCTCACACTTGTTAACAGTTTACATCATTGACTAGTAATCAAGTGGTTTCTACCATGTTCGACTTCAACACATTTATTCGCATGGATAGAATCGTACTGTTTCGGGAAGTAGAAATGAAGACCCTAGATCTAGTTTCCACAATCCAGGCTGCGAGGAATTTTGTATTCATTATATAATGGACTATTCATAAACAGATGGCTGCATCCATACTGTGTCCACATGAGTCTATACTTGTGATGTCTTACAAGATCATTCCTGTATCAGAGTAGTGGTTAGTTTTCTAAGTCAGTTTTGATCTAAGTATGGGAATGCCTACCTCAGCAATGATATGATCTCATATATATCTTGCATTGAATGTTTTTACAGGTTCCAACCGGGCTCTCCACAAGATGATCCTCGAAATGATAAAGTACTTCACTCTTCCTAAATGATAAATGAAATCCTCATCTACTACAGACTTCGCACTTTAGGGGGCAATCTGTTACACAAAAATATCGTCACCATGATTATTTGCAGTCAGTATGGGTCTATCACCACTTGTACTGTCCTCCTAAGCAAGTCTCAGACCTCAGCTCTTCAAGTCAAGCTTTGAAAATGAGAGAAAGACATTGAAAATCAATAAAACTCTGGTTCCGCACTTTCTCTCACTATTGCCTGCGGTCCCGCACCTTCTGTTTACAAAAACTGCGGACCTGCCCGCTCTGTCCCTAAAGGTGTGGGTGCGGACCCCTGTGAAAGTCAAAAAGGCGGAAGTTTATTCTAAAAAACTCACTTTGGGTTAATTCTAGATGATTCTAGAAGGAATTTTGACATGGATTGGCCGCTCTTAGGTGGTTCATGCATCCCAAAAGAGAAGGAGCTAATCCCTTGATGAGAGGAGCTATCCATTTGAAGGAGGGCTTTATCCCTTTGAAGGAGGACCTAGTAACTTCCCTCCATTGCACTATAAATTCAGGCATTGGGCTGGTTGCTGGAGAGGTTAGAAGCTGAACATTTTTGAGGGTAAATGCTGGTGAAATTAAGACTTCCTAGTTGAGCTTAAGAGGAGAGATCACATACCTTTTTGGCTTCATTGGGAAGAGAGTGAAACTTGTCAAAGTAGAGGAGACTTCTTGCTGGACCCTGGGAGGAGCTTGTGCAGCGTCAAGGCACAGGTTGTAAAGTTCTTCTTGATTTGAATTAATACAATCAAACTCATTTTTTTCAACAAATTGTCTCATGTCATTTGTTTCATGAATTCCTTGACTTTCATGTTAAATATGTTTTATGATATTGGCTTTTCAGGTGCTATTTAATTTGTTTGCTTGTTTGAGTTTGCAGATTCACGACAAAGGAGCTCATTTGGATCAAAGGAGCAAAGGCTTCCACAAACTTGCGTTGGACCTAAGGTAGGCCTAAAACACTTGTTTGCCTTTGTTTATAAAAGCATATTTAGAGAAAGATAGTGTGTGATTGGTTTGCTTGTCATTAGGTCTTCTTTAGATTCTAGGAAGGTCTATCTTGTCCGCAAGATCAACTCATTCCGTGTGACACGTACCTAGCCTATGCATAGCAGTGTTCACAAGAATGGTGGATTTCGGAGCCTTGGAAGAATCGCTCACGCAGTTAGAAGAACTTGAGGAAGATAGATTTTTGACTGGATTCCAACAATAGGTTCAAAACGAACGTGAAAAAGCTTGGCGTGATTGGCACATCAAATTGCGCACCTTTAAGGTAAATGACTTAGTTTTATTATATGATAGTAAGTTCGCTAAGTTTCCAAGAAAGTTTCAAATGCATTGGATGGGGCCATATGTCGTCAAAGAAATTACGGCTGGTGGCGCAGTTCAGCTTACGAAGTTGAATGGAGAACCATTTCCAGGAAGGGTGAATGGAAGTCGGTTGAAGCCATACACAGGGGATCTGGCTCAATGACTACATGATGATAGCACAGTCTTAGCACTCCAAGCAGCTGCAAGAGGGCACGGGACTATAAAATAGGCTGCCTAGTTTATAAAGCTATGTGATAGGGGGTTGCGCGAAAAAGAGTGATGTCATAGTATCAGAAGACACACAAAGGGAGATGCACTACAGAGGGAGGTACTGCGCAACACAACCAAAAAATGACTGTTACAATCATTGTTCATGATTTGAAAGCCAGGATACGATTAAGAGGAGTGGGGGGCGACATTTAAGGCTGAATTTAAGACTTAAATCTTTGAAGATCCGCTGCCAAATTAGCATTTATGGATGGATGTTGGGGGGAACGGTCGAATGTGAGATCAAATTTGCCTATAAATTACGTGTGGCCATCCAACAGAGAACACTTTGCATTCTTATAATTTCTGCGCTATGTTGTCCATCGTTTATGAATCCTCAGGTTTTCGCAGTTTTGGTCGTTAGCTCTATGTTAGATAAATTACCCAAGGATACCCAACAATTTATTCTCAACATGATGTTGGGACCAGGTGAAATTGCAAGCATCAGAGGGATTTTTGCCTCCGATGGAGTAGCCCCAGAAGTCGTGATAATGGAGGCTCTAGATCCCATGCCTATGACACCGAGGTCGCTTAGGCTGAAGCCTACATTGGTGCAGGAAGTCCCAAAACCCAAGAAAGACAAGTAGAAGAAGGCAGTGTCAGTGCGTGAGTCACCGAGGAAGCACTCTACTACCCAGGCTCAGAGGAAAGAAAAACAACCGGTGAAGGATAAGGGGGAATTTGTAGATCTAGAGGCCGAAGAGGGCGCGAAGGATATAGATGCCGAGGGCGTGAAGCCCTTCTCCAAATTGTGGATTATATCCATCCACGCAAGGGTAAAGTGAATATCACTAAGGATCCAGATGCAAAGAAATTCTTGATTCACACGCCCCTGCTACCTCAAAGCATCACATTTGAAGGACCGCGCTTGACACAGATTCCCCACTTAAAGATAGAATACTAGGATTTGGCGAACCTTGAGAGGTTCCCCTACCTCGTGATGGAGAACTAGATGAAGCAGGTATAATACAAAGAATCAGGTGTCACTGCATTGGAGCCGTGTAGTGCATTCGCGGAGTGAATCAGTTGGGATTGTTGAACCTGCTGTGGGTGCCTCACTACCACCACTCCAACATCAATCTCATTTGTATCAAGTAATTAATGACTTTGTTGCATGATGGATGTTTGTGGCTGAGTGCATCGATCCCAATCATTTATATGCTAATCCATCAGATCACGCTCCTGCCACATTCAGGCTTGAATCCAACCAAGGAGTTTGGGGGAAAACAAAAAAGAGAGACGTAGAAGAGAGGATGAAAAGGAAGTATGACATAGTCAAGAAGCCATCCGAGTACTCCATCTCATCCATCACTAACCCCATGGTGAAAATTGCTACATAGATATTAGCTGGTAAGGTCATGAAAAAATGCCACACGGACGAGGTGCCGACACTAGTAATTTTGTTAGTTGCACAGTGAGAGGGCGTGCAATTTACCTGGTCACGCTACCTTTGCAACGAGCTCCTAGCGAATTGTCGTGAGGTGCAGGATGAGAGAAAGACCTTCCACTACCCATGATCGCTACTCTCCATCGTGTTAGTTGCTTGGGAATTGTCGGAGGACAGTTAGTTTCCTCCCGTGGAGAAAGGTTTGCCGGAGGCTACACAATTTGCCTCCCTTTGGGACACAAAGGATGCCGCGAGGGCCACGGAGACCAAATTCTTCTTGGTTTTGATGGGGATGAGCCTTCACATGGCCATCAAACAGAAGCCATGATTGCCCCCAATGGTCTATAAGAAATTGTCAGAGTACGCAGAGTTTATAGTAGACTTCCATAGTGTGTACATCAGGGCATGGGAGGATCTGCAGGAAAAATGGTTTGATCTACCCTACCTTGCCACAAATGATTCCATTCAGGAGACTATCAAGAATTTGCCAACAAATTGGCATTCTCCATATGATCTTGCCGTAGGTACTAGCAAAGGTGCTGAGGGTTTCACAGAAAAAGAAAATAAGGAGGCTAGGAAGTAGGAAGTGCAGAAGTTGGCTGCATAGTGCAGGAAAGAGGATGAGGAGAAGGCTCAACTGGAAAAGGAGCACACTGTGAAGTAGCAGGCTGAACAAGAGCAACATGACTCTAAGAGGAGTGGTCAATCCCCTTCGCCCCAAATAGAGGAAGAAGAGAAGTCAGAGCAGGGCAGTGGCAAAGATGAAGGACAAAGCACTCCATTCAGGGTGAAACGGTATAGGGAGCAGGATAAGGAGGGATCTTGGAAAAATACCAAGGCAACAAAGCCATCGCTAGATCCAATCACACTAACATAAGGTGATCTTGATGAGATCGGTGATAAGGTGCGCAATACCACGGTAGAACTATTGCAACAGTTCGAACAACAACACCATTAGTGGCTAAGTTTGATTCAGAAGGATTTGCGTGAGTTGCAGATACAAACTAGTAGGATTCAGGTGGGTGTAGGGTAGGTGAGCACCGCACATACGAGTTCAGCACCAGGGACCATTCAAGCAGCAAAGATGGCCAAGTCAGTTGATCTTTATACAGTCGCACTACTAGAAGGATCCTTAAGTGTGGAAACGACCGATGACAAGGTCATCGTGAGTACTTTAAAGAACATTGGCCTCAACTTGGTAGCGGTCACCAACAAGTATCTTCACACGCTGCAGTCAAGTGTGAAAATGGAGCTCAGAGTGCGGGAGCAACGCGCTCTTAACTTAATCAACAAATACTGGGTGAACAACGAGCAGATGTTCACTGAGAAGATAGAGGCCTTGAAACAAAAAGAGATGATCCAGGAACAGAGCACCCAGCTGGCGGCTGCGGTGGCAAAAGCACGCAGGACAGTGCTGCGGTTGCAAATCCCTGAGGAGGCGCTGCTGGAGGCCAAGATCAGGAACTTGCAGCAGGTGTGTGCGATGCTAAGGTTGAGGTGGCCAGAGTTCAGTTCAAGTTGAACAAGAAAATCACTGAGCTGGAGCTCAAGTCACGGCTGTTGACTCCGCCAAAATTTAGGGAACAACGTGAAGCCATTGTTAAGGATGGAGTAGCTACTGTTGATGTCGCAGTAGTAGATTGCACAACGCTATTTGAGCAAGCCATGGAGGTAGTGACGGACCTGCAGGAAAATACCAACTTGCAGATATTGAAAAAAGAGTCCTGCGAGCTTCAGCAACAGTACGACGAAGTGCGGGCGATGGTGCACACAATGGCTACAACACAGCACCTCGCAAAGTTGCAAGAGGTGAAGCAACTCCTTCAACAAGTAGAAGTAACACAGAAAAAGGAAGCAGTCCTTAAGGCACGACTAGATTCTTGGTTGGAAGAAGCCTACCACATATCCACCAACATACAGGAGAAAATGGCGAACTTGCAGCTTACTCAGCAGAAGATCAGGCAGGACAACGCAGGACCAACCATAGAACAGTTGGTCAAACAAGTGAAGCAGGTAGTCATGCAGAGCGCGGCTGAAGTAGCAGTGGTGCAGGTAGAGCTGGGGAATGTTTGCAGCAAGATCTTTGCGCCAGCTAAGTGACTCGAGGGCGAGTCATGACCTTTGTGTTGGGGGCCTGTTGAGATGGGGTCCCCTAGGTCAATTTTGGGGAAAAAGCCCAAGTTTTCATGTACAAAGATGTAAAGTCTTCGCAAGTTGTGGTTGTGTAGCACGTAGATAGTTAAAGAGTCAAAATGGGTTTTACCCTCTTTTATGTAAGTTGAGTCAACTTTTTGGAGATTTACCCATCGCCCGCGGACCATGGGATTGTATAAATAGGTGTGTCTTAGAGATTCTAAGGCAAGAAGAAGGAAGAAGTTTTGTATATGGGTACGAATGGAGAAGTATAGTGTAGAGATCAGAGTCTTAGAGGGGAAGAGGCTCTGCAGCTGAGTGCACAGAGGCCTAGAGTAGAAGTCCGTAGCTGAGTGCGTGGCCCCCTACAGTTGAGTGCATAGGGAAGTCTTGAGTCTGTTAGCTTAATTGAATATAAATAAAGAAGATTATTATAGAAAATCCAATGTTTCATCTCTTTACTTCTATTATGTATGAATGCGCTTTATGTTGTGATGAATAATGGTCTTATGAAATAATGAAGTATTGATGCGCGACTTTATTTAGTCTATTTTTTTATCTGAACACAATTGATATTAAGGGTTTATGCGAAGATTATAATGCTTTCTGTTAAAGTTATCGAACACTTAAGAATATCTGAGAAAATACTAGGTTAAGAGTAATCTATAATATGCGTAAGTAGCTAATTGACTCGTTCAGGGTCCGCAAATCCAGTCATAGACCTTCGCGGAGGTCTGAGGCTAACTGAAGGAAATTACATCGATAAGCCATAAGGGCTTATCGATCTGCGCGGAGGCAGATTTAGGGCATAAAGCGACATGCTGATCTCTGGGTGCAGAAACTTGGTTCCAACATCCCCCCATACTGCTTTGGGTGAGACTTTAGTCTGTGTACCATGGATTGATGCCAAAAGGGCCAATTGTGTAGGGTTTTGTTTGGCACAACTAACTCTGAACCTGGGTCATGGCCCACTAAGCCAACAATAATATACTTGAGAATATTAGATAACATGTTTCAAGCAATATATTAATTCATATATGTTTAATGTTCTATAGGGAGTAGCAATGAAGGAATAGATCAATATCATTCTAAGAAAATAAAAATTATAGAACATGTAAATGACGATGAATTGGTACTTAGCTCATCTGGAGTGATGTTGGAGGTTAATGGAAGGGGGATTTTTTTTTACAAAACTATGAGGGATCTAGTGGAACGAATGTACAAACGTACTTTTCACTTACAATACAAAAATAAATCCAAAGATTCTAAGAACCAAATTATATTTAAACTACATGAAGCATTTCTAGAGCAATGGTCAATGAGACATGTTAGACTTGCAATAGAAAAAAATACAACAATAAAAAAGAATAATTATAAAGGTAATATTTCTAATTAAAATAAATTTCTAGAATTATATTTATATATTAGTACAAACCATTCATTTATTAATATCAATTTTGTTATATTTAGTTTTCACATATCAATATAAAATATTTTTATTACTTTTTTCAAGAAGATTATGAAAATCCCAAATGATCAACGAGCTCATATGAAAAACATGCCAGTAGGAATGTCCAAAAAAGTATACAATGAGATGGTCAAAGAAATGGACATAATTACATTACACGAGGATCCATCTCAACAACAACATGCTTCAAATATATGTAATCATGATTGATTTTGTACATATAAAAAATAATCTAGCATTAAATATTAATTTTCAAGTATTTTCTTGCAGAAAAGAAAACAAAATGGAACTCATTCAACACATAAAATAGGATGACAAGGAAGAAAATGGTTGATTTCAAAGTTTGTGAGTAATTGTCAATATTTTTTTATAGCAACTCAAGGTTTCATTTTTGTATATTTAAAGTTGTTTTACAACAACCATCCTTGAATTTCATCAAATAGATGCTAACATACAAAGAAGAGCCATTGAAAGAATTGATTAACATTGGGTTAAATAAGGGTTGTGATTATATGGTGGCACATCAAAAATTAATTGTGGAATTTGTAAGTATCTATGTTGTTTTACTTCTCTGAGTTTATAATTAATAGAACAAAAAAATACTTTATATTAAATCTATGATTTATAATGGGGTTTAAAACATGTAAGAAACAAAGTATGGAACTACACCAACAAAAGACTTGTTGCAAAAAGGCATGAGACTTGGTTTTGAAACCATGTGCATAGTTTATGAGTCACTTCTTTCTATGGTACATTTCTATTCAATTTACATTGATGTATATTATTTATTTTAGTTTTCATTATTCTCACCAATGTAGATACACTCATTGCACTTTATTTTTATGTTTGCAGATGGAACTTGAATAAGATGAAAATGATCAATGGAATAAAAAAAATTCCTCCAAATAACCTAAGTCATCGAAGTATTTCGATCAATGACAAGAAGTCCAATGAAGAATGATGACCTATTTGGATATCAATGCAACTTGTTTTATTTTTTGAAATAATTGTCTGTGAAAATCAAACATTTTGTTTAATGTAATGGACATAGTGTCCCAATTGAAAGACAAGGGGTTACTAATAACAATCCTATTTTGTATGAAAAAGAACCTCTTACTGATATATAATAAAATACATTTTAATTTATTCTATTGTGTTATCCAATGTTGCTATAAAATGTTACACCACTGATTAAATATATGGATGATTAAATACTATAATGAAGAGATGTGAACTACGATAATATAACAAATTAATATAAACATCATATACAAATGCACTAATCAAATTTAAATTTTTAAGAATACTATTATAAGATATATGTTGATGAACCTCTACCTTAATAACAACAAATTTCTAGGGGGATGATTCTGTGATCTCAAGCCTCAGGCTCTCGGCTGCACACATCTAGGGCTCTTTTAGCTCGTGACTGTTGCTAAGACCCTACACTACCTACCTTGGCGATTGCAACACTCTGCTAACACTTTCAAATTTCCGTTGTTCTGGCACCTGGGGTTTCATCGAATTTTTGTTTGGGCATATGTTGGCGGGCACGAACATTTTGCGGATCTTCTATCACTGTCTGTCGGATGAGATGGATGTTGACATGGTAGACTACATCGAGGATCCCTTTGAATCGGTGCCTATATGAACGGTTTCCCCTCCACCTCTCTTGGTCAGCTCGTCTACCATATCTCTGCATCTCCCTCCGATGCTGGCGGATGACCCTAGAATTTTCGCAGCCTCTGTTTTTTCACACCCCTCTACCCTGACACAAAATTTTGCATCACCGGTTGGTCATACCTCATCATCCCTACCGACTTCTGGCTCATTGGACACATCCTTTTTTTTGTCGTGCTCTGACTTCTCTCCATCCTCATCAGCCTTCCTGTAGTTCCTCGCCTCTTGCCTTGACCTGTCCGCATCATCTAACTCACTAGGTATCTTAGGTATACCCTTCTCTGGGGTACCTTACCCTTTAAATCCCCCACATATGGGGCCTCAGTGCTTTCTTTCATTGACACCAACCGCTCCCATCCATCCATCTCTGGTTTCTTTCCCTATTACTTTTGGGTATTTTGAAGGCTCCTCCCTCCCATAAATTGATTTGGGAGTGGCTACTAGGGCCTGTATAGGTCAAGGGATTGTCTCCGACTCCCCTACTAATCCTTCCATATGAAAAGTGACCCAGACTGCTAAAAAATACAAGAGTATAAAGGTCGGGAGTAAGAATATCTCATTGACATTCAATGACGACTTACAAATGGGTGATGTACTCGATATTGCTGATAGGGTACTAGTTGGTTGGGTTCGGGGGCTCTCCTACATGAACGCCTGTCTCAGACAATGGATCCTGGAGATTTGGGGCCAAGTACTAGAAGATCTCCCCTCGGTGGTGAAATTATCATGAGGATAATTTTCTCTTCGCCCAGAATATGTTCCTTATGTATTATCCAAATATTGGCACATTGAGCTTCCTTTGGTCTTACATAAGAGATGGAGTCCCCTATTTGACCCAAAATGTGAGCATCTGGGGGTTGTCCTAATATGGATCTGTCTTCCTGGTCAGAGGACATATTTAAACATATTGGGAATGCTCTGGGGACTTATCTAGACTACGATAAATCATATATCATCACATGGAATATGGATATGGATCATATCTTGGTTCATTTGGATACACGACAAGGTTTGGAGGAAAACCTTCAAATTCAGTGGAAAAACACCATTCGCATCTAGATCCTCGATTATGAGGGGGTTCCCTACAGATGTCGCCAATGTCATAAAATTAGGCACCTCTATAAGGATTGTCCACTGCTTGCTTCTAGTTTTGCTTCTGTATCTTAGCCTAAACAAAATGTAGCAAAAATTCCATCAGGAACACAAGATAAGAGGCCTACAAAGATTGTGGGGCGCCCTCCAAAGACATCTGCTCAGGTACATAGTATGAGCGAGGAACCTGTCTGCCCTCCCTCACCTCGCATCACCAGATCATGAGCGGCCATAGCTGCCATCAATTCAGGTAATCCTTACACTTCTCCCCCTTTTATTAATGCCACTATTTTTGTATCTCATATATGTGCATCTATTTCTCATTGCATGCCTGCATATGCTTCTGTCCACTCCCCCCTTTCCTGTTCCCTGGTTTCCTCCCCTCCAATTTTCTTTGATACTCCTCTTGTTATCCCTGATGTCCTCCCCTCCTCTGAGACTTCAGGTGATTCCTGAATGAGACATCCTTACCTCCTCCGTTCCATGGTGATATTTTCATTCGATGACTGTTGTGGTATTGGCATTGTCCCTCCCTCCAAGTCTAGCAAACACACTAGAGGCAGACACTCCCAAATATCAAAGGCTATCATCCAAGCAGGATTGGATGTAGCAAATGGTAGAAAACATTCCCTTGACAAGGTACTTAGAGCATTAACCTCCACTCCCCTTGCTTCTCCATGAAGTGGTTATCTTTCAATTGTAGTGGGATGGCTAGTACTGCTAAAAACTAACCTTTAGGAGAATGCTCGAACTCGAGAAGGTGGATATCATTTTCCTTCAGGAAACACTTGCTCTCATTCACCATATTATACCTTCCCTTGAAGCCCTTGTATCTGGTTAACACTTTCATGCTCTTTATGTATGTGGCCGCTCTCAGGGTATTGCTTTTGGTTGTAATCCTCGAGCTATCAAGCTCGTCAATATTTTTTTTTGGGGGGGGGAGGTATTATTGGGTCTAACATTTTTTCTTTTGATCTTGGGAGGAATCTGGGACTGATCAATGTATATGGCCCCTGTTTACATCATATAACATATTGAGAAAAACTTCTAAATTATTCATATATGCTTATTGATAACATAATTTTGGTGGGTGATCTTAATTTTTCCATTGGACATGCATAATTTTGGGGTCACAATGCCCAGGTTGATCCATTATCTGATTTCATTTCTCTTCTGTTGGAATATCACTACTTTATTGATATTCCTATGGCTCGACTCTAACCTACCTGGCGTAATCGAAGGACTGAAGAGGCAATGATTTCCAGAAGGTTAGACAAATTCCTCATCAAAGAAGCACTTTTAGGTTGATTATCCCTGTAACGGCAATGAGTTGGCTCGGGTGGTTTATTTGATCACTCGCCCATTTGCCTTGAAATTGCAAGTGCATATTGCAAGCCAAAAGCACCTTTTAAGTTCAAATCAACCTGGATCAAAGATGAGGAGCATACCAAGATGGTGACTGATTACTGGAAAGCACTCCCCCCTACTTTCAGATAGACTCTCACTAAGAATTTTTCTAAAACAATTCATTACCTCAAGCACAAAACTATTGACTAGGCTAGACAAAAAAATGCTAGGGATGATCACCTTCTTAATGATATTAAAAATGATCTTGTAACCCTGGTTGGTCCAGATGGCCTAGATTTGAATAATTTGAAACAAAAGATCACCTAATCAAACTTGAAGCAGAATGGTCAAGAATCTTAAACGAAAAAGTGTTATAGACATATTTGGGAACTTCAACCCCAATCTTATATGTCAATAAACTAGGGCTCTTCAACCCCTAAAAGTGTTGTTTCATACCCTAAAAGAACATGGTCATCTGATTACATCATTCCCCAAAAGTTCCACCTAAGAAACCATCCAGAATTGGCCTAAACTGGACCATACTAACTGCTCCACTGTCAGGGTGTGATGCATACTGACTTCTACACTAGCCAGGTGCGATGCATACTGATTAGGCCTTCTATAGGGTGCGATGGGCAAGGATGGACAAATGTTCGAGACAGTTTGCTAAGTGGATGCTCATGGGATCTTCTAGAAACTTCTCCTATGACACTTGCCTCTCTGAATTTGCCCAGGGATGAGTAAGAGATCCAAGAAATCTCCAAGTGGAACCAAATGCAACAAGTGGAATGACACTAATCAAAACCCCAGAGATGACTCACACCCTTGCACACATCTATAAATGGATCCCTCATCTAAGAGATCTAGAGGCTGGAATATTGTGAATTGCAAGGAAGTGCTGATAGTTTGTATTTGAGAAAGAGCATTGTATTGTTGGTGTGATCTTGCTATTTCATGAGGTGAAGAGGGATTGATGCTGGGAGGATGATGCTGGATCAGACAACTAGGTTGTAATTCTCCCTTCTATTTAATAAAGTTCTTCGAGTTTTCTTCCATATAACTGTGCAATTGTGAATGTTATCATTTGTGAATGCCATTGTATGTTCATTATATTTCTGATTCTGTAATGATTATGATATAATAGATCAAGATGCTTTGACGGTTCTTTGTTACTGTGTTTCTACAGGTACTCTCCAAGCGGGATAAGTACGAAGAGGAATTGCAAGCTTTGTCAAGGGGGAGAGAGATAAAGCAAGGAGTTAAGAGGAAGATCCATGTTGGTTCCTTTGTCTTTCTCTTATCTATTATACATAGAATAAATCGCGAATTGCTTTAAACTGTTGTTTCTAGGGTCGCTACCAAACATAGAGGGCTAGTCGATCGAAAAGACACTAGTTTTCCCAGAAACAAAATGGCACTCCGCTGGGGATCGAATAGATGTTTGTTTGTTGTTGTTGTTTATTTTATAAACTATAGACAGAGCCTGAAGTCAGCTAGGTAGCCTTTGAACTGCTCTTTCTCTACAATTGCATAGTAGATGAATGCTGCTTCAGTCAATCTCTAGTTTAGTTTATGAATTAAACATTTGACTTACAAGCATTCTAGATCCCCTTTTGGTAGCTCAGTAACCTCTCAATTTATTCCTTTTTACTTTGCTCTTTACTGTCCATCATAGCTCAGCTTAACTCACTAAAATCAGTTGCAAATTTGAGCCAAAACCCACTTCAGTTGCACTCCCTGGCCCATCGCACTGTTTTTCACTATAAACCAGTATGCATCGCACTTCCCGAGTGTATTAGGTGCGATGCATCCTTGTTTCTCTGAAGCCCACGTACGATGACTGACTGAACCTATTTCCATTCTTGAAATTGGGGGTTTTTGTCCTTGTTTTCAGTTTCATTTAGTTGTTTTGCTGCTTATGAATAGTGCCTCCTTATTGAAGCCTCCTTGCATCACATAGATAAGCCTCCATTCATTAGGATTAGTAAACTCTTTTATGTATTTGTCCATCATTTACAATCCTTTGTCGAAAAGTTGCTTAAATCGATCTGTCGCTTTGGTACAAAAAGTGTCGTAACTATCGTTTTCTGTCAAAAAGAGAAGTGTCATTGATTCTTCCTTCTATGAATAGTCGATTGAAGTTTTCGTCATGTATTTGGTTTGATTTGTTGATATCCTAAGTGTCGAAAGCATTTTTCATTCAAAATTGAAAAGTGTCGTTTAGTCTTCCTATCTATTTTGAAAAAGAAATTGTCGAAATGTGCTTTGAGTAAAATATTTCAGATCTTTGCTACATTTGTTTTTCCTTTTTGGCATTTTTCACATTAAGGAGAACGGCAAACAAATACATGCATTTGCATTTGCATTTTTTTTGTGTGTGAAAAATGATTTAGGAAAGTGCATTAGTGTGTGCTCTTTGCTCTTTGTTTGAAAGAAATTGTAATCTTATTTCCCTAGTAGCTAGGATTTTCATTGATCAAATTAAACAATGATTGTTTATCATTGCAGATTTCATTTTTAGGAATTTCATATCAACATCACGCGGTGAACCGTTGAAAGGCAAACTTTTAAACAAGATCAACTCTAAAATAAATCTCAATGAACCTAACAATGCTTTGGAACCTAACACAACACATCTAGAAGTCTAGGCTAGAGACGTGTTCCGGCGTCATAAAAACTAATAGCTATTGTTTTCATCGAAGGTTGGGTGATTCCTCCTCCTTGATACGACAAGTGCTAGCATGGACTTGTGCTCCCCGTACCATCAAGTATATATTGGGAGACCACAATAGGCTTATATCCTTTATCCATAGGAAGGCGTGTCTGCCACCCTATCGATCGCAATGCACTAAACACAGCATTCAGGAAGATTGACTGCCGTACATAAGTCCTTGGTAATTTCTCTTTAATTTACCACCAAGGTGTATATTGTAGTTTTGCGATTGGTTTGGTAATCCCTCTGTCTAGATTTTCTAGAGTATTCACTTTCGTTCCTTTTCGACTCTTTAAAAGAAAAGGTCCAGCTGAGCACTTGTCACTTCAGGCTCATTAAAAATCAAAGGAGACTAGAGTCATCTTTAGCTTTTTCTCGACTCTTAAAAATTGAAAAAGCAAAGTTGTGTCAAAGCATCTTTAAAATTAATTGAAATCAGAATAACATCACTGTTCCTTAGTCGATCTTAGGTTGAGATATATGGAGACAAATCTGGGATCCACCAATCAAGGAATCCCTTTTGAGGGGAATCCTAGTCCTTTTTCCTCTTGGGGAAATATTGGTGCTCCGTATATGGCCACATTGTCCCTCCCGGGAATTACAATTAGCCTGCCAATATGGATATTCTCAACCTCTGTGGTTCAAAATAACGTGATTCCTTCGCAATCGAATCAACATCCAGTGGATACTGAAGTAGACCCTTCGCCTTCTTCTTCGTTTGTTTCTCCCTCCCCTTCTTCCTCTTCGCTTGGTGAAAGTAGTGATGCTTGTAACCAAGTGACTGAGAAGAAGAAGAAAGGGAAGGAGAAGAAGAAGAAGAAGTCAATTCAGCAAGGGGGCAACCATGAATCATCTAGTGAAAATCTGCACATTAAATCTCCTAAACCCAGATTTCCATGCATAATTTGTAAAGGAGACAATTTTCATCGAGATTGTCCGTGCTTTCCTCGGGTCTTGAGAGAATGGTCCCCCCATCCGCACCACCCGGTGTCATCAACCTCTAGTGATCATGTTGACAACACACCATCAACTAGTAATAGTGAAGTTCATGGACAGAAAGGAAAGGCCAAAGTTCCATGTAGGTTATGTGAAGGGAACCATACCCTTCACCATTGTCCTTTTTTGGATGAAGCCAAGAGAGTATTGGATAACTGTCCTGCTTCACCGCAGCGACATCCATTTGACTACAAAAAACTCTCACCAAGTCCTTTACTAGTTGAAAAACCGATTGACTTAAATCAATCGTCGATCGAAACCACTCTCTTTGAAAGTGAATCTCAGGAGTCCATACTCGACAAAAGTCAACAAGTCGAGGTGACAGTTGACTCAGTTTTACCTTCAGAAGATCATACCCTTCCCGAAGAGAGTGAGAACGATACCATTCAAATTCTTTTTGTCACTTCAGAGTCCGATGAACTTGGGGGCAATCCACCCGTTCCTTCACAATAGGAGGAAAATCCCCCAGTTCTCGTAAATCAAGGGGTTATTTCTCCTATTTATTCGGTACCCCCTCCAAATAGTCTAGTCACTTCCTTTGATTGGAATCCACTAGCAAGATCTTGCCTTCCATCTTATGTACCTTTCCGGATCATAGTACAAGTTTACAAAATGATCGTGTCTAGCACTATCATAGATGAAGGTGCATCAGTGAGTATCCTTTCCTCAACTACTTGGAAAGCGCTTGGTTCGCCATCACTTACGTCTATTACGCAAAATTTGTTAGGCTTTAACAAAGGAACTAGTCGACCATTGGGGATCCTTCCAAAGTTACCGATAACTTTGGGAAGGAAAACCATTCAACTGAATGTGATGGTAGTCCCGGGACCGTTAGATTACAATCTACTCCTTGGACGTGACTATGTTTATAACATGGAAGCTATCATTTCAACACTCTTCTGAGTGATGTGTTTTCCTCATGAAGGCAAAATTGTCACTGTTGACTAGCTTTCATTTCCTGGTTCAAGCACAACTCCAAGTCAAACATCATCCCTAAATGGTCCTTTTGCATCAAAAGTGTCTCTCCAACCTTCATTCCATCCACCTGATTGCTGGAGTAGTCTGGTGAATGTAATGAAGCTTAGGGGGCATGCACCCTTGTCTATTCTACGGACGAACCTAGTTGAAGAGATAAGTTTCCTTGTAGGTTATGTGATTGGTCTGACACACCATTCACCTTCATCTATTCTGCGGACAAAGCCAACGAAGTATTTTTTGTATTCTGCGGATGAAACCTGTAGGTTATGTGATTGGTCTGACACACCATTCACCTTTGTCTATTCTGCGGACGAAGCCAAGGAAGTGTTTTGTCTATTCTGCGGACGAAACCATCCTACCTAACCATAGAAATTTCCATATGGCTACTGGAGACTCTCCTTTTCATTATGCTGGGGGCATGCAAACCTTTTTTCAATTTCATTTTTCTAGCTTTTTAGCTTTGTCATTTTTAGCTTTTTAGTTTTGTCTTTTCTAGCTTTTTAGTTTTGTCGTTTCTAGCTTGCATAAAAAGAAAACTAAAACTGAGCACAGTTCCCCCATGGTTTAAGCTCGTTAAAAAATAAACCCACTACCGAGCATAGTTCCCCCATGGTTCAAGCTCGTTAAAAAATGAACCCACCTGGAGTAATTAACCTTTGTGATTGTCATGCTATCAGCCTTTTGAGCCTTCGTTGTGTACCTATCATCACCTCCATTCTTTTGGACGATCATACGCTTCCACTTGGTTGTTTACCCTTTTTGAGGAACATCTACGATGAGTGGTCCTATTATCCAACCTCTTCCCAGAAACGACCATGTTTTGAGAAGTTCCAAGCTTACCCAGAACCAATTGCTACCCTAGACACCACTCGTTCCTAAAAAAAGAGTCTCCTTTAAACTCTTTTCAGACTCATTAAATATGAAAATATTGTCGAGCAATTGGCCTTTCCAGCTTGTTAAAGTGACTGGAAGTGTAATCCTTCCTGTACATTTTAATCTTTTTTCGGACCTGAGGGATTATCTCATGAAAAAGTTCGAGCACTTGTCTTTTTCAGCTCGTTAAAGTGATTGGAAAAGTCATCCCTTTTGTATTATTTTATCCTTTTTCAGACTTAAGGGATTATGCTACGAAAATTAACTGCTGGAGTTTCCTTTTCATCCCTTTTCAAACTCTCTAAACCTGAAAAGGACCGAGTTATCCTTTTCGTTAAACTCGTTAAAACAATAGCGACAAACTTGTCCACCTAGACAAGAACGAGTTTCACTGTCGCTAGACTTGTTAAAACATTGCGACAGGTTTGCACGAAGGGAAAATTATAGAACAAGCATATGTTATCCTCCTTAAGCTTGACAAAAATAAAGAGGTACTGGTCAGCAATGATTGGGGAAAAAGGGAAGAAAACTTGAAAACTTTATGGTAGCAGGTCGCTCTTGAACATGACACTTTCACTCCATCACCATTACTGAGTCAGGTTGGGTTATTCTGTTCACTAGTCTTATCACCATTGGTCTTTCACACCATCCATATTTTGGGGTTAACGCTACCAATACATCTCAGTGTCGCTGACATGTTCAAGAGAAGTCATTCAGTTGAGAAACCACAAACCCAGTTAATGCCTCATCCACTGCAATACCTTCAACCTTCATTTTTCATGACCGCCATTCCTGAACCTTGTGTCGTTAGATCGTTTTCACCTACAGAAATCATTTGCGTCGTTTTATGTCATAGATGTGGGATACATTAAGGCCCTCCTATGATGGGTCACTTCTTGTCAACATCAGCTCATTATCCAAGAAGTTGACTTAGAAACACCCCTTTCAGTGCTTTGAAGCTTGCATCCCTCAATGGCAAGTTTCTCACTTCCGGCGACAGGTTGAAATTAATGGCCTTCGACCGAAAGATTTTGCGTGGTGTTTGACATTGGATCATATATTCACACCATGTGAATTGTACTGTAGTACCTTGAGGGTCATTATCATTATCAGTGATTCCTCTTGCGCTTGTTAATAGCTCACATTATTGGCTAGTAATCAGGCGACGTCTTTTTGTGTTCGACTTCAGAACATCTCTTCACATGGATTGACTTGTACATCGGGCGAAGATTGAATGAGTTTGAAGACCTTGGATCTAGTTTAATCCATCCGGGCTGCAATATATTTAGGGATATAAAGACATCAAATGTACACAGAAGTTGCACAGGTGGTCATCCGAGCCAAGGATGATGACTCTACATCTGAAGAATAACCAGTCTGCAACTGCAGACGACTATCTGTTCTATGTACATGAAATGAATTTATAAAGCTGAGCATGGGAATGCCTACCTCAGCTAGATCATGAAAATTATATTATGATGATGTATTGTATTGTATCTTATACAGGCGCCTTCCAGTTTGAAACCTCAGATCCTCATGATAAAGCATTTCACCCGACATCAAGATTTACGACTTCATGCTTTAGGAGGAAACTGTTATAGACATATTAAGGCACTTTAACCCCAATATTATATGTCGATAAAATAGGGCTCTTAAACCCCTAAATGTGTTGTTTCATACCCTAAAAGAACATGGTCATCTGATTACATCATTCCCCAAAAGTTCCACCTGAGAAACCATCCAGAATTGGTCTAAACTGTACTGACTGTTCCACTGTCAGGGTGCGATACATACTGACGTCTACACTCGCCAGGTGTGATGCATACTGATTAGGCCTTCTATAGGGTGTGATGGGTGAGGATGGACAAATGTCCGAGACAATTTGCTAAGTGGATGCTCATGGGATCTTCTAGAAACTTCTCCTATGACACTTGCCTCTCTGAATTCACCCAGGGATGAGTAAGAGATCCAAGAAATCTCCAAGTGGAACCAAATGCAACAAGTGGAATGACACTAATCAAAACCCCAGAGATGACTCACACCCTTGCACACATCTATAAATGGATCCCTCATCTAAGAGATCTAGAGGCTGGAATATTGTGAATTGCAAGGAAGTGCTGATAGTTTGTATTTGAGAAAGAGCATTGTATTGTTGGTGTGATCTTTCTATTTCATGAGGTGAAGAGGGATTAATGCTGGGAGGATGATGCTGGATCAGGCAACTGGGTTATAATTCTCCCTTCTATTTAATAAAGTTCTTCGAGTTTTCTTCCATATAACTGTGCAATTGTGAATTTTATCATTTGTGAATGCCATTGTATGTTCATTATATTTCTGATTCTGTAATGATTATGATATAATAGATCAAGATGCTTTGACGGTTCTTTGTTACTGTGTTTCTACAGGTACTCTCCAAGCGAGATAAGTACGGAGAGGAGTTGCAAGCTATGTCAAGGGGGAGATAGATCAAGCAAGGAGTTAAGAGGAAGATCCAGGTTGGTTCCTTTGTCTTTCTCTTATCTATTATACATAGAAGAAATCATGAATTGCTTTAAACTATTTTTTCTAGGGTATCTGCTAAACCTAGAGGGCTAGTCGATCGGAAAGACACTAGTTTTCCCAGAAACAAAAAGAGGAAACTTGGCATCTAAGGAGTCGAGACACTTGGCTTCAATATGAGGATAATAATAAGTTTTTTTATCATCAATTTGAAAATGGGTGGCGGTCCATTAATACTATTTGGAATTTGGAGGATGTTTCTGGACATCAGGTACATTCATTCAATCAATTGGCCACTCTCAATAATTCTCATTTCATCCAGCTCTACAAAGCACCACATGATGCTACACTTTATGAAATTATCAAAGTGGCAGGGTTGTTCCCTATATTTTCCAATTATGAAGACGCAGTGAACTCGTTAGTCCTATAACTATGGGTAAATTGGAAGGTACCCTCAAATGGTTCAAGAAAAACAAGAGCCCTAGATCAGATGGATGGCCGTGGAATTTGATCTTGTTTTTTTTGAAATACTTGGAAATGACTTGCTACAGGTCATTGAAGAATGCCAGGTAAGTGGCCGGATGTATGATGCTTTTAATTCAACCTTCATTGCTCTCATACCTAAATCTGATTCACCTCAGACCTTCAATGATTTTATGCCCATCTCTCTTTGCAACTGCATTTATAAGATCATTGCCATGATTATTGGCAACCATTTCAAACCTATTTTATCTGAGCATATCTCTCCAGAACAATTTTCCTTCCTTGATCGTCGTCAGATTCATGAAGTTGTTGGAACTTATTAAGAGGTACTCCATTCAATAAAGGTAAAGAGGCTCAAAGGTATGATCCTAAAGATAGATTTAGCAAAGGCATTTGATCGTATAAGCTGGCTTTACCTAAGAATGTTATTGACTCATCTGGATTTTCCCTTAGCTTTCATTCGATGGATCTTGCGTTGCACTACCAATATCTATTTTAGATTACTTATTATGGATATGCATCTTCCTTCTTTCATGCTGAACACGGCCTTAGGCAAGGATGCCATCTCTCCCCTTATTTTCTTGCTGGACATGGAAGGTTTGAGCTGGTATATATCTCAAGAAAAAAGACAGGGAAGACTTAAGGGGATCAAAATTACCAATAGATGCATTCTTTCCCACATGTTGAGAGTTTTAATTAGTGATTAAACCTCCTAGTATTTAATTGTCAACTAGGACTCGTAAGCACGAGTTATACTACGTTTTTGATTCAAGACTAAGTCCAAAGTATATAATTTTCCTTCGATAGTTAAGTACAACAATGGAAAAAAATACTGCTAATTAAGCAAACTAGCACTCATCTCATTCTCAGAAAACATAAGCAATCTAAAGGAAGTCAAGTTAACACAATCCATTATGTTCCTTATTCTAAATTTTTGCAATCAAAAGGCAATCTTACTGAAACCAAAGGCTTAATGAAATTCACTTTCAGGAAAAATATTAAGCAAGGATTTGAAATTCTAGCTATTAAAAGGACCAAGCATCTATTTACTTGTTACAAAATAGGATAAGGAGGCCAAACTATAACTCTAAGATCAAACCCTAATCTATTATATTCAATCCATTCAAACCAAAATGCTTTTACTTGGGAATGAACCACCTTCCAAACTTCACTTTGAATTGCTACAGAGGCTGACTCTAAGAAAATGAAACCTTTGACAAATATATCTAAGCTTACTGATGTAAAATCAAATCCTATGTTACTATTCCAAACAACTCAAAGCAATATGAAGAATCAAATCATACTAGGAATGTAAATCACACAGTTCAATGCTTGAAATCAATATTTTTTCTACAGTACTGGAAATGGAAATCAATCTTACTCTATTATGTGAGAATAGATCTAAATTATCCTATGATAATTTAATAACTCAAAGCGATTATCTTGAATGAAATCACAATCAAAACCTCACACCATAAATGAATCTCTCAATTATAAAAAAGCCAATCCACATTCATACTCATGCCATTCATCATAAACTTTGTTATAGAGATAGAAACACCAAAATAAATGCACAGAAACCGTGCTATATAGCTTCAAGAATTGATTTTCCTATCATGGTTACTCCAATTATAAGCATGAACAAATGAGACTTTTAATGAAGGAATAGAGCATGAATCTGTATCAAAATACAAACTCAGGTTATATAAATAATCGGATCTCTTTATCATAGGAAAACAATATTTAAATTGTGTAATATATAAAGCAACAAACCACACATATCATCAAATCATATACTAGTATTCATAACTATAATACACATAATTCAAACTATAAAATTACACGCATACACCTAGCTATCTGAACTGTTAATGGGGCTTATTTCCAGAGGTGGTGGGCCCTCCCACACATGGAGTAAGCTAGTCCAATGCAATAGAAGAAATATCTAAAACATCAAAGATATAGCTCGCAATCAACCATGATAACAATGCCTTTGGATCACAACTTGAAAGCGATCATATATATTTCCAAAATAGAGTTTGAGAACCAATTGACATAAGTCACAATGTATCAACATCAACAATTCTTAACCAACTAGCTTGACTAGCATTGTCTTTGTATTACCACAACCTTTAAAGGTGATTGTATAAATGTGAAAATAACAATTTAACTAACTATGGAAACCTTAGCAACTATGAACTAAGCACTTGCTCGATCTGGTCCAAATCGTATTGTCTTTACTTAAAACAAATGACTCCCTTCTAGAGTAACTAACTACCATTATGATAGTAGTCTGCTTTGATTATGATCTGGAGGATCTTCAGCCTTGGAATTATCACACTTAACATAGAAAATTGGTCCTCGAAACATTGTGTTTGTCCTGACATATCGCTGTGTAACTTCGATGGTCAAAACAAGAAGAAGGAGTCCACCTAGCCAGACTATCTCGAACTCGGTTAAGGATTGATTGTTTGAATATGACAGCTGAGATTGATGTGGATGATGAGGAATCCTTCCATTCATGCGGACCTGTCAATCCTGTCACCAAGCTTCCAGCTAAACCCATGAATAAATAGCTATGATATAGGGACATGACTCAAAATTCACTTAAATTCAATGACAAATAGCAAAACGATGTCAGTTAAGTGCATTTACCAGTTAGTTATGTACTAGTGGATTTTAGGGAGCAATGTAGGTGATAGATTAGGTAATAGGAGTACTTTCATAGGTAAAATATGGTGAAAGTAGGGATGAGAGGTAGAAAATTGGGAACAAAAATGGGTGCAACATCCCCCCATGCCAATTCAAATGCATGTCCTCATGCATGTTGCCATAGTATGCCAAAAGTAGTACTGATGTGGTAGCAAAAGAAATTCTATTCAAAGACCAGTGACCTTAACCAAGACCTCCAACCCATGCTTAATTGGAACATAACACTTCTTAAACTACAGAGCAAGCTCTTCAGCACTTGGCTTTTTGGTGGGTTTCATCTTGGAGATTTTCCAACGTAGCAACTGCTTGTTTTTTCGCTTCATCTCATCATTCCGGGAATACAATCGAAGATTAGTTTCTCTGATCTGATGGTTAACTTCCTTAACATACTGAAATAAGACTCGATAATTGTTTTCTTGCTTACGAAGCTTAACAACCTTTCTCTGCAACTTCACTATATGAACCATCATGTTTTCTTCTCCTATAGGAATCAAAGTTTTCATGGGTGTTGTCGATTGTTGAGAGGCACTACCTCCTAAAGTTTTGCTATGATCTTTCCCTCACGAGGAAACTTGCTGAACTTCTTTGCTAACCTTTTGACTAGGATTCTTGCTAGGCAAGGACTGGACAAGGGACTGTGTTTCCAAATCTTGTGCAATGTCGAAGGGGATTTTAGTTGTAGATATTAAGACATGAATCTCTTCAGGGGAATAATGCAATTCCTTTCCATCTGATTCAAGAGAGGAAATAACATCAATATGCTCATAATTTATAACCTTAGGAGTCTTAAGCTTGTTCATGCTTCTAGTCCTTCAGCGGCCTTGGATCAAAGTCTCTGCCATGGACATTGATGGTACTGGGGCTGGAAAAAGAGATTTCTTCCGCTTAGGCTCTGGTTCAGTCCCTGTATGAGCTTTAGGAGCTTTCAATACAGGTTATTCACCTTTTGACCTAACAATATCAGCTGGCTCAAGTCGGTCTTTACTACTCATCCTTTGCTTATTTACCCTTCGGCCTTTTGAAGATGTCCCCTCTTCCATAGTATTAGAATAGGGTGTTGATTCATGAGATGTTTCAATAATAGGAGATACAGGGTTATCTGTAGGGTTAGACGACATTTGGGAATGTTGTGACAAGGTATCCCTCCTATGCTTAAGTGACTGTCCCACCAACTGTTGCTGAATTTTGAACTGAGTCTCTTCTCCAGGGAAATTTTCAATCAGGAAGTCTTCCCAAGACCTCCGCCGCTTTGCAAGCTCATAAAAAACTACAATTTTAATAAGACTACGGTGATATAAGGTTTTCTTAGGGTTCCTACTTGCTGATTGCACCCATTTAGACATTTTGTTCAAGCTTAACCTCAAGAAATGCAGGAAATCGATCTTACTATCCTCTAAAAAATGTGATAATAAGAGAATATGATATAAAAAAACAATGGAATACCTTCCCTCACAGGTAATAAAGCGCTATAACATGGTGATCAGAGGGTGCTATTTCTCTTCGATACAACTCTGTAGTATACCTTTCGTCCAGTTGATTGACTGATAGGTCGGTTTGAGGAATGAGGCACAATTTGGAATATGTAATTGCCCACCCTTGAAGAATGGTTCACCCACAGAGGTTAGTCCTATAATGCAGCTAAAAAAATCCTTTGTAACCTTAAAATTCAAATTACCAACTTTAACGTGCTCTCCATCGAATTTTTGAGCAAATGCCAAATCTACTGTATCATTATATCCTTGAAAGTTTCTTAAAAATGGCAACCATCCCCACTCCTCAAGAGTTCCTTTGCATTGTTGATACTTAGAGTGACGAGAAAATTGACCAAAGGTCAGCTCATGGTGATCAACCCCCATGCCTGTGTAAAACCACACTTTTCGAATCCAACTGAAAACTTTATCTCTCTGCTTGCAACACTGAAATAAGAATATAGTTCCCTTATGGTTGAAAAACAAAATGGTTTCTTTGATTTTGATGAGAATATCCCCCATCGTGTCGATGATTTCACCCTCATCGTACCAATGGTTCCACCCTCATTGTGCCAATGATTCCACCCTAATCGTGCCAATGATTCCACCCTCATCATGCCAATGGTTCCACCCTCATTGTGCCCGGGTAGTACAAGGATGAAGGTGTGATAAGAACCACGATTCATATGGGATTTAAGTGGGGAATTTTGGTAATGATTAGGACGATGGGGGGAATTTAACATGAGCCGAGAGAATTGATAGGGGTGTTTTAGGGAATGCTGTCAAGGAGAAGGTAATGATTGTAGGACAGCGTGTGTAAGAGCTTGACTATGGAACCAAGGGTAGAAATGATTAGGGAACCATCGGTTGCATATCACTTGACAAATTTTTAACTATTCACAATTAAATCTAAACAAATTATGAGCACATACCTTACTAACTCAAATGATATAGTGTGCTGAGCTGTAGAGATTGACCATATTTGGTTGATGGTAGAAGCAGACACTGATCATGAAGCGATGCTTATGAAAATGAAGCATAAACACCAAATGTGCTCTAAAAATGCTATTCCTGAAATACATTCACAATAACAGACTTTAGTTTCTACATATTAGAGTATAAAAAGCTGCTAGGTACATAAAATTTGGAGTACAAAATCTGAAATTTTCTCCTTGAGTGCTGTCATGAAATCTGTTGAATGTTGCCTTCAGAACATGGCAAACCTGCTCACCATACCATATATTTTAACCAGGCCAGGGATGATAACTACTAGGGGAATTTCATATTTATAGAGCTTGAAATGACTAGAAAGAAAGCTCTAGGGGGTTTTCTTTTCCATAAGTATTCTACTGATCCTAGAAAACAATAATTCTATGCCCAACAGATCCCTAAGTATTGCTACTCTATAATTTTAATGAGCCTAAAGTAGCCACTGCTCGAGGTTGTCATATTTAGAGAGTTTGAACCATCGAAAGAAGACTCCAAGGGGCTTCTTTTCCGTAAATATTTCCTTAATGCTGGAAAAGAATAAATCTATACTCAAGGAATCCTTAGGCTACCACTATCCCATGTAGTTTTTACGAGCCTAAATCAGTTACTGCTCGGGAGTTTCAATTGTTGAGAGTATGAAAACATCCAAAGAAGACTCCGAAATTCCCTTTTCCATAATTAATATGTCAAGTCTGGTTAAAGGAATAAACCTACCCAAGACATATTTCTCCTTTATTCTACATGGGTTGTGGGGAGAAACACCTAAAGATATGAAAAATGATAGCCCACTGATTATTCTCTCTCTCTCTCTCTCTCTCTCTCTCTCTCTCTCTATATATATATATATATATATATATATATATATATATATATATATATATACATACATAAATAAAAGAAATCAACTAGATGAACCAGCAAGAGGCTGGTCATTTTCATGGACCAGCTCCATCTCTAGATCTCTTCTTACCTCCTACAGAAATTATTGTCGGGAGAGTGGTTGGTGATAAATCTTGAGTCGGTGGCCATTTACTACAAAAGAGGTTTGAATTCCATCAATGGTTTTAATGCAGACTGAGCCATTGTTGAAAACCTCATCCACCTCATAAGGACCTAACCACCTCGTGGAGAATTTACCTTTGAACTGTTTGAACTTAATATCATAAAGCAAGGCCCAATCTCCTTATATATATATAGATCTATATATACATGAATAAAAGAAATCAACTAGATGAACCAGCAAGAGGCTGGTCATTTTCATGGACTAGCAATAGGCTGGTCATTTTCATGGACCAACTCCATCTCTAGATCTCTTCTTACCTCCTACAGAAATTATTGTCGGGAGAGTGGTTGGTGATAAATCTTGAGTCGGTGGCCATTTACTACAAAAGAGGTCTGAATTCCATCAATGGTTTTAATGCAGACTGAGCCATTGTTGAAAACATCATCCACCTCATAAGGACCTAACCACCTCGTGGAGAATTTACCTTTGAACTGTTTGAACTTACTATCATAAAGCAAGGCCCAATCTCCTTGACGAAAAATATTCTTCGTAATAAAATTATCATGCCAACGAGCTCTCTAATCTTGCACTAACATGGTTCAATGGAATTCATCCTGTCTAATCTCGTCCAACTCATGTAGTTGCATTAAAATTTGTCCTTGGGCTTCATTAAGATTCATCCCGAGTTGAGTGGCAGTCTGAAATGTTTTCTCTTGGAACTCAATAGGCAACAACACCTGTTTACCATAAACTAACTCATACAGGGTGTGCCATATCACGTTCCTCCAAGTTATTCGATAAGCCCATAATGAATCCAACGACTTGTCAGCCCAATCCCTATGATGTAACTAAATGGTCTTAGTTAAGATGGATTTTAACACTTTGTTTGTGGACTCCACCTGACCATTGGCTTGGGGGTGGTAAGGAGTAGATTTCTGATGTTTGATTCGGTACTCTTTAGTGAGAGTCTTGACCAATTTCGATGTGAACTGTGTGCCCTGGTCACTAACAATCTCCCGTGGTACTCCAAATCTAGTGAAAATGTCTTCAAAAATGAATTCCACTACTGCCTTCTTGGTTGCAACATACAAAGCCTTAGCTTCCACCCATTTCATGACATATTCAGTGCAAACCAAGATATACTTCTTCTTCTTTGACATGGGGGAGATAGGTCCTACGAAATCTAATACCCATTTCTCGAAAGGATCTATTGATATTTGTGTTTGAAGGGGAATCTCATCCGAAGGAACTGGCTTCCCCATCCTCTGACAACTGCCACAACTAGATACAAAATTTTTGGCATCTTTGAAAAGCAAGGGCCAATAATACCCGATACGAAGGATTTTGTATGCGGTCCTTTTGTCTACAAAGTGGCCCCTACAAGGCTCACTGTGGCAGGCCTTCAACACATCAAATATCTCATTTTCTCGCATACATCGCCTCATGATCAAGTTGGGTCCAGTGTGGAAAAGGTCTCCATCGATTGAGGAGTAGTTGGCACTACACTGTATAATGTTATGTTTTTCCCTGATAGATAGATTTTGAGGAAACTTCCTTGACACAAGGTAGTTGGAAACATCTGCAAACCAGGGAATAATGGTAGATATAGCAAACAATTATTCATCAAGGAAATAATTTGGTACTGGGTTTAGTACAATTCCATACATGACATTCATTTGAGACAAGAAATCAGCTGCCAAATTATCTCACCTAGGCCTATCAATCATAATTATATTAAATTCTTTCAAAAGCAGTATCCATCTAGTGACCCTACCATTAGTGATAGGTTTGTTCATCAAAAATCTAATGGCAGAATGATTGGTATGGACAAAAGTCTCATAACTGGTTATATAATGTCTAAATTTACTAATGGCATGAACAACCGCTAACAATTCCTTTTTAGTAATTGTATAGTTTAGTTTGGCAGGGTAAAGATTCCTGCTAACAAAATAAATAACATCAGGAGAGTGATCTCCCCTTTGTACTAAGACTTCTCCAAGTGTAGTGCTTGAAGCATATTTGCAAATGTGGAATGGAAAGGACCAATTTGGTCCCCTTAATATTGGAGCGGTGGACAACCTGTCCTTTAATACGTGAAAAGCATGTTGACAATCATGATTCCAAACAAAGTCAACATCCTTAGTTAATAATTTAAATAAAGGTATTGTAATTCTTGTAAAACTTTCAATAAATTGACGATAGTAACCCACATGTCCCAAGAAAATTATTACCTCTTTTTGTGTCCTAGGAATTGAAATATGTGAGATTACCTCAATCTTGGCTGGATCGACTCTGATTCCTTCAAATGAAATGTGATGGCCCAAGACTATCCACTTAGTTTGCATCATTTTACATTTACTACTACTAAGGACTAGGTTTGCTTCTTGAAATTGAATCAACACTTTTTCTATATTTGTCAGAGCTTGGGAAAAATCATCTCCATATATTGTGAAGTCGTCCATATAGACTTCTACATAGTCATGGATCAAGTTAGAAAAGATGACTAGGACAGCTCACTGAAAGGTCGCTGGGGTGTTGCAAAGGCCAAAAGGAAGAACTCGATAGGCATAGGTACCCCAAGGGAAAGTGAAGTTGGTCTTCTCTTAGTCTTCCTACGCTATTTGAATCTCGTTATACCTGTTGTACCTATCTAGAAAAGAGAAATACTTCTTACCAGAGAGTGTGTCAAGTACTTGATCAATAAATGGCAGTGGAAAGTAATCTCGTAGGGTGGCTTTATTTAACTCCCTGTAATCATCACATATGTGCCACTTACCATTCTTCTTCAGAACCACCACCAAAGGTGATACCCATCTGCTATTTGAAATATGATAGATAAATCTGTAGCCAACAACTTCTGCAACTCATCTTTTACAATTTCTTTCAAGGCTGGGTTCATGCATCTCTATGGCTGCCGGATTGGTCTCATCTCCTTATTGGTGTATATGTGGTGGATGCATGTATCTGGGTATATTCCTTTCATGTCCAAATAGTCCCCGTCGAAAGCTCTGGATTTTTCTTGAACCATGCTCAATAATAGATGCTTATGTTCTTCATTTAGTTCATTTCCAATGTACAAAATGTTTCCTTGACTGATTTCAACTAGTTTGGTAGTGAGCTCATTACTGTCCTATATTGCTGTGAATGAGGCAAATATAGCTAGATGCTAAGCTTCCTGAAACCCATTACTGAAAACATGCTGATAACTGGTAAAATAAATAAGATAATCAATATAAGAATGATCAGATAAAAATTGCTGCAAAATATGATATTCTGATTGTTCCTGGAGTCCTCTAGATTGTTATAATGATAATAAAGGAAACATACAATCCTCATCTCCATAAGGACTCTCTAGCCATAAGGGTACTTCAACAGTAGTTTGAGCAGGGGAAAAATTGACAAGGATTGATTATATGAACCATTGGAAATGACCATTTCTACACTTTGACACCCTATCACAACATCCGCAGTAGCTAACCAAGGGCATCCTATGACTATAGGATATCCTAGTTTTTTAGGAGAAATGACAATGAAATCGATGGGATATTGCCAGGAAGCAATGGTGAGTACTATGTCTTCTAGAGTTCCCATGGGTTTAATACTGAATTTATCTACCAATTCTAAAATAACAGGTGTAGGTTTGATCCCTTGCAATTGTAAAGATGTCATAGTTTCGAAAGTCATAATGTTAATCGTTGCTCCTAAATATACAAGGGTGTTTGGTAGAAGTATTCCATTGATTTCAATGGTCACTATGGGATTTCCTGGGTCACTATATTTTAATGGTAAATCCGAGATCATCCTAGACATTTCACTCATGACTTTTACAGTTTTATTCTTGTGTCCTTTCCTTCCCATTTCTTTTTTGTAAGTTTGGTAGGACTCTCCGATTTTCACGTTTTACATGTCCATTATTCACCCCTTTACAGGGGGAGGATTGCACAAGATTCGAACCCAAGATCTCTGGTTCAGTGAGACTTCATTCCATGGAAATCGCCACTTGAGCTACCCCAGGTGGACCTTTCCTTCTTGGTTTTTTAATATAGAGGTATTTAATGATTTTAGTGTAGATAGGAATGTCCCTAATGGCTTGTAATATTGGAATTTTAATACAAACATTCCTTAATTCTGATTCTAAATCATATTCGATTAGGATCTCTTCCTTCTTAACAATTAATATTTCCGGGTAAGGAGGTTCATTTGGTTCTTCTTTTTGTTTTTGTTTTTGTTTTTCTTGTTGAATGTGATTTTCAGTTTGTTCTTGAGGGGCCTCTTCCTGAACAATGACAACTGATTTTTCCTTATTGACTCTTTTCCCAGATCTTATTTGAATCTCATTTATTAGGACAACAGTGATCATATAGGTAGGAAAAGGCTGTACTTCTATATTTTGTACTGGTTGAGGTTGTTTATTATGGTTGGGATTAGTGATGGGTTGCGTAGGCAAAAAAGTAGGATGAGGCGGGTTCAATGATGGTGGTGCTTGCGAGGATGATGGGTTAGACAGTGCAGGTAAAAGCTAGTGGAAAGGAGGAAGAGGATATGTGGGTTTTTGATAATGATTTGGGTTGTACCCTCGCTGATAAGGTTGAATGTTTGAATTGTAGGATGTACTAGGCATGTTTGAGTATGGAGGATAAAATTGGTTTTGTGGCTGAAAAGTGTTTCCATAAGGATTTACCCTCCAATAGTGATTCCAAGGAGTGTTTTGTGATTGAGTATTAAACCAAGGAGGATAATATGGCTGGAAACTCCAAGGTTGATTATGACCATAGACTTGAAAACTAGGATCTTGAAACATGTTTTGATTTGGGCTTCTCCAAGAGGGTTTCTTGCTTGTTTGAGGAAAATCATTTGTTTCATCATTACCCTTATAGATAGCCTGTAAAATAGGAAGATATGGAAACTTATTGGTTGCATGTTATAAATCAGAAATCCCACAAACCTCAATAAAATTAATGGGACACTCCCTCTTAGCATGCTTATTTATGCATTTAGGACAAAAGATTTCCATGGAAACCCTCTCATCTTCTTGTTTCTTTTTTAGTTTTATTGTGTCAAGATGGTTGCCAATAGTGTTTAGGATATCCATTTTGAATTTTTCCAATAATTTTCCTAATTCCACTCTAGTGACAACACTGGGTACATATTTATTATTTCTTCACACATAATCTCGGGAATTGTCACAGAGCTTCTTGCCTAATTTGGCCTGACTTCGTGAGTAAGTGCGACATAGTTCAACCACTTCAGAAAAAGGATTTTTATAAACATTCCTGCCACTTAGAAGAGTTATGGTTTCAATACATTCATCTCTCAACCCCTTTAAAAATATAGTTCTGGCAATCTTCTCATCTAGATGTACCCCCCGGATTTATGGAAATTATAAAAGAAATGTTTAAGATATTCTTCTAAGTTCTCATCTTCTAACTGTTGCATCCTAAGCATATCGTTCACATCCCTACTTTTGCAGAAATCTTGGTATTTCTCGAGAAAAACAGATTTCATATCATCCTAGGAGTAGATGGTGTGTTCATCTAGGCTCATAAACCATCTAAGGGTTGCATCTTTCAGGGTGGCTGGGAATACTTGAGCTTATGTGCATCCTTGTAATAATTATAACTCCTATATAAAATTTCAAATTCAAATAAGAAGGCATCTGGATCTTCGGAGGACTTACCGTAGAAGAGCGGAAGAGATGCCAATGGTATGTTTTTCATAGTGATATTCCTAGTTACATCTAGAATATGAAACCCAAAAGTGGTTTCTTCTTCTTCTTCTTCTTCCGATCCTCCCCTCGGTCCTTCATGGTTTCCTCCGAATAGGTTGTGACGTGGGCCTTTCCCTTGCCCCTAATGTTCTTCATTGTTTTGTCCTAATATGTTACGAGGTTAACCTTCTCCTTCTCCTAGACGTTCCTCATTGTTTATATTCTCTCCTCCCTGGTTGGCTATGTCTACTATAGGTTCTTGAAGAGGCCTGTTGATGGTTGCCCGATCAACAAGAGGTACTGAAGGATGGTCCTTGATATTAGTTGATTCTAGATTCGTGAATGGTTCTTCTAGTACAATTCCTTCTATACTCCCACAAATAATGTGTTTAACTGTTTCCTCTTCTTGATTTAGAATCTCCCTCTCCGAAGCCACTTTGCTGTCAACACCTCCTTCTTATTGCTTTATTCCTGCATATCGATTGATAGGATTAATGATTGGAGTTGTTTCTAGACCAAAAGTTGTAGGAAATTTTGAACTAGCAATAAATATGCCTTGACTATCCCTAGGCATACTTCTACTTCAATGCATAAAGAAAAGGAAATAAAAGTTCAAAGATAAGAAAAGATGGCTAGACTTTGGAGCAAACTCACAATAGTGGATGTGTGGCTCTTCACCCACGTCTTACCTTACTCTCTCTTCCCTCTAACTGCCTCCAATACCCTTGAAACTCTATAATAAAAATCTTACCTGAACCAAAATACAACTCCCTAGAAACCACGCCAAAATGTTGAGAGTTTTAGTTAGTGCTTAAACCTTCTAGTATTTAATTGTCGACCAGGACTCGTAAGCACGAGTTATACTGCGTTTTTTATTCAAGACTAAGTTCAGAGTATGTAATTCTCCTTGATCATTAAGTAAAGAATGATGGAAAAAAATACTGCTAATCAAGCAAACTAGCACTCATCTCAATCTCAGAAAACATAAGCAATATAAAGGAAATAAACTTAACTCAATCCATTCTGTTCCTTATTCTAAATTTCTGCAATCAAAAGGCAATCTTACTGAAACCAAAGGCTTAATGAAATTCACTTTCAGGACAAATCTTAAGTGAGGATTTAAACTTATAGCTATTAAAAGGACCAAGCATCTATTTACTTGTAATAAAATAGGATAAGGAGGCTAAAATGTAACTCTAAGATCAAATCCTAATGTGTTATCTTCAATCCATTCAAGCCAAACTACTTTTACTTGGGAATGGAACACCTTCCAAACTTCACTTTGAATTGCTATAGAGGCTAACTCTAAGAAAATGAAACCTTTGAAAGAGTTATCTAAGCTTGCTGTTGTAAAATCAAATCCTATGTTACTACATTTAAAATGGAAATCTAACCTCTCCTAGAATTAACTATCTTCCAAACAACTCAAAGAAATACAAAGAATCAAATCATACTAGGAATGTAAATCACATAGTTCAATACTTGAAATCAATCTTTATTCTACAATACTAGAAATGGAAATCAATATTACTCTATTATGTGAGAATAGATCTAAATTACCCTATGATAATTTAATAACTCAAAGAAATTCTCTTGAATGAAATGATTTAAAGCAAACCACATTGTGAGAACTAAATCATAATGCTTAAAACAAATCAAACAATTCAAATTGTGGAAATGGAAAACGCAACACCTATTGCTATCAAACTTGAATTCGTTTGAAATCACAATTAAAACCTCACACCATAAATAAATCTCTCAATTATACAAAAGGAAATCCACATTCACACAAATACCATTCATCATAAACTTCGTTATAGAGACATACACACAAAAATAAACACACAGAAATCGTGCTATATAGCTTCAAGAATCGATTGATTTTCCTATCATGGTTACTCCAATTATAAGCATGAACAAATGAGACTTTGAATGAAAGAACAGAGCATGGCTTTGTATCAAAATCCAAACTCAGGTTATATAATGAATCAGAGCTCTTTAACACAGGAAAATAATCTTTAAATTGTGTAATCTATAAAGCAATGAACCATGCATATCATGAAATCATATACTAGTATTCATAACTGTAGCACAAATGATTCAAACTATAAAATTACCTGAATACACCTAGCTATTTGAATTGTTAATGGGGATTATTTCCAGAGGTGGTGGGCCCTCCCACACCTGGAGTAAGCTAGTCTACTGTAATAGAAGAAAGATCTAAAACATCAAAGATATGGCTCGCAATTGCCCATGATAACAATGCTTCTGGCTCACAACTTGAAAGTGATCATATATATTTCCAAAATAGAGTTTGAGAACCAATTGACATAAGTCACAATGTATCCACAACACCAATTCTTATCCAGATATATCCACTAGCATTGTCTTTTCACTACCAAGACCTTTAAAGGTGATTGCATAAATGTAAAAATAACAATTTAACTAACTATGGCAACCTTAGCAACTATGAACTAAGCACTGCTCAATATTCTCAAAATTGTATTGTCTTTACTTAGAACAAACGACTCTCTTCTAGAGTAACTAACTACAATTATGATAGTAGTATGCTTTGATTCTATTCTAGAGGATCTTCAGCCTTGGAATTATCACACTTAACATAGAAAATCGGTCTTGGAAGCATCGAGTTTGTCCTCACAGATCACTGTGTAACTTCGATGGTCAAAACAAGAAGAAGGAGCCCACCTGGCCAGACTATCTTAAACTCGATCAAGGATCGGTTGTTTGAATATGACAGTTGAGATCAATGTGGATGACGAGGCATCCTTCTATTCATGCGGACCTGTCAATCCTGTCACCAAGCTTCCAGCTAAACCCATGAATAAATAGCTAGCATATAGGGACATGACTCAAAATTCACTTAAATTCAATCACAAATAAAAAAATGATGTCAGTTAAGTGCATTTACCTCTTAGTTATGTACTAGTGGGTTTTAGGGAGCAATGTAGGTGATAGGGTAGCTAATAGGAGTACTTTCATAGGCAAAAGATGGTGAAAGTAGGGATGAGAGATAGAAAATTGGGAACAAAAATGGGTGCCAACACCACCTTCTATTTGTTGATGATTTCCTTATATTCCTCAACAGATCAATTGGTGATACCATGGCTTTTTCTTCTATCCTTAGATATTTCTGTTTTTCCACAGGTATGGAATGCAATCAAATTAAATCGACTATGGCTATTGTTGGTTCTCACAATGAAACTCTCACATCTCATCAGCGATTTCCTTAAACTATACTCCCATTTGGTGATGGCCTAAAATATTTGGGATTTAGAATCAAGCTCATTTAGTACAAGATAGCTGATTGGGTATGGCTTGTGGAAAAAATCAAACAACAACTGAATATATGGCATCAAAGATGGCTCTCTAGGGTTGGATGAATCACTCTTATCAAATATGTTTTGGAAGCTATACCGGTCTACTAGATGTCTTTGGCCTCGATCCCAAGGGGAATTTTGTATAGAATTCATCTATGTTGTAGATTTTTATGGAAAGGGAAACAATATGGCCACACATATGCATCAGTAAGATGGGAATACATTTCTCTTCCAAAGAAATGGGGCGGATGGGGCATGAAAAATTTAGATTCCTTTACAAAAGCATTAGCAACCAAAATGGGTTGGCATGTTCTTACTTCAAAGACTCTTTGGACTAAGGTGGTCATTCAAAAGTACATTAATCCACTCCATATACTTGATTGGATTAGGAGACCAACATGGAATAGAGCACATATATCTACAGTTTGGAGAGTTGTACTGAACTCATTATCATTCATCCATCATGGATTAACCTAGAGGATTGGTAATGAAATCTGGTTTTTATTGGCTTAGACCCTTGGTCGGGATGTGGGAATGCATATCAACATCCTCCTGAGCTGCTTCACTTCCTCTCATTCACAGGTGTCTATAGAATTTCTCACATCATTGATCGAACAATTCTATTATTTTCTATCAATCTTGGAAACCTGTTGATCTATTGGGAATACCTAACATCTGACACAATTCTTGGAAATCCTATATAAGTGCTCTCTCTGAATCACATGTTTGGATCACTGAGGGAGAGGATGAGATCATTTGGCCACACTCACAGCATGGATCCTACTCACCCAAGGAAGGATATCCTCTCATCTATTCTACACACAAGCCCCCTTTATCTGATTGGTGGTGGTGTGCTCTTTGGTAGCTAAAGGCACCCCCCAGATGTAAACTCTTCATGTGGTGTATACTTTGAAAAAAATCCCCTACAGGGGATAATCTACAAAAGCGTTCATACTTTGGACCAACCTGGTGTGTATTGTGCAAGAAGGCATCAAAATAAATTGTGCACCATTTCATTATGGAATAATGTACTTGAAAGCCTACACCTCCCCAATCGTTGGCATGGTGCTAATATAATGTAAGCATGTAAATTGTGGTGCTTTTCCACACACTCGCCCAGGCTAAGGAACCTCCCTCTCCTGATACGTTGGTAAATTTGTTTGCAGAGAAACAAATTTATTTTTCAGGGTTCTACCCACTTTGGCCACATGCATCTACACACCTCATTACTATATATAATAGTATACCAGATGATGACTGACCTCACACTACCTACAATATCACTGCTGAGATTATAGACAAGAACATCCCTTGGGCATACTTTGATGGTTCAACACAACAACATGGTTTTTTTTTTTTTGGGGGGGGGGGGGGGGGGGGGGGGTTTACTCCATATCATTGAACACCATTCATATAGTATATAGGTGGGGTTGGGAGATGGAACCAATAATTTTGCAGAACTCATTACACTTAGACATTTAATATACTTTTCACTTGAGAAGGGATGTCGTTGCATACAGATGTTTGGCGATTCAAAACTAATCATGAATTGGTTTAACCAACAATCTGCATGTCACGTGCACACACTTCAGAACATTTTGGATGAGACTATGATTTTGAAAACAAAATTTGCTTATATCTCTTGTCATCACATATACAGGGAGTGCAACCAAGTTTCTGACAGATTATCCAAGGAGTCTTCGCACCAGCCACGTGGGCTCTATATGACCTAGGAGCAACTGAACAAGAACAATACAAATATTTCCATAGACCCTATGATGACCAGCAGTTGCATGGGGCAGTCATGCCCTGATTATATGGTTTTTCTGAGATATGACTGTGATCATATATATTATTACTTATTCATCTATATAGTTTTTTGATATACATACCATATGTATAGCTTATCAGTATCCCAACCTGAGATTGTATATTTTTGATAGTTTCATATTGATAGTGGGTATCCACCCTTATAACATATGATTTTAAGTATCTACAACATGTAATTTTCAAATGTTAATGAAAATTGTGATTTTTCCTTGGGAAAAAAAGATATATGTTGATTTTTCAATGAATACAATTTTTTTTAAATTACAATAATTGCACTATCACATGTCGATTTTTCCAAAAAGAGAAAATCTCATACAAAAAATCGGTGTGTCCATAAAATAAAAGCACACTGGTGTGTTATGTTATATAAAAGCACCATGACTGCATCATTTTGCATGACCGGTGCCTTTTCAGAAAATGATTGGACCATGGTGTTTATCTCTTCAAGCGCCAACATTGTTTGCAGTTAACGCCCCGATGCATTGTAATTCTTAATGCACTTGTAATTTCAAAGAACTAACACCTCGGCCCTACAAAATACTATTTCGATCCCCTGTGGATTATTAATATTAACAACACTGGTCCTTTTATATAAAAAATGCACCAGTGTGTTTATACAAACGGTACACATTGGTGCTGCAAGTTTAAACAAATTCCCCAAGGCTTTTTTTATCTATTATAACTAGTGTATTATGAATGTCATAGCACTAGACCTTTTATATCACTAATGCACCAGGGTGTTTATACAAACTATACGCATCAATGCTGCAAGTTTAAACAAAATCACTGACACGTCAATTATTTTTTGTGTGCTCTGGCGTCGCTCCTTACACGAATGTCCCAGGGTATTTTTTTATATTATCTATTAGCACTGGTGTTGTATATTTTATGCATTGATTTACTTTAGATTCAACGCCTCAGTTATTTTAGTTATGTATGCATCCCGGTGCGTGTATATATGTAGTGATATGGTGCTACTTGTTCCATGAAGCGCACTGAAAAAAAATCCGCTAAAACTTCTCGACGCCCATATCTTTCCAGTTATGATGAATTTTCATTAAAATATCTGTTAAGACATACGCTATCACAAATTGGTGTTTTAGCGGATGTGCTTTTCACAATTGTTTCTAATTTTATAACACTAAAAACATCTGTTATAACCTCCGCTAGAAGATATTTTCCTTGTAGTTCAAAACTGCTAAATGCACAGGTCTAGGCCCAATCTTCTCCTCTACCATTCGTTCAAGACTCTAAAGGATTAAGGTGAATGACTTGCCCTAACTAGCAGAGGGAAGATCATTAGCTCATTTGTTTATAATATTTTTTCATACCTCATAAAATTTATTTTTTCACCCGTCATAAAATTGTGTTTTTATGGTTATTGTTGCATTTAGTTGCAATGGTTAATATTTTGTATATTCTCCATTTTATTGTGCATCTAAGAAATTGAATCCAAATATACTATTTATTATGTTTTCTTAAATTTAGGCATTTGATACAGTGTCATGGAACAAAATTTTAGATACGTCATTTTTGAAAAGATTCTTATATTTTTTATTAATTTTTTTTTAATTGAATGAATTTTAAAATTATTAATATAATTTAGATTAGTTTCTAAAACATAATTAATATTTGAATTGTTAATTTATATTTAAAATATAGAGTAAATTTTAAAAGCATATAAAATAACGTAAGTATATAAAGAGGACAAACTTAAATAAACGCACTTTACATTTTGATTACATTATAAATTTATGAATCACTAATTTAAGTTTGGTTGAGTTTTACTATTGCACTAATTGTACCGAGAGGCGGTGACAAGTCTACTATGGTAGAGATGTTGTAATGTAATGTAATGTGCCATAAACATTTTGACTAGGTAAAAATAAAATAAAATAAAAATAATAAAATAAAATAAGTGTTTAGGGAAGTACAACCTTTCACCCAATCTATAACAACCTTTGAATCCACTATATCACTTGTAAGTTTATAATTTTGAAGTGATAATTAAAATGACTACTGATAATTAAAATGGCTAACATAAATGATATATTCATATTAATGTAGTACTTGCTAAGTAGTCATATTTTTGTTCATAGACTAAATTAGTCATTCATGTTAGTCATTTTTAGTTATGTTACTTATTAAATAGCCATATATTTTAACCTAGGACTAAATTAGTTGTTTAAATTAGTCTTTTCTAGCTAGATCGCTTAAGATTTCCAATTTTTGGTTCTATTTCACTTGGAAAAGCTATGATGGCTAACTTTTTTAGTCACGTAGTCAGTGATTTCATCATTTTCTACTAGTGTATTTTATAGATGAAGCCACATATTTTATAATGTAATATGGTATCTTCTATGATCCCAATCAACTCCACTACCTCCTCCATATGATGATATGGACGTATTTATTAGCTAACCAATGAACCTGAGATCCATATGCAACCTACTAGGATCTTATAGGCCAAAAAATGATTGATTTAAGGATTCAAAGAGTTTTTGTTTTGTTAGATAAAGACAAATGCAAATTTTGCATAAGTGTGCGGATTTTGCAAAATCATGGTTTGAAATATTATGGGTAGTGTGGTTACATGATACTTGATCAAATTAACTTGTTATATCTCATAAAACTCATTTGCGTTGCTTGGTTTGGTTTTTATACCCCTTGATCAAATTCACCATATCTCCCTGAATGACTGGAGTTTTTCCCCATAAGAATTATGCAAAATATCTTTAACAAATTTAGAATAATATGTTGGGATATAAATCAAGGTTGAGGAATAATGTTTGAAGCATTAGTAACTTTGGTGAGTTTGTTATGGTTCTCAAGAAGCTCATAGATTTTTCATTGGAATTGTACTAGATTATGAGTGCTTTTTATAAATTTGGTTCATTATCATAGAGTGAAATAAAAAGTAATTTTGATTAAAATAATACTGCATCTTCATTAACTATGGTTCTCGTAATTTGGTATAGGTTTATTTATATCCCTTATATATTTCATTTCTAAGCTCACTATGGATATCTCCTTGAAATTTGAAATGAGAAGAACAATAATTGACAAGGTTACATGGGAATGTTGAATACTATACTATGTGAAATGATTCACATTATGTATAAAGGTATGGAAAGAATTTCAAGGGCGATTGTAGAGCATTATCGTAAACAAGTTTACATGTTAATATTGAATATTTTTCTGGAATACAAGTAATATATACTACATGTTGTTGGGTTTGTTTGCCCAAACAACCTTGGGGTTAATTGTAGGACTTTGGATAACTATATATATATATTTTTAATTATTAATATCTGTTTTATTTTGGTAGGGATAATTATTGAAGAACAACCCATTATCATATTATGACAGACAAACCTAATTAGAAGTCACAATGTCATAACCATAACTTGACATTGCTATGTTACAAGCATAAACTAACATCATAATGTGCAAACAAAACCCAGTCACAATGTGATGAACGTAACTCAATGCCATATTGTGATGGCCATAACTTGACATCTTAATGTAAAAATAGAATCTGACATTATAATGCATAAAAAAATAAATGTCATAGTATGATGAACATATGTTGATGTGAAATGGAACATAACCCTTCACCAACATCATATTATGATACAACCCAACCATATTAAACTACATATAACCATGGGAAACAATTTTTAAACATAGTCAATTGTGGTCATCCATAATTAAACATGTTCCTCCATGGTAAACCATATTTAATGATATTCATGCATAGTCAACCAAGATCAATCATAATCATGCACAATTAACATGGTGCTTCATAGTCAACTATAGCCTACCTTGGTGGACCATACATAGTCATAGTCAAAATGGTCAACCATAGAAAAACATGGACATATGTTCTTAACCATGGTCAACATATGCAACATGATCAATGTTGAAAATTGTAGTCAACTATATCCTTTCATAAGAAAGTATGGTTAAACATATTTGACCATAATTAGCATGGTTAAATGTGGTCAACTATAATCAAACATGGTCATCATTTCTCGATCATGATCAACTAACATCATCCATAATCAGGTCTTGTATAGTTTCCCATGGTCTACCTTAGTCAACCATGCTCAACCATAATCAACCATGATCAAACATAAGCTACTTTAGGAAACTATAGTCAACCATTGTCCATCTGTAGGTTTTAACCCCATACAGAAATTACCTGCATATGAATTCTAAAACACAGAAAATAAACAATGAGCTCGAGCATAACACATAAAACACATATACATAGAGATTTTCCCCTGGATCCCAAAATCGGGACTAATAGCTTGATTTTTCATCATGTTCCTTTCAATGTTACAATACATATTTATACATGCCAAAGCATCCAATACCATGGACTGAAAACCATCGCATCCAAAAAACATGTGCGAAAATCATGTACAAAACCATAGGTGGGTCTACCCAACCTAACATACGGTCCAAAACCAAAATTTTCACATCCCATAAAGTGGATAAATGACTAAGCTCTCTTGTGGACCCCATAAAGTGGGGTTACAGGTACCCCTTAAACCCCCTGTGACCTCCCCCCCTCTAACCCCACGTTAACTATGTGGGTTGGTCGTGGAAAGAATATAACACAACCCAACATTCTCCCACTTGTTGTTTTCTTTCCACAGGGGGCCACAAGAGAGCTTAGTCATTTATCTAGCCCTGCAATGCCCATTGTTTCTCTACACCAAGAGAACTTCTCAGAGCTCAAAGATTTTGTCAATGCATCTACAGTATTCTTCAAAGTGTCCACCTTTACTAGGAGCACCTTTTTGTCTTCTATTGTATCCCTCACAAAGTGACATTGAACATCAATGTGCTTTGTCTTTGAATGATATGCGGGGTTCTTTGCCAAGAAAATTGCACTTTGACTATCACAGTCTATCCTTATAGCTCCCTGTACTAACCCCATACTTGAACACAATCTCTGCAACCAAACTGCTTCCTTGCTTGCATGAGTGGCTGCCATGTATTCTGCCTCTGTAGTTGATAGTTCCACTGCAGATTGTTTCTTACTCATCCAACTGATTGTACCTCCAAATAGGTTAAACACATACCCACTTGTAGATATTCTCTGATCCAGGTCTCTAGCCCAGTCTGAATCAACAAAGCCACGAATATCCAACTTCTGTCCAATCTTGATCTTCCTTGGTAGCACAAACCATAATCATTAGTGCCACACAAATACTTGAAAACCCGCTTCACTGCTGTCCAGTGCTCCTTCCCTGGTTTTGACATAAAACTGCTCAATACTCCCACTGCATGTGCAATGTCTGGTCTAGTACAGACCATTGCATACATCAGCCTACCAACTGCACTTGCATATGGAACACAGGACATTTCCTCTTCCTCTTCTTGTGTCTTGGGACACTCTTCAGCAGATAACCTCACACCTACAAGAATACAAACCTTCACTGGTTTACTATCCTGCATATTAAACCTCTGCAGTATTTTCTTGACATACTTCCTCTAGTTTAACCAGAGATTCCTCTGTTCCTGATCTCTTTCTATTTCCATGCCCAAAATATAGTTTTCAGCACCAAGATCTTTCTTGTCGAATTTGGAGGACAATTGGGTCTTCAAATCCTGGATAATTTCTTTGTCATTTCTGACCAACAACATACCATCCACATACAAGACCAGATAAATAACATGGTCACCAATTAATTTGAAATACACACAGTGATTTTCTTTGCTTCTGGTGAAGCCAAGTCCCCGTATAAATGTATCAAATTTCTGATACCACATCCTTGGTGACTGTTTTAACCCATACAGAGACTTCTTTAACTTGCATACAAGTTCTTTCTTACCCTTCGCCGCAAAACCTTCAGGTTGCTTCATGTAGATTTCCTCTTCCAGATCCCCATGAAGAAATGTTGTATTCACATCCATATATTCTACCTCAAAATCAAAAGCAGCATCAATAGATAAAAGTAATCTAAGAAAAGTTACCTTGGTAACAGGAGAAAAAATATCACCAAAATCAATTCCTGGCACCTGGGAATAACCTTTTGCTACCAATCGAGCTTTGTATTTCTCCACTTTTCCTTTTGTATTTGTCTTCTTTTTGAATACCCATTTTCGGCCAACGGGTTTCCTTCCAGCTGACAACTCCACCAGATCCCAAGCCTAATTTTTGTGCAAAGATTCCATTTCGTCGACCATGGCCTCTTTCCAGAGTTTTTCATCCTTTGAATCCATTGCTTCCTTCACAGTTATGGGATCATCATCAGTAACAAACAAAGCAAAATTTGAACAAAAATAAGATGGACTATACCTTTCTAGTAGCTTTCTTTCTCGAACTCATCTTCTCATAGCCGGAGTTTGTGGCTCTTCATATTCTGATTCCTCCTCTGCTGTAGTGTCTGATTCTTCCTCCTTTAGCTCAAACACTATCTTCTCAAGTTCCTTTGGTTGGACTTCATGTTTAATAACATCTTTGACCTCTCTAAACACCACATCTTGGCTATACACAACCTTCCTTGTTACTGGGTTCTAAAGCTTATAACCCTTTAAACCATCCTTATACCCAATAAAGATGCACTTTTCAAATTTACTATCCAACTTGGTTCGTTTCTCCTTTGGAACATGTACATATGCCTCACATCCAAATACCCTTAGATGTGAAAGAGAGGGTTTCTTACCAGTCCATACCTCTTGTGGAGTCTTATCCTCTAATGTTGATGAAGGTGACCTGTTGACTAGGTAACATGCAACATCCACCGCCTCTGCCCAGAATTCCTGTCCTAACCTAGCACCACTAAGCATGCTTCTTGCCCTTTCCATCAACGTCTTATTCATTCTTTCTGCAACTCCATTTTGCTGAGGTGTATATGGAGTAGTCTTTTGTCGTGCTATACCACACTTCTTACAGAATTTTTCAAATTCCTTGCTACAAAACTCTCCACCATTATCTGTCCTCAACACCTTTATCTTGTTCTCTGCCTGATTTTCCATTAGAGCCTTAAATTCTTTAAACCTGTCAAAGGCTTTAGATTTCTTCTTAAGGAAATATATCCATGTATTCCTTGAGAAGTCATCTATAAATGATACATAGTACACAGACTTACCCAGTGATGGAACCTTCATAGGTCCAAACACATCACTGTGCACAAGTTCTAATATCTGTTTCGCCCTCTTACTACCAGAGGGAAAACTCACCCAATTCTGCTTCCCATATACACAATTTTCACAAAAATGAAAATCTAGAGAGTTATTACTCATACCTTCTACCATACCTTTACCATGAAGTATTCAAAGGCCCTTCTCTCCAATATGTCCAAGCCTTTGATGCCATAATATGGTCTTTTCTCCAGAGACCACTAGATTTTCTGCTCCACTTTCAGGAACCACAAAACTATTGCACCCATCAATAACAGTGCTACCTTGCAGCTTGTATAGAGTTCCAATTTGAACTCCCCGCATTAATACCAGTGATCCCCGAACCATTTTGAAGGTATCCTTCTCGAACACTGTTTTTACACCTGCATCATCCAGTTTGCTTACAGAAATTAGATTTCTGGCCAATGCAGGAATATGCAGAACACTCAGAAGTGTTTTAACCCTTCCACCTTGCAACTTCAACTTTAATTTTCCGCGACCAATGATTCTAGCCTTCTTATCATCCCCTAAGAAGACATCACCGCCATCTTATTTCTCATACTCGCAGAACCACTATCTATGGGGAGTGAAGTGAAAGAATGCACCTGAGTCAATCAACCATGCCTCATGATCTACATGTGTACTTGAGGAAGCCAAGTACACATCCCCACCTTCATCTGAGGTGGTTTTCGCCTTTACAGAAGGAGCATCATCAGATCCATTTCCTTTATCAGGAGCTTTAGATTTACAGTGCCTTTTGAACTGCCATTCCTTTCTGCATTTCCAGCACACCACCTTTACAGGTTTTCCTAGAGATTTAGATCGCCCTCTAGATTTAGATCTCCCACTTGATGACTTATTTTTGTTTCTAATCTGGGACCGTCACCGTACAGACAAGGAATAACCATTCTGGCTCTCCATATTTTTCCGTCTCATCTCCTCCGTCAGCAAGGCTGAGACTATTTCATCAAACTGCAAGGCAGTTTCATTTCTACCTATTGCAATAACCAGACTATCCCATGAATCTGGTAGAGAACACAACAAACCAATGCACTTATCTTCATCTGAAATTTTAATATCAAAAGATGCTAACTGACTTACCACAGTGTTAAATGCATTCAGATGCTCTGTCACTGAGTCTCCATCTTTCATCCTTAGGTTATACAGCTTTTTCCCCAGGAACAGTTTATTCACCAGAGACTTAGATTGGTACAAATTCCCTAACTTGTCCCACAAAGCCTTCACCGTAGCTTCCCCTGATACATTCGGCAATATTGAATCTGACACACACAATCATATTGTGCTCTTTTCCTTCCAATCCAACTTCTTCCATTCTTCATGAGACACTCCCGTTGGTTTAGTACCCGGATCTACTGTGATCCACTGATCTTTATCCACCAACAGATCCTCCATCTTTAGTTTCCACAACTCAAAACTCTGACCATTAAATTTCTCAATCTCTATCTTTCCACCACTCACCATCTTCTTTCACCACCAGAATCGATCTCGCAGATCTCCCATTGAACAGGGTCTACCACAGGCCCGAGCGAAACCCCTCAGCAATAAAGGCGTCCCCTTGAAGCCAAAACTGCTCTGATACCAAATGTAGGTTTTAACCCTGTACAGAAATTACCTGCATACGAATTCTAAAACACAGAAAATAAACAATGCGAGAGCATAACACTTAAAACACATATACACAGAGATTTTCCCCTGGACCCAAAAACTGGGACTACTAGCTTGATTTTTCATTATGTTCCTTTCAATGTTACAATACATATTTATACATGCTGAAGCATCCAATACCATGGACCGAAAACCATTGCGTCCAAAAAAATGTGTGAAAATCATGCACAAAACCATAGGTGGGTTTGCCCAACCTAACATACGGTCCAAAACCAAAATTTTCTGGGGCGCTACCCCGGACCCCATAAAGTGGGGTTATGGGTACCCTTTAAACTCCCTGTGACCTCCCCCACTCTAACCCCCAGTTAACTACGTGGGCTAGTCATGGAAAGAATATAACACAACCCAACACCATCATGGTTAACGTGCATATGATGGTCAACCATAATTAACCATAGTTAAATAAGAACATCCATGGTCAACCATATTCAACCATTATTAACCATGGTCTTACACAGTTTACCATAGTCAACCATAGTGAACGATACTAAATTCTTGTCAACAATAGTCTACCACAGTCAATATGTCAACCATAGTCAACCAAAATATCATACGTTAACCATATTCAACATGGTTAACCATAGGGAAGCATAAGAAATCATACAAAAAGAATGTTGACTATGGCCAACCATAGTAAATTGTTGGCAACATGGATAACATGGCCACCATTATGAAACATTGTCAACTAGTGTCAGCCATAGTCAACTATATCCTTTCATGTAAAATGATAGTTAGCTATAGCCAGCCATGATTAATCATATTTATGCATAGTCTACATGGTCAAATCGGGTCAACCATAGTCTATGTTGGTTCACCATAATCAATTACGGTCATACATAGGAAAATATGGTCAAACATGGTTACCCATGGTCAACAGTAGTAAACCATAATTTGAAAAGTTCAAGCATATATAATGATGATCAACATGAGAATAATGGTCATCCTCATTATATGTTATCGCTGACGATTAACTATATTCAATATACCATTTCGTGGGAAACTAAAATCAACCTAAGTCAACTATGATTAAACATGGTTGTACATAGTTTAAGTGTTGAAATAATTGTTAAAATTGGACAATCATAATTATCATAGTTAAATATGGTCAACCATCTTCAACCAGGGTTATACATAGTTAGCCTACTCTATAAATTGATGTAGATATTCCAATAGAATAGTTTTTCACAACAACTCTAATAAAATGTTGAAATCTTAATATGAAGGTTATTTTCCTTAGATACTATATTTCCTAATTACTAATTTATGCTTAAATGAATGAAATAGTTGGGATATAAAAAATTAATAAAAAAGTGACATTTACCATCCAAAAATAAACACAATAATTAGCTTTGGAAACACATAGGGGAGAAAACCTATCAAGAATGTGAGACCACACTTCTCTCTTTTATATAGTATGAAAATATGCCAATATAAAGTGAAAGGTATTATTTTTGAAGTTATCTAAGACCTATGGCCTATAAGGTTACTTTATAATCTTGTCCCCCCCTATTTCTTTCTCTAACTTCCCACTCCTAGTGGCTCTATTCAACTACGGAACAAATACAATGATATAAAATGAAACCCCTTCTCCTTCTAGTAGTCTAATGTGTGTCTAATAACAATTTGGAGGTAAATTGTTTATTTCCTCAATTCTTAATTATAGTTACAATTTTGGAACTTCTCGAATCTTCTTGAAGGCCCACATGTGTCTATCCCCATATGCATGACTAATAGGGGCTAACATGGCATCCTCTTGTGCCATCATAGTCAACATATTCAACAATTGTCAATAAAATATAACCATAGCCACCAATGGTCAACCAACTTCAACCATAGTCAACCATAAACAACCATGCTTACCCATTCTCTACATGGTTAATAGGAGAAACATAACTAACTATATTCAACTATAATCAATGAAATGAATCATTGTCAACAATGGTTAACCATTTTTAACTATAGTCAAACATATTATTCTCTAATATTTCATAACCATCTATACTCAATCATGGTCAATTAAAGTTTAAATGATTTAGCATGCTCAACCATGGTTGACCTAGCTTACATTAGTCCACTACACCTAAATGTGGATCACGATGGTTAGGCATATTTAACCATGGTCACCCATAGGAAATAATATTTATTAGACTCCTCATGCCTTTATCTATTTATCCTAAAATCCATAACATCCCCATAGTGGATGATTTCTTGACTCAAACCAAAGATATTTGAGGGGAAAGTTGAGCTAGAGTTAGAATAACCAAAATTATTCTGGGCACATAAGGTAAATCTTCTATTTTTCAGAAATCAAGTAAGATGTTTAGCCACACATTCTAGGAATTATCAATTAAATTCCCTTTGAAACATAATCAAGTATATTAAAATCCCAAAGAAATAACTTGAATTAAGACATAACTCCTACCCTTTAAATTGAGTTAGTTTTAAGGTCTTCCTAAAATCACCGTGAATACAATTACAAATTTATGCCATATTCCAACTTTGCCAATCAGAAGCGATAAAACCAAGTTCAAAAGATCATGTATAGATATATGTTTAGATGGAAATGGAGTGGGATCATGTCCTTGTATACCTCTTATAATAAGATTTTTTTTCAGAGGAAAATAATGTTGAATTTCTATTAGAGAAATATAAGATCTAGTACATTGTTCAAAAATGTCATCCAAAAATTTCCATCTTGTGTAATGAAATATACCCAAGAGCATCAAACAAGAACAACTTGTAAAATAACAAAAACCAGTAAATAAAAACAACATCTAGCAAAGTGGCCAAAGTTCAATATATAGGCCAGTGCTCTACCTAGAACAAAAAATCTCCAAAACATTTGATATCAAAAAAGAATATGAGAGGCTTGTCATTTAAGGTAATATTAGTGTGCCCACCTCCCTGATGGTGCCCTCCACAATTAATATGAAATTCATAAAACCAAAGGTACCCCTAAGGCCTTCCTTCAACATCACATCTTCTTCCTTGTTTACCTCCCTATAAATGTGAGAAATTGATCTAATATTGATGTTTCACCTAAGGAGCCTGATCCTCTCAATCCATCCAAAAAGGGAGGGAGGTTCAAATTTGGTAAGACCCTAGATGCCCAGAATGACAGATCTGGAGTCCCCAGATACATGAAAATGATCAATCTTTCTCTCCTTCATGAGCCACAGTAAGACCCACAAAGAAAATATCTCTACGCTTGTGTTTATGCCAACTCCTCAATTCTAGAATATCTCATACTGAGAGCCCTCATTTAGTCTCAGGATTACGCCACACCTGCATATGTCTAGTTGAGCCACCCCATTGAAAAATACCACAAGTAAAAGGATATCATGGGGATTATTGTGATATGGAGTTTCTATGACCTTATCATGATCCTTCGAATAGGTGGACATCCAACCAAGAATCCTTTGACATATAATACTTTTATTGCTCGGCCTGTCCTCAAATATGTACTTTTTTCACAGATTCCATATTTCCCAAATAATTTATAATGGAATCTCCTTATAGTTCCCACATTCAATAGACAATTGGTCAATACATTTCTCCATATTGTGCGACCTTCTATCAAGGATCATTAGAATGAGAGAAATGTGCTCCCAGATCTGTTGAGTAATGGGGCATAGAAAGAAAATGTGCAACCCAGATTCTGAGCTTTCTCTGCACAGAGTGCACATTCTCGGATCCATATGTCCCTTCTTTTGTAGGTTGTCCCACGTCAAGGATTTTGTTCCTCCATACCAACCATGCAAATAAGATGATTTTGAGTGGGATTTGCCACTTCCAAATTTTATAAAACCAAGTTGTGTTATGAAGATATAGTTCTTGTCTTATATAGAATTGGTATGCATCTGCCATAATGATCAGACTATTAAGTAGCCTACCTCCCCATATGCAGCGGTCACCATTGTTTTTATGACATAGGCCAACCAATTGAATTTGTCTAAGATACTCCTGCAATTCCTCCACACCTTGTCCAGTCAAACCAATGTCCTTTTCTAAACACCAGATAGTACAGCTTGCCAAACATTGTTTGATGGCATGATATAGGAAGAAATAACCTTTGGATTGTACAAACTGTAAAGTATGAAGACTTAGAAAATTATCCCCTACAACTCCAAATATATTGTCTGTACCAATTAGAATCTTGTGGTCGCTCCCAAACTCCCATGTCATCCACAGGCACCACCAGGGAAGGATTTTGATAAAACTCCTCCAAATTAGTGACCCTTGAGTCCTAAGGGATGTCATATTTCTAAATATAAGTTCAGTGTCATGGCTCCTTAGATAATTGTCATTAATAATATCCCGCGGGACCCCCCTTCACTTCAGTACCCTATAGAAAGATTTAGTTAACAATGCAATACCAAATATCCTCTGATCTAGTAAACCTCACCCTCTGAATTCCTTAGGGAAGGTCAATCTACCACAATTGCATAGATGAAATTTAATGACAGTACCTATGCTTCTCCAAAGAAATTGAGAAATGATAGTGTTTATCTTTGCGAGAATGCTCGAAGGAATCTAGTATAGGTGAGCCCAATAAACATATAGTTGTTGAATAACTGCCTGTATGAGCATGTATCTACCCCCCAAAGTGAGCCATCTATGTGTCCAATTGTTAAGCCTTTTCTTATATCTATCAGCCATCCATTGCCAATCATAGTTTTTATAATTATTGGGCTTAAGTATAAAACCCAAGTAGTTGATGTCATACTCTAGGGGTGCAATCCTAATGCAAAAAATGCTTGTAATGAATTCTATTTCCACCCTATCACTAGAAGAGTAATAATGGATAGATTTTATACCATTATCAAGTAACCGAGAGCCCACTCCATATCTGAGAAACATGTAGTGTAAATAGGACCACTGTGCTCTAGAAATGACACCAAAAGTTAGGATATCATCAACAAAAAAAATGTTGGGTGTGGAACCTGATTATATTCTATACTCAAAGGTATCGCCACATAGGACCCCAGCTCGAAATGGGGGCGACAACGCCGCTCGTAAAATTTTCGCTGCAGGGGGGTTCCAGGGGGGGGGCGGCTGCGACCTTTGGGAGCCCCCCCCTAGCGGGGGGTTTTGGGGGCAGCGCCCCCGAAGCTAAAAACAGCTGTAAAATTGCCTTGTAAAAGTATAGTAATTTCTAGTCAATCTGGGCCGTTGATTAGGCGGATGATCTGATGGTAGAACTTATGTTTAGTTTAGGGTTTTTTGCCCTAGAAGGAAACCCCTCTCTTTGTATGAGGGTATTGTATTTGAGGCTGTGTGATAGATGTGCATTCTGTGAGTGAGAAACGGAGAGGTGAGACTGTGAGAGAAAACAGAGGATATTACAGCGGATTTGCTGTAGGTTGTGTCTCTTCATTTTGCTGGATAATAAAAAGGAAGGACTGGCTGTTCGGGGTGGACGTAGCCCAAACTGGGTGAACCACGTATATCTGTGTCTCTCTTGTTTTGTGCGTTTTCTGTGTTTATATCTATGCAATATTTTATGTGTTCCATTGCTCCGTAATATATAATTTTCTAACAAAAAAGGTGTGTGATGTTAACTTCCCTTGATATAGCCAAACCCTAAAATAGACTGTGAACCCTCGCACTAGAGATATGCAGGCCCAAACCATCCATTACCAGAATAAACAGTAGAGGGGAGAGGGAGAACCCTGGTCAAAGACATCTACCAACATAGAAAAAAGGAGTGGGATAACCATTAATAATAACCACATAACAAACATAAGTAATACAGGACATAATCCATTCAATATTGTGAGACCGAAGTCCAATCATGTGCAGAATAAGGCGCATATAGGACCAATCCACACAGTCATCGGACTTATGGAGACCGATCTTCATAATCACGACCTTATTTTTACGAGTATGGATAGTATGGATGCATTCTTAAGCAGTTGTTGTAGTGTCATTTATGAGGTGATTCTGAAGAAAACTAATATGTTCCCTTGAAATGTACGTTGATAAAACCCCTTTGATGTATCTTGCAATAACCTTTGATATCAATTTGTAAAGAATGTTGCAAAGTGAAATTGGTCTGAAGTCCCCAAAATTCCTCGGAGTCGAGTTCTTAGGGATGAGAGCCAAGAAAGTAGAGTTAATTTATAGGCAGCAGAGGCTCTACCTATGACAGAGGAGTTCACTTTAAAAGCTGATTTGGAGAAGTTTTCTGTTTTATCATTATAAACCCATAGAGGCTCATTTAAAACTTAGAATGTATCTATTTTCTTAAAAAAGAGAGGAAATTAGCAAAAATAGATTCATTTCACTTGGAATGCATATATACCTAGTTATATTAGAATTTTCCCCTTTGATTAGAATTCTATTTTTGAAAAAGTTTAAGTATTTCTATACTTTTCAGAGATAACTGTTTCTTCCAGCGAATCGCCAATTGTTGTGCTCCACAACAACCCCCCACTTCATAACATTTTATTTACAAAATTATTATATGAAATGGGTCCCTTTAGAAGTCAATTGGTATCAATATTGCATTATTTGTAAAAGGTCCGCAAACCGAATGAAGGCATTATATAAAACCTTTTGAAAAACCCATATTGAATCAAATATAACAATCTTTTATCATTGCGATAAAGCGATCGTATATCGCAATGACATAGAAGACGCAAATAAGTGACATATGGGATCCCGCCGATGCGATATCGCTATCGGCTATCGGCAAAACTCCATGCACATCATAAAGCACCCCATGCCATTAGTCCCGACGCGATGCGCAATCGGCAATCGACGATACTTTATATGCAGGATAAGCACCTTAAGTCATTCACCCCATTCCGATGCAATTTCGCAATCGGCAATCGGCAATATCCCATGTATAATAATAAGGCGCCTAGATTCTACCCCCGATGCAATGCGATTTCGCTATCGACGGTCGGGGGAATACTATCCATATGTTTATATAACACCTATTCTCCCGATGCGATGCGATATCGCTATCGGTGATCGGCGTTTCAAAATTGCCAACATAAGGATTTAAAGTGTTCCCGATGCCCGATTGCGATATAGCGCGGATTTCAAAAAAGCCGTTAAATGGGGGATATTATGATACATTCGTATTTAAAAGTTTGATCTCTTAAATAATCCATCACCTGCACTCAACTGCAAAAATATCCATAGCACGCTTAAGCGAGTCATTCATCCGAATAATGGTGTAATGAGCATTTAAGGGGTGGCAGGCCTTAAACGGCCATTTAATGTATCTGTAAGATCTTCCCATGGATTGGATCCGCAACCATTTTTAAAAGTTAATCTCTCAGCACGCTTTGATTGATATATCTTTCCCGTATTAGATTTTCATTAGCACATCTCTGTGTTACGTTTATTTTCGCCGCTGTGTAGAATTCATCCATAGAAGGAAGCTCAAACAAGATGAGGAAGAAATCTAAGAAGACTGCAGGCGCTTCCACTACACCAGCTACAGGACAAGCTCTTGTGGACAAGAAGAAGGGCTTAATATCTGATACTACATGCACGGGTCTCACATGAGTTACTTGGCGAGGCACTTACAACCTAATTGAAGCCGAAGAACCAGAAAAGACAGTAACAGACGCTACTGCGGATCCTACTCGGAAGTCTGAATGTACTCTCAAGGATTTAGCCAACTCTTTCCTTCACAGAATAGCGGCCAGGGAGCAAATTCTCCCATACACAGATGTAGTGCAGTGGGCGATTCAAGAAATCCCAATCTTAGATAGAACTTTCAGCACTAGAGATGGAAGAATCTTTGGATCCTTCAGGGCGGATGATCTAAGGCAAATGTATCATTTGCCCGAGCCGGAGAAGATATATAACAAAGCGTTCCTGGAGAAGTTTGCAAGCGAAAATGAAGTTGAATCCGAACCCATCCGGGATTGGAGACAAAATCCAGCCAAATACATACACGAATCTTTCGGTAAGTACTCGGTTGATTCTCTGGCTTCTCCTTATTGCTATGCGGGAATAATGATGTGTAGATTATGGGGATTGCATGACTCTGCTAATTTTACCATAGAGATGGTTCCTCTAATGGAGGCAGCAGTAAACAGTATAATTATGGATTGGGCCACCATCCTTTCTGACAAATTAGCACAAGCTGTGCGTGATTTTAGAAATCAGATTGTCGTCACTGAAAGGAAAATTCCCCCATTCTATTACAGTGCATATATCTTAGATACACTATGTTTCAATTCTGAATTTCCCGTGCTCGGCTGGAGGTGGACGCCACAAGATCCCATGGCTATCCACATATACCATCAAAAACTATGGAAGTCCTCTTACAAGCACCATCTGTACCAAATCTGCAATGGCTTTATGGTGCCTATTCATTATTCTATTTTTGACAAACCCATTCCCAAGATTTCCTATCAAGCTTCGTTTGATATAACAGCGGTAGCGAGTTGGTTTGGAGAGGAGAGATTTACCTACATAAGAGTTTTCGGTAGCCAAGCCGACCCACATGTTCTCCCTTTGTATATACTAGATAAATTGCTAGCAAGAGAAATCTCTTATCAGATTATGGCCGAGAGTGTTACACAGACTCTCAAGAAAGAAAAGAAGAGGGGCTGGCCCTCTTTTCCCTTGAGGTGTGGTGTCTATACTCTGCATGATCTCAAACATGCAGAAAAGGAAGCCACAAAGCTTCAATCCTTAACTGTGGCGACTATCCCAAACAGGCCATATGATCCAAGCAAAGTTGCCTACAATGCACTAGAACAGGCCAAATTGACAAAATTTGAGCACAAAGAAGATATGTTTGACGACCTATTCGTTGCAACCGAAACAATAGGTCAGGCTAAAGAACTCGCTCGAATGAAATATAATGATGAAGGGCTAACTGAGTTTAATAAGCTTAGAGAACAGAGGTTGCAAACTCTGCCTCTAGATTTACTAGCAACAACCCTGGCGACATCATCAAGCGAGCCTATTCGGCAACAGTCAAAGGAACCTCCGGTTGTGACAAAGGATCATAAAAAGGAACAGGAGGAAAGGCAGAGAAAAGAAAAAGAAGAAAGGCAGAAGAGAGCACAAGAAGAGCAACAAAAGAAAGAGCAAGAGGAAAGGCAAAAGAAAGAACAAGAGGAACAACAGAGAAGAGAGCAGGAAAAAGTGCGGAAGGAGTCCCAAGCTGAAAAGGAAAAACAAACCACCACTAATGTCAATATAGATACTACTATTGACCCTAATCTGCTTCAAGAGTGGAAGCAATTTGACTCTATCATCAGTGGGTTGGAATGTTCCAAGGATACAGACACTTCCAAGGCAAACGATATACAGAACATCACTTCACCTCAGGTTCTAAGTGGAACCAGCGGCCCACCCATTTCCAAGGATGTTGAGATAATACCAAAAGACCCCTCCGACCAAATCATTCTCCAGGTAGAAGATATTCCTCCCCTGGATGTTTTCTACAGCCCGAGACATAAGGCAGTGGTAAAAAGACAAAGGAAAAGGAGGAAGATTGATCAACCTCCCCTTTTTCCAGAACAAACTGTAACGGGTAGCGTGGTTTGGAAGGAGGAATTCGACCCCTCCGATGACCTAACAAAACTGTCACAGTATGCGGGAGCCTATTCGGCAGCGACAATCGACAAGGCATCGGAGGTAAGTCTTCTACTAAAGACTAAGGACCAACAAATTTTCGCATTACAAGCAGAGTTGGCTGAATCAAAGCAGAAGGCAGAGCAGGCGGAGCAGCAGTTGTCGACACAACAACAAGTGAATAGCCAATTAACTCAGCAACTGCAGGCAGAAAAGCAAAGGTTCGACCAAAGCGTGATCCAGAAACAGAAGGAATTATCGGAGGCATTGGCACAATTAAGGGCAGCAAACGAGCAAATGATGAAAACAAAAGATGAGCAAATCGCTCAATTGTCATCGCAGCTCGAAAAGATAAAGGGCACTCAACAGGTGGGTGAATTCAGAGCAGAAGCAGCGCAAATAAACACTGCATTAATATCCCAAATTAGGCTCCTGTGTCAACAAATCGCTCAGGCAGAGCCATTGTGTGAGCTAACGACATCCATAAATCAGCAGGTAGAGAAGGCCAGGAATGAGTTAGACCAAGCCGAAGAGATCATAACCGCATATCTTGACTGGCAAGATTCTGATCAAGGAAGAGAAGCAAATTTGCCTAGGATTTCAGAAACATATAAATACATACTTTTCACAGAATGGCACACTCAAGTGATGAAAGCGGAGAGGGCTGCTTCAAGATGTAAATCAACTTCCAGCAATCTAGTTGATCTAGTTAACAACACTCTCTACTTAGCAAATATGATATCCCAATGTATGCCAGGAAAGATGACAACAACAAACACATTGGAACAATCATGCTATCCTGATTTAGAGGAAAAGGGGAGATTAATCACTGGGATTAATAGTTTAAATACGGAAGCATATTGGCTCTTCCTGGTAAAGCCGCATACACAGAGAGCCGCCCGTAAGTGCCTAACAGATGCGATCGGGTGTATAATTCTCGAATTCAGGATGCCACCTATGCTGCCCAGCTCAGTTCGCGCCTCAACAAACCTCCTGAAGTAGAGCCAATGCTTGCGATAAGTCAGCTCAGGTTTAAAGGCAAGTAGCCTACCTGATGAATCATGCGGCCGATTGCCAGATAGCTGAGAAAAATAGGATCAAAATTTATTGATACCGATTTAGTTGCATTTCAGTTTAATAGATATTTAGATTAATTTAGTATTTATAGACCCTTTCATTGTTTTGGAAAGGGTCGTAAAGTTTTGTACCAGACTTAAAGACTGAAGTTTGCACTATTGTGCTTCAGTCAATATTCTTTTATGAAACTGGACCAGTTTTTCTTAATTCAACAAGGAGGCTTTTTATGCAATTGTGCACTATTGTCATTGTTGTGAATGTTTCTGCGTTGAAGAAAGAATTACAAGTAGCGATTGATATCGGGAGTGTCAAAGCGGCTCATATGGTATTTCTATCTATGTCTGAATTCATTCCTGTTATGTAAATTGTTATTTGATTATCCTTGCTATTGTTGATTATATGCATGCGTTGTAACAGCAGATCTACATTCATACCACTATTGGATGTTTTATGATATGCTTTCCTTTTAATCATGTATATGTCAATAATATAAATGATGAGTGTGGTAATATCACATTAATCGCTGGGCTTAACTATTTAGGCACAGTAATCTTAAATGAATTAATATCTATGTCTGATCGATGGAGTCATCTATATGCCTGTCTTTAGACACAGACCATTAAACGTTGTACTTTAAAGTTCAATAGATTCCCGGGATAGGCCATAGTTCTTTTATTCTTGTCAATAGTTTTAGTTATTCGCCCATCGCTAGTTTAGTTTTATAAATCATCCATTCATCCCGTTTATCTACTTTTGGGAAACTAGTCCCATTATCCCCAGTCAGAGCCACTATTCCAAACGGAAAAGGAGCTGTACTAAGGTCCGGACCAGGTGGTTATCCCCGATGTTGTTGTAGCGATTTTCGAGGCATCAACATTTTTGGCGCTAGAAGGAGGGCCATCAACTGTGAATGGCACATAAGCCAAAACCTATAAGCCATTCTAAGAGTAATCCTCCCTCCGAATCTCCTCGGTCTTCCTATTTGCATACTGGTTCGCCAGTACCCAAACAAGAAGAAGAAGAATCAACTACCACTGCTCAAACCCATCATACTCCAGAACAATTAAGTCTTGAATCACCTGAAGTCCAATCTCTTATCCACAAACTTCAGAGCTTCTCGATTTCACCACAGAAATCTGAGGTATCACAAAGCAGTGCGACTTCGCAGTTCAATTTACCTCACCCTCTCACTAGACTTCAGAGCGAAAAGCTCGGTATTGAACCCACCGAGTTCCCTTTACCCAAAAGGAAAAAGGCGAAGAAAAATACTGAAGGATCTGATAGTGAAGAGCTTTCATCCACATCCTCCATTACATCTTCCCCTCTGCAAAGTCAACCATCCACTCCTTCATTACATATTGTTGTTCACCAGGGATTAGAAGCTTCAACATCCCAACCTGTCCACTCCTCAGTATTATTTCCTTCCCATACATCTAGAATTCCAACAGTAGTATCAACCACTGTTGCTATTACAATGGCAGATCCATGGACCAGACCTGGTCCAGTCAACATGCCTGTGCCATTGCATCCATTACCAGATTATCCTGAAAAATGGCTACCCAAGTTTAATCCAGATGATGGAACCCAAGCTGAGGAACACATCAATAATTTCATGTTAGTAATCAACTTGAAAGGAGTAACAGAACAAGATGTTGTTGTTAGACTCTTCCCTTACACCTTGCAAGGATCAGCAGGATCCTGGTATTTTTCTTTACCCTCTAGTTCCATTACCAGTTGGAACACTTGCCAAGAGCAGTTTCTTACCAAATATGGAGATGATAGGTCTTTGGCTACTTTAATAAATGATCTCTCCAATCTGAGAATAGAACATAGGGAACCAATTAAGGAATTTAATGCACGCTTCAATAAACTCCTAAATAAAATCCCTACAGCATCCAAACCAAGCGAACAAATTCGGAGCGAATGGTATATAACAGCTTTGCCTGCCAATATAGCCATCTTTGTAGATAGAGCAGGGAAACCTACCTTAGCCGAAAATATGAAAGAAGCGCTTGCTGTGGAAAAACGCATCAATGCCCTGGAAAAGAAAGCTGCCCTGGAAGATAGAAAAGCCAAAAAAGTCTCTTTCAAAGATGACTCAAAGAAGAAGACCCCAAAAGACCCATATGACATGGAAGGTTTGCAAAAGGTATTAAAAACGTTATCAAATGAAATGGTCGAAATAAAGAAACAAGTGGCCGAAACCTCAACCAAAAGACCCTTTAGAACTTTTAAGAGAAATGAGTCAAAGCCCCCAAATGTCATATCTAATGCAGACTCAGAACAAGAAGAAGAAGAGGAAGAGGAAACAATCGCACCGACTGATGATGAAGAAGAAGTAGTAGAATGTCATGGAATGTGGGATTTTATACTCCCCAACTCCGATACTGATAATGAAGAAGAGGGCTTCCCAGTTACTACTAGGAGCAAAAGTACTTCTGAACCTGTTCAGGTATCATCAAAGAAGAGGAGTGCAGGTGCCACTACAACCAAAGAAAAAACACCTGCAAAGAAACCACCTGCAGCAGTTCCCCAAAACCAGCCTTCAACCTCTAATACTCCTTCAACATCCAAAACATTAGTGGTATCCGATTCAATGGAATATAATATTGTTGATGACATGAAGAAAACTAAAGCAAACATTACTATGTTTGAGGTTAGTAAATTAAAGCATCAGCAGAAATTACTTCTTAAGGAACTGAATGTTGTTCCATCTACACCACTCCCCAGTGCAAAAGCCGCTAACGATTCAGGCCAACCTCCTCTAGGTATGGTTGAAGCTACCGATTCAGTTCTAATTGGAGATAGATCAAACTCTCATACTCCACCCTTCCTGCTAACCTATGAGATTTATAACAGAAACCTGCACAACTGTTTAATTGACTCAGGGGCATCATCTAACATAATGCCAGCTTCAGTTTGCTCTAAACTGAACATTGAACCCCAGAAGTCTGCTATTCATATTGTACAGTTGGACAGGACCAAAGTGCAGGTTGTGAGAGAAATTAATTCCGTAACTATCAGGTTGTCTGCTGATCCCAGAGTAGTACAAAGGATTGACATCCTAATAGCCGATATACCCGAATTTTACGGTTTAATTCTGAGTAGGGATTGGTTCGAAAAATTGCATGGGTACATTTCCACTGATTGGTCACATATGTGGCTTCCCTACGAGGGAAAGCCAAACCAAATAAGGATCGATCGAGAGAAACATATGACCCACACAGTTACTGAATTTGATCAAGAAAACCAACCCGTAGCATTCAACAATAACATTTTGGGGAATTATTCGTCAGAGTCATTCTTTGGCAACTTTGTTGCCCAACCATCTCCTTTTTCAGTCAATCATTTTACATCTCAGATTGAGAATTTTTCACAAACTGATAGGTCTAGATGTTTCAATGATGATGAGAAAACTGTAAATACATTTGTTAATACTTCTTTATTTTGGTCTTTATATTTTGATGGCTCCAAGTCTAGCGAGGGCTCAGGAGCAGGTTTCATTTTGGTTAGTCCACAGGGAGAAAAGACAATGCTGTCCTGTAGGCTGGAATTTGAATGCACTAACAATACAGCCGAATATGAAGCCTTAGTCCAGGGATTGTATAAAGCGATCGGTCTTAAAGTGCAATATTTGAAAGTATTCGGCGATTCTGAAATTATTGTTAAATAGGTGAGGAATGCAATTCATTGTCTTTCGAATCACCTCAAGCACTATCAATCGCTAGTACAATAACTTACTTCGCACTTTTCCGCGTTCAACATTTCCTCCATCCCCAGGTCTCAAAACTCGGCAGCCGATCTCCTAGCCAATGTAGCTTCCAAGCTTCTACCTTCTGAAGACTACAGCCTAGATAGATTTTCCATAGAATTGCTTTTTAGGCCTTCAATTCCTGATAATGTCACTAATTGGAGAGTATTCAACCATGATGATGATATTTTACAATTTCTAACTTCTGAAAAGTCCTATGACGATCAAATTATTGAGGAAAATGACCATGATCTACAAATGAAAGAAACACCTCAGGAAAATTCAATTCCTAAGCCAGTGGTAAAGCTCGAAGATCTTTATGATATCAAAGACAGGTTTAAACCTGTAATTAATGCAAAGCTCCAAAGTTCTACCCTTAGGTTCGAATTGATAAACCTAGGTACTGAGCATGCTCCTCAAAATATTAATTTAGGATTAGGACTTTCCTTAGAAGAGAAGGAGGCATTCATCAAACTGTTAAGAAAAAATAAACAGGTTTTTGCTTGGAAATATGATGATTTAAAGACTTATGATACATCCATTATCCAGCATACCATTCCTATGCTTCCCGATCAGAAACCGATTCAGCAGAAGTTAAGAAAAATACATCCAAATTTGGAGAGCCAGATAAAATCGGAACTTAACAAACTCTTGAAAGCCAAGATTATCTTTCCTGTCCGACACTCAAACTGGGTCTCTAATATGGTGCCATTCAGAAAGAAAAATGGCGACATTCGAATTTGTATCGATTTCAGAAATTTGAACAAAGCGAGCTTGAAGGACAATTTCCCATTACCTACTATGAAGCAAATACTCCAATCAATAGCAGGCTCTGAATTGATGTCCTTTCTTGATGGTTTTTCAGGATATAACCAAGTTTTGGTTCATCCTGATGACCAGCTTAAAACCACATTCAGAACAAAATGGGGAACGTATGCATATCAGAAAATGCCTTTCAGACTTATAAATGCAGGAGCGACATTCCAAAGAGCTATGGATATAGCTTTTAGAGGGTTGATTAATAGAACAGTAGTCGTCTATCTAGACGATATTACTGTATTCTCTAAGGAGAGGTATAATCATTTGCATGACCTAAATCAAATCTTCCAGCGTTGCAAAAGATATGGTATTTCTCTTAACCCTAAAAAGTCTTTCTTTGCTCTTGATCAAGGAAAACTCTTAGGTTTTATTGTATCCAAAGATGGCATTTATATTGATCCTGATCGGATCAAAGAAATATCTGAAATCCCTTTCCCACACAATAAAAAGTCGATGCAGTCATTTTTAGGCCAGATCAATTTTGTTAAAAGATTTGTTCCAGATTTTTCTCAAATTATTTTGCCACTTCAGACAATGATTAAGAAGAATTCAGTCTTTAAGTGGGGATCAACAGAAAAGGAAGCTTTTGATCTAATCAAGCAAGCAATAATCAATGCCCCAGCTTTAAATACTCCAAATTTTTCTAATCATTTTACATTGTATACCATTGCATCCGACTTGTCTTATGCTGCAGTACTCACGCAACTAAATGATCACAATTTGGAAGCACCCATTTCATTTTTTAGCTCAAATCTTCAGGGTGCTGAATTGAATTACTCCGATGTAGAAAAACAAGCCTTTGCTGTATTTAAAGCAGTCAAGCATTATAGACCCTTCCTTTTGAAAACTCACACAAAAGTTATAGTTCCTTTCCCAGCAGTTAGGCAACTATTAATCCAAAAAGAACTAGGTGAAAAAAGGGCAAATTGGGTCACAGCGCTTCAAGAGTATGACTTAGAAATTAGACCAGCAAAGATTGTTAGGGGCCAAGGTTTTTGCAGGATATTGGCAGGAGCATCCAACATCCCAGAATCAAGCGATACAGAGCAAACTGAAGAAATCAATCAGATAAGTGTTACTGATTCTGAATCTCAATATGCAGATTTAATCTTTTATTTAAAGAATGGATATGCACCTCCGAATCTATCTTACAAGAACAAAAGGGCCATTAGGTTGAAAGCAAAGAATTTTACAATTATTGATGATGTCCTTTTCAAGCAGAATTATGATTCCATCTTATTAAGATGCCTTGAGAAACCTGAAGCCCAAAAGGTTTTGCAGGAGTTACATGATGGACCAGCAGGAGGACATTTTGGAGCAAATACAACAGCTCACAAAATTATTCATGCTGGTTACTATTGGCCTACTCTGTTTAAAGATGCCCACGAGTATGTAAGGAAATGCCTCAATTGCCAAACTTCTAGTGGAAGACAACGTAAATCTGCTTTCCCTCTGCAACCAGTCAACATTGAACAACCATTTGAGCAATGGGGATTGGACATCATTGGGGAGATTACTCCACCATCTTCCAAACAACATAAGTATATCCTTACTGCTACCGATTATTTTACTAAGTGGGTTGAAGCAATCCCTTTAAAGACAGCAAATTCTGAAGCAATCATTGAATTCATAGATCAATTCATCATTACCAGGTTTGGTGTCCCAAATGCTCTTGCTTTTGATAATGCATCTTACTTTTCAGGCAATGCTATGTTTGATTTCGCTATTAAAAGAGGATTTAAATTAAAATATTCTGCTAATTACTATCCCCAGGGTAATGGTTTAGCAGAGTCTACTAATAAAAATCTGATCAAAATCATTAAGCGAACTATCGAACAGAATCATAAAAACTAGCACAAATCTTTAGTGTTTGCATTATGGGCTGATAGGATAACACATAAAGCTTCTATAGGATCTTCTCCGTTCAATCTTGTGTATGGAAAAGAAGCAGTACTACCCACAAATCTTGTTCTTCCTTCTTTAGCCCTAGTGCAGTTCATTGAGGAAAGTCCTTCCTCTTCTATTAAGCTTAGACATGACCAAATTCTAAAATTAGAAGAGGAAAGAGAAAAAGCCAGGGTTATTCATGCTAAACATCAGCAAGTTATTAAGGCAGCTTTTGATTCAGTCTCATTCGGTTCAAAACAATTCCAAGTCGGTGATTTAGTTCTGAAATGGGACAAAGCCCATGAGGATAAGGGTAAACATACCAAGTTCCAGAAGATGTGGCTTGGACCATTTCAGATCTGTGAAAAGATAGGCCATTCGACCTTTGTATTGCAAGACTTATCAGGGTTGAGAGATTCTCTCCCTGTTAATGGCCTTATCTTGAAGAAATTCTTTAATTGAGGAGGTAACCCCTTCTCCTTCTAGTTTGATAGATTTTTGTAGTTTGTAGGATTTGCAGAAAATAACGTTGTAAGGTATCTACTTTTGATAATAGAACTCTTAACCAAAAGGGATAATTTCTAGGAAATTAGGTATCATTGTATTCTGAAACTATAGTTCAAGTTTTGTGAACTCCTTTCAAAGTTTAAAAGTATTGTAAATCATTCTCTATTTTCAAATTCGTCTCAAAAGGTTATGAATATCAAGATAGAAGCCAATCCAACTTCAGCATCTTCAACTCTTACCCTGTCATCCATTAACTCTTAAGGAGAAGATTGTTCATCCCATTCACTAAAGTTTATGATTACTCAGAGTGTAATTCTAAAATATCCGATATTAAAGATAAGAGGTCTTATTGCAAGCCTTCTTACCATGTTCATAGGGACATAGTTTAACTGACATTACCAATACTGCATACCAAAACAGGGTAATGGCTTGAAATTACAAGACAAGGGGTCTCATCACGAGCCAGCTTGTTCAGTTAGACTACTACCAGTGAATGGCATTGTCAACAGCTGGCCACCAAACCAGGACAATGGCTTTTTATCTTATCAACAACAGAAAAGGAAATGAAATACAAAATATGAAAACATGTTTTGAATTCATTCTGTTAATCGCACTCTTAATTGAATGGAACAATGGACAATAACATGGCTAAAAGGTATCCCTGTCGAAACTATAAACGTTTGCTGGCAGCAGAGGCTCTACCTATGACAGAGGAGTTCACTTTAAAAGCTGATTTGGAGAAGTTTTCTGTTTTATCATTATAAACCCATAGAGGCTCATTTAAAACTTAGAATGTATCTATTTTCTTAAAAAAGAGAGGAAATTAGCAAAAATAGATTCATTTCACTTGGAATGCATATATACCTAGTTATATTAGAATTTTCCCCTTTGATTAGAATTCTATTTTTGAAAAAGTTTAAGTATTTCTATACTTTTCAGAGATAATTGTTTCTTCCAGCGAATCGCCAATTGTTGTGCTCCACAACAACCCCCCATTTCATAACATTTTATTTACAAAATTATTATATGAAATGGGTCCCTTTAGAAGTCAATTGGTATCAATATTGCATTATTTGTAAAAGGTCCGCAAACCGAATGAAGGCATTATATAAAACCTTTTGAAAAACCCATATTGAATCAAATATAACAATCTTTTATCATTGCGATAAAGCGATCGCAAGATCGCATATCGCAATGACATAGAAGACGCAAATAAGTGACATATGGGATCCCGTCGATGCGATATCGCTATCGGCTATTGGCAAAACTCCATGCACATCATAAAGCACCCCATGCCATTAGTCCCGACGCGATGCGCAATCGGCAATCAGCGATACTTTATATGCAGGATAAGCACCTTAAGTCATTCACCCCGTTCCGATGCAATTTCGCAATCGGCAATCGGCAATATCCCATGTATAATAATAAGGCGCCTAGATTCTACCCCCGATGCGATGCGATTTCGCTATCGGCGGTCGGGGGTATACTATCCGTATTTTTATATAACACCTATTCTCCCGATGCGATGCGATATCGCTATCGGCGATCGGCGTTTCAAAATTGCCAACATAAGGATTTAAAGTGTTCCCGATGCCCGATTGCGATATAGCGCGGATTTCGAAAAAGCCGTTAAATGGAGGGATATTATGATACATTCGTATTTAAAAGTTTGATCTCTTAAATAATCCATCACCTGCACTCAACTGCAAAAATATCCATAGCACGCTTAAGCGAGTCATTCAGCCGAATAATGGTGTAATGAGCATTTAAGGGGTGGCAGGCCTTAAACGGCCATTTAATGTATCTGTAAGATCTTCCCATGGATTGGATCCACAGCCATTTTTAAAAGTTAATCTCTCAGCACGCTTTGATTGATATATCTTTCCCGTATTAGATTTTCATTAGCACATCTCTGTGTTACGTTTATTTTCGCCGCTGTGCAGAATTCATCCATAGAAGGAAGCTCAAACAAGATGGGGAAGAAATCTAAGAAGACTGCAAGCGCTTCCACTACACCAGCTGCAGGACAAGCTCTCGTGGACAAGAAGAAGGGCTTAATATCTGATACTACATGCAGGGGTCTCACCAGAGTTACTTGGCAAGGCACTTACAACCTAATTGAAGCCGAAGAACCAGAAAAGACAGTAACAGAAGCTACTACGGATCCTACTCGGAAGTCTGAATGTACTCTCAAGGATTTAACCGACTCTTTCCTTCACAGAATAGCGGCCAGGGAGCAAATTCTCCCATACACAGATGTAGTGCGGTGGGCGATTCAAGAAATCCCAATCTTGGATAGAACTTTCAGCACTAGAGATGGAAGAATCTTTGGATCGTTCAGGGCGGATGATCTAAGGCAAATGTATCATTTGCCCGAGCCGGAGAAGATATATAACAAAGCGTTCCTGGAGAAGTTTGCAAGCGAAAATGAAGTTGAATCCGAACCCATCCGGGATTGGAGACAAAATCCAGCCAAACACAAACACGAATCTTCCGGTAAGTACTCGGTTGATTCTCTGGCTTCTCCTTATTGCTATGCGGGAATAATGATGTGTAGATTATGGGGATTGCATGACTCTGCTAATTTTACCATAGAGATGGTTCCTCTAATGGAGGCAGTAGTAAACAGTATAATTATGGATTGGGCCACCATCCTTTCTGACAAATTAGCACAAGCTGTGCGTGATTTTAGAAATCAGACTGTCGTCACTGAAAGGAAAATTCCCCCATTCTATTACAGTGCATATATCTTAGATACACTATGTTTCAATTCTGAATTTCCCGTGCTCGGCTGGAGGTGGATGCCACAAGATCCCACGGCTATCCACATATACCATCAAAAACTATGGAAGTCCTCTTACAAGCACCATCTGTACCAAATCTGCAATGGCTTTATGGTGCCTATTCATTATTCTATTTTTGACAAACCCATTCCCAAGATTTCCTATCAAGCTTCGTTTGATATAACAGTGGTAGCGAGTTGGTTTGGAGAGGAGAGATTTACCTACATAAGAGTTTTCGGTAGCCAAGCCGACCCACATGTTCTCCCTTTGTATATACCAGATAAACTGCTAGCAAGAGAAATCTCTTATCAGATTATGGTCGAGAGTGTTACACAGACTCTCAAGAAAGAAAAGAAGAGGGGTTGGCCCTCTTTTCCCTTGAGGTGTGGTGTCTATACTCTGCATGATCTCAAACATGCAGAAAAGGAAGCCACAAAGCTTCAATCCTTAACTCTGGCGACTATCCCAAACAGGCCATATGATCCAAGCAAAGTTGCCTACAATGCACTAGAACAGGCCAAATTGACAAAATTTGAGCACAAAGAAGATATGTTTGACGACCTATTTGTTGCAGCCGAAACAATAGGTCAGGCTAAAGAACTCGCTCGAATGAAATATAATGATGAAGGGCTGACTGAGTTTAATAAGCTTAGAGAACAGAGGTTGCAAACTCTGCCTCTAGATTTACTAGCAACAACCCTGGCGACATCATCAAGCGAGCCTGTTCGGCAACAGTCAAAGGAACCTCCGGTTGTGACAAAGGATCATAAAAAGGAACAGGAGGAAAGGCAGAGAAAAGAAAAAGAAGAAAGGCAGAAGAGAGCATAGGAAGAGCAACAAAAGAAAGAGCAAGAGGAAAGGCAAAAGAAAGAACAAGAGGAACAGTAGAGAAGAGAGCAGGAAAAAGTGTGGAAGGAGTCCCAAGCTGAAAAGGAAAAACAAACCACCACTGATGTCAATATAGATACTACTATTGACCCTAATCTGCTTCAAGAGTGGAAACAATTTGACTCTATCATCAGTGGGTTGGAATGTTCCAAGGATACAGACACTTCCAAGACAAACGATATACAGGACATCACTTCACCTCAGGTTCTAAGTGGAACCAGCGGCCCACCCATTTCCAAGGATGTTGAGATAATACCAAAAGACCCCTTCGACCAAATCATTCTCCAGGTAGAAGATATTCCTCCCCTGGATGTTTTCTACAGCTCGAGACATAAGGCAGTGGTAAAAAGACAAAGGAAAAGGAGGAAGATTGATCAACCTCCCCTTTTTCCAGAACAAACTGTAACGAGCAGCGTGGTTTGGAAGGAGGAATTCGACCCCTCTGATGACCTAACAAAACTGTCACAGTATGCAGGAGCCTATTCGGCAGCGACAATCGACAAGGCATCGGAGGTAAGTCTTCTACTAAAGACTAAGGACCAACAAATTTTCGCATTACAAGCAGAGTTGGCTGAATCAAAGCAGAAGGCAGAGCAGGCGGAGCAGCATTTTTCGACACAACAACAAGTGAATAGCCAATTAACTCAGTAACTGCAGGCAGAAAAGCAAAGGGTCGACCAAAGCGCGATCCAGAAATAGAAGGAATTATCGGAGGCATTGGCACAATTAAGGGCAGCAAACGAGCAAATGATGAAAACAAAAGATGAGCAAATCGCTCAATTGTCATCGCAGCTCGAAAAGATAAAGGGCGCTCAACAGGTGGGTGAATTCAGAGCAGAAGCAGCGCAAATAAACACTGCATTAATATCCCAAATTAGGCTCCTGTGTCAAAAAATCGCTCAGGCAGAGCCATTGTGTGAGCTAACGACATCCATAAATCAACAGGTATAGAAGGCCAGGAATGAGTTAGACCAAGCCGAAGAGATCATAACCGCATATCTTGACTGGCAAGATTCTGATCAAGGAAGAGAAGCAAATTTGCCTAGGATTTCAGAAACATATAAAGACATACTTTTCACAGAATGGCACACTCAAGTGATGAAAGCGGAGAGGGCTGCTTCAAGATGTAAATCAACTTCCAGCAATCTAGTTGATCTAGTTAACAACACTCTCTACTTAGAAAATATGATATCCCAATGTACGCCAGGAAAGATGACAACAACAAACACATTGGAACAATCATGCTATCCTGATTTAGAGGAAAAGGGGAGAATAATCGCTGGGATTAATAGTTTAACTACGGAAGCATATTGGCTCTTCCTGGTAAAGCCGCATACACAGAGAGCCGCCCTTAAGTGCCTAACAGATGCGATCGGGTGTATAATTCCCGATATTCAGGATGTCACCTATGCCGCCCAGCTCAGTTCGCGCCTCAACAAACCTCCTGAAGTAGAGCCAATGCTTGCGATATGTCAGCTCAGGTTTAAAGGCAAGTAGCCTACCTGATGAATCATGCGGCCGATTGCCAGATAGCTGAGAAAAATAGGATCAAAATTTATTGATACCGATTTAGTTGCATTTCAGTTTAATAGATATTTAGATTAATTTAGTATTTATAGACCCTTTCATTGTTTTGGAAAGGGTCGTAAAGTTTTGTACCAGACTTAAAGACTGAAGTTTGCACTATTGTGCTTCAGTCAATATTCTTTTATGAAACTGGACCAGTTTTTCTTAATTCAACAAGGAGGCTTTTTATGCAATTGTGCACTATTGTCATTGTTGTGAATGTTTCTGCGTTGAAGAAAGAATTACAAGTAGCGATTGATATCGGGAGTGTCAAAGCGGCTCATATGGTATTTCTATCTATGTCTGAATTCATTCCTGTTATGTAAATTGTTATTTGATTATCCTTGCTATTGTTGATTATATGCATGCGTTGTAACAGCAGATCTACATTCATACCACTATTGGATGTTTTATGATATGCTTTCCTTTTGATCATGTATATGTCAATAATATAAATGATGAGTGTGGTAATATCGCATTAATTGCTGGGCTTAACTATTTAGGCACAGTAATCTTAAATGAATTAATATCTATGTCTGATCGATGGAGTCATCTATATGCCTGTCTTTAGACACAGACCATTAAACGCTGCACTTTAAAGTTCAATAGATTCCCGGGATAGGCCATAGTTCTTTTATTCTTGTCAATAGTTTTAGTTATTCGCCCATCGCTAGTTTAGTTTTATAAATCATCCATTCATCCCATTTATCTACTTTTGGGAAACTGGTCCCATTATCCCCAGTCAGAGCCACTATTCCAAACGGAAAAGGAGCTGTACTAAGGTCCGGACCGGGTGGTTATCCCCGATGTTGTTGCAGCGATTTTCGAGGGCTAGAATGGTGATGCCTTGTCTGTATGAGGATGGTCCCAGAATAGAAAAAAAAAAAAATCCCCGAGTGGGAGATCTAAATCAAGAGGGAGATTTGAATCTTTAGGAAAACTTGTAAAGGTGTGCTGGAAATGTGGAAAGGAAGGGCACTTCAAAAAGGACTGTGGATCTAAAGTTCCTAAGAAAGGAAAGGGAAATGATGATGCTCCTTCTCTAGAGGTGAAAACCAGTTCAAATGAAGGTGGGGATGTGTACTTTACTTCTTCAAGTACGCATGTAGATCATGAGGCATGGTTGCTTGAATTAGGTGCATCCTTTCACTTCACTCCCCACTGGGAGTGGTTATTTTATTATGATAAATATGATGGTGGTGATGTCTTCTTGGGGGATGAAAAGAAGGCTAGAATCGTGAATCACAAAAAAGTCAAGTTGAAGTTGCAAGGTGGAAGGATTAGAACACTTTTTGGTGTTCTGCATATTCCTGCATTGGCCAGAAATCTGATTTCTGTAAGCAAGCTGGATGATGCAGGTGTAAAAATAGTGTTCGATAAATATACCTGCAAGATGGCTTGGGGAGCACTGATATTGATGTGGGGAGTTTAGATTGGAACTATGTACAAGCTTCAATGTAGCATAATTATTGATGGCTGCAACAGTTTTGTGGTTCTTGAAAGTGGAGCAGAAAATATAGTGGTCTCTGGAGAAAAGACCATGCTATGGCATCAAAGGCTTGGAAATATTGGAGAGAAGGGCCTTCGAATACTTCATGGTAATGGTATGGTATAAGGTATTTCTAATTTCTCTCTGGATTTTGATTTCTATGAAAATTGTATATATGGGAAGCAAAATTGGGTGAGTTCCTCCTCTGGTGCTAAGAGGGTGAAACATATATTAGAGCTTGTGCATAGTGATGTGTTTGGACCTGTGTCAGTTCCATCATTGGGTAAGTCTATGTACCATGTATCATTTATATATGACTTCTCAAAGAAAACTGGATATATTTCCTCAGGAAGAAATCTGAAGCCTTTGATAGGCTTAAATAATTTAAGGCTCTCGTGGAAAACTAGACAAAGAAGAAGATAACAGTGTTGAGGAAAAATAACGGTGGAGAGTTTTGCAAGAAGGAATTTGAAGAGTTTTGTAAGAAGTGTGGTATAGCAAAGCAGAAGACTACTCCATACACACCTTAGCAAAATGGAGTTGCAGAAATAATGAACAGGACTACATGTTACCTGGTCAACAAATCACCTTCATCAGCGTTGGAGGATAAGTCTCCACAAGAGGCATGGACTGGTAAGAAACCCTCTCTTTCACATTTGAGGGTATTTGGATGTGATGCATATGTACATGTTCCAAAGGAGAAAAGAACCAATTTGGATAGTAAGTTTGAAAGGTGCATCTTTATTGGGTATAAGGATGGTTTAAAAGGTTATAAGCTTTGGAACCCAAAAAAAAGGAAGGTTGTGTACAACCACAATGTGGTGTTTAGAGACGTGAAATATGTTATTAAACATAAAGTCCTACCAAAGGAATCTAAGAAGATAGAGTTTGAGATAAAGGAGGAGGAATCAAACTCTACAATAGAAGAGGAATCAAAAGATGAAGAGCCTCAAACTCCAACCGTGAGAAGATCAATTCGAGAAATAAGGCAGCCAGAAAGGTATATTCTAGTTGCCTTACGTTCAAATTTTGCTTTATCTATTACTGATGATGATCCCATAACTCTCAAGGAAGCAATAGATTCAGAGGATGGAAAACCCTGGAAAGAGGCCATGGTTGATGAAATGACATCTTTGCACAAAAATGAGGCTTGGGATATGGCAGAGTTTCCTGCTGGAAGGAAACCCATTGGAAACAAATGGGTGTTTAAGAAGAATATGAATGCAGCAGGCAAGGTGGAGAAATACAAAGCTTGGTTGGTAGAAAATGGTTATTCCCAGGTGTCGGAAATTTATTTTGGTTATATTTTTTCTCCTGTTATGAAGGTAGCTTCTGTTAGATTACTTTTATCTGTTGCTCCTAGTTTTGATTTTGAGGTAGAACAGATGGATGTGAAGAAAAAATTTCTTCATGGGGATCTAGAAGAAGAGATCTACATCAAGCAACCTGAAGGATTTTCGGTGAAGGGTATGAAAGAAATGGTATGTACATTAAAAAAGTATCTGTATGGGTTAAAACAATCACCAAGGATGTGGTATCAGAAATTTAAAACATATATACGGGGACTTGGCTTCACCAGAAGAAAATCAGATCATTGTGTGTATTTTAAATTAATTGGTGACCATGTTATTTATTTGGTCTTGTATGTGGATGATATGTTGGTGATTGGAAATAAAAAAGAAATTATCCAAGAATTGAAGACCCAATTGTCCTCCAAATTCGACATGAAATATCTTGGTGCTGCAAGCTATATTTTGGGCATGGAAATTAAACAAGATTGGGCAAAAATGAAGCTCTCGTTAAACCAGAGAAAGTATGTCGAGACAATATTGCATATGTTTAATATATAGGATAGTAAACCAGTGAAGGTTCTTATTCCTGTCAGTGTAAAGTTATTTGTTGAACGATGTCCAAAGACACAAGAAGAGGAAGAGGACACGTCCCATTTTCCATACGCAAGTGCAGTCGGTATCTTGACGTATGCAATGGTTTGTACTAGACCAGACATTGCACATGTAGTGGGAGTATTGAGCAGGTTTATGTCAAAACCAGTGAAGGACCATTGGACAAAAGTCAATCGGGTTTTCAGGTATTTGCATGGCACTAGTGATTATGGTCTGTGCTACCAAGGAAGACCAGGATTGGACCAATTTTTGGGCATTCATGGCTTTGTTGATGTAGACTGGGCTAGAGATATGGACTAGAGAAGATCTACAAGTGGGTATGTGTTTAACCTATTTGGAGGTACAGTCAGTTGGATGAGCACGAGACAGTCTATAGTGGCACTTTCAAATACATAGGCACAATACATGGCAACCACTCATGCAAGCAAGGAAGCAATTTGGTTGCAGAGATTGTGTTCAAGTATGGGGTTAGTACATCAAGCCATAAGGATAGACTATGATAGAAAAAGTGAAATTTTCTTGGCAAAGAACCCTGCTTATCATTCAAAGACAAAGCACATTAATGTTCAATATCACTTTGTAAGGGATATGGTTGACGACAAAAAGGTGTTGCTAGAAAAGGTGGACACTTTGAAGAATAATGCAGATGCATTGAAAAAGTTTGTGAGCATTGAGAAGTTCTCTTTGTGTAGAGAAACAATGGGCATTGTAGGGCTGGACCAATGACTAAGCTCTCTTGTGGAAAGAAAACAACAAGTGGGAGATTGTTGGGTGTGTGTTATATTCTTTCCATGACTAGCCCCAGGGGCGGGGGGGCCAACAACCCCCCCTGTTCATTGTGTTGGTTGCAACCGGGGGGTCATAGGGGGGTGTCAGGACCCCCTGTCGGGGGGTTTGAGGGGGGTGGTAGCCCCTCTCTACTTGGTCTAGGGCAACGACCCAAGGAACTTTTTTTGGACCCTATAATAGGTTGGTGAACCTATCTATGGTTTTGTGCATGGTTTTCGCACATGGTTTTCGGCATGATGGTTTTTTGTCTGTGGTATTTTTGTACATCCAGTCAAGGGAACTACATTTATGTTCTAGTCCAGGGTTAATGGATTGAGGTTTATGGATGCTTCGACATGTATATATATGTATTGTAACATTGAAAGGAATATAATGAAAAATCAATCTGGTAGTCCCAGTTTTGGGATCTAGGGTGAAATATTTGTGTATATCAGTTTTATGTTTTATGCTCTAGCCATTGTTTATTGTTTATTTTTAGAATTCGTATTGAGGTAATTTATTGATCCAAAACGGATCCTAAAAACCCTCTAAGTCTTCAAAATAAAAAAGCTATCGCAAAAGGAAAAACCTTACCAAAGGCAAATTACAGAGAGAAAGAGTCTGTGTACTTAGAGAGGCTTGAGGGATTCAAGGAAACTCTTGCTATTTTGTAACTGTTGTGTTTAGACTCAATTTAAGCTCACATTTTGTAGAACTCTGCTCTTGAAGACATAATAGAGAGGTCACCACTGAAGGCTGGACCAGGAGGCATAGCCCAAGAGTTTTGGGTGAACTCCATATTACTTGTTGTGTTATGTGTGTTTGTCTATTATGTTTCTTTAACTGCTTCATTGTCTATGTTATTCGCAATCTTATTGATCCATTACATTAAGTAATATATGAAAATCCATCCACATGAGTCTGTAATACCTTAATATTAGTCTAAGATCTCATTTTTAGATCAAGTGGTATCAGAGCTTTATGTTTGCTAAGGTTAGACAAGCTTGTGTTGGATTCTTGAATGCTAACTAGGTGAAAGATAAAAATAGGAAAAGGAGAACTTATTGAGGCCAATCCAGAAATTGGAAGAGTCTATCCTCGGAGGAAAATGGCAGAAGAAATTCCCTTGGGAGCAGAATCTCAATTCATAGATAGTTTCATGGCCATGCAGGCCATGGTGGAAGAGATGTATCGGAAATTTAAGAAAGGCTGAGGTGAAAGAACTTCAACATCTCAACCAAATAAAGGAGCAGAGGAACCTCTTCTAGATGCCCATCCAGAAGGAAAAGGAAAAGAAGGGAGGCCTTCTCCACCATCTACTCCATCATCACCATCCTCATCATCTTCTTCACATAAAACTAGCCCTGAAAAAAAAAAAAAAAAACTGTTGTGATTAAATTAGATGTGAAATTTGATTTGCCAATTTATGATGGTGACTTAAATGCATAAAAGCTAGATAACTTGATTAGACATATTGATGTATATTGTAGGGTGCAGAACATTAATTCATAAAGGAGAAAGATTCAGCTGGCTAGCCTTCACCTTGGAGGAACTGCCCTAGTGTGGTGGGAAGGCAAGACATAAGCTGATCTGAAGAGACATGGTAAAATTCTTTCTACCTGGAATGAATTTGTTTCTGCCATTAAAAAAAAATTCTATCCACTAGCTTATATGCAGCAAGCAATGATGACTTGGCAAACTCTTCGCCAATTAAAGGGCCAAAATGTACAAAGTTATACCCAGGAATTTAGAAAAAGAGCTTTAACTCTAGACATTTCTGTAGACTCACCTAAAACTTTGTTGAAGTATATAGGTGGTGTGCATAACTATTTGAGGCACACCATTCTCATGTTTAACCCCACTAGCTTAGATGATGTATCAATTTAAGCTACACATCTAGAGGCTATAGGCAAGAATGTGAACCCAGAGATTGGGGGATCATCAAAACCATCTACAAGAAAGAACAAGGAAAAGAAGAAGCAGAAATGGAAGGAGAGGAAGGAAAACGTTGTACATAAAGACAAACCTTCATGCACTCACTGCAAGAAGGATGGACACGATGATGAATGCTGTTGGTCTTTGCATCTGGAGCTGAAACCAAAAAAGTTCGGTGGTAAGAAGAAGAAGACTGTTGCTGTTATTCAGAAAGACTTGGGGTCAGACTCAGGTGATGAAACAACAGTCACAGCCACAGATATAAAAGGTTATCCGCTTTAGAGAATGTAGAGATCAAGAAGTAGGTATAGGAGCTGCTCGATAAAGGGTTCGTAAGACCAAGCACATCACCATATGGATCTCCAATCGTGTTGGTGAGAAAGAAAGATGGTTCGTGGAGGATGTGCATTGATTACAGAGCACTAAATAAAATAACGATCAAGAATCGTTATCCTCTTCCTCGCATTGATGATCTATTAGATCAGCTGAAAGAAGCAGTTTACTTTTCCAAGTTAGACTTGCGTAGTGGCTATCATCAGGTTAGAGTAGCAGAACAAGATGCATGGAAGACTGCTTTCAAAACAAAGCAAGGGTTGTATGAATGGTTGGTTATGCCTTTTGGATTAACTAATGCTCTTACCACTTTCATGAGAGTTATGAGTGATGTACTCAGACCTTTTATTGATGATTTTGTAATTGTATATTTAGATGACATTCTTGTTTTCAGCAAAACATGGGAAGAACATTTGAAGCATGTAAAGCAGACTTTAGATGTTTTGAAAAGAGAAGATATCTATGTGAAATTATCAAAATGTGAATTTGGCAAAACATCTTTAAATTATTTGGGTCATATTGTAAGGGGTGATGAATTGAAGATAGATCCCTCTAAGGTTGAAGTCATTGTGAACTGGCCTAAACCCAAATTTGCTACAGAAGTTAGGAGTTTCCTAGGAGCAGCACAATTTTGGAGAAAGTTCATTGCTAACATTTCCTTGATTGCAGCTTCCTTACATGCTTTAACAGGATTGAACAAGGTGTTTCAGTGGGGAGGAAAATAGCAGAAAGCCTTCGACACCTTGAAATAAAAAATTAGTACAGCACCAGTACTAGCATTGCCAGATCTTCAACGACCCTTTGAGATTGAAACAGATGCCAGTGACTATGCCATGGGAGCAGTGTTGATGCAACACGGTAAACCCATATGTTGTCATTATGAGACATTTACTTCTGCAGTAGTTAATTATCCCACATATGATAAAGAATTGTATGCAAAAAGTGGATACATTACTGTTGTTGGGAAAAGTATCCAATACGGAATGCCCCTATCCCACTCTAAGAGGTGATAGTGCCTTAGCAACAAACAGGTAAACTTATCCGAGTATTCTTCTTTATGAAATGCAAGTGAGGAAGAAGGATCTAACTAACCTGTATCTTCCGCCAGTTTGTCGATCCAAATCACTCCTCTCTTCAGTAGCTCCCAGCTTCTTACTCCTTCACCGGCCTAGCTTCACCGAATTCCTGCAAGATCACAAGAGAGAGAACTACACAAAGATACAGATGTACATTCATAAAAAGCTCAAGATCAGATTAAGCTAAACATGTAAGCATAACAAAACATCATTGGTATACAACATGTAGGAGAAACTCAAATAGTTTATTGATAAGATAATAAAGTCTGAGAGGAGATGCAACCAAGTGAGTTCCGATCCAGCATCTACCTCCCAGCGATGGAATCCCTTCCTCTCCTCCAACAAAGCATAAATCACCCAATGTGCTAATGTCAATCTCAAACCAACAACAATTCTTTGCAAAGTACAAAATTCCAGCCTCCTGAACCTCTGGGTGAGAGATCCATATATAGATGTGAGCAGAGAGGATGAGTCAGCTCATGTTTTGACTTGTGGCTTCTCTCTGTCAGTTCTTGCTTCCACTTGGAGGTTGAGAACCTCTTACTCATCAATAGTCGAATTCATTGAGGCAAGTGTCATTGGAGAAGATTCTGGAAGCTTCCAAGGTCTTTCCACCTCGTTGAATGAACTTGCCATTTGTCATTTCCCGCTCAGTGCACCCTGGTAGTGCTTCTACCTGCGTTGCAGTGCACCTAGCCAGTGTAATCTCTGCATTTCAGTGCAGACAGCTAGTGGAGCCTCTGAATTGATCCTGAATTGACTGTTTCTGAGTGGTTTTTGGTGGAGAACTTCTGGGAGAAGCTGTCTTTGGTTGACCTTGTTCCTCTAGGGGTAGGAACAACTCATTTAGGGACTTTGGATCCCTTGGATTATGGACATTTCATGCTCAATGCTATAAGGCACAAAAATGTCTATAACAGTTGCCCCCTAAAGTATGAGGCCGTTTATCGGGTGAAATGCTTTATTAGGAGGATCCGAAGTTCTTCCAATGCTGGGAGGAGACCTGTAATAAGATACAATACAATACATTATTTTTCATACTGCTTTCATGATCTAGCTGAGGTGGGCATTCCCATGCTCAGCTTTATAAATTCATTTTTCTGTACATAGAACAGACAATCGTCTGAAGGTAGACTGATAATTTTGATGAAATCATCATCCTTTTGGTAGGATGATTATCTGCTGTAATGTTGTACATGTCAATGTCTTTATTTTTCCTGAATACATATCGCAGCCCGGATGGATGAAACTAGATCCGGGGTCTTCAATCTCGTCCGATCTTCACTCTAAGTACAAGTCGATCCATGTGAGAAATGTTCTGAAGTCGAACATGGAAAGACATCGCTTGATTACCGGTCAATGAGGTAAACCGTTAACAAGCGCGAGAGGAATCACCGATAATGATAATGACCCTCAAGGTACTGCAGTACAATTCACGTGGTGTGAATAAAGGACTTGGTGTCGAACACCACGCAAAATCTTTCGGTCGAAGGTCATTGATGTATACCTGTCGCCGGAAGTGAGAAACTTGCCATTGAGGCATGCAAGCTTCAAAGTAATGAAGGGGTTGTTCCTAGATCAACTTCTTGGATAATGAGCTGATGTCGGCAAGAAGCGATCCGTCAAAGGAGGGCCTTAATGTATCCCACATCAATGACACAGAACGGAGCAAATGATTTTGATGGAGGTGAAAACGATCTGATGATATATGATTCAGGGTGGCGGTCATGAAAGGATGAAGGATAATGTATGGTAGTGGATGGGACACGGTTGACTTCTCTGGATGACTTCTCTTGAACATATCGGCGACACTTGTGTGATGGATTGGTAGCATTTACCCCAAAGATGGATGGTATTGGCGAGACCATGGTGATGTGACCGGTGAATGAAACAACCCAACCCGACTCAGGCACGGAGTGGAAGTGTCATGTTCAAGAGCGACTTGCTACCAATAAAGTTCTTTGAGTTTCTTCCCAATTTTTCCCCAGTCATTGCTGACCAGTACCTCTTTATTTTTGTCAAGCTTGAGGAGGATAACATATGCTTGTTCTATAATTTGCCCTTCGGGCAAACCCATCGCTATGTTTTAACGAGCCTAGCGATAGTGAAACTCGTTCTCGTCTAAAGACAAGTTTGTCGCTATTTAATGCTTTTAACGAGTCTAACGACAAAGATAACTCGGTCCTTTTCATTTTTAGAGAGTCTGAAAAGTTACGTAAAGTCAACTCCAAAAGTCCTTTTTCGTCATCTAATCCCTTAAGTCCGAAAAAGTATAAAACAATACAGAAGGGATGAATTTTCGATAGTTTTAACAAGCCGAACAAAACAAGCGCTCGATCTTTTTGTGCAATAATCCCTCAGGTCCAAAAAGATTAAAATCTAGAGGAGGGATAGCACTTCCGGTCGCTTTAACGAGCTAGAAGGCCAAAACTCGGCAACCTTTTCATATTTTACGAGTCAGATGAAAAGAGCTTAAAGAAGACTCGTCTTTTGAGGAACGAGTGATAAAATGGGTTAGCAGCTGATTCCAGGTAAGGGTTGGAATTTTCCAAGCACGACAGTGTCACAAGGATGGCTAGTGAAATCACTCTTCGCAGCTGTTCCTAAAAATGGGTAAACAATCAAATGGAGGTAAATGATCGGCCAATGGAAAAGTGGAGGTGACGGTGCAAACATGACCAAGGCTTTAATGGCTGATAATGTTACATTCACAGTGGTTATTTACCGGAGGGTAGTTCATTTTTTAACGAGCTTAAACGCGGAAAAACACTGCTCAGTCTTATGTTTATTTTTTAACGAGCATGAACTATGTGCTAAAACTGCTCGATCTTATGTTTATTTTTTAACGAGCATGAACTATATGCTAAAACTGCTCGATTATCCAGTCATATGATAAGAATCTCTCATGTAAGATGCCATTTTTTATGGAGCTTGCGCCTTACAAAGCTATGCCCTGTATCCTTTCTTTATGCAAGTGAGGAAACGATTAACCCAAAAAACAGATAAATAACCGCTCTTTGCTTGCACTCCAAAAGGTTTGCATGCCCCCAGGCATAAAGTACGATTTCAAGGTTACCCCTTCTTAGTCCAATAAAACATTTGTTTTACTGGGATAGGCCTACCTCTTTCAAGTTACCCAAAGATTGTTCTATTAATCTTTCAAACAAAACATTTCTTCGGTGGTGTCTACCGAGATAGACAAAGGTGAGTGACAACGAGCGCCAAACACATAATTTTGACAAAAGAATCTTATTCTAGAATAAACCCTCTTCCAAGACGGACGGGGTACAGACTAGTCATATTCTCCTGCGGAAACCTACCCTATACCCAAAGTTTTCCTGCCGAAGCAGACCAGGACGCATGCCCCCTGGGTTCCAGTCATATCCTTCCGAATTACTCGCGCTCATCGGGAGGACGGACCGTGGGTTGAGACATTTCTTGCGTGAAGAGACCATTTAGGGAAGGTATATGACTATTTGCGATGCGTGATCCGGGAAATGAAAGCTGGTCCATGAGCTTGACCACTCTTCCTTCGTGCGGAAAACACATTACTCTAAAGAGTGAGGAGATGATGGCTCCCATGCAATATATATAGTCTCGTCCAAGGAGTAGGTTATAATCCAAGGGTCCTTGAACGACCATCACGTTCATTTGAACGGTCTTCCCTTTCAATGTGATAGGCACATTGGGGACGATCCCTAAAGGTCGACTGGTTCCTTTATCAAAGCCTGTCAGATTTCTCATTTCAGGCAAAAGCGCTGGTGAACCCAGCGCTTTCCAAGCAGTGGAGGAAAGGATACTCATAGATGCCCCTTCATCAATGATGGTGCTAGCCATGACCATTCTGTATATTTGGACGATAATTCTTAATGGTATGCTTGCTGGCAAACGGGGTCTGCCTAGTTGGTTCCTATCGAAGGAGACAACTAGGTTGCTTGGTGGTGGGACCGAGTAAACGACCGGGTGTCGCTCTAACGAACTTCCTTCCTGCGATAAAGGAATGGGGGGGGTGCCCCCGTGCTCGTCGGAGTCTGTGTTGATGAAGAGAATTTGGATGGTGTCATCTTTAGTCTCTTCAGTGACTATATCATTCGAAGATAAATCCTCTGAAGGCAAGTGGTGGGCTCCAGTATTGTAGCAATAATGCTACAACTCCTGGAGCTTCCTTCTCTAATTTTATCAACCCGGTAGTTCGTAACAAACTTGGAAGCGACGGTACTGTATGCACAAGTACTAGCTCTTGTCGCAGCTGTCACTTGGTCAGCTGGCACAAGTCCGCTAGGGCTCAAGCCAACTTCTATATGTTCTCAGAAGAAGCTTTCTAAATGATGAACGAAGGCTATCTCAAAGGAAATTAACCTACTTTGCAAGAATGAACTGAAAGCCAACCAAACATGGAAACCCTAGTAAACCCTAATCTGACTAGCTTAATCCTTATGATGCAATGCTGGGAATGCAACTTCTAGAAATGATGCCATTACTTCTAGTGAGATGAGATGCATGAATTTAAACTACTTCCATTGAAGAGAACATGTTTTTGTATTTTTTCTCAAGTGGGTGGAGTTATTGTGATTGGGCTTCTTACTGGGTCTTGACTGTGCAGGTGTAGTTCAAAGGGAGGAAGGCTTGGGAAAGGTCAGGAGGACTCTGAGAGGTTCCAGGGGATCCCTCACATCATTCCACAGAAGTCCACAACGTTCAAGTGCTTGGCAACCGTGTTTGCAGGCTTCTACAGGATGTCTGCAGGGGATCCTACAGGAAACTCGAGATTTCTACAGGAAGTCTGCTAACTTCTGCAGGATGTCCTACAGTCGGAGTTTTGGGTGATGGAGGAGTGAAGGAGCTGTATGGATGGATGGGTAAGGTGAAAGAGGAGCTTGAGATGGCCTATGGATAGAGAGATGAGGTGGAGAGAGTGTGGATAGAGCTGGTTGGTCGATAGAAGGGTAGAGTAGTGGAAGGTCAAAAAGATTAAGCAACGTGGACAGTAGAAGGGTTGGAAGGAAAATGAGCTGAACAGAGGATGCGTAGGTGGCTTAGGCACGGTTTAGAAGAATAAGAACATGATGAAGTGGTGCTGCGTAGTGTAAATGAAACAAATCACCCTTATCTTGCATGTAAACGAAAGTTCACCAACCTATTCTAACTGTTTTATTAGGAATCAAAGAACAACAATGTAAGTTGAAGGGAATTCGTGCATGATGCTGAACCAAGAGTCATTACTCAAGATATAATCGCATGGACAATTCTTCAATCGAAAACATTACATCAATACTTGCATGCATATGTTAAAACAGTGTTTTTTTGGCAGTTGGCACGGTCTACACTTCCGGTCCCCAAACAGAGGTGAAAGTGAGCATGCATTCAACCTTTTTTGAACTTCAACGTAACTTCAATCTCCCTACGCTAATTCTGAACTACTGAAACAACTGCATTCATGAAACTAACCTGCATAACCAAACCGAAACAGTCAACTCAGCAAACTGTATTTTTCAAGTGCATGTAAAGGAAAGAAATGCAATGATAGAAGAAAGACAAGTAACAATACAAAAAGAAGAGGAGGTCTATTGCTCTCAGGTTGGGCCCTAACCTGAGAGCTATAGCTCCCCTAAGAACTCAGAATCGGATCCAAATCTGTCTGCCTTTTATTAAAAGATCATAATCATGAGTCTAACAAAATGCCAAAATTGGCTTACAAAGAGCAAAAACAGATCTACAGCTCGTAATCCAAAATCTACAACAAAAGTTCAAGAGTCCCATCGAAGGCTACAGCCTCAATATTTATACATGATGAGGGGCAAGTTGGCCTCCTCAATTAGTGGAGCTTGGTTGTCCAACTGAAAGTAAACTGTTGTTCCTGTAGAATCCGTTGGCTGCCTTCTAGCTCGGTGGTGATAGCTGTTGGAGCTCGGAGTTGGGGTGGAGATCACGAGGGAGGTCATTCAAGGCTGTGGACAACCTCCCTATAAACCCGCAATGCCACCTTGGTTGTCTCCTTGTCTTCATTTGCGTGGTCTTTGCTCCATTTAATGCCAAAAAAACCTGAAATCATCATGTATTAGCCACATAGGCATAATGACTGCCCTTCTTCCTACAAATAACACGAATATACTAAGAAATGATGCATAAGTGATAAAAAATGAAGGGTTGAGCAAGGTAAGTAGGCCAAATGAGCCCAAATTGTTACCAAAATTTGGGGCTCATCATCACCCCCCAGCTAAAATATTTGCTCATCCTTGAGCAACTAGTCCAACTCTTCATCATTCATTGCCTTTACTGCTACCCTTACATCCCAAGCCTCTGTAGTAGTGTCCTCCTTGCTGATATGAAACCTAGCCCTTCTGTTTACCTCTTCCCACTGTTCATTATCATCTATCTCTGTGCTGCCTTCCATCAATCCTAGCAGTAGTGGTGGGCTGAGTTTAAGGCCAATCCAGCTGGCCTGGAGGTTTTGCATGGATTTCTTATAGAGGGCTACCCGTACCAGAGCTTCCCTCATCCGAGTTGGGGTATGGTACTCTCGGATTTTCAGACTGTGTGCCAATGTATTCCATCTGCGTGTGCATGCTTGGACAGCGTTGTCTCCTAACAGTCTCTCCATGTCCTCAAAATGAGCTATGGCTTGGGCCTATTTATCCATATAACTTAATGAAGCTTGGGGGTCACTGGACAAATGTTGGTGTGCCGTGATTAGTGCAACTGGATCCCCTGGTTCTGGTCTGATGAGCAATGGCTCGTTCAGCTCTCGGTTCATGATTGCTTTGGCTTCTGCTGCTCTTTTGTCCTCATGGTTCAGCCATGAGGCAAATGCCAATAATTGCATATCTCCCAAGGCCGTATTGGGATCCCATGAAACTTCATTAGGCAGGGCCAGATTATGGAGGTAGAACTCCGCTAATTTGGCCCTATCCTCTGATGAGCTAGTACTGCAAACTTCAGTGAATTGCTGCGGGTCTTGGAGCTGAGAGATACCTCTTTGCGCCAAGGTATTGATCTGGAATTGCAGCCATTGGTCTTTCAAGTACAAGCCATAGGATTTGGCTGGTTGTCTGCATTGGATAGCATCCATGGCCCAACTGGCCATGCAGGCCAATTGTGCATCTTTCTGCTGCAGCTGTTCTCTGAGAGCTTGCACCTCAATTTGTGCTTGTTGTTCTGCTTCCTGTAGAATTGTGGTTGGCTCCCCAAGACCGGTGTTCAGTTCCTTTTTTCCTTGCTGTTCCTCTGTGGTGTCCTTGGAGGATGTACCTGTCCCTGCCCTCAGCTCCTGTAGCTGCAATCTTAGCTTCTGGTTTTCTTCCTGTAGAAACACGCGTTGGCAATTTGCCACGTGTTTGGCCATGGAAAATTCACTTCTGGCCTCCTTGAGATGCTCCTGTAAGGGACCTATGTCCGCCACACCCTTTGACTTGGCTATTTTCATCCACGTGTGTGTACGGACTCTTTCTTCCTCTAATGCAAAAAACAGTGGCACAGTAAATTTCTGAGGTATGATTTTGCCAGCCTCCAAAAAGTTGTAATAGGAACTCAGACTTGGCTGAGGCCTGGGCTCTGGTATATGCTCTTTCTCCAATTCCTTTGGTGGCTCTACTTCACCCTCCCTTGGTGGTGATAAGGGTGCTTCTCCTTCCATTTCCTCAGTTTCTTTAAGCCTGGCTAAGGTTTCCCGTAGAGCATTTTCAGCATCCTGTAGCTGAGCTTTTTCAGTCAATTGTTCTAATCTTTCTTGCCACGTAGTTTTCTTCGGGCTTCCCCTCTCATAGGTGACTGATATCCTCGAGGGGGACCTTTCCTTGGGTGAAGTAGGGGCATCTTCAATGATGATCGGGCTGCTGGAGGGAGGCTGTGGCTTGCCCGTCTTTATTCTCACACTTCTTCGAGCTTTAAAGTATAGAGGGGTCTCCCTCTTTCTCTTCTCCTTTGGCTTAGGAGGTGTGTTGAGGGCGGCCAACATAGCTGCTGCCTCCCTTTCACGAATGTCAGCTTTCTTCTCCTTGGGTTTCACTTTTTCGGGCTTCCTGTAGAAGACCCTTTTTCAGTTAATTTCGGGCTTCCTGTAGAAGACCCTTTTTCAGCAATTTTCGAGCTTCCTGTAGAAGCCGGTTTCGGCTTTCCTGTAGAAGCCGGTTTCAGCTTTCCTGTAGAAACAGGTGTCGCCGCCTTGGTTTGCTTTGCTGCATGAGTTTTGCTTTTTGACTTGGTTGCGGTCGCTGTCGAGGCACTCTTGCTGATGTGGACCTTCTCAGCCTTGTCCACTCAGCCTTGCAACCTTTGCTCTCTTGCTGACAAGATGGGTGTGTCATCTTTCTCCTTGTCATCCTTTTTCTCTTGTTTCTTCTCTTGCTTTTTCTTCTGCTCTGTGGTCGGGGTCTTTTGGCCTTTTTCTTTCTTTACTGCGGCCACTGACTCTTTCTCCTCACTGCTAGAAGAACCGAGCTCTTCGGTTAGCATCTTTATGTCCCCGTCCTTTGTCAAATTTCTGAAGGCTTCCCATGAGAGAGGAACCTTGTATGTGTGGAGCGCATCCTCCACAAGGAGTTTGATCAGTCCATGGTGAGCTACCTGGTTTGGTATGCCTTCTTTCAGCTTGGTTGCACACTCAATCAGAGACTGTAGTAGAAAGTAAGGGAGACTGAGCTTGTTTTCTACAGGTAGCTCCATCTGGTGCCATAATTCAGTGAGTAACCGAAAGTGGTACCTGTATACAATGCTAAAACGGCCTTCGCAGGTGATGTACTTCATAATTTGCAGGCTCACTTCATTCCATGGTGGCAGTAAACTGGTTCTACGAACCCCATTTTTGTCTTCTGAGAATTCCTCCTCTGGTGGAAAGAATTCTTTCTTAGCTTGTTGGCTCAATTTTCTTTCTTCTTTATCCCATGGTAATCCCATTGGGAGCTCTGTAACTCGGCTGATGAATTGTGGGGTGAGTTTGAGGCTCAGACCCCTGAAGGTAACGGTGGCCAAAGTTTTAGATTTCGGCCTCAGAGCTTGCAAAAACTCTTCTGCCACTTCGTCGTCATAGCCCTGCAATTTGTCACAGAAGGATATCCATTGTGCTCGTGTGAAGAGCTCCACCACCTCAGGATTTTCTCTTAACTTCGCTGAATCAGTGGGCTCCCTTCTGATGAACCCACCCGGCATGGTGAAAAACTGTTGCGTTAGCTGGAGGTGGCAAATGGGGAAGAAATTCAGTCTACTGGGACAGAGCGTAGGATTACGCCTCTGTCATGCACATAATTCACACAGCTTACCCCCTGAGAACCTTTAACACAGCCAACTACACTGACATCCTGTAGGACGACAGTTCATGCATGACAGACAACAATTGCAACAATTTTCTACGACCAGATTGTAGATGACGATTCTTCCACCTTCAAAAACCAATTGCATGGAGAGTTCAGGCTTACCTTTTTAATCCGCCACCTTTTGATGCGAAGAACCCGACTTCCTGTAGAAACAGCTTTCCTGTAGGAGCATTGCGCGATTTCCAGGGGATACTGCAGTGGGTCTGCACTCTTGGTGTTGCTTCACAGGCGTTCTGATGGCCAAAGACTCGGAGTATCGAACTGCAGAGGGATCTGGATGATCACTCGAGTCACAAACGGTGAATGATAAATGCATGGGGTGGCAATCTAGCCGATTAGATTTGAATCGGCGGAATCCGTGGTGCGGGGGTGAGCTGTCCCTGCCAGACCGTTGGGCGACGTCACACCATCATTCTTCTGCAAGTTCCCTTACTGCTGCATCATTCCCCACAGATCCGCCGCTGCCATTCTCGTTAGAACTCGTTTCTCCCCGAGTGGACGGTTCTCACGTGTCCACTGCCCATTTTTTCCACGGCCACCATTCACACATCCGGCTCGACCAGCTGACTGGTCGACGTGGCCAATCGATTGACCATACAACCGCTCAACCCATCCATTTCACACTTGCAAACATTTTCAAAGTAAAATTCATGCAATTCTTCAGAAAAAAGGGTCGAGACACTTACCTGTGCGGCTGCAACACGATTGTTCAGGCTTTTGGATGACGAGGAGTGGATTTATTTGCTGCTGGTGGATTTGCACAGGCCCGGAGGTTCATATTCACAGGTCGCTGACGATGGATTTGATGCTTCAGCTGCATGCGCCCGCGTTTTCATTGTATACGGTGTGCACTCTAGCGGGCTTAACTGTTACTGGACTCCTACATGATGTCCTGTAACAGTTTCTTCCTCCTTGGGTGCGTGCTGCACGACGAAGGCAATGGCCCCACGATCACGCTCACAGAGCTCATGGATGGCTGGGATGGATATGGTATGACATCTCAGCGTTTTCTTCATCTCAAAAATTGCTTTTCTCTTGATACTCAATGCTCTGCTTTGACGGTGCAGGTAACTTCGTTGCATGGCGACAGGGATGGTAGAAAGAGGTGACAGCAGTGTATAAGGGTGCCAACAGTAGCTTGCATGCGTCCAAACCGATCCTTGGTCGTTAGATCTCCTCATAAAATGAACTTTGGGCCGTCCCGAACCTCTACAGGAAGCTTCCTGTAGAAATACAAAACTTCCTGTAGAAAGTTTGCGTTTCCTGTAGAAAGTCTGCGCCTTCCTGTAGAAAGTCTGCATCTTCCCGTAGAAGACTCAAGCCGTGATGAAATTGTGCACATACCTTGGAGAAAACGAGTATTCTTGGAGGAGGGGCTGGTGAGGTCTCCTGGCAGCATGATAAGGATCTTTGGCTTTGCATTAAAAGACCTCCTCTCCTTCATAGAACACCTGCAACCTCCATGCATAAACTTGTTGTCCCTATCTTTTTGCTTATTGTCTTCTTTTTTCTTTTCTCTTTTTTCTCTCTTTTTTTTTTTTTTTGAAAGATAACAGGGGCGCCTCAATGAGGTTTTCACCCTTGCCATCTGCCTTAAGCGCCTCAGAGAGGTTTTCACTCAAGGATCTTTTTTAAATCTCTTTTTTTTTTGAAAAGACAATAGGGGCGCCTCAATGAGGTTTTCACCCCTACCACCTGCCTTGGGAGCCTCAGAAAGGTTTTCACCCAAGGATCTTTATTATTTTATTATTATTATTATTATTATTATTATTATTATTTTTAGATCTTTCAGGGTATGCCCAAAGCAGAGGCAGAACCCTTCTCTATGACCAACACTGATTTCTCCATAGTTTTGATGAACTCTTGTCTTGAGAGAGGCTTCCTGTAGATCTTCAAGCGATGCCCATTGAAAAGCATGGGGATGGCTTCTTCATCAATGGTTTGAATAAGAACAGATCCATTGTCATGGCATTTTTCCACTGCATATGGTCCTAGCCATCTGGTTCTCAGCTTCCCCTTGAAATCTTTGTATCTGGAGTCATACAACAAGGCCCAATCTCCCGGCTAGAATTGCTTGTCATGGAGGTGTTGGTCATGCCACACCTTTCTCTGAAGTTGAACCACTTCTGAGTGAAGGAGGGCCTGCATCCGGTGCTCGTCCAGTCCATTCAGCTGCAATAACCTTTCTTGTTGTGCATGGCTGAGATCTAGATCTAGCTGAGCTGCCATCCTCAAAGTGTTGTATTCAAACTCAATGGACAACAAAGATTTCTTCCCATAGACCAGCTCATAAGGTGTGAAGCCGGTGGTGGTCTTCTAGGTGGTGTTGTAAGCCCATGTGGCCTCAACCAGGCGATCTGCCCAATCTTTCCTACTGCTGCTCACCACCTTAGTCAAAATCCCTTCCAATGCTCTGTTGGTGACTTCCACTTGCCCATTTGCTTGTGGATGATAGGGGTGGAAGTCCTATGCTTGATTTTGTGGTGAGCTAGCAGGTCTTCAATCAAGTTGGATGTGAACTGGCTCCCTTGATCAGTGACCAGCTCTCTTGGGTAGCCAAATTTGTAGAAGATGTTCTCTCTTAAGAACTCGGCCACCTTCTCTTCTGTTGCTGCCTTGATTGCTTTAGTCTCTGCCCACTTTGTCAGGTAGTCAGTGCACACAATGATGTAAGACCTTTGCCTTGAAGGAGGGTTGATTGGACCCACAAAATCCATAACCCACTTCTCAAATGGCTCAAGAGTCACTTGAGTTTGGAGAGGCATCTCATCCCTTGGAATCGGTTTCCCCATTCTTTGGCATCGGTCACATTGGCTGATATATCTTCTGACATCTTGATGAAGTGTGGGCCAATAGTAGCCTGCCTGCAGGATTTAGAAGGCAGTCCTCTTTGCTGCAAAATGTCCTCCACAAGGCCCATCATGACAGGTGAGGAGGATATCAAAGACTTCCTCCTCCCTTACAAAACGCCTTAAGATCTGATCAGGGCCAAGCTTGAACAGATTGCCCCCGATCCAAGTAAATGAGGCACTTTTTCTGATGATTCTGCTCTTCTCTCTTGAAGATAGGTGCGGAGGGAACTGTGCTGAAACAAGGTAGTTTGCTATATCAGCAAACCATGGAGAGAGTACTGAGATAGCAAACAGATGTTCATCGGGCATCTGGTCATCCACTGTTCCATCCTCATCTGCAGACAAATCCAATCTAGATAAAAAGTCAGCAACAACATTTTCTTTACCTGGTTTGTCAACAATGGTCAAATCAAACTGCTGCAACAAAAGTAACCATCTAATAATACGAGCATTCACATCTGGTTTATTCATTAAATATCGAATTGCAGCGTGATCCGTATGTACAAAGGTTTGATAGCCAGTAATATAATGTCGGAACTTGCTCAATGCATGGACCACAGCCAAGAATTATTTCTCGGTTACAGTGTAATTCAGTTCGGCTTTGGACAAGTTTTTGCTAACAAAGTAAATGGCATATGAAAGTTTTTGTTCAACTTGTCCTAAAGCTGCCCCTATGGCTTTGTTTGAGGCATCAGTGTGGATGTGGAAAGGTAGGGCCCAGTTTGGACCTCTCAAGATTGGGGCTGACACCAACTTGTCCTTTAATTCATTCAAGGCCCTCTGACAATCGTCAGTCCATTTAAACTCCACATCTTTTGCCAACAGGCCAAACAATGGCGAGGCTAACTTGCTGAAGTCTTTAATGAATCTCCGGTAATACCCTGCTAATCCTAAGAAACTCCGGACATCCCTTACCTTTTGGGGAGGTGGAACCTTCTTGATGAGAGCAATTTTGTTAGGATCCACTTGTAACCCTTGGCAAGAAATGGTATGGCCTAGCACAGTCCCTTCAGTCATCAGGAACTCACATTTTTCAGGACTAAGGGACAGGTTAATCTCAATGCATTTGGTTAGGACCTTTCCTAGATTTGACAATGCTTCCTAGAAGTTGGACCCATAAGGAGTGAAGTCATCCATATAGATTTCCACCGCATCATGGACCAGCTCCGAGAAGATGCTCAAGACAGCTCTCTGGAAGGTAGCAGGAGCATTGCATAGCCCAAAGGGAAGGACTCGGTAGGCAAAGGTACCCCAAGGACAAGTGAAGGTGGTCTTATCTTGGTCTTCCGGGCTGATTTGGATTTGGTTGTACCCGCTAAACCCATCCAGGAAAGAGAACCTCTTTCCTGCCAGTCCATCCAACACTTGATCTATGAAAGGTAGAGGGAAATGGTCTTTCTTGGTAGCTTTGTTCAGTTCTTGGTAGTCCACACAGATTCTCCACTTCCCATTTTTCTTGGGAACCAACACCAGAGGGGACACCCATTCACTATCTGAGATGGGGTAAATGAATCCGGCATCCAGCAGTTTTTGCAATTCTTCCTTGACAATGTCCTTAAGGGCTGGATTCATTCTCCTCTGAGGTTGCCTAACCGGTTTACAATCCTCTTTGATGTATATGTGATGGGTACAGACCGAGGGATGGACTCCTTTCATCTCCTTATAGCTCCAAGCAAAAGCATCTAGGTGACTGGCCAACAGGCTACACAGCTCCTTTTCCAGGGAAGGAGATAGGGAGGAGCTGGTCTTTAACGTTCTCTCAGGGCCAAACTCCACATTCTTGACTCTGGGAGTGACAGGGTTGGTGGCACAAAGGTCCACTAAGGTGCTGGCTTGGGCGTCCTCCACCAATTTCTCTAAGGATAGTGCACTGGAAGGTGGATTCTGGATCAAAGTCTCAATCAAGTCATCCTCGGTTGGGGGTTCTCTTCTAGTGGTATCTAGGGTGCACAAAGGGGCTGAGTACACCTCATCCTCTTCTCCTTCCTCCAACCATAGTGGTAAGTCATGCTCTAAGGAGGGTTGGGCAGGAGGGTATAGGACTAGCTGCTTGGACATAGGACCGTTTTTGATGGTCATGTTTCCTGCACGGCAACTGATGTAAGCATCTGCAGTGGCTAACCAAGGCCTTCCCAAAATAAGAGGATATCCAGTAAGCTTTGCCTTGGGTTGCAGAACCAAGAAATCTGCAGGGTATTCCCAAGAGTCGACAGAGACCAAGACATCCTCCACAATCCCTTCGGGAGTCACGGTGGAGCGATCTGCTAGTTGCAGTACTGTCGAGGTCTTCCTCAAGGAACCCTGAAGATTGAGTTTGAGCATGGTACCCCTGGTCATCACATTAATGGCAACCCCCAAATCAATCAAGGTGTGAGGTATGATGGTGCCATTGATGTGGACATCTACTACAGGACTCCCAGGATCGAGATACTTTGGGCAGATGACTTGTCCTAACATAAGGTCAGACAGTTGTCCTAAGACATTGATGGTTGAAGCATCTCTCTTTCGCCTGCCTGGGTGTTTAAAACACTTTTCCTTAACCAATTTGTTGTATATTGGCACATCCTTGATGGCTTGGAGAAGTGGTATTTTCACACACAACTGCTTGAGCTCTCCCAGAAGCTCATCCTCCTCTCGGTTGGGTTGTGTGGTGGCTGTTAGTCTCTCAGGAAAGGGTGGAATAGCCTTTGGTTCACTTTCCTGTTTGTCCTCCTCGTCCTCTGGGGGAGGAGGTTGGCGATCTGGAAGAGTCTTTCCAGATCGAAGATTGATCTCCTAGATCTCCACAGCATAGGTAGGGCATGATGTTTCCCCAGTGTATACCTGCTGGGCCTGTCTATTGTTGGGGTTCGGGTTCGGTTGAGCAGGCATTTGAGGTTGCCTTGGAGGAGCAGGAGGTAATGGTTGAGGTTGAACTGGTGGTGGAGGCAAAATGGTGGGAGGAGTGTTGTACTGGGGCCTCCACCCCGACTGAGGTGCATTCCACTGAGGCTGTGACTGGGCATGTGAATGATATGAATGAGTAGTGGGTTGAGTAGGGTATTGAGGTGGATAAGACCATGGAGGAGGCATAGACCAGGAAGGATGAGCAGGGGGACCCCAGGAAGGCATAGGAGTCGATTGGTTGGGGCTGTAATAAGCTTGAGGTGCCCCTTGCATTCCCTGCTGGTAAGGTCTAGGTCCTTGTGGCCTCCTTTGGTTGAGGAAATGGAGAGGTTCAGTGGGAGCTTCTGTCCCTTGGTACATAGCTTTAAACCCAGGTAAGGTTGGGCATTGATTTGTGGGATGGTCCTCCTCACAAACGAAGCACACTTCCACTGAATGCAATGGGCATTCGTTCTTAGGGTGTCTCCTTGTACATCTAGGGCAGAAGATAGCCAAGGCCCTCTCAGCTTCTTCCTTCTTCTGCTGGATCCTGAATGTGTCCAGTTGCATGGCAATGGTCTGTCTCACCTCACTCTTAAGATATTCTAATTGGTTTGCAAACTCATGCTTGGAGAAAGGAATACCAGCTGAGAGAGGGTTTCCTCTACCTCGTTTCCGGGCTGCCCTAGAGTGGTTTCTGAACACAGTCTTGATGTCCTCATAAGGCAGCTGGTAAATATCTCCCCCAGCTAACATGTGAAGGGTATCTAAAAGGTCTTCAGGGACTCCTCGGAGTAGGACCAACTTGAGGGATTCAAGGTCAAGTGTGCACCTAGCCCGCTTATAGCTAAGTTGGAACCTCTCCTCATAATCCTCTAAGGACTCATCATTTCCCATGGTCATCCGAAAGATTTCTCCCTTGGTTTCCTTGGACCTACAGTAGTCCCGGTACTTGGTATTGAAAGCTTGCTGCATCTGAGCCCAAGTGGTGATACTATTCCTAGGTAAGCCCATGAACCAGCGTAATGCTGCATCCTTAAGAGTGGAAGGGAAGAGTTTCAACTTCTGCTCATCTTCAGTATAGTCATAGGTTCTACAAAGGACAACAAACTCAAACAGGAAAGTATCAGGATCTTCAGTAGTCAGTCCATGGAAGTGAGGCAGAGCGGAGGGACTAATGTTTTTCATTTTCATATCTCCATTGGTTTCTTGGATGGGGAAGGCACCTTCTATTCTCTCATGCTCTCTTCTATTGTCATCCATAGCTTCAGATGGGATGGTCTCTAATTGTTCTTCTGCTATAGGATCTTCGTATATCTCAAGAGGTTCACCTATAGGTTCTTCTGGATAACTGTCACCGAAGAAGAGAGAAGGGTGACTCAGTGATGTGGTGGGGGTGTTGGGTAGGAATTTGCCTGTTTTATCTCGGTTCCTACGAGGCATGAGATGGAAAGACTTTTTGTTTGCTTTTGTTTTTTCTTTGGTACCTGCAAAACTGAAACAGATTGATCTACAACTAACTATCTTGCTGAAATAAAAATGCAGAATTGAAATGAAAGCAGGAAAGGACTAATCTACTTTGCTGAAATGGAATTGTAGGAATGGAAATGCTAGTCTATGCTTGCAAAATTGAAAGGCTAATCTATGCTTTCAAAATTGAAATTGCGGAATTGAAATGCTAATCTATGAAAGCAGGAAATGTCTATGCTACTTTTGCAGAATGGAAATGAAATAAACTACTTGGCAGAAGGCAAGAGTAAGAAAATAGAAGAAAAGCAACAATTACTAATACTCTGACGCTTCCCTGGCAACGGCGCCAAAAAGATGGTGGGCTCCAGTATTGTAGCAATAATGCTACAACTCCTGGAGCTTCCTTCTCTAATTTTATCAACCTGGTAGTTCGTAACAAACTTGGAAGCGACGGTGCTGTATGCACAAGTACTAGCTATTGTCGCAGCTGTCACTTGGTCAGCTGGCACAAGTCCGCTAGGGCTCAAGACAACTTCTATATGTTCTCAGAAGAAGCTTTCTAAATGATGAACGAAGGCTATCTCAAAGGAAATTAACCTACTTTGCAAGAATGAACTGAAAGCCAACCAAACATGGAAACCCTAGTAAACCCTAATCTGACTAGCTTAATCCTTATGATGCAATGCTGGGAATGCAACTTCTAGAAATGATGCCATTACTTCTAGTGAGATGAGATGCATGAATTTAAACTACTTCCATTGAAGAGAACATGTTTTTGTATTTTTTCTCAAGTGGGTGGAGTTATTGTGATTGGGCTTCTTACTGGGTCTTGACTGTGCAGGTGTAGTTCAAAGGGAGGAAGGCTTGGGAAAGGTCAGGAGGAATTTGAGAGGTTCCAGGGGATCCCTCACATCATTCCACAGAAGTCCACAACGTTCAGGTGCTTGGCAACCGTGTTTGCAGGCTTCTACAGGATGTCTGCAGGGGATCCTATAGGAAACTCGAGATTTCTACAGGAAGTGTGCTAACTTCTGCAGGATGTCCTACAGTCGGAGTTTTGGGTGATGGAGGAGTGAAGGAGATGTATGGATGGATGGGTAAGGTGAAAGAGGAGCTTGAGATGGCCTATGGACAGAGAGATGAGGTTGAGAGAGAGTGGATAGAGCTGGTTGGTCGATAGAAGGGTAGAGTAGTGGAAGGTCAAAAAGATTGAGCAACGTGGACAGTAGAAGGGTTGGAAGGCAAATGAGCTGAACAGAGGATGCGTAGGTGGATTAGGCACGGTTTAGAAGAATAAGAACACGATGAAGTGGTTCTGCGCAGTGTAAATGAAACAAATCACCCTTATCTTGCATGTAAACGAAAGTTCACCAACCTATTCTAACTGTTTTATTAGGAATCAAAGAACAACAATGTAAGTTGAAGGGAATTCGTGCATGATGCTGAACCAAAGAGTCATTACTCAAGATATAATCGCATGGACAATTCTTCAATCGAAAACATTACATCAATACTTGCATGCATATGTTAAAACAGTGTTTTTTTGGCAGTTGGCACGGTCTACACTTCCGGTCCCCAAACAGAGGTGAAAGTGAGCATGCATTCAACCTTTTTTGAACTTCAACGTAACTTCAATCTCCCTACGCTAATTCTGAACTACTAAAACAACTGCATTCATGAAACTAACCTACATAACCAAACCGAAACAGTCAACTCAACAAACTGTATTTTTCAAGTGCATGTAAAGGAAAGAAATGCAATGATAGAAGAAAGACAAGTAACAATACAAAAAGAAGAGGAGGTCTATTGCTCTCAGGTTGGGCCCTAACCTGAGAGCTATAGCTCCCCTAAGAACTCAGAATCGGATCCAAATCTGCCTGCCTTTTATTAAAAGATCATAATCATGAGTCTAACAACATGCCAAAATTGGCTTACAAAGAGCAAAAACAGAGCTACATCTCGTAATCCAAAATCTACAACAAAAGTTCAAGAGTCTCATCGAAGGCTACAACCTCAATATTTATACATGATGAGGGCCAAGCTGGCCTCCACAATTAGTGGAGCTTGGCTGTCCAACTGAAAGTAAACTGTTGTTCCTGTAGAATCCGTTGGCTGCCTTCTAGCTCGGTGGTGATAGCTGTTGGAGCTCGGAGTTGGGGTGGAGATCATGAGGGAGGTCATTCAAGGCTGTGGACAACCTCCCTATAAACCCGCAATGCCACCTTGGTTGTCTCCTTGTCTTCATTTGTGTGGTCTTTGCTCCATTTAATGCCAAAAAAACCTGAAATCATCATGTATTAGCCACATAGGCATAATGACTGCCCTTCTTCCTACAAATAACACGAATATACTAAGAAATGATGCATAAGTGATAAAAAATGAAGGGTTGAGCAAGGTAAGTAGGCCAAATGAGCCCAAATTGTTACCAAAATTTGGGGCTCATCAGCAAGACCGGGTCAACTGCCGCCTCGACCTTTTGACTTTCGTCAGGTATGGATTCAGCTGGTTCATCTTCAATGACCGGCGCTTCAGCTGACCACTTGAGCGGGCCAGCTGGATTTTCAACTAACGAAGGACTCGGCAAGAGTTTTTTATATCCAGGAGGAAGTCGCAACGGTGAAACCGGACGATCATCCAAAACTCTTTTCGCTTTGTCTAAGGAGGGACAACGGTGGATGGCGTGGTTGCCTTCGCACAGTCTACAGGGAGATCTAGCTCTCCCTTTTTGTCCAAGGACTTCACTCTCGCTAGTTGACGGTATGCATTCAACATGACTATCAGAGGTTGATGCCACCGGATTGTGCAAACGGGGAGACCAGTCCCTTAGTATCCGAGGGATGCAGGGACAATCTTTGTGGAAGTGGTCTCCCTTGCATATGACACATGGCGATTTAGGCCTGGTCAGTGCTGTGTGTGGATTTTTGTCAGACGACACTTGTTTGCCCCCAGTCACTTTTGGATCCTTCTTCTTCTTCTCTTTATTCTTCTTAGGACCTTGGTTTTTTGTTTTACCAGTTTCGTCAAGCGAAGAGGAAGGAGGAGAGGAAGAATTAGAGGAAGTAGAAGGCTGGTGGGCAACTCTGGACTGGTCTAACTGTTGATTCGACTGCTCAGGAATAGTGGTGTTCTGAACGACATTGGTTGAGAAGAGCCAGACCGGCAAGCCAATTGTCAGTCCTGGAAGCGACAATGTGGCCATATGGGGCGCACCAACATCTCCCCAAGAGGAGAAGGGACTAGGATTTCCACCAAGGGAAATTCCTTGGTTGGTGGGTTCCATTTTCTCAACCTAAAGATCAACGCAGGAAAAAGGGGTGATTGTTCCGTTTAAAATAAATTTTAACGACGCTTTAGACACAACTTGCTTTTTCAATTTTAAAGAGTCGAGAGAAAGCTAAAGATGACTCTAGTCTCCTTCGATGTTTTAACGAGCCCGAAGTGACAAATGCTCGGATGGACTTTTTCCGTTATAGAGTCTGAAAAAGGCCAAAAGGAACTGCTCTGGAGTTCTAGGTAGAGGGTGTACCAAACTTTTCGCAAAACCGCAGAATACTTTTTAAGGTACGGGCGGTCAATCTTCCTGAATGCTGTGTTCAGTGCATTGCAATTAGTAGGGCGGCCGACACGACTTCCTAAGGATAAAGGTTTTATGCCTATAGGGGTCTCCCAATATATACTCGACGGTACGTGGGAGCACAATCCATACTGGCGCTATCGTCCCTCAGGAGGAATCACCCAACCATTAGCAAGATCGATAGTCACCAGGTTTTAAGATGCCGGAACACGTCTCTAGCCTAGACCTCTATGTTGTGCGTTAAGTTACAAAGCGTTGTTAAGTTCATTCAATTTATTTTAGGTTGATATTTCTTAGAAGTTTGCCTTTTTGGATCACCACGAGATGTATGATACAATTCCTAAATGTAGTCTAAAGATGATAAGCAAGCTTTTATATCTTTTCAACAATGAAAATCCTAGCTACAAGGGGAAAAGGAGGATACAACTTTTCTCAAAGAGCATAGAGCACACTGTAATGCACTTTTCCCTAAATCAAAGCATGCAAACTATCAAAATGCAATGCACAAATGCATGTATTTGTTTTCGCTTCCTTAATATTGATGCCTAAAAAGAAAGCTGTTGTACAAATTTGAATTCGATTTCAAGTGAAAACACAAACAAGTTCCTTTTTCAAAATCAAAAAGACGATTACGACACTTTATGATTTACTTGTTTCGACACTAGAAATGCATAAATTCAAACCAAAAGACAAAAGTAAAATCTCAATCAACTGTGAACAGCAAACAAACTCACTCCTAAGATCAAAACGACACTTATGACAGGTCTAGATCTAAGGGCGACAGTATGACTAGTTTACTTTTGTAATGGGAAACTGCAAATGATGTAACAAATACGCAAATAAAAAATACAGTTTCTTTATACAACTGAGGCGGAATTGAGGCAAAGAAAAGGGTTTCAGATAGGTACACTGACTGATAACAGGATGCAACAAACAGAGATAAAACTGAGCAAAAGGAATCAAGGAACCACAACTGCACAAGGCAAATACTGATCAGCGCACCCCCAACACAGAGGTTTTGACATTCAGCGCAGGTAGCCTTCACGGGACCTGCATTGAAATGCAGAACCTCTTCACAGAGTCTGCGCTGAAGCAGAAACGAGAGTTGTTTTGGGTTCTGGGTTACAGTTTGCAGTGAAATCAACAGTTTTTGGCCAAATCAAAGCTATCAATTAGGTACAATTAGGAGGATGATTTATAGGAGGACTAAGATCTATCACAAAGGGCTGTTAGAGCACTTGTGGATCAGTTTGTTCATATCATAAAAAACAGGCCCAATGAGTGGACTAGAGAGGCAGATCTCTACTTTGCACTTGAAAATGGCAAGTGCATTTCGATTCGGCACTCCTGAGTTTATGAGAAGAACAACACCAGAAACACAAATAAACCAACAAGATATGTTCCCCAACGGAGTCGCCAATTTGTTGTTGGGAAAAGTATCCAATACGGAATGCCCCTATCCCACTCTAAGAGGTGATAGTGCCTTAGCAACAAACAGGTAAACTTATCTGAGTATTCTTCTTTATGAAATGCAAGTGAGGAAGAAGGATCTAACTAACCTGTATCTTCCGCCAGTTTGTCGATCCAAATCACTCCTCTCTTCAGTAGCTCCCAGCTTCTTGCTCCTTCACCGGCCCAGCTTCACCGAATTCCTGCAAGATCACAAGAGAGAGAAACTACACAAAGATACAGATGTACATTCATAAAAAGCTCAAGATCAGATTAAGCTAAACATGTAAGCATAACAAAAAATCATTGGTATACAACATGTAGGAGAAACTCAAATAGTTTATTGATAAGATAATAAAGTTTGAGAGGAGATACAACCAAGTGAGTTCTGATCCAGCATCTACCTCCCAGCGATGGAATCCCTTCCTCTCCTCCAACAAAGCATAAATCACCCAATGTGCTAATGTCAATCTCAAACCAACAGCAATTCTTTGCAAAGTACAAAATTCCAGCCTCCTGAACCTCTGGGTGAGAGATCCATATATAGATGTGAGCAGAGAGGATGAGTCAGCTCATGTTTTGACTTGTGGCTTCTCTCTGTCAGTTCTTGCTTCCACTTGGAGGTTGAGAACCTCTTACTCATTACTAGTCGAATTCATTGAGGCAAGTGTCATTGGAGAAGATTCTGGAAGCTTCCAGGGTCTTTCCACCTCGTTGAATGAACTTGCCATTTGTCATTTCCCTCTCAGCGCACCCTGGTAGTGCTTCTACCTGCGTTGCAGTGCACCTAGCCAGTGTAATCTCTGCATTTCAGCGCAGACAGCTAGTGGAGCCTCTGAATTGATCCTGAATTGACTGTTTCTGAGTGGTTTTTGGTGGAGAACTTCTGGGAGAAGCTGTCTTTGGTTGACCTTGTTCCTCTAGGGGTAGGAACAACTCATTTAGGGACTTTGGATCCCTTGGATTATGGACATTTCATGCTCAATTATGTAAGGCACAAAAATGTCTATAACAATTACCTAATGGGCAAAGAAACAATCATACACACAGATCATCAACCACTTCAATATTTACACTCACAAACTAAATTGCAGCAATCAAGACACTATAGGTGGATGGGTTTTCTATAGTAGCTTCATCTTGTCATCAGATATAAGAAGGGCATAGACAATAAGGTTGCAGATATGTTATCAAGACCAATTATAAATGCATCTACTATACTTAAGCATAACTCAGTATTGCATGAAAGCTACATTGAACAATATGCTCAAGATGTAGATTTTAAAGATGTATATGCAACTTTAAGTCAGGGCAAACAAGTAGAAGAATTGGATTATCATGTTAAGGACCAACTCTTATATCATTTGGGAAAGTTATGCATTCCTCAAACTGAAAGAGTTAACATAATCCGAGAAGCACATACTTCTCTAATATCAGGTCATTTTGGTGTAAGTAAAATAGTTGCACAGTTGCAAAGGTTCTGTTATTGGCCAGGAATGCATGAAATAGTTTCTATATATATTAAAGGGTGTACTATGTGTGCTAAAAGCAAGCCCAACAATAAAAAATTAGGCTTGTACACTCCACTTCCAGTTCCTTCTTGTCCTTGGGAAAGTGTTTCCATGGACTTTGTTGGGGGATTGCCAAAATCTAGAAAAGGTCATGATTATTTATATGTTATAGTGGACAGGTTTAGCAAAATGTGTATTTTAATACCTTGTAACAAGTAGATTACAACTGAAAAAACATTGAAGTTGTTCTTTCAGCATGTCTTGGTTCATTTTGGGTTACCCACTTCCATTGTATCTGATCAAGATTCCCGATTTGTTGGGAAGTTTTGGTCTAGTCTATGGGAGTTGATGGACACCAGATTGAAGAAGAGCACAGCATTTCATCCACAAATAGATGGCCAAACAGAGGTGGTCAACATGACAGTGATCCAGTTGCTCAGGGGCTATTGCAACAAGCATCCCAAGCTTTGGGATGAACATTTGTGTTATGTGAAACATGCTTACAATCGTGCCAAGCACTCTTCTACATAGAGATTTCCTTTTGAGACTTGTTTTGGTTTTACACCAAGGTCTCCCTTGGATTTTGTCTTTGGAAAAGACATACCAGTTGATGGACACAATGATGTGGAAAAAGAAACCAATTTCATTGAAAAAATCTAAGAAATTCACCAGGCAGTGTAGGAACAGCTGGAGAGAAGCCAAGCCAAGTACAAGGCAAGGCATGACAAGCATCGAATTGAGCATAGCTTCCAAGTTGGTGATCAAGTCTGGCTGTACATCAGCAAAGACAAAATGCAAGGTGAAGGTAAGAAGCTGAAGCCAATAAGGTATGGGCCTTTCAAGATACTTGAGAAAATTGGCGAAAACACTTTTCGCCTTGATTTTCCAGCTTATATGAATATCTATTTAGTCATTAATGTATATAACTTGAGACTATATGAACCTTCATTGATTGAAGATCCTGAAGAGCAAATTCAGTTGCCTTCTATTGATGGTCTGTTGCCTGAATATCTCATTGAGTTGCAGGAAGACATAGTTCTGGACAGGAAGGTGAGAACTATGCGCAGAGGAGATGTTGAGTACCTGAGAATTGGACTCAAAGGTTCAAAACCAAGTAGTGCAAGATGGATAGAGATTGGACAAGTGAGGAAGCTATATCCCCACTTGATTGATGCTTAAAAACTAACTTTTGGTGGTTCAAAAGCTTTTTCAGTGGGAAGGTGTGATCCAAAATGGATCCTAAAAACCCTCTAAGTCATCAAAATAAAAAAACTATCGTAAAAGGAAAAACCTTACAAAAGGCGGATTACACTATTGGGCCTGAAAAGCATGAAGAAATGGCCAAAAATAGAGTTATCGGAGGCTTGGACAATGATTCACAGGAGTCGTAGGATCTGGCTGATCAACGGTCCAGATCTGATCAGCATATTGCAATTGGTGATGACAGGCGGAGGCTATCGGAGGCTACCATGCGAACGTTGCGAAAATGATCAGCGTGAGTCAACGAGGACCATCAATCAAGCGTGCAGATCGATGGCCCAGGTTAACCCACAATATCACATCGGCAAAATATAGTGTAGCACTTATACAAAGCCCGGGGACTATGCGATGTGCGATTTCGATATCACAATATCGCATCGGAGCAATGCAAAGGAGCGGGGCCGATAACAAATGTGACTGCAATATTCAGACCCGTTACCATTATGGATGAAATTTAATATATTTTGAGTTCCATAAAAAGGCGTTTTTTAATGGAAATTCGCTTTTTCATTAAATAAACGAAAACCAAAGGAAATGTGAATTAGGCAATATAACAGACCCGAAAGGGTTTTTAGACGCAACGATATATGTTTTGAGTTCCAAAATGAGTGGGATTTTAGGCGGGTTGTAGGTAGTAAGTGGTATTGGTTGGGCTCCACCTGAGCCCATACATTGGCTGCCACGTGGCTAGGCGCCGGAGAGAGAAAACCACCCTTTTCGGGCGGGTAACCTCCGGGCGCATAAGCCACCCAAAATCAATAATAACCATTGGATCGATGATCACTCACGATAGCACCTGAAGACAGATCCGAAAGGATTATAAGGCGGAATTAATAATATTTCAGGTTCGAGAAAAGGCATTTGGGCGGATTTTTACAGTGTTTTTGTGTATTCTCTGTGTAAACAGAGAATGACTATTTTAGTGATTTCCAAAGCACCGATGGTCCCTTCTGTTGCAGAATAGGTGGCCACCATCCTTGAAGACGTTTAGCAATGATTTCTTAACGCTTAGATGGGATCTGAGTAGATAGAGGTCGGAAGCCAAAGAGCCTAGAAGAGGAAACGAATAGACAGTGATGATTGGTTTAAAAGCCACAGAATGATAGAGACAGAGGCAAGCAGTGTTGAGACAGAGAGAAAACAGAGCCAGAGAAGGAGAGAAAGAGTCTGTGTACTCAGAGAGGCTTGATGGATTCATGCAAAATCTTGCTATTTTGTATATGTTGTGTTGAGACTCATTTTGAGCTCACATTTTGTAAAAATCCGCTCTTGAAGACATAATAGAGAGGTCACCACTGAAGGCTGGACCAGGAGACGTAGCCCAAGATTTTTGGGTGAACTCCATATTAAACTTGCTATGTTATGTGTGTTTGTCTATTATGTTTCTTTAACTTCTTCATTGTCTATGTTATTCATAATCTTATCGATCCATTGCACTAAGTAATATAGGCAAATCCATGCACATGAGTCTGTAATACCTTAATATTACTCTAAGATCTCATTTTTAGATCATTTATGTACAGGGTTAAAACCTACATGAAAAACTCCACAGTCCAGCCATCTGGACTCGTGCATTTGTCTCTAGCAAAATATTTAAGGACCAGTAGAACTTCTGCCAACTCAACCAAGTGATAGAGGGAATCATTTGTTTCATCAAACATTTGTGGGTAATGTTCTAATGCCCAAATTTGATCCATATAATCAACATCTTCTTTGGCTCTGTAGAATGGCTCAAAGTGATTGAAAGTCTATTGACGGTGCTGGACCCACCAAATTCAGGGGATCACCTCGGTACGAAGTCCCAACTAGATCTCACACCGTTTGGTGTGGGAGTCCCATCCAGTATGATGGCCTGGTTGCCATTGTCTTAAGGATTTGCCTCAAATCTTGCTTGTTAGCACAGGAGAGTGGTTCGATACGTCTTTGAGAAGTGATGTTCGCATGCCTGGTGTGTGTAAGTGTACTTGTGTCAATGGTTCTTTCACTGTGAGGGGAAGAGAGTGAAGGTGAGTTCCAAGTTGAAAGGGATCAGTCCCAACTTTGTTAGGAACACACAACACAAAAGGACATACACAACTTCTAGCGGAGCAGTCCACTCGGATGTGGTAGTCACAACGTACAGGGTAAGATAACACGTACAACACTCACGGATCAGCGAACAAATGCAAGGTTGTTACAACAAGGTTCATGTGAAAGGTCTGTCTGATGTCTGGCAGAGCAGGCGACACGGACGAGACAATATTAACAAAAGACACAACACATTTCCATTAATAGTTTATGCATTACAACAAATGAATCAATTAACATGTAGAACACAGGTTAAAGCAACATGCATTACAAGTGTTAAAGATTAGTCTTACAACAAATACAATACATGTGTGAAAATGTGTTGGCCTGTTAACATGATTCTGAATTAAGCGAAAGTTGCAAGACACATCGTTACACCATACATCACTAACCCTATCAGTGGGGCATTGGAGCCACTACTTACTCCTCAAAGAAAAGATTACAGACTCTCTTGACTATGTGGGAGGAGATGAGGTGAAAGTCCTTTCATGTACAAATCAGGGGGGTATTTATAGCCAAGGGTAAAACTGACCCTTGTGGTTGATCGACTACCCTCATGACCGTTCGACTTCCATGACTTTTTGACCTACATGACTCTATGTTCAACAGGTGGGTCTCTTGGATTTCCAAGTTACATCACATTGATTGAGAACAAGCCCATAGTGGAGACGTGGGCAACATGACTAATGACTTGAATCGACATGACTTGACATGGCAATGCTGGTACATTTGTTGTTGTTTGAGTGGATGTCGAGCTACAATGCTACTGAGTGATGGATGTCTTCATGGTGTATCATAGCTTCACCTCTGCATGGTGAAGTGTGTGGAGTCTTTGATGGTCCTTGTTTCACTTGATGAAGCTTTAGAATGTTGTTCCTTGCTTTCATGCTGGAAGGCTTGAAAGGCTCACTTGTTCGCGAACATGCATATTCATCGTGTTCGTCTACTTCTCATGATTCGTTCATTCGTCTGTTGGTGAACCTGTCCATCTGCATGTGCTCCCTTCGTTCATCCCATTCATTATCTTGAAATGTTTTCTGGTGTACCTCTACTTACAGTCACTCATTACGAGACGACATCAAATCCAAAACCTCGTAGTCTACCATGACACATGATCATTCGAATGCAGGTTACCGAGAGAAGCAGTAGGGCTGTGATGCAGGATGATGGCTCTGGACAACTATTGATGAAAACTACACAAGAGTCACTTTGAGATGGACATAGACAATCAGAGTCAACAGTGACTGTTTGTAAGGTCTCGCTTGGATGGGAGGAAAATTTTCACAAATTTTGGAGGGGCGGTCTGGGCTACAAGAGGACAAGGCAGGCATGCTCTGTGCATTTTCTGTAACGAACAATCAGTAGGGGTTGGACAACTAGATTTGTGCAATTTTCCAGAGGAATGAGCCGGGCTGCATGAATGGTCAATAGGTAGGGATTGCACTGTTTTTTTGGGGAACTGCTCGGAAGACTAACAACCAAAACTGTGCAATTCCCGAAGGAAACTGCCAATTGGCTACTGGGTCACTGGTAACCAGAACTACGCAATTCCCAAAGGGAACTGCCAGTTGGCTGCTGGGGTCACTAGCAGCCAAAAATGTGCAATTCCCAGAGGGAACTAGTAGTCGGCTACTCAGTCACTGGCAGTATAAACTACACAATTTCTTGAGGGAACAGGTAGTCTGCTGCTAGGAGCTGTTGGCTGGGAAAACTACATTAAGGCTGGGAGGCTGGCCCGCTGATCATCTCTGCACAATTTCTGAGCTGAGCTAACTGATGGGTAGCAAATGGCCTACTCATGAGCACTGTGCAATTCATGAGATGAATAGTCGGTCATCTGTCCGGATGATTGACTCGGAAAACTGTACAATTTTCTAAGGCAGACAGGGAACAACACTTGGTGTCTATCCGGCCTGTCTAAGCAATTTCCTCAATCAGTTGAATGGGTAAGGTCAATGGACTTTGCACAAGTTTTGAGGGGAGTTAGTCCTGGGGTGACTACCACATCCGACTGTCCTGGTGGCCAGCATGAGAGTTGATTGAGTTTCTTGTGGGCAACGCAGCTTGAAAGGACTAGCTTGGTGCTTCTATGCTGTTCTGGTCGACAGTCGATCGAGTCAAAAGTAGGGTGATGGTCTAGCTGTAAGTGAGGATTTTGGTCATAATAACTTCAACAAAAATGACTAAGTGTGTGATACAGTCAAAAGATGCATAGGTGATCATACAAATACACACTCGCCTGACTTGACGACGAAATGACCAAACCATCTAGATACATGTTCAACATGACTAACTGACGGTGCAAGCGACAAGTGTGACACTTGTTATTGATCATTCATGATCGAGACGATGCTTGCCCGATCGTGAATTTCACTCCATGTGTGAGTGTGACAAATGCTTTCATGGTGAACACAACAGACACATACGAAACAAAGAATTTGAGCATAACTAGAACACGGTCGCAAACATGACTTGGACATCAGCATGTAGAGACTTAGATGGAATGAACAAGCAAGGTGAATGTAAATACTCACACGAGCTCACAGAGTGAACCCGAGTGTGTGCAATCATCAAGTGAAACTCTTCAGGGGAGGCTCCAAAATTGGTGCAGGCCAAAATTTTGGAGGGTGGTTGTAGCCGCTACAATACTTGGCGACACACTGGTAGAACTCTAGCTTCTCTGTTTTGGTTCATTGCTAGCACAGGGCCTTGGTCTTTCGAGGAGTATTAATTCGCTGTGCAGGTTACTTTAGTTTCCCCACTTACCCCATGGACATACGTGGTTTACCCTTTTCCAACTTAGTCAAACACAATCAAAAGTTTAGCTTAGATCTTAGTGTTTCGAATCCAGGAAGGGTAGTTTAGTTTGCGAGTTGAATATTTTTCAGAGTATAAGTTTTCATCTCTAGTGTTGCTTCACTGCCAGTAGGCCTGGACACTACCCTGATGGAGTCACATAGGAACACACACATTGCTCCACTGCCAGCGATCCTGGTCAGTACCTCGGTGTAGTTGCATGCTTCACCTCTCTGTGCAGGAAGCCTTTCTCTTCTTTCACCTTTGTATTTTTCAAGAGCACTGTGCATAGGCACTTATTTATTTTTGGGGCAGAAGAGGGATCCCAAATTATTGGGAGTAGAAGAGGTTGTTCCTTTAGAGAAGCATGTACTACCTCTAACATAGGTTTTCTCGTTTAGATTTTCCCCTTCTCCGTTTCTACTAGTTGGATGAGCTTAAACACACAGAGCAAAAGGTTGGGTACAAGCATGGGTTTTCCCAGTGTCGACATAGGTGGACGGTTGGACCGAAACTTCCCTTGCAGATGGTTCGTATTTTCCATCAAGACTTCATTAGCTGAAGGTTACAACCCAATCATAGAGAAGGCGGACACAAGACTAGCCAAGTGCTGCAGTGTCGCAAGTCTCTTCAAATTTTAGCAACATACTCTATTCAAAAGCCAGAACGTAATAGTTGGCAACACTTATTTTTGGAAACAAAAATAGTAATATACCAAAGAAACAAAAAAAATGTAAACAAAAATAGTAAGCAGAGCAAGAAAAGCAAAGCAAAATCAGAAGTAAAAGTGGAAGCAAAGTGAGTAAGCAAACAAACAAACATGCAAAGAAAGAAAGCAAACAAGCATGCAAGCAAGAAAAATGAAAGAAAACACTACTCCTACTCCTAAGCTAACGGTGCATGGGTATGATCACATAAAGTGATATTTCCAATGCAGCCACCGGTGCATTGGTTGACCCATGTTGGTGAAGGCTTGGTCTGTGAGCAACCTAGTTGTGCAAACCAGCAAATGTGAAAGATACAACAATGAAAATGGACACACTCCAAACTTACAAGTGTCCACTCAATAAAAATGAGTGAAAGAACATGTCATGCACTTTGTGGAATTTCCATGGTGTTGTGCTACACTGTGTTTGGATTTTGAGTGTATGCATTCCCTTGACTGTGATATGCAAGCAAACATGAGAAAGGTAGACCACTTGTGTTGCACAAGTGTGCTTGCTGTGTAAGATTCCTCCAATGCATGAGCGATGGGATTGTGTAGTTCGTGTGGAAGAAGTAAAATCTGAGTGTTAGATTGATCTTGAGTGATGAGGAGCCTTGAGTGTTTGAACAATTTCCTGATCAGAAGCAAAACCAACCTCAAGACAATGAGGGCCTGACATAACCATCAGCTCGGGCTGAAGTGCCTCGGGTTTCAACTTCGTTGAAAGATGGAACTTCATAGACCAGTGGCTTAGAAGGATTAACAATGAGTGAATCAACATCGTGATCAGATGATGAGGTGAAGAGATCACAACAACCAAGATCAGAAAATTCAAGATATTGGTCGGCATCCTCATGGTTTGATGAGTCACACAGAGGGGTACATGAGAAGGAAGGATGTTTACCCTCTGTGTTTCTGGAAAGAGCAGATGAAAGATCAAGTGGATTTTCAATGAATGATTGGTCCTCTCCATTGTTGTATAATGGGCCAACATTTGATAAGTCTTGCAAGTGATCAAAAGTGGGTGCATCTATGGATGAAGACACACATGCAAAATCATGGATGACAGGTTCACCAAAGATGTTCGAAAAGAACGGAGAGGGCTTAGATGGAAGGGAATCATCCTTCACTGAGTGTTGATTCTCAAGCTCCCACTCATACTCTTCATGAATGACAATGCATGTTGGTTGTGCAACACCAACTCCATCAATGGATTGTTCCTTGTTCACAACAAGTGAAGAGTCCAGAATGGATGGACACAAGACAACATCATCTGGAGGAATACCCGGGTGTGAAGATGGAGGTCGTAGAACATAATGCATATGAGAACTCGAAGGACTCACAACCAAATCTGCACGAAATTAAGTGAATTGATTTTGGGAGGATGTGAAAGATGAACAAGTGAGTGAGCATGATCCTCAACATCACTCGACAGTGGTGGATATGTTAAATGAGAGGGAGGTGGATGGTTAGTTGAGACGGTGTCTGCATCCACATGAGATTGCGCAGCTCCATCAATGAAGATTGTTGAGTGAGGCTTGATTTCAAGCTTTTTCTTAGGACGTGAAGATTTCTTAAGGCAATACTTGAACAAGTACCAAAGATAAGAAAAATTCATCTGGCTCCTCGGAGCTTGAAACTGCAAGTCATGGAAGTGCTGCCAAAAATCAATAATTGATTCATGTGGAGCCCTCCATTGCTGTAACAGTTTTCGGTCAAGATGGTCTAGGTAAAAATGATAGAATGTGTCTTCAATGAGATCACATAAGTGCTCAAATGAGTGCACGGTGTCAGCCGGTAGGCTGAGCACCCAACGAAATGGAGATTCGCAAAGTGTGTATGCAAGCAACAAATCGACCTTTTCGTCAGAAAACTCATCTTCCTCATGCAACATGGAAAGAAAGCTATGTAAGTGCTTAGGCCAGGCCATTTCACCTTCACCATCATACATGTGAGTGGACAAGAGATTGAAAAACTTCCTCATGATGGAGATATCTTCACAATTTGTAAAACATCGGGGGAAGAAGAGTGCAAGACTCCATGAAAGATGTGCAAAGGTTCAAAATTGGATGAGAGGACACAACTTGTCATCAGGCCCTCCTAGCGCTAGAAATGTTGACGGTGCTGGACCCGCCAACATTCAGGGGATCACCCTGGTATGAAGTCCCAACTAGAGCTCACACCATTTGGTGTGGGAGTCGCATCTAGTATGATGGCTCGGTTTCCATTGCCTTAAGGATTTGCCTCAACTCTTGCTTGTCGGCACAGGAGAGTGGTTTGCTTTGTCTTCGAGAAGTGAGGTTCGCGTGCCTGGTGAGTGTAAGTGTACTTGTGTCAATGGTTCTTTCACTGTGGGGGAGAGAGTGAAGGTGAGTTCAAGGTTGAAATGGATCAGTCCCAACTTTGCTAGGAACACACAACACAAAAGGACATACACAACTTCCTGCAAAGCAGTGCACTCGAATGCAGCAGTCACAACGTACAAGGTAAGATAACACGTACAACACTCATGGATCAGTTCGAACAAGTGCAACGGTTATTACAGCAAGGTTCATGTGAAAGGTATGTCTGATGTATGGAAAAGTAGTCGACACAGATGGGACAAAATTAACAACATATACAAAACATTCCATTAATAGATTATGCATTACAACAAATGAATCAGTTCAAATGTAGAACACAGGTTAAAGAAACATGCATTACAAGTGTTAAATATCAGTCTTACAACAAATACAATACATGTGTGAAAACGTGTTGGCCTATTAAAAGGATTCAGAATTAAGTGAAAGTTTCAAGACACATCATTACACCATACATCACTAACCTTTTCAGCAGGATGTTGGAGCCACTACTTACTCCTCAAAGAAAACATTACAGACTCTTTTGGCTATGTGGGAGGAGCTGAGGTGAAAGTCATTTCATGTACACATGAGGGGGGTATTTATAGCCAAGAGTGAAACTAACCCTTATGGCTGTTTGATTACCCTCATGACCATTCAACTTCCATGACTTTTCAACTTACATGACTCTATGTTCAACAAGTGGGTCTCTTGGACTTCCACGTTACATCACATTGATTGACAACAAGCCCATAGTGGAGATGTGGGTAACATGACTCATGACTTGACTCGACATGACTTGACATGACAATGTTAGAACATTCATGCTGCTGCTAGAGTGCATGTCAAGCTATAGTGCTGCTAAGTGATGGATGTCTTCATGGTGTATTATAGCTTCACCTCCGCATGGAAAAGTATGCGAAGTCTTCGATGGTTCTTGGTTCACTTGATGAAGCTTTAGCATGTTGTTCCTTGCTTTCATGCTGGAAGACTTAATAGGCTCACTTGTTTGTGAAGGTGCATGTTCATCACGTTTGTCCGCTTTGCATGCTTCATTCATTCATCCATTGGTGAACCAGTCCATTTTCATGTGCTCCCTTCGTTCATCCCTTTCATCATCTTGACATGTTTGTTGGTTTCCCTATACCTGCAGTCACTCATGATGAGATGACATCAAATCCAAAACCTCCTAGTCTACCATGACACATGATCATTTGAATGCATGTGACCGGGAGAGGCAGCAGGGCTGTGATGCGGGATGATGGCTCTGGGAAACTACTGATGAAAAATGTGCAAGTTGTTGAGAGATGGACACAAACAATCTGATTCGACAGTGACTGTCTGCATGGTCTAGCTCAGCTGGGAGGAAAAAATTGCGCAAATTTTGGGAGGGGCAGTTCGGGCTGTAGGAGGACAAGGCAGGCATGCTTTTCGCATTTTCCGGAATGAACAGATAGTAGGGGCTAGACAACAATATTTGCACAATTTTATAGAGGAACGAGCCGGGCTGCATGAAGGTTCAGCATGCAAGGATTGCGAAGTTTTTCTCAGGAACTGCACGGGAGAATGGTAGCTAGAACTACACAATTCTTAGAGGGAATTTCCAATTGGCTACTGGGTCACTGGTAGCCAGAACTACACAATTCCTAGAGGGAACTGCTAGTTGGCTACTGGGGTCATTGACAGCCAAAACTACACAATTCCCAGAGGGAATTGGCAGTTGGCTACTCAGTCACTGGTAGTAGAAACTATGCAATTCCTGGAGGGAACAAGCAATCTGCTGCTAGGAGTTGTTGGTTGGAAAAACTACACTGAGGCTAGGAGGCTGGCTTGTTGAATCTCTGCGCAATTTTTGAGTTGAGCTAACAGATGGGCAGTGGAAGGCCTGCTCATTAGCACCAATTCCTGAGATGAACAATCGGTCGACTGTCCGGATGACAGACTGGGAAAAATGCGCAATTTTCTGAAGGAGATAGGGACAGACACTTGGTGTCTATCCGGCCTATCTATGCAATTTCCTCAGTCAGTTGAATGGGTGAGGTTAATGGCCTCTGCGCAAATTTTGAGGGGAGTCAGTCCTGGGGTAACTATCGAGTCCGACTGTCTTGGTGGCCAGCATGAGAGTTGATTGATTTTCTTGCGGGCAACATAGCTTGAAAGGACTTGCTTGGTGCTTCTGCGCTATTCTAGATGATAGTTGATCGAGTCAAAAGTAGGGTGATGGTCCGGATGTCAGTGAGGATACTGTTCGTCAAAAATTTAGAAAAAATGACTAAGTGTGTGAACAGTTGAAAAATTCATAGGTGGTCATACAAACACACACTCATCTGACTTGACGATGAAATGACCAAACCATCCAGATACACATGTTCAACATGACTGACCGACGGTGCAAGCGACAAGTGTGACACTCGTGAATGATTGTTCATGATCGAGACGACACTTGCATGACTGTGCATGTGACTCTGTGTGTGAGTGCGATAGATTCTTTCATGGCGAACATAATAGACACATACGAAGCAAATACTTTGAGCATATCTAGAACATGGTCACAAGCATGACTTGGCCATCAGCATGAAGAGACTTGGATGCAATGAACAAGCAAGGTGAATGTAAAGACTCACATGAGCTCATGGAGTGAACCCAAGTGTGTGCAATCATCAAGTGAAACTCTTCAAGAGAGGTTCCAAAATTGGTGCAGGCCAAAATTTTGGAGGGTGGTTGTAGCCACTACAACAGAGCCTCTCTTTGAATTTCAGGAGTGGAATGCTTAATCTGTCCATCCCGAGCTTCAATGTGCCAAATAATATTAGACTGTATTCTAAGATTAGTGTATTTATGGAAAAACTTAGTGTTTCCATCCCCCTATCGAAGTCAAATCACTCTTCCTTTGAGCCTCCAAGTGATCTCTTGTATCTTCAAAATTTCCTTCCTCCTGGCTTCTAGAGTCATCAAACGTTCCAAATCTTGACCAGTAGGCATCCTATGTTCCAGCTATCCCCCAAATCGAGAGATCTCACTTGGGATTTCTTTCAATTCAACAATCATCTTCTTTTTCTTCTGCCTTTCCCACTTCCTAGTCCTGCTCTTAATGATATCAAGTTAATGGGACATTGACCACATCTTCAAATCACAGGTAGTCCCATCAACTTTCATCTAGGTTTGTTGAAAATAACAACAAGAAATGTTAAAAATAGAATCCATAAATTCTAGTTTAATTTGTCCTTGAATTAAACTGAGAATTAAAATCGAATTCTACTCCCATAGCAACTTGTAAATAGTTAATTAAGTTTAATTAACTTAATTATATTATGAATTTCGAGTTGGAAGTCTTTCTAAAGTCATGTATATGTTCTCCCTAAATTTTAGCGGTCCACTATGAGTTTAATCGTGAGTTGTAATAGATAACTCATTTTACTGAGTTAAGTTTAGTTAAATTAGTTCCAAACTGTTTGTGGAACTAATAGAGAGTTAACAACTAGTTGGTGCATTAATGCATCCACTAGTGCTACTCCAGTTAACTGAAGATTCCCTCATCAGAAAGTCATGCATGTCGATTCTGAGAAAGACCCAGTTGAGACTAGAGTGCAGGGACAATGCACTATCAGTTGTATAGATCATGCATGCAATCAGGAACTGAACCTAGTTTGGATTGCGCAGTTTTGGATGCACTGGATTCCCATTAATATGTGCTATTCAACCATAGGAATTGTGCAAGGAAATAGGGGCTTGGAGAGCAGCAGAAGAGGGTAAGGTGTAGCTTGAGCTTCCTTATGAGCAGAGAGATTAATCATACTTAGTGCTGCGATTGTTCTTGTGAGAACAATCATTGTATTATCATCTTGGATTTCTGATTAATGAAATATAGATAGTAGGGGTTTCGAGATGTGGCTTTCCATGGGATATTTATTGTGTTATGTGCCATTGATTTGTCTTCCTCTTTCTATTATTATTTTCATCGATCTATTTGCTTCTGCTGGTTGAAAGTAGAAGTACATTCCTGTATTTTGATTTAGTACATTGCATGAGCTTGTGAATCTATAGGGTTTTCTCCATAGTATCAGAGTTGAGAACAATATACTAGAGGAGATTTCGAAGTTTTTAGTTTTGGGTTACTGGTGAAATTCAAATTTGCAATACATACTTCAGGATTGACAGTTGGCATTCTATGGTTTGCGGCTCGAGTATGCCTTGGATGGAAGCTCGAATCATATAGCCTAGAAGGATTTGATGGAGGCCGTGTTGGAGGATAATGGATTGAAGGAATTCATTGATCAGGACATTCCTAAGCCATCAAGATTAGATTCTCATAATTTGGCCGAGTGGAAGAAGTGTGTGGTAAGGGCGAGGTGGATAATCCTTGAGGGAGTTTGAGACCACATTGTCTCAAGTCTCCATGGGAAGGAAACTATGAATTCTATGTGGAATGCATTGAAGGAGCTTTTCCAGAACAACGGTGACCATAGGAAGTTGGCACTGAAAGATAAAATTTGAAAAATCAATATGGAGGCAGGCGACTCAATTCCAAATTTATTGACCAATTTTACTCATTTTCAGGATGAACTTGGAGGTGTTGGAATCACGGTTGCTGAGGATGATATGGTGAGTCTTTCTCTTCTAGGACTCCCAAAGTGTTGGAATAATTATGAGGAATTTGTCAATGGTTGGGAGAAGCTGCGAGATTGAGAATGCCTGTGGCCAGATTTGATGTAGGAGGAGATTAGGAGGAACATCAGAAATGGGACCTCTTCCAAGGAAGTGGAAGAGAATTTTTCCTTAGCGAGTAAGGAAAATAAGGCCAAGGGAAAGAATTCCCAAGGTGAGGAGGGTGGAAAGAAGATGGACTTGAGAAAAGTCAAGTGTTTTCGTTGTCACGAGCACGGGCACTATGCCAAGAACTGCCCATAGAAGAAAGCAAGCAAGAAGGAGTCGACAATAGCTGCAGCAAGTGAAGCTCTAGCTTCACAATTCAAACTTGATTTCACTCTCATTTCATGCATGGAAATCACTATCATGGGAGGTGTGTGGTATCTTGACAACAGTGCCTTGTTGGTACCAATTTATGACTGATTATTTTATGTAAAAACCCTCTTTTATTCATCATTTTCCTTTATTTAGCCTTTAAATTTCCTCCATATTCCTTAGAAACTAATTGATATAATGTTATTTCCGTTATGTTTATCTTGGAATTAATCTTAGGAATTTTTGTGTTGAAATTGGAAATTTTGAGAAAATTACAAGTTGTTGTAACTAACTGTAATGGCTCCATGGTTTGACATGTTGCAGTATAGGTGGGAAAATTCGAAGACCTGGGGTTTGATCCTAATACACAAGGATGATGGAATACCTATCCACTCTCAGATTTGAAGATTATATGTGGTCGGTCAACACTGGTCAAACCCAACCATTTTAGCAGAAATTCTAGATTTTGTGAACGAACTTTGCTATTTTTGGGATTTTCCTCAAATTGAGGATCTGAACTAATTCGACCTCCTTTGATGTAATTGTTAGGATTTCATTAGTATTATGAGGAGTACAAATAGCTTCCTCTTGTTTTGAAGATTTATGATAAATAACTCAAAAGGAGAATTATGTAGTTTAGTAGTTGTTGGTACATGAAAAAGTTGGGAACGCAGTTTATGTATGTTTGATTTCCAGACTTGAATACAGAGATATAGTGTTGGAGTCCATATTTATGTTTCATATCCAGTAGTTATCTTCATTTTAATTAGTCTAAGGTGTGCTTGCAAAGTGTGGAGGGCCCCCACCACAGAGCTGGTACACTTTTCCTTGAATTCTCTTTTACAATTGCATAGATAGATCTGATACTTAGAATTTTTATTCAATTCATATGCTGCAAATTTACAAAATTGGAAATTGTCAATTTAATAGATCCACATCTGTTGTGAAAGAGTTTTGTAAGAAAACCTCAATTGATATTCATCTCGAAATTGGCAATTGTGCTTGCTATTTCATGGTTTTTATCTCATAGCTTGATCTATAGTTTGTTGTTCATTGGTTATGATTAGTTGCAGATCTAAATTGGTAGTTTGTTGACTGAACCTTGTCAGAGGTTCCACTATCGTTGATCTCCAAAGCTACATATTTCATTTACTGTTTTGTGTGATAAGTAATTATGACTATTTTCCATATAGACAATTAGATTTGTTTCATTTAAGTAAATGCTTAAGTGTTAAAAAGACAAAGAGAAACCTCTTGTAAAAGAGCATTGTTGATTTTTCCACACTAAGCTATCATTTAGAAACTAAATCCTTCTAGATCTATATATATTAGATAGTGCCTCTAAGTGTACCTACTCGGGTTGACAGAGAAATTGAAGCCTGATTTACATCAGTAAGTAAGGCCCAACATTTTGGCGCCGTTGCCGGGGAGGTGCAAACTAGGAAGATTTAGAAAAAAAAAAATCTAAAAATCTTAAATAAACAAAACAACAAAAACACAGATTTAGTTTTAATTCTTTAAGCCATGATTCTTTATGTCTAGATCTAGGGATGAAAAAGGAAGATTCACAAAAACCCCCCACCAAACAACTAACCCTCCATTGGGAGAAGAAACTTTAGAGAGGATTGAGTACACAACACCAACTGGAAAAGTTACTATGGAAAAACTTGAGGAAAAACAAAGATCAGGCCAGAGACTTACTCTCGTTGAAAGACAAATCCTACTAGCTCATGAGGCAAAGAAAAGATATATACCTGAGACTTCTACATTAGGGAAACAAAAAGAGAGTAATATAGGAATCCAACATCCTATCCTTGAACAGACCGTTCCTCAACAATCAGAATAGGAAGAAGAGATAGAAACCTTAGACAAGTCACATATCACAATGGCTGAAGAAGGAGGATCAGCTAGAGGACCTACTGCAGAACAACTCAGAGAATATGAGAGACAAATAGAAGAAAGGAGAAGACAAAGAGAGCTTGAAGAAAAACAAGGAAATGATACTCTATTTGGAGGGAATCAAAATCCACCAGAAGAAGAGGAATCAACATTTAAATTTCCAATTCAAGATAGAGGAGAGTACATGGATGAGGAAATTAAAATGAAAAATATCCCACCTTCTGTATTACCAAACTTTTATGGTATGGCATCTGAATACCATAATTCATTTTTGTTTGAATTTCATATAGTATGCCAAACCTATGGATATACAAATGATGCACGTAGACTTCGACTTTTTCCTACCACATTAAAAGTAGTAGCACTTAGGTGAACACATAGTCACTGATTAGGATAACATGAGAAAAATATTTTTGAAAAAGTATCAACCTTACTGTCGATCAAAAGACTCTAAAGATGACATCTTTAGAATGAATCAACAAGAAGATGAGACCTTAGAAGAATACTTGGAAATATTTTCATACAATCTGCAAAAATCAAAACATAGAGCCATGTCTGTTGATCTTATTCGAACAATATTTCTTAAGGGCATCTGGGACGAATATCTAGATGACCTCAATCTCATGGGTAAAGGGGACATTTCTAATTTACCTTTTGATGAGATTGCTGACTTGTGTCAAAAGTACTCCAGAAGTAGAGCAAGAAATGGAAGAATAACTATGACATTTAGAAACACTAAATCTGCCATAGGAAATATTACCAGAGCTAAACTAGGAAATCTATTTGAATATTTTAAAACAGACCTCTTAAGAACTTTGGGAAATCAAATAGACACTCTGAAAGCAAAGAAAAGACAAGATGAACAAGAACAAGTGTTGTCTATATTTTGTCCTAAATGCCGAAAAAAATGCTTTGAAAGAATTTCCTTTAGATAATGTTTAGATCTGTGGGTTTTGTACATAAAATCATGACACTAATGACTGCTCTAAGATGAAAGTTTTGCAGAGTTATAATTTGGAAGCTAATGTAGAGATGGAGAACTTATATTTTATGGGAGCTCGGAGACCATGGCAGCTAAGATCTCTAGGTACGTTTCAAAATCCAATCTAGAAAATTATCAAATGCCTGTTCAGAATTCTTGGAATGTACCTATGCCATGGAAAAATTGGTTTAATCAGTAGCAACAATCTTATCAACAACAGGGATGGAGAGGATATTCACATCCTCAACAATTTCCTTAACAACCACCTCAGCAATATTAGCAGTTAGTTCCAAACCCATATCCTCAATAATATCAACAACAATACTCTCAGCCATCTCCACCATAGTACCCACAACAATAACCTCAGCAACCAATTTCTTATCAACAACAAAATCCTCAACAAACTTTACCTACTCGTCCACCAATGAATCAACCATAGCTACAATTACCATCTAATCAACCTCCTAAACCTACGCAACTACCTGCTCAACCAGTAGCTAATCCAAATAATCGACTGGACAGACCAGCGTACAGTGTGGATGGGGGAATATCGTACCCAATTCTACCTCTTCAAAACATAGAACTTAAATCCGGTTGAACTCTTCACACAAAACCTTCACCTCCACCCGTTTCAACAAAAGAGAGCTCGAATAAACTAATGAACACGGATTGTGAACACACAGTAAACAAGATGATTTAGAACAAGGTAAACAAATTAGGACAGTGCAGTCACCTCCTTATCCTGAGTGGTTACTTCAACCAAAATTAACCACACCTCTGCCACAATTTGATGTTCTAGATGAGCTGAGAAATGTGTATGTAAAAATTCCATTGCTCCAGGCAATTAAGGATATTCCAATCTATACCAAAGCCATCAAAGAACTCTGCCTTAAAAAGCCTGCAAAGAAAAGATTTAATCCACAGACCATTCACGTTATTGGCAATTTAGCTGGCCTTATGTCAAATGTCATTTCTATGGAGAAATATGTTGACCCTGGTATACCTAGAGTTACAACAATCATCAACAAAATCTCCATTCCAAATACTCTCATTGATTTGGGAGCTGCAATAAATGTCATGACATTGGATACAATGAAAACCTTACAACTGACAAATTTACAGTCAACACCAATTGTTTTGGAATTAGCAGATCACTCTAAAGTCATTCCTGAAGGGATATTGGAAGATATAACTGTTTCACTGGACTCTTGGGAGTATCCAGTTGATTTCCTAGTTCTCCAGCCAAAGTCAAATTTAGGAGGACACCCTCTCATACTTGGCAGACCATGGTTGGCAACTGTTGATGCATTTATTGGGTGTAGATTGGGTAATATGATCATTTCCAGAGGAACAAAGAGAAAACAACTTACCTTATACCCATCAGCCCAAGCTCCAACAGTAACACATAACCTATGGCTTGATGATAAATACAATGATAGGGAAGAAATACAATCTGTTTTAAGCATCAATCAAATTTATGATTTCAGGGAAGACAATAATGAAGATTTGGTGGAAATGTTTATCTCTCAACCTGAAGTTTAAGAGAAATTAAGAAATGAACAATACACAGTTGTAGATCAAATATTAGCACAGAGCTTTCATGAAACTTGTACCATATATTCGCTGAAAACATTATTTGAAAATATCTTTCCAATCAACTCCATTACAAACCCACAAAGAAAGACTTTAGAAATTAGCCCATGAAAAACATTGAACATTGGATCATTTTTAGATTCATCTCAGCAGCAGAAATTTCTTGATTTGCTGACCAAATACCAAAAGGCATTTGCTTGGGACTACACTGACATGCAGGGAATTCACCCAGAAACTTGCACTCACCATATCTATACAGACACTAGTATTTGACCAGTGAGGTAGCCACAGAGAAGGATGAACCCCATGCTTAAAGAGATTGTAAGAGATGAATTGTAGAAGCTACTGAAAGTAAATTTCATTTACCCCATCTCTGACTGCCAGTGGGTATCTCCACTAGTGATAGTTCCCAAGAAAAATGGTAAGTGGCGAGTTTGTGTTGACTACATAGAACTGAAAAAAGCCATCCTTAAAGACTATTTTCCATTGCCATTTATTGACCAAGTTTTGGATACATTAGCTGGAAAAATATCATTTTCCTTCTTGGATGGTTTTAGTGGTCACAATCAGATCAGCATAGCCTTAGAAGACCAAGACAAAACAACATTTACCTGTCCCTGGGGCACATATTCCTACAAAGTTTCACCATTTGGCTTGTGCAATGCTCCAACAATATTTCATAGAGCAGTATTAGCAATATTTGATGATCTGGTTCATGAATGCGTTGAAGTATATATGGATGATTTTTCAATATATGGTGATTCCTTTGACCATTCTTTGCAAAATCTTGAGAAAGTTTTAAAACGATGTATAGAAACCAACTTGTCTTTAAGAAATGAAAAATGTTATATGATGTTGAATGAGGGAATAGTCTTAGGACATCATGTTTCTTTCGAGGGAATCAAGGTAGATCAAACCAAAATTCAAATTATTGTCAAATTGCCAATTCCAACAAATCAAAAAGATGTAAGAAGATTTCTTGGTTATGCAAGCTATTATAGGAGATTTATTGAAAATTTTAGTAAGATATCTTTGCCTTTGTTTAAGATTCTTGAAAAAGATGTATCTTTCAATTGGAATGATTCTTGTCAAAATGTTTTTGAGAAACTTAAAGGGAAATTGTCCACAACTCCAGTTTTGAGGGGACCCAATTGGAATTCACCTTTTCACATCTCCACTGATGCATCTGATACAACAGTAGGGGCTTCATTAGGGCAGAAAGAAGATGCTTTAACTTATACAATTTACTTCATCAGTAAAAATTTGACTCCTGTTGAACTCAACTACATAGTAACTGAGAAGGAAATGCTTGAAATCATACATGTTGTAAACAAATTTTGTCACTACATAACTGGTTATGAAGTCTTTGTTCACTCTAACCACTCCATGATTAGATGCTTAATGAACAAATCTATAACTAATGGCAGGATCACAAGATGGTTACTATTACTGTAGGAATTTAATCTCACAGTGCTAGACAGTCCAGGAAAAGAGAACCAGGTAGCAAATTACTTTTCTAGACTATAAAATCCAGGTGAAGTTGTTCCAATTGAAGATTCATTTCCTGATGAGCCTTTATTTGCAATTTCAATATTAACACCATCGTATGCTGATTTAGCTAATTACTTTTCCATAGGGAAGATACCTTCATCATTTAGCTCAAAGGAGAAGAAAAGACTGATCAATCAAAGTACAAGATATTCATGGGTTATGGAGAATTGTTTTATATTGGTTATGATTTAATTATTAGAATATGTATCAGAGAGGATGAAATTATTGACATACTAAAATCGTGCCATGATGAACCTTGTGGTGGCCATTTTGTAGCCAAGAGGACAACACACAAAATCCTTAGCCTTGGATACTATTGGCCATCAATTTTCAAAGATTCAAAGAAGTACAAGAGAGGTTGTGACAACTGCCAACGCATGGGTAGACCAACTACCTCAAATGAGATGCCACTACATCCATAGGTACATCTAGAGCCATTTGAAAAATGGGATTTGGACTTTTTTGGACCCATTAATCCACCTTCCAAGGGTAAAAAGTACATCTTGGTATGTACAGATTATGTGACTAAATGGGTAGAAGCAAAGGAACTTGTAAGGGCTACTGAGAAAACAATAGTTAATTTCCTTTTTGAAGAAATATTTGTTATATACGGAGTGCCCATAGTAACAGACCAAGGGACTCAATTCACTTCTAGATTGGGTCAAGACATCACTGACAAGTACAAAATCAAACACAAAGGAGTACACCCTACCATCCACAGGCAAATGGCCAAGTGGAATCTACAAACAAGACACTGGAAGGGATCATGACTAAAACAGTGGCAACAAATAGAAAAGATTGGGTAGATAAGCTCAATGAGGCACTGTGGGCTTATAGAATCACATGGAAAAACACAACATGGTTTGCACCTTATCAGCTGGTGCATGGCAAAGAAGTCATGTTGCCAATAGAATTTCAAATACATACTTACAAATTGGCAGCAAACTTAGGCATTGAACTCTCTGAAGCACAACAAGAAAGAATTATCCAATTGAATCAGTTGGATGAGATGAGACAACAAGCAATAGAAAGGACAACACTGATCTAGCAACAAAGATGACAGTGGCATGATAAACTAATCAAGAAGGAGTTTAAAGTTGATGACTGGGCCCTATTATTTGACTCCAAATTTAGAGATTATAAAGCCAAATTTACAACACACTGGATGGTCCCTTATGAAATTCTTGAAGTTTTCCAGAATGCATCAGTCAAACTTGGAACCATTGACCAAGAAGACCGAACATTTATAGTAAATGGACACAGGCTGAAGATCTACCATAAGCCTGTCAGCAAAGAAGATTTCATGAAAACAGTGACACAACAAAGTGAGGTTCAGATATTACAACAATCCATTGTGACATCTATGCCTTAGATATTTTTCTACTTTAAATAATAAAAATAAAAAATTTAAAAAATAAAATTAAAAAAACAAAAAAAACAATAACAGTTTAGATGAGAAAACTAGACTCTGGAACACTCTAAACTCAAATTCTTACAAGAAAACCAAGGAATTGGCCAGTAAGAATTCAGTCTCTTTCATTTGTATTTCAAAATAAAAACCTTTTCCTATTTGAATTTCAAATTGATGACTTGAGGACAAGTCATATGATCAATAGGGGAGGAGAAATGTTTGAATTTTTTCATACTTTTTCATCTCCTTATTTTCAGAATTTCATTACAGTAGAGGAAGGAATTTGTTTTATTTTCATTCTTCAGTGGACTTTTCAACAGAGGATTGGTGTTCATTATTTCTCAAGAAGGATTTGTTCAATCTAAATTTAGAACACATCAGCAAAGGGACCTGTTGCTTGATAATATTTCAGAAGGGACCTGTTAAGAAGAAGAAGACTGCATCATCAGATTATGTCATGTCCTGTACACATCAAATAAGTCAAGCAGGGTTAAATTTCAACAAGGAAACATCTGAAGGTTGTAAGAAATTTTCATTTTAATACTTGAATTTCTTTTATTAATTTCAATTTTAAATAGTGGTTAATGATATTTCTTGATTTCAGTTTCTCAATCATTCAGCCTATCCTATATCCTATTCACTTAGCCTATCCTTCACTTAGCCAAATAGTTGATCCCTAAGCCTATACTCATTATTCTATTCCTGTAGGATTTATGCATACTCTTAAAAACTATCCATCCTAACCTATATATCTTATTTCTTTATCTTGTACATAACACTTCGATCCATAAGTCTATACTCCAATATATCAGTTAAATGTGCCAACAGATCCACTAAAACAAACCGAGCCAGATCTAGTCAAACACAGTCACAAATCAGACATTTCTGAGGTACACGGTATAGGTTCAAAGATTTAAATAGAAATGCAATTTTTTTTATGGTTTTTAACCGATTTTTTTACGAAATGCATATGTTATGATGAAACATTTTGATTGAAAAGGGTATTAAGGGATGATATGACAAAGTGTCATCATAAAAAGGATCAACGGATAGTTTCATAACAAGGATATTATGACAAAGTGTCATCATAATAGGGATTCCGTAGTTATTCACGATCTCAGCCAGGGTTCATACCATGCCATTATGCTGAAGCTCATCATTTTGAATGTGACTGTTCCACATAACCATCGGGCTTATCATTATTGAGTATTGTGCTGTAGGAGAGGTTCATTACTATTGAACGTTGTAGGAAAGGTTCATTAGTGTTGAATGCTATGTTCATTAATGTTTGATAAAGCCCAAATGCGTCGAAAAGCATTGCTTTGTTTCTAGAAACCCTGAATGCCTGAGAAATCCTCCTTGAGGCATGCATGAATTGTAATAAGGAGAGCAAGCTGAACGCGTAGACAAGCATTTGCTTTGTTTTTGGAACCCCAAACACCTGAGAAACCCTCCTTGGGGTATGTGTGAAGCATAATAACGAGAGCTACGAGTATGTTGACAATGGAAATGTCAACATACGAGTCTTGAGGGAAAAATTACACAGGACCAATCGAGAATTAAGGAGATCCCATTTGAGGACAACAGCCATTTTCACTCCAGCAAAGATGAGAAATTTAAGGCAAAAGAATGGCATTCAGGTCAGCATAGGACCAGGTAGTTTTTTTTCAAAAACCTTGGTCAATTTTTCTTACAGAGAAGGGTAAAAGTAAAATAATTCTCATGGAAAATAGAACCGAACCGGAAAAAATTGATATTTCTAAATTGCATAAAGACTGTGTAGACATCCTTAGAGAAAAATAGTGGTTAGTTTTTTTGGAAAAATTTAACAGCCACAATGAGTTAACAACCAGGGAATTTGCTTCTTCTTTCACTGGAGAGAGAGCCATGGTAGGGAACCTATCCTTTAGAGTTTCAGAGGATACAATTGCCCAAGCTATAGGCATAAGTCCATAGGGAGAAAAATATTTCAAAACTAAGCAGTTTAAGGAGAAATCCTGGACACATTTTGTATCTAGAACAAGAGTATTAGCAGTTGATTGGAAGGCATGAATTCCTAGGAGTTGGTTTATTCATCCTTGGGATGAAATAGTCTATGTGATTCAAAAATTCATAACTGTTGAAAATAACAACAAGAAATGATAAAAATAGAATCCAGAATATTCCAATTTTAATTTGTCCTTAAATTAAAATTGTGAATTAAAATCAAATTTAGTCTCACTAGCTGCTTGGAAATAATTAATTAATTCATTATGGATTAATTAGTTGGAGAAATTAAAGTTAGAAGTCTTTCTGAAGTCATGCAAGAGTTATCCATTAAATTAAGGAGATTATCCCTTAATTAAGGAGATAATATTGAGTTATATTTGAGTTGTAATTAGTTAACTCAGTTTACGAAGTTAAGTTCAGTTAAATTAGTTCCAAACTGTTTGAGGAACTAATTGTGAGTTATCAGTCAATTGATGCATGCATGCACTCAAGTAGTGTACTCCAGATAACTGAAGATTCCCTCATCAGAAACTCATGCATGTCTATTCTGAGAAAGACCCGGTTGAGCTAAATGCCAAGGATAGTGTACCATTAGTTGCATGTTTTCTCCTATAAAGGAAACTCATGCATGCAGTCAAGGGAAGGTTCCTTGGAGGATTGCACAATTCTGATAGGGTGTGAGATCATTGTGACAGATCAATGTTCCACTTGGTAATAGGAGGATCACCCAGGAGAAACTGTGCAAGGAAATAGGAGCTTTGAGGGCAAAGAAGAAGGCTTGTGAGAAGCTTTGATTGCCTGTGAGCATCCATGAGGATTGTAATGAGAACTGGCTAGCTATGAGAGCTAAGGCTTTGTATAATTCTGATGTATTTCCACCTTGTATGATAATACAGATAGTGGGGTTTTTAGCTGAGGCTTTCCCCTAAGTATTTTCTGTGTTTCATGTGCATTGATTCTTCTTCTTTTGGTTATATGTGTTCAACTCTGATTCAACTCGATCTTTAAGCTTCCGTAGGTATGATAGTAGAAGTAGATTATAGTATTTTGCTTTGGTATATTGCATTATCGAGTTGATCTACAATCAGATAGATCTCAAAGGTAGATTTGTAGAGAATTTGCAGGAAATTCTACATGGTATCAGAGCCTAGGTTATTAGAGTTGTGAACAATATACTAAGAAGAGAATTCGAAGTTTGAAGTTCGGGGTTGCAGGTGCAAATCGAATTCATATCATATTTCAATAGAGATGGGACATTATGCGACTAATTTCCCATCGAAGAAGTCCAAGAAGGGATCCTCGGATGGATCGGAAAGTGAGGCATTAGCCTCTCAGTTCGAAATAGACTTTACCCTCATCGCATGCATGGTGTCATCGATGATGGGTTGTGGTTGGTATCTTGATAGTGGAGCCTCATTCCACATGACCGACAATAAAAGTTTATTCAGTACCTTGGAGGAGAAAGACCTCAAGATGTGCATAGAGATGGGTGACGACGAAAGGTATAGTGTTTCAGGAGTGGGCATGGTTGCTTTTCAGAGGGAGCATGGAGCTCCTATCACCTTGACAGATGTGAATTTTGTGCCTGGACTGAACAAGAACTTGGTATCAGTCGCGATGTTGGAGGAAGAAGGCTACGATGTTGTCTTCAGTAAAGGAAAGGTGTTCCTTAGACACATCACCATGAGACAGGTGAAGGAGATCGGTTCACGAGTTAAGAACCTGTATGCTCTTGAGGTTCAAGATGCATGCAAAGCCTTGATGAGCAAGGCAAATGTTAGAGACTTGGTGGTTGAGAGGGAGAGTAAATTACCTCTCAACATGCAGCCCGAGAAGAAGTCTCAGACAATTGTGGAGGAGCCACAATTGGAGAAGTGGGTAGAGGGATAACATGCAGCCATACGTTTAGGTGTGAGGTGGGACGATGTGAAGTGATAGTCTCAAGAAGGGTGAAATTTGGCAGGGTCCATTGAGAGGTTTTATGTCATGGATCATACCTTGCTACGGGAGCCCAAAGTACATAGTAGTGGGAGGAATCAGTGGGATTGATGCAGTCAGAGATCAAAGTGACAGAGGCTAGAGTAGTCAGATACTGAAGAGTGTAGAGAATGATTAACAACAGTGCAGAAAGGTAGGGTCAGCTGAAGAGCAAAGTTTTCAGTTGACAGAGGTAATAGTAGTCAGAGACTTTGATGACAGATGCATCATACTGATTCATGTTGGATGTTTTTTTTTGTTTTTGGAGTTGCTGGAGCAACAACACTAGAGAGAAGTGTTGCATGCATAACATTCCAAAGGTTGACGATCGAGATCGAGTTGAATTCCTTTCTTGTTGAGTGGGAGTGTGAAAATAGCAACAAGGAATGATAAAAATAGAATCCAGAATATTCCAATTTTAATTTGTCCTTGAATTAAAATTGTGAATTAAAATCGAATTTAGTCTCACCAACTTCTTGGAAATAATTAATTAATTCATTATGGATTAATTAGTTGGATAAATTCAAGTTAGAAGTATTTCTGAAGTCATGCAAGAGTTATCCCTTAAATTAAGGATATTATCCCTTAATTAAAGAGATAATATTGAGTTATATTTGAGTTGTAATTAGTTAACTCAGTTTACTGAGTTAAGTCCAGTTAAATTAGTTCCAAACTATTTGAGGAACTAATTGTGATTTATCAGTCAATTGATGCATGCATGCACTCAACCAGTGTACTCCAGATAACTGAAGATTCCCTCATTAGAAACTCATACATGTATATTCTGAGAAAGACCCAGCTGAGCTAAATGTCAGGGACAATGTACTATCAGTTGCATGTTTTCTCCTATAAAGGAAACCCATGCATGCAGTCAAGGGAAGGTTCCTTGGAGGACTGCGCAGTTCTGACAGGGTGTGAGATCACTATGAGAGATTAGTGTTCCACTTGGTAACAGGAGGATCACCCAGGAGAAACTGCGCAAGGAAATATGAGCTTGGAGGGTAGAGGAGAAGGCTTGTGAGAAGCTTTGATTTCCTGTGAGCATCCAGGAGGATTGTACTGAGAGCTGGCTAGCTGTGAGAGCTAAGGATTTGTATAATTATGATGTATTTCCACCTTGTATGATAATACAAATAGTGGGGTTTTTAGCTGAGGCTTTCCCCTGAGTATTTTCTGGGTTTCATGTGCATTGATTCTTCTTCTTCTGGTTATATGTATTCATCTTTGACTCAACTTGATCTTTAAGCTTCCACAAGTTTGATAGTAGAAGTAGATTATAGTATTTTTCTTTGGTATATTGCATTATCAAGTTAATATACAGTCATATTTTCTACATAAGTCTCAGAGGTAGATTTGTAGAGAATTTGGAGGAAATTCTACAATAACATGTGAGTGAAGATACAATATAATGTATCTTTATCATATTAAATTGTTGATGCATCTGAAGGGAGATTGCATTATAAGTTTACCTTATTTTCTTCTGCAAAGTTTAACTAAGATGTCCAAAACTATACAAAAACAAAGAAGTAACATGGATAGGATCTTATATCATTTTGGCTTTGTGCAAATTTTAATTGAGTTTGAATTGCAGAAGATAGGATTATCCTCGAAAAGATTTCTAGTTTCTAATGAATTTATAGCAGATGAAGAGGAACAAGAAAGGCAGCAAAATCCAGAATTAGTGGTTGATGTAGAAGAGGAATTTTCAGAGCACAGACCTAATACCTCTGCTCCATCTAGTAGCAGTGTCAAACCATAAGAATGGTAAGGGAAGAAACTGAGAAAGCTGAGAAGGATAAGATTTTAACCACCTATGAAAGGAGGTCTAGGAAGGCTAAATTTGGACAAAAAGGGAAAACATTGGAAGAAGATGACATATTACAGCAGCCTCAGTATGATTATATATAGGAATTGGAAACAAAGGGCAAGGAGGAAGAATCACAGGAACAAAAATTTCCAGGCAAAAAGAAAAGGAAATTGGAAAGGAAAATTGAAAAATTGCAGCAACAACTTATGGAATCTAAAATTTTGGAAAGACTTGTGAAGAAAGAAAATGAAACCCTTAGAACAAAAAGTAAAAAGTTTCGGGATGAAAATGAGAAGTTGAAGAAGAAGGTCAGGACACTCCAAGCCTATAAGGTTCGATTTGGTAAGACGGCCTATAAATTATACAAATAGAAGAAGGCCATCAAAACTAAATACCAAATTTTGAAAACTGAATAGAAAGCCCAAATGAACATCGATGCTTTACTCCAGGCAGCAGAGGCAGAGGAAGAAGTAGAAGTAGAGGGAAGAGTTTGACAGGCTAGAATTCATTTGCATGAGGACATGCAAAGTGTTGTGTTTGGGGGAGATGTTGGTACCAATTTATGACTGATTATTTTATGTAAAAACCCTCTTTTATTCATAATTTTCCTTTATTTAGCCTTTAAATTTCCTCCATATTCCTTAGAAACTGATTGATATAATGTTATTTCCATTATTTTTATCTTGGAATTAATCTTAGGAATTTTTGTGTTGAAATTGGAAATTTCCAGAAAATTACAAGTTGTTGTAACTTCCTGTAATGGCTCCATGGTTTGACATGTTGCAGGACAGGTTGGCAAATTCGAAGACCTGGGGTTTGATCCTAAATGTACAAGGATGGTGGAATACCTATCCACTCTCAGATTTGAATATTATAGGTGGTCGGTTAACGCTGGTCAAACCCATCCATTTGAGCAGAAATTCCAGATTTTGTGAACAAACTTTGCTATTTTTGGGATTTTGCTCAAATTGAGGACCTGAACTAATTCGACCTCCTTTGATGTAATTGTTAGGATTTCATTATGATTATGAGGAGTATGAATAACTTCCTCTTGTTGTGAAGATTTATGATAAATAACTCAAAAAGAGAATTATGTAGTTTAGTAGTTGTTGATACATGAAAAACTTGGGAACGCAATTTATGTATTTTTGATTTCCAGACTTGAATACAGAGATACAGTGTTGGAGTCCATATTTATGTTTCAAATCCAGTAGTTGTCTTCATTTTAATTAGTCTAAGGTGTGCTTGAAAAGTGTGGAGGGCCCTCACTACAGAGCTGGTACACTTTTCCTTGAATTCTCTTTTACAATTGCATAGATAGATCTGATACTTAGAATTGTCATTCAATTCATATGCTGCAAGTTTACAAAATTGGAAATTGTTAATTGAAGAGATCCACATCTGTTGTGAAAGATTTTTGTAAGAAAACCTCAATTGATATTCATCTCGAAATTGACAATTGTGCTTGCTATTTCATGGTTTTTATCTCATATCTTGATCTATAGTTTGTTGTTCATTGGTTATGATTTGTAGTTGCAGAGCTCAATTGGTAGTTTGTTGACTGAACCTTGTAAGAGGTTCCACTATTGTTGATCTCCAAAGCTACATATTTCATTTACTATTTTGTGTGATAAGTAATTAGGACTCTGTTTTCCATATAGACAATTAGATTTGTTTCATTTAAGTAAATGCTTAAGTGTTAAAAAGACAAAGAGAAACCTCTTGTAAAAGAGCATTGTTGATTTTTCCACACTAAGCTATCATTTAGAAACTAAATCCTTCTAGATCTATATATATTAGATAGCACCTCTAAGTGTACCTACTTGGGTTGACAGAGAAATTGAAGCCTGATTTACAATAGTAAGTAAGGCCCAACATGCCTCATTCCATATGATGGGGAATAGACATCTCTTTAGTGATTTTGAGCAGAAAGACCTCAAGCAAAGCATAGAGTTTGGAGATGGTGAGAGGTATAGAGCTACCGGGATCAGTATGGTTACCTTTCAGAGGGAGTCTGGCTCCCCTCTCAGGATTACATACATGATGTATGTTCCAAGACTAAAGAAGAATCTTGTTTCAGTCGCGGTATTGGAAGACCATGGCTATGATGTGGTTTTTAGTAAGGGAAAGGTTTTCCTTAGACACATCACCACGGGACAGGTGAAACATATTGGTTCATGGGTCAAGAACCTGTATTCTCTTGGGGTTCAGGATGCATGCAAAGCCTTGAGGAGCAAGGCAAAGGTTAGAGACTTGGTGGTTGAGAGGGAGAGTAAATTACCTGTCAATGTGCATCCCAAAAGAAGCGGTCTCAGAAGCAGTCTCAAACAATTGTGGAGCATCCACAATTGGAGAAGCTAAGAGGAGACTGAGTGGAGAGATCCACTCAAGTAAAGAAGAAGCAATCTCAGAAGTAGTCTTAGATAATTGTGGAGTAGCCACAATTGGAGAAGTTGAGAGGAGACCGAGGGGAGGCATCCACTCATGCAGAGACCTACAGTAGGGGGGGAAATTTGATCCAAGTGGGTAGAGGGATCACATGCAGCCATACCTCCAGGTGTGAGGTGGGGCAATTTGAAGTGATAGTCCCAAGAGGGCTGAAATTGGGCAGGGTCCATTGAGAGGTTTTATCTCATGGATCGTACCTTGCTACGGGAGCCCAAAGTACATAGTAGGCAGATGAATCAGTGGGATTGATGCAGTCAGAGATCAAAGTGACAGAAGCTAGAGTAGCCAAATAGTAAAGAGCATAGATAAGGGTTGAAAATAGTTTAGAAAGGTAGAGTCAATAGAAGCAGAAAGTTTTCAGTTGACAAAGGCAATAACAGTTAGAGACTTTGATGACAGATGGATCATATTGATTCAAGTTCAATGTTTTTTTTTTGTTTTTAGAGTTGCTGGAGAAACAACACTAGAGAGAAGTGTTGCATGCAAAACATTCCAATGGTTCAAGATCGAGATCGAGTTGACTTCCTTTCTTGTTGAGAGGGAGTGTTGAAAATAACAACAAGAAATGTTAAAAATACAATCCAAAAATTCTCATTTAATTTGTCCTTGAATTAAACTGAGAATTAAAATCGAATTCTATTCTCATAGGAACTTGTAAATAGTTAATTAAGTTTAATTAACTTAATTATCTTAGGAATTTCGAGTTGGAAGTCTTTCTGAAGTCATGTATATGTTCTCCCTAAATTTTTGCGGTCTAGTATGAGTGTAATTGTGAGTTGTAATTAGATAACTCAGTTTACTAAGTTAAGTTAAGTTAAATTAGTTCCAAACTGTTTGTAGAACTAAAGCGAGTTAACAGTCAATTGGTGCACTAATGCAACCACTAGTGCTACTCCAGTTAACTGAGGATTCCCACATCAGAAACTCATGCATGTCGATTCTGAGAAAGACCCAGTTGAGGCTAGAGTGCAGGGATAATGTACTATCGATTGTATGATTTACTAAGTTGTATAGATCATGCATGAAATCAAGAAGTGGACCTAGTTTGTATTGTATAGTTTTGGATGCATTGGATTCCCATTAGTATAAGTTATTCATCCATAGGAATTGCGAAAGGAAATAAGGGCTTGGAGAGCAGCAAAAGAGGGTAAGGTGTGGCTTGAGCTTCCTTGTGAGCAGGGAGATTGATCATACTCAGTGTTGGGATTGTTCTTGTGAGAACAATCATTGTATTATCATCTTGGGTTTCTGATTAATGCAATATAGATAATAGGGGTTTTGAGCTATGGCTTTCCCCGAGATATTTATTGTGTTATGTGCCATTGATTTCCCTTCCTCTTGCTATTATTGTTTTCATCGATCTATTAGCTTCCGCTGGTTGAAAGTAGAAGTAGATTCTTGTCTTTTGATTTAGTACATTGTATGAGCTTGTGAATATACAAGATTTTCTATAAGGTTGACTTAACCAGCTTCAGATAACCATCATCCTCCAACCATATCCTGTTTAACTTAAATGGGATCCCAATATAGAATTTCTTCTTCTTCCGTTGTAGGATTATGGGAAGATGGTCTAAAATGTATGTTTACAGAACACATGATTTCACATTACCAAGAATCTCCACCAAATTTTCATGTACAAGGAAATGATCCAATCTCTTCCCAATGCGATCTCCCCCATCTCAGAGGTTATTACAAGTAGGTGAGAGGGGACATGGGAAAATGTCAACTATATGATGCACTACAAAAAGATTATAAAGTTTGTCACCCAACAGATCCAATCTGCAATGAATACCCCATGACTCCTGAGTCAGAAGAGTCAAATTATAGTCTTCTGCCATAATCAAACCACTAATATTAAGTATATCACATCTCTACATGTGATCCCCAAATGTAGTGCATCCCCTACATGGTGCATATAAGTTGAGAAGATGTTCATGACAGGAAATTCACCAAAAATGTCTAGACATGAGGATACCCGCAAAAAGGCTAAAAGCATGGAAATGTGCCCAATGGGGATCCCACATGGAAATAATACCTCCAGACGAGCCAACATAGCTAACTCCAATGATGTTCCAGGAAGGGCATATCGCCCAAAAATATGTGATCGCCTTGGTGGAATCAATGAGAGTTTCTTGTATTATAATAACAAATGACCACATTGACCAAATCAAATGTCCAAGGCACAATTGTTTGGAGTGATCCCCCAAACCTCTCAGATTTAGAGAAATAATGTTCATCATGTTATCCTTTGTTCGGGTGTTATCATTCTGTAATTTCCTTAGGCTGAGGAGAGAAACCCAGAGGTAACCACAAAACCATTTGTAAAGCTGGGATCTAGCCCTTCTAGCTTTAGCAAGGGATCTATCTATCTAATTAGGATTTTTGTTTTAAGATATTAGGTTAGTTATTGAAATTTGAGGTTGGTTTTTCAAAGATTTGGTTGAAATATGCGGGGAAAGTCCATTGGGCATGAAGTCATGAATAATTTGTGTAATCAATCACAAAATGGTAGAGTAGCTATAACAAGGTAGGATAAGCAAACTTTTGGATCATATAGGGTGTTTGTGGAGTGAGAGGATGAATATGATTTAAGTTCAATTAAATATAGAGAATACTGAGATGAATTCTATACTTAACATCAGAATGAAAACATTAATATTGTTTATAAGCCAGAGCAAAGTACAATTAAGAAAATTCGACCCTTAATATTCTTGCAACAATAAAGAGCGAAAACATATGGAAACTGAGAAAAGAAATATTTTACATAAGAAAGTACATCACCAATTGTTTGACACAGGAATCCTGGAACAAAACTCTCTGTATTTCTGTAAATTGATCACTTTCAATAAAATACAGAACTTACATCACTATACAACTCCTTTCTTCATACAAGTTATAACCCTTGTTAAGTCTTATTACAACATACTTATAGAATTCTTGCTAAACTAATTTCAGGTTCCAAAAAGGAATTCATTACAAAATGATATCTAACAAAATTACATATTTTTCTGAAACAGAACTAGAAAATAGAAGCTTTGGACAAATTCGGTTGTTTGTTGAAAAATTCAAGGAAATATGTTGCTGACTGTGGCCTTTTTCCAGCTCCTCGTTTATATTTTTGTGCCAAAATTGCAGGTCTTCAGTTTATGTTTACTCAACTAACTCTAGTAATTGGTCCCACCTTTCTTCACTTGGGATAGAAAAATTCACCATGTTTCTAAACCTTTCATCCACTTTAGTCTAACTTTGAAAAGGTGGCTTATTAAAAAATAAATGATGAATTTCATGTTGTATGTTCAAATCAAACTGTAGGCCTTCTAGAAAAGCTTCTCCACTGATAGCTCCTTTTTCCTTTGCAAACTTAAACACATCTGCAACTATATTACACAATTTTTCCTAATAATTCTCTAATGGAACCAATTTTCCATTAGAGTTTATGAGATATGGAAGTCCCTTTTCCTGCAATAAAGAAAACTTTCTGTTGAATCTCTTAAGCTGTAGCTCCAACTCTTTTCACTTGTTCTCCAATTGCACCATCAAATTCTTCTTAGTCATAATTATCTTGACTTCCATAACTGTCTCTGTTCCGTCTTGAATGTTGAGCTCTTCAAGTTCTTCTCTGGTTTTAGATTTCAACATCTTGATGATCTTAGATGCTTCTTTTCAAGGCCTATGCTCAATATCTGCTTTAGTTTACTTTAGTGCTTCTTTGACTCTCTGCACCAAATATTCTTATTCAAAAATGATTTGAATGGAAGGCCACAAGTCTGTAACATTGGCATTAATATTGTGCCAAATGCTGTGTTTTTCCTCTGCCAACATTTGAATAATAATGGACTGGTCTTCATACTTATGAATTTGCTTAATAAGTTTGAAGTTCTTCTGTACCTTTGCCAGGTATGCATTGTCTGCCTTTATCTTGTTTTCTTTCATCTTGGTGAGCGCTATTGACAATTTCTCCATCTCTTTGTTTATCAATGACAATTACCCCAAAGCTTGAGTTAGTTTTTTTAAGGAATCTAAAACTGATACTTGTGTTGTAAGATGGGTTACAATCACTACTGTTGATGTTCCTGCTAATGATGTTCCTACTGCCTCCCATGATCTTTTTATTTTAGTAGTTCTTCCATGTCTTGTTCGATTTTTTGTATTTGAGCATTCTGTTGCACTATTAATGTAAAAAAATTCTCTTTCTCCATCTCAAAACTAGTGAATTCTTTAGTTTGAGGGTGTTATGTAGTTGGGGGTTTGAGTTGTTTTCTAAGAGCTTGAATGTATGCATTCTTTCTTTTGATGACCTCCTCTACTACCTTGACATCACTAGGATCATATCCTAGTTTAATAATTAATCCTTCCAATGTTTTGATTCTAGTGTCTTTGGCCATAGAGGGCATCCTTTCACTCTTTAAATGTGAGTGCACACTATTTAGTGAAACCTGAAATTTTGAAGTAGCGATGGAAAAGTTGGTTAGATTTGAATAAATTATCTCACCTTATTTCTTATGAAAATTGATCTAATCTATTTCATGAACCTATTTAGTATCAACTAAGAATATTGAGGCCTTATAATCTTCATCACCTCTGGGGGCTAAAACTTTGGGTTCCAAAAATGCCATTTGAAACTGACCCTTATCTTAATTAAAAGAAAACAATAACTTGTGTTGAGTGGTGGCAGTTTGTTTCCAGAATTTTGACTATGTTGAAGCTTTGAGAGCTTCATTATTTAACTTAATCTCCCTATACCTTATGAAAATACTTGGTTGTGGTGGAGCCTGAGAAGTAGAAGAGATAGGAGATTCTCTTCTACATAAGGGAGAAAGGTGGTAGGAGTTCTTGTCAAAACCAAAGTAGTATGCTCCCGTGCATCCCTTTTTTCTGAAGATTCTTCTTGAATGGTGATTACTTGAGGACTAGCTCTGCTATCAGTTTTGGTAGTAGTTTGTGGATATTTCTTCCTTCTCCTGAAAACAAGAAAATTTGCAACCCTGTTTCTGAGTTAGTGGGAGAAATGCTTTCCCTTGGCCTTTTAATTTCTTTTTCTTTAGAGATATGAGTCTGTAATGAAGAATGACTAACCAACCACTCTTTTGCTTCCTCCAATGTGTTTTCTGTCCATTCTTCTTGGTTAGAATATTTTTCTATCTCTGGCCTTGGTGTATGTGTATATGGAGTACTTTTCTACTCAACCCTAAACATACAGATTACTCCCAAGGGGTCATAGGACCATGTGAAACTAGGTTTGAACTTCATCTTCTTTAAAATTACTTCCACCTCCTTTGCAACAACTCTAGTATTTACAATCTAAGGGCCTACTTGTGCCTTTAGCTTGAACTATGGTTTATTATTGTTTGACACAAAATGTAGTTCATCCATATTTAGCATGTGTCTGGCATACTCCAAAGAAAAAAGTATCACTAGCACAAAGACTGGTAATCGATAAGGAGGGAGCTCACATACATAAATTCTGATCTCTTTATAATTATGGAATAAATACCAAACTCCAAAATTTGACTTTTCTACGAGATGTAAGAATTTCTTGATTTCTAAAGATATCCCCGGTATAATATCATTGCATAATAAACACAAAGAGGGGTGAAGGAATTGGTCCACAAAATATGTATAAGTGTGCTCATATGAATTCCTTCTGACTAGTGAAGTCCAATGGATAACTGAAAATGGGTTACCCTGCTCGCCCATCTTCTACAAATGAAACTTAAATCTCCCTACCCGGTAATATAAGATGAGATACACTAACAATGACTAATATTTAAACACACCCTCAAATTTAAATTTCATAAATTGATCATGGATGGCATCAGACAAAAAATGGTTGTAATTAAATAAAACTAAAGGATTCTTCCCAACATTGAATACTGACAAGAATCCTAAAACTACTTCATCAATCCACTGGTCTGTATAATACCCTAGTAAGCGAGTCACCATGGAAATTACTTGTTTTGACATCTCTGGGAAAATGGAGACAGGGTATGGGGGGTTTGTTCTGGGAAATTCAACATTTTTTAGGGAGAAAACATTCAAAGATATGGGCTCTATGGTAAAACGTAAGATTTTTGTACAATTCCATTAATGACTTGTGGAAAATGGATGCAAGGAGGCTTGGGGATTTATTTGCAAAGCTTGGAAAATAATCTTAGGAGAAATGGAAAAGATAATTTCATCATTCTGGGCAATCACTGCTTTCTTGCTAGGAAGGTATCTGAGGTGACACCAAGTGGAAAACTCAGGGAATAAATGGGTTTGAGGGAAGATAAACTGAGGGATAAAGGTCTCCTAGATACATAATTTAGCGTTCTGATCAAGGTATTTTTATTTTTCCCAATTGTGGAGTTCGTATAGGTCGAACTCATAATTAGTCTTGACAATTTTGTACTGGGTGTCAATCAGGGGAGTTTTATCAAGGTATGGGACAAGGGGAATCATGGGGTCTTCCTCGATCATCTTTCCCTTTCCTTTCTATGCTGACATTTTTAATTAAAGATGAGCAGGAAAGAACGATATTTACCAAAGTTCTTAATTGGTCAAATTGTGTGAGATATTGCTGACAGACAATGCTTTATAACTTTGACTGGCTCAAGATTAACCTGCATAGACTGAAAAAGCACAAAAGGAAAAGAATTTGCATGCTTCTGGGGTGGTTTTATAACGGAATTGACGGGGGATCATAACAAAATTATTACAGTTTTCAGGAGTGGGAGCAATTAGTTTGAAAACGGTCGATTTGTGATAGAAATTAATGCACAATGTTCAATTGGAAAGTAATTTGAATGTTCAATAGTCGGATGACGTGGAGGGGTGCTGATGTGGAGAGGGGATGAGGTGGAGGGTTGACATGGAGGGCGAAAGTGAGGACAAGTGGCATGAGCAGATTAGAAGACGTGACAGGCGGAAGTGACGGGTGGAAAATATGAGGAGGCGGTGGTTTTCTGAGGGGTGGGGGGTGGGGGGGGGTGTAAGAGCAGTAACCACTTTTGGGAGGGGATCCCCTAAAAACATTGTGGATCTGACACGTCAGTCGGGGTGATATTGGCACAAACTTCTTTTCGGGAACCCCCCCCCCCTCCGTTAATCGTTGATAATGTGGGAGGGTCTGAAATCCTTTTCTAGTCATTGATCCGGATGGGAGTCATCGTGACCATTCATTCATGTGTGATAATTATTCACAAGCGACAAAATGTTGTATCAAGCACTAATAAAATGTATAACCCAAAGTTATGATAAAAATAATTTAAATCAATCTTTATTTCTAAATTGAAAACAACATTTTGACTTGCACACCATGGGCGTCTTATTTTTTATTTTTTTAATTTCTTTTATTCTTTTATTTCATACATATATTTTCATCCCCTTTTTTTTTTCTTTTTCTTTTTTTCTATTTTTCTTTTTTTTTTTCTTTTGAGCTACACAAATTTAAAATGAAAAATAATTTTTTACAATATCCCAGTGGGATGAAAAACTTCTTAAAAATTTAGGACTCCTATATTTATAGGACCCTAACAATGGGCATCATTGCTCCAAGAGCCCGAGATTCAGATGATACTAATATCAGAACATCTAATAAGCTAAACATTTGATTAAATAAAAGATGCTAAAAATAAGGCGACCACGAAAATGTGTACTTCCTTTCTTACCTCGTACAATAAGCTTGTTGTCCATAATATTTTTAATGTGGTTGTACCAGTAATTATATTAGTAAATGTGGTTGATACACAATATTCCATGTCATTTTTCCTTTTTTAAAATTAATGGCTCTACAATTACAATTAATTTTATATATTTGTTATTTGATAATTTGCATGGTAATTTAGTAATTGTATTACCTAAATATAAAAACATAAATATATATTCACATGATGCCATTTGTTATTCAATAATTTATTTATAAATTTTATAATTGTATTAGATAAATGTGAAAATGTAATTTATATTCACATAATGTCATTCGTTATTTAATAATACATAATAATTTTATAATTGTATTAAATAAATATAAAAATATATATATTTAAAAATACAAAATAGTTAATATTTAAAATTACGCAACATTCTTCTCTATTAATATAGAGAAAAATTAACATTCTTTCTCAATTCTCTATTATAAGAAATTCCAAACTGCAATACTTCATCGTATAAATGATCCCATAAATATCTTAGCAACCCCAAAGTTTTGGAATCGGATCTATTAAAAACCGAAAGCTATACAAATATATATATTCTCTTCAATTTAAAATTTTAATATACAAATATATATATTCTCTTCGTTATAGTTTTTTAATATAAAGATTATGAATATTTACTAAATTATTATTAATAATTTAAACATAATTTCCGTACTCTACCATGAAAATCATGCGAATAAATTCAAATGGTCTTTTTTCTAAACAAACAAGTTTTTCCATTTTAATATACTTAACTACTTTAAAATTATTTTATATGTTATAATATTTTAATTTATTAAAATAAATTTTTATATTGTACTTAAATAAGACTCTTCACAAACTCAATAACATAGACGATTATAGACTTCTTAAACTAGTTTTAAATTCTAACCGAAACCACCTAAGGCTCAATTGGGGGTGGCATAAAGACACAAGGGCCTGGTTAAACTATTGGGAGATCAATAAAAATGATGCATTGCAAAACATAAATAACATTAAAGATATTATTACTTCTAAGTTCAAAAGAAAATATGTGGTATGAGAAAGATTTAGTGGCTAAAAGAAAATTAAGCTATTATAAGAAGGTCATCAACCCCACCCTAGAAGATCAGAAGCATCTCTCTATTTTAACTAGCTCAAAGAAGAAAATTAATATAGCAAAGATTAGAGTGAATTCTCATGAGCTCCATAGTGAAACAGGTCGTTGGGCAGTTCCTAAAACGCCATGGATGGAAAGGATCTACCATATATGTGAGAATAGGAACATCGAGGATGAAAACCACTTCCTCTTAGAGTGCCCCGCGTACAACCACATTAGATCTCAGTTTCACAATCTTTGTTACAATACTGACCTTCCTAGCCTTTTACAATGTCAAAATTATAGTGAGCTCGAGAGGCTTCTCTCCAAGTTTTTTGAGCATAGGAATAAAATCTTAAATCAAAATAAATAATTTGTTTCTTTAGGTCCGATAGACCAATGTTTGGTCTCAACGGACGTTAACCATCATCATCATCATCATATAATTGATCACTTGAAAAAACATTATTATTTGTATTTTTCTGAGATTATTTATATTATAATATTTTAAAAGAAATTTAAAAAGATGTATATCTTTTATAAAATGTTATAATTTATTTAATTATTATTTTTATGTTTTTTATTTTGTATGTTTTGTTTTATAAGTTTAGTAAGACTATATTTTCAAAATGTCCAATAACTTCATATTAAAAAGTGTCTTAACAAAGAAGTCCATGTCTATCCAAAACCCCAAAACCCCGTGGATTATTACTTTCCATGTTATAATCAATAATGTTTAAAAAAAATGTTATATTATAATTTATTTAATTATCACTTTCCATATTATAACTGATAATGTTTAAAAAAGATTGCCACATTTTTTGGTTTTCAATGTTTTCCTATAATATTTCTTTATATTTTGATAATAATTTATTTTTATCATTTTTTATTTTATTTTTTTAATTATATAATATATATTTTTAATTATAGAATGTGAGTTTTAAGATAATTGATATGTTTAGGATATGGTGTGAGATCATATCGAGACCACATTAATTTTTAGTATGGCTAAATTTTTTCCTACATAGTTTCAAACAATTGACCTTTTCACAATGAAATACCTTAACAAAAAACATTTTCACCATTTATTCTATATATATATCACATTTTTCACCATTTATTCTAAACCCAAAAAATTATATATATATAAAATCAAAACATATATATATTTAATTATTTTATTTTTGGTGCTTTATAATTTTATAATAAAATCATCAATTTAAGAAAAAAAATACATTTAATTATTTCTTTGTTATATTTTCCTATTATATTTCATTACATTTAAAAAACAATACAATATTCATTACATTTAAAAAACAATACAATATACAATTAACGTATTCTTTCTTCATTGCCTTCGTTGTGACCCTTCATTATATTTTTATTTGATTTTTTTTAAAATATTAATGGTTATGAATTAAATTATAATTTTATAATAAAAATATTAATAAAAATATAGAATTATTATTATTATTATTTATTATAATATAATGAAATTTAATATTGTTTTATAAATAGTTTTTATGTATAGAATAAATGATGTCAATGTGTTCTATTAAGGCATTCCAAGGTGAAAATGTTAAGATTGTATGGTCAAGTAATATCTGATGCTTAGATGTCTTTAAGTCACATCTACTCAAACAATAAGTTAAACATATAATTCATTAAACCCTACAAGCCTAGTGAATCTCTTTTCGAATTTTCTCTAATAATTCATAAGCACATTAATAATTCTTTTCGAATTTTCTCTAATAATTCATAAGCACATTAATAATTCATAAGTGAATAAATATTAAACTAATAATATCGGTTTCCTTAAAATATATTAAGTAGAATATATTTTAAATAAATTTTATATTTTACTATATTTATAATATGAAATAGATATATATTTTTAACGTTTTAAAAAATATATTAAATTATCATTTATAAAAACATTGTGAAAATCAGTTTTACTATAGTAAGAAATAATTGATATAATTTTTTAAACTGAGAAGAAACTTTATTTTGTTTTTAAATATTGTTAGGAAATTATAAAAAGAATGAAAAGGTAAAATATAAGTTTATATATTATATTGTATTTAAAGTGTTATATATATACATATGAAAATTTAGGTAGATTTAGTTAGGGTATATATATAAATAATTATTTATAAAGTAATGTTTTTTTAAAGGGAATATGAGTTTTAAGATGAATTAGGTTTAGCATTAGGTTTTGAGGGCTAGGCTCCATTTTCAGGAAAGATGGTGTCACACCCCTACACCTGTGGTAGTCTTTCAACCGCTTATAGCGAGGTGCGACACTACCAATTGTTTTCTTTTCACCAATACTTACGATTGTAGACTACGCCTAACATTCCATACTTAGTCTTATTTTAGTCACCAAGTATTATTTTTATCCTTTATATAAGTGAAAGCCCATAACATTCCCATAAATAGCATTATACAAGAGAAATGCACAACAGTATAAAGGGAGGGGCAACTCCCTGCAATATGAGTCTGCCCGAATCAATATATATAATCTTCTTTTACAAGTACAAGTTAAATCTTGGGAAACCCCAAATTTACACTTAGCCAATTTTCAAACTTCGGCAAACTCAGTTGCCCAGCGCGTCGGTGCCTCTGCACGGTTGCTGCACCACTCACCAACCCTTCGTTCACCTCGTCGCACGATCGTGTTGTTTTCCCAACTTGGGCGCACCTCCAAGTCGCCACACACAGGCGCCTCTACCCGAGACACACCTCTGTTCACAATCTCAACACTTCACCAAAAGTCACACTGTGCACACTTGCATGACGGGCGGGCGCTCACCTGAGTCGCCCAAGAACCTATGCCAAGTCGTCGCACAAACTAGGCGCCCACCAACGTTTCCCCGTCGGGTGCTCCATCGCATAACCTGGGCGCCACACACCCGTGCATGCCCTACTCCAACCGACGGGCGCTCCTCTACCTGCGCCCTTCACCCAACCAAGAAACGCGTTCACCTTCGTGCGGCCTCACCCAAGAACGGGCGCATTACCCAAACTGTGCCTTTCCTTCTTCTTGCTGTGTCCTCACCTTGTTGTGCGCACTTCTTACATGTTGAGCGATGGTTATATGATGATCGAATGAGCCTTAATGCTCCTCAATATATACGCACGGCAAGGCGAGTTGGCTCGCTCGGCCGACTCGTCCTCCATGCTTCACACACCCTTACTTCTCCACAAACACACCGTCGACTTTCCTTCAAGTATGGGTCGGCCTCCTTAACGTTTAACACCATGCTACCACACATATATACATGCTCGCCCTCCTTCTATTATGTGCATAACACATCGCCGCATATCCAGGGGAGCTCGCACTTTAACTGAACGCTCGTTCAAGCCTCATCCGCGGTCGCACTTTAGCTGGTGGGCGAGTCAAGGACCGTAGGTCCTTGCATCCTCCTCCACCTGAAATCGTTGTCGTCCTCGACAACATACCATCCTGGTAGCCATCCACCAAGATCAACATCAATATCTGTCTCATCCATGATGTCAACTCCTCCCCATACTGCAAACATCCCTACAACATATGTAGAACCACTGTCTCCATCATGTCTCGTCCCAACAACCATCTGTCACCAAGATCACCATACCAAGGTATACACCCCATCGGTATGTCATACATCGAAATTCATCTCAATCCATGACCATCAACCACCCTGTTGCAATCTCCACATGCTACTCCCCATCGTGGAAGGCTGGTCCTTCCATCCAAGCCACATGCTTCTTGCAACCTCCCGTGTCGACCCCATCATGTATCATCATCATGTGAACTGCTGCCATGATACTCCAACACAATGCTAACATATCTCTGCACACTTTACGACCCCATGTCTGAACTAGTTGGGTAGCTAATCCAACTGTCACGCTCAAACCATGAGAGTGAACATCCTCATGCCATCATCATTTGTTTCTCAGAACACCCTCTCACATCCTCAACTTGATCAAGAATCCATCTCCATACAAGTGTAAGCCATGCTCAGGTCCATGAATTAGTCCTCATCTCATCTGCGACATGCTTTCCATGATGTATGGTACTAATGTGCCGCATGAAATCAGCCACATCTACCCCAACATCATCATCCATCTGCAAAACATCCATCTCCTCAAAGTGAAGAGATCATCTCTCGACTCTCGTTGTGCCACATATAGGTCCATGAAGCAACCTCCATCATATCTGTAATGTGCCACCCCTCAAGTCTGCCATAGAAACAAGTATACACCCGTCTCATCTATCCATGTGCTGCCCATGATCATAGATCAATCAGCTCCCATGTGCCAAAAGTGCTTAAGCCTCAGCTTAACCCATGCCTAAGTGTTGCCACCAAGGCATCATCATCGTCGTAACTCCATCACTCCAAAGTGTCTCATAACGATCCTCCACATCAAGTCACTCTTTCAAGCCATTCCCATACATGTACTTGAAAGTATGCACCCCATCCTGCATCAAAGTCTCTGACCTCAGCTCCTCAATGCATCAGATCCTCTAAGTCCACCATATTTGAAGTCCCCAAGTCACAACAATCTCATGTCATCATGAGCTCCATGAGTCATCTCCAACTATCACTCTAGCAAGCATACAAGTCTCGACCCAAAGGTCTCTGCAAGATGCCTCAGCTCTCCATGTAGTAGGAATGCTCCATAGTCTACTAACAACTCCATCCAAGTCCATGGCCTTGTTGTACATAAGTGCACAACCTCTCCATCAGCTCATAAATAATAAGTCTCCATGTCACATCAGCAAATCTACTTGCACAACATCCCTGCCTTGGCACTCCCCATTGGATGCCCATAAGTGACACCTCTTCAAGTGCTCCAGCATCATGTCCCTGCATAAGATTGCCATGCTCCATGTCTCCAACCTGATGTCCATGACTAAGTTGCCCATGTAATCCAACCAAGTAGACCCATCACAACAATCGATCATCCTCATCCAAGTCTGCAATCTTCGGTCTAGTGAACTTGGTCACCCAACCATATCATCATCACATGAGTCTCTCCATCATAGCTCCCACACTAAAGGTTCCACCAAGACTATCTCTTGGTCTTGGCCATGACAAGTCCACCCAAGCAACTCAAGTGTGTGCCCTCCTCAGTCTGTCCATGAGTCATGCCGGGCACTTAGCCAATTCTCCATGTGGCTAAAGCATGACCCAATCCTCCGCAACGATCATCATGTTCCTCCCTTGTCACGGGCCTTTGTACCTTCTAACATAAGGCCACAAACAACCCCAACAAGTCCTGCAACAATCAATGGTCCTTGCCTCTTCGTACAAGGTCTCATTGTAGACATCCATGGCAAGACCCTCCATAGCATCGACAAACTGGCTTTGCCTTTTCTTGCATACGGTCCATCTACCAAATGCTCAAATGAAACACAAGTATCAATACTTACTTCATCATCATCATGAGGTTCCTCCATGTGAGTATCCTCATTCACCCATGTCTGCAAACTGCATGATCCTGGTCCAACTTGATCAACCTCAAGTTCATCCTCCATCATTGTCACATCTGCAACATCCTCAATCATCATGGCTTCCTCTTTCTTGTCAGCACAATCTACAACTTCATCTTGCTCCATTGTCCAACCAAGTTGAAGAAGTTTGTCTTCAACATTTTTTTCCAAGACTTCAAGTTCCCTTCGAATCCGGGGGTTCTCTTCTTTCATCCGCTTCAACCTGTATAAGATAAGCAAGAGCTTCCCTTCGCATTCTTCCAAACCTGCCATGCCTTGCCGTTCATCTTGGCCCAAGCACTAAGCTTCTCCTCTGCTAAACCTGTTTCACCATTCACCTCAATCACCCTGATATTCCACCTATCACCTGCAAAACTTGAGCTCCCTGCCAAGTCTTCAGTCTTCGTAGAATCAGCTCCTTGATTCAGTGCACTAGCTCTGATACCACCTGTCACGCCCCTACACTTGCGGTAGTCTTTCAACCGCTTATAGCGAGGTGCGGCACTACCAATCGTTTTCTTTTCACCAATACTTACGATTGTAGACTACGCCTAACATTCCATACTTAGTCTTATTTTAGTTACCAAGTATTATTTTTATCCTTTATACAAGTGAAAGCCCATAACATTCACATAACTAGCATTATACAAGAGAAATGCACAACAGTATAAAGCGAGGGGCAACTCCCTGCAATATGAGTCTGCCCGAATCAATATATATAATCTTCTTTTACAAGTACAAGTTAAATCTTGGGAAACACCAAATTTACACTTAGCCAATTTTCAAACTTTAGCAAACTCGGTTGCCCAGCTCGTCGGTGCCTCTGCACGGTCGTCGCACGACTCACCAACCCTTCATTCACCTCGTTGCACGGTTGTGTTGTTTGCCCAACTTGGGCGCGCCTCCAAGTCGCCACACACGGGCGCCTCTGCCCGAAACACACCTCCATTCACAATCTCAACACTTCACCAAAAGTCATACCGTGCACACTTGCACGACGGGCGGGCGCTCACCCAAGTCGCCCAAGAACCTGTGCCAAGTTGTCGCATAAACTGGGCGCCCACCAACGTTTCCTGTCGGGCACTCCGTCGTATAACCAGGGCACCACACACCCATGCACACCCTACTCCAACCGGCGGGCGCTCCTCTACCCGCGCCCTTCACCCAACCAAGAAAAGCATTCACCTTCGTGCGGCCTCGCCCAAGAACGGGTGCATTACCCAAACTGCGCCTTTCGTTCCTCTTGCTGCATCCTCACCTTGTTCTGCGCACTTCTTACATGTTGAGCGATGGTTATATGATGATCGAATGAGCCTTAATTCTCCTCAATATATACGCACGGCAGCGCGAGTTGGCTCGCCCGACCGACTCGTCCTCCATGCTTCACACACCCCTACTTCTCCACAAACACACCGTCAGCTTGCCTTCAAGTATGGGTCGGCCTCCTTAACGTTTAACACCATGCTACCACGCATATATACATGCTTGCCCTCCTTCTATTATGCGCATAACACATCATCACATATCCAAGGGAGCTTGCACTTCAACCGAACCGCAGTCGTACTTCAACCAAACGCTCGTTCAACCCTCATCCTCGGTCGCACTTCACCCGGTGGGCGAGTTAAGGACCGCAGGTCCTTACAGATGGGGTTGGATAGACTTTTATAAATCCCTCACCTATCCATCTTTAGCATTAGGTTTTGTGCACTAGACTTCATCTTCATGAAAGATGGGTTGGATAAAGTACAATCAGTTCCATCATCTTGTACTTAGGCTACTTCTCTATTTATTACCAATCTAAATAACCAATATAAAATATCTCTTTAAACATTGTCTTAAATTTTACTTAAAAAATTTAAATAAAGAGTAATTATAATTTTAACCAAACATTATGTTTCAACCATATTATTTTTTTTTGTTCTTCATTACAAAGATGGGTTGGATGATAATCGATTTCTTTCCATGTAATAATTCATTACACTTTTTTATTTTTAATTTTATTTGTACATTTATCGTATAAAGATCATTAGAGGTGATATAATACATTAGATTAAATTTTATCATGTTATAGTTATAATTACCAAATTCGGTTGAGTTGATAGAAAAAATTCACAACATTAAGTTCGGTTCATGAATTAATTCGCTAATTCGAAGTTCGGTACGACATGCTCAGTTTACAAGAGAGCACAACAGTTTTCCACATGGGACATTCAGTTTACAGGAAATAATAACAGTTTTCCACGTAACCCATCTGCTCTTTAAAAACCTTTTTACATCTATAAAACTGCATACAACTAGCCGTAAAAGGCCCTTTTGCATCTATAAAACTCCATACAGCTAACCGTTAAAATCACATACAACTTTCCATTAATGAACTTAGATGTGATGGACACCAGAGCAAGTTTTTAATGACAACGAATATATTTAAGGTTATTGAGCTATAAATATGTGGGGCAGTATATGTTTATCGTTGGATCGAAATGTCTACCGTTAGATTGAAATGTCTACCGTTGAATCGAAACAAGTACATTATTCAGTGATGGGCATATACTGCTCTAGCTCGCCTGGTAAATAAGCCTCACAGTTTCCAAAACCCCTGAGATGGAAGGTTAAGTTTTAATAAATGGTAACGTTGATTGGTATTTTAATAAATGAGATTTTAGGAAGTATATTTTTTAGCGAGGGTATTAACAGTTGGTTTTTTAATCAATGAGATTTTAGGAAGTATAATTTTTTTAGCAAGGTTGTTAATAAAATTTGTAAAAGGTTAATCAAAGTGATAAATAGATTATCTAGGATAGGTAATGTAGCATAAATATGTGTGATATATTCATTAAATTTAAATAAAAATATTTAAGGGAAAAATTTGATGGATTTTTTTGGATAATTTTTTTTTGTTGAAAATTTGAGTAAATATTAAATTATAATGTTTAAAGTTAGTTATACCTAGAACAATAAATATTGTGGTTAATTGTTACAATATAGAATTTGTCTTGGTTGGATCAATGCTATTTGAAATTAAAAGAATTTTTTTAGATTTGAAAATAAAAGAATTTTTTTAGATTTTCAATATTATATTGTATATTTCAAAAGTTCAAAATATTGAAAAAATAATATATTTAAATATTTGTAGATTTGAACTTGGTAACTATGCTGATAGTTGATTTGAACATTGTTTAATAAGCTATCATTTATCACTTTTTTTTGTCTACAAAGACACTTATTTCACATTATAAACACAATAAAATACACAACTTATTTTACAAAAATTTAGCAAAAAATATATAAGCCCATATGTTCTTAAAGTCCCAACTAAACATTGAAAGATAAAAGATATTAATGCATTAACCATGGCGTCCAAATGTGGGATGTGGGGTTGGAGCTACTTCTTCGTGTGCTTATCCTTGACGTTATCTATTGTTTTGTCCCACTCCCACTCTGTTTCTAAGTTATGGCCTTCAACATAAAGAATGATATGGTTGGATGTGGTGCCATCAACTCCAACATCCAATACCTACTCCCTCTATTACCAATGCTACTAAGAAACCAACACAAAAACCCCCTTTACACGCTATCTCAACATTTCATTCAATGATTTGGATAATTTGTAAGATGTCTTCTTGAATGTGTCCTCTCCACATCTTGAGTAGCTATATTAATAATCAACAATTAGTTTTCAATTATCATAAAAAGATTTAGTTCAAGAATTAGTTCTCTATTACCAATGCTACTAAGAAACCAACACAAAAACCCCCTTTACACACTATCTCAACATTTCATTCAATGATTTGGATAATGTGTAAGATGTCTTCTTGAATGTGTCCTCTCCACATCCTGAGTAGCTATATTAATAATCAACAATTAGTTTTCAACTATCTTAAAAAGATTTAGTTCTTTACCATGAGAATAGATTGCCTCTTAGGCCATCATTATATCTCCTCAAAAGACTTGATCTTATATTCATTTCTTATTCCTTTCTTTAACTCCCATCTTTGTCTTTGAGCTTCCTCTAAACATTAGTGATATTACAATTTTTCCACTTTATAATCACCTCCAATAACATGAGAGGTATGCTTTAAGCATTTCCTTTTTGCTTTGCTTTCTCCCTGCCCTATGTTGCCAGATGCCTCTTGCCATTTAACTCTTAAAACTAAAAATACATTCAACAATAACAATCATCTCACTTGCTTTACTTTCTCCCTGCCCTATGTTGCCCAATGCCTTTTGCCATTTAACTCTTGAAACTAGAAATGCATTCAACAATAATAACATCCCATCTGCATTCTTTCTTTTAAATAACTAAACAAATGCAAAGGAACCTCAAGCAAAATGTAAAAAAAAATACAATAAAAATATAAAAGCATAATCTTAGAAAAGACATAAATTAATAAAAAGGTCCAGTCATCATAATTACTAGTGGATGATACACCTCGAAGCAATCATAATCCCTGGTTTGTACAATTGACCAAATATCATGTCTTTTGTTCACGTTTAATCAATTTTCTGACAATAATTTCGCTTTCCAACTCAAATCTGATGCTAGCACTTACGTGCTTTGAGCGTTATCCCTTCCTCTAGATTGATTATCTTACACTCTATCGAAGTGCTATCAAATATAACCAATAAAATAGATTGACATGAACGCACATATTTTATAAGATAAAGCCACATATTTTATAATGTAATATGGTATCTTTCCACGCTTCCAATCAATTCCACCACCTACTCCATATGATCATTAGGATATGGACATCTTTATTAGATGACCAAAAAGAACACGGTAGCAAAATCAGAGATCTCCAGGTTTAGGTAGCAAAATCAGAAACTTAGGAACTTATTGTACGTTTGAGGTGTTGTTACAAAGTCACAGTTTCAATGACGGTTCTCGTTACCAAATTCTTTATTTCAATGCTGGCAACACTGAACCCATCTCTGTACTTGTAACCGTGATGAAAAATTCTGCAAATGTCGAACGCAGGCTTCTTGTAAGAGATGGGAACGATGCTGTCGGGTCTAAGTAACTCCCAATTCAGTTCCTTGGTTAACTCATTGACCATAGCATTGATGTCATTGACAGCATCTTCCTCTGTTGTTATTCCAGGATTGTCTTTCATATAACACGTTACGGACGAAGCTTCTTCTCCACGCGCCCTGTCCGCCTACATTCACAATGCCATTGTCACTATCATATGTATCCCAATTCTAAATTGGAATAAAGAATGAATAAATCCACAACATATTCCATTTGATTTGATTTGCTATAAAAGGTTATGAGGAATACCTTGTAGCCTTGAGTGTCACCTTTGAGTCGAAGGATGGCACATATCAACTCATTCAACTTCGAGGGAATGTCTATTTCCTGCCGTATGTGACGCGGAAGAGGAAATCCCAACGTGAGCATGGGTTGCAGTGTCATTATGCGAGAACCGAAACTGATTTTACCATTCTCCAGGTACTCCTCGAACGTCGGAAGATAACCAGTGGAAATCGACCTGGCTTCTACCATATAAGAATCAAAATAATCCTCCCACTGGACAGGCACATGAACAAGCGAAACAAAATTAACTGATCATACTGGGTGAAATATTTCCCCAAGTTAAGGTTCTCACAAAGAAATATTTGTATTACGTGTATGCTTTATTATAATTGTTCATACAGATTGTCGAACATAGCTGACTGTGTCTCGGCCTTGAATCTTCTGTGCCTCTCGTGCCATTTCGTTTATGTTGTCATAAACCGCCATGTACACTCCTCTCATATAATCTGGAAGACACTTTATTGAAGACGGGTCCCATCTGATCATTATATACACAATTTATGCAATGGTAATATTCGTTGACTCGATTAGTAGAATGCATATTCTTAATTCGAAAGGAAAGTTATTTATTTAAAATCGAGAAGGATTAGTATACTTTTTCTTAATTTGAAGGTAAAGTTATTAAAAATAAAAATACATAAGAATTATATGTATGAAATAGGCCTCTCCAGATATCACCTCTTAAATGCTGCGGTTAAGAGTTCGAGCTCCTCCATTGTTCCGAAGGTGTCGTAGATGTCGTCCAGAATTGTGATCATATGACATATTTTGGCAAATCCGAGTCGGAAGGCGGAATGTTTAGGATCATTTGCAATGCAAGCTGCTAAAGTGTAGTATTCCACGTGACGATGCCGTGCGAATGTTACTTGAGGGAACCCATAATCTTTCCACCATCTACACATATAAACTTCCCATTTTTACTTTCTTGATTTTTTCAGGACTCAAATTCAATTAATTTGGAGACGATATGCAATGACAACTCATCACCTCACCTCGAGAGAGATTGTAACTCTCTCTTCTGTATAGAGTGAAAGATGTTGAATTCCACTTTTGCAAGTTCTAACAGTTTCTCTCTCATCAAATATGGCGTCCTAAACCAAAAAATTGCGGCAGGATTAATCAATTTGAAAATTTACAAACTTCTGAAAAGAAAGATTCCCAGGGCCCAGCTTTGTTTGTTCATGTATGTAATAAAATATTAACATATATTCAGATCCATCCATCATCAGTTCGGACCTTATAATAAGATTTTGAATTTCTCTCAACATATTACAGTACTATTTGTGCATTCAACTACACATAAATTAAAAAAAAAAAACATTGTAGTCTTCAAGATATGGAAATAAAATTGACAAGCCTACTCAAATATAGTGTCCTCTCCGAATACGTCGATGTACATTATTGTTTCCATTCTTGGCAGATTTGTGTGCCAACCATATTCCAGAAGATACACTACCTGCGCTACACAAATTTGAACTTTTAAAACACAGATCGCAACAAATAATGAAATAAAATGCTATTTGTATTACTGCCCTACCTCTTGTGAAAGACCAGAGACCGGAATCTTTTGTAGGGCGACCTTTAAATACGTTGTAGAGAACATTTCTGCCCCCTCCATAATTTTTTCGCCGGGAAAGGCAATGAGAGATGCCCGAAATAAATTTAGTATGCCTCTTATCTCCGCCTCTGTTTGAATGGCAGAGCAGGCAAACTGCCCCTTCTCGTTTATGAAGTTTTCCAAAACATCTGGTATCAATGTATAAAGTACCGTCAGCCAATGTCTGCACGTAAGTGGCAGTTATAATGAAAAGTTCAAAAAGTAATTAATTAATAAAACCCCAATATACCTGAGGACACTATATATCCGTGTAGTCGGAGAGTTCGAAGACCCAGGCATGTTGAGTTGAGATCAGTCACGCCACTTTCTCTCCCAAGTCCAATGCCTTTTTCGCTCCAATAACTGCAGGGCAAATAATTTTATCGTTACAATCTTGTGTATTCGATATATAAAGCATATATTAAATATGATGATAAGGCTATGGGGACTGACTGACCTGTAAACATGATCCAGCGCACATTTGATCTCATTTTTGAAATGCCTATCGATTCCCAACCGTTCAACGCTATCGACAATCCAAAGACGTTGATGGAGGTCATTGAGGGGACTGGTGGATTTTCCATCCTCCACTGACATTGAATTGAACATATCTTTTACTTCACCAATAAGTCTATCAGCACGTTCGCGGTAAGAACGTGCCTGAACCATATACAGTAGAAAATTAATTCCTGAACTAATTGTGAACAAGGAAAGGAATACACAGCAGAACAAATTCAGATGAAGGTAGTTAAGCACCTCATAGGAAGTGGAGAGAGAGTCTATGGAATCGTCGTCCCAAAGGTTGGAATGATGACCACCTATGCGTCTTGGTACCCCATCCTCATTAGAAACAGAGTTGGTCGAACTCATGCTCATGAAAGCTGTTATGGATTTCCCTCCCCTGCACATTCCAAGATTTGGGACTGTTCTATGGATAGCCTTCAGCTCATGAGTAAAACCGGACAAAGTTCTGCACAGACACAGTCTGGAATCCAACGGGACAGCAGAAACCAGAGCCATTTGGGTTGGTTTTTGGCGTATGTTGATATATCAAGATAACGAACTAAAACTTATGCGGTAGAACCCTATTGCCATTGTCCATATATAGAGCTTCACGATTGATTGCTGACGTTACTTCAATCTTGAAACAAACAAAGTATAAAGCTTCACGATTGATTGCTGACATTACTTCAATCTTGAAATAAAGACTTCACGATGGATTGCTGACATTACGACGATGACTACGACAACGACGACATTATTATATATGAATCTTCATTTAAAAAGTCATATATATATAGATTAATTTATGAATCTTCATTTAAAAAGTCATATATTTATGAATCTTCATTTAAAAAGTCATATATATATATATCTCTTCACGATGGATTTATTATATATTAATTTATATAATATAATAATTATATAAATTAATTATAACAACGACGACATTATTATATATTAATTTATGAATTTCATTTAAAAGGTCATCTTCACGATGGATTGCTGACTACGACTACCATGATGATGACGATGACATTACGACTCTGACTACGACATTACGACTCTGACACGACAACGACGACATTATTAAAATAGCTCGATGATGATAATTTATGAATCTTGATTTAAAAACTCATTTATATATATTCACGATGGATTGCTGACTACGACTACGATGATGGCGAGGATGATATTATTAAAATAGCTTGATGATGATGATTTATGAAGCTTGGTTTAAAAAGTTATATATATATATATATATATATATATATATAGAATATGGAAATGAGGATGATATTGATATTATTAAAATAGCTTGATGATGATTGATGAATTTTGGTTTTAAAAAAATGATAATGATGACAATCATCATCATCATGATAGCTTGATGATTATTATTGATGAATCTTTGATGATGATGATCGTTGTGCCAGCGATGACGACATCATTATTATTAAAATAGCTTGATGATGATGATTTATGAATCTTGGTTTAAAAAGTCATATATATATAAGGAATAGGAAACGATGATGACGACCATATTATTAAAATATATGATGATGACAATGACGACGATGACGACCATATTATTAAAATAGCTTGATGATGATGATGATGCCATTAAGAAGAAAGTCTAATAATCAAGCATAGGTTTATGGTCTTTACTCGAGGCTCCTCTAAACCTAGAAGAGGGGAATCCGTGACATCACAATCCTAGGAGATTATTTTCTTGTCATAAAGCATTTATGTACAAGCTGCACTGCTCATGATAACAAGCTAAACCAGATGATATAAGGAGTTCAAGGTATCCTCCTCTCATTTGCTAGCTCTTAGACTTTTCATATCCTAAGGAACCTAAATTCAAAGACTGATATTCTGGAAAACAAGGCTTGTTGCATGAAGGAAGGTCAAACAAAAATCAATGGTGTTGATGGTTTCTCTCCCATCCCCTAACTAGTTATCATGAACTAACCCTCTTTACCAACCCCCCTCCCAGAGCCATCCCTAAAAGTAATCATAAAATTGCTACCCCTATCCCCTCTTTGAATTCCTCTTACCCCTTCGTTCCTCTAATCCGTATCTCTTTGACATTGACCCATAGTACCTCCCCTCTCAAATGTATGATGATACCCTCCCTCTTCACCATGACGCGTGGCAATCTTAGTAGTCCCTACGTGACATTCTCCTTGAAGAAATTGCAAATAAGTGTGGGAAAATTCTTGTCCTCCCCATCGATCAAGGCTCATCCCAGGCAACTTCAATGGCTCCTCGTGCAAACTCCCTCAATTGGTGAGCTACAACTACTCCCTCTGGAATAAATTAGATCACCCAACCATTTGAGATCCAGGGTGCGTGAGGAGGAAGTCCCCTCACTCTACACAATAATGATGGCCCGCCTTAGAATCCTAGTGACTTAGATTCCACTCTTCATCACCTCAAGACACATCTGCATGGTAAATTCCATAAATCACAATATTAAAATATAGTTAAGAAAAAATTAAACACATTATTAAATTAAATTTAAAACTTAATAAATACATTATTCAAATAAATTAATATAATATTTTAATTAAAAATATATAATCAAAATTAATAAATAAATGATTTAAATAGATGTTTATAGATAAATGATTTTTTAAATTATAATTACATAACCAAAATCAGTAAATATATTATTAAAATAAATCTAAACATAAAACAATTGAAAGTTTTTGATGGAGTGTTTTTTTTTCTTTCTACTTTCATCAATACTCTAAATAATTTTAATGATAAATTTAAAAACGATATTTATCACATTCTTCGTTATTTGATTCTTTTACTTTGTCGTGACGCCCTTGATTTATGGGTATAGATCGCTTTTCCTGTCGTTAATCCTGCTCACCAAGTAGTTGCATATCTACGGACTACAGTCCAAACGTGGACTCGTTCACGCGTAAAACGTTTTAGATTAAAATATGTACCAAGCAGTTTGAAAATGAAATCAAGCCCACTAGCGGCAGCTAAGAAGTATCAACCCTAAACAAAATCCAAACACTGGCTTTAAACAAAACCCCGAATAGCAAGGTACACATTGGCATTGATGCACTTAAAAACCTAACTTATTCGTGTCCGTTTTCATGTGCGTCTCTCTGGAGATAGTTGTTTCATCCCTGGTCGATTACGAAAGGAAACTAGATGATATTTTTGGGAAATTAGCTAATATTATAAGATTTTGGATATATAATATGAATAATATCGCACTGATATTAATAATGAGTTGTGAGGGATTTCATATGGGAAAAAGAAATATTATACCATTTGTTTAATGATGTAAAAATTACCAACATCACCACCACTAAGTAAAATGGTAAAATGAAGGATTGCTCACTCATTCATAATTCATATGGGTCAGGACAGATAAAGGCAAGGCAAGGTCGTAAGTACAATGAGATCGAGAGCCTTGTAATAAAAAAGAGACTAGGTTAGGAATCTAAAAAGTAAATAAATATGACTATATGGATGGGTGCACTTTTAACCATTTAAATTAAAATTAGATGAATATATGGGTTTTTTGGTTTGACAAACCTCTTACAATATACAATAACATCGAGGTACCATTGGATAAATGATTTCATCATGTAAATTATTTTGACATTAAATACATTTTAATTGGTTGGTAATGGTTTTGCAATAGATTAATGAAATGTAGGAAGTTTGGGTCATCTTGAGTGTTGGTGTCCTCTCCACCTGTCACCTCACTAATATTCTCTTATTGTAAACCATCACTAACATCCTTTTATTGTAGACCATAATTGTAATACCCAAACTACCATTTCAATCCTTAGGAAAACTGTATTTGAATATAAGACAATGCTAAAAGCATTATACTCATAGTGATGTAATGTCCCCAAATTCCAAGTAATTCTTGATATGAACCTAAAGGAAGCATATATGAGGTTCAATCTATATGATATGACCCCATATATATCACCTCTCCCTCTCTCTCGGGAAAACAAATGCCATATTTGATGAGACAAATAAATAATTGGTTTTTAAAATAAAATAATTAATAATTATTATTTTGACTTAATTATTTTCTTGTTAAGTATAGGATTACTTTAAAAAATGGGCATTAGCTAGTATTAAAAAAACAAGATAAAACTAAGGGATTATGCCAAAATTTCCATGACAAGTTCGATCCAATATAAATTAAAATTGCATAAGGACATTTACATTAATCAAATAATATTACATTATAAATACATGAATAAGTTTTTAATATAGAGAAACTATATCACAAAATCATCTATTTGAGCAAATCTCTCAAGAACACACCAATTTGGGAAGATAGTTCATTGGAGAATATATCTCAACCTAACTAGATCCAATAACCTCCTAAGAACCTCGAATAGATTCCTTCCTAAACTAACGAGCACACCAAAGACAAGTAGGAGCTCTATTCTCTAACACTCCCCCTTCATGACTACTTGCCTTAATCACAATAAAAAAAGACCTTCACCAATCTGTAATACATGATCTACTATAAACTAAAGAACCTCACAATCAAAAAAGTCTATTTGCATTACAACTTGGGATTTAAAAAAATGCCAAAAATGTTGACATACATATAAAGAAACAACCATGCACTGAAACACATAGGTACATAACCACTGAGCCCACCATCCTACTAGGATGTCCTTCGTGTACATGGTTCATTCAACCATCATATCTTCATACATGTAGTTATTCCTTTAACCCCCCTACATCACCATCATTATCATCCTGAGTTTTTTGATTTATTCATAACCATGCTTTGGGTTTTGTTAGCTTACCCTCAACCATGCTCTAGGTTTTCTCATTTACTCTCAACCATGCTTTAGGTATTTTTCGCTTACCCTCAACCATGTTATAAATGACTTTTCATCACACCGTAAAACAATACCTGGAGGAGACCACGTAGCTAAAACTCCCTTCTTCCTACAACAATTATTTTAAGGAGACTCAAGAATGAATGGTCATTAAAACCTTGCAACATTACAAAAGAAATGGCAAGAGATAATGATAGAAAACCCATAATGACATAACTTATATCCAATTTGAATAGAAGGACTCTTCTGCACTAGTATGGACATTTTAACCAGACTTTTAGATAATAAATGCAGGAAGTTAATTAACTAACCTGACTCAAAATGTGATAAGAGTCGAATATGATATAAAAATGTATTGGAGTACCGCCATTCATAGGTTAAGAACTTTTGCAAGATGTACAATAAATTTCTCCATTTTTCGATGATGCAACTCCTTGGAACTCCAAGCTTCCAAGCAATATTATAATATTCCTTATTAAGAAAGTGTTTCCAAATCCCTTGCTCTACCTTTCCCTTTTTAAACCATTATTCACTAGTACAAGGTAATCCGATTTATTGAGAAATTAGAAGTTCAAAGACCTCAAAGACTAACGTACCAACTATAGCGACCTTACCTTTGAACCTTGCACAAAATATCTTTCACTCCTGAATCAAATCCATCAAACTTATATAAAAGAGGGAGCCACCCTACTTCCTATAACATGGGGAGACTGGATTCATACTCCACCAACCCTTCCATCTCCTTACCTGACCCTCGTTCCATTCAAACAGGGGCCATGGTACCTGTGATGTTACCACCTCACACATAATAATCAGAGACACAATTTCAGAACTAAATTCTCAAGCTTGCATCCCTTCATGACCACACATTGGTGAATGCAAAAAGGTTCTTCTTTACTATAACACATAGTCAATGCAGCCAAAAACATAGTAATTCAAACTCAATGCATGCATCGCCACCCGATATTTTTGTATCCCAATTACCATCATGATAATCATGATCCCAAAGTGCTGGTAAGAGAATCTATTATGGTTAGTGGAATTCTCCAAATCAATAAAGGAGTAATGATTGACAGGCATGCATAAAAATATGGTGGGTAATAAAAGTATAATGAAATTATCATATCAAGGTTTCGAGTTTAGAAACAATATGTGGTAGCGCTAATCATCATGATTATATGACATAGATATGAATCGACCTTCATTACCATACTTTAGTTCTACTGATTGCGTTACATAGGATAGGATAGGAATATTGCTTTATTATGATAAAAGTAGGTTAGATTATATTTATATGACACGCTCACATTCAAGCATCACTAAGGTTATTTTATTAATAAATAGCCGTATTATTAATAAATGAAGGCATGCAATACTCAAGCTTTTAATATTCCATAATTAAATCCTCGAGCCATAAATTCCACTTGATGCATAACAAAATAGACTGAACTTTGCACATTCCTACATTCATGAAAATATTCCTCCACTAGAGAGTTGCTTGTGTACTTAAAATAATTCATGTATTGAAGATAATTCCTGCACTCAGAATAACAATACCTTTTATTCTCAAAACGTTTAGAAGAGGGAGAAACAATAATGGCTTGATTTTTTATTTTGAGGGGGAATCTATCTATGTTGGGCCCATCCTAATACAAGTTTAAGTTTTTTTTTTTTTTTTTTTCGTCTTTTTTTTTTTATATGAAACTTTCAATGCAGGTTGAATGTTTCCATTTGTCAATGCTCTGCTGTAAATCACATAGAATTATTGGATATTTTTTTTTATCAAAGCTTAGAAATAGGGGGGAAAAATAAGGTGGGATAGGAATCTGTGAGAAGAATTCGAGGGGATTTTATTAGGGACATATAGAAATAGAATGAGGTGATAGTATGTAGAAGGGGGAAGTAGGAAAAAGGGACAAGGGGTAATTTTTTTTAGGGGAATAAAGAGGGAAAAAGGAAGAGGGAACAAGGAATTAACTAGAAGAAAGGGCATGACATATACTTTATGACATAAGGAAGAATTAAGAGGGACTATAAAAGAGGGAAAAGAAGAAAGACATAGTACCCAATTTTGGAATGATGATGCCTTTGTCAAAAGATAATGATGTAACCCTGTGAAATAAATTAACGGCAGCAGGATGTTTGTGTTGTTTGCATGCAAATTAAGCACGTCCCCTGCCCTAAACTTTGATAAGGGTTGTGTTTTCATTGGTTATATTCTGCTGCCACTATACGCTGCCTGTAGAAACTTGCCTCTTCTTAGAGATAAGTCAGACATGTATAAAAATTCAAACAATTATCCCATTTTATTAAAAAGAGAGTCTTCCCATTAGTGACTTGGTTTTCAGGTATACCCTTACACAATTGAGCCAACAAGCTAATTTTCACAGTTATGCATTAATTTTCTTTTTCTTTTTTCTCATTTTATTTATTATTTATTTATTTTTTATGTTTTTTTTTAAAGGAAAAGAGATCATGAAATACTCAGAGAAGGTTGGGTATCAGCTCTTCCCACCATCTTCAAATTTTCTTGCTATTCAACTTGCTTGACAAATTCTTCCTTGGTGAGGGGTTGTTGATATAACCTGCGTCCATGTCCATTCACCAGGAAGACACTCCCATTCTCATCAATTGTTCTGATTTCAACAACTCCATTGTCGAAGGCTCTGATCACCTCATATGGTCCTAACCATTGAGTGTGAAACTTCAATTGAGTCAAAGAGAAGTACCCAGTCACTTGGTTGAAACTGATTTCTCTTTATCAACTTATCATGCTACTTATTACCCTTCTGCTCGATCAATGTAATATGTTGTATGGTGTCTCTTCTCATTTCATCCAACTCGTTCAACTGCAAGAGATACTGTTGTTGTGCCTTAGAAAGATCAAGACCCAAATGAACTACAGTCCTATAAGTCTTGATATGGAACTCAGTCAGTATCAAGAGCTACTTCCCATAAATCGGTTCATATGGTGTATGACTGGTACTATTCCTCCAAGTAGTCCTATATGCCCATAAAGCCCCTATTAACTTCTTTTCCCAATCTGTTTTATTCATATTGACTATTTTTCTAAGGATTGTTTCAATCACTTTATTCATGGATTGCACTTGGACATTGGCCTGTGGGTGATACGGATATGCCTTCTTATGGAGGATATTGTACCGCTCCATAATTCCCTTCACAAGATTATAATTGAACTGGGTTCCATTGTGAAAAACTATTTCCCTTGACGCACCAAATCTCACAAAAATGTCTTCAAATAGAAAATAAATTACAAAATTTTGAGTAGCTTATAAAACAAATTTAGCCTCTACCCACTTTGTAACAAAATTAGTAAAAACAAGAATATACATTTTATTTAAAGATGGAGGTGAAATTGTCCCTACAAAATCAACTGCCCATTTTTCAAAAGGTTCAATCATCACCCGGGGACATAAAGGCTTGTTTGCTTGCACCAAGTGGCCCATCTGTTGATAGTTATCACACTTGCTGACATATATTTTTGCATCCTTAAAAAGATATGGCCAAGAGTAGCCTACATGTAGTACCTTGTATGTTGTTCTCTTATCAATAAAGTGCCCCCCACACTGTTCATCATGGGCTACCTTAAGGATGCCAAACATATCTCCCTCTTGAACACACCTGTGAATAATCAAGTTAGCACCTATGTAAAAGAGTTCTCCTTGTATCCATGAATATGAAGCACTATTTTTGACGATCTTTTTCTTTTCTCTAGTGGACAAATGTGGTGGTGTTTTTCCTATGGAAAAATAATTTGGTATGTTTGTAAACCACAAAGAATTAGTATACACAACAAACAAATGCTCATTTGGAAAATAAATCATCAACAAGAAAAATTTTACCTGGATTATTAAGCCTAGATAAAAAAATTAGCTACAATATTAAATTTACCAGGCCTATCAATTATGGCAATATTAAATTCTTGCAACAATAGTAACCACCTAGTAATTCACCCACTAGTCAATGGTTTATTCATTAAGTATTTAATTGTAGAATGATCCGTGTGAAAAAAAACTTCATATTCGGTAATGTAATGTCTGAATTTGTTAATGGAAAATACTAGAAATAAAAATTCCTTTTCAGTTACCTTGTATTTCAACTCAGAAGAGGATAAATTTTTACTGGCATAATCAATGCCACAGGGTGTCTGATTTTGTTCGTGGCCCAAAGCTTCCCAACAACAGTGTTCGAAGGATCAAAGGAGATATGGAAGGAAAGGGACCAATTAGGTCCTCTCATGACAAGTTCCCTTACTAATTTCCCCTTCAAGTCATCAAAGGCTTGTTGGAAAGCTTCAGTCCAGGAGAAATCACTATCCTTAGCCAACAAATGAAAAAAATGATAGGATATCCTAGAGAAGTTGTCAATGAACCTTCATTAGTATCTTGCATGACCTAGAAAACCCCTCACTTCTCATTTTGTTTTAGGTACTGGTAGGTGTGTGATAAATTATATTTTAGTTGGATCTACTTGTATACCCTTGTTGGAAATAATATGACCAAGGACCACTCCTTCTTTCATATCCAGTAATGTAATGTCTGAATTTGTCAATGGAAAATACTACAACTTAAAATTCCTTTTTAGTTACCGTGTAATTCAACTCAGCAAAGGATAAATTTTTACTGGCATAATCAATGCCATACGATGTCTGATTTTGTTCCTGGTACAAAGATGCCCAACAATAGTCTCTGAGGCATTGAAGGAGATATGGAAGGGAAGGGACCAATTAGGTCCCCTCAAGACATGTGCCCTTACTAATTTCCCCTTCAAGTCATCAAAGGCTCATTGGCAAGCTTCAGCCCAGGAGAAATCACTATCCTTAGCCAACAGTTGAAAAAGAGGACAGGATATCCTAGAGAAGTTGTCAATGAACCTTCGGTAATATCCTGCATGACCTAGAAAACCCCTCACTTCCCATTTTGTTTTAAGTATTGGTAGGTGTGTGATAAATTATATTTAGCTGGATCTACTTGTATACCCTTGCTGGAAATAAGATGACCAAGGACCACTCCCACTTTGCACATTAATCTACACTTTTTATCACTAAAAGCAAGATGATCCTCTTGGCACCTAATCAATAATTTCTCTAAATTTTGGAGGGCTTCTTGAAATGAATCACCAAATACAGAAAAATTGTCCATATAAACCTCCACACACTCGAGGTCAACAAAAATTTCCAAGGCCACTCACTGAAATGTAGCAGGGTAATTACATAGTCCAAAGGGAAGAACTTGGTAAGAGAATGTCCCCCAAGGACAGGTGAATGTGGTCTTGTCCTAGTCCTCTAGTATGATTTGTATTTGGTTGTAACCGCTGAAACCGTGCCAAAAGGAGAAGTAGTTTTTACCCGTAAGGGTATATAATAGCTGGTCAATGAAGGGAAGTAACAAGTAGTCCTTAAGGGTGGCTTTGTTTAACTCTCGATAATCAATATAAATATTCCACCTCCAAGCCTTTTTCTGGACCAATACCAATGGGGAGACCCATTGGCTATCAGATATAGAATAGATGAAGCCATCGTCCAAGAGTTTCTGAAGCTCTTCATCAGAGAAGTTTTGAGGTAAAAAATGGGTCTCAAAACAAAAATTTACAACAAAAATCAACTTTATAAGAACTAATAGGATTCAAGATGATGATACCAACCATGGGGGATGATTAACCATTTTTAGAGTAGAAAAGTAAAATGATTAGAAAATAAGAAAACTATTTTTTCAACTCATATTTTCAACTTATCTCCCTACAGTTTTACTCAAATTTTGAGTGGAAACACTTGTTGGATGGAGATTTAATTATTCTTCTAGGGAGTACCCATGTTGCATACTTTCGATGGACCCTGGTACATGAAAAAGTGTGATTAAAATCATGTTTTTCATGTTTTTCTCATTTCTCATGTAGAAGAGTCCATCGAAAATATCCAACATGGGTACTCCTTGGATTAGGAATTAAATTTCTTATCCAATTAGTGTTCCTACTCGAAATTTGAGTAAAACTGTACGGAGATAAGTTGAAAATACGAGTTGAAAAAGTCATATTTTCTTGAAGTGGTCCCCCAAACCTCTCATATTCAAAGAAAGAATGTTCATCATGTGATCCTTTGTGCAGGTGTTATCACTCAGTAATTTCCTTAGGCTGAGGAGAGAAACCCAAAGGTAACCACAAAACCACTTGTAAATCTGGGATCTAACCCTTCCAGCTTCAGAGAGGGATCTCTCTATCTTATTAGGATTTTTGTTTTAAGATATTAGGCTAGTTATTGAGATTTTAGGTTGGTTTTTCAAGGATTTGGTTGAAATATGGAGGAAAAGTCCATTAGTCATGGAGTCATGAATAATTTGAGTAATCAATCAGAAAATGGTAGAGTAGCTGTAACAGGGAAGGACAAGCAAACATTGGATCTTATAGAGTGTTTGTGGAGTGAGAGGATGAATATGATTTAAGTTCAATTAAATATAGAGCATACTAAGATGAATTCTATACTTAACATCATAATGAAAACATTAATATTGTTTACAAGCCAAAGAAGAGTACACTTAAGAAAATTCGACCCTTAATCTTCTTGCAACAATAAATAGGGAAAACATATGGAAAATTGAGAAAAGAAACAATTTTACATAAGAAAGTACATCACCAATTGTTTGACATGAGAATCCTAGAACAAAACTCTCTGTATTTCTGTAAATTGATCACTTTCAATACAATGCACAACTTACATCAATATACAACTCCTTTCTTCATACAAGTTCCAACCCTTATTAAGTCTTATTACAACATACTTATAGAATTCTTGCTAAACTAATTTCGGGCTCCAAAAAGGAATTCATTAAAAAATGATTTTTAACAAAATTACATATTTTTCTGAAACAAAACTAGAAAATAGAAGCTTTGGACAAATTCAGTTGTTTGTTGAAAAATTGAAGGAAATACATTGCTGATTGTGGCTTTTTTCCAGCTCCTTGTTTATGTTTTTGTGCCAAAATTGTAGGTATTATGTTTATGCTTACTCAACCGACTCTAGTAATTGGTCCCACCTTTCTTCACTTGGGATAGAAAAATTCACCATGTTTCTAAACCTTTCATCCACTTTAATGTAAGTTTGAAAAGTTGGCTTATTCAAAAATAAATGATGAATTTCATGATGTATGTTCAAATCGAACTACAGGCCTTCTAGAAAACCTTCTCCATTGATAGCTCCTTTTTCCTTTGCAAACTTAAACACATATGCAACTATATTACACAATTTGTCTTGATAATTCTCTAATGGAATCAATTTTCCATTAGAGTTTCTGATATCTGGAAGTCCCTTTTCATGCAATAAAGAAAACATTATGTTGAATATCTTAACCTGTAGCTCCAACTCTTTGCACTTTTTCTCCAATTGCACCATGAAATTCTTCTTAGCCAAAACTCTTTTGACTTCCATCATTGTCTTTGTTCTGTGTCCTGAATGTTGAGCTCTTCAAGTTCTTCTCCGGTTTTAGAGTTCAACATCTTGATGATATTTTGTGCTTCTTCTAGTCTATGCTCAATACCTGGTTTAGTTTGCTTTAGTGCTGCTTTGACTCTCTGCACCATATCTTCTTGTTCAAAAATGATTTGAATGGAAGGCCACAAGTATGTAACATTGACAATCATATTGTGCAAAATGTTGTGTTTTTCCTCTACCAACATTTGAATAATAATGGATTAGTCTAATACTTGTGAATTTGTTGAATAAGTTTGATGTTCTTCTATACTTCTGCCAAGTATGCATTTTCCACCTTCATCTTGTTTTCTTCCATCTTGGTGAGCATTGCTGACAATTTCTCCATCTCTTTGTTTGTCAATGACAATTCCCCCAAATCTTGAGTTAGTTTTTTGAGGAATCTAAAAATGATACTTCTGTTGTAAGTTGGGTTATAGTCCCTGCTATTGTTTTTCCTACTGATGATGTTCCTACCTCCCATTTCTCTTTTTCTTTTAGTAGTGCTTCCATGTCTTGTTCGATTTTCTGTATTTGAGCATTCTGTTCCACTACTAATGTAAACAACTTACCTTCCTCCATCTCCAAACTAGTGAATTATTTAGTCTAAGGGTGTTATGTCGTTGGGAGTTTGAGTTGTTTTCTAAGAGCTTTAATGTCTACATTCTTGATTTTAATCACCTCCTCTTCTTCCTTGACATCACTAGGACCATATCCTAGTTTAATAATTAATTCTTCCAATGTTTTGATTCTAGTGTCTTTGGCCATAGAGGACATCCTTTCACTCTTCAACTGTGAGTGCGTATTGTTCAGTAAAACCTGCAATTTTGGAGCAGCCATGGTAGAGATGGTCAGGGTTGAATAAATCATCTCACCTGCTTGATTATGAAAATTGATTTGATCGATTGCATGAACCTGTTTAGTATCAACTAAGAATATGGAGGCCTTATAATATTCATCACCTCTGGGGGTTGACACTTTGGGTTCCAAAAAGGCCATTTGTAACTACCCCTTCTCTGAATCAAATGAAAATAATAACTTGTGTTGAGTGGTGGCAGTTTGTTTGTAGAATTATGAGTATGTTGAAGCTTTGAGAGCTTCATTCTTTAACTTAATCTCCCTGTACCTTGTCAAAATACTTGGCTGTGGTGGAGCTTGAGAAGTAGAAGAGATAGGAGACTCAATTGTCTCTTCTACATAAGGGAGAGAGGTGGTAGGAGTTCCTGTCAAAACCAAAGTAGTATGCTCCTGTGAATCACTTTTTTTTGAAGATTCTTCCTGAATAATGATTACTTAAGGACTATCTCTGCTATCAGTTTTGGTAGTATCTTGTGGATCTTTCTTCGTTCTCTTGAAAACAAGAAAATCCACAACCTCTATTTCTAAGTCAATGGGAGACATGCTTTCCCTTGGCCTTTTAATTTTTGTCTTTAGAGATATGAGTTTGTAATGAAGAATGACTAACCAGCCGCTCTTTTGCTTCATGAAATGTGTTTTCTATCCGTTATTCTTGGTTAGCATATTTTTCTATCTCTGGCATAGGTGTATGTGGATATGTAGTACTTTTATACTCAACCCTCAACTTAGAGATTACTCCCAAGTGGTGATAGGACCATGTGAAACTGAGTTTGAACTTCATCTTCTTTAAAATTTCTTCGACCTCCTTTGCAACTGCTCTAGTTTTATAATGTAAGGGCCTACTTGTGCCTTTAGCTTGAACTATGATTTATTATTGTTTCAAACAAAATGTAGTTCATCCATATTTAGCATATGTTTGGCATACTCCAAAGAAAAAATCTTCACTGACACAAAGACTGGTAATCGATAAGGAGGGAGCTCACATCCATAAATTCTGATCTCTGTATAATTTTGGTATAAATACCAATCTCCAACCTTTGATTGTTCTGAGGGATGTAAGACTTTATTGATTTCTAGAGATATCCTTGGTATAATATCACTACATAATAAACACAAAGAGGTGTGAAGGAATTGGTCCACAAAATGTTGTTTTGGGGTGGCATTGGATGTGCTCTAGCCACGAAAATTGGTGGAGAGGCTAAGGCACATGAGATATCCAATACCCAGAAAGGGTTTGGGAAGATTCTAAAAATTTTGGGAGATATTAAAATAATTAATATTTTTAATGGAATCCCAAAGTCTAAACTTAGGGAAAATAAAATATTAATGCGTATTAATATAAAACTGTGTTAGAATGGTCCAAAAGTCATGGATCAAGCCAGATCTAATCTTAGCCATTGATTAGGGACTTAATCTCAGCCGTTGATTTGCCAATGAGAAAAGTATAAGAGGAGGCTTGAGGGTCACTTGGAGAATACACTGAGGGAGACCAGTTAGTTGAATTTCTGGAGCGGGGTTAGCTGAGAAATTAAACCAGTGGTCCAGTGAGCAGTCTGGAGGTAGAAAGTACGGAGCAAAGAGGTAGGATCAACCATTGGAGATCAGCGTTGAGGTAGGAGAGCAAGACGCAGGGCTTTTTAGGAAGACGCAGAGGTAGTAGAAGACTGGACAGTCACTTGCTGAGCTTGCATGAGTGACGTAGAGAGGCCCACGGTTGACGCAAAAGGTTTGAGAGCCACGCAGAGGTCAGCCGGGATGATGCTGGGATTAGGATAAGCGCTGGAGAATTATTTCTCTCTATGGGTAAGCCAGTTTGGCACCATGTTGTACAAAAAAATTGCTGAATAATAAAATCCTCCCTTGCTGCACCAATTTTCCCACATTGGGTTTTTCTGGGGACTGTTGTCCAAAATATCTATGTCAACGTGTTAATGCTCGTGCATATGTTTGTTTCTATATTACAGCGTGATATATGCAACAATATTTATTTTAATGTTTATTGAAGTAATTTCATAAATAACTTATTGTGGAATAAGTAGGAAAAATAAATCAGTTGCTGCAGTGATAGAATTTTCACATGGTATCAGAGGAAGTAATCAGAGAGAGAAAGGGAAAATCAGTTATGGGTTGATACCACGCTGCAGAGGCATCCATGTTAGGGGACTCACACATATTTTTAAAAGATTGCACAACAGAAAGAGATTTTGATTTCTCTATGTTGGCTTCCATGCTGGAAGGAGTGTATGACTAGTGCTGCATCATTAGAAGTATGGTATATAGACAGTGGAGCTTCATGGCACATGACAAGAATCAAGGAGTGTTTATCAGAATATCGAGAAGAGAAGATGAAATTTCAGATCACCATTGGGAACAAGGAAAAGTGTACTCCAGTAGGGAAGGGTACCATAATTTTTCAAACAAAATAGGGATAATGGTTCTGTGCTACAAATGTACTACATGTACCAGGATTGGGGATGAAATTTCTTTTTGTGTCACAACTACAAGGCAAGGGCTATGACGTCTACTTCATCAAAGAGAAGGTATACGTCAAACACCCGAGCTGGAAAAAGAAAGTGCATATTGGGATCAAAAGTAATTAGTTGTATAGATTGCTACTAAAATCACCAATGGAACTAATAGGGAGTCATGGAGACAAGGACTTGAACAAACTATGACACAGAAGAATGGGTTACTTGCACCATGGAGCTCTGAGAATTCTCAGGAGCACTGTAATAGGAGTTCTGGATTTGAGTACAGAACGAGATGATGTATGGAGGGGATGTGTTCTAGGAAAGTATGCCAAGGCAGCATTTCCTAGGAGCAAACACAGGGCTAAGAGTGTACTAGGATTGATACACTCTGATATCTGCAGACCTATGTCCATCAAAGCTCTCAGTGGTGCCGATTATTTCCTTACCTTTATTGATGACCACTCAAGGAAAACTTGGATTTATTTTCTGAAAACCAACGATGAGTTTTTTTGTCGATTTAAGGAGTTAAAGGCTCTAGTGGAGAATCTAACTGGGAATAAAATAAAAGTTTTGCGCTTAGATAATGGTGGAGAATATGCCGATAAGGACATCACTAATTTTTGCACTAAGGAGCACATCAGAGGAGAGTGGACAAATCCATATAATTCACAGCAGAATGGAGTAGAAGAAAGAAATAATAGGACTATTGTAGAAGCAGCTAGGGCCATGATGTATGATCAGGATATGCCAAAATTCCTGTGGTCAGAAGAATGCAACACAATAGTCTATGTTTAGAACAGGACTCCTCATGGAGGATAGGGATTTCATAAGATCTCGCGAGATGCCTTCCGAGGAGCAGTCGAAAGAGGAGTCGTTGGTTAAGCCTCTTCAACCAACAGAAGCAAAGAATTATTCCTCAGGACAGGAATATTCTCAGGATGAGGAGGAGGAGCGAATAGAGGCACCTACTAGCAGAGGAAGAACTAGCAGGGAAATTCATTGAATTTTGCGAGATGCATAGGACTTCATCGGTGAGCCAAGAAACAATAAGAGGGAGCGAAAACATCCATATAGATATCAAGAATTAGTAGATTAGGATGGAGAGCTTGCCAGTTTCAAGGGGGCAACTTAACATTAGGTTTGGCTAGATGCGATGGTAGAGGAATACAACTACATAATGGTAAATGATGTCTGGGAGGTGGTGCCAAGACCTCAAGACAAATCAAATGTTTGAGAGAATGTTCAAATGCAAGGAGTTGGAAAAATATATGGATCATCGTGCACAAGGGAGGAGCCAAGATGGTGTCATGCGTATGGTTGTGGATAGTAAATATTGGAAAGATATTGAGGTAAAATGGCCACATTTAAGAAATGAGCCAAGGAGTGCAAGAATCTCTCTAGCAATGGATGTCGTAAATCCTTTTGGAGATCTTAGAAAAACATATTCTGTTTGGCCAGTGTTAATTATAAACAACAATATTCCCCCTTGGATGGTAATGAAAAAGGAACATGCAATGTTAACTCTTATCATGCTAGGGACTAGACCATGTGAATGCAATGCTTTCTTGAAGATTATATAAAAATAAATCAATTTAGTTAATCCTAATAAGGAACTCTTTGTTCACTTAGGGAAATATCAGGTAAAGGATATGGATGTATACATGGAGCTCCTCATTGATGAGATTCGTGAATTATGGGTTGGTGTAAATATGTTTCATGTATCAAGACCTATCAATGATAGAAACTTCCTATTTCATGTGATTCTTATTTGGACAGTTCATGATGCCCTGGGGCTTTCTATTTGTTGTGGTAATATAATATAAATTACATTTATAATTATTATGTTCATTTTAGCATTTACCAAATATGGGTTCCAATCTTATTTTAGGACTACAAAAAAAGGGGAAACATGGCTATCCATCATTTGGGCCAAAATTGTTGCATAGGTAGTCAAGGGATCTCAATAAATCTATTTATGATGAGGATCGACAATTCTTACCACAAAATCTTTGCTATCGAGTGCATGATAAACATAAGCTCAATGGAAATGAGGAAGCCAATAAAGATGAACCTTGCTAGGTGGAAAGAGATGTATGACAAAAAAGAAGGGACAAGCTTTCCCCTAGGAATGAAAAGACTCTCTATTTTCTAAAAATTAGAATATTATGAGAGCTTGCTAATAGCCCACCTATTTGATACTATGCACATCGAGAAAAATGTGACAGAGTGCTTGTGGAAACATCGAAATGGAAATAATATTGAAGCACAAATAAAGTTAAGAAAGGACCTTCAAGTTGCCAATATCATGCTGAACATGTGGTTGCACGAAGACAACTCATATGTTCATGCTCCATGGACATTTACATCAAATGAGAAAGAAAACATCATTTCTACTATGAAAAGCATAAGATTTCCTTCTGGCTTTGGTGTGACATTAAAAAACTTATTCACAAGAGATGGATCAGAGTTTTCAGGCCTAAAAACACATGATTGGATAAAGGTAACGTTGTCACATGTTATATTTGTTGGAAACTTAATTAGAAAATTGTAAATCCTAGTGATAATGTCAGTTCATGCATATTTGAACATGGTTATTTGTTAATAGTCATGCTAGTATAGTGATAAAATCAGTTCATGCATATTTGAACATGGTTATTTGTTAATGGTCATGCAGTATGTGTTGCTTGCAGCAATACCAAGTACTTTTGACCACAATGTCACTTTGAATATTTACAATTTATGTAAATTTCTGAGGTATTTTTCAATCCATCATGCATACTCTTCCATTACTCTTATCATTTGAAAGGCATCATTGGTTATTCCTTTATATGAGTTTCTACTTTTAGTTTACAAGAAATAACAAGTCTTTATTGTAATACTTGTAGGTGGGTCTCATCTAAAGAGATACATCAGGATGACTTGAAGTATTGGAAGAGGAATGTTTCACTTTTGATGTTTGATATTAAAATGTGCTTCCCTCCAAGCTTCTTTAATTCTCAAGAGCACTACCTTGTACACCTAGTAGAAGAGATTGAACAGTGTGGTCCCATTCATATTTGAACAATGTGGCTAGAGGAGAGATATATGAAGGTCTTAAAACAATTTGTGAGGCAAAAGGCTCAACCAGAAGGGTCCATAGTTGAGGGGTACATGGTTTTCTAGGCCATGGTTCATTTGAGTGAGTACTTACCTCAATTGCATCTTGAAGATCCGCGATTATGGAATTATAAACAATCTCAATCATTTGAAGGATAAAAAATAGAGGGTGAAGGGACTTCAAATAAGATAAAAGGTATAAAAAAAAGTTAGGAGTTATTTTTATCTTAAGTTTTATATTACATGGCTTTAAATAATTATTAATTCATTGAACAAATACATTTTTCATTGTAGATGCTAAGGAGTGGGAGGCATTACATTTGTATGTTGCATACAATTCTGACTTTATGTTGGAATGGATGGAGAGGTACATTGAAAAAAAGAAATTAGAATATGAAAATGCATGGGACGATATATATAATAGACATGGTGTAAACACTACTCGAGGATTGCCTGCAAGACATAAAAGAAAGTGGCCAGAGAGATGCTTGTGGAATTGGCTAAATACCAATATTGAACACGAGGCAGCAAAAGGGAATGATAGAGTAACACAACAACAATTGAATTTCATTAAAGTATCTATAAATGGGGAGGTGATATATATTAATATATTTCATATATTTAATAAAGTTTTTGTTAGATTTCATATGCTTGAATCTAATTAGTTGATATTTATATGAATTTAGGTAAGATATTACAAAGGAATGTGGAATTTTGGTCATCATTTTTGCATCAGAAAAGTTGATCAAAAGAGAAAAACTTATCATTGTGGAGTTTCAACATCATTTGAGGTGGAATTTCATTCACTTGCAAATGATAGACAACCAATCACAAGAACACTTCGCTACTATGGGGTGTTGGAGGACATTATAGAGCTTGATTTTATGTCTTTCAAGAAAGTTATTTTTTGTGTTGAATGGTACAAGATTATTGAAGTGGGAGAAGAAAAAATTATTTTGCTCCATAATAATGGATTCCATATGATCAATACATCTAGGTTTGAAGCCACTTCTGAACCTTATGTGTTTCCAAGTCAATGTGACCAAAATTTTCTCATTCCAAATTTAGAACAACCTGGTTGGTCATTTGTGATTGATTATGATCCAAGAGGATGAAGAGTAACATTTGTTCAAGATGTAGAGGACCATGATTTACTTGAAGATGTAGAAGTTCCCCCTGAAGACATAGATGGCCAAGATGGAGATGATGAAGAATTTATTGTCAATGATGCATATGACCAAGATGAAGACCAGGACGAGTTTACTAAAGTGTCTGAAGGACATGAGCAACCACATGGGCATCAAATCCATGAAGATGATGAATTCATTGATTTTAATTTACTTGTAGTTGAAGGTGATGAAGACTATGAAAATGATGGTATTAATTTATTTGTGGATTTAGGGTCTCTTAATGATGGGGTATATATGCCATCAAATGAGGAGATTTCATGTGAGGATGACATTTTTTGATCACTATGTTTACTTTAAGATAGTTTTAAGGATTCACTACAATATAATTTTTCTTTACAAGTTAAGAATTGAGTTTTTAATTGTAATGAACATTAAGTAATTTGAATGTTTAATGTTTTAATTGTGCGGATGAAATTTTTCGATCACTATGTTTACTTTAAGATGGTTGTAAGGATTCACTGCAGTATAATTTTTCTTTACAAGTTAAGCAATGAGTTTTTAATTGTAATGAACATCAAGTAATTTGAATGTTTAAGGTTTTACTTGAAAGACATATATATTTGGTGTTACCAATTCTATTTGTTTATCGGTTTTTTGATCAAGGTTTTCTTATTTTTATGTTATTATGTGTTTTTTTAAGAATGTTCCCATGGGTGTTACCGATGCTACTATGGGGGATTCAATGATCTTAACTACTTCTATGGAAATGTTAACAAATGCACGAGGGAAAGATGCTGCTATGATGATGCATGAGGTAAGCTTGAATATTGTCTTTTATAGGTTCAATTATCTTATGTTCCTTATTATATTATGCTAATTTATGTTTGTGGAATGTAGGCAATTGCTAAAGTCATTCCAACCCCTATAACACCTTATAATACATCTAAGGTAATGCTAGTGGTAAAACTTGATAATTAGTTTTGTGCATTTAGTTAACTTATTTCACTATATCTATTTATTAATATTTTTGTTTTTATGCATTTTGTTGGCATGCAAGATTTATTTATGCCCCTCAATACATCCAATGTTGGCATGTAGGGATAATTAATGCCCTCATATACATCCAATGTTATGAAAAATGTAAGATTCAACCATCTATTTGTGTGAGTTTGATTATGTTATATGTTGAGAAATCTAGGGCATATATTTAATAAAGTTTTTGCACAACGACTCCATGATTTATGAGGTTACCAAGAGCTACATCATGCCTTTCAATGGATCACCCCATTCGTTTTTTACTTCTTGTACCTGCAATCCTATTTTAGCAAGTAACCCAAGTAATATATTATACCAAAACATGATGTCAAGTTACTTTTCTAGGGTTTTATGTAATCAAGAGGTCATTTTAGGGTTTCTTAAATTCAAACCTTAGATCATACTCTTTTCCCTTTATGTCATTCTAGAGTTTATCCCATGCCCTAAAAGTAAAATCATAGGGAACAAATACCTTAAGATTAAGGTTTCTAAATACTAGGGTTTTCTTAAAATATAAACCCATAAATTCAACCCTACTACATCTTATGATGGACCCTCTAAAAGAAAATTATTATACATACCTCATGGACACCTACCTTTAGTGCATATTATTTTGTTTGCCATGATTCTTTGCAATAGCACTATACAATTCATTGATCATTTGCCATCTTCATGACCTTATTTTAATGAGTCTTTCGAGATATTGTCATTCTATAATGGGACTTGCTTCTTCATGTGTTCCATTAAGTTATAGTATGGTTGCTTATGGAACATTTCAACTTGGTCCTGGAGGGTCATTTGACTCTATTTGACTCAAACAAAATTTTTTTGTGCAATATGTAACATGCCGAAATGGGTCTTTATGACAACGACTCAATGACCAATCTTAAGAGCTCACAATGGGAGCTTGATCTAGAATACAATTCCTTGAGCATGAAACCCATGCCTCAAGCATAACAAAAATAATCTTCTTTTTCCTTTTTTTACATAAATTAAATAGAATTGTGATTACATATGTCATCATGAAGGCCGAACCTAGTTACATATCTCAACATTATTCATCTATTATTCCATCTTATTATTTATATTTGTGCCTTGCAGGATGTTTCTAGGGTGACTCCAACAAGTATACAATATGTTGGTATAGAGGGTCATGTTATGCCATCTACACCTAGACCAGAACCCCATAACATGCCCTTTACATCAAATGTGGGTTCAGTCAGAATTCTCCCACCAGGATCGGAACAAGTTTCTTTAAGGAGTCTTATAGACTCACAAACAAGAATGTTAAGGCTCCTACTAGATATTCTTGAAAATGTTCAAATCAGACAAGAAATAATTGAACAAATTCAGTTATGGGAAATGCCATTGTTGGAGAGTGTAGCTCCTACAAGAGATCAACAGGTAAAATTATTTTATTTTTTTATAATTTCATTTGTTATATATAGGATAATTATTTTAGAAATGAAAATTAGTTTCAAATTTTGGTTGGGTTCTTAACAGTTCCACAATTTCATTGTCAATGCAGGAAGTAAGTGACAAAGTGCCTAATTTACCTATAAGGGCATCTTCCTCAATCCCCAAGACTACAACAATATCATCAGTGACCACAAAAGGAATGCAAGAAGTTACAATCTTGTTCACTTCGGAAGGAAATGTCTTGAAGGATGAAATGGGGTTGAAATTTTATCACTTTATTTTTCATCGCGCAGAACAATTATTTGGAAATACCATCCAAATGGATTGGAAGAAACAAGTCAATGCCAAAAAATAGGAACTATTTAAAGATGTAGTAATAGCATTTGGTAATCCTGGATTTCATAAGGAACTTATTTTAGAGATTGCAAGTAAATTCATGCACTCAAAGAGGTCTAATTTAAGGTCAAAGTTGACAAAAAACTTGATGTATCCACATCCAGCTTGGATCACAGACCAAGTGACGTGGGATGAACTTATGAAGGATGCCAAGTTTAAGAGGAAAGTCCTCAAAAATCCAAACTATACACCATTTGCACAAGGAGGAGCTAAGAGACGCCTCTGAGATACAAGAAAGCAACCCAAGCTAGGGTGTCAAAAATTGGATCTCACAAATTAGGCTCTAGTGGATATAATAGTGTTTGTGGTGGCATGGTAAGTGATATTTCCATCTATTATATTTTCTATTTTAGGAAAAGTAACCATGGTCACGTTGAGTTAATTTTATCTTATTAGTTATTTTACCTTATAAATATGATTATCTTTGTTAATGTAGGTTCACCAGTTTCAAAAGGAAGCTTTAGAGGAAGACTTAAAATATGATTTATTACATGGTTCCCAAGGTCTTTGCCAACACATGATAAATCGATGGGAAAAATTAATTACTGGTTATGGATTTGAGGTTATTTGTTTATAATATTTTATGAATAATGCAATAATTCAATTGGAGGTATAATGTTATTCTAACAAGTTAAAGTGTGTTTTGTATAGGAATCATGTGAAACATCTAGGAGTGAGCATGGGGAGGAGATACAAGCACATGATGATTCGTTTGTTGCACACAATCATTCAATTGTCATTCCTGAACCTTGGTAGGAAACCATTGTTGAATTTCAACGAATGGGAGACATAAATAATGAGGAGGGTGTTCAATGTGATGAGCATTCCACACCCACAATTAATGTAGCACCTCGCAAAAAGAGGACAAAAAGGATTGATATGTGTTAAATTTTAATAACTTGAACGTGCATCGCTCTAGCTTCTAAGGAGTGCACTAGGTTGTGAGGGTCCAAACATAAACTAATTCTATGTGCAACAAAACAAATTTTGAAGATAATTTATTTTTTGAACTTTGTGGAACAAAACAAATTTTGAAGGCACCTTGTTTTTTGAAGGTACTTTTTTATCCTATAACACTTTTTTTTATGTGAGTGTCACAAAAAAACAATGCCTTGACTCTACATGATGAATTGAATATATTGTGACTTTGGGTTAGTAATAGTTTCCTTCAATGGCAGTGCTACAATAATTTTCTGGACTATACGACTTTGTACACTTATGATAGTTCATAATTGAATTTTTTTTGTCGAGATTTATATTTTAAATCATACCTATTTTGAATTTAATGTTTGCTGTTGTGTTTGTGTTTCCAAGAGGAAGCCCAACCATCATGTTAGGGAGGGATTCTAATTAAATGCTTACTGTTTCTGTTTCCAAGAGATAGCCCAACTATCATGTTAGGGAGGGATTCATTTTGTTTATTATTTCCTTTTTTTATTGCATCTACAACCTTCATTAGCGTTATTACTTATTAATGTGATTGTTGGGTTTCACCGCTACAAGACAAAAATCCACAGGCATGCCCTTTTTTCTGAAACCTCTGCATACATGGCATTTGTGGGGTCAATCGGTACACCTCATCGCAGTCCTTATATTTTCAGGTAACACACTATTTGTTATTGTTTTTCTTTCTTCATTGTAGTTTTTTCTTGGTTGTTTTCAGTAGTATTCATTCCCTTACATGCTTTATATATCCATGGCTATAATTTGTATCTCCTTCTCTAGCTACTAGGGTTTTCTCTAGTTGTTTTTTTTTTCATTTTAGAGTTCAATGGATCCACTGAGCTTCTATCCCTTTGGGAAATTTTTGCATTCTTGATATCCCTTGGTTCATATAGATAATGCTAGCAGCGTGGGATCCTCTAAGAAATCACTTCGATTTCTGGAGGGTAAAATATGAAGCACTTCAGGTAATTTTGAAGTATTTTCTATTTTTTTTTAGGCTCTAGTAATTTATAGGATATCCATTTCATAGACAACTATGTAGAAACAAGTCCATATATTTCTCTGTCCCTTGTTGTAAGAAGTTTCCTAATTATGTTGCACTGATGTATTCCATTTTTGTTGTAGAGTCTTCCAGTTACGAGGAGACAACAGGTGAGAAGGTATGGTGGGATGCCATGATAGATACAATCATGTTGTTAGCTTTGGTATTTGATTGCCCTTTATATTAGATGTGTGTAAAACATATTTTCTTTAAAGTCATTGAGGAAGAAGTATGCATTAATCAGCCAGGATGTTTTGAGTTGCATGGATGGGATACCCATGTGTGCAAGTTGAAGAAGGCCCTTTCTGGGCTAAAGTAGCCTCCATGTGCTTGGTACTCATGGATTGATGAGTACTTACAGATTATGGGCATCACTAAGACCGTTGCAGGTCCTAACTTGTATTATTTGTTTGATTATGATAAATTTGATATGCTTATATTTGTGTTGTATGTAGATGACTTGGTCCTAATAGTTAGTTTAAAAAACTCTATCCCATGGTGCAAGAAGAAACTGGAAAGTGAAGTTGACATGAAGGACATCAACCTCATGCATTATTTATTGGTCTTCGAGGTTTGGCTGAGTTGAGGTGAGCTGGTCCTCGAATAGGGGTAAGTAAGTAATTGAGATTCTAAAGAAGTTTCGGATAATGGACAATAAAACCTAGGCTACTTTTATGATACATATTTTGAAGTTATTAGTAGATTCAGATACAGATTTGGTTGATTCGTTAGTGTACAAAAAGTATATAGGTTCCCTAACATGTTTGGTAGACTTTAGGAGTCAAATTGCCGTGTGGATGAGATCCCTTGTCTCACAAACAAGGGGGGCTCAGACACCAATTTAGTGTCTAGCTTGGTTGCTAATATATGGTTGAGCTGAGGTTGTTGCAAATCTGCTCCATGGTCTGAGGTATGCGAGGTACTTAAAGGGCACACTGGCACAGTGCTTTGAGCTGTTGCATGCTTTAGAGGATTTTGACTGGGCCAGAGATGCAAGTGGCAGGAAGAGTGATTCATGGTTTTGTTTGAGCTTGGGTTCAGATATAATATCTTTGTTAGGATGGGATGCCCATGTGTGCAAGTTGAAGAAGGCCCTTTCTGGGCTAAAGTAGCCTTCATGTGCTTGGTACTCATGGATTGATGAGTACTTACAGATTATGGGCATCACTAAGATCGTTGCAGGTCCTAACTTGTATTATTTGTTTGATTATGATAAATTTGATATGCTTATATTTGTGTTGTATGCAGATGACCTGGTCCTAACAAGTAGTTTAAAAAACTCTATCCCATGTTGCAAGAAGAAACTGGCAAGTGAAGTTGACATGAAGGAAATCAACCTCATGCGTTATTTCTTGGTCTTGGAGGTTTGGCTGAGCTGAGGTGAGCTAGTCCTCGAATAGGGGTAAGTAAGCAATTGAGATTCTAAAGAAGTTTCGGATAATGGACAATAAACCCTTGGCTACTTTTATGATACATATTTTGAAGTTTTCAGTAGATTCAAATTTAGATTTGATTGATTCGTCAGTGTACAAAAAGTAGATAGGTTCCCTAACATGTCTGGTAGACTTTAGCAGTCAAATTTATGTGTGGATGAGATCCCTTGTCTCACAAACAAGGTGGGATCAGACACCAATTTAGTGTCCATCTTGGATGCTAATATATGGTTGAGCTGAGGTTGCTACAAATCTGCTGAAAAATGCATGTGCCAGCCTTAGATGTGTTTTTTATGTCTAGTTCAGTTCAAAAATTAGAATTCCATGTGAATTAGACTTAGATATGGCACACTATTCCACAGGTGCGGTGATCTATTATAAGCATCTACTTCATGTAGCCTGTGTACACTACCCTAGAGTAGAATTACGGTTTGATTAGGATGCACTAATTAAGGTGTCATTGCTGCTTTTGTTATTCATTTAGTTTACCAAAGTTCTTAAATTAGAATGCCATGTGGATCACTCTTGGCTAGGGCACACTATTCCAAAGGTGAGGTGATATATTATAAGCATCTGGTGCATGTAGCCTGGGTACACTTCCCTAGAGTAGAGTTAGGGTTTGATTAGGATGTACTAGTTAAGGTGTCCCCACTGTTTTTGTTATTCATTTAGTTTACCAGAGAGTGTGTGCACTGCTTTTCCATTCCCAAGCTAATAAAGACAAATAGAGATGATTTTATGAATGCTATAAATTGTTTTGTTTTGTTGTCAGTTTTCGGTTAGCATTTGAGATTTCATATCTAGCACACAGAAGTAGTTTTGAGAGTTCCTTAAGTTTTCATGTATGTTTTCCATGTAGTGAAATTTTAACATACTATTCTAGACATCTAAAAATTGTATGCTTCAAGTAAAGTCTAGTCAAGATTTCCTAGCCTTTTGTATGCACTAGGGACGACTTTAGACAACTTGTCTTCATCTGAATATTTTGGGGAATTGGTTTAAGTATGTAAGAGGACATAGATATTCAGTACTTTCTAGTAATTTTATTGCATTCTGGTTGGAAAGCATACTACATATCAATTGGTTCTTTAAACATGTATTTCAAGCAAATTCGTTAAGTAGAGTTTCCGCCTCAGGTATGAGAACATGGGTATTATTTGCGGTATAAGAATAATTTCTTGCATTCAAAATATTATAAATAAAGAAGATATTGTAAGCCTCTCTTGTTTAACATAATTGTTTTGCCTTCTTTATACCATTTCTCTAACCATTCATGAATTCATTTTTAGTGTATCAAGAGGTTTGTGATTTGTACATGGAGATGTCGTTCTGGACATGTACAAGTCTGACATGGAAAGGGTAATATTCTTAGGTAATAGTATCGAATATACTTTGTACCATAATGATTTTGTTGTAGGAATAAATTGTTACATTCCTTGCAATTCAAATAGGTAGAGGTATTCATTCTATTGATCTATCGCTAAATGGGTTTGTGCTGACAGTCTTAGCCTTTTTGTTGACAATCTTTCCTTTGTTTTGTATTTTCAGAGTCCAGATGGGTACAATGTTGCATTGGCCGCAGGAGATGAGACTCTTAGGTTTTGGTAATTCTTTGGAGTTCCTGATGCCTTAAAGAGGACAAAGAGTAAAGATGTGGCTAGTTCTTTTAACATGTATCTCATGCCTATTCGTTAAGCAAATTTTCCTCCAGGAATGAGCACAGGGGTATTATCCGCTCATAAGGATTTAGGTAGAACCAACTGACCTTATGGAAATATCCATATATGGTTAAGAGGGCAGATATTTACAGGTCACACATCTAGAGTGCTACATCTGGAAGAGGTATTCATTGTATTGATCTAACGCTAAATGGATTTTGTGTTGAAAGTCTTTGTTTTTGTGCTGACAATATTTCCTTTGTTTTTGTGTTGACACAATGACAACCTTTCCTTTATATTTGGTAAGTCTTTGGAGCTCTTGATACCTTAAAGAGGACCAAGAGTAAAGATGCGGCTGGTGCTTTTAACATGTATTTCAAGTAGATTCGTTAAGCAGATTTTCTTCTTCAGGTATGAGCACATGGGTATTATTTGTGGTATAAGAATAATTTCTTGCATTCAAAATATTATAAATAAAGAAGATATTGTAAGCCTCTCTTGTTTAACATAATTGTTTTTCCTTCTTTACACTGTTTCTCTAACCATTCATGAATTCATTTTTAGTGTATCAAGAGGTTTGTGATTTGTACATGGAGATGCCGTTCTGGACATGTACAAGTATGACATGGAAAGGGTAATCTTCTTAGGTAAGAGTAGCGAATATACTTTGTACCATAGTGATTTTTTTGTAGGAATAAATTGTTACATTCCTTGCAATTCAAATAGGCAGAGGTATTCACTCTATTGATCTATCACTAAATGGGTTTATGATGACAACCTTTTCCTTTTTGCTGATAGTATTTCCTTTGTTTTGTATTTTCAGAGTCTAGATTGGTACATTGTTGCATTGGCTATAGGAGATGAGACTCTTAGGTTTTGGAAAGTATTTGGAGCTCCTGATACCTTAAAAAGGGCAAAGCTTAAAGTTGCGGCTGGTGCTTTTAACATGTATCTCACACATATCCGTTAAGCAGATTTTCCTCCTTCAGGAATGAGCATAGGGGTATTATCTATTCATATGGATTTAGCCAGATCAGCTGACCTTATGGAAATATCCATATATGGTTAAGATAATAGATATTTATAGGTCACACATCTAGAGTGCTGCATCTGGCAAAGGTATTCATTGTATTGATCTAATGCTAAATGGATTTTGTGTTGAAAGTCTTTGTTTTTGTGTTGACAGTCTTTCCTTTGTTTTTTTGTTGACACAATGACAACCTTTCCTTTGTATTTGGTAAGTATTTGGAGCTCTTGATACCTTAAAGAGGACCAAGAGTAAAGATGCGGCTGGTGCTTTAAACATGTATTTCAAGCAGATTCATTAAGCAAATTTTCCACTTTAGGTATGAGCACATGGGTATTCTCTGCTATATAAGAATAATTTCTTGCATTCAAAATATTATAAATAAAGAAGATACTGTAAGCCTCTCTTGTTTAACATAACTATTTTTCCTTCTTTATACCATTTCTCTAGCCATTCATGACTTCATTTTTAGTGTATCAAGAGGTTTGTGATTTGTACATGGAGATGCTGTTCTATACATGTACAAGTCTGACAGGGAAAGGGAAATCTTCTCAGGTAAGAGTAGTGAATATAGTTTGTACCATAGTGATTCTATTGTAGGAATAAATTTTTACATTCCTTGCAATTCAAATAGGCATCGACTTATGTTATATTGAAGATGTTGTAAGTCTATCTTTCTTATCATATATGTTTTTTGTTTTTATTCCAGTTCTCTGACCATTCATGAATTCATTTAGTTTATTTAGGGGTTTGTACAGGGGCATATTAAACAACCAAAAGCATGTTCATGTATTAGGTATAGTAATGAAGGATTGCATTGAAGAATTTGACCATTTTTTCTTTTCAATTGAGTAAAGGGATACTTCTCAGGTAAGAAGAGTGAATGTGATGTTTTGAAAACTGTTCAGTGTTGGCTAAGCAACTGTTACTGCAAATATCTATTTCCAAAGGATATGTATTTGGCTCTCATTGGAACATATAACCTAGCCCGTATACATGGGTATGTTGAACATGTCTTTTGGAAATTTAAATCTTAGTGAGGGATAGCAACAACCCGAGTATAAATTATTGTTTACCCTACTCAAGTATAAATTATGTTACCCTTATCATCATCGTTACAGGTATGTAACATGTGAGATGGAGTAAAGGAAAACAGGTTCCATAAAATCAATTTTATGGAAGTATAAGCAAGGTCATGGTAGTTGTTTCACTTATTATATATTTAGATATATTATTTATTAATAACTTAGGTTGTTGAAATTACATATACAATTAAAAAAATCGATATTTAAACAGGTTATTATAATACTATTGAAATATTTCCAAAACTGGCAAATTACATATATCAGTAATTTTTATTTCGCAGATGTTGAGAGATCATTATTAGTAGGGTGAAATATGGCTTTGAAGTTAAACTACGGTGAATGCAAAAATGAACCTTATCTCCAACCAACCACTGGAACTACCAACCTAAAACAATGAATTCCAAGGTATAATAGATTCAAAGAATTATAAAAGAGTCAAATAAAAAACCAAGAATATATTCACTTTCAAGTTTAGTCGCATTCAAATCCTGTATTTAATCTGCCTCGGCGATGTGATCTGAAGATTGATATCAAGATCAAAGATTTGAGGTGCACCATTATCTGCATTTTCAAACATAACATGATCCATTAAGATAGAGAAATCAGGCAACAAGTTGCAGGCAGAGATCAGTTTCTTGATTTTTGTGGGTTGATTTTGCAAGGTTTCATTCGCTGTATTTTTGTGTATTTCAAAGGGCCATCCTCCTTGGTAAGGAAGCCCTTAATTTTTTATGAGAAAAATTTAATGAAGAGAAATTTGGAGGGTAAAATATTTGTTGTTTGCTTGATTTTTTCAGAGTATTTTTGCTGCAAAATTATCGAGGTAAAAGTACTAGAGTATTTTTATTTTGTAGTTTTCAGAATTTATTTACTGCAGAAAATTAATTTGCGGGTAAAATATTTTTTGGGGAGTTGCAAAGAAACAAAAAATTGAAAATGGTACTTAGAAATTAACATTAGTTATCCCTTTTCTTGGCCTTCTTTTTCCACCCCCTTGGTGCACATTTAATTATTTATCTTTATTTGGTGCATAGCTTAGGTGCGCAAGTTTGCTTTATGCCTTTTCAATGCTCCTTTATGATATAAAAGTTTCTCGCTCATCGAGATTGGGACATTTAAGAGTTCCTTTGTTTGAGGTTGAAGCATTAAATGCTTGAGGCACTAGGTGATAGCTAATGAGAAGGGTGGAGATCATGCTAGGCTTTGTCCGTGTGCTAAATCTGCCCTAGCCATCTTTTTCATTTTACATTTTCTTTCCTTGTTGCTTTATGTGCTTTTATAATTCTTTTAGCTGCATCAACCTCTGGGGCCAAGTTTTTTGTCCTTGACTTAAGGATGTGGATATAGGCGGACAATTCCAATGACGGGAGATGGATAATTGGAAAATATGGAAAGTGGTAAGTATGGATTACATTGGACGTGCTCTATCAATCAATGTCTCCCTAATAATGCCCTTGCTAAACCATAAGGCCTCAGAGGAGGTGTCACTCAATTGGAGTCAAATACTAACCTCCCAAGTGAAGTGTGGGAACAAGGATACAATCCAGATTGGTCAGTCATCCAGTTTGCCTCATGATCCATATAACATTATTATGAAAATATATGATTGCTAGAATGGTTGAGTACCTAGAAAAATATGAGTCACCTTCATTCAAGAAGAATGCTAGATGGGAGAGAGATCTGACTGGAGCAATGGGTGGAAAATTGTGGCATAATGCTATGTGCTGACCATCATTGGGTTGCTGGCTGTCTGGTTGTCAAAATGAGGAGAAGAAGTTTCACTTATGGTTTACCCACTTTTGGTGGGTAACATGCTACATGAAGAATATCACCAAACCATATAGATGTCAAATTGCTTAACAAAGCGTCTCGCATATCAATCATATCAAGCTGTAGCAATCGATGAGGAAGTCATATCCAATGTGTATGCCCATCATAGATCAACTGAGGGTAGCTAACACAGTATGAACTCCACATCATGTGAAGCACCCTTAAGCATGGTATAAACACTTTGGGAGTAACAGAAAAACTAACATAAGGATCCACAATGTTGGTTTACTTAGACTCCCTAGTTCTAGAGAAGCTAGTATTTGGAATAGGTTTCCCAATCCCCACATCTATCTCAAAAATTATGGTTCTACCTCTTCTAATCTTGACCTTATCATCCATGGTTTCAACCTCTCTTCTCACCACTGAATGTTGGTTCAGTTAGGACGTAGCAATGTCTGTTGCCACCCTTGTCTTTTTCCTATGAGGAAAGGGTCCTCCTCCTTTCTGCTTTTGTTCCCTACACTTGGGTGGTTTGCCTCACATCCTCCTAGTTTTCCTCATGTTTGGGGCTTTGTGAACTAGGCTACCAGCTTTGGTAATGCTGTAATCCATGGTGTTTAACATAATAGACCAGATTGGTGATACTCGACACTACCAACACTCTAGGGGAATGCAAACCACCAACCCTTTTGAATGAAGATTCATTCTGCTCAACCTCTCTTCATTGAACTCATTTTCTTATGCTCCCCAACTCATTATTGTAATAAGTAATGGCATTTTTGGGAGATTTCTCTCTGTGATTTACTGCAATAGCCAGAGTACCATCCAGTTGAGTAGTTCATTGGGAAGGAGGACATTTATTATGTTTTGAACCAACTTTCCTCTTCTCTGTTTGATGTTTTCCAGTTCCATCACCACTTGATCTCACGTCTTCTGGCTAGGTGGAAGACTTCACTTCTCTCTCCCCTATCTCCTCATTTAGGGAAAATCCCATATGCTTGTTGAGTATTAATGTTGATTGAGATTCTGCAAGTTTTATTCAGAGATTCTGTTCACTCTTCTAAGAAGAGTTTTCAAAGACTTTCCATCCCACTGTAGAGAAAAATAGGTGCTTTACTTTCATTTTAAAAGGGTTTGAAACTTACCTTGTATTTTCAATAGTATTCATGACATTTTTGGGCTTTGAATGGGAACAAACAATGCAACCAACCAAAAATAGAGATGGCATCACCATTAAAAATTATGTTTATATTAAAGAGTATATTGATTCTGTTTTTGAGCCATTTTTATTTTGAGAGTTTAATAAGTTTGCAAAATTTCAATTCTATTTGAATTATTAATTATTATAAATATGGTAGGGGTTTTTATTATAAAAAGAGTAAAATGACTCTACTATTGCATTTGTAGGTGCTTTGGGGAATTAGGCAACGCAATGCAAGTGATAATGAAGAAATACTAAGAGTGCACACATTTCTATTTCAGGTACACACTACATTTATTTTATTTTATTTTAGTAAGTAGCTCTCTTGGAAATGGTTGAGCAATGGTATAAAACTTGCCTTATGAGAATTTATTATTTTATTCTTAACAGGAAGAAGGATGGGTGGTTTGGTGTGCCTCCAAGAAACGATTAACTACCTAGAAAAAAGCTAGTGATAGAGACTTCTCTGCAACTTCAGCTTGCTATGAAGTTGATCATAATAGTTCATTACCTGAATTAGATTCATTGGATATGAAGCTTCCTCAAGAACTAGATCACCACCAATTTGGATACCAATTACAACAATTCTCGGGCTACAAACAGGAGATGGAGCAACTCGAATTGTGAAAGCCAGTAGTGGAGAAGATAATTTTGTAGGTCACCAATAGATTGAGAATCGACCTATATCATGTTGTCACGACCTGTGTCAAGTTTCCATCTTTTGTGAAACCTTCATGAAGATAGAATTTCCAATCAATTGTATATTCAAATGCATATACAATATTACAATTACTTGTTATCAAGGAAGCCAATTCCAATTATACAAGGGTCTTGAAATTGTGGTTTAACAACTCGATATGAATTTAATTTCCACCATTTAATGTGATTGAAGCATTGAATTTATATGTTGAGAGTAAACCCTCTTGTAGGATGGAGAAATCTAGAACATTTTTTTTTTCCTCATAATATGTCTTAAAATGAAGTTCCAAGAGGATCTTGGATGTCCAAATGACATGAATGCATTTTCAGAAAATATAAGTGCGTTGCCTTATTATTTTCAATGTTGCTTTCAAGAATTGTTTTTTCATTTAGATTTAAAATGACTTTGCTGTTAGCTTTAAAAATAATGGATTTATTTATTTTTTATTCTGTTGGTATCCAGAGAGATTTAAGGTAATTAAAATCACTATTTGGGAACTTTGAATGTTGAAACTACCTTGAAATAACATTTAAAATGATTTTATTTATTTATTTTTTAAATATTTTTTTATATTGTCTCTAGAGAGACAATAGTTTGAATTATGGACATATAGTCTCTATAGAGACAATATGTTTTTAATCTCAACAATTGCCTCTAAGAAGACAGTAATGTAATTGTCTCTAAAGAGACAAAAATGAAAGTGTCTTTACAAAGACAAATGAAATTGTCTCTAGAGAGACAAATAAAATTGTCTCTTAATAGACAATAATTCTTGTCTTTATAGAGACAATAATAATATGTATTCTATATTGTCTTATAAAGACAAATTTTTGAGAAATTAAATTGAGACAACCTCTTAAAGACAATATTTAAGACAATACACAAGTTCCTTTTTGACTTAAGCTAAGACAATTGACTCAAATATTATTCCATTCTTAACAGATTTGTGTGCCAACCATATTCCAGAAGATACACTACCTGCGCTACACAAATTTGAACTTTTAAAACACAGATCGCAACAAATAATGAAACAAAATGCTATTTGTATTACTGCCCTACCTCTTGTGAAAGACCAGAGACCGGAATCTTTTGTAGGGCGACCTTTAAATACGTTGTAGAGAAGATTTCTGCCCCCTCCATAGTTTTAAATACGTTGTAGAGAAGATTAAAATAGCTTGATGATGATTTATGAATCTTAGTTTAAAAATGATGATGATGGCCTATATATAGAGCTCCACGATTAATTGCTGACATTACTTCAATCTTGAAACAAACAAAATATAGAGCTTCACGATGGATTGCTGACCACAACTACGGTGCTGATGACGACGACGTCGACATTATTAAATAGCTTGATGATGTGATGATTTATGAATCTTGTTTTAAAAAAGACATTATTAAAATAGCTTGATGATTTATGAATCTTGTCTTAAAAGAGGCATTATTAAAAATTCACGACGACGAAATAGCTTGATGACGATTATTTATGAATCCTGGTTTAAAAAGTCATATATATATATATAGAAGGGATAGGAAACAACGACTCCCGCGAAGAAATAGCTTGATGACGATGATTTATGAATCTTGGTTTAAAAAGTCTCATATATATAACGAATAGGAGGCGGCGGCTGCGAAAAAATAGCTGGATGACGATGATTGATGAATCTTGGTTTGAAAAGTCATATATATTTATATTATTAAAATATCTGGATGATGATCATGATCATGATGATGCCATCAACATTTATATTGTTAAAATAGTTATATTAGAAAAATATATTATGAATTTTAGTTTATAAAGTCATATATTAGGAAAATATGATTATGCCTCGTGCCTGCTTATACTCTCTCACATTGACACTTGTATTGTTAAAATAGTTATATTAGAAAAATATATTATGAATTTTAGTCTATAAAGTCATATATTAGGAAAATATGATTATGCCTCGTGCCTGCTTATACTCTCTAACTTTGAATGTGGAGAATCGAACCTTAAATCTCCTAACACATAATATTTCATTTTCACAACAATTACCAATTAAATTTTCAATCAAACTAATTATTAATAATATTATTAAGATATTGAAATTTAATCATTTTTTATTATAATTTAAAAGTTCATTAAAATAGCCTTAAAATTTTTATAAACAAGTTTCATAAGCATACTATTAATGAAGGTTTGAAAATAAATAAATATATTATATATTTCAAATTATATTTAAAAAATATATAGAAATAAATCAATACACAATTTTGAATCATATTTATATAACCAAAATTAATAAATAAATTATTAAAATAAATTAAAAATCAAATAATTAATTAATTTTGTTTTGCTTTATCTTAGTTTCATTGATAATATCACTAATTCTGATAATAAATTTAAAAAGAAAGCACACTTATATAAAGTTTATATATTTTTATGAGAAAAAGATTTTGGCATAAATCACATGATAATATATTTATCAACGTTTATATATGGTAATTGCCCAAAAGCCTCTGAGAAAAATTTTGCTAGAAAAAACCACCACAGGTCTACATGGTGGGAAGGAGCACAAAAAGAACACTACACTGTCATCAAAGAAGAATATTCTAGAGAAGACTCTGAATCACAAGAAATCAGGGATGAAAGAAACAGCTCTCAAGACAAGCAAGGAGAAAGCCCCACCCAACAAACCAACAGTTATGAGGATTCGAATATCGCACAAAATAAATCTTCATTTAACAACAAAGCAGATCTCCTAGACCAAACTTCTTCTCTGACTATCTTCAAAAGAACGAACACAATAGATCGCAAAGCTAAGACACCAATGTCCCAAGAACCAGAAGAGATGAAGGAGATGCAAGATAAAGGAAGTTGGAAGACAGTAGAGAAAAAAAAGAAAGCTACAACACCAATCTCGCCAAGAAAGACGAGGAGCCAGATAATTAAAGATTAAGAAAGTTGTAGGTACCAATTTGGTCTCAGTGGACGTTAACCACCACCACCATCATCATCATCATCAGAATTGAAAACGTCATTATTTTTGTATTTGATGTGACTTTAGGAATTTTTGAATCTTGAATTTAATGGCCTATAACATTTCATTATCATTGAGATTATCAATTGAAATGCCTCCATAGGGTAATAAATATATATTTTTTTATGAATTTAAAAAAAATTATAAATATATTTAAAATAATATTTATATTATTAAAATAGTTTTAAAAGTTTAATAATTATTTGATTTAATTTAAGGTGGTAGGATGTAGGATTCTCTATATTCTCAAAGAAATAATAGTTGACCAGTATGCTGGGGGATTAGGAATAAAACTTAGGTTTATGGTCTTTACTCAAGGCTCCTCTAAGCCTAGAAAAGGGGAATTAGTGACATCACAATAGGAGATTAGTTTCTTGTCATAAAGCATTTACGTACAAGCTCCACTGCTCATGATAACAAGCTAAACCAGATGATATAACAAGTTCAAGGTATCCTCCTCTCATTTGCTAGCTCTCAGACTTTTCATATCCTAAGGAACCTAAATTCAAAAGCTGATATTATGGAAAACAAGGCTTGTTGCATGAAGGAAGGTCAAACAAAAATCAATGGTGTTGATGGTTTCTCTCCCATCTCCTAACTAGTTATCAAGAAGCTAACCCTCTTTACCAACCCCCCTCCTAGAGCCATCCCTAAAAGAAATCATAAAATTGCTACCCGTATCCCCTCTTTGAATTCCTCTTACCCCTTCGTTCCTCTGATCTGTATCTCTTTGACATTGACCCATAGTACCTCCCCTCTCAAATGTATGATGATACCCTCCCTCTTCACTATCACATAGGCGATCTTAGTAGTCCCTACTTGACATTGTCCTTGAAGAAATTGCAAATAAGTGTGAGAAAATCCTTGTCCTCCCCACCAATCAAGGCTCGTCCCACGCGACTTCAATGGCTCCTCATGCAAACTCCTCCTCATGCAAACTCCCTCAATTAGTGAGCTGCAACTACTCTCTCGGGAATAGATTATATTGCTCAACCATTTGAGATCAAGGTTGCGTGAGGAGGAAGTCCCCTCACTCTACAAAATAATGATAGAGCCACCTTAGGGTCTTGGTGGCTTAAATTCCACTCTTCATCACCGCAAAAGGCATCTGCATGGTAAATTCCAAAAATCACAGTATTAAAATATATTTAAGAAGTAAATAAACAGATTATTAAATTAACTTTGAAACTAATAAACATATTATTCAAATAAATTAATAAAATATTTTAATTAGAAATATATAATCAAAATTAAAAAATAAAAGATTAAAATAGATAAATGATTTTTTAAATTAGAATTACATAACCAAAATCAGTAAATATATTATTAAAATAAATATAAACATAATTGACAAATTTTGATGCAGTGTTTTTTCTTTCTTTCTACTTACATCAATACTATAAATAATTTTAATGATAAATTTAAAAACGATATTTATCGCATTCTTCGTTATTTGATTCTTTTACTTTGTCGTGACGCCCTTGACTTATGGTTATAGATCCCCTTTCCTGTCGTTAATCCTGCTCACGAAGTAGTTGCATATCTACGGAGTACAGTCCAAACGCGGACTCGTTCACGCGTAAAACGTTTTAGATTAACATATGTACCAAGCCGTTTGAAAATGAAATCAAACCCACTAGCAGCAGCTAAGAAGTATCAACCCTAAACCAAATCCAAACACTGGCTTTAAACAAAAACCAGAATAGCAAGGTACACATTGGCATTGATGCACTTAAAAAAAACCTAACTTATTCGTGTCCGTTTTCATGTGCGTCTCTCTGGAGATAATTGTTTCATCCCTTATCGATTCCGAAAGGAAACTAGATGATATTTTTGGGAAATTAACTAATATTATAAAATTTTGGAGATATAATATGAATAATATCGCACCAATATTAATAATGAGTTGTGAGGGATTTCATATGGGGAAAAGAAATGAAATACAATTGTTTAACGATGTAAAAATTACCAACATCACCACCCACTAAGTAAAATGGTAAAATGAAGGATTTTTCACTCATTCATATGGGTGAGGACAGCTAGAGTAAATAAAAAGGTACGGTCGTAGGTAAAATGAGATGGAGAGCCTTGTAATAAAAAGGAGACTAGGTTAGGAATCTAAAAATAAATAAATATTACTATATGGATGGGTGCACTTTTAACTATCTAAATTAACAATGAGATGAATATATGGCTTTTTGGTTTGACAAACCTCCTACAATATACAATAACATGAGGTATCATTGGGTAAATTATTTCATCATGTAAATTATTTTGACATTAAATATATTTTAATTGCTTGGTGATGGTTTTGCAATAGACTAATGAAATGTAGGAAGTTTGGGTCATCTTGAGTGTTGGTCTCCTCTAGGCCCACCACCTCACAAATATTCTCTTATTGTAAACCATCACTAACATCCTCTTATTGTAGACCATAATTGTAATACCCAAACTACCATTTCAATCTTAACAGAAACTGTATTCGAATATAAGACATTGCTAAAAGCACTCTACTCATAGGGATTTAATGCCCCCGGTTCCAAGTAATTCTTGATATAAACCTAAAAGGGGCATATATGAGGTTCAATGTATATGATATGACCCTATATATATCCCCTCTCCACCTCTCTAGGAATATCAAATGCCATATTTGATGAGAAAAATAAATAATTGGTTTTTAAAATAAAATAAAATAATTATTATTTTATGGAGCCTTAATTATTTTCCTGATAAGTATAGGATTACTTTTAAAAATGGGCATTAGATAGTATTAAAAAAACAAGATAAAAGTAAGGGATTATATCAAAATTTCCATGACAAGTTCGATCCAATATAAATTAAAATTGCATAAACACATTTATATTAATCAAATAATATTACAATATAAATACATGAATAATTTTTTAATATTGAGAAACTATATCACAAAATCATCTACTTGAGCAAATCTCTCAACAATGCACCAATTTGGGAAGATTATTAATTGGAGAATATATCTCAACCTAACTAGATCCGACAACCTCCTAAGAACTTGGAATATACTCCTTCCTAAACTAATGAGCACAACAAAGACAAGTAGGAGCTATATTCTCTAACACCCCCCCTTCATGACTAATTGCCTTAATCATGATCAACAAAGGTCTTCACCAATCTGTAATATACGATCTACTATAGACTAAAGAAACTCATGATCAGAAAAGTCTATTTGCAGTACAACTTGGCATTTACAAAAAATGCCAAAAATGTTGACATCCATATAAAGAAACAACCATGCACCGAAATACATAGGTACCTAACCACTGCAACCACCATCCTACTAGGATTTCCTTCATGTACATGGTTCATTCAACCCTCATATATTCATACATGTAGTTATTCCTTTAACTGCCCCTACATCACCATCATTATTATCCTGGGTTTTTTGGCTTATTCATAACCATGCTTCGGGGTTTGTTGGCTCACTCCCAACCATGCTTTAGGTTTTCTCAGCTTACTCTCAACCATGCTTTAGGTATTTTTGGCTTACCCTCAACCATGTTATAAATTCTTTTACATCACACTTTGAAAGAACTGCATCCTCCTATGTTTTTTACATACCATGAAAAACACATCAACATGATCAGAAACATCACCTACAAGTGGTTCTCTCTTACCTCAAGTTTGTGCTACTAAGTTCTTTTCAAATTACCACAAACTACATGGGGGTACACACATGCCTCATCAGGGTACATCACGACTAACATAGGTGCATTCAATGGAAATATCCACTCATGGAGATAACTGGTACATACACTCTCAAGAACCACTACATCAACACAACACATGACACATAGACTTGCTACAATGTATGGCTCATATTACAATATGGCCATGAGTATGTTATTAATCTACACATGCACTTTATTTCACGTTCATTTTTCCACCACTATCTAACTTTTGTTTCTTCTCCAAGCATTATCCTCTAATGTATCTATCATAAGAACACTTATTTATTTGCCTTGGACCAAGCTCTAGAGATCTCTCTTTTCTTCTTGCTGCAAATTTTTCATTCCACTCCAAGAAATTTAGCTTGCAACTAATCTTGGTTTCTCATGTGATGACCAAGTGATCAAATTTTAGCTCAAAAATGAAAGTTCCCAGGAAGTTTCCAAGAAGTTTCGAAACCGAATTCAAGTTGAAGTGCTCGTCATTCTGAATCCAACGACATTCGTTTCACCTAAACATGGTATGCTCAATTTATCCCCTTCTGGCATTTGGCCCAACAAGTAGAAAATTGAGTAGGGTTGCTAACTCTACAGTTGATTGGGCTACCATACTATTGACATCAATAGGCCATTGTGCAAGTACAAACCAATGAGGTTTTTCCAAGTGGACATCTCATATTGGTCGATTTGGGTCAGTTTTGATTGGGTCGTTTTATATGTGGTGGACCAATTAGGGTGTGCCATGTGGCCCAACAAGAAGCCACCACGTGGCACCCCACAATTGACTAAAATTATTATAGGGGTCAGATGGCTTGGGCAAGGCTAAAACCCTCGACCTATAGTTTAATAGACAAGCATTATATCAGTCCTCCTTTGCATGGTTCTTACCTGTATATGGCATCGGGCTTATTTAAATTTTACAAAGGGCACATATGGGAGGAGGGGTTAGGTGGTTAGCCCCGACCCCTAGTCGTCTTCTCTCCATACAACCCAAAAAACAAAGGTTTGGGGGCTTGGGACTTTAGCTCGACCCTCGGTCGCACATCTCCCACATGGCCACAACACACCAAAACTGGAGCGCTGACCGGAGGGGACATAGGGTTGGCCCTAGTCATAGTCACATGCCCCTACAAAGGATCGTGGCAAAGTCTTAACTGATGGGAGTTTGTGTGGGGACCAACCTTAGGCCATATGACCTCCAACATGACCATGACGAAAGCATGAGGGGGACATGGTGGTAAGGGCCAGTCATTGGCCCGAGCTGACATATAAGGGGCTAGGCGGGTAGGGGTGGGTGGTTAGCCCCATTCCCCAGCCGCATGGCCCATATGGCCAAATTATTCTGCATAAGGGTTATTGGGAAATTTAGCTATCCAATAAATTGCATCTTCAGTGGGTGAATTTTCACCTCCACAATGGAAAATAGGGTATATTTTTAGGACATTTAGAATGTTGGTCCAATTTGTAGGACAAATAATCACAAAACTACATGGAGTGATCCAGGAAATTTTTCCTTATAGATGCATCAAAATTACATGAAATAGAGCAATTAAAAACCATGGAACATAAGCATATAAAATGAAGATAAAAGAGGCATAATCACACATGAGATCAAGACACAAAGATTTCAATACAGAGTTCATCCAACTTGGACTACATCTTTGGGCCCTGCTCAATAGTGGGGAGGCCTTCATTCATTAAATGGCATGGAAAGAGAGAAGTACACACATATTTTAATTACAACCCTTATGCCTCCAATCTAGAAGATAGATGAAAAATGGAGAGACTAGCTCTAGAAAACAAACAAAACCACTAACTTCTTGGTGAAAAATCATGCAAAATTGCATATCCGAACACCCAATTTAGATAATCGGCCTTTCTGCACCCTCTCGAAACCTCCCTGTTGCTCAATGTGATGATCCAACCTGCGACCAGGTCGGGTTACTGCTGGATGCAATATTCTATGCCAGTCTCCTCTCTCTCGTTGTGTGGATAACCCAATTTATATGCTAGTGGTAGGATCCTTAACAATCCGTGCAATTTAAACAAAATAACAAGTTTAGGCAGGCGAGCTATTTCAAACAGAGATTTTAGGACCCTGAAATAGTCTGCAGGTAACAACCTGTTTAATTATAGAAAACCTCCACCGAACAACTCATACAGGCCGTTTCACATCAAACATTAAACCGACATAATAATACAAGAATCGACGCATTAATCCTTAATCGACAGCTTTATCAGTGACGGCCTTAGTCTATTGGCATCCCCCACAATCGACAGACAGACCTAAATCCAAGCAACAGGCACTCTGTGATATGTCAGACTCGATGGAAGTATTAAACATGACATATCTAAAATATCGCATCTGGGAACCCCATCACAAATCGAAATTGGCGATGAAACCAACACCTATACATCAGGCATTCTGCGAACCCACCAGGATTATGAAACATAATGCATAGAGTATTGGGTCTGAAAGCCCCCTGTTAGAAATATAAATTTCTAATTGCTTATTTAACTGTTAAAATACACCAGATGAGTTCTGAATGTAATATATATATATATATATATATATATATATATATATATATATATATATATATATATATATATATATATATATATATATATATAGATATAGATATATATATATATATCTATCTATATATCTATTAATTGGTAAAACTTCAATGATGATTACAAGGCTGGGGCAATGCTCCTTTAATAGGAGTTGACTGGCCATGCCTAATCAAAGAGACATGTCCCTTTGGACTAATGTCTCTTCATTTAACTACTTATTAGTTAGTTGATTATAATTAGTTATTTACTTATTTAAATAATATTTTAATTAATTTTTATGAATTTAAGTTCATAACATTCCTTCCCCTTAAGATGCTTCGTCCTCGAAGCATAGGTAGGCCTGGGTGTTGATGCAAGGAACATTCTGATTCCCAAGACGAATCTTCCTCCAGTAACCTCTTCCATTTGATGAGGTATTCCTTTATTGTCTTGGATCACAAAACCTTTTCTCTGGTAGCGAGTATACCTTCAGGTTCAAGGACTATTCTTCCTTCTTCATCGGCCTCTGGTATCTTTGTTTGTGCTATTTTGTTTTGCCCTAATACTCTTTTGAAACCAGATACGTGAAAGGTATTATGGGTTTGGAATTTGTCCGATAAATTAAATCCATAGGCTACACTACTTATCTTTTTTATTATCTGATACAGTCCATAATATTTAGGTGATAATTTATTATTTCCTTGTTGTTTCAGTGATAACTTCTTGTAAGGTTGGAGTCTAACAAACCCACTCTCCCTCCTCGAACTCTCTTTCAGAGCGGTGTTGCTTGGTTTGTTGCTTCATTTTATTATGAGCTATGGTTAAAATTTCCTTTAGTAAGTTGACGATCCATTGACTTCTCCTAGGCGGTCTTTAACTGCTGGTAACCTAGAATCAAGGAGTGCAAAATCTTTCCACCTGGGTAACTCGTAACCATATAAGACCTAGAAGGGTGTCATCTTAGCTGACGTGTGGTACGTGGTATTATATCACCATTCTACCAGGTGTAGCCATTGGGTCCATCTGTATTGTTTATCAGTAACGAAACAACGCAGATATATTTCCAATCATTTATTAACAATTTCGGTTTGCCCATATGTTTGGGGGTGATAGGTCGAACTGATGTTAAGGGATATCCTTGCTTGGTGGCATAATTCCTTCCAAAAATTTCCCTTAAATCTTACATCTCTATCGCTCACAATGACCTTAGGAAACCCATGCAGTTTGTAAATATTTTTACAAAACACATCAGTGATTTGTTTAGTTGTGTCAGTCTTTTTAATAGCCATAAAGTGGGCATATTTAGTGAGCTTTTCGACTACTACAAATATTTTATCCTTCCCGCCAGATGTAGGTAGTCCTTCAATAAAGTCGATCGAAATCTCTTCCCACTTCTGATTGGGGATGTGCAGTGGATGTAGTGATCCTAGAGTTGGAACATTTTCGGTCTTGTTTCTTTGACAAATATAACATTCTGCAACGTATTTATGAATTTCCTTGCCCATTCCCTTCCAATAGAATGATTGTTGAATGTTGTTGTAAGTCTTGTAGAATCCGACATGTCCAGCTGCAGGCGAATTGTGAGACTCTTTTAGTATTTTCATCTTAAATTTGGATGTGGGTGTTAGGTAAATTCTACCCTTGTACCATAAGTTGTCATTCTTCCACTCGAAGTTGGTATACTGACTGATATTCTTAATAATGGAGTCACAATCCTCATCCTTGGCATATTCGATTCGTATTGCATCCAACCATTTAGGAACAACTATCATGGTGACACATGTTGTGTGGTCGTCATCCTTATGTGAGAGTGCATCAGCTACGACATTCTCCTTTTCTTTCTTATGCAATATTTATAAGTCGAAAGCTGACAAATTCTCCATCCACTTCTGTTGTTTTATTGATAATGTCTTTTGCCGAAGTAAGAATTGAACACTGTTGTGGTCGGTTCAGATTGAAAATTTACTCCCAGGCAAATATTGGAACCACTTCGTTAAAGTGTGTATGATGGCAAGCATCTCCTTTTGGTATGTTGATTTTAAGCCTTCTCGTTTATTAAGCTTCCTGCTCTCGAATGCTATAGAGTGGTTGTCCTGCATTAATATGGCTTTGATTCCGAATCCAAAAGCATCACATTCAACTACGAATGGTTTGGAGAAGTCAGGAGTCACTAGCACTGGTGTGGTTGAAATTACTTCCTTTAAATTCTAAAAAGACTTGTCTGCTTGGTCATTCCACTGAAAAGCATTCTTCTTTAAGAAATGGGTTAGGGGTGTTGTCAGATGTGCATAGTTTTTTATAAATCTTTTGTAATACCCAGTTAAACCTAAAAATCCTCTTATGTTGGATACGTTCTTGGGTTTGGGCCATTCTTTGATTTCCTTGATTTTTTTGGGATCCACTTGGACTCCTTCCTTGTATATCACATGTCCTAGGTATTCGACTTCCTTTTGCCCAAACGTACACTTTGATAGCTTGGTGTAAAACCAATTCTTTTCCAATATAGACAATACTTCTTCGAGATGCTTGAGATGTTCTTTCCACGTCTTACTGTAGACCAGAATATCATCAAAGAAAACTAATACAAACTTCCATAGATAAGGGTGAAAGAGTTCATTCATGGTTTCTTGGAAGGTGGCTGACACATTTGTTAATCCAAATGGAATGACCTTGAACTCATAATGCCCTTCATGAGTCCTGAATGTTGTCTTTTTGACATCTTCTAGCCTTACTCAAATTTGGTAGTAGCTTGATCTTAGATCTAATTTGGAAAAGTATTATGCTCCGTGTAGTACATATAGCATTTCATCAATGAACAGAATCAGAAAATTATGTTTAATAGTGATTTTGTTTAAACCTATGTAATCTATACATAATCAGAAGGATCCATCCTTCTTCTTGACCAATACTATGGGTGTTGCGTATGGACTTCTACTTTTCGTAATGATTCCATGCTTTAGCAGGTCTTGTATTAAGCGTTCTATTTCTGTCTTGTCGTGATGGGCATAATGATATGGCTTAACATTTATTGGTGTTGAGTTTGGTTTGAGTTCAATAATGTGTTTAATTTTCCTCTCAAGGGGTAACTTCATTGGTAGATCTTGAAAAACCTTCTCATATTTATGAATCAAGGATGAAATTTCTAATGGTTGATGAGTCCCTTCTATTGATAATAACTCCAATTGCTGACATTGTGCGACAAATGCTGGTGCCCCTTTGCGAAAAATTTTCTTCATATGTTGAGCAGAGATGACTTGAGTTGGTGGCGCTTGAAACCAAAACAACTTATATTTCCTTCCATCCCACTTGAATTTAATGAAATTCTTTATGTGATTTGTGGAGTACGTGCCTAATGTTCGTAACCATTGTACCCCTAAAACGACATCTACTCCTCCTAGGGGAACTATATACAAACTAGATTTCATTGCGTATTCGCTTAATTGCAACTTAACTTTACAACACTTGCCTACTCCATCTATATGTTTCCCATTTGCTACCATAACTTTTAAATCTAGTACTGCGTAAGCAAATATGTTCAGTATTTTTGCAACATTGACATTTACGAAGTTGTGTGTACTCCCTAAGTCTACTATAACGATAAAATTTTGCTTCTTGATTTGACCTTTAAGGTTTAGTGTTTGTGGTTGAGCTATCCCTGTGATTGCCACTAAAGAAATTCGTGGCATGTATTCTTCTAATTTTGGACTAGGGTTTGCATTTTCTTCACTATCCTCTTCATTAGAGCTGTCTTATGAAGATTCTTCTTCTCGTTCAGCATCACAGTTGTACAATTTTTGCATTGCACATTTGTGTCCTGTGTAATACTTGTCTCCGCACTTCTAGCATTTTCCATCCTTTTTCCTTTTGACACTAGATTATTGTTTTCCTTCATTTCAAAATTATGGTGGAATGTACTTGCTAGTGTTCTCTCACAATGGTTTACCTAAATTCCCGTTGGAATAACTGTTAGTTATTTTGTTATTGGCATATGGTTCTTTGTGGAGTTTGTATATCCACTTGATAATTATGGTTGTGTGTCTAGCTTCCTCAATGGTTTTGGGTTTTTGCAATTTTAATTCTTTGCAAATGTAATCTTTAAGACCACAACGATACATTTATAGCAGCTCCTCATCTGAGAACCCTCTCTTCCGTACCTGCTAATACTTCCCATTCGTGAATGTATTCACTCAGTGATCCTTTTTGTTTCAGGTGAACGAATCTCTTGTAGACATCCTCCTCCTCCTCATCATGAAACCTTTTTAGCAGGGCATTTTTAAAGTTTTGCCAATTGAATGAACGACCCGTACATTTAGATGACCACCACAAAAACCAATTGTATGCTTCTACTTCTAAGTAGTTGGATGCAGTCATGACTCTTTATTGCTCGTTGAGTGGGGGGTTTTCTAAAAAAATGGCGTCTATCGTATTTACCCATATGATGATGCCCTTATAATTCTTACCATCATACTTAGGTAATTCATTTTTGATCTTAAGATGGTTCCTTTATGAAGATTTAGTATAATATTGACTTCCTTCAAAGTGAATTTGTGGTATTTTCTGCTTCTCATGCCTCAGGAATTCAAGCTCTGGAGAATTTTCACCTTCTGGAGTCTTGGGACTCTGTGTCGCTGAAGGTGGATCAGTCCCTCTGAAATGCTAGCTCATCAAGTTTTTTAAGTAAGAGATATCATTAGCCATTTGGTCCTACTTACTAACTGATTTCTCGACGTTATCCAGGCATTTATTCAGCTTGCTGATGTCCTCTTGAATTTTTTTCATATCATCATTATTGTTGCCCGCCATTTTGTTTCAATTTTTTCTTGAAGACCTATTTTTATTTTTATTTTTTAATATTAAATATTCTTTTAAATAATAATAATTTTTTGAAATAATAATTTATTAATTAAACTTTAGTTATTATAATATATAGTTTTAAATGATCATATAATCATTTTCTTTTTAAATGAACAGACTTCACGGGTCTACTCGGGTCATGTTCGTTGACCTTGACCATGACTCCCCCTTATCTTTTGTGCATTAATACCGTGGCTCCTCCTGGCTCCTTCTATGTCCGATTGTGGCCTTGTGACTCGCTCTCGTTTACCTGTGAACAACAAGTATAAGGTCTTCCATGGTGGCGGCGCCTCCACATCTAACTTACATATGTACCTTGGTTGTTCTCTATGCTGATTTACATGCGCAGACATCGGTCATCACTACAATCTTCTCCTCCACGGCCGCTGGAAATTGCACTTCCATTCCGAGAGCACAATCTTGCAACAACGAAAACACAGGCTGCGGATGGAAGGCTTGATGACCAACAGAACTTCATGGGTGTCACTAGACTAAACCTCACTCTGATACCACTCTTAGAATATAAATTTCTAATTGATTATTTAACTGTTAAAATACACTAGATGAGTTCTGAATGTAATATATATATTAATTGATAAAATTCTAATGATGATTACAAGGCTGAGGTGGTGCTCCTTTAATAAGAGTTGACTGGCGATGCCTAATGAGAGAGACATGTCCCTTGGGACTAATGTCTCTTCATTTAACTAATTACTAGTTAATAAATTGATTATAATTAATCATTTACTTATTTAAATAATATTTTAATATTTTAATTAACTTTTATGAATTTAAGTTCATAACACCCCCATCACAAACCGTGATTGGCAGCAACCGGGGTGATACTCCATGCTCCCACTACGATCTGCAATTGCGATTTTATCATATGGGATTGATTCTTAAACCACTTGTCCACCTCCGATATGTGATATGTGATATCACAATCATAAATCGGTAATGTTGAGTCCAATTCCTTAACCCACGACCTCTGTTTTCCCACAATATGCGATATGAGGGACCCAATGGCATCCTGTCACTTTGCGCTTCCCCATTCGCTGAAACTTTTTCCATGTCATCTCCTCCTACCACCTCAACAAGTCAAACATAAACTTTGACTTGCTCTAACTTCTTCCTATGAAATTGGATTCGAGTGTCATTCGCACCATTGGAATTAGGATGATGAGCACTTTGATCTGATGCTAAGTTTATCTAGATTATGCCATTTTGAGTTTTGAGCCTTTTACCATGCCACTGGAACTTTTTGAAGATTCACTTGGATCCTCCTAGATCAGTATTCCCCACTAAGAGAAGATTGTGGCCCTCCAAAAGCATTAAATAATCTACAACTACTATGTACTTTGTCTGCACCGCAAGTGTTCTAACATGTCATCCTTCCTTCTCCTTCACCTTTGTCCTTCAGAGCCATAAGCGATGAGGCGACACCTACATCCCCTGCAAACCTGTAACAAAATATCTTGAAAATTACATGTTTAGCTATATGACCAAAAAAATGAGCCAAGCATCCCATACTTGCCATGAGTTTATAACACATACTTTGTGGTCAAGTTTACATAAAAATGGAAACAATACTCCAGCTATCAATACAATGCCAAAAATCATTGTTGCTTGAACAAGTGATGGAAAACACATCATCACTGCAACACATTATTTACAAAAATAAGGCCATGACACTATGGTTTCTTCAACAAGTGATGGAAACACATCATCACTTTCACAGTTTAAAATGCAACACAAAATAAGGCCAAACATCATTGTTGTTGGAATAAGTGATGGAAAACACATCATCACTTTTACAATTTAAAATGCAACACATGATTTGCAAAATAAGGACATGAAATTCTACCACACCTAGAAGAACCATCTCTCACTTATCAAAGTGAATGGGTTGCCTCCTTGTGGCGCATTCGCTGATCGAATAATTGTTTCAGCTGGTTCATGCACGAATTATTTGTCCTTGCGACGTTGCTCTAGATGGAGCCTCCAACATATGGCTCTTTGATGCCCACCTTTGTCACAATGAATACAATAAGCCTTCTTCTTCCAGTTCTACTTTACCTTCTCCTTCACCTGCTGTTGAGAGGTTCTTTCTCACCTCACCATTTTCCGTGTTGCTTGTCATTTCCAGCACTCAACAAACATATGGTTATGCAATCCACAAAAACTGCAAGTTGTTTTATGCCATGCTTTTCATTCATTATTAACAATACAAGTGTCATCAAAATGAACATTACAATACCAAGATTGGTTATACCTTTCTTATTGGTCTTTGGTATGATCATGGGAACATGATATTGCCTCATCGCTTCCTCTGCAATGCATACTGCCATAGGTTGATGTTGATGTGTTCCCATCATCCTCTTTCCTCAAGAGTTTCAACAATGCCATGGAAGATTCTAACATATTTGAGCATTATCCTTCAGGGCACCCCAACCTTGTGAATCGAGGTCTTTGCTCAACCTCCAATAGTTGAGTTATGCCTTGGCTTTTAACACCAAGTCCTTCTTCTTCCTTGTGCCTTGTCTTGGTAAGGAGTATCATGTTTGTCCTTGTAATTGGTATCTCCACATTTCCAACAGAAATCATACTATGTGAAGATGAAACTAAAGGGAAATCAACATCTTTTACCTCCATTGTTGAGTTGGAAAGAACTGATGAGGGCTTCTCATCATCTGTCGTTGGTGGTTCACTAACTATGTTAGCATGTTCCCAAAATTCCTTCCTGACATACCCAAGTCTTGCCTGACAGGGTAATTCCTCTACTTTGATGGCGTTTATGATACCTTGGCCATTAATGTCGATGCCCTTCCCCTCATACCCCAGTCTCCTTAACAGTTTGAGCCGATTCCTGTGGTATGATTTTCAAAAATGGAAAAATCATCATCAACAAACATACATGAAGTCGAAGAATTAATTTTTACATCACAAGGGTCATGCTGCAGCTTTTCCAAGGCATCATTCTTAGCTTGCAGCTGGTGTAACAACCTCTATTTCTCCTCTTTGTCTTCCTGTAGAAGCCTCCTTAATCTAGCAAGCTCTACTAAAAGACTCTGGTCGTTGCACTTCAACTCTTCGAGGGCCTCATCTGTGGTTCACAACTAAAGATGCAATCACTGCCTCTCCTCTTTCTCTTCTTCCAGTAGCCTTCTTAACTCAACATTCTCTTCTTGAAGCCTCTAGTTAATCTCCTCATTTGAGGAAGGTGAGGAATAAAATGCATAAGCATTGAAAGATGTGGATGACACATCACTCTCCGATCTCTCTGTCTCCTCCTCTCTTAGTTTCTCATATGCTTCATACATGATGTCCACCATTTTGGACATTGTTAGGTCAGTATACTACTAGTGTAACCCCTTATTGTTATTAGTACAACTCCCTTATTATATTGTTGTGCCCATGTAGTCCCCATATTGTTATTATTGTGCCCCATAGAAGCCGACTATTTTTATTATTGTGCCCTTACATTATTATTATTATGTCAGCTCTGATTATATTATGACCCCTTAGACTACTATATATAGAAAGGAGGTCTTGTCATTTGTATCATCCAAGAATTATTCATTTGTGTAATGTAAAGGAGGTTTCCCCCTCAAAGGGGCTGAATTCTAAGGTGTTGATCCATCTTTTCTATCTTTTTGTGAGCTGGTTTCATAATATTTGGTATTAGAGCTTTGGATTCTAGGGTTTCGCTACTCCAAACAGGTCATTGTGGAATTTTCGCTATGATTTTTTTTCTGCAACGTTTCAGAAGCTAAAAAAAAATTATTTAATCTGAAATCGTTTTGAACTTCGGGTCTGAATTTCAGATCTTGTATCGCTAAATTTCCGGAGATATGATCTGAGGAAGTTAGGGCTTTTGCAAGCTCTCGAATTACATTCCAAACAGGTGACTTGGGGAAAATCATCATAACTTTTGTTGTGAGCAACAGATTGAAATTTTATAAGAAGTTTCAGAAATAAGACAACCTGTAGTTTTATGTATATCAGTTCCATATACTAAAAAAAAAAGTGACACATGGCACTTTGTACAAGTTCACTCTACTGAACTAGTCTATAATCAGGTCACCGTGGGAGATTTGGCATAAATCTTCCTTGGAGAATCCAATCTTGATCAGACTTGCAGGGTTAGAAAGAGGACTCAAAGGTATACCGCAGGATGAAATTTTAGATATTCGAGATCCATAGTTACAAAGATACAACGAATTCAATATCAAGCTCTTACAAAGTGAAAAAAAAGTGTGTAGTTTTTTTTTTTGCATAAAATTGGTTTGAAAAATTAGTTGGAAGGAATTCAAAGGGAATAGTGAAGAATTATTAGCATTAATTTATGCCTCGAAGAAAGAAAATGGAAACACCTAGTAAGCAACTTGAAAGCTCTAGCATGAATCGTGAAAAAGAGGAAGAAATGCAACATGATATATCAAAATTAAAAGACCAAGTACAACAAATTTCACTCTCACAAAAGGTAACTGAAGCCAAGATGAATGATGTGGAAGGTAATATGAATGGTGTGCAAGTTAAGATGGATGGCATGGAAGCTAAGATGAATGGCATGAATGCTAAGATGAATGGCATGGACACTAAGATGGAAGAATTGAAGATAAATTTGAATAAGTTTCTACAAGAAATGGTTACTAATGGTGAAAGGGTAGTAAAGGAAACTCATGATGAGAACAAAAGAAATATTAATCATGATTTCATAGACTCTAATGTTGGATTGAAGGCCCACCATGTTTCAAAAATCAATATGAGGAAGTTTGATGGCAGGTATCCCAGAACATGGATACTACAGATGGAGCAATTTTTCAATCTCCATAATGTGCAAAACACACAAAAGGTACGTATTGCAACTTTATATTTGGAACCAAATCAGTTTGTATGGTACCGATGGCTTTTCTCTCGTAAACAAATTGTCACTTGGGCAATTTTTACGGAAGAAATTGTATCACATTATGAGGATACGAAAAGCAACACTTTTTTTTAGCCAATTGATAGATCTGAAACAAAAGGGTTCAATGATGGAGCACATTGAGGACTTCCAAAAATTGAACATAAGGGTAAAAGATATTCCAGAGGAGCATATGATTGATGTGTTCATAGGGACTTTAAGGGATAATATCCAACATGAGGTTCACCTTTGGGAACCTGATTCATTGGAGAAGGCATTTAGGTTAGCAAGAAAAATGGAAAGCAAAATTATGGCAACTAGGAAGCCTACCACTCACAACTATAAATATGGAAGTGTTGTTGCCCCTAGCCTTCCACAACCTACAAGGTTGACACCACAAAAATTGGAAGAAAAAATAGAAAAAGGGCTTTGTTACAGTTGTGATAGAAAATACACTAAAGGTCATAAGTGTGCTGAGAAGAAATTATTCTACATAGATTGTGAAGAGGAGGAACAAAAGGAAAAAGAAATGTCAAAAGAAGAGGATATACTCTAGGAACAAACCCTAGATAAAGAAGAAATTAATACGACCATATCCTGTAATTCATTGGATGGAATTACCACTCCTCAAACTATCAAGATAGAAGGACATATCAAGAAGAAAAAGGTAATAGTGTTGATTGATTCGGGAAGTACCCATAATTTTATTCATTGTAAGATAGCCAAGGAATTGAATTGCTTACTATTTCCAATACCAGAGTGGCAAGTGATGGTTTTAAGTGGAGGAACCATAAGTTTCTCTGGAAAGTGCCATAATATCAAGCTATCCATGGGAGAATATGTATTGAATAGCCCAATGCTTTCCATTCCAATGGGTGGTGCTGATGTTGTACTAGGAGTCCAATGGCTACAATCCTTGCATACAATAGATTTTAATTTTCATGAACTTCTCATGAAATTTTTTGAGGAAGGAAAGGAAGTTGAATTAAGAGGTATTGCAGGGAATCTGGGAAAGATAATCAGCTCTAACGGTATGACAAAGCTTCTAAAGAAGGAAAAATGAGGCGTAATTGCACAATTATTTTTGCTAGAGGTTCCCACGTCGAAATAATCTATTTCTGCAGATCTCCAAAAAGTCTTGGACAATCATTCCAAGGTATTTGAGACTCCTAAAGGGCTCCCACATATTTGTGATCATGACCATGCTATTCATTTGATTCCAAGAAGTGTTCCTCCAAACATCAGGTCGTGCAAATATCCCTATGCCCAAAAGAGTGAAATTGAACGTATGGTTGTAGAACTGTTAGAGGTTGTATAATTCAACCTAGTCAAATTTCTTTCTCTGCTCCAGTAGTATTGGTGCACAAGAGGGGTGGATCATGGCGCATGTGTCTGGATTATAGGGAGCTCAACAAGCTGACTATTAATGATAAATTTCCCATTCCTGTCATTGATGAATTATTGGATGAATTGCATGGATCAATTTACTTCACCAAGTTGGATCTTCATTTAGGATATCATCAAATCAGAATGAAGACTGAAGACATTTCGAAAACAACATTTAGAACTCATGAGGGTCATTATATATTTTTGGTCATGCCTTTTGGCCTTACCAATGCACCTTCTACATTTCAAGGTTTGATGAATTCCATTTTCAAACCCTTCCTTAGAAAATTTGTGTTAGTATTTTTTGATGATATACTAATCTACAACAAGTCTTGGAAGGTGTTAACACTCAGGTTGTTCCCTTTGACTCCAAAGGGAATACGGCTGAGGTAACCACTAACCAATCTTTTAGCTACAGGTCCTAGCCTACCTGCAACCAGAGAGGGCTCTCTCTTTCTGATTTATCTTTGTTTTGGTGTAATTTTAGGCTAGTTATGGTGCACAGGATTTTGTCTTGAATTTGTTGGGATGATGATTTCAATCAGAACAGGTATGTTTTTGCGGAATGATCTAGGCCATTGGGCATGGAGTCGATGATGGTGAACTGCTGGAAGTGTCTTTTTGAGGAAAAGGTTATGCTACAGAGCCAGAGAAGCATTAATGGAAAAATTTCTCAAATCTGTAGTATGATGGGATGAAATCAGGGAGTGAAAGGCAACTAAGGATTTTTCACTAAACTGATAGGGGAAATAGTGGGAACATTATTTAGGAGCATTTAAGAATTCCTGAACAACATTCATAATGATAGATCAAATGCAAACATGAGCAGTTAAGAATTCATGTTTATGATTAGTTCTGAAGAAAACATTTTTAACAACAGAGATTGAGAATAGGGTGTATTCAAACAATTCTTGTACTATTCTTTTTCTCTATTGCTAAGCTAATGAAACATATATCTGAATTAAGCAAACATAGAAAGACAAAACATAGTTTAGGATAACTTATTGTTCCATCAAACAACACAGGAATTCTGTAGCAGAACGCAGATCATCACTTTGACATCAAACAGTGCAGAGATCATGAACTTTTCTAGCCATTTGTATTAGATAGTCTGAAAATATACAAAACAATGTCTCAGAGAGAAAATCACCAACCCCAAATACCTTGTATGGGGAGGTATATATACAAAATTTAGATACAAAATATCTAGCTGATGAGTTAATGGCTCATAAATTCTATGCCAACCCCTGAGAAATTACAGCTGAGAGAGTAAATGCTATAATAACTATTTAGTGCATTAGCTGTCCATCTTTGTCAGAAAGTTTTGACTTTTGTGACTCATTGGGTGAGCTCAAGCCGTGCTGTCCAAAATTTGCGCGTTTCCTTTCTTTGGCTTGCTGTCCCAGTACTTGGCTGAGTCATTATTCTCACCCGCTCTACCTGCTGTCTTCATGCTGTATTGACTTTTGTTGACCTGAGGTTGATTAGAAGAGACTGAACTGAGATTATTGGGGCAAAATTTGCAGCATGGCTTGCCACCAATCCTCCTTAGGCAGTTGGTGTCTTCATATTTTTATTATAGTTTCATCTCCCTTTGTGTACCTGTAAAAATTTGGTGGGACCTCAAACAGGTGATTAATTTCATGCTCAATGTAGAATAAATTTTCTAGCTTGTTATAGAGGCTCTGCCCTGATGGAGGTCCTGCTTCTTCAGAAGTGCTGGTGGATGCTGTGATCTGATTTGCAATGAAATTGGTCATCCTAGTGGCATATTGCTCACGAGTGAGCAGTCTTCCTGCGCTGGTCAATAGGCTAGGCAATCCTTTGTCTTGTAATGCACCCATTCTAAGCTTGTAGTCATCTACCTCAGCCTGCATTTCCTGACATTTTCTCTCCAAAGTTTGCACAAAATTTCTGAGGGTCAGCACTTTTTTAGCTGTTAGAACAATATCTGTTCTGCTGCTGATGTCTAGGGCTGCCAACTCCTCCTTGGTGTGAGTGTTGAGGAAATGTATCATCCTGCTGGCCTGCTCAGGCATATTCCCTAGTGCTGCTCTGGCCTTCTGGCTTTCAACTTGTGCTTGGCCTATTAACTCCATCTGCTCATGCACTGTTTTGATTGACTTCCACTGTTTGGTAATAGAGTGGTCAATCCGGGTCCACAAAATCTTCTTTATCTCCGCCAGAGTCTTCTCTAAATTTAGTTCCTTTTCCAAGGCCTTTATTTTGTCCTTTAGGGCCTTAATCTCTCTGGTTTGCTCTGCTACTGTCATTTTGGATTTGTCATATTTTTTTTCCAGCTCAACCAATTTTTCTTTGGCTTGTTTAATCTCTGTTGCCTGAAGCTCCAACTCTTTGACAGCTTTGGTGAAATCATCCATGCTTATGCTAGCCTCAGGAGTTGTTGTTGTTGCCGCTGCAGCATCTATAGTTGTTGTTGTAGTTGGGGTAGTTTGAGGAGGCTGGGAGGTTGACTCTCCCTGTTTGTCTTGCAGTGCTCTCTCCAACTCCACTTCCAGATCAATTACTCTTTGGTTCAGTTTCATCATCAAATCCAATTGATCCTCAAATTCTTTCTCTTTCTGCAATTCTCTTGTTTGAGGGTTCTCAATAGGAAGCAATCTCAATCTTTTTTTCAATGCAGCAATATCATCATCTTTCTTCTTCATAAGGGCCCTCACACCCTTAGGATCCTTAGGATCATGTCCTAAGTCCACAATAATGTCCTCCAATGTTTTGATTCTGTTGTCTTTAGCTGTGGAGGACATTCTTTCTAAATCAAGCTGAGTGTTAGTGTTCTTCAGAGATTCCTTTAATTCATGGGCCATTGTGGCCTTGTCTACCAATGTGGCATAGACCATTTCCCCTGTTTGCCTATGCAGTTCTATTTGATCCATGGGGTGAATGTCTTTTGCCATAACTTCTAGCTTTATTCTGACATAATCTGCAGCTGAGTGAGGCTACTGTAATTTGGGTTTAAAATGGCTGAGGATCATCTTTTCCTCTTTGATGTCATATGCTGCCATCAGCCTTTCTTGTTTGGCCGGTGTTGCCTTGAGGAATTGGTCATATAACTGCACTCTTAGCAGCTCATTTTGTGCCTTAATTTCTTTGAAGGTGGCCTTGGTGCTAGATGGCTTCTTGCTTTGCTGAGTGGAGGAGGACACCTCCATGCCATACTGTCTTTCCTGCTCTTGTTGAAAAGAGCTTGTGGCTGTTTGTTGACTATCTTCTTTATCTTTCCTTGGGCTTCCAAGGATTTCTTCACTGATTTCTTCTATAACTGGAGAATCAACCTTTTGCCTTTTGGCTTCGGGTTGCTGAGTGGATCCACTAGTAGGTGTGGACTCCTCTCGGTCTCGTTTTCTGCCTCTTTCCTCATGTGCAGGAGTCTGCAAGGTAGGCACTGCTGGTGCCTCTGTTTGTGGCGAAGGAGTCTATTCTTGCTGTTTCCCTATTGAAGAGGTAGGCTGCTCTGTGACCACTTTTTCTTCTGCACCCATTATCCCCTTGCCCTTTGCTGTACCTGTTGTTGATGTAGATGGCCCCTGGGTGGCTGGTGCAGTTGCAGCAGTGGATGTACCTTCTCCGATTTGATGTGGCAGCTTGAATGTTACCTGCTACACAGAATCCAAGTCAAGAGTTTTTTCTACATCCTTGACATTTTTCTCCATTATTTCCTCTTGAGTTAATTCCTCAACTAATGTACCTTGAAACCATTCATCTTGGTTGGCATATTGCTCAATTTGTGGATATTTACAGTGGTCATAACCTAGCAGCCTGTATTTGACTCTTTTGGCACTGATAAAGCCCTCCAAGTCATAAGGGAACCACCAGAAGCTCCTCTTTAGTTTATATTTGTCCCTGAGAATTTGATCAGCATCTTGCCAACCTTCTTTCTTGTTCATGATGAAGGGGCCCAGATGGTCTTTGAATTTGAAGTGGGCTTTCTTTTTGGCACTATGAAAGTGGGTGAGGTCAGAACTAATGAGTTGCCTATAGTATTCCAAGGCGAACAATCTCATTGGTACATATCTTGGAAGCCTGTAAGGACAGAGCTCACAACCATAAATTCTGATGATAGTATGGTTTTGATATAGGTACCAATCACCTATTTGATAGCTCTTGGACAGTTGCAAGGTCTTCTGAATCTCAAATGACAATCTGGGAGGAGGTGACCTCATTAAGAGGCAAGAGACTGGGTAAACAAATTGGTCGACAAACTCACAGTAAGAATACAGAGAGTTTTGAACTTCATGAAAGACCGATAACCAGAAAATGACAGACCTCTTTTCACCCCTAGAATCCAATTTCTTGATGGGGCATTGGAAGATTTCAGACTGGTAGTACATGAATAAGTGGTAGATATATGATGAATACTTAAATACTCCCTCCCTATCCACTTTCAATAACTGGTCATGTATTTTACTGGCTATAAACTTGGCAAAGTTATACTTGTAAGCAGGGGGCTGGCTTGGACTATATGCAGCTAATAATACCAACAATGTTTCATCAATGTGCTCACTGGTTTTGAAGCCCAACACATAAGAGATCATATCAACTAGGAGCTTGCCTACCTCATTGAAATGGACATATAAGAAAGGAGGTGGCCCTGTAGGCTGGCGGTCTGCCCTCATGAATGTCTTGGTGATCCTTTGAATGTCAGCACTGGAGAGTTTGGCGCTTGCATCCAACAAATAGTTCATGGAGAAGGGAAACAACAGCTGAGTCTGTTTGAAATTGAGCATTTGGTTGATGGAGTCAGGATTAATGTGGAAAAGTATGCTCCCAAATGGAGACTGAACAGTTCTCTGAGTTGGATCATAATTCTCAGCACATAAGCGGATGATCTTTGGAAAAATATTAGCAGATGGGAGGAAATAGTAAGGCAGATTGGACTCCCATATGTCATATGTGTCATTGTTGCTTAGATAGTTGTTTCTCAATTGGTAGAAGGTCTGCAAGTGGTTTCTGTCACCAACAAGATCTTGGATAAGGTAATCTCTATCAACAAGAGGCATGGCTTCAAGCTCCTTGTTTGGTGGATTCATAGGAGTGACACTAAGAGCTGATGGTGTAGCCATTATAGCACTTTTAGGTGTTATCTTTAAAATGAAGTTTGTGAGTATAACAGGCTGAGGATGATAGCTTATGAGGATTTGAAGAGGAGTGGCAGAATGAGGGCAGCTAGAGCCAAAGTTGCTATTTTGAAAAGAACAACTTGAAGAGTTTGATTTGAGCTTTTGGTTTCTTCTGGTGAACTCTTAGAATTTAGAGACTGTGAGGGTAAACGCAGAGGAGAAAAGGGTTGCAGCTTAATATACTGAGAGCTTGAATTGAAACACGGCAAAAGGGAACAATGCCGGGCAGGTGTGAGAGTATATCGAAAATTCAAGCCCGAAAACGATTCTGTGACAGTGAAATTATGTATAGTGCTCGGCTATCTTAAACAGGGGGTGCCTTAGATTATTTAGGCCAACATTAATAGGACAGCACCATTAAATTAAGGAGTTTTGTAGGCAATTTAGTGGAACAAATTGCAGAGAACGGGAAGAATACGGGCAAACAGGTTGAATTTGGCAAATACCTGGATTAGCTAACGCCGAGGGTGGTCGAGTTGATTGGAGGGCAAAGACTGTCGTCGAATTTGCGGGTGACGGCGTCCAAAGTAGTGAATTTTGAAATCTGGAGGCAGTTGGAAGTGACCAGCAGAACAACGCAGCCGCAATTGTATAATGAAAATGACCGAAAACGGTCACTTTCGGCCTTTTTAATGATAAATTTGGCGCATACGCGCTTTTGGCGCTTTCCCGCGATGACGTCAGCATGACGTCATCAGCGGGCCCCGGGTACGGACGGGTGACGTGGATGCTGACTGGGATGACAGCGTGGCGGGACACGGTGGCACAATGTGGGGGGCGCAAAGACAGCGTGGCGGGCGACGTGGGACAGTGGCGGGGGCCCGGGCGTGACGTCATAGTGACGAGAGCGCTGACGTAATGGGGGGTGGCCGGTTTGCGGACGGCGGTTTCCGGTTTCCCCGCACCGCCTTTGGGGAGAAGCGGTTTCGGGGGGGAGGCCTCCGAACACCCCGGGCTGTCGACACGTGGCAGGGGTACGATGGCAAAACCGCCCATCCCCCGGACGTTAAAGCCCGGCATGTTGGCGGCTCAAAACACCCGCCCACCGTTGGATCGGGCGTGGTGGGAGATCAACGGCTGGCGGGGCCTCCGACGCGGCGTGCAGGTTTCGGAGTGGGACCCGCCCATTATTTAAATAATATTTTGTGGCGCGGGTTTAAAACTTTAGTTCGGGTGGGTTTTGGGGTTCGAATTAATGCAGGTCATGGCGCCACAATGTCTAATAAAAAGTATTTAAACATTTAAGATTGGGCTTAGACTGCGGGGTGACTTTCAAGGGTTTAGGGGAATGGGGGTTTAGGTATAGGCTATTAATCTTAACCAAGGGTTAGACTAATTCCGGGGTAAGGACACAAAAGGGTTGACTATAGTCCCAGATGGACTAATGTCTCCCATAACCATGTTACTTAGCTATAATGCTAAAAAGGGGGGATATTTAATATGCTTTTTTGGGAATTTTACATGGTTTTTTGTAGAAAATAGGGATGGGGATGTACTAGGGAGCTATATAATAGGGTTAGAAGTTAATATGGGTATGCGAGGTGAAGTAGGAAACCAGAAATGGATGAAGTATGAAGTGAGGGCTTTACACAAGAAATGTGGCTTCTTTTTGAAGAAGAAGGTCAGAACTTATCATGACTTTCTCAAGGGAGAAATGCAAGGAGGACTGTTTAGGCAGATCCTTAAGTCCTCAAGGGGATGTTAGTAAGAAACCTTTTGAAGGGAATGAGGGAAGTTAGACATGGTTTGATAGTTTGCCATATGGACCATTATTCTTGCCCTTCTCTTTTTTTTCCAAGGAAAAAAGCGAACTTTTTTATAAGAAGTAAAAAAGTTACATAGCATATGAGTTAACATTCTGCAAAAGAAACTGCCTGGTAAAGGCAAAATCTCCTCTGAGGAGGATCATCAGCACCCCTTCAGAGTACTAGTCAAAATCACCTGTGCGCGGCCTGTGCAGCCATATCCAGAGAGCAATATACTGAAAGTCCAATTGTCCACTGGGCCTCCTTTCATGAGGAAAACAGCCCAGGGACAACAAAAACATCCATAGTCCGCTCTATCAAACCAGAGCATCAAAGTATCTATAGTAGAAAAATAGAAGTACATATGCCACTTGATATCATATGAACAGATAATCTAGTGCATATAAATAACAGCAAGAAAGACTAGAGATATGGGGGGAGATCCGACACACGGATCTGATCCAGAATCTGTTCAGTTACTCTCCAAGAGCCCACAGCTTGCTGCAGACCTGTTTTAGAAAGCCCATCTGCTTCTTCGTTGTATTCCCTGTATATGTGTTCAATAGAAAAAACATTAAACTGCTGTTTTAAGGATTGAATTTCTTCTAATAAAGGCATCAACATGTAGTGCTGGCATCTAAATTTCCCAATAACCCAGTTTACAACATTCATTGAGTCTCCAAAAATCTGAACTGTATGGATATTTTTGTGGATGAGCCAACAGAGAAGAAGCTTTAAAGCAGAGAGTTCAGCAAAGTTATTTGAGCCCATTCCGATTCCTACTGAAGCCTTTAGAGAATGTGATGTACTAAGATGAATGCACAACCCAGCACCCGTGTAATTGTTTTGGGCTGCACCGTCAAAAAAGGCCCACGGTATCCCATCTCTAATTCGGGGCTCCTTCCGCTGATTATGATTTGCATGTTCCTCCTTTAATGGGATACTGTCTAGAATGGCGTTGCTTTGTATGGCAACAGCAGCCACAGGGGTCTGTATTTCTCTGAATATACTACGGTTCCTAGCAAGCCAAATACCCCAACAAATGATGGGAGGAAAATTCCTCAAATTCCTATCTTGAAAATGATTCCACCAGTATTCCCAAGCAGTTGTCAGACTAACTCCTTCCCACCTTAATTTTACATTTAATAGCCTTTCCGCTTCAAGCCATACCTGCCTTGTAAACGGACATGAAAGAAAAAGGTGGGTAATGGTTTCAGAATCCGCATAGCACAGAGGGCATCTTCCAGGCCCCTGTTTAAAGCGGGCTTGTAGTACTTCCCAGGTAGGAATCTTATGATTTAAGGCACACCAAAAGAAGATTCTAGCTTTTTTAGGACACTTTAGTTTAAACAGAGGTTTTGACCACCAAACAGGAGGATTCCAGCCTTTATTCTTCATCAAGAAATTGTAACCAGCCTTTGGAGAATACAACCCTGTCTCAGCATGTGCCCACACCAGAGAGTCCGGCCTATCCTTTAATCTCACATTTGATCTTCTCAACTCCTGAAGAAAGAGCTGCCAATCATTCCTCCAGATGATATTAATTCCTAGCTCAGCTTCAGACTTCCAAGCCTGCCCCCAAATAGAGGACTGCTCTAAACTTGCAATCTGCCCTAAGCTTCTTATTCCTATTTCATCCAAATGATTGAGCAGTCCTGGAGGAAGAGCAAAACCTTCGCTGCACCCCACCCACGGATCCCTGCCAATCCTCAGGCTTTCGCCATTTCCAACCCGCCATGCCAGACCTTGTTCAATTATCTTGAAAGCCTCCGCAGTGGCTTTCCAAATAACAGAACAGTTTCTTCCTTTCTTGTTTGGGGTTCTTATCCAGTCTTCGAGTGGAATGGGGTCGATGTACTTTCTTTTAACAACCTTGGTCCATAGGTTCTCCATTGAAATGATTCGCCAGCCTGATTTTGCTGCTAGGGCCTGACTAAAGTCCGTGGGGCTTTTCAAACCCCAACCTCCCCAGTCTTTTGGTCTTGCGATCTTATCCCACGCCACCCAAGGGAGTACAGAGTCCTCCTTGGACCCTGACCACAGAAATCTACTGCAAATCTGTTTTATTTTGTGAAGTATCCCTTTGGGTATCCAGGTCAAAGCTGCCCAAAAAACCGGAATAGCCTGAAGTACTGAGTTTACCAAGGTAAGTCTTCCTGCCCTAGACAACCACTTGTAACTCCAATGGGATATTTTTTGTTCAATCTTCGCTACTAGCCAGTTCCAGTCCTGCTTTCTGTAAGAGGATGGTTTGAGCCAAAACCCAAGATATTTGAAAGGCTGTTCCATATTACAGGTTCCAAAAGGCAGGTGAGTAGCAATTGAAGCCTCCTCTTGTCTACTGAAGCCTTCAAATATTAGTTGGGATTTTCTATCATTTATTTGAAGCCCTGTAGCTTTCAGGAACTGGTCTAGAAGGAGCTTAATTTCTACAATTTCAGATAAGTTCCCATTTGTAAACAAAAGAATGTCATCAACAAAAAGCAGATGAGTAATGAACAGGTTAACAGCAACTTCCAAACCTTTGACCAAACCTGAACTTTTTGCCTTCAGAATAAGCCTGCTTAAGCCTTCTGCAGCTAGAAGGAAGAGCAGAGGGGAGAGCGGACACCCTTGGCGAAGACCTCTTTGGCTTTTGAAGAAATGAGAAGCAGCTCCATTTATCAGGACAGCAAAATTTACATTTGTGATACACCCCATGATCCATTTGATGAAGCCCACCTGGAACCCAAGATGTGTCAAGAGCATCTTTAGGTATGTCCAGCTGACCCTATCATAGGCTTTGGATAGGTCAATTTTGAGCACTGCCCCCTTCTTATTTGCCTGCCTGAGACTGTGGATAGTTTCTTGTGCTACCCCGATAGCTTCATGTATTTGTCGCCCATCCAGAAAACCAAATTGTTCCTTTGAAATATAGCATGATAAGATAGGTTTCAGGCGGACCGCAATGATCTTTGCTATAATCTTGTAGATGGTATTGCACAGAGAGATAGGCCTGAAGTCTTCGAAAGTATCAGGATCTTCTTTTTTTGGGATCAGAGCAATGAAAGTTGCATTAAACGGACCATAGATTTCTCCTTTTACTCTAGACTCCTCCACAACTTCCGTAAGTTCTGTCCCTATGGACTCAAAAAAGTATGTGAAAAGTTCTATGGTCCAACCATCGGGCCCTGGACTTTTATCTTTCGCCATAGACTTTATAACACTCTCTACTTCCTCCTTTGTCACTTCTCTAAAAAGGTCTTCAGCCTCTTCCTCCTCCACAAAACGAGGAAAGGCCTGGGCTGTTCTGATTATTTCAGGCAAAGAAATCCCCCCAGGATCAGAGAAAAGTGCCTGAAAATGTTTCTTTCCCATAGCAGACAAGTCTTCGAATGAGGAAGCCTCCCTGCCTTCCGAATCCCTCAACTTCCAAATAGTATTTGCATTCCTCCGCCCTTTCGCATAGTTATGAAATTTTTTTGTATTTTCATCCCCTGCTTTCAACCAGATAGCTCTGCTCTTCAGTCTCCACTCTTCTTCTCTATCCAATAAAATCTTCGCTCTTCTCTTTTCTAATGCCAGGATTTTATCTTTTGATTCCAGAGATGCATAAGCATCAGACTCTGGGTCTTCAAGTACCCCCAGGGCCTCATCAATGTTTACTAGCTCTTCCACTTGTTTTTTCCTTCTGGCTGAAGCCCATTCGATGGCTGCTTTCTTGAGCCTTTTAAGGTTTTCCATGAAAAGGCCCGCTTTATTCCCCAAAGGTTCCGAACCCGGGTGTCTCCAGGTTTCATTGAAAAGCTTTATGAAAGACTCCTCTTGAAGCCACGAGGCATTGAATTTGAAAGGCGCGGCCGGCTTTGGAGGGGATTTTGAGAATTCCAGTATAATGGGGAAATGGTCCGAGTTCCCACCTTCACCAACCCATTGTCGAAACAACGGAACCATGGATGCCAACCTTTCACTGATGAGGAACCTATCCAACCTTTTCGCAATTCTATCATCCCCCGTCCTTCTGTTCCTCCAGGTAGGTTTGGCTTTTATAAGGTTTACATCAATCAGCTGATGAGCCTGAAGAGCATTTGAAAAGAAATCTGACAGGGGATCCTCCCTTGCGAGAGGCCCCCAAGCTTCGGAGGTCCCCAGAGAAAAATTTAGGTCTCCCCCTAAGATGAGATTCTTATCTTTTAACAGACTTTTTGAGAGAAGATCATTCCAGAAAGGAGCCCTTCCCTGGCAAGGGCCGTAAACATTGACAATTGACAAAGGAAAATCAAAATCAGGAGACACCACCTCCATTCCCAAAACATTCGTTAATCCCCATGTACTTAAAACCTTCAGTCTTCCTTTTTTAAAACCTATAGCTAGTCCTCCCGAGTGACCTGAAGCATCCACAGCTATGAATTCCCAGCCCGGAAAAAGAGAGCAAAGAGACGATTCAATATCCGTGCTTTTGCCCAAAGTCTCTTGAAGAAAAACTATGTCTGGGTTACTACGCGAGATAAGGTCTTTAAGCGCTAGTTTTTTGGGTTTACTAGCTAACCCCCTACAATTCCATGAAAGACAGATCATTTAATAACCGACTCAGGGGGTTTTGCTGCTCTAAGCGCCCCAGGAATTGTCATCTGTTTCCCATCAGCTACATCAAAAATTGCTTTAGCTTGAGTTTTTGATAACATGGATTTTCGCCCTCTACTCTTCTTAGAATAGCTCTTAGGAGTCTCAATCCCTAATCCACCTACAGGCTCCGAAGATTCATTCGAGCAAACCGACTTCTTACTTAAAGATCTCAGGTTATAATGCCGAGCAGCAGAGGAAGGCCCAGCCCCATTACCCAAAGGGGGAAATTCCTCACAGTTCAGATTTAAGGAGGGCAATGTGGCAGATAGGTTATCAATATTATGCAAAACATCATTACAATTGTTTAACATAGAAGAACCCCCGACACTAGAATCAGATATAAGAGCAGAAAATTTCGGAGAAGACTGCATACCCGGATGTTCATCTTCGACGACGGCGTCCATCGCAGGAGGAGGGGTGTCCATCATCGGCTGGTCATCTGAAGGACGTATCTGATCATCGTCCTCCTTGGGCTTTCCTTCCTCAGCCTGATACAAATTCTCTTCCGCAACAGCTCCCATATGGGTAGGCTCCTCCACCTGGCTCTCAGCCTGCCTCTTGAGTCCTTCCCATTCCTCATCATCCTTTTGAGTCCTCCTCCTTCGCCTTCCCAACGGGCAATCCCTCGCCAAATGCCCGTACTCGTGACAGCGATGACAACGGAACGGGAGGAGTTCATAATCAAGTTTCTGTTCAATTTTATACTCCTTATAGCGCAAGGTGATTGATTTTGCAAGGCCATCCTTGGGGTTTAGTCTCACCAAAATCCTTGCCACACCTTTCTCAAAGGTATGCAGATACGATCTATCGGCATCCAGATATGTACCCAGTAGGTTCCCTATAGACTTGAAAACGGAGTCCGCCCATAGAAACGGGGGTAAACTTGGTGCTCTGACCCACACAGGGAATTCGTCGACCTTTTCTGTTTCAGCATCAAAGAGCGGCGTCCATCTTTTGAAGAAAACCGGCCGGTTTCCATAGGCCCAGTTCTGCCCTTCGACCCACTCCAATGCCTCCTTACTGTCAAAACTGGCCATGAACCATCCTTTGACCAGGGCATTTGATTTGAAAGAAGCCGCTGGTGTACCCGACCACTGACTCTCCGCCCACTGCCTTAGGGCTTTGCCTGAGACAGGCCTCCCTCTGATCCTGCCCACAAGCGTGACCTCAGCCACATCTAGCACGTCCTCCACCTGCACATCCATGCCCAGAACCAGCTCCGAAAAGCACTTTGTCTTCAAAGGTTTTGATTTCTTTCTCTTTTCCCCTGTCCTTCTCAGCTCCGGCTCGGCATTCTTTTCCCCCAGATCAGGGCTTTGTTCATCCGCTCCCCTCCGCTCCCCATCTTCTGCCCCTGCTGCATGATCAAACCCTTTACTTGTCGAGGGCTCGATAAGTCCTTCTATCGGGCTGCCAACCTTCCCTGCCACCAAGAGGTCATTCGCTACTCCTTCACTTACTCCAAAACCCTGCTTAGCAAAACTGCCCGGTTCCAAACCCTCCGACCCAATAATACTCTGAGAGGATTCCTTATAGAAGAGGCCTCTGTTAACCGCCGACGGGTGGGAATTTCTTCCGGCCTCGTTCCTTGAAGCTTTTAAACCCCCTACGGGTCTCCAAACCCCTACGTTTTGCACCGAATTTATGATATCCTCTAAACCTCCAGATGGGCAGAAGATTTTTGAAGGCGATAAAGACTTACCAGTCGGCGCATCGATACCCTTGCCTCCCCATGTGTTCGACTCAGTGATATGGGTATCCTTCACAGGGTCTTTTCCATTGATGCCCAAATTCCCCGACAGGTCCCAGCTCTCGTCCAGCAAACCCTTCGCATAGCTTGAGGCTCTTGAGACAGTCCCCGCGACCGTAGCAGCTCCATGACCTTCAGACTTGGCGAATAACTCTCCAAGGGTCTGTGCATTGATCTCCTTTCCCCAAACCGTGAGCAAATCTTCTGGAGATGGGTCCAGCTCCACCGACTCATTCGAAATTACCATGGTAAAAAGATAAAAACCCGAAATAGCACCTTGCAACCGTTACCCGAGACAGACGCTGAGAAAACCGCCTTCAGGCAAAAAGCATAGGCATATGCAGCTAGGCCGGAACAACAAAACTCCAAAAGATCTTCACGGGATTTGAAAGCCCTAAAACCGCCCTCGCACCAACTAGCAACGAAAACGAGAAACCGCCAGCCGGAAAGGGAAGTTTCCTTTAACCCGCCGTCCGTATCACCTTTGACCCACGCAGTTTGGCAAAACACAGTGCTGCCGCCAGCTCTGCAGGCCCCGTACCTGCGTGTCGTCTGCATAGTCCTGCATCACCTAGGCCTAGGGCCTAGGGTTCCAAGATCGAAACCCTCCTTCGCCATCTTCTATCTGGGGTTTTTCCTTCTTGAAAGTTGTCTTACAAATGTCTTCCACTTTTATTTGCGCTTCTCTTATTGATGAGAAAAGATATGATTTTCAATATATCATGTGGTCAGGCCTTGCCTCTGCAACCTCCAACTGCCTACCCTGCCTACTAGACCTAACATTTTTTCTTCTTTTGGATGGGTGCACTTAGCCTTGCAAACCCTGATAATCCTCTTTTCTTTTTGCTGTCGTCCTATCTAAATCTACCCTTATGTTTTCCAAGGGCCCAGATTAAGCAGTTGGGCCCCTTCCTTTCTCTATCCAGTTACTCATCTGCCAAGCTTGAACTGTTTGAACAGGTATTCATTCTCTAGTCTAGAACATGCAATTTAAAACATGGCATGGTCCAGTTTGAACTGTTGGGCCATCCATTAAGATAGCAGTGGCGTTTTGGTTGGCCACTTTCCTGGTCTTTCTTTGGGGTTCATTTCAATTATTTTTTCTGACCAATTCATTTTCTTGCCTTTTGATTGTTCTTTTAAGGCATACCCTCTTTACATTTTTTAACTGTCTGTTTCTTTCACAAAATATGGAACCTTTGTATCATCAAAGATGAACATTTTTGGCACTTCCACTGTCAATCATGAAAAATGAAACCCTATTGGTATAGGAGACTAACAGTGGCTCCACTTGGGGATGGCTTTTCCAGATGAAAAGTCAAGAACAGCAGGTCAGATTGCCTTATTTTTTTCAATCTTGCTGCAGCCTGAATTCTCCTTTTGTTAAATACCATTCATCCGAATCTTAGAAACTTGTATTAAATACCCCTTAAGCTAATTTGCTGTGAGATTACAGCTCTGTTTCTGCTTGTTTCTCTGAGTATTCCTCGTCACCTTGATAGTTCCCACGTGTTTTCTCTTGCTTTCCAATGATAGGATCAAAACATATATAAAAAAAAATGGTGCATTACTCTGATCTTTCTCAAAGTCTGCTCCACTTGGTCCTTTATCTATCTATTGTAAATGAAAATACTGAAAATACAAATATTTATGTACAATATATAACTGTGCAGTGTTTCATCAAAGGGGGTCAAAATAATGTTTGAGCATCCTCCCATTGACTGGGCCTTCCTCAGTGTTTGAGCCATCCACAATTTTCAGAAAATAGGTGTTATTACCTTGTACAACATAAATGACATAGGGTCCCTTCCACAAGAAGTCAAACTTGCCATGTTTTCCTTTATCCTCTCTCCTGGAATCCCATCTCAACACTTTACCTCCTATGAAGAAGTCTTCAACTGTGGTTCTTTTGTCAAATGTTCTCTTGAGCTTATCTTGCAGTACTTGGGTTCTCTGATAGACTTCCTCTCTTGTTTGCTGTAGGTGAATTGTCTGATTGATCCTTCTTTGAATGTCATTAGGCTCAGCTTGTACTTCTTGCAGCAACTTGATTACAGGGATTCCCAAAGATGAAGGGAATCTTGCTTCCATTCCATAAACTAGTTCATATGGGCTTGTGCCAATGGATCTCTTGGTGGTCAGCCTGTCTGCCCATAGTGCATTTACCAGCTTCTTATGCCAATTCTTTTTGTTCTCCTCCAAGACCTTCTTGATGATGTTGATGAGGCTTTTATTGGAAGACTCAGCTAGGCCATTGCCTTGAGGATAATAAGCTGTGGAATGGCCCAAGGTCATGTGATATTTATGGCAAAAGTTGATCATTTTTTTGGACTTGAAAGCAGCAGCATTGTCTGTAATAATTTTATCTGGACAGCCAAACCTGGACAAGATGTTGGTTTCTAGAAATTGTATAATGATGGAGTCATTGGCTTGCCTACAAGGGATGGCTTCTATCCATTTGGTAAAATAGTCTATAGTAGTCAAAATCCACCTATGCTGACCAGAGGATGAAGGGTGGATTTCACCAATGAAGTCTAAACCCCATTGCTGGAATGGTCTCTCAGTTGAAATAGGTTTGAGTGGTAAAGGCAACAACTTTCTTTTGCCTTCAAAAATTTGGCATTTGTGACAAGACATTACAAATTTTCTCACATCAGCAAACAAGGAAGGCCAATAAAAACCAGCCCTTAGGATTTTATCAGCTGTGGATTTCCAGTATAAATGTCCTCCACAGTCACCTGCATGAAATTCCTTGAGGACATTGTCAGTTTCATCCAATGTTAGGCAATTAAGTAAAATTCCTTCATGATTCCTCCAAAATAAAACATTATCTATGATACAAAACTTTGATGCTTTCATTTTCAAGAACCTTTTCTTAGTTCTGGACAACCCTGGAGGAGCTTGCAGGTTTAACAATACAAAACATATATTAGCATACCAAGGAGATTGCAAAAAGGCTTGGTTGATCTGTGGAGTCACCATCTCCTGTTCATTGTCCAGTTCATTAATGTCAAGGGCTTGGAAATTGGTTTCAGTCATTAGCTTGGCTAGACCTTGTCCTTTTATGAGTTTGGTAGGCTTGATTTCAATGTCATATTCTAAGATATTGGCAATCCATTTGCTCCTTTTGCCCTCAATTCCTTCTTGGGTTAAAATGTCCTTAACCACTGCATTCGGGACATAGGCAATTACATGGGAGTATAAAATATAGATTTTAAAGTCTTTGATGGCCTTTACCAATGCATAGGCTTGCTTTTCCATAATCTGGTATTTTAAGGGGGCATCTCTAAGGGCTTTGCTGAAAAATGCAATGGGCTTTTCACACCCTTGGTCATCTTTTTGTAACAGGACTGCAACAATTGTATGCTCAGATGCAAAAGAAAAAATGATGAAATCCCTATCAAACCTAGGACTTGTTAGGACTGGTGTGTTTGTCAATGCTCTTTTGATGTCCTCAAAGGCCTGTTTAGCTTCCATGGTCCATTTGACCTTGGAATCCTTCTTCAACATATTATTTAACAGTCTTATGAGCTCGACCAAATTAGGAATGAATCTTCTCAAGAAGTTGATCTTTCCTAAAAAGCCTTGCAATTCTTTGACGTTTCTCGGATGAGGTACTTGAAGGATAGCTTGAATTCTGTTCGGATCAATCCTAATACCATCTTTTGAGATTATATGCCCTAGGAGTTTACCTTCTTCTAGGCCAAACAGTGATTTCTTTGGATTCAAAGATATGCCATATTTTCTGCAAATTAAGAAAACCTGCCTCAAATGTTCTAAGTGTTCTTGGTCTGATTTTGAAAAGGCAGTAAGATCATCCAGGTAGACCACTAGAAAATCATGGATTTCTTTGGCGAAGTCTATATCCATTGCTCTTTGGAACATGGCCCCTGCATTCTTAAGCCCAAAAGGCATTTTGACATATTTGAAATTTCCCCAAGGTGTTGTGAAGGTAGTTTTGTCTTGATCATCCGGGTGTACTAAAATCTGATTGAATCCAGAGAATCCATCTAATAATGAGATCCTCGAGGCTCCCACTACCCTTTGTAGGATATGATCCATTTTTGGTAAGGGATAATGGTCTTTGAGAGAGACTTTGTTCAAATTCCTTAGGTCAACACACAGTCTAATCTCTCCCGTCTTTTTCCTAGTAGGCACTAGGTTTGAAATCCACTCTGAGAACCTGATTGGAGCAATGATTCTTGCTTCATACATACGTTTAACTTCTTTTTAAATGAGGGGAAGGAGGACAAGATTCACTCTCCTGAGCTTTTGTTTAAAAGGTTTTTGGTTTTCTTTTAAAGGTATGGTGTGTTGGATGACTGAGGTATCATAGGACTTTAGGTCCTCATAACTCCAGGCAAAGATATCTTGAAACTCTTTGAACAATTCAATGTATTTCAACTTTTGATCAGCTGGTAATGCCTTAGATAATTTTATCATTTTGGGATTTTCTATGGTTCCAATGTTACAGTCTTCAATTTCAGCATTCAGCGGTTGCATTTTTGGTTTTCTTGAGATATCATTTGAATCAAACAAATCCTCCAAAGGGGTTAAACCTATGGGCAGAAAATTGTCTTTTAGATCAATTACTTCGGCTTCTATCTCAGCTATTTCATCTAAATCTGTTTGCTTCAGCTCCTGTACATTTTCGTTATTAAAGGTAGTAGGGTGCAAAACCAGATTTGTTGTTTCAGCTGATATATTCTGCTTGATTGTGTATGCCTGCTGTTGATCATCCATAGTGCTAGTATCAATGTTAATGCCGGAAAATTCTTCTTTTAGAGTAAGGAAGTTATTTATCTGTGTGTCACTCTCAAAGACTTGCCAATTCTTGATGTTATCCGGGACTGCAGGCCTATGTTTGATTTCAGCAGTGAAAGTGTGATTGGGTTTGAAAGGTAGCTTGCAAGTGCTGGCAAAGGTTGCCAAGCTATGAGCATGTAAATTGAGCTTTCTGGAAATTTTAGTTAGCTGAGATTCTGAGAAGGTATCAAGTACTTGGATAGCTGCTCCCTTATAAGCTCTTAACCTTAGATCATTTGTGATAAAGTTTCCTTTCATCTGTTGTATGATCAGATCTGAATCTCCTAAGATTGAAACTTTGGTTGCACCTAAATTTTTTATGAGTTTGAGACCTAACAAAAGGGCTTCATACTCAGCCATATTATTTGTGCATCGAAAGTTTAACCTATATGCATGACCTTCAGCTTGGTCATTCTGCATATTGTGAATCCAGACTCCTGCCCCAGCTCCTAACTTGTTTACAGAGCCATCAAATTCTAAATACCATAAGGTTTCATGGTCAAGGTTTGGATTGAGACTCTTAGAAAGTTGGATCATGGGCAGATTGGTTTTTTGTAAGTCATTTGATGCATCATCCTCCTTTGTTATATCAATTATATCAAAAGTCTTTTGGTCTTGAGAGGCAAATTGTTCATTCAATCCCTTTGTCTGTGCTGCCACTAATAGTTTAGAATAAGCCTTGCTGCACATGTCAACATTATACAGAATAAATGAATCCATGTCAGAATGTATTGAATAGATAGGGAAGTTTTGGGGCTTCTCTTGACTGCTCACCACATATTTCATTAATGTTTCACGGTACAATCTCTTTGGCTGTCCAAAGACTAAAATGGTGGCGTAGGACATATCTAGTTGCAAAGATCCTTGGAGTTTGGCCCCCCAAGATCTGGATAAGAGCATACCGTACTTAGGTGGAATGTCAGCTACCACCACATCCATCAAAATTGTTTTGGTTGGGTATTGGACCAGGGAGACACACAGATCTTTAATTAACCCTAAGCACTTGACTTGGCTTGAATCAAATGAGAACAGATCTTTGTAAGTTCTTGTGATATCTAGGTCTAGTTTTTCCATTACAGATTTGGGCATTAAGTTATGTGAGGCCCCGGAATCAAACATTGCGTTGTGTAATACCTTGTCATGAATGTTTAAACTGACATAGAAGGGTGGAACCCCTCCATTGGTTGTCTTTCCGTTAACCTCAGGACCAAACAGTAACTCAGGTTGATCATCTAGAACATTCACAACATCCTTATTGTTTGATATTTGGAGTGACCTATTAATCTGCTGTCTATACACTTGATGTTTGGCCAATTCAGAAAGAGGGACAGCTATCTTTAGCTTACTTATTTCTGTTTCTAAGTTAAAGGGCTTTTCCATTTGAGTCTTGGCATTAACTGCAGCAGATTTTTCCTTTTCAGCTGGATTTTCAGTAATCCTTTCTTCATGATTGGTATGATTTTGAATGAAATTAGTCCTAGATTTATTTTCAGGGATGCTGTTTGAACTTGCTTTTGAAGGGTGGGATGGGGATGGCTGGTTTCCAGAGGGCTGTGCATCTGATATATCCTCCACAGTGACTTCTGTGGGATGGGGGTTTGTTTTATCAGAGGATTCTGGAAGAACAGTTTTATCCTTGGTCTTTTTTGGCTGCTTACTGTCCTTTGGTTTGAAAGGTTCAGGCACATCTATGGTTCTACTCCTTAGTTTATACTGTTTATGTACCTCATACACCGCTGCATCAAAGCCTTCCCTAAAGTCAAAAGACTCTCCTGACTTAGTTTGAAATTGATTGCAATTATAGGCCTCTTGATCTTCTTGTGTTAGAAAGACCTGATGTTCGCTGTCCAGACCCATTAGGTTGATGTGAGGATCCTCGGTTGGTTCGCTAGATGTTGAGGCCTCGACATAATTTTCTTGAAAAGGGGGTCTAATGTGCTGGTCAGGATCAGTCCTTCCAACATTTGGATTTTGATTCTTTCTAAAATTTGGGTTTCTAGCAGTACTTGGTTGACCTTCCCATGATGATTTTCTTTCTATGGTTTCTACCCTGTCCCCAAGTCTGTCCATGCCTTTGATGATTGCATCTAGATTTTGCTCAAATGCTGAGGGTTCTTCCTTAAAAGTGGTTCTTCTCTCAGCTCTTGCTCTATTCCTTTTAGCAATAAGGTTTGCCTCCACACTGACAGCTATGTTTTGCATATCTGCCAAGGTTGCAGGGGCTCTTTCCCTTAGTTGATATGCCATATCAGCATCAAATCCATCAGGGAATTTGATTAAGGCCAAATCAGGTGGAGGTCTAAGGTTTTGAGGGATGGCATTATAAACATTGTTGAATCTGGCACAATAGTCTAAGACAGTTTCTTGTGGGCCTCTCCTTATGGTGTCATATTCAGATAAAATATGTAGTGGGTCTTTTTTCTTTTCCCATCTGTTCAGGAAGGATTGATAAAGAGCACCCGAATTGGCTATGGAGTTTGCAGCAAGTGCTCTGAACCAAGTTCTTACTTCACCTGTTAAACTTTGGACAAAAATTTTCATTCTTACATCATCATCGTCTATTTCATAATTTTCAAAGTAGTCTTGCATTTTCTTGGTATGCTGCAAGGCAGTATATGTGCCAGTACCATCAAAATAAGTGATCTTGCTTTGGTGGTCTTGAGGCATAGCCCCAGGATTACCAGGTAGCTGTAGAGGAGCATAACAATTTGCCATATTTACAGGGATCAATGGGACAACAGGTAGGAAGGGAACAACTGGAACAACAGGGACAACAATGGCAGTTTGTGCCGTGGATGAAGGTGTGAAGAATGTGTTTTGAGAGGTGGATGAGGAAGAAGGAGAAGACGAGGTTACGTGAGGACGCACTGATGGTTTAGCAGGGGTTGGGATATAACTTTGCTGAACTGCCTCAGGGCTAGAATCAGCAAGCTCTTCTTGTTCCTCTTGCTTCCTAAGAATCTTCGGAATTAAATTGGGATTGTTAAAAACAGCTGGGGGATCTGGGTCAGGATTTGACCTAGTATACCTAGTTTTCTTTTTAGGAGCCAGCTTCCGAATTTGTTTTTGGTATTTTTGGGAATTTTTTAGAACTAACAAGGGACTGCTCAAGTTTTGGAACAACCATCTAGAGTCTAAAACTAGCATGAAGTTTGACTGAAGCAGCTTTTATCTACTCCTGTAAATACAAAGAAAGAACAGTTTCAAAGGCTTCCTGGCTAACATTCAGGCTTCATCTGTAGTTCTAAAAAGTAGATAGGAGTTGAGAAATTCGTTCTGATCCCTAGTGGAGTCGCTAATTATGTTAACACTCAGGTTGTTCCTTTGACTCCAAAGGGAATACGGCTGAGGTAACCACTAACCAATCTTTTAGCTACAGGTCCTAGCCTACCTGCAACCAGAGAGGGCTCCCTCTTTCTGATTTAGCTTTGTTTTGGTGTAATTTTAGGCTAGTTATGGTGCACAGGATTTTGCTTTGAATTTGTTGGGATGATGATTTCAATCAGAACAGGAATGTTTTTGCAGAATGATCTAGGCCATTGGGCATTGAGTCGATGATGGTGAACTGCTGGAAGTGTCTTTTTGAGGAAAAGGTTATGCTACAGAGCTAGAGAAGCATTTATGGAACAATTTCTCAAATCTGTAGTATGATGGGATGAAATCAGGGAGTGAAAGGCAACTAAGGATTTTTCACTAAACTGATAGGGGAAATAGTGGGAACATTATTTAGGAGCATTTAAGAATTCTTGAACAACATTCATAATGATAGAGAAAAGACAAACATGAGCAGTTAAGAATTCATGTTTATGATTAGTTCTGAAGAAAACATTTTTAACAACAGAGATTGAGCATAGGGTGTATTCAAACAATTCTTGTACTATTCTTTTTCTCTATTGCTAAGCTAATGAAACATATGTCTGAATTAAGCAAACATAGAAAGACAAAACATAGTTTAGGATAACTTATTGTTCCATCAAACAACACAGGAATTCTGTAGCAGAACGCAGATCATCACTTTGACATCAAACAGTGCAGAGATCATGAACTTTTCCAGCCATTTGTATTAGATAGTCTGAAAATATACAAAACAGTGTCTCAGAGAGAAAATCACCAACCCCAAATACCTTGTGTGGGGAGGTATATATACAAAATTTAGATACAAAATATCTAGCTGATGAGTTAATGGCTCATAAATTCTATGCCAACCCCTGAGGAATTACAGCTGAGAGAGTAAATGCTGTAATAACTATTTAGTGCATTAGCTGTCCATCTTTGTCAGAAAGTTTTGACTTTTGTGACCCATTGAGTCGGCTGGAGCCGTGCTGTCCAAAATTTGCGCGTTTCCTTTCTTTGGCTTGCTGTCCCAGTACTTGGCTGAGTCATTATTCTCACCCGCTCTGCCTGCTGTCTTCATGTTGTATTAACTTTTGTTGACCTGAGGCTGATTAGAAGAGACCGAACTGAGATTATTGGGGCAAAATTTGCAGCATGGCTTGCCACCAATCCTCCTTAGGCAGTTGGTGTCTTCGTATTTTTATTAGAGTTTCATCTACCTCTGTGTACCTGTAAAAATTTGGTGGGACCTCAAACAGGTGATTAATTTCATGCTCAATGTAGAATAAATTTTCTAGCTTGTTATAGAGGCTCTGCCCTGATGGAGGTCCTGCTTCTTCAGAAGTGCTGGTGGATGCTGTGATCTGATTTGCAATGAAATTGGTCATCCTAGTGGCATATTGCTCACGGGTGAGCAGTCTTCCTGCGCCGGTCAATAGGCTGGGCAATCCTTTGTCTTGTAATGCACCCATTCTAAGCTTGTAGTCATCTACCTCAGCCTGCATTTCCTGACATTTTCTCTCCAAAGTTTGCACAAAATTTCTGAGGGTCAGCACTTTTTTAGCTGTTAGAACAGTATCTGTTCTGCTGCTGATGTCTAGGGCTGCCAACTCCTCCTTGGTGTGAGTGTTGAGGAAATGTATCATCCTGCTGGCCTGCTCAGGCATATTCCCTAGTGCTGCTCTGGCCTTCTGGCTTTCAACTTGTGCTTGGCCTATTAACTCCATCTGCTCATGCACTGTTTTGATTGACTTCCACTGTTTGGTAATAGAGTGGTCAATCCGGGTCCACAAAATCTTCTTTATCTTCGCCAAAGTCTTCTATAAATTTAGTTCCTTTTCCAAGGCCTTTATTTTGTCCTTTAGGGCTTTAATCTCTCTGGTCTGCTCTGCTACTGTCATTTTGGATTTGTCATATTTTGTTTCCAGCTCATCCAATTTTTCTTTGGCTTGTTTAATCTCTGTTGCCTGAAGCTCCAGCTCTTTGACAGCTTTGGTCAAATCATCCATGCTTATGCTAGCCTCAGGAGCTGTTGTTGTTGCCGCTGCAGCATCTGTAGTTGTTGTAGTAGTTGGGGCAGTTTGAGGAGGCTGGGAGGTTGACTCTCCCCGTTTGTCTTGCAGTGCTCTCTCCAACTCCCCTTCCAGATCAATTACTCTTTGGTTCAGTTTCATCATCAAATCCAAATTATCCTCAGCTTCTTTCTCTTTCTGCAATTCTCCTATTTGAGGGTGCTTAGTAGGAAGCAATATCAATATTTTTTTCAATGCAACAATATCATCATCTTTCTTCTTCATAAGGGCCCTCACACCCTTAGGATCCTTAGGATCATGTCCTAAGTCCACAATAATGTCCTCCAATGTTTTGATTCTGTTGTCTTTAGCTGTGGAGGACATTCTTTCTAAATCAAGCTGAGCGTTAGTGTTCTTCAGAGATTCCTTTAATTCATGGGCCATTGTGGCCTTGTCTACCAATGTGGCATAGACCATTTCCCCTGTTTGCTTATGCAGTTCTATTTGATTCATGGGGTGAATGTCTTTTTCCATAACTTCCAGCTTTGTTCTGACATAATCTGCAGCTGAGTGAGGCTGCTGTACTTTGGGTTTAAAATGGCTGAGGATCATCTTTTCCTCTTTGATGTCATATGCTGCCATCAGCCTTTCTTGTTTGGATGTTGTTGCCTTGAGGAATTGGTCATATAACTGCACTCTTAGTAGCTCATTTTGTGCCTTAATTTCTTTGAAGGTGGCCTTGGTGCTAGATGGCTTCTTGCTTTGCTGAGTGGAGGAGGACACCTCCATGCCATACTGTCTTTCCTGCTCTTGTTGAAAAGAGCTTGTGGTTGTTTGTTGACTATATTCTTTATCTTTCCTTGGGCTTCCAAGGATTTCTTCTATAACTGGAGAATCAACCTTTTGCCTTTTGGCTTCGGGTTGCTGAGTGGATCCACTAGCAGGTGTGGACTCCTCTCGGTCTCGTTTTCTGCCTCTTTCCTCATGTGTAGGAGTCTGCAAGGCAGGCACTGCTGGTGCCTCTGTTTGTGGTGGAGGAGTCTGTTCTTGCTGTTGCCCTATTGAAGAGGCAGGCTGCTCTGTGACCACTTTTTCTTCTACACCCATTATCCCCTTGCCCTTTGCTGTACCTGTTGCTGATGTAGATGGCCCCTGGGTGGCTGGTGCGGTTGCAGCAGTGGATGTACCTTCTCCTATTTGATGCGACAGCTTGAATGTTACCTGCTGCACAGAATCCAAGTCAAGAGTTTTTTCTAAATCCTTGACATTTTTCTCCATTATTTCCTCTTGAGTTAATTCCTCAACTAATGTACCTTGCAACCATTCATCTTGGTTGGAATATTGCTCGATTTGTGGATATTTACAGTGGTCATAACCTAGCAGCCTGTATTTGACTCTTCTGGCACTGATAAAGCCCTCCGGGTCATAAGGGATCCACCAGAAGCTCCTCTTTAGTTTATATTTGTCCCTGAGAATTTGATCAGCATCTTGCCAACCTTCTTTCTTGTTCATGATGAAGGGGCCTAGATGGTCTTTGAATTTGAGGTGGGCTTTCTTTTTGGCACTATGAAAGTGGGTGAGGTCAGAGCTAATGAGTTGCCTATAGTATTCCAAGGCGAACAATCTCATTGTTACATACCTTGGAAGCCTATAAGGATAGAGCTCACAGCCATAAATTCTGATGACAATATGGTTTTGATATAGGTACCAATCACCTATTTTATAGCTCTTGGACAGTTGCAAGGTCTTCTGAATCTCAAATGACAATCTGGGAGGAGGTGACCTCATTAAGAGGCAAGAGACTGGGTAAACAAATTGGTCGACAAACTCACAGTAAGAATATGGAGAGTTTTGAACTTCATGAAAGACCGATGACCAGAAGATGACAGACCTCTTTTCACCCCTAGAATCCAATTTCTTGATGGGGCATTGGAAGATTTCAGACTGGTAATACATGAATAAGTGGTAGCTATATGATGAATACTTAAATACTCCCTCCCTATCCACTTTCAATAGCTGGTCATGTATTTTACTGGCTATAAACTTGGCAAAGTTATACTTGTAAGCAGGGGGTTGGCCTGGACTATATGCAGCTAATAATACCAACACTGTTTCATCAATGTGCTCACTGGTTTTGAAGCCCAGCACATAAGAGATCATATCAACTAGGAGCTTGCCTACCTCATTGAAATGGACATATAAGAAAGGAGGTGGCCCTATAGGCTGGCGGTTTGTCCTCATGAATGTCTTGGTGATCCTTTGAATGTCAGCACTGGAGAGTTTGGCGCCTGCATCCAGCAAATAGTTCATGGAGAAGGGAAACAACAGCTGAGTCTGTTTGAAATTGAGCATTTGGTTGATGGAGTCAGGATTAATGTGGAAAAGTATTCTCCCAGATGGAGACTTAACAGTTCTCTGAGTTGGATCATAATTCTCAGCACATAAGCGGATGATCTCTGGAAAAATATTAACAGATGGGAGGAAATAGTAAGGCAGATTGGACTCCCATATGTCATATGTGTCGTTGTTGCTTAGATAGCTGTTTCTAAACTGGCAGAAGGTCTGTAAGCGGTTTTTGTCACCAACAAGATCTTGGATAAGGTAATCTCTATCAGCAAGAGGCATGGCTTCAGGCTCCTTGTTTGGTGGATTCATAGGAGTGACACTAAGAGCTGATGGTGTAGCCATTATAGCACTTTCAGGTGTTATCTTTCAAATGAAGTTTGTGAGTATAACAGGCTGAGGATGATAGCTTATGAGGATTTGAAGAGGAGTGGCAGAATGAGGGCAGCTGGAGCCAAAGTTGCTATTTTGAAAAGAACAACTTGAAGAGTTTGATTTGAGCTTTTGGTTTCTTCTGGTGAACTCTTAGAATTTAGAGACTGTGAGGGTAAATGCAGAGGAGAAAAGGATTGCAGCTTAATATACTGAGAGCTTGAATCGAAACACGGCAAAAGGGAACAATGCCGGGCAGGTGTGAGAGTATATCAAAAATTCAAGCCCGAAAACGATTCTGAGACAGTGAAATTATGTATAGTGATCAGCTATCTTAAACAGGGGGTGCCTTAGATTATTTAGGCCAACAAAACAGGACAACACCATTAAATTAAGGAGTTTTGTAGGCAATTTAGTGGAACAAATTGCAGAGAACGGGAAGAATACGGGCAAACAGGTTGAATTTGGCAAATACCTGGATTAGCTAACGCCGAGGGTGGTCGAGTTGATTGGAGGGCGAAGACTGTCGTCGAATTTGCGGGTGACGACGTCCAAAGTAGTGAATTTTGAAATCTGGAGGCAGTTGGAAGTGACCAGCAGAACAGCGCAGCCGCAATTGTATAATGAAAATGACTGAAAATGGTCACTTTCGGCCTTTTTAACGATAAATTTGGTGCATACGCGCTTTTGGTGCTTTCCCGTGATGATGTCAGCATGATGTCATCAGTGGGCCCCGGGTACAGACGGGTGACGTGGATGCTGACTGGGATGACAGCGTGGCGGGACACGGTGGCACAATGTGGGGGGCGCAAAGACAGCGTGGCGGGCGACGTGGGATAGTGGTGGGGGCCCGGGCATGACGTCATAGTGACGAGAGTGCTGACGTAATGGGGGGTGGCCGGTTTGCGGGCGACGGTTTCCGGTTTCCCCGCACCGCCTTTGGGGAGAAGCGGTTTCGGGGGGGAGGCCTCCGAACACCCCGGGCTGTCGACACGTGGCGGGGGTATGGCGGAAAAACCACCCATCCCCCGGACGTTAAAGCCCGACATGTTGGCGGCTCAAAACACCCGCCCACCGTTGGATCGGGCGCGGTGGGAGATCAACGGCTGGCAGGGCCTCCGACGCGGCGTGCAGGTTTCGGAGCAGGACCCGCCTATTATTTAAATAATATTTTGTGCCACGGGTTTAAAACTTTAGTTCAGGTGGGTTTTGGGGTTCGAATTAATGCAGGTCATGGCGCCACAATGTTTAATAAAAAGTATTTAAACATTTAAGATTGGGCTTAGACTGCGGGGTGACTTTCAAGGGTTTAGGGGAATGGGGGTTTAGGTATAGGCTATTAATCTTAACAAGGGGTTAGACTAATTCCGGGGTATGGACGCAGAAGGGTTGATTATAGTCCCAGATGGACTAATGTCTCCCATAACCATGTTACTTAGCTATAATGCTAAAAAAGGGGGATATTTAATATGCTTTTTTGGGAATTTTACATGGTTTTTTGTAGAAAATAGGGATGGGGATGTACTATGGAGTTATATAATAGGGTTAGAAGTTAATATGGGTATGTGAGGTGAAGTAGGAAACCAGAAATGGATGAAGTATGAAGTGAGGGCTTTACACAAGAAATGTGGCTTCTTTTTGAAGAAGAAGGTCACAACTTGTCATGACTTTCTCAAGGGAGAAATGCAAGGAGGACTATTTAGGCAGATCCTTAAGTCCTCAAGGGGATGTTAGTAAGAAACCTTTTGAAGGGAATGAGGGAAGTTAGACATGGTTTGATAGTTTGCCATATGGACCAATATTCTTGCCCTTCTCTTATTGATGAGAAAAGATATGATTTTCAATATATCATGTGGTCAGGCCTTGCCTCTGCAACCTCCAACTGCCTACCCTGCCTACTAGACCTAACATTTTTTCTTCTTTTGGATGGGTGCACTTAGCCTTGCAAACCCTGATAATCCTCTTTTCTTTTTGCTGTCGTCTTATCTAAATCTACCCTTATGTCTTCCAAGGGCCCAGATTAAGCAGTTGGGCTCCTTCCTTTCTCTATCCAGTTACTCATCTGCCAAGCTTGAACTGTTTGAACAGGTATTCATTCTCTAGTCTAGAACAGGCAATTTAAAACATGGCATGGTCCAGTTTGAACTGTTGGGCCATCCATTAAGATAGCAGTGGCGTTTTGGTTGGCCACTTTCCTGGTCTTTCTTTGGGGTTCATTTCAATTATTTTTTCTGACCAATTCATTTTCTTGCCTTTTGATTGTTCTTTTAAGGCATACCCTCTTTACATTTTTTAACTGTCTGTTTCTTTCACAAAATATGGAACCTTTGTGTCATCAAAGATGAACATTTTTGGCACTTCCACTGTCAATCATGAAAAATGAAACCCTATTGGTATAGGAGACTAATAGAAGGATCATGTTCAACATGTTGATAGGGTGCTCAAACTATTGGAGGAGAAACAATTATATGCAAAATGCTCCAAATGTTTCTTTGGAGTACAAGAGGTGGAATATCCGGGTCATATTGTATCTCATGAAGGTGTTAAGGTAGACCCTAGCAAAATTAAAGCCATTAAGGAATGGAAAATACCCACATCCATAAAGCATCTGCGAGGATTTCTCAGGTTGACAGGGTATTATCGCAAGTTTGTTAAGAATTATGGGAGAATAGCAGCACCTATAGCAATATTATTGAAGAAATATGCATTTTCATGGACTCCAGAAGCAACAAAGGCCTTCAAACGTCTTAAAGAGGCAATGTGCCAAGCACCGGTCTTAGCTACGCTGAACTTCACAAAAACCTTTATTGTGGAATGTGATGCTTCAGGAAATGGAATTGGTGTTGTTTTAATGCAATATGAAAGACCCATTGCATTTGAAAGTTGTCCAATCAAAGGAAAGTATTTACATAATGCTATTTATGAGAAGGAAATGTTGGAAATACTACATGCACTTAAGAAATGGCGACCCTACCTAATGGGAAGACACTTCAAGGTAAAAATGGATCATGATAGTCTTAAATACTTTTTAGAACAAATATTATCCTCTGAAGAGCAACAAAAATGGGTCACAAAGATGTTGGGTTATGACTTTGAAATCATCTACAAAAAAGGGAAGCAAAATGTTGTGGCAGATGCACTCTCAAGAAAGGATGAGGATGTGGAAGCATTGTTTTATGCTATTTCTATTATCCAACTAGATTGGATAAATGAAACAAAGGATGAATGGAAGAATGATGAAGAAGTGTGGTCACTCATTCAAAAGTTGCAGAATATCCCAGTTCAAACAATATTGCTAGAACTTAACGAGGAAGGAAAAATCATATTTGAACCTAGAGCAGTCATGAAAACAAGAACCCGATATTTAAGAAATCAATCAATTTCAGAGTATCTAATCAAGTGGAAGAACTTACCCGCTAAAGATTCCACATGGGAGGACAAGAATTTTATACAAAAGCATCAATAAATACTCAAGAACTACTAAAGTGTTGAGGACAACACTTTTTGAAGGAGAGGGGAATGTTAGGTCCCTATACTACTAGTGTAACCCCTTATTGTTATTAGTACAACCCCCTTATTATATTTTTGTGCCCATGTAGTCCCCATATTGTTATTATTGTGTGCCATAGAAGCCTACTATTGTTATTATTGTGCCCTTACATTATTATTGGTATAGCGGCTTTGATTATATTATGGCCCCTTAGACTCCTATATATAGAAAGGAGGTCTTGTCATTTGTATCATCTAAGAATTGGTCATTTGTGTAATGTAAAGGAGGTTTCCCCCTTCGAAGAGGCTGAATTCTAAGGCATTGATCCATCTTTTCTATATTTTTGTGTGCTAGTTTCATAACAGACATTCGCAGGAAGGCCTCGTGCATTTCTTTATCATTCTCCATAGCTGCACACTCGGTCATTCACGCTCGCAATTGTTAACAACCACAAGACAACTTCTCTTCCCAATGAGCCTCAACATCCACCATGTTTCCTCTTCATGATGCACGTCCCTTGAGTCTGATCTCTGGTTAGCATACTCATTCAATTTGCATCAACTAAGCCCTGCTCTAATACCACTTGATCCAAGATTTTCTTGCTTATAGATGCATCAAAATTACATGAAACAAATCACTTAAAAACCATGGAACATAAGCATATAAAATGAATATAAAAGAGACATAATCACACATGAGATTAAGACACAGAGATTTGATTACAAATTTCATCCAACTTGGACTACATCTTCGGGCCCTGCTCAATAGTGGGGAGGCCTTCATTGATTAAATTGCATGGAAAGGGAGAAGTACAAGAAGATGTTAATTACATTTCTTATGCCTCCAATATGGAAGATAAATGACAAATGGAGATCCCAGCTCTAGAAAATAGACAAAACCACTGACTTCCTGGCGAAAAATGGTGCAAAATTTCCTATCCGAACACCCAATTTCGACAATCGGGCTTTTTGAACCATCTTAGAACCTCCCTACTACTCAAGGTGAGGTCCCAACTTGGGCTGGGTAGGGTTACTACTGTATGCAATATTTTATGCCAGTCTCCTTTCTCTTGCTATGTGGATAGCCCAATTTATATGTTGGTGGCATGATCCTTAACAATCTGTGCAATTTAAACAAAATGACAAGTTTAGGCAGGCAGGTTGTTTCAAACAGAGATTCTCGGACCCTGAAATAGTCTACAGGAAACAACCTATTTAATCATAGAAAACCTCCATCGAACAACTCATATAGGTCATTTTTCATCAAACATTAAATGGACAAAATAATACAAGAATCAGTGCATTAATCCTTAACCGACGACTTTATCAGTGATGGCCTCAGTCTATCAGCATCCACCACAATTGACGGATAGACCCAAGCCCAAAGAACAAGCACTCTACAATATAACATACCTGCTGGAAGTATTAAACATGACATATCTAAAATATTGCATTCAGGAACCCCATTACAAATCGCAATCTGTGGATGAAACCAACACCTATACGTCAGGCGCACTGTGGACCTACCAGGATTATTAAGAATAATTCATATAGTATCGGTTTTGGAACCCCCATCACAAATCTCAATCGACAGTGACCGGGGTACTCCATGCTCCCACTACGATCTACGATTGCAATTTTATCGCATCACAAATGGCTCTAATGGGGCCTGATTCTTAAAACACTTGTCCACCTCTGATATGAAATATGTGATATCGCAATCGCAAATCGACAATGCTAGGGCCAATTCCTTAACCCACGACCTCTGTTTTCCTACGATATGTGATATGCGGGACCCAATAGCATCATTCCACTTGGCACCTCCCTATTTTCTGAAATGTTTGCCATGTCATCTCCTCCTGCGACCTGGACAACTCAAACATAAACTTTGACTTGCTCTAACTTCTTCATATGAACTTGGATTCAAGTGTTGTTCACACAATTAGAATTAGGATGATGAGCACTTCGATCCATTGCTAAGTTTATCCAGATTCTACCAATTTGATTCTTGAGTCTTTTAGCATGCCACTGGTACTTTTTGAAGATCCAAGTGGATCAATCCTCCAGGATCCTCTAGGATCTTGCTAGATCATGGAGAGCTTGGAGAGTCATATCTTGGGGAGTTTTTGGCCTTTTGGAGCTCAAGAAGAGTCCTAGGGGTTTTTGGACATTCTGGATCTAATGGTGCCTATATTTACTAATTTGAGTATATCTAAATGAAATTTTTGCAGGTTCAAGTCCATCGGTGTATGGGTCAATCATTGTTTTGGAGTAGTTCTTGAAGGTGTTTAAGCATGGAGAAGGCCTTGTAGGGGTTTTATTACCTTCAAATGTTTACTGCAACAACTGTTACTTGCAGGGTTCAACTCTTCTATACTTTTTCACAATGTCTTATTGAGGAAAGTTTTCTGTTTGTCCTTCAATGTGGAATTGAATTGCTTATATGCTCATCAATGCTCATTTTCAAATGGAGTATAATGTCTTTGTAGTAGACACCTTGCATTGTTGATGTTTTCATGACTGGCTATAGGTTGTCATGATGTTTATGTGAGATTTATTTGCAAGGGAATATTTCCTTGAAGTGGAAATATCCAGATGTATTATCAACAAACTTTTATGTAATCCTTTTTCACTGGATATATGGAGCGGTCTAGCTATGTTGGCATGCCCAGAGATGTAGTCCAGCAGGTGTGCACTCCATCACCAAATATTTTTCTCCACTCTTCATGAATGCTTATATGAGTTATGTGAGGTTGTGTTGCGTATGATTAAGTTTACATGTGAAAAATAACTCATAACTTGCAGATACCTTTTGGAAAACCTGTTTTATGTCAAGACCAATTTTTCCTTGCAAAGCGTCGGAGAACGATCCATATTTTTAAGACGATAAAATTGACCTCCTCCTCCATTTTCAGATCAATTGGTGTGAGAGCCTTATCTGAACAAGTTGGAAGAATGGGCAAGAAGAGTCTCCAAGAACTAGAGGATATGAATTTGGCTCTTTGTATGGAGAATATTGAGTTGAGAAGAATGCTAGAAATGATTGAAGAGGAGAACAGGCATATGTGCCTTCAGTTACTACATGTGATTGAGGAACAAGTTATTGAAAGTTCCACTCCCGTGATAACAAAGACACCTCCAAAATGAAACCAATGTGTGGTCATGGTTCACATAGTAGTTATGGACCATATGAGGAAAATGATGCATGTGCATTTTGCAAGAATCTCCAAGATTCTCACCATATGCCAATTGGTAAAAGTGGGTGGCTAGAGCCATCTACAATGTTGTCATCATCATCAGAATCTAAAAATATGAATGGCAAGTTGAATGAGGTAATAAGAATTTCAAGTACAATTCCTTCTGTTTATGTTCATAACACCTCTTTTGCAACATTTGAGCAACATACCAAAGGCATTAGTATGAAGCAACTTTCTAAAATGGGTTATGAATGAGGAGGCCTCAACATCAATGGCCAAGGGATCACCAATCCAATCATGGTACAAGAGAGATCAAAGTATCAAGGATTGGGATATGGTCAAAGAGAGTTTGGGGAATGCTCTAAACGGTTTGAGGCACAAAATCATATGAGGATGATATGTCACACCAAGATGGTGGTGACAATTTTCATTTGTCTCTCAAGTAAGATGAATGGTTGAAGGGACCTTGCATGTCATCGTCCACCCCACATCGTCAAAGCTGCAACCCAAGGGACATGCATAAATCTCATGGGTGTTTTCCAAATGTTGGTAATTTTGAATATTTGTGGAATATGTATCCTTGTACTTTATGTGATGCATTTGACCATTGTGTGGCTGTCTGTGAGAAACACATGGTAATGGTTAAAAGGATGGATCAGATTCTAGGCATCAAGCATGATGAATCTCCTTCGCATGAGAGAACTTCCTTTTCAGAAAGCAAGATAAAGTTCTTTTGTACCCATTGCAAGATGCATGGGCATGGAAATGAATGATGTTGAAAATTACATCTAGAGCTTCGTTCCAAGAAGGGAAAAGAGATTTTGCAATGCAATGAAAGGGAAGCAAGAGGTTGAGAAGAGGACTTGCAGCAATCCAAAAGAAACCTTCAAGGAAAAGTTGATGCAAAAAGAGAACCCATAAGCCTAGGAGAGGCAGAGATTAGGTAGACTATTTGTAAAGTTGCTTTGTAAATTTTCAATTACTTGTTGTTGTTTACCTGTTTGGGTACTTTTGTAAAATGAACAATAATAGTCACTATGTGCAACAAGTATGTTTCATTGACGTTATGTTATTGGCTTGTTTAAAATTCCATATGTGTAAGGACTTTTGGAATGTACAAGTTGTCATCCAAGTTTGTCATGTACTCACCGATGCAAGTATTCAAGATGAAACGCGTTGTGAATAGAATCTTTGTTTAAGATTGTATAAGATGACTATGTTTTTGTAGGAAAAGCCAATTATGTCATTTAGTTTTTGTAGCAGTGTACTTTTGCGGACAAGCTCAGTTTGGGGACGGTAAAGCAAGTTTATATTGCTACCGATTTCCAAGATGGAGTTAAGTTTGTCTTCAACAGTTGAAATTCAAGATAAATTTGTTTTGAGCCATGCAAATATTAGATTAAAGAGAATGTTCAAATTCCACTCATCAATGTTTTTGTTCCTGCATCAGTGATAAAATTTTTTAGCTCAATTCTTTACAGGACAATAGGTCTTGATGAAGAAGATAGGTGAAGTTCCTTGATTGGAGCTCGAAGGGCACCAATTGAAAAGATAGCATATGGATTTAATTTTTGGGTAATTTCAAGTTTTAGCCTCATTCTATTAACTAGGAGAAATAAACTTCTGGAGTTTGAAAGTTCCTAGTGGGGAGGTGTGATCAAGTGATCAAATTTTAGCTCAAAGATGGAAGTTCCCAGAAAGTTTCTAAACTAGTATTAAGTCAAAGTGATCATCGTTCTGAATCTAACAACTTCGTTTCACCTCAATCTGACACCATATGCTCAAGTTATCTTATTCTCATCATTTGGCCCAACAACTAAAAAATGAGCAGGGTTGCTAACTAGGCTACCTGGAGTGCCCCGCTCTAGTTGATTGACAGTGATATGACATTAACATTTATTTAGCCCTAAGTCCCCCACTTTATTCTTTGAGGGCCTCAGGTTGAGGATCTGGACACATGAATCTATTATTAGTGGTTGTGATGTTTATGTATGTTCTCCATTGATATTATGATGAAGATAGCATTAATGGTTATGTATGTTATCTATTGGTATTATGATGATTGTAGAATTAATGGTTATGCATGTTCTCTATTGATATTATGATTATTGTAGCATAAATGGTTATGTTTGGTCTCTATTGAATTTATGATGATGATGGCAGTAAAGGATATGTATGCTCTCTATTGATATCATGATGATGATAACTTTGATGGATAGGTATGTTTTCTATTGATGTTACAATGTTGATAGCTTTGATGGATATGTATGTTTCCATTGATGTTATGATGACGATAACCATGATGGATGTGTTCCCTATGTTACCTACTTGCATTAGTTTTGGTTGACAATGAACAATGATGCAAATGACTAGGTGATGTTGATGATGCTATTATGACAATGACTAACACCAAGAAACCTTGTTACTGATGATTATTGAGTATGGAAGGAAACCACCAGAGTCACTTGCATATGACGAGTTGACGACACCTGGTTTGATGAAAATTTATATTTTGTCTTTGAAATTCTAAGTCAATTTTGAAACCTGCTATATATGTTTATCTATATTCTGATGATATGTTAGTGGTTTCAGGCACAAATTAGTTGCTTGGCCGAATGACTCACATATGGGTGATGGGGTTGTAGAATTGGATGGAACTGCATGGGAGGGGTGGGACAATGTCCTTGATCTCACCCACTAGCACTCCCACCGTGACTTGGGCTGGAAAGTTTGAAACACCTTCGCCTTTAAGATAACGATGTCATGGGGGTAGGTCTCAAAGTTGGGTCGCTCATGAGGATTTTATTGGGGGTCGCACATCAAGACAGGTTCCTTGATCCCTAACACCATTAGTTTTAATATAGCAGGCAACATAAGAGATGATAGTGGTCTCTGTCATTGCACCTATATTTTTCCCTCATAGCCACTGAATGCTTAAAGGGAAAGTGGCATGGCACCCTTGGAACTTCAAGGAAATTTCTTGAAGGGCATGACCAACTTGGCACCCTTGGCATCACAAATAAACTATTAGGCATGACACCCTTGGAACTTCAAGGGAAGTTCTTGAAGGGCACGACCAAACTTGGCACCCTTGGAATCATTAAAACTAAATAAATTAATAAATATAATCAAGATATGAAAACCAGGTAATTTCACATCAAGGGTAAATGATGTTAGAAATCGATGTAATTAAATCAAGAATAAAACTTGGGTTAAGAGGATCATAGAAAGAAATAAAATATTTTACCTTAAAAACTCTACCCTTCCCATGTTGGAAATTTTTAGGTAGATAATGTAATTTAATTAGGTAAAAAGGGGAAAGAGGGACATAAATGTAAGGATAAATATTAATTCTAAAATAGTGAAACCTAATTAAGAGAAGAGGATAGTGAATTAAAATAAGATTAATAAATTAAATTTTAAAGAAATTTAGAGAATCTCCATGTGGCAACAACCAACATAATAATATCCATCTAAGAGATAACTTGAGTTAAATTAGGGAGTAGATAGGGGATCAAATATTGACTTATCAATTGAATTTAGTAATGAACACAAATTAAGGAGGAAAAAGGGGGATCAAGAGACAACTAGGAGAAGAAATAGGAACCTTGTTGAGGTTAGGAAAAATATTATTTTAAAATTAAAATTCAAGTAAATAGTTTTGGAGATCCTTAATGAGAGAGTGACACATGGGTGGGTGAATAATCAAACTATTGGATTAACAAAAATAATTAATTATGCATGAAACTCCAAGTGTCACCTATGAGGACTCCTATAAAAGAAGGGGCAGGCCATGGGAGAAGGGAATTTTCTTTACCCTACTATTGGATGGATGAGAACATGTCAGAGTAGTGAGTACAAGCTATAGTGAGTTTGATGAGGTAGAAGAATTTAGAGAGGGGACTCTTGAGCCAAAGAGTGCTCTCCTCTACCAGCTAATACATTCCTCCATTGTAAAACCCCATTGCAGCTCGGGGGTCCGCGGGGAAGGAGAGTACCCAAGGAGTAGGGTGGGAGGTCAATTGGTGGGTCATCACATTCGGATAAAGCATGTCGACATTCACACTTAGGGGCGACTGACAACAAAGGAGGGAAATTAGCAGCAAGTCAAGTTTGAATCTCATCTCCTGGTGAATGATACCTATGTTGTTATAATATTCTTTTGTATGACTTCATTATGGTTTTAGTTAATAACATGTAAATTAGATGATATGTTCAATGAAGTAAAATTCAGGAAAGTTTTATATAATGCTTAATAATTTTTGAGATTCCAATGCTATTTTCTTATGGTTGTATTTTTAGTATTTAAAAAAAATAAAATTTATATGGTTGGTCCTTACACTACCATATTGTTGCATCATCAGGGCATTGTGCTGGTACATACTAATGAGGTTATGCCAAGTGGAAGCTTTGTATTGGTTAATTTGGGTTAGCTTTTGATTGGGTCGTTTTATATGTGGTGGACCAATTAGGATGTGCCATGTGGCCCAATCAGAGGCTGCCACATGGCACCCAAAGATTGGCCAAAATTATGGTAGGGGTTGGATAGCTTGGGCAGGGCTCAAACCCCTAACTTGCAGTTCAACAACCAAGTGCTCTATCAATCCTCCTATGTGGTGGCTCTTACAAGTATATGGCACTGAGATTATTTAAATTTTACAAAGGGCGCATATGAGAGGAGGGCTTGGTGGTTAGCCCAGATCCCCAATTGTCTGCTCTCCATACAACTCATGACGCAAAGGTTTGGGGCCTTGGGACTTTATGACCCCTAGTCACACATATCCCACGTGACCACATTATACCAGAACTAGAGTGCTGACGGGAGGGGGAATAGGATTGGCTGTAGCCCTGGTCACATTCCCCTACAGAGGATCGTGGTAGAGTGTTAACTGCCGCGGGTTTGTGTGGGGACCATCCCCAGGCCATATGGTCTCCAACGTGACCACAACGAAAACACGAGGGCGATATGATGGTAAGGGTGGGTCATTAGCCCGCACCTTGGCCCCATGCGTGCCAACATGACCACCGACCCAACATATAAGGGGCTAGGTTGGCGAGGGCAGGCGGTTAGCCCTGGCCCCCAGCCACATGGCCCATGTGGCTAGATTATTCCGCATAAGGGTTATTGGGAAATTTAAGTATCCAACAAATTGCACCTTCAGTGGGTGAATTTTTCACCTCTGCAGCAGAAAACAAGCTGATTTGTAGGACGGTTTGACTGTTGGTCCGATTTGTAGGACGAATAACAACAAAACTACATGTAGAGCTTGAATAGCCATATTTTTGGGTGTTTTTAGTCTTTTGGAGCTCAAGAAGAGTCTACCTAGGGGTTTTTTGAAATTATGGATCCAATGGCGACCTCTGTTTACTTATTTGAGAACATCTAAAGGAACCTTTTGCAGGTTCAATTCCATGGTTGTATGGATCAATCATTGGTTTAGAGCAGTTCTTGAAGGTGTTTGAGCATGGAGAGGGCCTTATAGGGGTTTTCTTACCTTCAAGGGTTTACTGTAGTAGTCGTTACTTGTAGGGTTCAGTTCATCTATACTTTTCTTTTTATAAAATTATATATTACATAGCAATGGAACACATAAAATATATTGCAGAAATATAAACACAGGAAACACATAAAACAAGAGAGACACAGATATACGTGGTTCACCTAATTTGGGCTACATCCACAGAGAAACAAATAGTCCTTCCTTTTATATTATCTAGCAAAAATGAAGAGATACAACCTACAGTAGATCCATTGTAATTCCCTCTTCGCTCTCACACAATCTCCTCTCTCTTTCTCGCTTAGAATATAGATCTACATAGATGCAATACAATTCCATCATATATAGTGAGGGGTTGCCTTCTAGGGAGAAAAATTCTAAATTAAACATAACTTCTACTGTCATATCTCCGCCTAATGAACAACCTAGATTGACTACGAAATTACAACATTTTACAAGGCAATTTTAGATCTATTTTTAGCTGCGGGGGTGCTACCCCCGATCCCTCACCAAGGGGGGACTACTAAAGATCATTGTCGCCCCCTCAGGACCCCCCTTACAACACAAATATTACGGGTAGTGTTTCTACCATATTACGAACTCGGGTCCAATGCGGCGATACCCTTGAATAAAGAAGATAATAAGGCTACACATCCAACATTTCTCACTATGCCTTGTTGAGCAAAGTTTTCTATTTGTCATTCAATGTGGAATTGAAGTGCTTATATTCTCATGAATGCTCATTTTCAAATGGAGTACATGATGTTTGTAGGAGACACCTCGTGTTGCTGATCATTTCATGATTGACTGTAGGTTGTCATGATGTTTATGTGAGAGTTCTTTGTAGGAGAATATTTCCTTGAAATGGAAATATCCACATGCTTTTTTAGTAAAATTTTATGTACTCCTTTTCCTCTAAATATATGGAGTGATCTAGCTATGTTGGTAGGCCTGGAGATGTAGCCCAGGAGGGGTGAAGTCCCTCACCAAATCCTTTGTTTTACTCTTCATGAATTCTTGTATGATTTATGTGATATTGTGTTTCTTATAGCTTAATTTTACATGTGAAAACTAACTCATAACTTGAAGAGACCTTTTGGAAAACTTATTTTATGTTAAGACCCATTTTTCCTTGCAAAGTGTTAGAGAATGATCCATATTTTTAGGAAGAGGAAATTGATCACCTCCTCCATTTTCAAATCAAGTAAGTAGAATACAACTAATTTCCACCTCAACTAGTATCCATGCTCCTTCCTTCACCTTAAGAATTGTCATCATGTACCAACTAGAAAATAATTATAATGCTGATACCTCAGATTGATTGAGAACCTGTTGTTCTCTAGGGAATAAAATCAATCCAATTGTAAAGATAGATAAACTAACCATTCTATGGATCTACTTCCATCTACTAAGATACATGGGTTCCTTTCATTGTATTCACTACTACTCTACACAAGTGTTCTGGATATGAGACGTATCTATCTCAGTATCACATTTTCTATGCACATTCCAATAATTACTTAAAGTGCACTACTTGACAAACAATACCTGGAGGAGAGAACGTAGCTATAACTCCCTTCTGCCTACAACACTTATTTTAAACAGACTTAGGAATGATTGGTCATTAAAACCTTGTGGCATTACAAAAGCACGGACAAGATATAATGATAAAAAGATCATCGTTTTTCAGTATTTTCTCTATAGTATTGTAGAACTTCCTCATTGATCCATGATCCAATTATGCGTCACTTCCTCTTCATTGACCTTATCCTCAACATTATTATCCACCATGGAGTGGATTTGGTCTTCTTTATCTTCTTTTGGTTGCATTTTTGTCTTGTATTCACCAATGATTTGTTAGAGTCACTAACTCTAACGAAGCCACTACATTGTGTTAGCTATGCTCAATGTAAATGCTTCTAATTCCAAAATATTTATGAATATCAACATTAAATTTTCTTTGGAGTTTCCATACAAGGAATAATAGTAATAAATTCTAATATATTGCGTTTCCATATTAAATTAATAAGGCTAAAATGTTTATTTTCCCAAACTCCAAATAAACTCAAAGAGACATTATATTTTACCATGAATGAAGATTTCCACAATCGCCATTGGTGGATTCACAAGTACTATTCATGTGAAGCTTTGAGCTGAGCCTCCCCACCTCTAACACAACTATTATTGCAAACTTATCTTCGCAATGCCTTCATTTAGCAACGTGGGAACCATACTGTCTAAGGTTTCCAAACTTAGAAACTTGTATAATTCATTTGATTTATCTTCCTGTTTGGTGTTAAGATTGTTTCCTACAAGCCTCAACACTTGTCAAACCAAGGGTCGTACACTTCGAGGCACAACACAGTCAATGCCAAGAGACTCTGACCAATCCTGAAAGAAAACCAATCCTACCTCCAAACCAAATCATCAATCTTCTAAGACTTGAAGAAAACAAATAAGAATTATATTTTGTGATTCATACACTACTTACAATGGAAACCTTATTGAAAACACCTTAGTCAATCTGAATACCACTTACTTCACTCACAAGTTCCTCAAACAACTAAGATTGCAAAATGAACAAGAAGAATCCAAAAGAACATAAGCCTTAACTTAATAAATCAAATGAGTGGTTGAAAAGATTCATACAGGCTTACAAAAGCATTCCTGCACTACCTAAAGTTTCACTCTTTCTTCAATCTGATTCTTGTACTGTCTAAAGTTTCACTCTGTTCTTACCAATCTTTTCACACTTCTCCTTCATGCACTGTGTATTCATAAATATAACAACCCCAATATGTTTTAGGAAAAATGCATGACAAATAACCTTATTCTTTTTCACCTTCACAAGTTAAAAATATAACCTAAATCAAATAATCAAAGCTTAAAAGAAACATCTATGAAAGAAACCAATTTAATCGAAATGGAAACCAAGTTCTTGAAAACAAATAATCATGAACTAAATATTGTTTCTTCAATCAAGACCTTTCACACCAACTCATACCATGACACAAAATTTCACTCATGTATCAATTAAACAAGTCTCAAAATAAAACAGGCCATGCTCCTATGATAATACCAAAAAATGACCAAATGACACTCTTTAATCTTTAGTGATGGGGCATTCAAACATTCACCTGTATCATGACTCTGTTTTGATTCAAAATGATGCAACACAATATCAGTAAACAATTCTTCAAGCAAAGAAGATACCAAATACCTATTCCTGCACTAACACACAATGAAGTTGGACATATCTCGCATCATCACAAAACCCTGAGATTTGATGGCTTCAATGTTGTTTTCTTTGTAGCACAAGATTAGATCGAGTTACCCTTTGTTGAATATTCAAGACAAAAAAAAAAGTTTTAAGAGAGTAACCCTACCCAAACACTGATATCCAATCGTTCAAGCTTTTAATCAAAACCCCAGAGAAACCAATTTACTTCAATTTATCAGAGCATTTAAAACATATAAGAGCCACTTCAAAGTTTTCTTCTCACAGCCCAAAATACATATGGGTATATAAATAAAACACGGGTTCAAGTATCAAAGTTCTTTAGATCCAAAATCAAACCCTAGTTTGTATAGATTTCCAAGACTTAGTGTTCTCAATAAAAAGGAATATAACTAGATCTTTGAGCCGAGAGGATCATAGAGCTAAGAGGATCATTCTATAGCCCAGTATGAGGGGACGTGTAAGTTTGTCTGTCCATCCATTTCCATTTAAAATAAAAATAAAAAATAAAAATTATGTTCTAAATAGAAAAATAATGGCAACTATAATTAAAAAAATCAATATGTTGTAAAGTAATTAGAAGTAGAAAAATGTGTGAATCAGATATTTAAATCTTATACTTTTCAAAAACATTTTGACAGGATATTTAAATAAAATATTTTGTCGATATCACCTTCATATATATCTATATATAGAAAAAAGTTAAGTTTTTATGGTTAAAATTTTTATTTGGACCTATGTATACTCTATTTAGCATTCAAAAATAAAATTTAAATAATGAAAAATAACACTTTGTATTTTTCACTCTAAATTTTTTTTGTACATGAAGAAATTTGAGCCCTCTTGGATCATGCTAGATCCGTACTTAAGATGGATCTATGATGGTTAAAGGAAAAATCAAGCGTTATAAAAGAAACAATTTATATGCAATCATATCTCAACTGCCTACACTGCTAGAAAAACCTTTAGAAAATATAGTAATTTCTGCTAGATCTGGGTTGACTATGTTTAAAACCACACACTCTTAATAGCTTTAGGAAAACAAAGTTTTTAAAAGTGACACACAAATACCATACTTGTATTCGAAAAGATATTCCACTAGATATATATACCTGCACACCACGATATCATCTGAAAATAAAATACAAACCAAACAGTGCTAGTTATCGAAGGGTCAACGAGCTGGATTGGTTAGGTCTTGACCAACCAGATCATGCCCTTGTAGGAGGTAATATAAACTATAGAGTTGCACAAATCATTAACAAGATCAAATCGAAATAGAAAAGGAACTTGGCATTGATGCTCTTTGTATTAATAAAACCTCAGTCTCAATACATTTTGAGTTCAATAAGTTGGCTCCAAATAGATCTGGGCGATACAAAGTGCTTGAATTTAACAATATACCATATAACAATATCGCTAACCTATTACATCCCATAGCCTAAAATATATATACATTTACAATGATTATCATGGTTGTAGTCAAGCCTGTACAAGAGAAAAAATAGAAAACTAGTCTAACAATCCTCCTAACAATAGATCTTAGAACAACTGCTACTGATCACTGAGATCCATTTCCAAATCGAGTTGGGTTCGTTTGGAAAAGAGGTTGTAATATGAGAGTTCATTGTTGAATATTAGGATAAATGAGCATGCTTTGTGTTCCTCAGAATCCAAGGAAATCCCTCAACAATTTCTTTGACTGCCAACTAATTCTTTGTTCAACAGTCCATGCTCCAAACCTTAGTGCAAGAATCTCAAATCCAATGTAGGAATCTCGTAACCAAAGGAAATGTCTCATGTTTTGGTACATGCACTTCATAATAGATTAAAGGCTTATAAAAGATGAAAAGACCTCAGGATAACATCAAATGCAACATTTAATCATAAAATATTAATCTACCAACCTTTTTAAAGATAAGCAATTCCATATCCATATCCTTATGAATACAACAATAGAAACCAAAAATATGTACATGAAGGTATTTTTTGGCTTGTAGAATAGAGGATGAAGTAAGGTTAGGTGGAAAAAATAGGACAATCTTGGAGCTTGACATTCCCCCAACCCGATTTTGTTGGGTGTCCTCACACAACCAAAAACCAATTCTCTACAAAAAAAAAAACCTTCAAGCTTTGAATTCATGATTTCTTAATCTGAATGTTGATCTCAGACCCTAGAGTTTGAGTATTTTTCAAATTCCTTCTATATTTTTTGACCTTGGTTTTCATAAATTCTGCTTGTACCCTCCATTTTCTAACCTTTTCTTTCAAATATCCTACTTCTTTTACAAGCTCCATGTTCATGTCCTTGAGTTGCATATTTTGGTTCTTTAAATAATGATTTAACACTTCAAATTATGCAACTTTCTCCTTTGGGGGTTGAACCTTTTTCTACTTCTTAATTATTTTTACCCAAAATGAAAGAGGATTTGAATCCTCCTAAACTTCTAGAACCAATTCTTCCACACTATTGACATATTTATCCATAGCAGTTGTTGCATCCACCAAAATAGAAAGGTCTCCTTTTTTGGTTGTTGGCCTTTTTCCTAACACTGATACTCTGTCACTAGGTAAATGTTTAACTCCATATTACCTACAGGCTCCTTGTGAAAGGTTATTACCATTAGGATCTTGTGACTGCCCATCTACATGTAGTCCTTGTTTTGCACAACCATCTTGCATGGAGTTTTTCTCACCAAGGTTCTTAGTTTGTTCATCCACATGTAATTATTCTCTATGGATATCTGACAAGGGGTTTTCCTTTCCAAAGTTTTGAACTTGATTGTCTATGTACATGGCACATATTCAAAATCACGCTCATTGTCAGACAAAGAAACCATGGGATCTTCACTTACCACTTGTGCTTTCCTAGAAGAATAAGAACCATGCATCTTCTTCACCATACCTCTGGTAAACGTTCAGGTTGGTGCAAATACATGAGCCTTAGTTGATATATCCTTTCTTTCTTCATTTTTTTTGAGTTGGGCCCTTCTTTTCCTTTCTTAATATCACTTGTCTTATTCTTAGGACTAGTCTTCCATTTTAGTTTAAATCATTTCTTTTCTTTCCTAAGACCTATTTTCTTACATAGGTCAAGCTTATTAATTTCCTTACCTTGCACAATCTTGGCACTAACACTTTTACTCTGAACAATTTTAGAACTAGTCATCTCATCTTGGGTGAGCTTAGAGTTAGCTCTTTCATTATGAGCATATTTTGATCTCAGACTTTTAGCTTTCATAGTGAAACCCTCTACTAGCTGAGCTTGGATATCAATTACCAGTTCGGGATTTCTAAACTATTGATATGCTAGAAAAAATTCACATGTAGATCCCCTTTTCCATAGTTCCTCGACAACCAAGTTATTCACCAACCGATAATGACATAGCTTATATCCAATTTGACTAGTAGGACTATTCTGCACTATTTTGGACATTTTAACAAGACTTTTAAACAAGAAATGAAGGAATTTAATTAATTGACCTGAATCAAAATGTGATAAGAGTCAAATATGATATAAAAAAGTAGTGGAGTAGTGCCCTTAACAGGTTAATAAATTTTACAAGATGTACAAGAGATTTCTCCATTTTTCGATGATGCAGCTCCTTAGAACTCCAACCTTCCAATCAATGCTATAATCTTCCTTATTAAGAAAGTGTTGCCAAATGCCTTGTTCTACCTTGTCCTTTTTAAACCATTGTTCACGAGTAAAAGGTAATCCAATTTATTGAGAAATTAGAAGTTCAGAGAGCTCAAAGTCTAATGTACAACATGTAGCAACCTTACCATCGAACCCTTGTGCAAAAGCTCTTGTCACTCCTGAATCAAATCCATCAAAATTATATAAAAAAGAGAGCCAACCTACTTCTTGTAACATGGGGAGACTAGATTCATACTCCTTCATACCTTCCATCTCCTTAAATGACCATGGTTCCATTTGGATAGGGGCCATGGTAACTGTGATGTTACCACCTCAAACATAATCACCACAGACACAATTTCAGAACTAAATTCTCAAGCTTGCATCCCTTCAACCAAATATTAGTGAATGCAAAGATGTTCTTCTTTACTATAACACATAGTCAATGCATCCAAAACGATAACAATTCAAACTCAATGCATACACCGCTACCTAAGATTTTCGTATCCCAATTACCATCATGATAATTATGATCCAAAAGTGCTAGTACCAGAATTTGTTATGGTCAGTCAAATTCCCAAAATCAATAAAGGAGTAATGATTAACATGCATGTGTAAAGATCTGGCAGGTAATAAAAGTATAATGAAATTATCATATCAAGATATCGACTTTAGAAACGATATATGGGAGCTCTAATCATCATGATGATATGACATAGATATGAATCAACCTTAATTACTATACTTTAGTTCTACTAATTGTGTTACACATGATAGGATAGGAATATTTCTTTATTATGATATAAGTAGGTTAGATTATATTTATATGATGTGCTAACATTCATGCATCACTAAGGTTATTTTATTAATAAATATACATATTATTAATAAATGAAGGCATGAAATACTCAAGCTTTTAGTCTTCTATAATTAAATCATGGAGCCATAAATTCCACAGGGTACATAACAAAAATAGACTGAACTTTCCACATACCTGCATTAATGATAATATCCCTGCACTAGAGAGTTGTTCATGTACTAAAAATAATTCATGTACTAAATACACATCGTGCGCTTAGAACGAGAATACATTTTGTGTTTGGAATGTTTAGAATAGGGAGAAATACCAATGGCTTGACTGATTATTCTGCGGGGAAAATTGTTCATGTTGGGCCCATGCTAATACAAGACTGTGTAATTTTTTTCTTTTTTCTTTTTAATAAAACTTCTAATTCCATGTTGAATGTTGCCATTTGTCCATTTTCTGCTCTAAACCACATAGAATTCTTGGAAAAAATTTTATCAGAGCTTAGAAGTAGGGGAAAAATAAGGTGGGATAGGAATTTGTGAAAGGAATGGGAGGGAATTTTATGGGGGACATATAAAATAGAATGAGGTAATAGTATGTAGAAGGGGGAGTAGGAAAATTGGAAAAGGGGTTAAATTTTTTAAGGGAATAAAGAGGGAAAACATAAGTGGGAACAAGGAATTAATTGGAAGAAAGGGCACAACATATACTTTATGGGATAAAGAAGAATTAAGAAGGACTATAGAAGAGGGAAAAGAAGAAAGACATAGTACTCAATTCTAGAATGATGATGTCTCTATCAAAAGATAATGATGTAACATTGTAAAAAAAATTAACTGCAATGATATTTTTGTGTTGTTTGAATGCAAATTAAGCATGTCAGTTGCCCTAAACTTTTATAAGGGTTGTATTTCCACTGGTTATTTTTTGTTGCTATCATAAGATGCGTGTAGAAACTTTCCTCTTCTAAGAGATATGTTAGACATATATAAAAATTCAAGCAACTATCCCATTTTATTAAGAAGAGAGATTGCCCACTACTAATCTAGTTTTCAAGTAGACCCTTACATAACTGTACCAACAAGATGATTGTCACAATTATGCATTATTATTTTTTTTCCTTTTTATTTTTTATTTTCATTATTTATTTATTTATTTTTAAATTTTTTATGATTTTTTATTTTATTTTTTTTAATTTGAAGGAAAAGAGATCATGAAATACTCACAACAGGTTGGGTATCAACTTTTCCTCCCATTGTCAGATTTGCTTGCTATTCAACTTTCTTGGCAAATTCTTCCTTGGTGAGGGGTTGTTGATATAACTTGAGTCGATACCCATTCATCAAGAAGACAATCCCATTCTCGTTAATTGTTTTGATTTCAAAACCTCCATTATCGAAGGCTTTGACCACCTCATATGGTCCCAACTAGCGAGTGTGAAACTTCCATTTGAAATTTTTAAATTGAATCAAAGAGAAGTACCCACTCACTTGGCTCAAATTAATTTCTCTTAATCAACTTATTGTGCTACTTACTACGCAGTTGCTGGATCAAAGTAGTTTGTTGTATGGCATGTCTTCTCATTTCATCCAACTTGTTCAACTACAAGAGACATTGTTGTTGTGCCTTAGAAATATCTAGACCCATCTGAACTGCATTCTTATAATTCTTGATCTGGAACACAATCGATAGCATGACCTACTTCCCGTAAATGAATTCATATGGTGTATGACTGGTACTATTCCTCCAGGTAGTCATATATGTCCACAAAGCCTCTAGTAACTTCTTTGCCATCCTTTTTGTTCATATTGACTGTTTTGGTAAGGATCATTTCAATCACTTTATTCGTGGATTACACTTGGACATTGGCTTGTGTGTGTTAAGTAGATGAATTTCTATTGTGGATCTTATACTATTTGGTAATTCCATTCACAAGATTATAAGTGAACTGGGTTTCATTATCAAAAACTATTTCGCTGGGCACACCAAATCTCACAAAAAAAATATTGAAATAGAAAATCAATTACAGACTTTTGGTAGCATATAAAACAATTTTATCCTCTACCCAATTTGTAACAAAATTAGGAAAAACAAGAATATACCTTTTATTTGAAGATGGAGGTGAAATTGGCCCTACAAAATCAATTGTCCATTTTTCAAAAGGTTCAATCATCACCTAGGGACATAAAGGCATTTCATCTGCTTACACTAGGTGGCCCATCCGTTGACAGTTATCACACTTGCTGACATATATTTTGGCATCCTTAAAAAGAGATGACCAAAAGTAGCCTACATGTAGTACCTTGTATGTTGTTCACTTATCAGCAAAGTGGCCCCCACACAGTTCATCATGGGTTAACTTAAGGATGTCAAACATATCTCCCTCTTGAACACACCTGCGAATAATCAAGTCAACACCTGTGTAAAAGAGTTATCCTTGTATCCATGATTATGAAGCACTATTTTTGACGTTCTTCTATATTTCTCTAGTGGACAAATGTGGTGGTGTTTTTGCTATGGCCAAATAATTGGCTATGTCTACAAACCATGAAGAATTAGCATACATAACAAACAAATTCTCATATGGAAATAAATCATTAACAAGAACAATTTTACCTAGATTATTAAGCCTAGATAAAAAAATCAACTACAACATTCAATTTACTAGGCCTATCAATTATGGTAATATTAAATTCCTGTAACAATAGTAACCACCTAGTAATTCATCCACTAGTCAATGGTTTATTCATTAAGTATTTAATTGTAGAATGATCCGTGTGAACAAAAATTTCATATCCGGTAATGTAATGTCTGAATTTGTTAATGGAAAATACTACAACTAAATTTATTTATTTTCAGTTACTGTGTAATTCAACTTAGTAGGGGATAAATTTTTACTAGCATAATCAATGCCATAGGGTGTCTGATTTTGTTCTTGGCCTAAAGCTACCCAACAACAATCTCTATAGCATCGAAGGGAAATTGAAGGGAAGGGACAAATTAGGTCCCCTCAAGATAGGTTCCCTTACTAATTTCCCCTTCAAGTCCTCAAAGGATCATTGGCAATCTTTAGTCCAGGAGAAATGACTATGCTTAGCCAACAACTAAAAAAGAGGAGAGGATATCCAAGAGAAGTTCTCAATGAACCTTCGGTAGTATCCTGCATGACCCAGAAAACTCCTCACTTCCCATTTTGTTTTAGGTGTGGTAGGTGTGTGATAACTTCTATTTTAGTTGGATCTACCTATATACCCTTGCTGGAAATAAGTGTTGAAAAGTGTAACTAGGTTTGGTCTTCATAATGAAATGTAATTATGATTTTTTTAAATGATGAAAAGAAGAGAATAAAAATATTTTTGTAATGCCTTGCTTCATGGGTTTCATGAGAAATATTTTTTGCTTTAGATGGCTCCCATAGAGAGCCTTAGGATTTATCATTACTGTCAAAAGACTTAATGTCATGTATGAAGAGCTCTTCTTGAGCATGTGTCAAATGTATAGAAGTCTATAAAGCCCTCCAATGACAAGCACAAGTCCCTCTCTTCATGTCGGCCTACAAATGAAGTAATGGCTCATGTTGGCTCACTCAATTAAGGAGACACACCCATTTGGATGCTCATGTCAGCTCATTATATAGGATGAATTACTATATATATGTGGCTAGGCTCTTCGCATTAGCACAATACAAAACTTTGCATGTCTCTGAGATTTCGATGAACAGTGGTAGAAAAGAGGTTCAGATCACCTCTAATTCAGATATCTATCTCAGTGAAGGCTACAATTCGAAGGTTATCGTTGTATGAGAGGAAAGGGAATTCAGATCCTCTAAGATTAAGATCATAGTGACAATGAGAAAGTCACAAGTTCTGATGTCTAGTTATGAAAGGAATGCGGATAGATAAGGAAGGGATAGCGAAAGTATTTTTTGGGCTAATAGAATTTCGGATCTCTGAAAGAAGGTCTTGGTGCTAGGAAGAAGTATCATATCAGTTATACAATTAAGATAAAGAGATTCAGTGATATCTTTGATGACATAACAATGAGTTTTAGTGATGTTGCAAAGATCACAGTTTGGTGATATAACAATGATAAGTTTGTGTGATGACAGTGGCATGACAATTTTGTTGATGGTGCTGGACCCACCAACATGTCAGTGGATCTCCTTGGTAACAAGTCTCAACTAGACCTTAGACTGTTTGGAGTAGGAGTCCCAAAAGTGGGTAGTAAAGCTATACCTTGACTGCGACAGTGCTTAGAGGTGAGCAAGATATCCTTGTCGGAAGCAAGTGTGTGACCTTGTAGCAAGTCATGAGAGATGCATGGGGAGCTTCTAACACATGGAGGGGGGAAAATAAGTGTATCCCTTAGAAGCCTGTAATAATACACAGCCTAAAAGAAACACATGAGTTGAATGACATCACAAACTAGAAAGCAGAATAGTCGACAATCCAAAGTGATGAGGTAAACCAACAATGCGCTTCAATAAGATTCATATAATCACATACTGAGTAGTCCATACATCAATTCGTAAGTAAAACTACATACATTTCTAAAGTAACCAAAATAATTGAACTACAATAACAACATATGCATGAAACATGTTGGCTCTGTTATATTAGATAAACGTGAAAGTTCCATCCATATATACAACCATGAAAACCACTAGCCCCAATAGTGGAACGTTACAGTTAACACTGCCTACTCCTCCAAAGAGATGTGCTCACTCCGCACTATGGAGAAGCCAAGGCATGTCACAATACTCTCCAAGCCCTCTCTTAGCAATGCCTAACAAAATCTTAGCTCCCAAAATCCCTTTCTATGAGTTATGAGGTTCTATTTATAAAAAAGGGTGGGGTGACCCTTGAAATTGCCCTTTGTGACTCATGGACTACCCTCATGACTCTTTACATTACATATGATTGTTTGTATTCCACTAATGACACTTGGAATTTCACTTTACATCATGTTTAAAAAAGTGATACATTTTCCACATATACCCATGTGGGACAAAATTGGCTTGAGTCAGTCAGACAAGACAACACTAAGAAAGACGATTGTGGAAAGACCAACTCATCCACCTTCTTTCCTTGATCCTTGGTGACGAACTGATTCCATGCTTGATAGTGCACAATGGTGTCTGCGTACTCTTTGATGATTTCCTTTTGGAAACAAACCCTTGCCTCCATTACTTCCGGGTATACTGATTTGGAACCCTGATCCAACTCATCCTGTAACATGTGCAACTTAGTCCTTAGCAAGGTTGGACCAATGATGTACATCCCATGTTACCTTCACTAACTTGGAAATTTGTGCCAGTGGTCATTATAATCAACTAATCAAAGTGGGCATCAAGCTCCAGTTTGACTTGATTCTTCTCTTTGGCCTCGGTGAGCATACCAATTGACGAGGTTCCATACCTTCTCACCACGACATCCAAACTCATGTACAACTATGTATACGAAGCCTCCACACTGGTGATGAGCAACAGAGTTCCAAATCTGACTCCGGACATGTGCTTTTTCCAACTCCACCTGTGACTTCATCATCTTGTGCAAGTGAAGTGACGCTCCCTTGTACCTCATTGTCCATGTTTGCACATGATCAACTGCAGCATGTATGTCTACAAGTGTTCACGATATCTTGGTGCAACGACATTGATGACCATGTAGGTGGAGAACGACCTTTTGCATGGCGACGAACCTATCATATAGTCTCCACGTGACTGTCTCAATATCCGATACTTAAACAATTATGGCCATCTTCATCTCTGCTCTGGTGGATCGTGTTCATTTTTCCTCTATCTACCTGGATTCTTGCAAGTCCTTAGCAACATGCTTATTTTCTGCTATCAAGAACTTAACACTTGAGCTCGTGGCTTCGACATAAGCCTTTTTAGCATCGGCCAAGGCAACTGGATATCTTTCTACATCTGACACAATCACCCATTCTTCCAAGTGTGCAGGTGATGCATGCTCATCCAGGGTGTGCACTCTACGTGCTTGTACAACTTTGTGTTGTGACTCATCAAAGGCTATGTTGTACACCTATGTTCTCGGATGGTCCTCAAGGAGAATGGTATCCCCTTGTTCACTTGAGACTTTCTTTGTTGTTGGAGCTGGTGAAGCTTATGGAGTGACCTCAGTTACTTTTGGAATGAGGTTGGTATCCTGATCCTGTTTCGACTGCTCCATCTCCATGTCCATCTATTCTACTATCTGTTCATCCTACAAAGTAGGTTCCTGTTCCTATGGATTCTCACCCTATTCCTCATCTGGTGCTCGTTCAGAGTCTTCAACCTGTATCGGTGTAGTCTGTGCTATCTGTGCACCTTGCACTTCCTCCTGTTCCTGTTCCCATTCTTGTTCATGCTCATGTTGCACTTCCTTCTCTCTTCTGTGCAGCTCTTGTTCTTCCTTGAGCTTATGGTGGACTTCCTGCAACATCCTCTCTACATCTTCCAACCTTTGCTTCTCCCTCTTTCTTTGTGCTAACCTCCTGTCGCATTTTCACCTATTCGCATATATGTCTAAAGCTACCTTTTCGACAAGTTATTCTTCCTTATACTTGTATCTTTGCTTCGTCTCTGTGTTTTCAACAATCTTCCTCTTTCCTTTGTCTTTCATAGGTCTATTGCTTTCTGCTACTGTTGTTGCTGCTCCATGTGGTGCTACTGCCTTGAGTGTTGCTAGTTACTCCACTACAATGCTAACTAGTTCATTGAGCCTAGAGGAGTTGTAACAATATCTCCATGGGTCTTCCTCTGGCCAATGACATGAACCGTGGATCTAAGGATAGTACACTCTCGCATAGTGGTCCCTGCATAAATCATGTGGGTCATACGGGTTGAAAATCATTGTGTCACACTTAAACTTCTTGTAGTCTACAACCTCAGCATCCTCTTCTTTCAAACTCCTAATCATGTACAACCCAATTCACATAGGAAGCATGGGCCATGGTGCCTTCTTTTTCCTGTGAAATCCAGCTGATAACCTTGTTGAGATGTGGTATGCAGCCTCTTGAATGATGAAATTTTCCACAGAAAACCTTCGAAACACATGCAAATATTTCTCTGCGTTGTACATCCTGATGAAGGTTCAGTCAGGTGAGGTGCACCAATCTACAATGTTCAACAACGCCTCCATTTTTTCCTATGACATGTAGGATGGATCATCTTCAAAGTTCGTCGTGTACAAAGGGGTGATGAAATGGTCACATATCCTATCCATGACTCCTTGGTAGATGCAATCTAAGAGCAACTTGCAATATATGTTCACAACACTCTCTGAAGGTTTCCATGCCCAACCCATGCCAGGAAACTGTTGACTGGCATAGATTGCATTGAGCAGGTAAGCAGACATGAAGAATTTTTCTTGCTGATCCTTTTGTGGAATCTAAGAATTGGATAGACGCACTTTCAACTGGAGAGCCAACATGTTTGACTACTTGAACGATTTTCCTTCACTTGCCAGTCAATCCTACATAGCAACCCAACTCTACGAGAAGGTATTTGTACTTCCCATGGGGGCTCCACTGGGGGAGCAATACCATACCACATGGGTTCATATTGGGGGATATATATTGAGGAAAAAATGGCATAATATATTGGGGGATATATAAGGGGTAAAGGGTTTTTATATTGAAAGGTATAAAAAATGGAGTTCAAAGTTAACGAAAAAATATAAAGGGGCATAAAAAATGTTAATGAAAAAATGGATACCTACAATATCTAGTGGAAGTAGGGGTTTTTGAAATTGGGAATGTGTATTGGGTTTGTATTGGTAGGAAGTTAAATAATGTGATTTTTAGGGGTAATTTCCATATGTGGTCAAATTAAGGGTATTGTTTAATATGTTGCGAACGCACGTGATAGGGAAAAGGTTCATTGAGTGAAGCCCCCGTGGTACTTCCTTGGCCATACAAGAGGCACACAAAGATGAAAAAGAACTGATATGCCTTCCTGAGTGTCTTCGTCCTATATATCTGGTTGGGTGTCATCCTAAACTTTGTTGTCTCCTTTACCCAATGCTTCAAGGTGTCTCTTGTGTTCGTCCTGCTGTTGGTAGTGTAGAACGGTGCATCCATCCTGCTCACTGGGAATGGAAAATGATATATCTCCTAATAATCCTCCATCCTAAAGGAAGCAATCCTTGTTCCACTAACACTTCTCAGTATCATTGCCTCAGGATTAGTGTGTGAGACAATCTAGTGGATCACATCTATGCAAGGGAACACGGGAAACTTGCATGCAACCTTGTAGAGTCCTAACTTATGGATGTTCACATAGACCTGTCAATCCTCCAGATTCTCCTCGAAGTTGCCAGAGAAGATGGTGTTGAAGTCTTGTAATGTGATCTTGATGTCCTTCTCAATGAACAAGTGTGTGCCTATGTACACGGGCAAGCTCATAGATCCCTGTGCAACCACATCCTTGGTACTACTTTCAACTATATCTTGATCTAGCTCTCTTGGAGGCCATAATACCTATACTGCTGAGAAGACTCTCAAAAACCTCTAGTACCTGAAGACAGAGAAGACACTCATGGTGAGATAATTTCAACTAAAAAATCAAACAAATTCAAGAACATTCGGGCAACAAACTAGTGACTACTGAGCAAGATTGCGCAACATTGTCTTTGGGAAGTTGGGAGACTGTTAACTGGCACTATGCTTTACACAGTCCCAGCTGCCAGTGAGGCTGATTTCTAAAGGGAGTTGCATAATGCACAGTCCAAAGAGGTTGTCTATTCACTGAAACTGTGCAATGCACAAAACAGTCAGTCTGGGTTGCTAGTCAGAATTGCGCATTGTGTAGTTCCAATGGGCACAATTGGGCACTACCACTTCGGATTTCATAGAGAACAACCTGGGGACAATGTGGGAAACCTATGTGCAATTCCTAGAGGCAAGGTAAATCCTTGACTGCCAAGAATGCCCAAAACTTGCTGTGAGACACAAGATCAAGGTCGAGACAACCCGAATCTGCCTAATGGCAACCCAAAAACATGAAGGAGTGAATGTGTGTGCGAAGCTGGTGCAAATATGAGTGAAATAAACATGCATACAATTCAAGTGAGTGTAGAAATTAGTCAAATGACAAAACCAAGAAGCTCATGAAGCGAGTCATTGAAACGATGACAATGAGTGGAGAAACAGTGTTATGCGTGTGACACTAAGGAAAGGTAATGCAAAAATTGAAACAACACTTCTAGAAGCTAAAATACATAGATACGCCAATGATCATTCAATAAAACCAATGAAACAATACTCATACAAGATGAAAATTGAAAAGTGATAGAAAAGATGACAAAAGGCATGAAAAGCAAAACTTACCAAGAAAAGTTGTCCTGACTGTGTCGAAGGTTCCTAGAAGCCTCGAGAATTATAGAGCTCCAAGTTTTAAGGTGAAGAATGAGAAATGAGGCATCATTTAAATAAATTTGGCTAAATTAGGGTTTATGATGTGCATGCCACAAATCAAGGAAAAAGTGACACTTGAAGAGAATTTTCTAAAAATAGTTTTGCATGTAACTCTTGCTGCTAAAAATAGATCCATAAAATCTAGGGATTCTTTTTCACTTTTTTTTTTCTTTTTTGAGAAAATTTGCCTAATATGCAAAGAAGGATTGCACAATTATGGAGGGAATTGGGCAACCTACCAGCACATGTGATGAACAACGGCTGAGGGAAAACTTCTGCACTGTTTCCGGACCGAGAGGCCTTGGCTAGCTAGCCAGTTCTGCGTAATTTTCCAGAGCATTGATGCTGGGCTGCTCTGTGCATTTCTGGAGAGCAGTGTAGCAGGTGAGTTATGCGCAATTCTAAAGAATAGTGTAGCTAGCCTAGGCTGCTCTGCGCATTTCTAGAGAGCAGTGCAACTAGGCCAGTTTCTGCCCAATTCTAGATGGCAGTAGAGCCAACTCAATCTGCGCATTTCTAGAAAACAGTGTCGGTTGGCCTACTCTGCTCAATTTCTAGACAAAGACTGCCTAGCCTTCTCTGCACAATTTTTGAGTGCAGGGAAATTGCTGGGTTGCTCTACGCATCTCTGGAGAAGAAGACAAGCTTCCCTCCAGGTTTGTGCAGTTTTTCTCGACAGCCGGTTAACAGGATGTGAACCAAGTGTTGGGCGTGCTTGTGGTTGACCAACGAGAAAAGTGAGTTGAACACAAGCTGTGAAATGATATAGCAACTAAAATAAACACAAGTACCTGATCAGTGCATGATAGCTGCGATGATTTTGAGGAGGGAGGCTCCAAAATGAAGTGAAAGAAATTTTTTTGAGGGTGGTTGTAGTTGCTACAACATTGGCGACACACTGGTAGAACTCCCGCTCTCTATATGGACCTTATTTGTGTAAATCGAGTCTAAATCCTTTGGAAGTATTGTTTTATTCTTCAATTGTCATGGATTTAACACTAAGATTGAGTTAAAGATATAGTCCCTTACGATTCCCTCGATCAACCAACACACATTCCAAGCCAATTCAAGTCAGTTGTTTCGATTGGGGATAAGGGGTATATTGGTACACAAGTAATAAATATATTAGAGTCTTAGTTTCATCTCTGGTGTTGCTTCATTTCCAGTAGGCTTGGACAATACCCCAGTGGAGTCACGCAGGGGCAGAAGCATCACTTCGTTTCCAGGTAGCCTGGTCAGTACCCCGATGGAGTTACTTGCATCAACTCTTTGCACAAGAATCCTTTCTCTTCTTTTGCCTTATTTATTTTTCTTTTTTCATTTTTAAAGAACTATGCATAGGCACTTATTTATTTCAGAGGTGGAAGAGGGAGCGCAACTTATTGAGAGTAGAAGAGGTTGTCCCTTCTTAGAAGTATTTTATATATCTCTAAAAATACTTGTTAAGGTTTTCCCCCTCACCTTACTCTACTTGACTAATCTGACAAGGGTTAACCCAAAAGGACCGATTAGAGTAGGTGGTACTAGTTAAAGTGAAAGCATTTTGTTTTCACCAAGACTCTCTCTAAACATAACGTACTGTCCATCAGGGTATCATCGAATGAAGACAACAAGTTATTTCATAAAGAGAGAGGACAATAGATAACCAAGCATTGATAGTTTTTCAAGTCCTCTTGGACTTTACCTTACTTGTCTCGAGAGACACACATTGTTTCATACAAAACTAAACCTAAGGGTGAAAAACAAGCAAACAAATAGAAAGGAAAGGATAAAAGAAAATGATTGCAAAGCAAGAAAAAAAAGCAAGCAAACAAGTAACACAAACAAAGTAAACAAAATAAGAATGCAAACAAAGCAAAACAATAAAGAAAACACTACTTCCACTCCTAAGCTAAACAATACATGGGCCTTTTCATGTAAAGTGATATTTCCAATACAACCATCAGCGCATTGGTTGACCCATGATAGTAAAGGTGTGGTTTACAAGAAAGATAAACATGTAAACCAACAAACAAGAATGATATAACAACGAAGACCAACATAGTAGAATCTGGAGGATCAACAGAACATGTGGAAAGAGGTTGAGGAAATAAGTCTACGTGACAACCAATGGTCATGCTAGCAAAATCTGCATAGAGATCAAGAGTAGGTGGGGTGGGAGGATGTGACAGTTCAACAAATAGAGGTGCACCTTCTCCCACCTCGTACTACAGGGCGAAAGCTATTTCATGAGATGAGGGCGAATAATCACTTGCAACAGTAACTGTGTTTCCCTTGGATTTAGTAGCTCTAACACCAAGGTATGTTGGGGTTGATTTGAATGATTCTAATACATGTGGATTCTTAGATATGTGAAGAAGATACTGAAATATTTCATTAAGAAATTTCCAATCAATTTCATCCTTTGGGAATTGAAATGCGAGATTACGAAAGCGATACCAGAATTGCGGCACAAATTCATCAAGGGCTTTCTATAACTCGAGATTTTTTTTATTAAGTGCTTGATAGTCAAAGTTATGGGAAGCATGAGATAATTCTAAAACAAAGTGACCAAATGAGTGAATATATTTTTCAGCCAGCGTGACATGCTATTGCAATGGGTGCCCAAGAAGCGTGAATGTGAAAAATGTGCAGATCACATAATCCTCACTGGGTTCGAGATTTTCACATAGATTGGAAATGGAAAGACTATGCCTCTCCCAAGTTGTTCCGCCTTCACCTTCATATGTGTTCTGTGACAAGAGATTCCAGAACTCCTCTGGGATTTCAAAGTCATCTCCATAAGAAAAACAACTCAGAGGATAGAGTGTAACATAAGACATGATAGATGTGTGAAGATTCAAAACAGATTTTAAGGACTCAGCTTGTCATCTAGCCCTCCTTCTAGTGCCAAAAATGTTGACAGTGCTGGACCTACAAACATGTCAGGGGATCTCCCCTGTAAGAAGTCCCAACTAGACCTCAGACCGTTTAGAGTAGGAGTCCTAGAAGTGGGTGGTAAATCTATGAATTGACTATGATAGCACATAGAGGTGAGCAAGATATCCTTATTGGAAGCAAGTGTGTGACCTTGTAGCAAGTCAGGAGAGATGCATTGGGAGGTTCTAACAAACAGAGAGGGGAAAATAAGTGTATCGCTTAGAAGCCTGTAATAGTACTCAACCTAAATGGAACACACGAGGTGAATGCCATCACAAATTGGAAAGAAAATTAGTTGACAATCCAAAGTGATGAGTTAAACCAATAGCATGCTTCAATAAGATTCATACAATGACATATGGAATAGTCCATACATCAATGCGTAAGTAAAATTACATACATTTCTAAAGTAACTAGAATAGTCGAACTACAATAACAACATGTGAATGAAATGTGTTGGCTCTGCTATATTATATAAATTTGAAAGTTCCATCCATACATACAACCATGAAAACCACTAGCCCCAATAGTGAAATGTTACGGGCAACACCGCCTGCTCCTCCAAATAGATGTGCTCGCTCTGCACTGTGGAGAAGCCAAGGCTCATCACAATACTCTCCAAACCCTCTCTAAGAAATGCGTAGCAAAAGTTTGGCTCCCAAAAGCCCTTTCTATGAGTTATGAGGTTGTATTTATAACAAAGGGTGGGGTGACCCTTGACATTCCCCTTTGTGACTTTTGGATTACTCTCATGACTCTTTACATTACATATGTCTGTTTGTATTCCACTAATGACACTTGGAATTTCAGATTACATCATGTTTACAAAAATGATACGTTTTCCACATATACCCACGTGGGACAAATTTGGCTTGAGTGAGTCAGAAAAGACAACACTAAGACTCAGAAAGCGGTGGAAAGGCCATCCAATCAACCTTCTCTTTGTGATCCTCGACGATGAACTGATGCCATGCTTGATAGTGCGTAATGGTGTCTGTGTAGTCTTTGATGATGTCATTTTGGAAATGAACTTTTGACTCCATTTCTTTTGGGTATACTAATTTGGAAGCTCAGTCCAACTCATCTTGTAAGATGCACACCTTAGTCCTAAGCAAGGTCAGACTGACAATGTACATCTGCATGATATCTGTGCTGGTGGCCATGATCATCAACTGATGAAATTACAAATCGAGCTCCAGGCTGACTTGGTTCTTCTCTTTGGCCTTGGTGAGCTTACCAATTGATAGGGTGCCATACTTTCTCACCACGACATCCAAACTCTTGTACAACCGTGCATACGAAACCTCCACACTAGTGATGAGTGGTGGGAGTTCCTCATAGTTCTATATCTGAATTTGGATGTGTGCTTTGTCCAACTCCACCTATGGCTTCATCATCTTGTTTAAGTGAAGCGAAGCTCCCTTGTTTGTACATGATCAAATATGACATGTATGTCTGTGAGTGTTTGCGCTATCTTGGTGTAGCACTACTAATGACCATGTAGGTGGAAAAATGCCTTTTGCACGGTGACGAACTTGTCATACAGTCTCCATGTGACTGTCTCAAGAGCCAATACTTCAGCAAGTATGGCCATCTTCATCTCTACTCTGGCAGATCTTGTTGATTATTCCTCTCTCTGCCTGACTTCTTGCAACTCCTTAACTATGCGCTCATTTCCTACTATCAAGAACTTAACACTTGATCTCGTATTTCTAGCATAAGCCTTTGTAGCATCAACCAAGGCAGCTCGATGTCTCCATACATATGACACAATCACCTATTCTTCCAAGTGTAGAGGTGATGCATGCTCATCTTGGGTGCGCACTCTACGCACTTGTATAATTATGAGTTGTGACTCATCAAAGGCTATGTTGTATGCCTATGTTCCCAGATGGTCCTTAAGGAGAATGGTATCCCCTTGTTCACTCAGTACTTGCTCTGTCATTGGAGCTGGTGAAGCATTAGAGTGACCTTGGTTTCTTTTGGCATGAGGTAGGTATCCTGATCCTATTCCCAATGCTCAATCTCCATGTCCATCTATTGTACTATTTGTTCATCCTGCAGAGAAAGTTCTTGTTCCTGCAATTGCTCACCCTGTTCCTCATCTTCTACTATTTTAGAGTCTTCAACCTGTATCGATGGAGTTTGCATTGTCTGTGTGCCTTGCACTCCCTCTTTTTACTATTCACGTTCCTGTTCATGCTCATGTTGCTCTTCCTTCTCTCTTCTGCGCAGGTAAGGCTCTATTATGAAGGTGAGAAAATGTTTGGTGCCATAATTCGAATTGAAGAGAAGTTGTAATAGATCTAACCTACAAATATATGGTATAACAAATATAACCAGAAATAACAAGATCAAAATATATAAAATCCTTCTTTATTGATCAAACCCTTGAGGTAGGGTAACACCTTACAATCACTCCTCAAGGAAGGAGAACACTCCACAAGCCATATGCTTGTCCATACGATATTCCTTCACATCTCTCAATGAGGAGTCTCTAGCCTCTATATAGGATTCATACATACAATACCATGGGTCATTACCATGGTTCTCTCAATACCATATGTAATACAATGGGCTTATCACATCATTGCTAACTACTTGTGGTCCCTTACATGATACGGGTTAACCACTTTACTTATTACTATGTCCCATCCCATTATTACATTATTCCCTTGGGTACCTCCCTCTGTACCCCATACTATCCCCCCTAGGTATAATATAGAAGTATCAGAAGTCATATCTCCCAAAAGACTTCCTCCAACTTGATAGAGACCTTCAACCCTAAATCCAAGTGTGAATGCATCTTCTAGGTTCCTTTGGCAAACACGAACCCTCCCATCAACAAATGTCATCTTGAAAGATTTGTCTTCAATCGTAGAAATAGATACCAGGTTCTTTTTCAAATCAGGTACATATAATATTTCTTGTATATGAAGGGTTTGACCTTGATTTATGTGAAGAGTGACAATCCCAATTCCCTTTCACGGGATAGGTGCCATTGTCCCCAAGTATGATCTCCAAATTTTTCTTCTTTTCAACCATGTTTGAGAGGAATTCCTTGTACCTAGTGAAGTTCCTTGAGGCACCACTATCAATCAACCTATGATCTAATGTATCGAGAGAAGAGCCAGTGGTGAGGGTAGAAATAAGATAAAATTATTTTTCTTATCTAAAACATTAGTTTTCTCATACCTGGAGTTTGTTGACCTTTTGGGAGGATGACCATTTCCATATTAGGCAACGGGAGCATTCCTCTTTCCTTTCTTGTTGAACTTGTTGTCCCTTTGATTTCCATTGCCTTTGTAATTATTGTGGTTGTTGTTGTCATCATCCCTTGGAGTATTCTTCTTGTGAGGACACTCTCTAGCAAAGTGGCCAAACCTGTTGCAATTAAAGCATCTTCCTTTTCTTCCTTTTTTGAATCCTAGATTAAATCCTTGACCTTGTCTTCTTGGACCAACATTGCTTTTCCTTTTAGCATGAGTGGAGAAAGCGGTAGGATTATTTCCATTTGAGGGTGTATCTCTTTCCATCATCCTTATTTCTTCTTTAGTGCATCTAGCCAATAATTCATCAAAACCCAGAATCCTATCTTTATTGTGGATGGTGGTGTTAAACACATCCCATTCTCTTGTAAGACTTCCAAGTGCAATAAGAGTGAGCTCCATGTCACCAAAAACTTCTCTAATATATAGGAGATAATTCTTGACTTTAGTAATCCTCATCAAGTAGGATTTAATGGACTCTCCTCTCTCCATCTTGATGTCCTTCAACTTGTTCTTGAGAAAGAGGACTTGATTTTCATTTTCTACTTTGAACATCCCAACCAAATTGTCATACATCTCCTTAGATGTTTCCAAATAAGAAATATAGGCAACCAAAGGCTTGTGAATGGAATCAACAATAATTTTCTTATCTTTGACCTAACCTTTCTTGTACTTTGTTTTGGCAGCAATGGGTGAATTTAAAGGAGGCTCCACCACTCTTACTTTGACATAGACCACATCATAATTTTCTTGCAAAGTCAAATCCTGAGACATCTTCCATGCATGATAGTTGGATTTGTCCTTAAGCTTGTCCTTGGATTTGAAGTACGATGTAGTCATCATTGAGGCTAAGTCCAAATTCTTGTCCAATAGCTTTCCTTAGTGATTGCTTTTCTCACTCTTGTTTGGGATTTGTCTTCACCTGAGCTTTGATACCATGTTAATTTTACATAATAATGGTATGTTCTATGCTTAGCACAATTTACTTCAATGTTCCTTTAGCAACCCAATAACAATTTCCAATAATTTCCAGTACCAATCGCATTAACCATTAATCACATTGACAGTAAATGCAGATAGAACATAAAAATAAATGTAGAAGACAAGAGGACACCAGATCTGGCAGATGCAGGGGAAAACCCCAATCTATGGAAAACCCTTTGATAGAATATTCTTATTATTATTCAATAGTTTAGCAAGAGAGAGAGAAAACATAAATCAAATAGACTAGCCGAATACAAAGTCAAATCAGCCCTATCAATTTCTGTAGTCAAACTTCAACCGTAACCAGTATGTCAACGTTGGTCAAAATAGTAGTCAAGTACCTCCTTTGAAGCTTAGTCAAAGGAAATAAAACTCGGCCTCTAGCAATGATCAAAGTCAACCCAAAACAGTTCCAAAAAACATGGTGAAATTTGATCAACTAGTGGTCAACACATGTCAAACAGCTCCAATATTCTTGATTTTCATGACAGTCAATGTGGCCTTCAAAGCAAATTTTTTCCCTCAAAACTACAGTCAAATTTAGTCAAAATAGCCTTAGTCAACGCTGGTCCTGAAGTGTGAAATTTCGGCCTATAATTTTCTGCCCAGAAAATGTCCTCCTTGCCACATGAGTGAGTGAGAGAGAGAGAGAGAAGTTTCCCCAAGTTGTACGAACCAATTTGATGAAGAGAAAGAAGAATGTGTGAGTGAATGATGTCTAAATGATGTGTGAGGTCACTTCTATTTATACACTTCGTTGTGGATGAAGAGACACATCCATTCGGCTTCTTGAGCTTACATTAAGCTAAGGCCGACCTGAACAATTTTCACTTGTGAGAGAATAAATTGAAAATCAGACTTCTGCTTGCCCGAATGAGATGATCTTTATAACAATATTGGACCTCTCGAAAAGAGGAATCAAATAAAATCATCATATCCATCAAATGAGTTGTCCCAAGGTGGAATTTGGCCCTAGTTTCCAATTTTAACACAATTTGTATATCGATCCACATCAGATCAAGAAGGCTCATCACCACTCGTAAAAATTCTTGTACTCCTTTGTATACTTTCAAAAATAATTTGACACAATTTTGAGAGTGGATTTATTTCAAAGACTTCATGATATTGGCACGTCAACAACCCTCCTAGTTCACTTCTATACAATATATAGGGGCTAGTTACTTCAGTTAGAGAACCATTAGAGTTAAGCAAGAGTGTTGCTCTTCTTGACCCTCTTTGGGATGTGGATTGACACAATGGAATCTTTCCTCTGCAATCACCTTCAAGGCAAGGACAATTGTCTCATATGGAATGTTATAATCTCTCTACTTTTTACCAATGACTAAATCATACTAGCCTATTCACTTGATGAACCAAATAGAACAATTCATGCCTTGCACAACATTTGTGACCTCCAACATTGGATTATCGAAATAGGTAAAATGAAGGTTGTGATATTTAACATGTCAGTGAATACCTTTTCTAAATTCACATTTCTACTTTAGGGGGAAGAGAAAAGTGGAGAGATTAATATCATGATGACTTGTAGGAACATGGGTGTCCACTATGGGGGGGCTCATTTTAACATGTGTAAGGTCCTCTAGACATGCTCAATAAGGGGTATGACTCCCTGACCCTCTCTGGGCACCAGTGCTTCCAAAACCAATGCCAGGGTATCTTGTCCAAGTCAAATCTCTTTGTTCCAATCCTCAAGCCTATATGTTGAATGGAAGTAGAGAGAAAGGGTTTTGTCCAATCTATGACACCTAAACTAGCAAAGGGACCCACAAAATTCCACTTTTGCAGATTTTAATTATTTCCTATGTATTGTGTTAGGAAAAAATTATTTTTCCTAAGTCAAATTATAAAGAGATATTCAACTTACAATTAAACTAAATCTCATCCATTGAGTTTGCTAGAGGGGACCCAAGTCGAATTATAAAGAGGAGATGAAGCAACTAGTGGATTGATCGATTTACTACATCAAAAGTGTGTGTTCTACTCAACATTTTTTCCAACCAATGTATTTAGGGATTAGGGTACTCAATCCATCAGAGAGAGGACAAGAAGAAGAGGCCATTCAACTCTTATATTTTCCAGCCAAGCATTTATTTCTTCCAGGCCAGGTTTATCTGCTCAGAAGGGCCAAGCAAATGGGATGCACAGAAGACCACATGGATTCCATACAACATGTATGTGTTTCATACAACACGTTGGAAGGATAAGTCAATTGGGCAAGGCACAATCCAGAAAGGTGTTGAGGAGTTTTCAGAGGCTACTGAGGCAAATGGAAGTTTTCCCTCTTGTTTGTAATTTTTCTGAAGATTGAAAATTTGTTGAAGAAAAAATAAAGAAAAAACACTTGGCAAGTTTCCCCATTTGGGGTTTCCTAGGTAATTTCTAGGGTTATGTACTTTGATGTGCTTGTATCTTCAAAATTTATTTTTTGTTTTGAATGTTTATGGTTAAAATACTCAGTATAGTTGGTGAATGCATCTGAAGGTTTCAATTTCAGTTTCTTTCATTGCGGAAAATTCATTAAACTAGTTGTTGGGTATGTAAAATCTAACACTATAGTGCTCTATGATTCAAAGATTTGGGGATTAAGTTTTCTATAGATTAATTGGGTCAAGACTAAAACGATCCACACCCTTCTTCTCAAACCCATTATTTGATGCAAACACACAGTCCCTTGACGAATTATTCAAGAGGGAGTTCCTCGCCATTATTTTCTCCTTGATGTCATCCTTCATATGAACTATTTCCTATACAATGTTCATAATTTTAAGAACTCAACATTGAAAAGAGATAAGTATCCATACATGGTACTTTGTTCTTCCAAGACCATCGCCTCGACCTTTACATCCAATCAAGCCTATGGGTGGTATGCAAGAGACACTCAACTTTTTTAGTCAAAGGATTTATTTCTAGACCACCTATCCCCTTTTGTGTATTCTTTATACACACTATGCCACCTCATCTATCTAAGACAAACCATCCTAGAGGAGATCCACAAATTGTACACCCAAGCCACCTAGGTCACACCACTAGAGAACCTTGACTTAGATAGATTTTTATCTCTTGAATTTCAAGTTGGCCTCATCATCTACCCCCCCCTACTATGGTGCCGGTAAATTCTCAATGTGAACACCAACAATTCCTCTAGCCCGAGAGAGTGGGTCTAGCCACAAAAAAAACAATCTATGGAAAATCTCCTTAAGCTAGAATCAAATAAGAGGGACTACCTCTTAGAACACTATTCCACTTGGTGATGATCCTGCTTCCTCTCTCTAGCTACTTTTCATTTCCTTCCTTCGAATACCTGAAGCAAGCAACCAAACAACAATAACAAATGTGATAGCATACAATATTATATTCAACCTACTTAACAGGTCAAGGAACATTAAGCCATGAAATTTAATATAACACTTCAATGTAGGAAATCAATCAATAGTTGTATTCATATAAGTTCAGAAAGAGATTACAACCAATGCCTTGACATTGTTGGTCTCCTCCAACGTATCCGAATTCCCACACTTCTACTAGCATCTCATGTATAGCCCCAAATATGGAAGTTTTAAGGCCTCTTCCCTTTAGTCTCAAACCAAACCAAACGCACTATTCTACCTCAAGGATACACTAGAAAGCTACAAGCTATGGATGTCTTGCTGATTATTCAAGCTCCAAAAATACCAATATTGAAACTACATCCAAAAACTAGTTCAACTTGAGAAAGGATGGGCTTATATAGCTTTGATGGAGGGGAGATGGTTCCTCTTATCATGGGAGAGGCCTTATCTCTTGGGTTTAGTCCATCCTAATAGGGGAAAGGAACCCAAATTGACTTCCTCAGCTCCATCGAGCCCAACCATTTACGGGACTTCCGTTATGAAGCTTCTAGACCTGGAAGCTTCGACTCCATATTTAAAAAACTTGCCAAAAGAGGATCAAGACTACTGAGACAAGGCTCAGTAGTGCTAATCGACGCTAGTCCCAGTGTTAAAATCTTCAGATCGATGCCGGGAATGCACTGGTCATTAGCGTCGGTCATGTAAACTGGGGTAAAAGGAAGATTCTTTGGAAATGATGCAAAAGGGAAATGTTCTTCTCATGAAGAGGGACATAATGGAAGTTTCTTCGTGATGGGAAAATACATGAGGGTCACTGTAGAGGTCCTCCAGGATCGTGGAACGAGGAGTACAGGGACAGTGACAAAATGTTGTGTAACACCTGCCCATACACATGAACACATTGGATGCATGATCTCTAGACAATCTTAGGGAAAATTCAAGTGATATGCCGCAAGCATCGAATAGGCACTAATCACCACATTACCATGCCAAAACAAGACTCACCAAGTTTGGCACCTACATGAACTAGAGAGATATGTATTCCATTTTCAAATGCCCTTTCTAATTTGAAATTCGTGCTCATTTATACCAATTTTATCAAAACTCCAAGGGTTCCCTGTACACTTTATTTCGATAACCTACCAAAGGCACCTTCTTGTCTTCATGCAAGAAGTTCTCAAATACATATCTCAATCTTTCCATGTCTCATCTTGGCCCAAGGCTTCTCAAACAGTCACTTATTACTTCCCAGTTTCCCTATTTGATCAGGGCAACAAGTGACCAGCTGAGATCCAATATGCTTCTAACCCTAGATTAGTAAGGCCTTGAGTCTCCTCTCATGTTTCTTCACAACTTCCCTCTCTAGGTTGCTAACCTACATCTTCAAGGCTTGTGAGGAATTATCATTCTGAACCATAGATTAAACATCACCAAACTGACAAACAAACCTAGTGTTAGAGCACACTCGGTAACTAAACTACACCCTAGTTTCAAAAAAGTAGACAAACCTCTCTCAAGTGTTTCTTTCTATTGAAATTACATAATGGGAGAGTGGGGCTTCCTCATTCAGTCACACCTCAGTGTCTGATAGCCAGGGTCCCTCAACCCTAATTACTTCTAGAAGGATATCATCTACCAAAGCATCGACATTTCCATAGATATTAACAACTAATATAGCAAGCCTATACCTAGGTCCCCTCCATTTCCCTAAATCATTTGAATTTGCAATATATAACATTTCTTTCTGTTAAATTCCCTCGGTACCTAGCACTTGCCACTTTATTGACCTACCAAATTAGAAATCTACTGAATAAAAGTATGGTTAAGATGTTAACATTCAATGAAAGCAAAAATATAACAACCAATCTCATAAGATGACACACAGATTTTCCCAATTTTTTTTTTGAATAATGATCCAAAATTATGTGGGCTCTTTTCCTAAGATAATGGCCCAACTGAGAAAATACAAAATACAAATAAACCTAGATCTGATCCAACAGATTTACCCTAGATTGTTGCTCGATCTTCAGCCTCTCTACACTCCCTCGAACCCAACACACTTGTTCATTGAAATGGCTCTCTCAATCTTGTGTTGTAGTGTGTCATTCTCCTCTCCTTAACCTTGTTTTTATAACTTTATATCGAGATAAATCCCTAATCCTAACCCTAATTTCAAAGTGATTAACGGGCGAGATTATATCTCGCCTCACTTGAGATCAACAACAAATATTAAAACATAATCACTAAAGAAAATTATTTACTTTTTCTAAGTTTATTTTAGTTCAATAAGCCAACATAACAATATGTGTTCTTTCCTAAGTTAGACTTAGACTAAGTTACATTACCAATCTTGCTCACACTAGAGAAAGTGCCTAAGAAGATTGTGGGAAACTTCTGCATGTCTAGACACAAGGCTTGTGAATAAGTACTTACCAAAGCTACAAATGTCAACACTTTTCCTCTCGTGCAACACTAATATCCTAAGCCTCTAGTCATATTATTGTATCATGTAATATATACTCTTTTATATCTTTTTGTTGGACAACAAGTTTACAGATTCTATCTAGATATTTAACTCTATTTTTCCTTATTTTGCCAATATTGAGCCAGAAGTCACTTTGCACTCCCACATAGTCTCTACATTGAATTATACCTGCTAGTCCCAATGTCCTACTTTTGGGGTTATTCATTAGACAATAATATAATTACTGTATCTTATCTTACCTCACCATTAGCTATGCACAAAAACATATGGTAGACTAAGAACCTATAGATATTGAGAAAGGTGCATGAAAATAGAAATAATAAAAGAATTTTGATTTGTGCTTTTGCCACCGCTTGTAAAAATGATAACAGTTTGTATCCATAATTCATAGTCAGGGACATTAGCTAAAATGGTGCAAAGGAGGGACTATTTTCATTACCATCATGGAAAAGCATGTATACTGCACTCTAAAGCTTCAAGAAAACCTGTGAAAATTTAGGCTCACAACTAAACTAATAGGCAGAAAAAGAAAGACATGCATGATATAGCTTAGCAGAATACCCATGTCCAAACAAGTCCAAGAACATATATCTCTTCACCTATGCTGCACAACAGTCTGAAACTTGTTTTCATGTTCCTTATATAGGAGTTCCATGGAAAAAACATATATAAAAAAATTTAAAAGAAATTAAACACAAAATAATACATGAACCAGAAACATAGGAAATTCAGATCTTTGAATATACTTTGCCTCAACACTTTCTCACAACTTCTAAAATGCAGACTACAATGAGAAACTATTCACATCTCTAAACATAATTTGCCTCAACACTTTCTCACAACTTCTGAAATGTAGACTACAATGAGAAACTATTCAGATCTCTGAATATACTTTGCCTCAACAATTTCACAACTTCTGAAATGCAGACTACGATGAGAAACTTCAATTTTTGTGTTTTAGGAAGAGGGGAGGGACTATTTTATAAGAAAAAGTTAGGGTTTTAAGGCCTTGCACTTTGCCTTTTTTATTTTATGTTTTGTAGTGTGTTTTAAAAAAAAATGGTTTCCTTGGAGGATCTTCCAGCTTAACATTTCTGACAAAGTTGAAAACAGATCGTGAGCAGATCCTCTCAAGACTCAAACTTGTCCCGGGTGGTTATCGATCAGTAGAAGGCCAATCTTGGATCCTCTATAGGTGGATTCCATAACATAGCTTTAGACTGGTGAGCGATTATCTTGGTAGGTTTTTGGATTTTCAATCATTGTTTATTATGGTAGCTCAATTGTTCAAATTGAAATTTTGTACCATAATTAAAGTTTATGGAAATAGATAGCCCTGTCAAATCTCAATATTTGCAACTCCTTGGCAACTCGCATGAAAAATCCGTTTCCAAAACAAATTTGAAATATTTAGTACAGTGCTAAAAAGACCTCTCTCGAACCTGATAACGTAAGAGCATACTCCTAAAGGAGAGTGGTCATGTATCAATTACATCATCAGGAGGAAATTTCTTCATCAGTAGCTCCTGAAGGACTACTAGATCATGTCAACTTGACAATGATTTAGAACCACACGTATTATGATTTATCTAAAAACTGCAAATTTGGAATGAGCTATATGATATTGCAAGGATTTAAGTCATTTCAATAAAACACATATATACAACAAACATAAAGAAAAAAATGAAAAGCAATAACAATCATAGTAATTGAAATTGTGCACAAATTTGTTCAAGATACTATCAAAAAAATTATAAAATAAAGTCTCTTGTGACAATTGACAATTCTAAAGAGCATAACCTGACTGGGAAAATTTAAAGGGGGCATATGTTTCCCATGGGCTAATTTTCCATGTTTTTCTCAAAAATAAGATTCACTAATTTTCATTTTTTTCCAAAATGATTTACCCGAATTCTAAATGGCTTACACTATAAAATTTGTCAAAATTTTCTAGAAACTATATAAAATAACTTGAAATTGGAATACTTTTATAAAAATATCATCAAATATTTGGTCTGGAATTTCATGAATCAGTAAAATTCACCAATATTTCTACTCTTTAAGATAAGCATGGATCAAGTTACTTGGTTCCATGCAGTTAAAAATTAAATTATCTTCATGAAGAAATAAAAATGGATCATAATAAAAGGTAGACCTTCGAGCAGTTGTTTACTTGGGTTAATTTATTTCAAAGTTCAAACATAGATTAATACTCCTTTTCAGTTGTAGCAGATGAAAGGAAAAATAGGAGAGGCTAACTTACTAAGGCTCTCACCTAATAAGACAATCTAAAATCTTGTTTGGTAGAAAAATTTGATGAGGCAACAAGATGGAATCCAAAACAAGTTGGGCATGAACAAGTAACTAAGAGCAAGAGTCGTGTAAATTACAAAGTAAGTGATGTGAAGATTGTTGTGCTAACTCGACACTTAGAAATTAGTTTGATTAGCTTAGGAAATGATAGGTTTACTACTATTATGGACTCCCTTTTGGCCATTAATTTCATGCCAATGCAGTGGTGAAATAAAATTTGTGATTAGAAGATCCCTTACAATAAAGGAAGGACCTAGTCATCAGAATTGAGCTTAAATCCTTAACTATCATGCATACAAAAGAAAAGCAGGATTTGTTGCCTATCCACTGACAAATTCAATATATGCAAGATGTTTACAAAGAGCCTATCGCAAGCTGGAAATTTTGAGTTTTACCTCCTCCTTCACAATGTTGCAGACTTTTGCAGTCATCAGTATCATAGCCTCATAGGTGGTTATTTTAATGACATGAATCCCTCCTTTAAATGACCTAATTATGTGAAAGAAAACCTTTTAATTCATTTAGCACATTTTGCTCACTAGTCGCATCATGGTTTTATATCTTGAAGTTGAAGTTCCCAAGAAGCAGGACATGTTCCCTAGGGCTTGCATGTCCATATCTCATGTGCCAGAAAATTTTTTGACATGTCTATTGAAACAGGACATAAATGTTTCAAACTCATGTTTGACACATGCCCTAGCATGCCCCAAGGTGATAGAAACACACAGAACCAAAACAGAGTTAGAAAAAGTGACTTTCCCCTCTCTTTTTTCACTTTAGGCCATGGAAAAATGCTCTAACATTGCACAAGTGAAGGAGAAAAGCCTGATTTGAAGGGTTTCTAGGTGATCTGAAGACATTCTAACTTCCTCAAATTGTCGTTTCTCCAACAACAACATTTTTCTTCATTCATACCACAAAATTCATGGCTTAATCATTAAGGGCTATTGGTAAATCTCAAAAGAAAGGAAAGAATGCCAGTGTTGGTAATGCCCCCACTCTTCCAAGTTCAACTAGCAATTTGGTATTGCCCCCACTCTTCTAAGTTCAACTATTGTTGTTACTACTCCATCCACTGCAAGTGGAGCATCCAGTGCTACAAATAACCCTACTAGAAATTTGGTATTGCCCCCACTCTTCCAACTTCAACTATTGTTGTTACTGCTCCATCCACTATAAGTGCTGCAGATAATCCTGCTAAAGGAAGACAACGAGCTTAATAAAGAAAATATCCAATGTATCTAATATTTACCATATTTTGTATTTTCCATTAGCATTCCCATCTATAGTATCAATTTCTACGTAATATATTTTCATTTTGCTAAACATCAAATGATCCAATGAGAAAACTACACTTCATGGTTCTAAATTTTAAACCTTAATTTTAAGTGTATACAAGGTTACTTGGGAGCAGGAGCGAAAACATGGAGTGGGAGTGAGAGCGAGAGTGACATTTTCAGAAGCTCCAGGTTTGGGAGCATTCCCAGAGCGTTATATATATATATATATATATATATATTTATTTATTTTATATTTTTTATATTTTGATACATATATGTCAGCGAAAACATGTAGAATGATGAATTAGATATAAAAAACATAGATTGAACCATATAACAATGATCATCTAGAAGTTATAATCTTCATCAACCACATCTACAAGTTAGTAACATACAAAATATTGAGTCTCATTATTCATCAATCTTAAAGTTTCAAGCTTTCAAAATTCAATATATAACATTTATCATAATTAATTACCAAAGTTGTACTTGTAAGCTAAGTGTAACCGTTACAACAAAGAATATCTAACATGAAATGAAAGAACTTTCAACTTTCATGAAGCATCATATTCATAATCGATTACCAATGAGTTATAATTGCCAACTTCAAACTTAAATTGTCATATATTGCTTACAAAAAATATCATAATAAATATGAAAGAGTCAACAGTTATTAAAACTACTAGAAACTAAAAAAGAAAGGTGAATCTATTATCTACAGCTTCCTCTTGCCACAAGAAGTTTTGAATTTCTGAGTAGGTCATGGTGGTCTTCTAGGAATCTCCTCCTGCACAGTCCCATGACCAGAACGAGAAGGCACATGCCGTCCACGTGAGGATGGACATGGAGGCGGAAGAAACAAAGGAACAAGACTTGGAACTCAGGCATTGGCACTGCTACTCGAGGGTGGGGGTGGCATGGCTTCATATTTATTTCTCATAAGTTCTACTTCTAGTTCTTTAAGATGTATATCGCGATCTTCCAAATTATCTTCCTATAGGTGGTTGTCCCAAATTTTATACGTTGGATCCTCATAAGCCTGATCACAATAATGACTCAACAACCTCAAGTTGTAGTGAACATAAACTAAGCTTTCTGCCTAGTTTTCATTGAGTGTGTTTCTTATGACATTATGTATGAAGTTGTAGGTGCTCCAACACCACTTTGCAGAAGAAGTATTTACAACATGTGAGAGAAATTTTCTTTCCAATTTTTGAAAAATTCCCATGCTGTCATATGCTTCCCACCATGTGAGAGCATCAAATATATCTCTATCTTCCATTGCATGCAAAGAACCAAACAAACCAGTGCAATTGAAGTATCTCCATAATTCAAGATGCAGATTAGCACATTCCTCCATATCAGGTATTAACTTGCCTAATGCTTGAAAATATCCTATAGATACCTCTTGATGTATATGGGGTTTGACCCTAACCCCACCGCCAGGTGCAGGTTGGCCCAACCAAGATGGAGAGTAGTATTTTGGCATAAGGACGTACAACAAAGCATGTAATGGAACATTAAGTTTATTCCATCATGTACACACACAACTGTGAATCACTATATACAAGTTGGGATCATCTTTCCAAACAATATCTTTTATTTGCCCCAACATGGTATCCATCTACTCATAAACCTCCCCAATCACTGGTTTATCTGTATCTAAAAAAAAATCATGTGATAAATGGGCTTGGTGAATTCCAATACTTGCCTCACACGTGCCCAAAAATGACCATCAAGAGCAGTCTCCTCCACCTATTCAAAACCTTGCTTGTCAACTGCATTTGTAGCCATTTCCTTTTATACCTGCCAATGTGGACTTGATAACATTCTAGCCAATGAATCTCTTACCTTCAAAAGGTGCCTGAAGGTGAGGTAATAGTTAGAAAATCTAGTCTTCAAAACATTCAACAACTCCAATCTTGAGTGGCTGAGAAAAATCCCATGGGTATTTCTATTATTTGTAATAAATTTTATCATTTGTTTGCCTCTCTTGTACAAATCACCAATCCATTTGTATTGTTGGTTTTTGTTCTTAATAATATCATGCATCAAAAGGTTCATTGTGTGAACCAAACACCGAGACAAAAAACTGTTGGGCTATTTATCCTCAATAATTGCTCCCGTTGCCTTACAATTAGCAACATTATCAGTGATGACTTTGATGGCTTTATATGGCCCAATACGTTCAATTATATCAAGTAATGGTTTTACAATGTTGATGTCGATCTTGAACATCTCTGAGTAATTGTATGCTAAAAGAAAGATGACACCACTAATAGACACAACAAGAATACTTATTAATGGCTTGCCTTTAACACTTGTCCATCCATCAGATATAATGTACACCCCATGCTCAGTCCAAGAATTTTTCATTCTACTCAAAGAATGTGATATTTTTCCTTTTTCATGATTAATTCCAACAGTTCTAGCCTTCTAAGACCCAGGGCTCTTATATCTTTAGGGGCATCATTTATGGCATAAACCATTTCATGCCAATAAGGTGAGCAAAGAACATTGAATGGTATCCCACATGCATAGAGCAATCGGTAAGCTTTTGAATCCACATCATTCCTACACCCTTCATCAAGGAAATCTGATATGGTTCTACACCTTAAAGAGATGTTTGGTGACCCTATGCCTCCATATCCATTGCTATGGGAGGATGCCGAAGGAGTTCTTTGATTTTGTGCATGTTGATGTGATTGTGAGCTTGGTTCAAAGAAACCCTTTGATTTTTTAGATTTGTATTGGGCTTCCTCCTCTTCCCTTATGTATTTGGCTCTATCTGTTGCTGACACACTTGCACAAGTTTTGATTCCTACCATGGCCTTTTCCCACAGAGGTGCCTTCTGGCACGGGTGTATGAACCTGTGTAAGTTTTGTTGCAATGTGGGTAGTCAAATTTAGTGGTTCCACCGCTTTTCCTTGCTTCAGGCCTAGAAACATATTTTCACATTGGAGTTTGGTCTTGTTTAGTTTTTGGGCTGAATCATGTTCACTCTCTTCCTCTTCACCAAGGTACTTCTCTCTGGGGTTTTCATCAAATCCACTATAACCCACTCCTTCATCCTCTTCTTCATGATCAACCCTCTTTCTTCTACTCTCCAACACCATAATAACCAAAAAAGGAACCAAGAAGAAGAAAATGCCAAGCCATATAACCATGATGTTTGAAATTTGAAGTTTTGAACCTGCAAAAAAATGGAGGAATGGGATATAGAGAAAATAATTATTTATTTATTTAGCAATGAACATAAAAAAAATGCTAGATTAGAGTGTAGATCCTACCTCTTTAGCCTTCAATCCAAAGCTCCAATCTCCCCTTGCAAGCTCCTCAAGCTCCTCCAAGCTCCTCTCTCACCAAGCTCCTCTCACCAAGCTCCTCTCTCCAAGCTTCAAACTCTCTCTTGCTCCAAATTCTCTTGCTCATCTTGCTGTCAATGGATGAAGTGAATAATGGGAGGGGAGAGGGTCTATTTATTCCCTCTCCCCCCTTTCCCTCCCTTTACCTCCCTTTCCCTCCCTTTCCTCTCTCCTCTACCCTTTCCCTCCCTCCTCGCTCCTCTCCATCGCTGGTGTGATCCTCCCTCTCGGTCACGCAACCTTTTTTTTTGTCGTCCTGGAGTGTTTTTTCAGAGGGGGAGTAATCACTCCCCCTCTGAAAAAATGCTCCCGGAGCATATGAGAGTGGTCAAGGAGAGAATGCTCTTGACCACTCCCTAAAATGCTCCGACCAAAACTAGGGAGCTTTTTTTTTGCCGGGAGCGTGCTCCTGAGTAGCTCCCGAGTCGATCCCACTCAGAGCGCGAATTGGGAGTGGAGGGCCACTTCCCCGCAACCCTGTGTGTATAGATTCTTGAATTCTCTAATTCTTGTATGTTTCATGTAGAAACTGGTTATATCAATATTTTGTAAATGTTTGAAATTTTTTGGATTTCTATATTTATTTGTATTTGTATGTATATGTGTGTGTAGGTTTTATCTTGGGTAGTTGGGAAGAATGACTTTCATCCTCCCCGACCAGGTTTAATTCCTACAAGTGACATGTCAAACACATATTGAGTATATTGTTGTTATGAATTTGAGCCTTGATGTTAGATGGCTTATATCTCAGACAAATATCTTACCCTTACCTGTAAGTTGGACAGTGGGATGCTTGGTTACATGGGAAATTTAAAAATAAAAACCTATATATAACTATTCCCTATGTCTATTTATGTTTGCCACCTAAGAGAGAGAAGAATCTAATAGAGGCAGGAAAAGGCTTTGGGTAAAGATACCATGAGAAATGAAGTTCAGCCAGCAAGGAAAGAGATAGCTACAGAGATGAGGAACAATTAAACATGGATTTTAATGATTCGAGGAAACCAAAGACCTTGAAAGAATGTTATTTTTATTTATAGGGAGATAGAATACTAGTTCAATACTATTAGAGCTATGTCAAAATTTTCATAGAATGTATGGCGTGATGGATGATCTAAGAAAAATGGTTAAAACTCGGACATCCCCTTGTGACATTTGCAGGGATCAACCATGGTGGAACTTAAGCATTCAATTGGAAAAGTTAATGAATGAAATGGAGGCCAAGCCCATATCAACCACGAGAAGGAAATAAAGTAAAGAAGAAACGTTTAAATTATCTGATTTTGGTTGGCCAATTTTGGGCATAGCTCAAAGTTTAAAATCTTTTATTAGCAGGCTTTTCCTAGTATTCTTGGGAAAAGACAAAAAAATGACTGTTAAATAAAAATTTATGGATTGTTTGAGCATTTTGAGTAGAACTATGTTTAGCCAAGCCCATTGTAATGCAATATTAGCAAAGCCCAGTGTTTGACGCGCAATGGTTTTCGCATTGCTCGTGAGCCGCGTTAAATTCCGCTAAAACTGTGGAACCATGAGCTACCAGGGCATACAGTATCGCCATGCGAGTGGCTGCCTTTGCATAATCTTTTTACTGATATATCCAGATACCCCTTCATTCGAACCACCGATGTTTGAAGGGAATGAAAGACCGAATGAATAAGTCTATTAATTGCCCCGATCCGTTCGTCCTGCGTCGAGCTTCAACTATGGGATAGAAAAAGGAAAAAATTAATGGGCAGAAGGGATTGAACTTGAGATCCGACGAGATGAAGGAAACCCTATGCTTTGGGTTTTGGAGGGAAATGGCAATGGAATTGATTGAAAAAGGATGAAACTGGACATTGTAGATGGGCTGAATGTGGACGATGGTCATATAGTCATACATTTTTGGTAATGGCAAAGGCAACGGCAATTTATGGTAAACCCAGTTGGGCTGCGCGGGGCTCGCCATGAATTTTGGCTTTCGTAAGGAATTTTGGCTGTTTGTCGTGAATTCCACAATGGGATTTGATGAGGATTACATCCAACGGGGATCACTTCAGCTACAACGCAGCACTTTAAAAGTAAGGGAAAAGATAGAGGATCGGAGACGACAGGAATCTGGTTTTTAATCAGTCAGAAAAAGTAGAGGGAAAGATGTTGTATGCTTTTTTTTAATAAATAAATATATCATAAATTAGTTGATAAGGAAATAATTAATAAGGAAATTGGGGGAGGTTTTTTTTTTTATATGATGAAAAAAAGTTAGATTCAGTATGTTTGGGGTTTGGAAATACTACAAATAATTAAGTGGAATTTTTGGCCTTGTGGTAAAGACTAGAAATAGCTACCTTAAAGAAAATATAACATTTGTGGTATTTGGGGACTCTATGATAGCCATCCACTAAAAGGGACTTTGTCAATGATCAACCCCCAATTGTGTATAAGATTAAAAAGCAAATTGAGAAATTTGAGACTATTAGGTTCTATCATGTAAAAAGGCATATGAATAGCAAAGTGAATGTTTTAGCTAACAAAGGAGTTTCTTTGGATCAATGAATGTTAGCCTAGGACAATGGAAGTTGTGTTTTTAAACCTCTACCATGATCCTTGCAATAACACATCAGGTATATAGTGAAATGAATGTCCCAATAATGAGTAAAGGAATAATGGGTTATTGGGAGACTCTCTGTTCACATGCCAGAGTCTATCCCTAGACGATTACCCTCTCGAAACGCAATGTAGAAGAATGGTGACTTCCCTTAAATGTGGGTACCTAGATCCAATCATACACTTGCCTAAGGAATGAATATGATTTTGAGGTTGGGGATAGTTGGTGGTCAGGAGAAAAAACTAGTAAATGCATGAGGGAGATGTGGAAGGAAGTCTTCATCTGCAAGATGAAGGCAACATGCTTGTCCACTAGCACAATGATGGAGATGGTAACGTATTGCAAAGCAAAGATCTAGTATGGGGATTATAAGATAGTGATATTAATGTGGATGGTCAGTGCATTAATGGTCGGGGGTGGATGCAAGATATGAAGGGATCGGCTAGCTCTGGCGAAAGAATTTATAAGACATGTTGAGTCTTCCTCCCTGGTGCATAGGTTCGAGTTTGGATAAGTGAATCCACTATTGAAAATTTGGGTCATAGGTAGAAGAGAAAATGGAAGGTGCATTTTAGAACTCATTTATGTAGGAGAATGTTGATATAGCATGTCGACTTGATTATGTCACAACCACTACGGAGCATATTTTATCTCCTCTAAATCGTCAAGGGGAAATTTTGACTACTAAGAACCAGGCTTAAATGCTTCTTCGTAATCAAAAGATTGGTCTTCTCCAAGTCAATATAGGAAGGTTACAAGTTAAGATGGATACAATGGACCTTCTTCTGGGAAACCTTGAAGCTACATTCAAAAGGGGACCAGAGGATATCAAGGCGAGTATGGAAAATTGGGAGGAAGTGGGACTTCGCCAGCTTATTGTTCCCAACCAGCTGGAGCACAAGGATGAGGTAGTTGTTGGATTCAATGTTGAAAAAGTGCCATCTCTTATAGGCTAGTTTATTTCGTTCTCTTTTGAAATATGTACTGCAAGTATATTCTAGTTCTACAAGATTTTTGGAAAGTTTTTAGGAGTTATCAATTTAGAAATGTAGTAGAAAAGTATAAATACAAATCCTAACTGTTTTGTTAAATAATAATAATAATTGATAATGAGATTATTATTGGTTAATATTTAATGTAAAGTGACTCATCACTATTCATGGAGGAAAATTAAGTAAAACCTTTTATGTTTTAGATTATTATTTTTTTCTTTAAATTAAGTAAAAATATTTGAATTTCAAGTTATTAATTTATTTTCTTATATCTAAGTAAAGTTAACTCTTAATTAGACAAAAACAATTATCTATATATATATATATATATAAACTCTTAATTAAACAAAAACAATTATATATAGTGATATTTTATTATTAAAAAATTGCTTAAACAGTTGAGGGTCTTGGATATATAATGATCGGGTGTGAAATCACGGGTTCAATTCCTCACTCCATCTAGGTGATATATTGGACATGTTGAAGATGTAGTCTTGCCAAACTTTAAAAATAAAATTGTTTAAAAAAAAAATTTAATGTTATAAAAGCATAATATATATAATTTAAATATTATTAAATAAAATAAATAATATTTTATTATTAAAAAATTGTTTAAAAAAATTATATATTATAAAAATATACTATGATGTCAGACTAGTGTGCATTAAAACCAATATGGTTTATCGACCTTAAGAAAGAGATTAATTGAAACTCTTTAATAAAAGAAAAGAGAGAAGCATTCCCATAATATAATTGTTTCGCTGATTTAACAAGTCAAGAAGGTTCGTAGTGTGGCAAAGGTTAATGAAGACGGATGTAAGAAAGAGGAAAGCAATCCAAGAGAAAGTGTTTTTCATCATCAACCTTTTTAGTATCGCAAAGGTGACAAACTCTTTTGTCCCAAGGTGTTTTGGGAAAGTGTTTTACTTCAAAACTCATGAGAATTAGTTGTGATTTGGGAATAGACCGGGTTTCACTTGGAAGCTCATGATAATTAGTTCTTATCTTCACCATGTTCATTTTCTTATTAGCTATGGTCAAGATAAAAATATAATTCTGGTTAACAAAATTGAGATTAATTATCTCCTTATAATACCTTGGCTTCATTTTTCCTTCTAACTCTTTATTGTCCCACCTCTTATCCTTAAATTAAAAAATAATAATATATATAATTTATATATTTACTAAATAAAATAAAATTATATTTTATTATTAAAAAAATATTTTAAATAAAAAAAATGATTTTGTTATTATTTTTTTAATTAATGTCATGATATTATTATATTTGGGTGAAGATCACGTTTAACATATTGGTTTTAGTTTATGTTCGATTATTTTACGAAAGGAAGGTGGCTGCCATCGCATGTTTTCATGTTTGATTACATTACGAAGGGAAGGTGGTTGCCATCGCATGTTTCTACAAGTACGCGGATCATCATAATCATATATTAAGAATATTTTATTTTTAATATTTTAAATTTTATTGGTAATAGTATTTATTTAATAATATAAATTTGTCTATTGGATGTAGAATAAATAATGATGGGTGGGTGTATCGTTAAAATATTATGTGATGTGAAGGTTATTAGTTTGAAGTTTTATGGGCAAAAACCCACTTATGTTAAAGATTGGTGTGGTCCATTATTTTTAATTTTATTGGTAATAGCATTTATTTAATAATATAAATTTGTCTATTGGGTGTAGAATAGATGATGATGGGTGTATCGTTAAAATATTATGTGATGTGAAGGTCATTAGTTTGAAGCTTTATGGGGCAAAATCCAACTATGTTAAGGATTGGTGTGGCCCAGGCCGAATGAGATCTGACGGTGATTTTAACGGCTTAGATGCCCTTGGGTCATAGATTCTCAAGCCAAAGATTAAACGTGCAATGATATCAGAACTCACATAGCAAAAAATACGATGATAAATTTAAAGTTTTTTATATTTTAAATTTTATTTGAAATTGACTTTCGGATTAGTCACATTATACATACATCATAAGTATTTGTTTTTCGACTTTTTGAACCCTCTAATGAGGTTTGTCACCAGGACCAAGACGAAAAAATCAATCTATCTTTTAAGCATAAATAGCAGAGATGCATCATGTTCCACAACTAGCTATTAAAAATATGATATATTTTAATCAACAAAAGAATGTTAAGAGAGAGCTTAATTAATATAAAATATTAAAAATAATAAGGTCAAAGTAAAAAAATATAAAAATGTAAAAGAGAAGGATTAAGTCAATATTTAATAAAATATAAAATTAATTGGTCAGTATATAAGTAAAAGTAAAAAAAATAATGGGGAGAATTTTATAGAGAAAAGAGGGAAAAATAAATATCATAAATAAAAAATTGATATATTATATATTAAATTAAGGAAAAGAATGAGATCAAATATTATAATTTAATTGTTATATTAGTATAATTAGTTATATAATATTGTAGTATAAGTTATTAAATTTTAATTATTATTGGGTAATTAATTTTTTTGATAAGTAAGAGTAGGACCTTCTATTAAACTTAGCCAAATATACAAAATTTACATGAAGCCGCACCCGCTCTGTGAGAGTTCAATAGTCAGCAGGGTAGGCTGAACCAAACCAATCACCCAAAACCAAGAGAAACCTAAACAGGAAAGCTGGGGAGAACCGCCAAACAATTAAGGCACAAGGCCATTTGGTAGTGCTATTGTGCATCAAATGAACATAGAATTCCTTGGAGGGCTAGTCCATCGAACTAGAGGTCACAAAAGGCCACAAATGACTCGTCGTGGGTCCACAAGGGGTCCCACCACAAGCCAAGCTTATAACTGTCAAATGGACTCGACGAAAATTAAAAGCATAACACTCTAATCTTTTTTCGGGTCTGACCAACTAGCACAAAAAAATCGCCATCGTTGATCAACTGACTAAGATCCAACGATATTTGTGAATATTGGAAGGACGAGAAGCGCGAGAGTTAACCACCCGATGAGGGCAGTTTTCTCTCTCCTCGCTCCGCTACGTGTCACTCGAAGAGTGGAATCAGAGCCAAACTCAAAAAAACCAGAAACCATTCGGACCCTGCCTGATATACCACTTGTGGTATTGGAATGGTTGACTTGTGGGAAAAAACAAACATGTCCTTTTGCCATCTGTTGTCCTTCAATTCCATCCAGCGGGTAGTTCTTGAGCCAATCCCGTCCACCTAGATTCTCTGTCAAACACCACCTAAGCCATATGAAAAAGGACACCTCATCCTGTGGAGCTATCTGAGTCAATCCATTCCTCATTCAATCAAAAGGATTCCAGACTATGGAAAATAGCCAAACCAAGGCAGGTTAGACTGTATTGGGTTCTCCATCCTCCCGCTAGTCTTCTGGGTCCCTTTGATCCATCCTGTTAGTCCATAGTTCCATATCTTGGGTTGCTTGACAGAGACAGTCCTCCTGCAATTTTCCTCGGGGTAACGAATGCCAAGCATACCTAGAATCCCTGTCCCTATTGGTGACTCCTTCATTCGCCAATCGATCTGCTAACATATTAGCTTTCCTTTTCACATGAGCAAAACTGACAGTTTTAAGGGTCCGCAGGTGAGAATAGATGCGGTGAAAACCTGTAAAAACTTCCAGTGCTTCGACACTTTATCTGGAGAGGTTCCATTGCTAATTTTCTTAGCCGCTCTAATGATTAATTCCGAATCCGTTTCAATTATAACATTGTGTGAACTTGAATCCACCACGATTTGCAAGTATTGCTCTAATGCCATGGGCTCAGCCATGTTATTAGTGGCCTTTCCCAAGTGGCCATGGAAGATTTTCTGTATTTGTCCCTGATCATCTCTTATGGCACCCCCAAAGCCCGCTAATCCTAGGTTGCCCTTAGCTGCTCCATCAATATTAACCTTTAAGAAACCATAAGGAGGGGGCTTCCAAATGTTAACACACTTGTTTATTAGACTCACTACCTTTATTATTCCCAGAGGACTAATAGACTGGAGACCTAAGTGAAGTATAATTCTCTCCTCTTGGGGCAGAGGAGGATCTTTAGGAAGGGTCCTCAACAAGCTTCTTATTGTGTCTTTGAGCTACCTTAGAATTTTCTCAATTATGTGTTGGGGCATGCTTGTTTTGTTTTTGAAGATCCAACTGTTGTGCTCTTTCCACACATTCCAGATGACAAAACTTGGAACCAGAATCCAGGCTTTATTAACTATCTCATTCCCTGAGAAGTTTTTCCTCCAGTTCTTCAAAGTGTTGGATATGCTGAGACTATCCCTATCAGTTTGTCTAAAAATGGAGACCACCCAGTCCCACACCTTTGAAGTGAAAGGACAGAGGTTGAGAAGGTGTTCAATTGTCTCCTCATGAGTGCCACATAGGTAACACTTGGAAGGACCAATGAAGCCTTTCTTAAGGAGATTCTCCCAAGTTAAGATCTTCCTTTGATGCACTAGCCAGATGAATAATTTTATTTTCATCCAATGTGGACTTTGCCAAAGTTTCCTCCAGATTTGATCAGGATTCACAAAGTTAAATCCTGTGTCTTCCTGTTTAGCCTATTTGAAGTTAAAGTTACCTTCAGTGTTCTTTCCCCATCTTAATTGATTATCTGAGGAAGAAACCCAAATCCTTCTATGCTCTAGCTCTTGGGTGAGAGCTTCTACCTTGGTCTTCAGCGGGTTTTCATGACTATATCCTAGATCCTTCCACTTCCTCCATTTTCCATTATTCCTTCCCTGGTCCCAGAAGTCTTTTACCAAAGCCATACCTTTTCTATCTGTGTCACTTTTGAGAGCTGTAAGTTCATCCCTATAAAGGTTGGGTTCCTATTGCTATTTGTCCTCCCAAAATTGAGCAAGGTCCCCTGCTCAAATTTCCCAAAAACAATGTTGTTGAAAAACACTTTTATTATCCCAGGCAAGGTTCCAAATATGGGAGACCCTGATTTGCCTTGACATTCTAATGTGATCCTTCTCCTGCCAGTACTTGGCATACTTTTGTTTCCAAAGCTTAGCCCAGGGGGCATTCGGTTCCTTAATCCATCTCCACCAAAGCTTGGCTCCCGAAACTCTACTAAGGGTCTCAGCATCATGAAGCCCCAATCTACCATGGCTCTTGGGCTTGTAGAGCTTGTCCCAGGCTACTAAAGCCCACTTCTTTTTCTCTTCCCCTCTGCCCCACAAAAAGTCCCTTTGTATGCTTCTTATTTGCTGCTTAATGCCTTGAGGAGCAGGAAGAGATGAAAACATGAAAATGGGAATGGCCTGCAAGACCGCCTGTGTGAGCACAAGGCATCCTGCCAAATTTAGTGACCTGCATGTCCATTTTATGACCTTGTCCTAAAGTTTATTTAATATTGGTTCCCACACTTTCTTGCTTAGAGGTTTTTTAGTAAGAGGAATGCCAAGATATTTGGAAGGTAGTTGTTCCCTTTGAAATCCAAGAATTCTAGTAATGTTTCTCTGAATAGAAATATTAGTGTTAAAGAAAAAACCTTTGGACTTGTTAAGGCTTACCTCTGTGCCTGCTGCCATAGCAAAGTCATTTAATATGTTTTTGATTGCTTTGGCTTCCCTGACTGTGGGTATGCCGTGCAACATTGTATCATCCACAAATTGTTGATGAGTGTTTGCCTTTCCATATGCGGTAAGTTTCATACCCTGAATTCATCCTTTAGCATTTGCCATTTTAATCGCTCTACCTAACCCTTCCATCATTAGGACGAAGAGGAATGGTGAGAGCGGATCTGCTTGTCTGAGCCCTCTGGAGGGTGTGAAGGTCCTTAATGGAGCTCCATTAAGCAGTATGGAAAAACTGGTTGTGGTAACTAATGCCATGACCCACCTTATCCAATTCTGGTCAAAACCATAGGCTTTTAGAATTGCTCTTATGTAAGACCAGCTCAATTTGTCATAGGCTTTCGCTAGGTCCAACTTAATGAACATACTAGCTTGTTTGTTGCTTTCGAGAGAGTGTACCACCTCATGAGCTTGGATGATATTGTTGAGGATTTGTCTTCCCTCCACATAGCCTGTTTTCTCCTCCGAGATGAGATAGGGTAGAAGTGGTTTGAGTCAATTGGCTATTACTTTGGAGATAATTTTACACACCATATTACATAAGGCTCTGGGCCGAAAACCATCCGGAGTCATGGCATTTTCCTACTTTGGGATAAGAGCTATGAAGGATGCATTCAAAGCCTTTAGTACCTTTTTGGATCTTCTTGAGTCTTCCACAACCTCAAGGATATCATGTTTGACAGTTTCCCAACAGGCTTTGAAGAAGTCTACATTGAATCCATCTGGGCCTGGTGCTTTTCCATTCTGCATTTCATTAATCACTTCATTGACCTCCTATTCCGATACTGGCCTGTTGAGATTGTGCTTGTCCTCTTTGGTAACCAGCTGAGGGATATACTGAGTGAAATGGTCAATGAACCTAGATCTGTCCTCCAGTGGCTCCTTTGCAATATTGCAGAAGTGTTGTACAAGGATCGATTCCATATCATTGTGAGAGACAAGCTCAATACCTTGAGAATATTTGATCTTTGTGATTCTATTGTGTGCCCTATGAGCCATGGTGGATTTATGGAAGAATTTTGTGTTTCTTTCTCCCTCTCTAATCCATTGTATCCTTGATTTCTGCCTCCAGAAAATTTCTTCTTGTAAGCATCGATCCTCCCATTCTTCCTGTAGAGAGTTAGTTAGTTTTTGTCGCTTTTCAGTGAAGCCATCTGTGATGTTGATCTGATTGATCTTCTGGAGCTTCTGCTTAGTTTCTCTTTTGGCTTTGAAAATATCTCCAAGTTCCTTTTTGTTCCAAGCCTTAAGACGATATTTGATATGTTTAAGTTTCTGCTGGAGCATGTACATTTTTGTGCCCTGAATATTCAACTCCTCTCTCCACCATTTATCAATGTTATTGGTGAAATTGGGGTGCGAGAGCTAGGCATTTTCAAACCTGAAAGGTCTGTTTCTCAGTGTGCCCATAAAGGTGGCTTCCAGGTGTACAGGCCAATGATATGATCCTCAAAAGGGCAAAATGGAGGCTGTCATGGCGAGTCCTATGAGAAGGAGGTCCTCTGAAATAATAAATCTATCAAGTTTGGAAGCAACTTGATGAGCCCCTCCCCTTTTGTTGTTCCAAGTGAAGGTTCCATTAATTGTTTCAGTATCCACTAGACCCATGTTCATAATGAAGTTCTGGAAGGCCATGGAGTCTCTGCCTAGCTGTCTAGTGCCTCCTTTTTTTTCTAAAAGAGATCTTATCATATTGAAATCTCCTGCAACGATCCAGGGAAAAATGGGATGTCTTGCTCTTAGATCCTCTAGGGAGGTGAGAAGCTTGAGTTTGTCTGCTTGCTTTTGAGGTCCATAAACATTTGTAATCATGTATATCTCCTTATCCCCTACAGGTTGACATATCAAGGAGAGATAGTTCCTGGATGCTTCAGCATCCAGAATTCCAAATTTCTGTGGATCCCACAAAGTGAGAATCCCCCCCGCCAAGTTATTTGCCTTAACCTCTAAATACTCATATTTGAATAACCACTTATTATGAATATCTCTTATCTTATCCATCGAACATTTTGTCTCCTGAATAAAAACCATGTCTAGTTTTTCTTCTTTCATTCTGTTACTAAGATTTCTTTGTTTCCTCCTATTCCCTATGCCTCTAATGTTCTAGGTTGTGAGCTTCATTAAGAAAGGTTAGTAAAGGAATAAATGGTAATATCTTTCATCTTACCTGAGTTGATCAATAGTTTTCCACATTCGTTCAGCAGTTCATTCTGTCTCTTTATTACTCTTTTCCTACCTAAGTTCTTTGGAGATTGTATGTGTGAATTCTCCATCATCTTGACCCCACTTGGATCTTGGCTTTCATGATTTCTTTTGACTCTAGCTCCCTTCGCTTGTGACCTCCATAGAAAGAGCTGTTGTACTTTGTCATAGTCCTCTTTTGGCAGGGAGTCCACTCCTATGTTTTTTCCTTGTTCTAGAAATTTCGATAGATCTAGATTTTCCCTATCCAAAATCTCATGTATCTCATGGTCCTCTATTCTTGCTTCACTTGGAGTCATCTCTTGGTCCCTACTGATCTCCATCAATCTTGGTAGATCATCCTTTTGCTGGTTGTTTACTGTGATATCCTCCATGTCAGCTACCTTATCTTGCTCCTTTGTTACATTCTCCATGTCCTAGACTGTCTCCTTGTTCCCCTCTTCTTCCTCCAAGATCTTGAAGCTATTGTGTCTTGTATGTTTGTCCTCATTTACCTTCTTCTGTGGACGCTTCTGCCTTTCCCTTTGCTCCCAACCTTGGTGAAAGCCTCGTGATCTTTCTCCACAATGGTTTTCTGGTTACCTTCCCTATTGATTGTGGGGCAGTCTCTATATAGATGCCCATGTTCATGGCATTTGTGGCACCTAAACGGTATGTGCTCATAGTCCACAGTCTACAACCATTCTTCATCATATACTTCTAAAATTTTCACTTCCGAAAGGGCTCCAGATAGGTCCATTTCCACACATATTCGGGCAAAGGAGGTATATCTTCCTTTCAGAGTTGCCTTTGAGATCTTTAAAAAATGCCCCAGCTTGTTGCCTATGGTTTTCAAAGATTCTGGTAGCCAATAATCTAGAGGAAGGGAATATAGTCTGATCCAAACCGGTATTGATGTGAATTTTTCACGTTCTGAGACAAAGTTCATCATCCATGGCTGCATGTAGAGGCCTGCCGCAACATAGAAATAGGGCTCCCCTTCGCAACATAGAAATAGGGCTCCCCTTCAAAAACTCTATCTTTGTCCTCTAGGCTTGTGAACACTACTATGAAAAATCCCTTAGAACCCAAATGTAAATGTATTTCTCCCTTTGGCTTCTAATGTCTCCTTATCCAGATGTGTAATGCCCTCTCTGTCAGCCATAACCCCATGAACTTGAATATGATTGCATGTTCCGTCATATGATCCCTATGTGCTTGTATCGCTGGGTCGCTCAATTCGACCCGAGGAATAATTCCTGACTTGGGCTTGTAGACCCCAGTTGTCCTTATGGAAGCTGGTCTCTCACTGCTACCTCCATTCTCCTTTTATTTGCTAGTTTCCTGTTGATTCCCTTCCTGATCCTGATCTCCACTTCTTCCAGAATTCCCCTGACTTCGTGCTTCTGAAATCTTCTCTAGTGGTTTTTTGAAATGCTTCTTTCCTGCATCCATACTTCCTTCTGTGACTGCTTGACTGTAGGAGGGAGAAGCACTCCCCCCTGCGCTCCTTGCCATGGTACCCTGAATCCAAAACCCTGTCTTCAACTCCAACCCTAGCTTCTTCAGTGCCTCTCAGATATGATCAATGATGAAAAAAATCTATTACTAGGTAATTATTACTTTAATGTGATTGTATAATTATTAATAAAATTATATTTTCTATTATTTTATGTGTATTTTTAAATGTCTAAATGAATTTATTGTTTTTAAAATATTTAAATGATATCAATTTAACAATTTGATGAATTATACATTTTTCTTCTTGGATGGAGTGTTTCAATCACAAGATGGTGGGGAGTGGGTTGTCGCCATTTTACCAGGTCACATGCCCATGGGACGTGGTAGCACACCCTAATGAATATTTATGTTAACACATGCAATGGTACGAGGATCCTCTCAATGCATCGCCCAATGATTTGCATGACATATCTTCGTAGGTCTTGCCATAGTTGATCAACGGTCTTATGTACAATTCAAGAAGGAAGCAAATCTCGTGAAGATTTTACCTTACCCAACAAAACTATCACCCAACCTTGGTTCATTAGGCTCACATCCAATGGTTGTCAAATGACATGGGGATGTCTTATTTTTGAAATTAATAGAATGGGCTCACATCATTTCCATGGTGGATCACTGCCCAAAGTAAAGCCATTTGGCATTTGCATGACGATGGGATCTCTTTAGCTGTGGTAAAATCATTTGATATATCTTCTAGCTTTGGGCAAGAGAAATGCATATCCAACATTTCACTTGGTTTTCAATCTAGTCTTTCGTCTTCATAGGCATCTCCCTTGGGGAGATGTGTAGGAAAAGCAAGTATGAAGGCATTGTTTCCCTCTCTCCCTTGGGAATCCATTTCTTGTTCATATTTCTATGGGTTCGGGTTGGAAACATCCTAGTTGATCACAATCCTTTTAGGCATTCCATGACTTACCAGGATTTCTGCCTATAGGAGGTTTAAGAGATAAGTCAATCAAGTTCGACTCTACCCACTCTGCAATTTTTTTTTTCAAATTCTCACTTTTATAAGCTCTGTGTTGTTTGTTACTTCAGGAAAAGGTGAGACCACTGGTTCACTTCTACAAGTGGGATTCTCTATTATCGCGAGGTGACCGATATATTGTTTTAGAGCAATAGATCTTGACTTCCTTTGGAAGAAGAGGCCCTCTTCATATGTAATCATACTCAAAGGCTAAACACTTCTTTGGAGCTTAATTTTGAGCCAGGGGAAAAAAGTTATCTAGCATTGGGCCCACTTCGTTCTCGAGGAGGACATCATGCCACAACGAAGAGCCCAAGTGCACCAAGGAACCGTTTATTATCGGGAAAGGGGGTGCATTCAAACCTAATTGAGAGTTGAAAGGGCAACAACTCAATTTAGGGAGCTTACTCCATAACCAATGCAAGAGGAAATTGCTCAGGTAGAAATAGAACTAGCTAAAGAAAGACACACCCTCACAGACACTGAAGTGCTAGCAAAAGTGGTTGATTGGGTTCCAAATGCAGGGCATACTCGAGGGTATTATAATCAGTACATGCACATAGTGGATATTTATTGGCATCTCAACTTCCTTCTTGGAAGAGTTTTGGTAGAGATAAATGAGAGTAGGGAGGACCTTCTGCCATCCTTGAATCAAATGTAGAGGCAAATGGAAACTATGGATGATAGGATGGATCACATTGAGAAACATATGGACATCCCAACTGAACCAGGTTATGTTGAGATTGCAACAAGATGATGGAGCTTAGTGAAAAGAGTCGCCTTCACTAAGTGGGCCCGCAGGCTATTTTTGGCGCAAGTCTATTTTTAGACTATGTCTATTTTTAGACATATGGATCATGTCTATGGATTGAAGGTTGCTGTTTATGGATGATTGATCAAGTTGGGAAAAAATAGATGGACTTCTATTTTTGATGAAAGTGTGAGTGATCACAGTGTGAGTGATCAAAGTCTATTTTTAGACTGGCTGTCAAAAAAATAAAAGTCAAATATTATTATCTCACAATAATATTTGGACTATAAACTTAATCTTATTCTCTTGGAGCACTTCAGTTTGAGCTACAGAGGTGGCACATGCAGCTGTCAGAAGGAAATACGCTTTTCTTATGAGTCAGTTGAGTTTTTGCATGCATGACTTCAGTTAGAACTCAATCAGTTGAGTTTGGTGGAGTTGATTGTGGAGTTGATGGAGTTTTGTTCAGTTTAGCTTTGTTAAACTGGTTGTATTTAGTCTAACTGGCAAATAGACTAGAGATGAGTTGGGTGAATTAGTTATTAATTAATTCACAAGTTATTAACTCATAATACAACTAATGAATACATCAGTTAACTCAGTTGCATGTCAGTGCATGTTCAGTTCAACAGGGACAGGTGGTAGAGAATCAGATTGCTATCAGTTGTGACTATAGTTGTGCACCAGATCTTGCACAATCAAGGGATTGAGTATGCCAATGAGTTTGCTCACGTATTTTCCCACATTATAGCTTGTGCTCACGTCCAACAAAGAGTGAGTGACTATTTTGTAGGTGAAAAATGAGTTTGGTGAGCCATTCTCATCAGTTCTTGAGCAGGTATTGAGCAGTGGAGGCAGGCAAGCAGTGGAAGAGATTTGGAGATCAGATCTGAGATGTATTGTGTGTAACAGAGGTGGAGATACTTGTGAGAAGTATTATGCTGTGTAATGTTACATGACTCAATCATTAATATACAGATAGTTGGGTTTTTTAGCGAGATGCTTTCCCCGGGATACATACTATGTTAATGTGTGAATGCTCTTGATGTTTTATTGTTATTGATGCTGCTATATTGATGATCAACATAGAGGAGCTTATGTATTGTGTATGTTTTCCGCAATAGTACATGATCAGGATAATCTCCATTGAATATGTGTTAAATTATTCAAAATTTCTACATGGTATCGGAGCTGTTGATCATCAGATCTACTATTCAGGAAGTGTTTACATTCTATTTCTCTAGGCAGAGCCTGTAATCGGGCCAGGTAGCCTCTGGATTCATCCTTCCTTTGGAAGGTAAAATATCTGGTAAAAGCCCGTACAGTCAATCTCTGTACGAGAAATATTTTGTTCTCACGAATTCTAGATCGGAAGCAGTTGAGTTGGTTGCTGGTGGAATTCGAATTTGCAGCAGTGTTTTCTTGGTGACAACGCAGCAATGTCTTTCAACAGATTGCGATTGGAGTATGCTCTTGAGGGCAGCTCAAACTATATTGCATGGAAGGACAGGATGGAGGTAGTATTGGATGATAACGGGCTGAAGGAGTTCATAGATACGGATATCCCAAAGCCTACTGATGCTGCTGAGGCAGAAGTTTGGCAAAAGAAGACCGCAAAATGTCGAAGGATTCTGTTGGAGGGCGTGAAGGATCACATTGTGTCCAGCCTCCATGGAAAGGCTACTCCATATTTGATGTGGAAATCATTAACAGAATTATTCCAAAGCAAGAGTGATCAGAGGAAGCTGGCGCTCAAAGATAAACTCAGAAACATCAAATGCGAGAAGGGTGACAGTATTCCCAAGTATCTCACGAAGTTCACTCAGTGTCGAGATAAGCTGGGAAGTGTGGGGGTTACTGTCGATGATGAGGACTTGGTGAGCTTGGCTCTCCTTGGTCTTCCGAAGAGTTGGCATTCCTATCAGGACTCTATCAATGGTCGGGAGAAGTTGCCAGGATGGGAAAGACTATGGTCAGATCTTGTGCAGGAGGAGATCAAGCGGAGTACCAGGGACGGATCTTCGTCAAAGGGAGCTGATGAAGAGAATTGTGCTTTGGCTGCCAAAGTAAAGAAAGGGAAGAGCAAGAAAGCTTCTCAGTTTGGTGCGAAAGGCAAGAAGCAGGATATGTCCAAGGTGAAGTGTTTTCACTATCACCAGCACGGACACTATGCCACAAATTGTCCGCAGAAGAAGAAGAACAAGCAAGCTGCTGGATCTGCAGGGGGAGAGGCCTTAGCTTCTCAGTTTGAGCTTGATTTTTCATTGATCGCATGCTTGGTTTCAAGTGTGATGGGATCAGTGTGGTTCTTGGATAGTGGTGCGTCTTTTCACATGACGGGAGATAGAGATTTGTTCTCTGATCTGGAGGACAAAGATCTTGGAGTGCACATCGAGATGGGCGATGATGGTAGATACAGTGCGACCGGTATCGGTACCATTTCCTTTGAGAGGGAGTCTGGTAAACCCTTTGTATTGAAGGAAGTCATGCATGTTCCAGGATTGAAGAAGAATCTCATCTCAGTGGCGATGTTAGAAGACAAGGGGTATGATGTTGTTTTCAGCGAGGGAAAGGCCTTCCTGCGCAGCAAGACAACTGGTGAGACCCAGAAGATAGGGGTTCGAGTGAGGAACCTTTATCAGTTGCATATAGATGGATGTGCAGCAATGGCAGGCAAGGCAAAAGGATTGGTGAGCCGGGATGATGGCGAGTTGTGGCATAGGAGATTGGGTCACCTTCACCATGGAGCCTTGAAGATACTGCAGCAGATCACTACAAGGTTCCTAAAGGAACACTTGCGCAGTCAGATCAGTGCAAGGGGTGTACTTTGGGGAAGTTTGTGAAAGCCATCTTTCACGAGAAGGATAGTCGCACCGCGACGATCCTTGAGAGAATTCACACAGACGTGTGTGGACCTTTCTCAGTTGCTTCGACAGCAAAAGACAGGTATTATGTGATTTTTGTTGATGATTTCTCTCGTAAGTGCTAGATCTTCTTCATGCAGAAGAAGAGCGAGACATATTCAAAGTTCTATGAATTCAAAGCACTGGTCGAGAAGGAGTCGGGGAAAAAGGTGAAGGCTCTTAGGAGCGATAATGGTGGTGAATACATCTCGGACGAGTTCAAGGATTTCTACAAGACAGAAGGGATTCGTAGAGAGCTCATAGCTCCCCATAACCCACAACAGAACGGGGTAGCTGAGCGGAAGAACAGAACGATTGTGGGTGCTGCACGGGCAATGTTGCATGATTAGGGCCTACCCCTTCACTTGTGGGCGGAAGCATGCAATACAACAATTTATGTGCAGAACCGTTGTCCTCATAGGATACTTGGCATGAGTACACCTGAGGAAAATTATTCTGGGAAGAAGCCTGATCTTTCTCATTTGAGGATTTTTGGTGCTAACGTTTACATGCATGTGACGAAGGATGCTAGGAAGAAGTTGGAGCCGACCGCAGAGGTTGGGATATTTGTGGGGTACACTGATACGCCCCACAACTATCATGTGTATTTGCCAGACAGTGGTAAAACTGTTGTGTGACGGGATATAAAATTTCAGGAGGAGAAAGCCATGAAGTGTTCACTTGAGAGGGAGCTACACTTGCATGCAGATGAGGAGCTATTAGTTCCTAAGGATGAGCTTCAGGACGTGGATCAGCCACAGGACGAGGTTCATGGAGTGGAAGAGACCACTCATGCAGCGCCAACCATCAGAGGGCGAAAGCGCTTGACAGAAGCTGAGTGACTGGCTCAAGATGCAGAGAAAGTTGTAGGACCACCTACAGCCCAACGCAGGCAGAGACAGTCACCTGATCGGTACACTGGATACATGGCTCTTATGAGCAAGTGTGTTGTGACTGAGCCATCCTCTTTCGAGGAAGCTGTGGAGGATCCCGCATGGGTAGACGCCATGGTGGAGGAGTATGATTCTATTGTCAGAAACAGTGCATGGGAGATTTTCCTAGACCGGAAGGGAAATCAGTGGTGGGTTCGAGATGGATCTACAAAGTTAAGCAGGCAGCTGACGGGAGTGTGGAGAAGTACAAGGCAAGATTTGTTGCCCGAGGCTTTTCACAGATTGAGGGGATCGATTATGAGGAGACCTTTGCACCTATCGCAAGGTATTCTTCCATACGGACGATTCTTGCTCTCTCAGCGCAGATGGGGTGGCACATTCATCAGATGGATGTGAAGACTGCGTTCCTCAACGGAGTCTTTGAGGAGGAGGTGTACATTGAGCAACCCGAAGGCTTTGAAGTCTTCAGCAGCGAGTCGCATGTGTGCAGGCTCAAGAGAGCGCTGTATGGGTTGAAGCAAGCACGTGCTTGGTACACACAGATAGACAACTATTTCACAGGACTTGGATTCTCCAAGAGCGAGGCGGATCCGAACCTATACCAGATTGTGGTGGAGGGTAAGTTGCTTATCATTGTACTATATGTTGATGATTTGATTCTAACGGGTGATGAGCTGTTGATACTGTCATGAAAGAAGGATTTTGCTACAGAGTTTGAGATGAAGGATTTGGGCCTCCTTCACTATTTCCTGGGATTGGAAATATGGCAGCGCAGTGGTGGACTATTTGTTTCTCAGGGCAAGTATGCTCGGGAGATACTGGAGAAGTTCAACATGCATGGCTGCAAGCCTGTTGATACTCCTCTTCCTGTAGGTTGGAGGAAGGAGGATGCCACTTCGGGAGAAGAAGTGGATGCCACTGTTTATCGACAGTTGGTGGGGTCGCTGATGTATTTGGTCAATACACGACCTGATATATGCTATGCAGTTAACCAGCTTTCACAAGCTATGGTTAAGCCTACCAATCTCTTCTGCAAGGCGGGCAAGCATGTATTGCGCTACTTGAGAGGCACATCGGGATATGGTTTGTGGTACAGACAGGAGGATGAGGTGAAGCTATGTGGCTTCACGGATGCAGGTTGGGCAGGGAGCCCAACAGACAGAAAAAGCACATCAGGAGGGGTCTTCAGTATTGGATCGACAGCAGTTTCTTGGTACAGCAGGAAACAGAGATTCGTTGCACTCAGTTCAGCGGAGGCCGAGTATATGGCAGCAAGTTTGGCTGCATGCAAGGCTATATGGATGAGGAAGATCCTAGTTGGTTTGTTCGGTTCTCATTTGGATCCTACTGTGATTTACTGTGATAACCAGAGTTGCATTAAACTCTCGGCTAATCCTGTATTTCATGATAGATCTAAACATATTGACATCAGGTACCATCATATCAGAGATTGTGTGCAGCGGAGGATCATGTTACTTTCGTACATTCCAACGGAGGATCAGGATGCTGATATTCTGACGAAGGCTCTCACCAGGAGCAAATTCGAGTACCACCGAGGCAGGATAGGGGTTGCTGATAATCCATATCTTGTCGAGAGGGAGTGTTGAGATTGCAACAAGATGATGGAGCTTAGTGAAAAGAGTCGCCTTCACTAAGTGGGCCCGCAAGCTATTTTTGGCGCAAGTCTATTTTTAGACATATGGATCATGTCTATGGATTGCAGGTTGCTGTTTATGGATGATTGATCAAGTTGGGAAAAAATAGATGGAATTCTATTTTTGATGAAAGTGTGAGTGATCACAGTGTGAGTGATTAAAGTCTATTTTTAGACTGGCTGTCAAAAATAGAAAAGTCAAATATTATTATCTCACAATAATATTTGGACTATAAACTTAATCTTATTCTCTTGGAGCACTTCAGTTTGAGCTACAGAGGTGGCACATGCAACTGTCAAAAGGAAATACGCTTTTCTTATGAGTTAGTTGAGTTGTTGCATGCATGACTTCAGTTATAACTCAATCAGTTGAGTTTGGTGGAGTTGATTGTGGAGTTGATGGAGTAGTGTTCAGTTTAGCTTTGTTAAACTGGTTGTATTTAGTCTAACTGGAAAATAGACTAGAGATGAGTTGGGTGAATTAGTTATTAATTAATTCACAAGTTATTAACTCATAATACAACTAATGAATACATCAGTTAACTCAGTTGCATGTCAGTGCATGTTCAGTTCAACAGGGACAGGTGGTAGAGAATCAGATTGCTATCAGTTGTGACTATAGTTGTGCACCAGATCTTGCACAATCAAGGGATTGAGTATGCCAATGAGTTTGCTCACGTATTTGCCCACATTATAGCTTGTGCTCACGTCCAACAAAGAGTGAGTGACTATTTTGCAGGTGAAAAATGAGTTTGGTGAGCCATTCTCATCAGTTCTTGAGCAGGTATTGAGCAGTGGAGGCAGGCAAGCAGTGGAAGAGATTTGGAGATCAGATCTGAGCTGTATTGTGTGTAACAGAGGTGGAGATACTTGTGAGAAGTATTATGCTGTGTAATGTTATATGACTCAATCATTAATATACAGATAGTTGGGTTTTTTAGCGAGATGCTTTCCCCGGGATACATACTGTGTTAATGTGTGAATGCTCTTGATGTTTTATTGTTATTGATGCTGATATATTGATGATCAACGTAGAGGAGCTTATGTATTGTGTATGTTTTCCGCAATAGTACATGATCAGGATAATCTCCATTGAATATGTGTTAAATTATTCAAAATTTCTACAGGTTACTCCCTAGGCAAAATAGAACCCTATTACTGTTGAAGCCATTGATTGAAATAATTCTGCTTAATTTTCTTCTAGCTTATTTGCCTTCAACATTTTAATGTTTCGGTTCTATAATATTTGATTTAAATATGACCCAGGTGGCCTAGCAACTAGTATAGACATTTTGATGTTAAGAACTATAGAAAGTATTTTATCTTTTGCATTTTTGAAGAGACTAAATATTTGTGTTTGGCCAGGTCTCCCTAAGGCTGACCAGAACAAAATTTAGAAGATTGGAATGTATCTCATTGTTTTCAAGCAATACAAAGCATTTACTTCACAAAAAAAAAATGAACTATAAATTTCTGACATGATATGTTAAAAAAAATCCTAAATATAAAATGTGTAGATTACATTATATTAATATGGATTTATTTTAACTATGCTGATAGATATGCCTGTTTTGAAATAGAGCTTCCAAGATTTTAATTTAGTTACCAATAATTATTAGGTGGATGTGTAACAGACTCCTTCCAAATCTACCCATGTAATTGGCCAACTGGGTTAAACATGTGACGAGAAGTTACTATGGTATGATGCGACTCCCTATGTGTGAGTTAAGGAAGTGGAACTCATGGAACACATCACACATACCTTTCACATCAGCAACAAAACTCCCATAAGCCATCCTAGCCAATTAGGTAACCAACCCCTGAGACCAACTGAAGTTTTAGTGCATCAAACCCCCAGACACTCCCTAGATATGGACCATGGTGTGTCTAGGAGGCTCCAAAAGCTCCCATAGAAAGGGCAAGGGAGATTTCGGGGAATTGTTTCTCCAGAGTTGTGCCTACAACTCTGGGATTTGTGCCACTTTTTCAGGCCTAGAGCCTAGGTCACTGCCCATAACTCATTGACACCTTCGAAATTTCACAACAGAACAAAGATACATTTTCAAAAGCATCACCAAGGACTAGACTAGACCCCTACTAGCCATGACAGACATTCCATCAAACATATCAAAAATATGAAAACTACTTGTCTTAACAACAGAACTGAGCATAGGGATCTCATACTTATCTGAAAATCACTAAGAAGCATTGATGCATCAACAAATTAGCTACAATTTCATCTATTAGGCCATAAATACATTGTTCATTCATTTACAAGTAAAAACTTGATGAGGGCCATACATAGCCACTGCCATAATACATGGTCATAAACAACATAATAACAACAAAAATACTAAGGAAACAACAACCATATAATCCACATATAAACTAATATAATAATCATGAATTAATAAGGAGAAATAACCTCGTATTAATGATGCAAAAGCCAACCAAGTTTGGGACTTCCATGAACCACCCAACCATAGACTAGGTTGAATGAATTTTTCTTTCATCTAGTCACCCCCGTGCCATATTCTAAGCCTAAATATGGGATATCATGAAACAAATCCATCAAAACTGAACCAATGCTTCCATAGGCCAAACCACCTCAACTCTCAACTAGTGATTCCACCTCATGGTTGGACATCACTAACTATCACCAGATCGATTACTACCCAAGTTGTTTAGTGTTCTAGAGCATTTGTTCCAACCTAACTTCCAAGACTAGTAACTCAACCCACAGTTGTCGTCAGGTTTCTAGATTGTTTTTCAAACCAAGGCTTCCAGACTAGTAACTCAATCCACACCTGCCGTCGGGCTTCCAGATCATTTGTCCAGCCAAGACTTCCAGTTCTAGTAACTCAACTCACCAAGGGCTTCTAGAGCATTTGTCCAACCAAGGTTTATAGGAATATTAACCCAACTCAAGCTATTATAAGGCTTCCAGAGCATTTTTCCAACCAAGGCTTCTAGGACTAGTAACTCAACCCAAGCTATTACAGGGCTTCGGAGCGTTTGTCCAACCAAGGCTTCTAGGAGCTAATAATTCAAACCACAACAAAAAATGCAGTATACCTAGGGGGGATATTATGGGGTACAGAGGGAGGTACCCAAGGGAATAATGTAATAATGTGATGGGACATAGTTAATAATTAAAGTGTTTAAACCACATAATGTAAGGGACTACATGTGGTATTTGACCTGCAAATATATGAAAATAGAAAATATGCCTAGAAATAACAAGATTGAAATATAGAAATGCTTCTCTTTATTAATCAAACCCTTGAGGTAGGGTAACACCATACAATCACTCCTTAAGGAAGGAGAACGCTCCACAAGCCATATGTTTGCCAATACAATAATCCTTCACATCCTCAATTTGGAGTCTCTAGCCTCTATATAAGCTTCATACATACAATACCATGGGTTATTACCATGGGTCTCTCAATACAATACATACATTACCATAGGCTTATCACATTATTCCTAACTACTTGTGGTCCCTTACATGATGCAAGTTAGCCACTTTATTTATTAAATATGGCCCATCACATTATTACATTATTCTCTTGGGTACCTCCCTCTGTACCCCATAATATCCCCCCTAGGTATACTACACAAAGGCACAACAAAACCAACTAGAAAACAAAAGTAAAACCCACAACACCATGGTTATCCAAGAAATGATGAGGCTAGGAAAATCCACTTTCAATCCAAACAATTCTCCATGCCAATGACAAATCATGACCAATAAACGACATACATATGCCATGCATGCCAAAACTAGTGAGGAAAACATACATGCAACTCGGTACCTGCAAGCAAAACCCATTGTAATTGTTGATCTCGATGTCCTCTTGCATTTTCCTGCTCTTTCTCTATCTTCTTTCTCCAAGAATCCAAGTATGCCACACTCTCCAAGAGTGATCCAAGAAAAATCTAAGTGTCCAAGAGTATGAGAGAGAGAGAGAGAGAGAGATAATAGAATGAGATCTCCAAAATTGAGCTAACAAAAAGTTGTTAGAAAATTATATATTATAGAGCAATGGAACACATAAAATATTGCAGAAACACAAACAAAGAAAACACATAAAACAAGAGAGACACATATATACATGGTTCACCCAGTTTGGGCTATGTCCATGGAGAAATAACCAATCCTTCCTTTTATATTATCCAACAAAATGAAAAGATACAACCCACAATAGATCCACTGTAATTTCCTCTTCTCTCTCACATAGACTCCTCTTTCTTTCTCACTCAGAATACATACCTACACAACCACAAATACAATTCCCTCATATATAGCAAGGGGTTTTCTGCTAGGGAAAAAACCCTAAATTAAACATAACTTATATCGTCATATCATCTGCCTAATGAACGGCTCAGAGTGACTACGAAATTACAATATTTTACAAGGAAATTTTACATCTATTTTTACTTTTGGGGGGCTCATAAAAGCGTTGTCTTCCCCTCCTGGCGATGATTAAATAGGTGGCATTTCCACCGCGTTATGAACTAGGGTCCAATGCAGTGATACCTCTGAGTAAAGAAGATAATCAAGCTCCACACGTAACAATATCCCATTGGGGACTGATGATAGCAACTCTACCGCTATTTTATTTGTTAGACAATGAGTCCACTTTTGGACCTAGTTGTTTCTCATCTTCATTATCATACTTGAAGACCAATTGAAACCGAGCAGAATTTCAGTTTCTCCCTGGTTACAACTTTTATTAACATATTTGTAGGAAGTTAGCTAGTGTGTACCTTTTCCAGCTTCAACTGTCCATCTTCCAACATTGACTGTATGACATGGTACTTGAGTTGTATATGTTTAGTCTTGGAATTAAATGTTGAGTTCTTTTCAAGATGAATGACACTCTGGATGTCACTATATAACTTGACCCAACTCTTGCTTCTTACCCAATTCATCCAGAATCCTTTGTAAGCAAATAATTTCTTTACTAGCCTCTGTAGCAGCAACATAATTTTCTTCCGTCATTGAGAGTGCAACAACACTATGCAAGTTTGAAACCCAACTGATAGTTGTTCCACCAATAGTAAACACATCCCTATGGTGCTCCTCCTATTATCCCTAGCACCTACCATATTTGCATCAACATATCCCTGTAGTGCAATGTTTGAACCATCAAAATATGATGCTTGATTTATAGTACTTCTCAAATACCTGATAATCCACTTCACTTCCATCCAATATTATTTTCCTGGATTTTCCATGTACCTGCTTACAACTCCCACTGCATGTGCAATATCAGGCCTTTTGCAGACCATTTCATACATTAAGCTTCCAATTGCTAATGCATATGGAACTTTAGACATATAATCCATCTCTTCATGAGTCTTGGGACACATCTCCTTACTTAGTTTTAAATGGCTAGCCAAAGGTGTAGTGATTGGTTTTTCATTCTGCGTATTAAATCTTTCCAACACCTTTTGTATGTACTCACTCTGTGACAGTGTTAATTTGTGATTTTTCCTATCTCTAGTTATTCTCATACCAAGGATTTATTTTACAACACCCAAATCCTTCATTGAAAATGAATTTTCTAATTTTCCTTTGAGCACATTTATTTCATGCATGTTAGACCCTGCAACAAGCATGTCATCTTCTTACAATTATAATATAACATAGTTTCCATCATTTTTCCTTTTTAGATAAACACAATTATCAGAGTGACATGTAGTATAACCTTGTTCAGACATAAACCTGACAAATTTGAGATACCAATGCCTTGGAGCTTGTTTTAAGCCATACAAGCTCTTCTTCAACCTGAACACTAGTTTCTCCTTCCCTTTGACCTCATGTCCTTGTGGTTGTTGCACAAAGATCTCTTCATCCAAATCCCCATGTAGAAAGGATGGCTTTACATCTAACTACTCAAGATGCAAATATTCTGCTGCTACTAGACTTAAAATAGTTATGATTGAATTCATTCTACAACAAGAGAACATTTTTCATCAATGTATATACCTTTTTTCTATGCAAACCCCTTCACCACAAGTATAGCTTTGTACCTTTTTCTACCTCCATCTTCTTCCTTCAACCTGTAAAACTATTTATTCTGCAATGTTGTTTTACCTGCAGGAAAATTGACTAAGTCCCAAGTCAGGTTATGTACCAAGGATTCCATCTCTTTTTCATCACTTACTCCCACTTCTTCCTAGTTTCTACCTGCATTGCTTCTTCATAACATTCTGGTTCACCAGAATCAATCAACAATACATAATATAATGAAGGAGAGTATCGCTCATGGAGTCTACTTATCCTAGTAGATCTTCTAACACCACTTTCGTGTGTTTGAGGTATCTATTATTGTTGTTGTGGTTGTTGATCATTATGATTTTTATACACCTTTACTTTTTCTATGATCTTATCAAGCACTTTGTATTCTCTGTTTTCTTTTTCCTATTTCTTTTCTTGCATCTAATACTTATACAAAACATTTTCATTGAGTATGACATCTCTTCTCCTAATGATTTTGTGATTTTCATAATCATAAAAGTGATAACCAAAATCATTGACACCATATCCAATAAAGGTACATTTCTTTGATTTTTCCTCAAGCTTTGTTCTATTTTCTTTATTAATGTGGACAAAGGCTTCACAACCAAAAGTCTTTAAAAATGAGTAGTTTACATTTTTACCTGTCCATGCCTCCTCTGGAATACTGCCATCCAAGGAACTCGAAGGTTCTTTGTTTATTAGATAAACATTAGTATCTACAGCATTTGCCCAAAATTGTAAAGGAAATCTTGCATGCAATCTCATGCACCTTGCACACTCCATGATTGTTTTGTTCATCCTTTCTGACACACCATTTCCTTGTGGTGTTCCTGGAACTGTCCTCTCTCTGTGAATTCCATGCTTTGAACAATACTTATCAAACTCTTTGTTGCAATATTCACCTCCAGTGCTTGATCTGAGACACTTCAACCTTTTTCTTGTCTCACTCTCAACCAAAGCTGTCCATTTGTTGAAAGTATCAAATACATCAGATTTATTTTGAATATAATAAATCCATATTTTCCTAGTGGCATCATCAATAAAAGTAACATAATAGTGAGATCCACTGAGAGATGATACTTAAGCAAGTCCCCATACATATGTATGCACAAGCTCTAATTTTTCATTCTTCTTTTCTTTCCCAACTCTGAGAAATTTGACTCTTTTCTGTTTTCCATAAACACAATTTTCACAGAATTCCAAATCAACATGTTTCAAACCTCGCAACAAATTTATTGAGTGAAGAATCTGCATCCCCTTCTCACTCATGTGCCCGAGCCTATGATGCCACAATGTTGTATCTACTCCTGTAGAGGTTAAAGCATTAACAAAATTAGAAATACCATTGCATAAATACAATATACCAACCTTTTCTTATTTTTCTATTACAAGGGCTCCTTTAGTGGCCTTCTAGGTTTTATCTGTAAAACTAGTTACACAACCTCCACCTCCCAACTGCCCTGTTGAAATTAGTTTTCTCTTTAGATCTGGAACATGCCTTACCTCCTTCAATAAACATTGGTTTCCATTCTGTTGTTTTATGAAAACAATACCCATTCCAATGATTGTACAAATTTTATCATCACCCAAATGAACCTATCCAAAATCTCCTTGAACATAATCATGAAAATGTTTCCTAATGTCTAGGTGCTCAATGTCCGCCTCATCAAGACGACCAAAACACAAGTTGTTTCACGGAAAACAGAGTCCAGATGAAGGAGAAAAGGCTTGCTATTCGTTTTCCTAAATAGCTAAAAAATTGTAGAATAGGACAAAACGATGACATGGCAGTCCAATCAGAAGTCCAGTTAGCAAGGGGAACCTTTTTTAGTTTTTTCCCAATTATATAGTTTTTTATTATATATATATATATATATATATATATATATATATATAATATATTTAATTTAAATTAATCCTAAATTCACATATATGTAAACTATGTAATGGCACATATTAAATATGAATTATGGTCAAATTTCAAATATAGTCAACAACATATTGGTATGGTGCAATGTATTAAATGGTTGACAGAATATATTATGGGATGAGTAGAGGCAAGTTTGAACTTATGACCTCCCCCACCCGAATTTCATGCCATACCAATGAACCACGGTTGGGACCTTAAAAGAATTTCCCACATTCTTTTATTTAAATATACAACAATGCTGCCGATGGGGAAAGGAGGGGAGCCAGCCTTGCGGGCCGGCCCCCACCCCATGTGGCCATGTGCTTGAACCAAGGGCTTGGGTCAGTGCTAAGCGTGACGTTAATCACATTTAAAGATTAATTAATCTAGTTTTGTATTAATTAACTAGAGTTTAAGTTGGTGGTGATTTCAGCAGAGCGTTAAATTCCGCGAAACTGCGAGTTTTGGAGGACTTAACTGGAGTCTCTACAGATTTACTAGGGTTTCCTAGGGAAAAATTAAATGATGCATTTCTTGCTCAATTTTTGACCCATTTTGAAAAATGAATAGTCAATCTTGGATGATTTCGACCTTATGAAGACATTGGTGCTGGTTTCAGAGACAATAGCAGACATTTACAGGTGATTTTGCCAGATGGAAGTTCAGGAAAGCTTAGAGATCCAATAGTCATTTTTGGCTAATTTAGACATTATGAACACATTGGTGCATATATCAAGAGCCATAGAGCTTTGTAAACAACATTTTTACTACATTGAGCTAATATAGAGGCCTAAGCCATGGAAGTTGGACCAAGGAGATGTAGCCCAAGAGGGGTAGCCTCCTTCATCAAAACATTGCGTTAATGTGTCTGCTTGATGATTTACTGCTCTATACATGTTTGTTGTTCATTGTTAGTTTTTGAAGCTATTTTTCTCATGAATGTCTTTTTTAACTTAAAGAAATTTACCTGTTTGTAAGCACCAACAACTAAGGAAACCTCAGCACAAAAAGAAAGAAGAGTGCACATGTTTATTAATCTATAAATGTTATTAGCACAAAAAAACTTATCATACATAAACAAGTCAAGCTGGTATCAGAGCCCAAGGTTGAATTTCTTGATTTCTTGAGTTTGTGCAATTAGGGTTTTAATGGTTGCAAAATTGTGATGCTTACAAGGTTAAAGTTGAAAAAAGGAGAAGGGAAGCTATTGGTTGCAACTCCTAAGGTAATGCCCAAAAGAAGGAGAGCTACAAGGCCACAATCTATACCACCCAAAGTTCCAATTCTAGCTGCACTTGAAACTCCTCAAGTTTTTCCTTCAATTGAGATTGAAGAAGTACAATCAGTGCAAATCTCTGAGCCTGAATCCATAGCCATTATGTCTAGAAAAGGAGGTCCCTCTTCAGAAGAGGAGGAATTCAAGAAAGCTTTCTACACTTTGACTGAGATGGTTAAAGTCCTCTATGAAGTGAGGAACACCAGAATGGTTGGAGAGAGTTCTAAACCTCCACATGGAGAAGGAAGCTCAGAGGACAAAAAAGATGAGAAGAAGGATTCCAAAGGGAATGGTGGAAATCCACCTCCATCTCCACCATCCTTATCATCTTCATCATCATCTCCATCATCTAACACAACATCATCTTCCACTACCACCACTGAAATTGCCCATACTCATTCCAAAACCCTAAAAGGGAAAACTTCATTACTGAAATTGGACATAAAATTTGAACTTCCCATGTACAATGGAGAGGTGAATTCTGAAAAGTTGGACAATTGGATTTTATAGTTGGAGGTATACTGCAAAATTCATAACCTTCAAGAAGACAACATAAAGATCCAGTTGGCTTCACTGAGGCTAGAGGGAGTTTCACTAGTTTGGTGGGAAGCAAAGACGCAAGAGGAAATGAGAGTCCATGGTAAGATATCCATCAATTGGGTTGAATTTTTTTCTGCAATTAAAAGATAGTTTTATCCTTTAGCTTATATGCAAAAACTCATTATGAGTTGGAAGAATTTTAGTCAGCTTAAAGGCCAAATGGTCCAAGATTTACAAATGAGTTTAGGAAAAGAGCATTGTTATTAGGAGTGAATTTGAATTCTCAAGATACACTGCTAAAATATATTGGGGGTTTACATTCCTATCTTAAACACACTATTCTTATGTTCAATCGAACTAATTTGGATGAAGTATGTGTGCAAGCCATGCATCTTGAATCTAGAGGAAAGAACACTTATGCAGATAGTAGTAATAAAAATCCACCTAAGGGTAAGGAAAAAGAGAAAGGAGGAAAATGGAAGGGAAAGAAGAATGCAAGTGTGAAGAAAGAAGGGGAGAAAGTTATCTGTAAACATTGTTCAAAAGAGGGACATAATGAGGATAATTGCTGGAAACTCCATCCAGAAATGAGACCAAATAAGTTCAACAATAAAGGGAAACAAAAAACCACTACTATCACTCAAGAAGATTTAGGTTCTGAATTAGGTGATGAAAACAAAATCATTGTCATGGGAATCAAATGAAAACAAGATATTGCAAGCACTAGTTCACAAAACTATAACACTACTACTACTCTAGATGAAAAGAAATGAATTGAGTTATTTCATGTTAGGGTCATATCTAAACACACCAAGATTGACACACTCTTCAATAGTGTGTCACAAGAAAATATAATCTCTTAAGACTTAGTCAATAGATTGAATCTTGAAACTGTACCTCACCATAAACCATACCCTTTGGGATGGATAATACGAGACACCAGTTTATAGGTTACAAGAAAATGTTTGTTTAAGTTTGCAGTCACTGCAAATTTTGTTGACAAAGTAGAGTTCGATGTGGTACCGCTTGATATTTTAGGTGTGGTGTTGGGTAGTCCATATTTGTATGATCGGAAAGCACTCTTTTATTGCCATGAAAATAAGTATCACTTGTTCAATGATGGTGTGGAGTACATAGTGAGATCCCATCGCAAAAAGCTGAACATTTCTTTGGTTAGTGTAGGGAAGGAAAAAAAACTAGTCAATTCAAGTAAAAGTTTAGTACTTCTCCTGTTCAAGCCAAATGATGATATTGTTTATGAAAATGTTGTTGCATGTAATGCAAGTTTCAATTCTGATTTGGTTGGTTCAGTTCATCGGAGTGATGAAGTATTTTAAGTTGTGAAAGAATCGTCCTTCAAGGAGAAAGAAACTTCACATGAAATATCTTTGCAGCAAGAGGTTTCTCTTTGTGATGTTAGCATGCAAGGGTTGACAAAATTCCAAAGTGTAGAGACACCAATGCAATGCAATGCAAAAGTTTATTGAACAATGGGCTCATTCAATCATCCCTTATGCCATGTTGTGCACCGATGGTTATGGTGCCAAAGTGGAATGGTAAATATTTCAAGAAAGAGGACAAAACGAGTAGTTTTCACCAAAGCAAAGTTGTAAAAATAGGTCAGTGTGAGAATATACATAACGCCAAACAAGAATGGTTTATATGGATTTTAATGTTGTATGTTCGTCGTAGCACTTCTATTACATACATGTATTTGAATTATGGAAAAAAATAGTCATTTCTTGAAGAAATTGTCCACTTGGGTTACATAAACATGTTTAGAAAGTTTTCTTATGCACATGTCATCTATGAAGGAAAATTGTTTGATGTTTTGAAGATATCAAAGTACAAGTTGGGTTTCATTTCTTTGATGCATTTGGGCCATGATATTGGAGGAGGTAAGTTGAAGGCAAGTCTCTCCAAGTTGGATGCCATTGTTGATTGGTCAAAGCCCAACATCGTCATTTTGATAAGAGGTTTTGTTATGAAACCAGCTCAAGAAAAGATAGATCAACGCCTTAGAATTTAGATTACATTAAATAAATGAAAAATTCTTGGATGATTCAAATGACAAAACCTCCTTTCTATATATAGGAGTCTAAGGAGTCACAATATAATCCAGCCGACCTAACAATAATAATATAAAGCCACAAAAATAACAATAGAGGGATTCTATGGGGCACAGTAATAACAATATGGGGGCAATAGGGGCACAACAATATTAATAATGGGTATAACTACAATAGTAATGGGGTAATCACTAGTATTATAGGGACCCAACATGCCCCTCTCCTTCAAAAAAGTGTTGTCCTCAACACTTGAGTAGTTCTTGATACTTCTGTATAAAATTCTCATCCTCCCATGTGGAATCTTCAGTAGATAAGTTCTTCCACTTGATAAGATACTCTGAAATTGATCGATTTCGTAGCTGTCGAGGTCTCGTTTATGTGACTGCTTCTGGTTCCAATATAATTTTTCCTTCCTCGTCAAGTTCTGGCAATATTGTTTGAACTGGGAGCTTGTCGCCTATAACCTTCTTTAAACATGAAACATGGAAAACTGGGTGCAATCGAGAAGCTGCAGGAAGCTCCAATTTGTATGCCATAGTAGCAATCTTTCGCAACACCTTGTATGGACCATAATACTTTGGTGATAATTTATTATCCTTCTTAGCTTGCTTGAGGGACATTTGCTTATATGGTTGTAGCCGTAGGAATACCCCATCACCTACATCAAAACTTCTTTCACTGCGATGTTGATCTGCTTGTTGTTCCATTCTATTCTGTGCCAACACGAGGTTATCCTTTAAAAGTTGGAGGACTTGTTGTTGATGTTCGATGTGATGTTCCACTGCCTGAACCTTAGAATTTTCTCTTAAATATGATGTGATGGATGGTGGTTGATACCCATAAAGTGCCATAAATGGGGTCATTTTTGTTGCTATATGGAAGGAAGTGTTATACCACCATTCAACCAGAGGCAACCATTTGACCCATTGTGTCTGTTTATCAGATACAAAGCAACGAAGATATCCTTCCAAACATTTGTTTACTATCTCAGTTTGCCCATCAGATTGAGGATGATAATATGAGTTATGAGCTAATTGAGTACCAAGACAAGAAAATAATTCTGTCCAAAAATTTCCAGTGAAAATGGGATCTCTATCACTTACAATAATCTTTGGGTTTCCATGTAGCTTTTGAATTGTTTCCATAAATGTAGGAGAAACTGTACTGGCTTTAAATGGATGTGATAATGCACAAAAGTGTGCATACTTGGTAAGTCTGTTAACTACCACCATGATGACACTCTTTCCCTCAGACTTGGGTAAACCTATGATAAAATCCATTGAAACCTCCTCCCAACGTTGGCTTGGAATGGATAAAGGTTGTAATAGACCCGGTGTCTTAATTGTTTCAACTTTATTTTGTTGGCAAACCAAACATTCTACCACAAACTTTTGAATATTTGATTTAAGGCCATCCCAAAAAAATTCCTTCTTAACCCTGTGGTAAGTTTTTAAAAATCCTGAGTGCCCTCCTAGGGGAGAAGTGTGCAATTCCATAAGAATCTTTTGTTTTAGCTGGGAATTCTTACAGAGGTATAAGTGATCTTTGTACCATAACAAATCATTTTTCCAGCTAAATGTATCAGACGTACTGGAATCTTGTTGTAACTTTCGAATAAGTGCCCACACTTCTTCGTCATTCTTCCATTCCTCCCTTGCTTCGTTTATCCAATCTGGTTGGATAATAGAAATGGCGCACAACAATGCTTCCACATCCTCATCCTTTCTTGAGAGTGCATCTGCCACCACATTTTGCTTCCCTTTTTTGTAGATGATTTCAAAGTCATAACCCAACATCTTTGTGACCCACTTTTGTTTCTCTTCAGAGGATAATCTTTGTTCTAAAAAGTATTTAAGGCTATCATGATCCGTTTTTACCTTGAAGTGTCTTCCCATTAGGTAGGGTCGCCATTTCTTAAGTGCATGGAGTATTGCCAACATTTCCTTCTCATAAATAGCTTTGCTTAAAAACTTTCCCTTGATTGGACGACTTTCAAAAGCAATGGGTCTTTCATCTTGCATTAGAACAACACCAATTCCATTTCCTGAAGCATCACATTCCACAATAAAGGTTTTTGTGAAGTCCGGTGTAGCTAAGACCGGTGCTTGGCACATTGCCTCTTTAAGATGTTCAAAGGGCTTTGTTGCTTCCGGAGTCCATGAAAATGCATCTTTCTTCAATAATGTTGTTAGAGGTGCTGCTATTCTCCCATAATTCTTAACAAACTTGCGATAATACCCTGTCAACCTGAGAAATCCTCACAGATGCTTTATGGATGTGGGGATTTTCCATTCCTTAATGGCTTTAATTTTGCTAGGGTCTACCTTAACTCCTTCATGAGATACAATATGACCCAAATATTCCACCTCCTAGACTCTAAAGAAACATTTGGATCTTTTTGCATATAATTGTTTCTCCTCCAATAGTTGTAGCACCCTGTCAACATGTTTAACATGATCCTTCCAAGACTTGCTGTAGATTAGTATATCATCAAAAAATACTAACACAAATTTTCTAAGGAATGGTTTGAAAATTGAATTCATCAAACCTTGAAATGTTGAAGGTGCATTGGTAAAGCCAAAAGGCATGACCAAAAATTCATAATGACCCTCATGAGTTCTAAATGTTGTTTTCAGAATGTCTTCAGTCTTCATTATAATTTGATGATATCCTGAACGAAGATCCAACTTGGTGAAGTAAATTGATCCATGCAATTCATCCAGTAATTCATCAATGACAGGAATGGGGAACTTATCTTTAATAGTGAGCTTGTTGAGCTCCCTATAATCCAGACACATGCGCCATGATCCATCCTTCTTGTGCACCAATACTACTGGAGTAGAGAAAGAACTTTGACTCGGTTGAATTATACCAACCTCTAGCATTTCTGCAACCATACGTTCAATTTCACTCTTTTGGACATAGGGATATCTGTACGGACTGATGTTTGGAGGAACACTTCCTGGAATCAGATGAATAGCATGATCATGATCACTCATAGGTGGGAGACCTTTGGGAGTCTCAAATACCTTGGAATGATTGTCCAGGACTTTTTGGAGATCTGGAGAAATAGATGATTCTGATGTGGAAACATCTAGCGAACATAATTGTGCAATTACACCTCTTTGCTCCTTTTTTAGAAGCTTTGTCATACCATTAGAGCTGATTATCTTTCCTGGTTTCCCTGCAACACCCCTTAATTCAACTTCCTTTCCTTTCGTAGAAAATTTGATGAAAAGTTCTTGAAAATTAAAAGCTATTGTACCCAAGGATTGTAGCCATTGGACTCCTAGTACAACATCAGCACCTCCCATTGGAATGGAAAGCATTGGGCTAGTCAATACATATTCTCCCATGGATAGCTTGATATTATGGCACTTTCCAAAGAAATTTATTGTTCCTCCATTTGCAATCATCACTTGACACTCTGGTGCTGGATATAGGAAGCAATTCAATTCTTTTGCTACCTTACAATGAATAAAATTGTGGGTGCTTCCTGAATCAATCAACACTATTACCTTTTTCTTCTTGATTTGTCCTTCTATCTTGATGGTTTGAGGAGTGGTAATTCCCGCCAATGCATTACAAGATATGGTCGGATTTATTTGTTCTTCATCTAGGCTTTGTTCCTGGAGTATATCCTCTTCTTTTGACCTTTCTTGCTCCTTTTCTTCTTCCTCTTCACAATCTATGTAGAATAATTTCTTCTCAGCACACTTATGACCTTTAGTGTATTTGCTATCACAACTGTAACAAAGCCCTTTTGCTCTTTTTTCTTCCAATTGTTGTGGTGTCAACCTTATAGGTTGTGGAAGACTAGGGGCAACAACACTTCCGTCTTTATAGTTGTGAGTGGTATGCTTCCTGGTTTCCATAATTTTGCTTTCCATTTTTCTTGCTAACCTGAATGCCTTGTCTAATGAATCAGGTTCCCAAAGGCGAACATCATGTTGGATATTATCCTTTAAAGACCCTATGAACACATCAATCCTATGCTCCTCTGGAATATCTTTTACCCTTATGTTCAATTTTTGGAACTCCTCAATGTGCTACATTATTGAACCCTTTTGTTTGAGACTTATCAATTGGCTAAAAAAAGTGTTGCTTTTTGTATCCTCATAATGTGCTATCAATTCTTCTGTAAAAATTGCCAAGTGATAAATTGTTTATGAGAGCAAAGCCATTGATACCATACAAACTGATTTGGTTCCAAATATAAAGTTTCCATAAGTACCTTTTGTGTGTTTTGCACATTATTGAGATCGAAGAATTGCTCCATCTGTAATATCCATGTGGAAGGATCCTTGCCATCAAACTTCCTCATATCTATTTTTGGAATATGGTGAGTCTTCAATCCAACATTAGAGTCTATGGAATCATGATTAACATTTCTTTTGTTCTCATCATGAGTTTCCTTTAGTACCCTTTCACCCTTAGTGACCATTTCTTGTAGCAACTTATTCATATTTATCTTCAATTCTTCCATCTTATCATCCATGCCATCAATTTTAGCTTCTACGCCTTTCTTTAAACAATCCATCTTAGCTTCTACACCTTTCTTTACACCATCCATCTTAGCTTCTACACCTTTCCTTAAACCTTCCATCTTAGATTCTGTTGCTTTTTGTGCAAGTGACACTTGTTGCACTTGTTCTTGTAATTTTGATATATCATATAGCATTTCTTCTTCTTCTTCATGAGTCATTCTAGAGCTTTCAGGTTCCTTACTAGGTGTTTGCATTTTCTTTCCTCGAGGCATCAGTTACCGATAATAATTCTCTATTATGCCCTTTGAATTCCTTCAAAATAAATTTTCAAACCAAGCTTAAGCAAAAATTTAAGAAAATCTACACACCTTTTTTCACTTTATAGGAGATCGATATTGCCTCTGATGTATTTTTGTACTTTCCAATCATCTAGTTCTGAATTTGTGACCTACAATAGCCCTTTGTTTCCTCTTTCCAATGCCACAAGTCTGACCCAAATTGAATTCTCCAAGGAAGAGTTATGTGAAATCTCTCACAGTGACTTGATTATAGACTAGTTCAGTAGAGCAAACTTGAACGACATGCCACGAGTCACTGTTTCGACCTTTGGATTTGAAAAATGCATACAAGAAACTATAGTCCATCCTCTTTCTGTACCTTCTTACGAAATTTCAATCCGATCCCTAGAGAGAAGGTTATGACGATTTTCCCCAGGTCACCTGTTTGGAATATAATTCAGGAGTCTGCAAAAATACCAACTTCCTCAGATCATATCTCCGCAAATATAGCGCGAAAAGATATAAAATTCAGACCCAAGGTTCAGAATGATTTCTTCTCAAATGGTTTTTTTATCAACTTCTGAAACGTCACAGAAAAAAGGTTATAGAGAAAATTCCACGATGACCTGTTTGGAGCAGCGAAACCCTAGAATCCAAAGCTCTGATACCAAATGTTATGAAACCAGCTCAAGAAAATATAGAAAAGATAGATCAACGCCTTAGAATTCAGCCTCTTCGAGGGGGAAACCTCCTTTACATTACATAAATGAACAATTCTTGGATGATTCAAATGACAAAACCTCCTTTCTATATATAGGAGTCTAAGGAGTCACAATATAATCCAGTCAACCTAACAAGAATAATATAAAGCTACAAAAAGAACAATAGAGGGATTTTATGGGGCATAGTAATAACAATATGGGGGCAATAGGGGCACAACAATATTAATAAGGGGTATAACTACAATAGTAATGGGGTAAACACTAGTATTATAGGGACCCAACAGGTTTGTTGGGAGTAGCCCAACGTTGGAGGAGAGTTTTTGTTGACATTTATTCTTTTGAAGCTCCTTGGCATACATTGTCATGTGTGTGCAAAGTATTCTAGTGGGGAGGAAAACAACAAGAGGCATGTGTTGCTTCAAACCAAAAGATCAGTTCAATTTTTTTTATGCTCTTTCAAACTTGAAAGGTTCATTTGAGTTTTAGGTTTATACAAGCAACTTCACCATCTTATTTCATTTAGAAGATTTCCATGGTGTAAAGATTAATTTGCAGCGATTCATGCACTTTCATTGGATGGATACTTGTCAAAAATTTCACTTGGTTATAAAAGAGGTATAAGCAGCAAGTTCATTTTTATGCCTTTTAGGCCTATTAGTTATGTAACTGTTGTACTTAGGCATCATTATGTTTTACATGAAAATTATGTTTAGAAAATTTCATAATTTCAAGATGTACAATCGGGCTTGAGTCAAGAAAACCAAGCAGTGAAATTTTTCATCCATTTGCATTATATTTTGTTATGTCATCTTGGTAAGAATGATGTTGTTATTAATGGCGACATGAACACAACCATGAGTTTCTATGAACAACTGAAAATGGTGCAACAAACAGTGCAAGATCAGCTTTAAAAGCGCAAAGACATGGACAGGTATAGGACAAGGTCCTCAAGGTAAGTGAATGTTGATTTCCTTAGAGAGGAGCTCAAGGAAACAAATTCTTCAAAAGCCAAGTGGATCGAGCTTGGAAAGGTGAGGGGGTTGTAACCTCATCTACTTGTTAGATAATAGTATCTTTTTGGGTCCAAAAGGATTCTAGTGGGGAGGAATGATTAGGTGCTCAATATTTTGCTCGAAAATCAAAATTCTTATATTGGCTCAAAAACTATACGATTGTGTCTATCTCGTCAAGAAAATCTCAATGCAATTCGTTTCACTGAAAATGGAGTCCGGATGAAGGAGAAAAGGCCTATTGTTCATTTTCCTAAATAGCTAAAAAAATTACAGAATAGGAAAGAATGAGGACATGGTAGTCCAGTCAGCAGTCCAGTCAGCAAGGGAACCTTATTTAGTTTTTTCCCAATAGGGCTGTGACAAGTGTCACCTCTGGATTCGCCAGTTTGGTTATATGAAGGTGAAATTCTTAAGTGGTCTTAAGGTGAAATTTGAAATTATTTATATTTAAATATTATATATATATATATATATATATATATATATATATATATCTGTCATTTATATTATATAGTTTTTTATTAACTATATATATATTAGATATCATTTTGGGATTCAACTGCAGTTGAATCCCAAAATGATATCTAATATAATGCACTGCGTAAACCCCCATACTTAAACTATATATATATATATATATATACATTTTAAATATATTTAATTTAAATTAATCATAAATCCACATATATTTAAACTATTTAATGACGCATATTAAATGTGAATTATGGTCAATGTCCAAATATAGTCTAAAGAAAATGACATATTGGTATGGTGCAATGTATTAATGGTTGACAAAATATATTATGTGATGGGCAGAAGCGGGTTTGAACTCGTCACCTCCCCCACCCAAGTTTCATGCCATACCAACGAACCATGGCGGGGACCTTGAAAGCATTTCCCATGTTCTTCTATTTAAAGCTACAACGACACCGATGGCAGGGAAAGGAGGGGAGCCAACCCTGCAAGCTAGTGCCCACCCATGCGACCATGCGCCCAAACCAAGGGCTTGCGTCAGCACTAAGTGCACCCTTAATCACGTTTAAAGATTAATTAATCCAGTTTTGTATTAATTAACTGGATTTTAAGTTGGCGGTGATTTCGTCAGAGCGCCAAATTCGGCAAAACTTTTAGTTATGGCGGACATAACTAGAGTCTCTCCATATTTAGTAGGGTTTCTTAGGGAAAAATTAAATGAAGCATATCTTACTCAATTTTCGACCAATTTTGGAAAATGACTAGTCAATTTTGGATGATTTTGACCTTCTAAAGACATTGGTATAGATTTAAGAGGAAATATAAGACTTATATAGGTGATTTTTCCACAGACAAGTTTAGGGAAGCCTAGAGTCACCGGGGAAGGAGGTCATATCCATAACAGTGAGAGTTAGTTTCCAGAGATCCAACAGTCATTTTTGGCTAATTTGGACATTTTGAACACATTGGTGTAGCTATTAGGGGCCATAGAGCTTTGTAAAAAACATTTTTTCCATAATGAGCTAATATAAAGGCCTAAGCCATGGAACCTAGATGAAGGAGATGTAGCTCAGGAGGGGTGAACTCCTTCATCAAAACACTATGTTAATGTATCTCTTTGATGGTTTGCTACACTGTACATGTTTGTTGTTCATTATTAGTTTTTGAAGCTATTTTTCTCATGAATGTCTTGTTTAAATTAAGAAAATTTTCATGTTTGTAAGCACCAACAACTACAGAAACCTTAGCACAAAAAGCAAGAAGCAAGCATGTTTTTATTAATCTGTAATTTTTATTTTCACAACAAAACTAATAATACAAAAAAGGATCACCTATCAAGTGGGGCAGGGAATTAGCCCCTGAAACGACCACCCAAGCATCAATAATATTTTCTAATGAAATAATCAAAGCATCTTGGAACACATCACCTATCACATTCACTTCATGATTGTTTTATTGCTTCACGTCTCCTTATTTTCCCTTTTGAGACTTACAATCTTTCTTCAAGTGTCCTTTCTTCCCACATTTCTAGCTTACTATCCCCGATATAGACTTGGATCTGTCTTTCCTAGACTTATTGTGATATCCTGGGCTCTTTCCTCTTTCCATTTTTCTTTGCCTAGTCTCTATAGTCAAAGCACTACCTGATGTCTCATTGGAGCCTTTCCGTCACATTTCTTCGCTAAGGATGGCACCAACAACATCATCAATCTTTAAAGTACTAGATCCAGAGACAGAGTTACTACTGACAATAACTAAACCATTCCAACTTTCAAGCAATGAGTATAGAAATAAAAGATCCCTAACTTCATCACCAAAATATACCCCTGTAGAACTTAACTAACTGGTAGCCGTATTAAATTCATTTAAATGATCAACAACAAATCCAATTTTTGAAATCTTTATATTAAATAAATGCTTAGTAAGAAATACCTTGTTTGAGGCTGAGGGTTTTTCATATAGTTTGGCCAATGTCGTCATTGAACCCTCTGTTGTCATTTCCTTCGAAATGTTGAATGCCATTTATGCTGCCAAACACAACTGTATTGTTACAAGTGCCTTTTTGTCAAGAAGATCCTATTCTTTGTCTATAACACTAGTCGACTTCTTTTTCTTTCCACTCAATGGTAGGTATTGATCTATCTGATACAGATAATCTTCCATCTTCATCTTCCATAGCTGGTAGTTTTGGTCGTTAATTTTTTTGATGCTAAACCTACCGGCTTTCGTCATTGCTCCCACTTGAACCAGGAACCCTTCTCTCTTGTAAGTTTATCAACCAAATAAACCTTCAGTTCTTAAACCAATTGTTAGAAAATTATATATTACAGAGCAATGGAACACATAAAATATTGCAGAAACACAAATATAGAAAAGGCATAAAACAAGAGAGACAGAGATATGCATGTTTCACGCAGTTTGGGCTACATCCATGGAGAAACAACCTGTCCTTCCTTTTATATTATTCAGCAAAATGAAGAGATACAACCTACAACAGATTCGCTGTAATTTCCTCTTCTCTATCGCACAATCTCCTCTCTCTTTCTTGCTTAGAATACACACCTACACAACTACAATGCAATTCCCTCATATATAGCAAGGGGTTGCCTTATAGGGTAAAAAACTCTAAATTAAACATAAATTCTACCATTAGATCATCTTCCTAATGAATGGCTCAGATTGACTACGAAATTACAATATTTTACAAGGCAATTTTACATCTATTTTTATCTTTTGGGGTGCTGCCCTTGAACACCCACCAGGGGGGTTCATAAAATCATCGTCGCCTCCTCCCCCTCCCCTTGACGGTAATTAAATGGGCATTGTTGCCACCTCGTTATGAACTGGATTCCAACACGACAATACCTTTAAATAAAGAAGATAATCAGGCTCCACAACCAACAAAATCTACACTAACCAAGCTTGCCCACTGATCTTGAGAAGCCATTTTATCAATGAGGCCTCTATTTTCTTTAATTTCCATTAATTTCCTTCATTTTCCTCCTCACATGCAACCTGTGACCTTTCACTTTCATTTTCTCCTAATTTCCATTATTTTCCTTCATTTTCCTCCTCACATGCAACCTGTGACCTTTCACCTTCCTTTTCTCCTAATTTCCATTATTTTCATAAATATATGATCCGAAAATGCCATTTTTCCTTTTCAAAGCATTTTTCATTGCCTTTACCAATTTCCTTAGCCATAATAAACCGAAATGAACACTCGTTAAGATATTTTGCCCAAAATTCAACTTAGAATACGTGTCCCATGACCTTGGTATTATTTTTATATTTACATGGATTTTTAACAAGGGTTGTTACAAAACCATCCCCCTTGGGGGAACACCATCCTTGACCAACAAGATCGATAAAAACAAAACATATTTCCCATGGAGCTTTATAACATAGCTTGTTGTAGTATTTACAATGACGATCTGCTAAAACATGACAAACATATCGTTTAATGGAGCTTTATAACTCAACTCATTATGATATTTACAATAATAACCACATATACACACATACACATTTGATTTACCCAACATATAATCATATTGTCTATGGGAATTTAGAATCTAGCTCGATATAGTATTTATAATAATAAACATATATACACATAGGCACATTTTCTCAACTAGCAAATAAAAGGATATAATTTCAGCATCCGCAATAAGGGAATCCAGAGGTTCACACCTCCACCCTCAAAGTAATATTAGGATTCACCTCCATCCCAAGAAGTCCAAAATCCACTGCAGGGTCAAATCTACATCTAATGTCCATCGCTATAATCCTACACAACTTGTCCACTTAGTAAATAGTTACTAACTCATTATTACAAGGCACACTCCTAATGTGCATTTGATTCCATCTGGTAATGCTAATGACTAATGACGAAAATAAATATTCCCCTCCCTTCCCTTCTTTGCTACACAGTCCCTTGGGCAATTTGGTCACCCCCTTCCATGCAATCACACACCTTCCAAGTTCCATTGGCACCCCCATCCTGGGCAATCCATCCCTCAGCAAGGTTTTGTTGCATTGGATGGTCCAAAAACCAAGGCATATCCCTGCCTTAAAACCATCATACCGATTATAGCATGATCATGGAAATCAATGGACATTATTGGGTACTAGTGTCCCATAATGGCCCTGCTCTTGAATGCTTTACCAAAATAGTTTTGCTTTTTCCAATTCCTTTTGTTATTGCTGCTAATGCTTGCCAAATTTCGACCACCCAACTGGGATTTTCATGCTTTCCTGTACAAAGCACATAATTTCTATTACATTCAAAATAAATTGAAATAACTTCAAATCATATGCCATTGGTGGTCTGTCAACATAGTACACTTGCAATTCTGTTCGCTTCCTGTCACAACAAGTCAAACTAGCATCGTTGACCAAATCATCATGTATAAACATATCACATCAGGTTAGCTGAAAACACAACCATCATAGATCAAAATCATAAATCACATGTAACCATCATACACCAGAATCATAGATCACATGTAATCATCATAGACCATAATCATAAATCACTTGCATAATAAAATGAAATAAAATACTGGTACTTATCCTTTAATCAATCCTTAGCTTCTACCTTTGTCCTTATTCTATACACACTTTAGATCGATTTCCACACCCGAAAAACACCTAGTGCCTTCTCCTCAACCATGTGCAAATACACATAGTGTGCATCACACACATACAACCATACACATCATAAAACACCATGCAATACATGCACCTACACCTGACATACAACTCATACACCTACACCCAGTGTACAACACAACATAATACATATGCCTACATCCAATGTACACCACCACACAATACATACACCTATACCCAATGTACAACCCAATACATATACATACACAGAGTACAACACAACGAATACACATGTCACGATACCACAACTACACAATGCACATACATAGTACCGCATGCCTGCAACACATCATGTATGACATGTGCACAATACCACATTTACACCAGTACCATATGTACAACATGTACACAATACCACATGTACACAACACCACCTGCACAAAGTGTGCACAACATCACATGTACACAACACCACTTGCATAAGGTGTACACAAGACCACATGTACATCGCACCACCTGTACAATGTGTACACAATACCACATGCACAACATGTACACTACACCACATGTACACACGCCACATTCACACAACACCACCTGCACAGAACATCACATGTACAACATGTACACAACACCACATGTACAATAAAGAACATAACACCATATGTACATAGTACCATATGTACAACATACACACAACACCATATGTACATAGCACTTCATATACAATATGTACCTAGCATTATATGTACACAACACCGCATATCCAACATGCGCACAACACCATATGCACACAACACCGCATATCTAACATGCACACAATATGATATGTACACAACACTGCATATCCAACATGTACATAGCACCATCTATATCAAACACTACATATGTAATATACACACAACACCATATATACAACATACATACAACATCATATGTACACAATACTACATATACAACATTACACATCACCATTGGTACAATCACTGAATATACAACATGCACAACATATACATAACAATAACACTCCACATCCAAAACCATACTGCCTCTACCAAGCAACCTTGCTTCCAGTATCTCTCCACCATCCATGCTTATCCTAGCATGTCATAAAGCACATTGTTTTCATTCCACTGATATATCCTTCAGCATTACCTGTCATAACATAAACATAGGTATAATACAAGCATACAATATCAATTCATATCCACATGATATTGACCTCATATATTTGTCATGACTCCTCTTCCCACTTGATTCCTTGTAAACCATGAACTGCTTCATGTCATTCACTTGCATAAGCAATCATTCCACCAAAAGAATAATCCCTAGCAACCCTATTAGATAGTGACATAGATACAAAGATACATACATACATACATACATACATATAATCTCTAAGATAGAACAATCATGATCCTGTGAGGCAATGACATACATATATACATATAAACATTAGCATAAAAACAATCATGATACATGATGATCCTGTTAGGCATGCCATACATACATACATACATGTATACATATATAGACATCAACACAATCATGATCAAAACATAATTACTAGATACCATAAAGTCAAGGTTAAGAGAATTCCCTTTATCTATTCACAACATGCACAACATTGAGAACAATGATTCCCAACATAGCCAAGGCATCTGACACATCAAATCCATTTTCTTTACCTTTACTGATTACTTTTCTCATGTTTGTACTGCCACCATCCATTTACCATAGTGGACCCAACCAGTCCAATCGGTTGCCATATTCTTACCTTCAATTGCCCTTACTCATGCACCGAGCTTCATTCGGGCCTTACATTACCTGTTGGGTATCACACAAATCTCCTCGAGCTCTATTAACTTCCTCTTTTCCAAACCAATTCCCAAGACTCAAAACATAAAAGGAAAGAACAAGAAAAAAAAGAAGTAAACCATGAAAGACCAATAGCAATACAACACTACAAAGAAAGTGGCATGAACATGCACAAGACACAAACAAAACTACAAGTCACGCACAAGAAAATGACAAACACTGAAAGCATAAGATTGGAAAAAAACACCATGACTCAATCCCATGGTCCCCATTGCCTATAAGGGAAAGATCAACCTGAGCTTTCTTCAAGACTTCATGGAAGTATATTTTTCCATGCAATCCCCTGCATCATACTTCCATAAACACATAAGTGTTAGTGCATAAATAAACATAACAATACACTAATTATCATACCTTGTCATACTAATTCCAAGCATGTTACCCTGCAACTTCTCACACATGTCAACCATATGTTCCAAATACCAAGACAATCATATCTATAAATTGGAAATCAACCTTTACCAAGACTAATAATCATGCCATAATCCATAGTCAACTTATATTCATTAGTCATAATGCTACAACTATCACCTACTTACACTCAAGTACATATCAATTTTCTCAACACATATGTGTTAGTACAATCATCTTAAAAAAAGATCATTTGAACACGTACTCATATCATGAAATTAATCAAACATTCAACAAGAAATAAATGACATAATAGACACCAACACTCAAACACCAAATAAACAACATAGTCAAACATTCAAGCACAAATTAGACAACATAAGAAAGTTCATAACTTAATGTATCTCAAGGGAGGCTATTTTTTCCGCACAATTAATCTAGATTAACATGTTATAGCTTCACAACATATCAAATCAAACATAAATAAGGTCATGATATTCATAACAATGATTAGATAACATGCTCACATCATAAACTCATAAACAATTGTGATTCATGCATAATAATCACATATGCACAATTAGTCTAGATTAGTACAACACAATATCACAATCATATCGACTCATGCATGAGTATCATAACCATAATCATCTGCATTCCAAACATGCAATACATGTATGACGATCTGCTCTTACACCAAGGCCAGTGCTACAACCTCACTCTGATGGTATGCATTTCCTTCTCTATCTCAGCCAACACATTAGCATCATAACATAGCAACAACACCGTGATGACATACTACATATAATGACCTCACAATGCATATCTAACCTGTTATGCATGCATAATAACATATAGACATTGACATGCATAACAAATACATCTACAACCAACATGCATTGATGACTAACACATCCCAACAACAACATCATCAAATTCCACATGGAAACACAACTGCAACAATAACCACTACCATGCATACATAACAAAAACATATACAACCTACATGCATGCATGGAAAACACATTCTGTTCATCCAGTCAAATTGTTATACCCTGCTTTGATACCACTCTGTGGTATTAGATATCACCCAAAAATAACGGAAACCAGACACCACCCAAAGACAATGCAACCTACTCTGATACCACTCTGTAACACCCTCCGCCCACATTTACCCAAGTAAACATCCAACCATGGTAGACATGTGACGAGAAGTTACTATGATATGATTCGACTGCCTATGTGTCAGTTAAGAAAGTGGAATCGGCGAAACACATCACACAAACCTTCCACATCAGCAACAGAACTCCTAGGAGCCATCCCATCCACTGATGTAACCAACCCCTGAGACTAACTAAATTTTTAGTGCATCAAACCCCTGGAAACTCCCTTGATATGTACCATGGTATGTCTAGGAGGCTCCAAAAGCTCCCACATCAAGGGCAAGGGAGCTGATGGGGACCTATTTCCCCATTGTTGTGCCTGTGACTCTAGGATTTGTGCCAATTTTTCAGGCCTGAAGCCCAGGTCATTGCCCATAACTCAATGACATCTTCAGAAATGAAATCTCACAACATAACAAAGATACATTTTCAAAAGCATCAACAAGGACTACACTAGACCCCTACTAGCCATGACAGACATTTCGTTAGACATATCACAAATATGAAAGATATAGGTCTTAAGAACAGAACTGAGGAAAAGGGTCTCATACTTATTTGAAAATCACTAATAAGCATTGATGCCTCAACACATTAGCTGTAATTTCATATATTAGGCCATAAATACATTGTTCATTCATTTACAAGTAAAAACATGATGAGAGCCATACATAGTCATTGTCATAATAGATGGTCATAACCAACATAATAATAACAAAAATACCATGGAAACAACAACCATATAATCCACATATAAACCAATATAATACTCATGAATTAACAAGGAGAAATAACCTCATATTAATGATGCAAAGGCCAACCAAGTTTGGGACTTCCATGAGCCACCCTACTATAAACTAGGTTGAACCAAATCTTTCATTTAGCCAGTCACCCCTATGCCATATTCCAAGCATGAATGTGGGATATAATGAAACAAATCCATCAAAACTTAACTAGGGCTTCCAGAGGCCAAACCACCTCAACCCTTAACCAGTGGTTCCACCTCATAGTCGGACATAACTAACCATCACTAGATCGATATCTACCCAACCTGTCCAAGGTTCTTGAGCATTTGTGCCAACACGACTTCCAAGACTAGTAACTCAACCCACAGATGTCTTTGGGCTTTCAGAGCTTTTGTCCAACCAAGGCTTCTACGACTAGTAACTCAACCCACAACTGTCACTGAGATTCTAGAGCATTTGTCCAACCAAGGCTTCCAGGACTAGTAACTAAACCCAAGTTGTTACAGGGCTTTCAGAGTGTTTGTCCAACCAAGGCTTCCAGTACTAGTAACTCAACCCAAGTTGTTATAGGGCTTATAAAGCGTTTGTCCAACCAAGGCTTCCAAGACTACTAACTCAACCCAAGTTGTTATAGGGTTTCCAGAGCGTTTGTTGAACCAAGGCTTCCAAGATCTAATAACTCAATCCACAACGAAAGGCATAAGAAAACCAACCAAAAAACAAAAGTAAAACCTACAACACCATGACTATCCAGGAAATGGAAAGGCTAGGCAAGTCCACTGTCAATCTAGAAAATTCTCCATGCCAATGACAAATCATGACCAATAAACCACATGCATATGCCATGCATGCCAAAACTAGTGAGGAAAGCATACATAAAACTTGGTACATGCAAGTAAACCCATTGTAGTTTCTGATCTCAATGTCCTCTTGTGCTTTTCTGCTCTTCCTTTTCCTTTTTTCTCTAAGCATCCAAGTATGCCACACTCTCCAAGAGTGCTCCAAGAAAACTCTAAGTGTCCAAGAGTATGAGAGAGAGAGAGAATATAATGAGAGCTCCAAAACTGATCTGACAAAAAACTACACTGACCAAGCTTGCCCTCTCATCCTCATAAGCCTTTTTATCAATGAGGCTTCTATTTTCTTCAATTTCCATTATTTTCCTTCATTTTCCTCCTCACATACAACCTATGACATTTCACCTTGCTTTTCTCCCAATTTCCATTATTTTCTTAAATAAATGTGCCAAAAATGTTATTTTGCCTTTCTAAAGCCTTTGCCATTGCCTTTGCCTTTTTCAATTTCCTTAGCCATAATAAACCAAAATGAACACTCGTTAGGATGTTTTTCCCAACATTCAGCTTGGAATACGTGTCCTATGACTTTGGTCTTATTTTTATATTTACATGGATTTTTAACGAGGGTTGTTACAAGATGATACATATTTAACTCACCTAGTATTATGTTTTTGTAAAAAAATATCTCTTCTTTATATTGAAAGGTATTTATACAATACAATAATGCTCAGAGATACATAATCATTGAAATCATTTTATGTAAGTAATAAAAAAATATACTTCATAAATTATCATTTTTTTTGTTTTCTTTCACATTAAAGTTTTTATTGATTATTATTAACAATATGAGTATTTGATAACTTTATAAGCTCTATTATAGTGTGTTTTTTTTAATTGAGTATATAACATTGTTAATGTGCTATCAAGCATAATCATTGTTTCATTTTTTTAAGAGTTAGGAGAATTAAAAACTACTTGAGATTATTTGGACAAGATTTAGGTTTAAATAATACTATCTATCATTATAAACCCTAACCTAGGTGTAACAACCCTTAAGTATGAGCTAATGTATCATCAAGGATTTGAATTGAGGGGGGAGGGGAGGGCCCAAATTTTCTTTCCCAACCATTTGAGCTATTACCCCTTGACTAACCATCGTGTCACTTTTTTTTAACAAAAAATGCGGCAGCCAACTGAGTGGATGCCACTATAAATCTAAGCTAGTGCTAATATCCCACAAGACACCATTAGTAGGATACCAATTTCTTAGCAAGAATTGAGACATCTAGAGACACACCCATGAGGACAATCCCACTCTTGGGGGTGTCTACCTTCTTAGCCTCATCACAATGGGCCAAAAGCTAAGATAGAGATTGAACCTAAGTGAGGAGAATGTGAAACATACATCCCAACCACTCAATCTTCTACCGTAGACCTCACATTTTAAGTGATCAAGTTAGTTAGGAAGTTCCCTTTCAATTCCAAGGTTCAACACTCCACTCCTTCCCTTGGTAATAAGGGTACTTGGTAACTTCATAAGATCTACTATAAAATGATTATGTGCGCTTATTAGACCATATTACTCAAGGTCTTCCTAGTCTATCATCACCATGTCACTTTTAAAGTGATGTTGTGGTGGAGTTGATCAAGGGCCTTCATTTCAATTTACGGGTTTGGTGTGCCATAAACAAGGTGGTCCCTTGTCCCACTAATAATAAAGTCTTGTGCATCAATTTGATGTCTAGATATACTATTAATTTAGAATTAAATTATTATTACTATTATTATTGCAAAATAAATAAATAAATATACTATTGTAGTGGCTACAACCACCCTCCAAAATTTTGCCTTAGCTTTGTTTTGGAGCCTCCCTACCAACCATCTTGAGCAGCATGTCTTGCACTGTCAAGTACATAAACTTCATTGGTATTTCAGCATCTTGTTAGCCTGTGCATGATTGTTTGTTTCACTCCCCTCATAGGCTACTATTGCAGACTTGGTCCAGCTGCAGGCTGAGCAGCTCCGTCAGAAAATTGTGAAATTATGGAGGGGAACCAGTCTTCCCTCCAGAAATTGTGCAAATCTGACTGGAAATTTGCTGGGCTCAGAAATTGCGCAATCCTGTCAAACATCCTTCCTCTAGAAAGTTGTGCAATTTGAACGAGTAGTGCAACTCAACCCAGGAATTTCACAATTCTGGGCAGCAATCAACTCCTCCTCCCAGAAATTGCACAATCCCTCTTGACAGCCAGCCCAGCTTCCTCCCATAAATTGCGCAAGAATTCTCCTCAGTCAAGCAGGCTATTGCATGTGCCTTTAGGTTGACTGGTTCCACCAGGGACCTAGAAAATGTGACTTGCATGCATGGGCTACTTTTTCCCGAAATAGGAAAAAGAAACATGCAAAAATCAGCCCTATATTTTAGGGAGCTATTTTTAGCAGTTGGAGGTTACATGCAAATATCATTTTAGAAACCTTCCTCCAAGTGTCTCTTTTTCCTAGATTTGTGGCATGTGCATCATGAGCCTCAAACTTATTTATTCGACGCTTTAGAGCTCATTCTTCACATCGATCTTGGAGCTTTGGAATCCCACTTCACATCCAGGAGTCTTCGACACATCTAGCTCAGCTATTTTCGGGTAAGTTCGCTTAACTTGTCTTCTGTGCATTTCTATCGCTTTTTGTGTTTTGGCTTGTGTGAGTGTTGTCTACTTGATTTCTGTGAACACTTTCTCTCATTTTCATGCATGTTATCCTGTACAAGCACCATTTAAGTTTTCGCTAGCATCTCACTATTGTCGCATGCATGACATTGTTTTGCACGAATGGTCATCAATTCGACAACTTGTTTCACACACATGCATATTGTTCCATTTTATGAATCTTACATTTACTGTTTGGATGCATGATCCTTAACTCCTACTTACACTTAGTATCACCATGCGTTCACATCTTCATTTTCTTTCAGTTGCTTGTCGGTAGGTCTAGGCAACCTTGGCCCAGACTCTGCCTCACTAAGACATCATTCACAATTCTGAGAGGGAAGGCTCTGCTTTCCTCCCAGAAAATGTGCAATTTGTTCAGTCAGTGCCCTCAAGTCTTGCTTTGCACAATTCTGAGAGGCATTGACTGCTATCCCAAAAAATTGCACAATGCAGTCCCTGGGCCTGCATCACTTGCCAGCTGAAATTGTGTATTGCGCAATCTTAGCACCCATCAGGTCAGTCTAGATTGACCATTATGTAATTCCAGTAGTCAACCAGCCTCCCAATAGTCCAAACTGCCTTTTGCACAGTTTTGGTAGTCAGTATCTCGGCCTACAGTGAAAATTGTGCAATCCTTGCCAGTAGTTCCCCGGGTATGTTGCACGTCGTTCCTCAAGTTTGCTTTGGTTTTAGTTGATAGATTTCTTGCCATGCATGTCTCCATGTGTCTAGATATAGCAGGTGTTCATCCATCTATTAGCAGTTCAGGATTAATGGCCTCCAAGAGATCATGGTCAAAGGACACTAACGGAAGCACAACTCAAGCAACAATTGAGTGAGTGTCTATGATTTTGCTAATATACGAAGACACTAAGCTGATCGTAGACAAAGAAATGAAGATGAAATGGTACGAAGTCAATGATGCATTCTCATGCACATTTGGGGAAGATCTCGAAGATCGCTAGATCTATGTGAACATTCACAAGTCTGGCTTGTACTAGATTGCATGCAGGTATCTCGCGTTCCCATGCATGGACATGATTCATTGGATCGTCTCACACACTGATCCTGAGATGATGACATTGAGCAGTGTCAGCAGGACAAATATTTCTACCTTTAGGGCATAGGATTATCAACAGATGTACCATTTGTCGAAGCCAGTGATCACCATGGAGGCACCCTTCAGCATACCTAGCAACAATGCTAACTTGAGGGATATCTTGAAGAACTGGGTGAAGGAGCCAACCAAATTCAGGATGACACCCAACCAGATTGACAAGACGAAGATACTGCAGAAGGCGTATTAGTACTTGGTCATCTTTGCATGTCGGTTATGGCCAAGAGAGCACAGATACCTTCCTGCAAATGTGGGTGACCGTGTTGGATCAATTGGCCAGCAAAGGAAAAGCGTGCAACTGGTCTGACATGTTGGCTCACAGGCTAAAGGAATAGGTAACATGAGCTTGACAACTACCCAAAGGTTAGCAAGAAGAAATCTACATGTTCTCTTACATCTTGGATGCAATCTATGCCCGTTAGGAGTTCCTAGGCTTGAAGTGGGCATGGACACCAACTGAAACCTCTGTCAATACTTATTGTAAATTGTTTTCCAAATACAACTTTCAAGGAGTCATCACGCAACTGTCAGATCATTTTGTCACCTAGGTGTACAAGATGATATTTGAGTAGGAACCACCTTGAATGTCGAATGCAACAATGGTGGCACTGATAAACATAGCAGATTGGTATGCCTCACCGCTTGGCACCTTCATATGGATGTACAGTGCTGAGAAGCCTCCACATGTTTTGCAAAGTTTTCCACGGACAAGTTCATCATGCAAGAAGTATCATACCACATCTCGACAGGATTGTCAACTAGGCTGCATCGGAAGAAGAATGCACCTTGGTCCACTCTTCCCTTTTGGATTGAGTTGTACAAGATGCAAAATCTCAAGCATGCGAATGCCAAAATAGAGGAAGTCAAGAAGTATCCTTTCGGCACCAAAAGATTTAATCCGTATGACCCACATTATTTTGTGAAGGATCACTACATGAGAGTACAATTTCCATGGATCCACGAGGCATATCATTGTGCTGAGGAAGACCCATGGAGATATTGTCACAGCTTCTGCAGGCCCAATGAACCGGTCGGCATCACTGTGGAATGGTTAATGAAGCAACATCCAGGAGAGCACCACCACCAGTAGTACCTGAGGCAAACATACAGACGAGCGACAAAGGGAAGAGAAAGATTGTCGCCAACATAGAGGAAGAACAAAGCGGCAAGTTCAGAGAAGACCCACTCGTGCAGGAAGAAGCTTTGGCAATAGAGGCGAAGTGGAAATAATGCAACAGGAGGACTGCGCAAAGGCAGATAAAAACAGAGGATGGAGGAAATAGTGAAGGAGTTGCATGAGTTGAAAGAGCAACTCTGGAAGGAACAGGAGCTGCGCAGACAGGAGAAGGAAGCGTAGTAAGGAAAGGTATAACAAGGGCCACAACATGTATAGATAGATGAAACTGTGCCTGTACAGGTAGTAGAGTCATCCGAATAGCTAGCACAAAGCAGACACGGTGAGTAGTCGCAGGAGTAGGATTTTTCTCAAGAGATTGAATGAGAACTTGTGTAGATGGATACGAAGATGGAGAAACAAGAGTTAGAGCAAGACATCGAACTCATGCCTTACCACCAAGAGGTCAACCCACCAGCTTCACCGGATCCAGAAGCAGATCAAGTCCAAGTGACTAATGATACACTGAGATCCTTGGAGATAATCCGGAAGAAGAGATGCACAACATATCATTCGACTAGTAGCAACATAGAGTTGTGCAATCGCATAAAGTAGCTACTCAGGATGACCACACATTTATTGCTCATTTTAAGGAATGAGTGATCGTGTCTAATGTGCATAAGCATCCAGCAGCATTGTTCGATGCTACCAGTGCATATGCCGAAGCCACTAGCTTGAGTGTTCACTTCTTGATAATAGAGAACAAGCGAATGACTAAGGAGTTACAAACAACTAAGAAAGGAGGAGAGCTGGTTACAACATCCGCCCAAGCAGAGTTGAAGAAGGTGATACTGGATGAAGTATCATCCCTTGAGACAGTCATATGGGTTTTGTAGTCTAGATTTGGTACCGTGCATAAGAGAGTTCTCCATATCAACAGTTGGCAGCAGTGATGTGCTAGGAGAGCACATATCTTGTCAAACTTGCATATTGTTGTTGACCACATGCAAACATGGACAATGAGATACAAGGGAGCCCCATTACACTTGCCCAAGATGATGAAGCCCAGAGTGGTCGAGCTGAAGGCACGCATTCGAAGTCAGATCTAGAACTATGAAGAACTCCCACAACTCATCACTAGTTTGTAGGCTTCCCATGCACGGGTATTCAAAAGCATGGTCCCATCTATTGGGAGACTCATTGAGGCAAAGACAAAGACACAAGTCCCACTGGAGCTTGACTCGTACTTTGACGAGTTGATGTGCATAGCCACTAGCACGGACATGGCGATCAGTGTAGACACCATGCATCAGTATGTTGCTGGTCTAGCTGCACTCAAGATAATGATGCACATGTTGTTAGACGAGTTGGGAAGAGGAGCCAGAGTAGTGTACCCGAATGCAATAGAGGCAAGAGTTCATTTCCAGAAAGATGTCACAAAGCACATGGACACCATCGCAGACTACCAAGCTTGGCATCAGTTTGCCGCTGTCGACCATGGTGAGGATGTCGAAGAGTTGGTCTTCCCACAGTTGTCCAAGTCATACTGATGTCTTGCATGGCTTGCTCAAGCCTATTTTGTCTCACATGGGTACATGCGCAGATTTTATGTAACGTCTTGTCAAGTGGAAGTTCAAGTGTCGATAGTTGGATGTAACAGTCATAAAGTAGATGAAGAGTCATGAGAGTAAATGAATAGTCACAAAGGGGAATGTCAAGGGCCACCCCACTCTTTGCTATATATAGTCCCTCATAACTCATTGTAGAGGCTTTTGATTAGCAAAGCTTCTGATAGGAGTATGTTAGACAAAGCTTGGAGAGTATTGTAACAAGCCTTGGCTTCTCCACTGTGTAGAGCTAGTATATCTCTTTGGAGGAGCAAGCGAGAGCAACTGTAACACTACACTATCGAGACTAGTGGTTGGTGATGGTTTCACTGTATAATTGGAATTTTCACTTCTTAATATAACATAGCTAACACATTTCATACATATGTTGTTGTTGTATTTCAACTAACTTATTTACTCTAATGATATATGTATCTGTTTGCTTACGCATGTACTTATGGACATTTTTGTATAAGTATGTATGAATCTTATTGAAACATTCTGTTGCTTTAAGCACCACTTTGGATTGCTAGCTTACTTTACTTCTAGTTTGTGATGCATCTTTTCTCGTGTGTTCCCTTCTTAACATCGTGCTTTCATAGGTTTCTAAAGGGCGCACTCACCTCACCCTCCATGTGTTAGAACCATTGATGCACCTTCCTTGACTTGCTACATATGTCACACCCTTGCTACCAACAAGGACATCTTACTTGCCACTGCGCACAACCGTGGTCAAGACAATACCATACAATCCACTGCTGGGAATTCTACACGAAATGGTCTGAGGACTAGTTGGGACTTCTTACCAGAGAGATCCCCTGACATGTTGGTGGGTCCAACACCGTCAACAAATACATATAGCTTTTATTAGCATTAACAAAATCTAAATAAAAATGGAGAAAAAAAATTCCATAATTTTTTACCAAAACACAAAATATTAAAAAGTTCAATACAATATAAGAGAAAAAATATAACCTACAACAAAAACACATCATAACCAACCTAATATCTAATGAAAAGTTATTGTTATCATTTCACAATAAACCTTAACCTTGGGCTACTCCCACCCATTGTTTTACAACATAACACAAGGGACTTTAACATCATAAGCATCAAAGTAATGTGTTTGTAGAGTTTCATGGAAGGAAAACAACCATTTAAATCACAAACTTGTATTAACCTTGTGATCCAACTTCTTGTCTCCATAATGTAAATAGATTAATTAGACATAAGAAAAAGACTTACAGTAAAATAATAAAAAAAATCATTATAATTATATTATTTTCATTTATTTTTATTTTTTAACATTTTTATTAAAATTATATTAAACAAAATAAATAAGATAAGAAACTAACAAAATCTCTTATATTTCATTTTATAAAATAAAAAACAACTCACACAATCACACAACCATCAGAATAGAGGAACAATATATGGTTTAAAGCAAAGTGATTTCCTTTAGCTAATGACTCAAAAGCAACTCATAAACTCTTCAAAGATGAATTAAATCAATTTAAATTCCTAATAATTAGGAAATCAAATCATTCAAATGGAATAATGGAGCCACAATTAAGGCAAATTTTTCTTTAAAATATTTGGCTCAAAGTAAGTGAGTTTTTGCTGATAATGAGGTTTGGAAACAAGTGAGCTTTTTCTGATAATGAGGTTTGAAAACAAGGTCTTATAGCTAGGGTTCCATGCCGTTTAATTGCTGATAATGAGGTTGGAAGCCAAGTGAGTTTTTCTGATAATGAGGTTTGAAAACAAGGTCTTATAGCTAGGGTTCCATGCCGTTTAATTGAATTATTGAATTGTGAAAAATACGACTTGACCATTAATTCAATTCTAGTGTGAAGTTATTCTATGTCTTTTACATCTTGATCCATTAATATTTTTATTTGATTAAAAAATTAAAATAAACAGCCTCACGGGGAGCACAAACAGCCTCAGCCTCAGCCTCAGCAGAACCGGGACCCTGAGGGAATAATAAACGGGACATCTTGATCACTGGGAGGAGATGAGTTGAAATCCTGGCAAGATCTGTTATATAAAATTCAAGATGAAAAGAGCAGCAGATGCCTCCTTGCCCAGCAGCATCTCCAGACTACATCTTTCCATATCCACAGTGCTTTCAGCCGCATCCAATGTTCCCTTAAGTATTGCCTTCATCGAATGGATTGTTAAACTGTCAACTCATCCTGTGATATATAATGGATGGTTGGAAGTAATAGTGGAAGGAGTTACCAGTGGTTGTAATGGGATTCTCAGATGTTGTGGCTGGTGAACCGTCTATCAAACAATCAACAATTACCATGTCAAATAATTTCGGGAGTTGTCTATAATGCGACTTTTTGAGATTCCGGTGACGGAATCCGGCGGAAGAAATTGCGACTAAATCATGATTTGTTGCAGTTAAAATGGGTTTTTAACTGCATATTCGGATTCAGCACCCTGAAAAACCCGTGGGACGCTTTCATTGTGCAGAAACTAGTTATCAAACTTCGATTTCAATAAATTACTGCCGGATTTTCACCGGAAAAAATCGCCGGAAAGACTTTCAAAAAGTCGCGTTAAAGACTACGGCATAATTTCGTAGGCGCTGTCCACAAATCTATTTATTCTTATTTCTCTTTGTATAGTTTCATAAAACTGAAACCTAAGAGTACCGGATAAACATGGTTTTTAATTATTTTTAAGATTTAGAAGTTTTTGAAATTTGGTTAAATATTATTATCATTATTATTTAAAATGTATTTTTAAATTTTCATTAACTCATAAAACATTGGTAAAATTAACCACCTAAACTTATATTTCCAACAAACCAGAAAATCCCATATCCCTCCAGCTTTAGAGGAAATTTGACCAGGAAATATATGCCAGCACTACTGAGTGAACAAATAATATGCCGAGACGTGAACAAATAGGAGGCTTAAACAATTTATAAATGACCTAATGAAATTAATCAAACTACACTGGGGTGTTTTACTTGCCCCCTTGGTGGGAGTCTTCCAGGTTAACCACAAAAGAAGAATGTCGTAGTGATTTAAATTCGTATATGAACTTTAGGTTTGTGAAATTAATCGCAGAAGACAAGGAATAGTCCAGAGTGACAGTTTGATAAGGGTATTCAGATTTTAGTAAAAATTCGTCCGACCAAATGTTTTTTGAATTTATTTTTACAATTTTTACGTTTTGGGGTGCTGGTCGATTCAGAGACCACACCAAAACTTTTACACTTTCGCTTCTTTTCGGTTCGGAGCGCTCGCTCAAATGGTTGTGGGCTTATCAAGTGAAAAAATTCTGACGTTTCACCAATTCAGTGATAGATAGTTCTTTATAACTATAGCCACACACATTATTTATAACCATTAGTATTTATATATATATTTTAAAGATATTTCTTAATTATGAATTTATCATGCATCAAGTCTTTTGATATATATATATATATATATATAATAAAAATGGATTAGATTGAGAAATATTTATAGAGACTAGTCTCCAAAATATATATCATTTTTTATTATTTAAATTATATTTTTAAATATTATATATATATATATATATATATTAATAAAAATAAAAAAATATAGAATAAAATTTATTTTTAAAAGTAAAAGAAAACAATGATTTTATATATATAATAATAATAATCATAATAAAAGAAACAAAGTTTAAAATAGGAATATGTTAATAATAATAATAATATGGGAAACAAATGAAATATATATATTTAAAAATAAAAAATAAAAATTAGATGAATAAATAAATAGTGTTTTATATATATGGGGAAATAAATAAGCGGTTTCTTTTAGGACTTAGAGTTAGATTTATGTCACTGGTACCAGAACATCATATAAGTATTTCACTTAAGAATTCATACCACTCGAGATCAATACAACAATATTCATACACAATAAACTATTACAACAATATTCATCAGGGCATTATGGCTCAACATTTCATTAGTGGGGATTTGAACTTGGGTGAGTAAGTTAACAAATAAAAATATATATATATATATATATGTATATATATATATATATATATATATATATGATGATGATGGTGATGATGGTTAATGTCAACTTAGACCAAACTTTGGTCTATCGGAACTAAAGAAACGAATTATTTAGTTTGATTTAAGATTTTATTCCTACGCTCAAAAAGTTTGGAGAGAAGCCTCCTGAGTTCACTATAATTTTGACAACGTAAAAGGCTAGGAAGGTCAATATTGCAACAAATATTTTGAAACTAAGGTCTAATGTGGTTGTATGCGGGGCACTGTAAGAGGAAGTGATTTTCATCCTCAATGTTCGTATTCTCACAGAGATGGCAGAACCTTTCCATCCATGGTGTTTTAGGAACTGCCCAACGACCCATTTCACTATGGATCTCATGAGAGTTCGTTCTAATCTTGGCTATATTAATTTTCTTCTTTGAGTTAGTTAAAACAGAGAGATACTTTTGATCTTCTAGGGTGTGGTTGATGACCTCCTTATAATATCTTAATTTTCTTTTAGCTGCTAAATCTTTCTCACACCACATTTTTTTCTTTGAACTTGGAAATAACAATATTTTTAATGTTATTAACGTTTTGCAATGCAACATTCTCATTGATCTCCCAATGGTTTAACCAGTCCCTGGTGTCTTTATACAAACCTCGTTTGAGCCTTAGGTGGTTTTGGATGGAATTTAAAACTAGCTTAGGAAGTCTATGGTCTCCTATGTTATTGAATTTGTGCTTGTACAACAGAAGCCTAGTCATAGCTAGGCTCTCGATAAGGGAAAGACACACTTCTATAAGGAGAGTAGGATAGGGTGTGCTGCTTTTAATGTTGAGGTTATACGGTATAAAACGCTTCTGGATTTGCTCAATCTTTCTCCAGGATTCTCTAGAGATGCTACAACCCCAAACCTCACATCCATATAAGATAACTGGAGTGACTAAAGTTTCAAAGAAGAACTTCTTTCTATCCCACATTACAAGGTTTGTCGTTTTACAATTATTTTCAAGACCAAAATAAGCTTTCCATCCCCCATTAATCCTTTTCTCAATGCTATAGTTCGAGTTGAGCTTGTGATGAATATCAATTCCTAGGTACTTGTAGGAAGACACTTCCTCCAAGTTACTATTGTCATACATAAAATTAGCATAAGTGTATTTCTTGGATTTGATAATCATAAATTTTGTTTTGTCAGTGTTAACAATCATACCCATGGTAAAGTAGAAATCCTTAAGAAGTATAAGGTCCTTATGAAGATCAGATGGGCACCTTGTGAGAAGAACCATATCATCAACGTAGAGAAGAACGATGATCACTATCCCAGCTAAGATAGTGCCAGCACATCCTACTTCCTCTAAACAACCTTCTAGCTTGTCGATGCAAATGTCGAATAGGGTAGGGGAGAGGGGGCAACCTTGTTTAACTCCGATATTACACTTAATATCTTTTGACCACCCCTCATTGCTCTTTAACTTGGAAATTACATTCTCATATAACCTTATACCAACAGCTCTCAACTCAAAAGGAACCTTTAGCTCTTCTAATCTGTTCCAAAGGTTGTTTCTAGGAACCATATCGAAAGCCTTTCTAAAGTCCACAAAGCAACAAAAGGGATTGGAAATTTATCATTGCGCATTCCTCCACAATGATCCTAAGTGTAACGATGTGGTATGTTGTTGAGTGCTACTTTCTAAAATCCGCTTGGTCTTTAACCCACTTACCTTCACTTTCAAGCCATATGATCAACTTCCTTTCCAAAATAATACCATATAACTTGGCTAGGAGAGGGCTGATTATAATTATTCGATAATTAGGGGGGTTATTTGTATCCCCACTTTTAAAAGTAGGGATAATGAGGCTTTGAGTCCATGGTTTGGGGAACCCTTGCTTGACCACTTTATTGAAAAGCTTGTGAATGTGGGGGATGAGGACAAGACCTCCAATTTTTAAGATTTCCACCTGGTAACCTTCAATGTCCTTAACTTTCCCATTAGCCAAGAGATTAACCCCAAAATCAATGTCTTCTAATGAGAAAACTTCTTTCATTGTGAGTAGGGTTTCAAAGTTATCCATGGCATTTGGAGATTCATAAAGCTTTTTAAGATAGGAATTCCAGTCGTGTAAAGAAATTTTATTATTATCTTTAGTTTTCCTAGTTAGAATCTACCTCCAGAATTTCTTAGGAGCTACCTTAGAGATGTGTAAGACATTCTCTTGTCTTTTACGAATATACTGCCTTTTTTTCCTTTTAGTTTGGGCTTTGTATATTTTTATCTTGCCATTTTTAAGAGATTCATCAACAAACTTCCTTAATTTCTCTCCTCGCACTTTTACAATCTTTGTCATACCATGGGTTGGTTTTTCTATTTCTTTTATTACTTGAAACTTCAATTGAGAACTTGTTAATAGAATATGAGAGGGTTGTAGTAAAATTATGATAGAGATCTTTTATGTTGTCTATACTAGATAAAGGAAGAAAATTAGTTTTTAATTCATTTAGAAAGATATCTTTTTTATTTCTATCAAAGATTAAATTCTTTTGGCTATAAGGATTATCTTATATGGGATACCTATGCATGACAAAATTGAGAGTTATAAGTAAAGGCCTATGATCAGAGTCAAGCTCGTGGTCATTTAAGATGTCAACATTTGTTATTTTGTTGTATAGAGGGAGATGAGAGATAACTTAGTCTACCACGCTACTACTAAGCCCATGGATGCAGGTCACCTAGCTAGAATTGGGCCACTTCTTTAGACCGTTGCAAATTATGAGATCTTGAGCACTACAGAGCTTGATTAGCTCTAACCCAAAAAAATTCTCCTCAAGGTCTTCAAAGCTCCTTTTGTACCGGCTAGCCAGAGGAAGGTCTTTGTCTAACTAAAGAGGATTAGGGTTGGAATGATTGCTTAGAAAAATAGCTTGGTTGCTTGAAGTTCGAGCATTAAAGTCACCCATTAAAATGATATTGCCTTCTTTCCTTGGGCTAGAAATATCATTCTCTAAACCATTTAAGGACTAATTTTATCTAGATTCTTTTTCTTATTGAAGTTAGAATTGATGGGGGGGGGGGGGGAATAACAGATTGCTATGTAGGTCATTTTATCATAAATTTTAGTTATTTCTATCCAACTATATTGGTTGTAAGGGTCCTTTTATAAATCCTAGCATGGGGAGAGATGTTCTTCTTAATGTAACAAGCTATACCCCCAATGCCTCTACTGGAGGATCACTTATTCCAGGTAGACCATAATGTAAAGCCATCTATGTTAGGGATCTCAGATTCTTCGTGCTCCCAAGTTTCAACAAGCAAAATAATATCAACATCATTCGAGATCCAACTTAGCTTTGGACCTTTGTTCTATAGAAAGCCCCGATAGTTCCAAGAAAGAATCCGGAGCATGTTGAATTACTATTTATTATTATATTTTTGGTTTCTATCTTGAATAATGACTTTTCTATTTCTGATTATTGCCCATTTTCCTTCCTTCCTAGCTTCCTTTACCTTTTGAACCTCCTTTCTCAATTATGCTTGATCTTCTGGAATGAGATCTTCAATTATAAATATTCTCGTTCCTTTTATACTTAAGGTGTTACTAAGTATGTCATACTTATGGTCAGTAGAGCTCACCTTTATTTGGATCAGCCTTCCTTTATTCTCAATTAGTTTCCCCAACCTTCTTGCTTCTGTGAGACACGTTGTTTCAATTTGTAATCTGTTATGTAATTTGATCTGGGCTATGGCTAAAGTATCCTCGTCTACCTCCACTTTCAGACCGAAGATTATAAGCTTCAAGGCCCTTTTTTTACGCTCATGGTCTAATTCTATTAATTTTTTCATTTCATCTTTAATTGGTTTGATATCTAATTTACCTGCCACATTATTTAGGGTGAGGCGGCTATTAAATTTTTCTTCTAGATCTTTAATCATGTCCTTTATTTTAAGACTCTCTAAAGTATCAGCATCTACTTGCTAGGATGTTTGGTTCATATCTTGGTTTTGTTTTTCTATAACGTGTAACCTAGTCTCTATTGCCTCCATCTTATTCTCCAATATTTCTATTTTATTTTCTATTTTTTTCTGGATCTTGTCTTCAAGAGATGTGAATTTATTTTCCAGCATGGCTGCTAACTCTATTTGTAGATTGACTTCTCTTTCTTCTCTATGTTTCTCTAAAGACTCTACATACTCATAGAGGCTCTGTAGATTAACTGTGCTAAGTCTACCTTTGGTAATCTTTGGTAATTGTGGTGAATTATTCATACTTGAAAATATATGAGCAGATATGTATTAGAAAAATATAAGGAATGTGTGCACCTGATATCAACAAGCTGGACTGCAGGCGAACGTGCCCCTGATTGTTTTTCTATTACTAGAGAGAGATTGTGAATTATTACCGCAGAGATATGGTAAATACATCACCCTAAATTATTATCGTAGAGGATGAAAATCACTTCCTCTTAAAGTTTCAAATACTATGGACAAATAACATGGGTTTGTTTAATATATATATATATATATATATATATATATATATATATATATATATATATATATATATATATTAAACAAATATATTAAAATAAATTTAATTAATTATAAACCAATAAATAAAAGTCATTTTCTTTTGAAAATTTAATTAAAAAAATAATTATGTGCATTGTGGGCGAGGGAAATATCTAGTTGCCCCTCTCCTCTGTAGTGCTATTTTTGTTTTCTATTTTTAATTTGTTTATATTTTTTTAAATTAAAATTAAAAATATTATTTTTATTTTTTTTAATTAAAATCTTATTTTATAACCTATTATCTAGATGGAGCCAAATTTATAATTTCTAAAGGATGCGATTATAGATTTTTTAGTTAGAGTTGCTAGTGTAATATAGTCATGGATATATTTATTTTTAAAATGTTTAGATTTAAATTTAAATAGATTGAGTGTATATTTTTGTATATTTAGTAATTATATTAAGTAGGTTTCTTGCTCTAAAAACAAAAAGTTTCATACAACCATTTATATATAGATTCATTTTAATTCTAAATCTATAAAGGACTTATCCAAATATTTTTTTACTGCAAAATAAATTTGATTATTCTAAACTCTTATTAAATATATAACTAAATTGAATGTATATTATTTCTTAATAATATATTTATATTTATATAAATGTCACATCTCTATATATAAATATATTCTTATTTTTAGTTTTATTAAACTTTTAGAATAGTTAGCCTTATGCATAATAAAATGAGCTTAGAATTTTTCTTTCATATGTTTTATTATTTTTTTTAAAATTTACACTTTTAATGTGATATATATGTGTGTGTGTTTAAGATTAATCACATTATTAATCACAAAAATCATAGATGTAACCAATTTTATAGTATTACTTTTTAAATCTACATACAAAAAAACATGTGACAAACCATTAGAAAACAAATTATTATAATTTATTATATATTTATTAATTGAATTTAAATATGAAATTTTAAAATATTATAAATACCAATATGAATTATTATTATTTTAATTTATATAATAAAATGAATCTTATATATATATATATATATATATATATATATATATATATATATATATATATATATATATATTTATATTTCACATCTTCATATATATATATAAATATTATTATTTTTAATTTATGTTTATTAATCAAATTAATGACCTTTTTATATGTTTGTCAATTATATCTTTTCAAATATTGCCATTATGGATAATTATTTTTGAATTTATTTTTATGTAATATGTGTATTTTGAATTTTTTTCCCGTATTCTTTGTAATTTTATTCATAAAAGCATCATTAAAATATACTTGTCCCAAATCGATTTATTATTTTTATTGTTTTATTATACTTTATTATTTATTTTAATTCAATCAATATTATCTCATCTACACTACCACTACAACATCTTCACTACACTACATCTCATCATCTTTATCATTACAACATCTCCATTGTACTAAATTGTAGAACACCTCTTAACATAATAAGAATTATTATTATTTTTATTTATTTGATATAAATATCCTATTAGGATGACATTAGAGATTATGGAGAATAGTGAAAAAAAATATTGACAAATTGGAGGGTGAAAAACGTTTAATATTAGGAATTGCAATGGCAGAGGTAATGTATGAAGAAAATGCATAAATGATAAGGGATATTTTATGATAATGAATTTATTTTTCCTATGGTTTTAATTATTTGTTTCTTATTAATATATTAAATATATATTTAAACATGTTATTTTGTGGTGGTTTGTGTTTATTTTGGAATGTGATTTTGTTGAGTATGTTGTTTACTTATTTTTAGTGATTTTTAAATCATGATTTGGAAGTGTAATATATATGTTTGATTTTTAAATTATAAATGTTTATATAATAATTATTCACTATAAATCTAGATATATGTAAGTAATATGTCAAAATATGATATTAAATATTGATTATTCACAACAAATAATCATTTGTAATATATGTATATTATAAAATAAAGGCTAATAAACAATTGTGACCAAAAAAAGTTGTGAATCCATGAAACAACTAATTTTACAAATTTGAAAGAAAATTATGAATAATTCATTTTTTTTTACCTATTTTCTTAAGCTTTCTCTCATTAATTCCTAAAAAACCATGAAAATAGTTACCAAAAAAAGATACATATGGTTATTTTGAAAACATGTGGTCACCTCTTAGCATGCAATATATTACCTATGACTTTAACACAATATATTACTTGTGACCTTAGACATTCAAGCTTCTTATCTCATCCTTTTCTTCATATTCTAATGGGACTATGAAACTATTGTGAAAGTCCGCGTTGTGTTTTCCCGGTGAGTTGGCACGCCTCCTTTCTATAGACTTCATATATTTTCATACATGGACAATTTATGGATGCTTATTATTTTAGTTTATGGATGTTCATGTGATATTTGTAATTTGTATATATTTTCACATAGATAGTTTATTGATACATGTATTCACTATTTCAGTTTATAGATTTGAATTAATCTTGTTTATGGATGTTCATTAATTTTTTAAGTTTATGGATATGTTAAAATTATTTCCTTAATTTGATAATTTTCTATATACTATAACTTTTATTAATAAAATATATGTTCAATTTTGATTTCTAGACTCATAGATGAAGAAAATAAGCGCAATATTAAGTTATGATGCAAGTCACTTTGATACTTAAAATGAACTAAAATATATCATGTATCAATTTAATATTGAACATGGAAATAATTCCAATCATGCTTCATATTGGCTTGTAGAAATTTTCTTTTAGTTCAATTAACATGTATGTTATGACAATTCAATTTAAAAAATAAATTATTTGAATTATAAAGTCATATATATATATATGAAATTTTTTGTGACCCACCCATATACCATTGCATGGATTTTTTTTTTAAGTATTTCAATCAATTTCTTATTTCAAGGTTCAATTAAAAAACACAAACATGATTGAAATACATTTTATTCAATTTTAATATTATAAGATGTCATGTAAACAATAAATAGTTTTTATTCAATGTTATTTATTTTTATATTATCTACAAGAGATTAGTCATAACATGATATAAGTCAATCGTATTGAAATTTACTATATATGTCATCATGATGGTGTTGGTTTCATTATGTATATTATGCTAATCTTGATTGATTGTGCAGACAAGATAGGCTCCCCTAAAACACATTAAGCTATGATTTGATTATGTCTATATTTGGTTTATCTAACATGGCATGTTTGCACACAATAAAAGATCAGAGATGACGAACATAATGGTGGATTACAATTCACGTGACTCTCCTTATAGATCATTGGACTAGCAAGGAGATGAGTATTCTCATGATTTAACAGATACACAAAGAAGTTTGAAGGCAGAGATCAGAAGTTGCAAGGTAGATGATAACATGTTGATTGAGTCATAGGAAAGACTTTTCATAGCTCAAGAGAAAGAAGTAGAAGGTAATGCAATTATCCTTCATAGTCTATCAAATTTGCAGAGACAACAATAGTTGAGGATCAACCATTGGAAAGAGGAAAGGGCTAATGGGGAATATGATATCAAGTCTCAATCAGGATACATGTTGGATATGGATGATACGTTCAGAAATGGAAGATGGTTGGGTATACCTGACAGGATGTATTAGAGGTCCTCCATCAAGCCAATATGGTAACGCCAACACTCCTTGCTGCTCCGACAATGGATGAGATGCCTAAAAACATTTACTATGTCTAGGAATAAGAAGCCCCATGAGTAGTTCACCCATATTCTTTGTGTCACCATACTTCTCACCCTACGTCAGTCCCCAGCAAGAAAAAAAAGTAGACGAAAACAATTCCCCAAAACTCAACTCCTTTCAACGTTAGAAGCCATTTGTATATGCAAGCACTTTTGTATATTCATATAGATATGCAAGCATATATAGATAAATCCACTTTCTTAAATGCGCTTTCATTCCTACATATGAAATTTTCAATATATTTAATAACCTTTTTATATGTAAGCATAGTTTCATTTGTAAGTTAAGGTCCCACCTACAATGCTCATGTTGGATCCCAATTTTTATATACACACATATATTAAAGTGCACATATATGATTCAAGAAAACTTTTTTATGTGTGTGACTTTTGTAATTGCACACAAATATAATAACACGCATATCCAAAATCCACACATGTAGATATGGAAGTGCGTATAGGAAAATATTTGTAAAAGCTTATTGTCATATTTGTTGTTCTCCTAAAACTTTAAGTTTTTATAGGTGCTCTATAAATGAGATCTCATGCAAAATGAGGCCACACATGCCCACCACTTGTCATCGGTGAATGCGTTAGTTAAATGAAGTGTCAAAAAATTAGTATATTTTCATAAAATACAAAAACAAATTCTTTTTTAAAAATTCGAATTTCCAATATGCAATTTCATATAGATTTTTAGTTCTAGGGGTTTTAATGGAATCCATATGACCAAGTGAAATGAGAAGAACTTTAATAGGTTATTCACATATTAATTTATATTTAGATCCAATCTTAAACTTGAATACACTAGCTTTCTATATACTTGAAGGCCCAAATAACCAAATAACCTATTACGCGTGAAATCAAGACCATGTTAAGAACATCAACCACATTTTTTTTTATGAACTCAGATCATGTATTCAATCTCATGCGCATGCTACCCACATAACCTACACCATAGGATTCCTGCATGGCCTGGTATAGTCCTACTTGAAAAAATTAAAATAAAAAGGAAAATTCTACCAAAGCAATCCCAACATGAGCCCTAAGACTTCAGAAGTTGTCTTGTGGAAACTTTGAGAACCAATCAAAAATTTCCACTTGGTTCCCTTGCCATGTGATGTCTTCCATGTTACTTCCATGTTAAGAGTGCTCCAAGAAAACTCTAAGTGTACAAGAGTATGAGAGAGAGAGAGAGAATAGAAGAGAGCTCCACCAAAACTTATCAAAAGCTTGAGAAAAATATTGCCAAATGACTCTTAGAAGCCTATTTATGAATGAGGCCTCTATTTTCTTCAATTTCCATTATTTTCCTCCTCACATGCAACTTGTGACCTTTCACCTTCTTTTTCTCCTAATTTCCATTATTTTCATAATTAAAAGTGCCAAAAATGCCATTTTTCCTTGCCAAAGCCTTTGTCATTTCCTTTGTCAATTTCCGTAGCCATAATAAGCCAAATGAACACCCACTAGGATGTTTTTACTACCTTTCATCTTCGAATATGTGTCCCATCACCGTGGTCTTATATATTTTTACATGAATTTTTAACTAGGTTTATTACACTAAAAGTGCAAAACATGAGTGTCATGTCTCATCGCCTTTGGTTTCCATGTTGATGTCCTCTACCACCTAGAGCCACCTATCATGCCATCTATATCATCATTTCTGTTGGGGTCCACATGTTGGCTAAGGCATGGAAATCTATATCTTACTATTTTCTTAAGCATTTCCGAGTTGCACTTGTGGAGGCCGGGATGCCAAGATATAAACAAATTATTCAGATGTATCATATATCCACTTGTTAACATAATGTGATGTGAAACAAAGGCATCGATTACTAGATGCCTCAATGCATCTTAAGATGGTCTAGATTTAATTATAAGATAGAACTTTCAGCCATCTTTCGTGTACGCATGTTTCCATATATATATGTTTCTATATAGAAACGTTGAAGATACACACAAGTAAGTTTATACATATACAATATATACGGAAATAAAATATATAAAGAAGATGAATTCTATATATGTGAAAATTCTATATATTTAAATATATATACGAAATCATGCATTTATGGAATATTATCTCCATATATGCACAACTTCTATATATATATATATACATAGATATGGAATCCATCTTCTATATATGCACACTTACAGATCTATGTTTCTGTAACATACCTCTTGAGCATACCTGGAGAAATAGCCACTAGGCTCCCATTCATCAATTTTTTTCTTTGTTCACAGCTAATAATTTACCATTTTCTTATGTAATATTCTTCTCATGGTATTAACAAGTACTATTCATGTCACTATACAAAATATTTGTAACATAACTCCTCTATGTTTTACAGGACCCATAATGGGAACCTTTAGATCCATTTATACAACTTATAAGAGAGATACAATCATTAGGCATGGATGACAGATCAGACATGCAACTTACAACATTCCTTGGATAATCAACATAGACATTTGCGGAGCATCATCTTAAGTTTACTGTGGCCAACTTGGCCATACATTGTGTTTATAATTCTATAGCATAATAAAAGTATTCTAACCAACCCCTGGTTCAACATGCATAACTAGCCAATCTAACCTCATCGGAAACGATGATCAACAACTTATACAATTAGAATCCTTATTTCCTAATCATTCCACATGCAACAGAGATATTACTTATTGATGAATTCCACTACTATCTCAACCATTAGTCATATGACCATCTCAGAACAATGGCTTCATGTAAACAATAACAAAATCATTAATTCCCACACACTACCTTTATCATGGTTCAAATTCCACAAATACTGACATATATCTTAGCAGCTACACCCACCCCATCAGGAAAGATGTATAGCATAGATACTTCATGTTAAACGGCTTACAAAATATGTATATGTTTGTTATTTCAAGCATAGTTGTTCATCATCAAATAACACATAGGAAAAAGTAACAATATAACCATTATCACATCAAATTCACATAGTTTATACCTCTACTAATGTTAACATGGACTTCATTAATAAGCCATAACTTTCACATGCAACCAATAAAATTATCTTGTGAAATCCATTAACACTGATAATCTATAAAAGTCGCATACAATTCCTTTAATCATTTCAGCAGAAGAATAAAATATAAAGGTAAGAACCCATACAGTACATTCCACGGATATGAAGCCATCTTAAACAATCACTTGGAGGGAGGAGCACCACCACCCAACCATGAATCACCTTTGATTCTCCCCAAGTCCCAAGGATCAACTATTATCAATTGATCAATGCACTAAGTATTTAATACCCTCTTTCATGATTTAGTTTCGATTAGCAGCATCCTGCTTTTATGGATTTTTCCATTTTCCTAGGTCTTTTTAGGAAAAACTCGTATTTATCTCCCACAAGGTTTTTCCTCATAAAAGCTTTCATTTATCTCCCGCAAAATTTTTATGTTCGATGGATGTTTATCTCCTATCCGTTTGATGGATCTCCAATCCATCCAAGCTTATCTAGAATCACATATAAAAGCTTTATCATAAAAGATTCATTTCTATTCCATTCCTCAATGGGATTTGGAAAGAGTCTCCTCTCTTTTGGTGCTCCACCCTCAAAGTGATTTATTTTATTAATTTATTTAATAACACGTTTGCTTTTCATATTACATATCACCTAGTTTTCCTCAGCTTAGGTTTAGAATAGTTTAACCCACAAAGGAGGGTATCACACCTAGATTTCCTCAGCTTAGGTTTACAATCATTTAGCACACAAGGGAGGATATCAAACCTAGCTTTAACTTAGCTTAGGTTTACAATAATTTAACACACAAGGGAGGGGTGTTACAGTTATAGAAGATTCACATATACAAAATCCATATACTAAAGTTGTGCATATATGGAATCTATCCTTCGTATATGAATGCTTCCATATACATGTGCATATACAAAATCTACATATATGCGAAAGATGGCTTCTTTATATGTGTGGCTTCTGTATATGGACATATGTATGAACGTGTTCATATATGGAAGATGACCTCCATATATGCACATAGAAAAGCAAGCATGCATATACAAAAAATGGCTTCCATATATGCACAACTTCAACATATGCACATAGATATGGAAACCATCTTTTGTATATGCACGCTTCCATATCTATGTGCATATACAAAATATGGCTTCTACACACACACACACACATATATATATAGAGGAGTGCATATACAAATATAACTTCCGTATATGTGCAACTTTTGTATATATATATATATATATATATATATATATATACATATGGGAGCCATCTTTCGTATATGCACACTTCCATATATATTAGTGTATATACAAAAGTTGTGCATATATAGAAGTTGCCTTATGTATATGCACAACTTATAAATACACACACACATATATATGGAAGCATGCATTTACGAAATATGGCTTTTGTATATTTGAAACTTTTGTATATGTACAACTTTTATACATCCAAATAGATATGGAAAAATGCATGTATGAAAGATGAATTCCATATATATGTGCATATATAGAAGTTGTGCATATACAAAAGCAATCTTGCGTATATGCATACTTCCATATCTATGTTATAGAAAATACATATATAAAGAAGCCATATACTAAAGTTGCACATATATGGAAGCTATCTTTCATATATGCATGCTTCCATATATATGTGTGTGTGTGTGTGTGCATATACACAATCTACACATATACATAAGATGTCTTCCTTATATGCGTGGCTTTTGTATATGCACATATGTATGGAAATGTGCATATATGGAATATGGTATTCATATATGCACAACCTCTATATATGCACATATATATGGAAGCAATTATATACAAAAGATGGATTCTGTATATGCATAACTTTTATATATGCACATCTATATGAAGGCCATCTATGATGTGCATATATAGAGGTTGTGCATATATAGAGGTCATCTTTCATATATGCACACTTCCATACATATGCTCATATACAAAAGCAACACATATAAAGAAGTCACTTTATGCATATGTGCAGATTTTGTATATATATGTATAGAAGCATGCACATATGGAAGATAACTTCTGTATATGTGCATCTTCAGTATATGGATTCATTATAAGTGTATCTTCTATAACATAGATATGGAATTGTACATATATGGAATATTGCTTCCGTATATGTGCAACTTCTGTATATGCATATATATGGAAGTCATCTTCCATATATGCATGCTTCCATATCTATGTTGATGTATAGAAGTTGTGCATATACAAAAGTTGCAAATATACGAAAGCCATATTCCATAAATGAACTTTTCCATATATGTGTGTGTGTTTGTGTGTGTGTGTATGCATAAGTTGTGCATATAGATAAGTTATAGAGAAGACAACTTCTGTATATGCACAACTTTTGTATATTCATTCATATATATGGAAGTCTGCATATACAGGAGATGACTTATATATATATATATATACATATATATATACACAAAAGTTGTGCATATATGGAAGCTATCTTCCATATATGCACTTATATATATATATATATATATATATATATATATATATATATATATATATATATATATATATGGAAGCCATATTTTATATATGCACATAGATATGTAAGCATGCATATACAAGAGATGGTTTCCATATCTATGTGCATATATAGAAGTTGTGTGTATATTCTGTATATGCATGCTTCCTTTTCTATGTGCATATATAGAGTTTGTGCATATATGGATGTCATCTTCCATATATGCACACTTCCATACATATGTGCATATACATAAGCCACACATATAAGGAATCCATCTTCCGTAGACTAAATTGTTCAAGTGATCAAGGAATACTTGAGTTTTTTTATAGTGGAGAAGGATAATATTGGGAGGACAAAGATGGTTAGGATTTTTAGGCCACCAACGTTGAATCCCAACTCGTCTGTACTGTCCAAGGTATTCCACAGTGTGATATTGTGAGTTGGTATGGCGTGGATCTGGGTGGTTTGGTGGGTTTTCTAAGGAGTGTCTCAGATGATGTCTTGCGTATATGCACAACCTCTGTACATGCACATATATATGGAAGCCATATTCCCTATATGTACATTTCCATATCTATGTGCATATCCAAAATTTGCACATATATATGGCTTCCGTATATGTGCATATACATTTGGAAATGTGAATATAAGAACGATTACTTTTGAATATGCGTAGCTTTCATATATGCACATATACATGGAAATTATCTCGCGTATATGCACACTTCTATATCTATATGCATGTATAGAAGTTTTGAATATACAGAATTCATCTTCCATATATGCACACTTCCATATCTATGTGCATGTATAAAAGTTGTGAATATATGGAAGTCATATTTCGTATATGCACAACTTCTATACATGCACATAGATATGGAAGCGTGCATATACGAAAGATGACTTCCATATATATGTGCATATACAAAATCTACGTATATGGACAAGTATACAAGTTGTGGACATGCACATATACGAAAGATGTGCATATGCAACTCATATCTTTCATATATGCACAACTTCCATATATGTATCTATCTTTCGTATATGCACAACTTTCATATGTGCATATACAGAGGTTGAAGTTGTGCACAACTTATGTATAAGCGTAGCTTTTGTAAATGCACATATGAAAGTTTCGCATATACGGTAGAGGCGCATATACAAAATATTATAGGAAACCTATGTATATATAGAGGCTAAGGTTCTACATAGTTTCCGTATATGCACATATCTTCTATATATGTGCAACTTTCGTATATGCATAACTTTTGTATATACACACATACGGAAGTTGTGCATATACAAAATTATTGTCCAACTTCTATAATATGCATATACGTCAACCTACACATATGCACAACTTTTTTATATGCATATATGAACAACCTCCATATATGCACAACTTCTGTATATGTGCAACTTCCGTATATACGTATATATAGAAGTTGCGCACATACAAAAGTTGTGTATATACGGAGGTTGAGGTTGTGGACAAGTATGCGCATATATGGAAGATATGTGCATATATGAAAGATATGTGTATATATGATAATTGTGCATATATGAGAATTATGCACATATATAAAAGTTGTGCATATACGAAAGTCACACAAATTTTATATATGCACATCTTCTTTATCACATATCTTTCATATATGCACATATATTTTTTATATTTGCGACTTACATATATGCGCATATATAAAATTTTCATATACGGAAGTTGTGCATAGAGTTACGAGCACTAGTAGAAAATGAGAAATTAGTGACTAGGTGACTAAAAAAGTTAGTCACCACACATTTTCCAAGTGAAATACTACAAAAAATGAGCAATCTTAAGTGACTGAACTAAAAATGACTAACATAAATCACTGATTTAGTTGCCAGTTAAAATATGTGACTAACTAATAAGTAATACAATTAAAATGACTAACATGAATGACTAATTTAGTCTAAGAACAAAAATACAACTACCTAACAAGTACTACAATAATATGAATCAGTTTTTTATGTTAGTCATCTTAATTGTGTCACAGAATCTAAACTTACAAGTGATAGGGGATTGGAAGGCTCCTAAAGATTGATTGAAAGGTTATACTTCCTTAAACACTTCTTCATCTTCACATGGTGTATAGGTGAGTCAACTTTGCATTATTTATCTCTAATAATTTGTAATTTTAAAAATGTATTTTTTAATAAAAAATGTATTTTACGTATTTTTAAAAAATCTATTCATTGAATCTAATTGGATCTAGTTCCAATTTGAAATTAATTTGAAGAGAAATTTTAAAAATTTAATACTATAATATGAAATAAAAACTACTTTAATTTCATATTAACTGACCTAGATCCATCTTAACCCCGGATATATCAACCGTCAAGAGGGGTCCAACGTCTCGAGGTGAAAAACTTTTTTTCTAGTGAAAAACATGAGGAAATGTTACTACCTCAAGAGATTGGATCCCTCTCGGCACTTGATAGTTATAGGGTTAATATGGATCTAGGTTAGTTATATAATAATATATAATATCTATATTTGTATTTGTGTCTCTTTGTTATTCCCTCCCTCTATCTCACCCCCAAACATACACACACACTCTCTCTCCCTCTCTTCCCCTTCTTTATCTATCTCTCTCTTCCCCTTCTCTCCCTCTCTATCTATATCCTTATCTTTATTCCCTGCCACTTTCCTCTCTCCCTCACTCTCTATGAATCCCTTTTCATGCCCTCTCTCTCTCCACCTTTCTCCCTCTATATTTTTCTTTTTCCCTCCCTCTCCTGCCCCCTCCAATTCCATTTCCCTCTCTGCATCTCTCTCTCCTCATCTCTGTCTTCTTTCATCTCTATCCCTTATCTCCCACCTCCCTCTATCTGTCACCCCAAAATCACTCTCCCTCTCTCTCTCTCTCTCCAACTCTCTCACTATCTCCCCCCCTCCTTGTCCTTCTCTATCTCTATGTCTCCATCTCTCTCCCTTCCCTTTCTCTCACTATCTCTATCCTCTCCTCTTCTTTCTCTTCCCTCCTCTCCTCCCTCCCTCATTCTCTCTTCATCTCTCCCTTCTCACTCATCTCTCTCTCCACCTTTATCTCTCTATGTATTTGTTCTTTCCTCCCTCTCTCTCCCACTCCAAATCCATCTCTCTCTCTCTCTCTCTATCTCTCCTCTCTATCCCTCTCTCACACCTCAGTCTCTTTCCCCCCCATCACTATCTCTTTCTCTCTCTCTTTGCCCTCCAAAATTTTCACTATCTCCCTCCCTCTTTCACTTTTTCACTATTTAAGTCGATCTTCCAATAGGTGACTTTGAAAAGGAAACTTCTGATATGCATATTAGGTTTCCTATGGAGATCATGCAAAGAATGTAATGGATGACTTTAGCTTGTTAATTTCCATCCCAGTGGCAGCACTAAAAAGTAGCATGATATCATAGAAAGTGGAGAGTTCCCAGATGCCACCATTTAGGAAGATAAGCACATCATCTATGAATAGGAGATGAGAAATTGTACACTGATATGTGATCTTGAGTCCTTGTATGCTCCCTTCTCTTCTTTCATGAAAAATCAATCTTCTTAGACCTTCCATAATGAGCAAAAATAGTAGAGGAGAAGGTGGGCACCCTTGTCTGAGACCCCTCTCATCATGGAAGAAATTGGAGGCAGAACCATTGTTAAGAACACTAAAAGAAACAGATGAAATGCAACACATAATCCATTGGATGAAAGTGAGGGGAAAGCCTAAATGTGTGAGGATAATTTTCAGATAAAGCCAACTAACTCGATCAAAAGCCTTGGAGAGATCAATTTTGAGGATAGGTCCTTTTAAATGCTTCATCTTTATGGAGTGAAGAGATTCCTGTGAAGTACCATTGGCTTCATGAATTTGTCAGTTGTGCAATAAGGAAAATTGCTCTGAAGAGATATGTGCTGAGAGGATAGGTTTGATACAATTGGCAATGATTTTGGCAATAATCTTGTATAGACAATTGCATAGGTAAATGGTCTAGAAACTATTGAAAGATTGAGGAGAGTCTACCTTGGGAATGAGGACAATGAATGCGGAGTTGATAGCTTCATACATGCGACCCATGGTTCTGCATTCCTCCACAACCTTAAGAAGATCCAGTCCAATAATCTCAAAAAAGGAAAGATAAAATTCAACCCTCCATCCATCTGGTCCAACACTTGTGTCCTTTTTGAACCATTTAAGAGTAATTTTCAGTTCCCCCATAGTCATTGTCTTAGTGAGGACTCATGATGCATCATGGTCAAAAAAACGAGGGAAAAGTCTAGCAATGCAGATAATTTCGGCAAGAGAAGCCCCAGGTGGAGCCCTGAAAAGTTGATGAAAGTGAGAGGTTCCCAAATGAGCCAATTGATGAAAGGTGTGAGAAAACTGTCCATGTTCAGTAGGAATATTCCATATAGTATTACAAGCCCATCTCCCTTTAGTTGAATTATGGAATAATTTAGTATTTCATCCGCAACCTTCAGCTAGATGGCTCTACTCCTAAGTCTCTAAGTCTCCTCTCGTTCCTTAAGTATTTTAGACCTCTGAGCCTCTAAATCAGTGAGAGTATTTTTAGCTTCTTCAGAGGAGAAACCCTGGCCCTACTCATCCATTAGTTTAGCCAACTTATCCTCAATAAAGCAGAGTGTCTGATCATCCCGGGCACGCTTTTTTTTTCTCATTGAATGGATAGGCTCTTAAGTTCATTTAGATTGCGACAAAAACCTTCTGCCATTGTTCGCCCCTATATGGGTATGTATATTGATAAGAGCATGCACTAAGCCAATGATTGGCTTAGTGACTTATTTTTAAGAATTTCCATTTCAACTATGCTTTTTGGTGAGGGATTACTTCCACGTGTTAATAAGCAGAGAGCCCAACGTCTAACGCAGTGCCTTTAGTTCAATATTTATGTGGAATTGGACAATTTTGCTTGTCCCTACTCAGAAACATGTGTGGCACAAGGATTTGTCTTTTTCCCTTCCACTTAATAGAAGGGAGCTTAACGTCCTTTTAACTTTTCAAGGATGTCATTTAAATTGTTAATGAAATGTAATAATTCTTTCAGTGATCAAGTTATCATCATAAGTATGAAGTTTAGTAAGTGATAAGAAATGCATTCACATGTATGCATACATACTTTTATATTTTTGGTATTAATGATTTAGTTTTGGTAGTTTAGATTAGATTACAAAGGGTTAGATTATAATGAAATGGATTATTTTTTTATGATTAATTTTTAAAAGTATTTTTATTTGAAAGAGTAGAATAGTTTTTAAGTGTGATATTTTTGAATTTTTTCTGGTTTATTTTCCGATTTAATTTGTCTATAATTTTGTAGAGACTCATTTAAATCACAAGTTTGAAAGGTGAACTCTTCACAATCAAAGTGCCCCAGGGTTTTTTGAAGATGTTGGATTCATATATGTAGTCAAAAAATGAGTTTAAACATCACAAATCAAGATTTGGCCACAATTTTTTGGCCATATTCTGGCTAGAAATCCACCGGAAATTCCAGAAAGTTGCAATTAAAGATAAAGAGAAGAAAAGTAAGAACTCTAAAAAAAATGAAGATGAAAAATAATAATAAAAATTGAGAACTCACGGAAGAAGAAATTTGTTTGAAAATTGAGATAGAGTCATTGAGCCTATCCACCAGCCTAGGGATCAAATCTAGAGCTCTTGCATCCGATAATGGATTTCCTCAAACCTTTAAATAGACTTCATCATAACAAATACCATTGACAAATACCATGGGCTATTCAATATCATGAACTTATAAACCACCATGGGTAAATGCATCAAACGCTTATAACTCAAACTTATTTTAATAATAATAATTTTTTATTTTAAATTTGATTTTGATTTTATTTTAAATATAATTTGACCTAGTCAACGTTGCATTACATCACATTAAATTTTACAATATGGTTGTCATACTAGTACATAGAGATGGTTTATGAGGCATGACACTTTGCAAACATTATTAGTGAATAAATTCTATATAACTCATCCTTTGTAGCAATTTAGTAACCATAATAAAATCCTCATAAAATATTAATTAAGATAAAGATTGTTTGTAAGTAGTGGCAGTATCAGATGCTTTAGTGAATTCTTTTTGTGTAACTCGCCATTTCTAACAATTGTTAGAGCATAATAAAATCTCCATCGAATATAAATGTTCTAATTTGTGGTTTCAAAGTAATCTCTATTTTTCAATGTAGTTAATTACTAAATTATTAAATATTTTTCTTAATAAATGTTCTATTTTTGTTTTCGAAATTGTGCACTTTGCATTATGTCAAAAGAATAATACATAGATCAATATTATTTTTCATTGGTCTACTCAAAGGGAAACCAAACTAGTAGCATAAGTTTAGAGTTTTGAGGCTGTTGAGACCTTGTCTAACTAAAACATTTTGTAAACAAAAACCGATTTAAACAAGTTGGCTATGCTAGACTTTTTCATGCTGCAACATGGTTAAACAAAAATGTTGTTACTAATACAGATAAAAAACCAATGAATCATAACAATTGGTCGCCAAAACCTCTAGGAATTTGTGCGATTGCTCACCATCCTCATCAAAGGAATATGAGATGTTAGTTGATCTCATGGCTAGAATTGTCAGCTTCTGATCTATGTTACCGATTTTTCCTTCCATATCTGTTAGTTTGATTGTGTTCTCTTGTTGAGAGTTTGCACAATTAGTGAGTTCTCATCCCATAAGAATTTTAGTGTGCCAGTAGACATTGACCACTTGCGTATACCAAGAGAATTGTGACCAATTAGAGATCCCCTTTTAGGGATCCAATCACGAGTAGCAACATCAACATGGGGTAAAGGATGAATCGTCGATCATGGGGCACTTTCGCCTCCACTCATTCAATTTCTTGCTACATTGATTCAAAAATAATTTCTGGATGTCGAGCCATGGAGTCACAACCCTGGGCTTGAGCATAGAGCTGGGAGGTGGAGGAAACATGCTGATCCATCTAGGTAGAGATAGATGAGTGCCCCCTCTACATCTAGTAGTTGGCATGCTGCAAGGCATGGCTACATGAAAGAACATGGTAAAGGCAAGATGATAAGGTGATAAAACACAAGAGTCGTGGGTGGTAAGGAGAGATGCTTAAGTGGGAAAGGGATTGAGGTAAGATTGGGACAACCTAGATGAGGTGGAAAAAGAGACGGGTTTGCCATTGATGTGGAAATGCTAAAAGGGGATGATAGCTAACAACTAAGTTGGTTAGGGAATCCGAGGTAGAAAGGAAGAGACAAACGATGGAGAGTAAAACATAGAGAGAATGATAGGAGTATATATATATATATATATATATATATATATATATATATATATATATATATATATATATATATGGAGAGGGTCATGATTAACAGAAGAAGGCATGGCACCAAAGATGGAGTCGTGCTGTAGAACCAAAAGGAGATGTGAATCTAAAAGCTAGTGAGACCATAATTAAATAAACCTCTGCGAAAGGAGATATATAAGGAACATAGGTAAACCGAGAGAGTCGTTACCATATACGAAGAGATGTCCACAAAGAGGTTGAGTCTGAGTGGTTTGATGAAGAGCAATGAGGAGGAGCTTGTCTCTAATTGATGGATTAAAATCAATAATTAAGTGATGATTAAGACATATACTATAGCCTTAGCTTAGAACATCCCCATGCGTGATTGGTCCAAGCCTAGCCACTCTCGACCCATAATAAACTCTTTATTGGTTGAATTCATTCTCAACCCGATGTATTTTATTAATTCACCCATCCATACCTTTGTATGCTCAAGTAATTGGTTGGGGCATATACATATATTATTAATTTATTGCTTAGATGGTATACAAAGATGTGAAAAGAGTTGTGAAAGACAACTTAGAAAGAACACAAAAATTTGTTATTTGTTTGTTTGGAATATTGTATGGCACAAGATCCTTTTATTTTGGCATTGGTAGAGGAATGTGTGGGAATTCTTTTAAAGTATTTGAACATGCATTTTGTTAGTTGTTGCCTATGAATAGGAAAATGTATAAATGCATCATTAAATATATAATCAAAAAATGTTCTTCAATTGAGTAGACACATTATTAATTGAGTAGACACATTATTAGAGTAAAACTTACCTTCAATTTGGAATGTGAATTTGAGTGTTAGTTATTCCCTTGCTCTTGCATTAAATTTGTTTTATAACAAAATATATGAATTCAACATGAAAACGTGTTTTGAGTGTTCCTTGAATAGTTTTCAAGTGCTTCTTTTAAAGAAATAACAAACTAATTTTTTTATAGAGATATGTGTTAGTAAGACAAGTGAGTTATAAGTCCCACATTTACGGATTACATTGGTATAAGAAAAGTTAAATCGATAACTTTAAAGCCATTGTTAGTACTTTGAGGAGAAGTGAACCTAACATGGGCAACAAAACAGAGGGGATGGAAGAACTAAGAATTGTCACTTGAAAAGGAAAGATTGCAAAGCTAGAAGAGGACATTGCCAAATTGATGCTTGTGTTGAAGGAACATTTTGTTGAAGATAAGGGTTCTCTCATAGTTATCACTCACGAATTGAGACCAGCAACATTTAGCTCTTGCAATTGCGACAAAAATGAGGGATTACTTCCACGTGTTAATATGAAGCCCTAGCGTCTAAGGCAACGGTTTTAGTTCAATAAACAAGGGAATTGGACAATCTTAGCGCTACTCATAAACACGTGTGGCATGAGGATTTGTTTTTTCCATTGGACTTGATAAAGCGAATTTAACTTCCTTTTAACTTCTCAAGTGTGTCATTTAAATTGTCAATGAAATGTAATTATTCTTTAAGTTATTAATTTGTCGTCATAAGTATAAAGTTTAGGAAGTGATTATATATAAATAGTTTTGTTAAGTTAAAATTAGATTATGCACTGTTAAATTTTATTTATATATATATGTAGTTTTGGCAAGTTAAAATTAGATTATGCAAAGTTAAAATATAATGAAAGTTAATTCTCAAAAGTAATTTTATTAAAAAGAATGTGTTTAAAATTAAAAAATAAAGAGAAGACAGATAAGAAAGTTAAAAAATAAATGAAAATAAAAAATAATGGTAAAAATTGAGGATTTACAAGAGAGTAAATTTGTCTCAAAATTGGGATATGGAGTTATTGAGTTTATTCATCAAGAATAAATATGGTTTTTAAGACATGGCACTTTGTAAACATTATTAGTGAATTATACCTATGTAGCTCACTCTTTGTGACAATGTATTGACCATAATAAAATCCTCATCAAATATTAGTTAAGATAGAGATTGTATTCTTTTAAGTGGTAATTTCAAACATAGTTAGTGAATTTTCTTTGTGTAACTGACCCTTTGTAAAATTTACTATGTTGGGTTGTGTTATATTCTTTCCACAACTAGCTCACGTAGTTAATTGGGGGTTAGAGGGGGGAAGGTCATAGGGGGTTTGAGGCCTACCCATAACACCACTTTATGGGTTCAGGGGCAGCGCCCCGGAAAATTTTGGTTTTGGACCCTATCAAAGGTTGGGTGGATCCACCTATGGTTTTGTGCATGATTTTCGCACATGTTTTTGGACGCGATGGCTTTCGGTCCATGGTATTGGGTGCGATGGTTTTTCAGTCCATGGTATTGGATCCTTCGGCATGTATAAATATGTATTAAAGGAAAAATAATGAAAAATCAAGCTGGTAGTCCCAGTTTTGGGATCCCAGGGAAAATCTCTGTGTATAGTGTTTTATGTGTTATGCTCTCACATTGTTTATTTTATATGTTTTAGAATTTGTATGCAGGTAATTTATGTACGGGGTTAAAACCTTCATTTGGTATCAGAGCTATTTTGGCTTCAAGGGGATGCCTTTGTTGTTGAGGGGTCTCACTCAGGCTTGTGGTAGACCCTGTTCAATGGGAGATCTGTGAGATCGATTCTGGTGGTGAAAGAAGATGGTGAACAGTGGAAAGATAGAGATCGAGAAATTTAATGGTCAGAGTTTTGAGTTGTGGAAACTCAAGATGGAGGATCTATTGGTAGATAAAGATCAGTGGATCGAGTAGATCCAGGTACTAAACCAACGGGAGTGTCCGATGAAGAATGGAAAAAGTTGGATCAGAAGGCAAAGAGCACAATACGATTGTGTGTCTCAAATTCAGTATTGCTAAATGTATCAGGAGAAGCTACAATGAAAGCTTTGGGGACAAGTTAGGGACTTTGTACCAATCTAAGTCTCTAGTGAATAAATTGTTCCTGCAAAAAACGCTGTATAACATGAGGATGAAAGATGGAGACTCAGTGACAGAGCATCTGAATGCGTTTAATACTATGGTAAGTCAGTTAGCATCTGTTGATATTAAAATTTCAGATGAAGATAAGTGCATTAGTTTTTTGTGTTCTCTACCAGAGTCGTGGGATAGTCTGGTTATTGTAATAGGTAACAATGCAACTGCCTTGCAGTTTGATGAAATAGTCTCATCATTGCTGATGAAGGAGATGAGACGGAAAAATATGGAGAGCTAGAATGGTGATGCCTTTTCTGTACAAGGACGGTCCCAGAAAAGAAACAAAAATAAGTCATTGAGTGGGAGATCTAAATCTCCAGGAAAACCTATAAAGGTGGTGAGCTGGAAATGCGGAAAGGAAAGGCACTACAAAAGGGACTGTAAATCTAAAGCTCCTGATAAAGGAAAGGGATCTGATGATTCTCCTTCTGCAAAGGTGAAAGCCACCTAAGATGAAGGTAGGGATGTGTACTTGGCTTCTTCAAGTACACATGTAGATCATGAGGCATGGTTAATTGACTCAGGTGCATCCTTTCAATTCACTCCCCATAGAGAGTGGTTTTGCGAGTATGAGAAATATGATGTTGGTGATGTCTTCTTAGGGGATGATAGGAAGGCTAGAATCATTGGTCGCGGAAAAGTAAAGTTGAAGCTGCAAGGTGGAAGGGTTAGAAAACTTCCAGTTGTTCTGCATATTCCTGCATTGGCAGAAATCGGATTTCTGTAAGCAAGTTGGATGATGCAGGTGTAAAAATAGTGTTCGAGAAGGATACCTGCAAGATGGTTTGGGGAGCACTGGTATTGATGCAGGGAGTTCAAATTGGAACTCTATACGAGCTGCAAGGTAGCACGATTGTTGATGGGTGCAACAGTTCTGTGGTTCCTGAAAGTGGAGCAGAAAATCTAGTGGTCTCTAGAGAGAAGACCATGTTGTGGCATCAAAGGCTTGGACATATTGGAGAAAAGGGCCTTTGAATACTTCATGGTAAAGGTATGGTAGAAGGTATGAATCATAGCTCTCTAGATTATGATTTTTCTGAAAATCGTGTATATGGGAAGCAGAATTGGGTGAGTTTCCCCTCTGGTAGTAAGAGGGCGAAACAGATATTAGAGCTTGTGCACAGTGATGTGTTTACACCTATGAATGTTCTATCACTGTGTAAGTTTGTGTACTATGTATCATTTATAGATGACTTCTCAAGGAATACATGGATATATTTCCTTAAGAAGAAATCTGAAGTCTTTGACAGGTTTAAAGAATTTAAGGCTCTCATGGAAAATTAGACAGAGAAGAAGATAAAGGTGTTGAGGACAGACAATGGTGGAGATTTTTGTAGAAAGCAATTTGAAGAATTTTGTAAGAAGTGTGGTATAGCATGACAGAAGACTACTCCATATACACCTCAGCAAAATGGAGTTGCAGAAAGAATGAATAAGACGTTGATGGAAAGGGCAAGAAGCATGCTCAGTGGTGCCAGGTTAGGACAGGAATTCTGGGCAGAGGCAGTGGATACTGCATGTTACCTGGTCAACAGGTCACCTTTATCAGCATTGGAGGATAAGACTCCACAAGAGGTATACACTGGTAAGAAACCCTCTCTTTCACATCTGAGGGTATTTGGATGTGATGCATATGTACATGTTCCAAAAGAGAAATGAACTAAGTTGGATAGTAAATCTGAAAAGTGCATCTTTATTGGGTATAAGGATGGTTTAAAGGGTTATAAGCTTTGGAACCCAGTCACACAGAAGGTTGTGTACAGCCGAGATGTGGTGTTCAGAGAGGTAAAAGATGCTATTAAACATGAATTCCAACCAAAGGAACCTGAAAGGATAGAGTTTCAGCTTAAGGAGGAACAATCAAACTCTACAGTAGAGGAGGAATCAGAAGATGAATAGCCACAAACTCTGGGTGTGAGAAGATCAACTCGAGAAAGAAGGCAGCCAAAAAGGTATAGTCCATCTGATTTCTATTCAAATTTTGCTTTATCTATTACTGACAATGATCCCAGAAATGTGAAGGAAGCAGTAGATTCAGAGGATGGCAAACTTTGGGAAGAGGCCATGCTTGATGAAATGGCATCTTTGCACAAAAATGAGGCTTAGGATCTAGTGGAGTTGCCGGCTGGAAGGAAACCCATTGGCAACAAATGGGTGTTCAAGAAGAAGACAAATGCAGAAGGAAAGGTGGAGAAATACAAAGCTCATTTGGTAGCAAAAGGTTATTCCCAAGTGGCGGGAATTGATTTTGGTGATATATTTTCTCCTGTTGCCAAGGTAACTTATATTAGATTACTTTTATCTGTTGTTGTTGTTTCTTTTGATTTTGAGGTAGAACAGATGGATGTGAAGACAACATTTCTTCACGGGGAACTGGAAGAGAAGATCTACATGAAGCAACCTGAAGGCTTTGCGGTGAAGGGTAAGAAAGAACTGGTATGCAAGTTAAATAAGTCTTTGTATGGGTTAAAGCAGTCACCAAGGATGTGGTATCAGAAATTTGATACATTTATACGGGGACTTGGCTTCACTAGAAGTAAAACAGATCACTGTGTGTATTTTAAATTAATTGGTGACCGTGTTATTTATTTGGTCTTGTATGTGGATGATATGTTGTTGGTTGGAAATGAGAAAGAAGTTATTTAGGATTTGAAGACCCAATTGTCCTCCAAATTTGACATGAAAGGCTGCAAACTATATTTTGGGGATGGAAATTGAAAGAGATTAGGTAAAGAGGAAGCTCTGGTTAAACCAGAGGAAGTATGTCGAGACAATATTGCAGAGGTTTAATATGCATGATAGTAAACTGGTGAAGGTTCCTATTCCTATAGGTGTGAGGTTATCTGCTGAACAGTGTCCCAAGACACAAGAATAGGAAGAGGACATTTTCCATGTTCCATATGCAAGTGCAGTCGGTAGCTTGATGTATGCAATGGTTTGTACTAGACCAGACATTGCACATGCAGTGGGAGTATGGAGAAGGTTTATGTCAAAACCAGGGAAGGAGCACTGGATAGTAGTGAAGTAGGTTTTCAGGTATTTGTGTGGCACTAGTAATTATGGTTTGCGCTACCAACGAAGACCAAGATTGGACAAAGTGTCGGATATTCATGGCTTTATTAATGCAGATTGGGCTGGAGATATGGATCAGAGAAGATCTACAAGTGGGTATGTTTTTAACCTATTTGGAGGCGCAGTCAGTTGGATGAGTAAGAAACAATCTGTAGTGGCACTATCAACTATAGGGGCAAAATACATGGCAGCCACTCATGAAAGCAAGGAAGCAGTTTGGTTGCGGAGATTGTGTTCAAGTATGGGGTTATTACAGGAAGCTATAAGGATAGATTGTGATAGCCAAGGTGCAATTTTCTTGTCAAAGAACCCTGCATATCATTCAAAGACAAAGCACATTGATGTTCAGTATTACTTTGTGAGGGATATGATAGAAGAAAAAAGGTGTTGTTGGTAAAGGTGGACACTTTGAAGAATACTGCAGATGAATTGACAAAATCTGTGAGCTCTGAGAAGTTCTCTTGGTGTAGAGAAAAAATGGGCGTTGCAGGGCTGGATGAATGACTAAGGTCTCTTTTGGCCCCCTGTGGAAATAAAACAACAAGTGGGAGAATGTTGGGTTGTGTTATATTCTTTCCACAACTAGCCCACGTAGTTAATCGTGGGTTAGAGGGGGGGAGGTCATAGGGGGTTTGAGGTGTACCCGTAACACCACTTTATGGGGTCCGAGGTAGTGCCCCGGAAGATTTTGGGTTTGGACCCTATGTTAGGTTGGGTGGAACCACCTATGGTTTTGTGCATGATTTTTGCACATTTTTTTGGACGCGATGGTTTTCAGTCCATGGTATTGGATGCGATGGTTTTTTGGTCCATGGTATTGGATGCTTCGGCATGTATAAATATGTATTATAACATTGAAAGGAAAAATAATGAAGATGGTAGTCCTGGTTTTGGGATTCAGGGGAAAATATTTGTGTATATGTGTTTTATGTGTTATGCTCTCGCATTGTTTATTTTATGTGTTTTAAAATTCGTATGCAGGTAATTTCTGTACGGGGTTAAAACCTACATACTTGGCATAATAACATCTTGATCAAATATTAATTTTCTAATTTGGGTTTTCAAGTAATTGTTATTCTTCAATGTAGTTGATTACTAAATTATTAAATACTTTGTTTTTTTTTTTTTTTTTTTTTAGGCACTTCTCATTATATAAAAAAAGAAATGTAGGAATTAGTATTACTTGTTATTAGTCAGTCTGAAGGGAAATTAGACCAATAACATAAATTCAAATTTTTGAGGTCATTGAGTCCTTGTTTAACTAAAGCATATTGTAAACAAAAAATCATATAAATGGGATGGCTATGCCAAACCCTTACATGCTACAACTTGGCTAAATAAAAATATTGGTAGAAATACAAACAAAAAACTAGTGATTCATAACAACTAGTGGTTAGTACCCTGAGGCATTTGCGATAGCTGATCATCGTCCTTGCCTAAGGAAAAGGAGATGCTACCTAATCTCATGGCTAGAATGGTCAACTTGGAACCTATGTTGTTGATTTTGTCCTCTAGCTCTACCAATCTGAATGGGTTCTCGTGTTGAATGTGCGTGATTAGTGAGTATTCATCCCATAAACAATTTTAGTGTGCTAGTAGACATTAACTAATTGCATATACCAAGAGAATCACTAGGTAGAAGTCCCTATGTCACAGATCTAATCACGAAAGTGTCGGTCATCGTGCACTTTGACCTTCACTCATTCAATTTATTTCCAAACCAAGTTAGGAATAATTTCCTAATATGGAGCATGGAATCACTAACTTGGGTTTGAGCACAAATCTAGGAGGTGTATACAACAGATTGATCCATCTAGGTAGAGAAATAGGAGCGCCCCCCCACCCCTTCTACACCTAGTGGTTGGTCTAGTGTTAGAAATCGTTGCACAAAAGAATAAGGTAAAGGTAGGATGATAAGGGGACATAACACATGAGTCAGTTGTGGAGAGGGGAGATGGCCAAGCAGGAGAGGGACTGAGGTAAGATAGGGACAACTTGGAGGAGGTGGTAGAAGAGACATGAGGATGACAATGTGGAAATACTAAAAAGGGAGGATAACTGGTAGCCAAGGTGGAAGGGAAATCTTAGGTAGAAAGGAAGAGACAAATGACACAAAGTAAAACACAAAGAGAATGATAAGAGAAGATACACATGGAGGGGGTGAGGATTAACAAAAGAAGGTAGGAACATCGTAGATGGAGCTATGTCATAAAAAATAAAAAGAAAATGTGAATCCGAAAACTAATGGGCCCACAGTTAAATAAACTACATGGAAATAAATATATAAGAAACATAGTCGAACCAAGAGAGTTGCTACTAGATACAAATAAATATTGATACAGAGGTTGATTTTGAGTGCTCTGATGAAGATCGGTGAGGAGTAGCTTGTGTATATAAGCGTAGCTCCAAGAATTCTCAGCACGATTGGCTTCAAGAGTAGTGCATGCTTTGGACGGTAGATTATTGCCAAAGCCAATGAATTGTGCACCGACTGGATGATGATTAAGAGGCCAAAAGTAGTAATTGCACTCTTTTCATAAGCACCAAAACAAGAATTGGATTCAAGAGTGCCATAAAACTTCTTAGTGGAAGTTCCCATGATGGGATTCTTGCATGCATAATGATAACACTAGCCCAATGTTATGAACCAAAATAATACTGAGAGTGGGGGTGAATAAATGTTATGTAATTTTTAACAATTATTTAGCGATCTAAACAAATTCAACAACATAACAAAGTATCAATTGTGTAAAGTTTTGAACACGAGATGTTAACATCGAAACCCATGAAGGGAGAAAATCACAATACTTCTTGATTTTTAAGGTAAAAACAAGCACTAAGTTCAATTTACAATAGATTTTATAGGCATCAACCTACAGGAGGCACCAACCCTATTTTCTACAAGCACCTATTTGTTACAAGCCCCCAACGCAACTAGTTATAGACACCAATCTAAAGGAGACTATGATCCCCTACTCTGCAAGCTCCTACTTGCTTAGTCACTTTGATCCCTCTTTAATTAATTTTTAAACTCAGGTCAATGAACTTTATTACACATAATCATACATGCGACATAGTTCAATTCTTCTAATCAACACACACACACACACACACAACAACTACAAAAAAACAACAACAACAATATATTTTTAACCTCTTTCAACATCTATACCCTGCAAAACTCAATGCTTACATGTTCAACAATCAATTTGCATAGGTTTGATGCTCAATTATATTTATCATAAGTTGACTCCCCCTCTCGTTCTTTTTACTAATTTCATTATTTCGATCAGTTTATCGGAGTTACATCCATTGATCATACATTTGGGCCAACGCTTCTTGCATTTCTTTCTTCTTCATTTATGGTTTTTTCTCTTTATTTACCATGGGTATCAATCCATGGTATTTACCCATGGAAAGTCTTTCTATACTATATCAATAATTCATGCCCTATCAACCTCCAAATTCATTAATGACATTAGAGCACTTGAGCTCATTTTCTTTTGCACTTTCCTCACATGAACACATGCTAGATCGGGAACTAATCCTTTAAATTTGGTATCTGACGTTCAACTATTTTCCTTTTCAGATCCATTTCACAATGGAGGGATTCCGAATTCTCAAATTTCTCTTTCAATTTTCCCTTAGTGTTGGGTGTTGAGCCCTCGGCTCCTTGTGACCTGGGGTTTGAACCATGGCCTTAACTACCTTTTCTAACATATTTAGGGCCAAGATTATTGTTAATTTAATGAATTTGTTCACCCTTAGATCACTGAATGTATATAGAGCTCCACAATGGAACCATGACCACATGGAACTATGACCTAAATTCCTTTACATTGTATCCAAATCTAGTCCATTTTTTGGTGTCAATGCTTGCATACACCCCATATGTCTCTAACTATGGTCTGCCTCTATTAGGGCTTGAGTTTGGGAGATTTTACATCCAGTTTTATTTAGGGAGTATACATGTGAGCCAATGAACCTCCAAATCACTGGAAGCCAGAATAGCTAGGAATTTGAGGCTTCCACTATTTTTCCTTATTTATCATTCTTTTGGTAGTCAACTAAATACATAGGAAACCATCACTAAACCCTTATCCTTTCACAAATCACAAGACTACCATGTGAAAAACCATGTCACTTCCATGTCGTCTCTATGCCACCTATCATGTCACATCAGTACCATGTGTCACTTGAAAAAGGTCCACTTAACCACACAAAAATGTCAAATCCACTTGCTATGTGTCATGACTACAAAGTGCCACATCATCATTCATTCCATGTTACTGCCACCTAGCGCCACTTGGATGCCACTTATACTATTATCTAGATGCCACATTATCGTGCTACATGTTATATCCTCATATTTCCACATCATCAACCTGCCATATGTTTTGCCACATGTTAAGGGGTTTACTTCATATCTGAGAAATCAAACATCCATCCTATCTCGTAGGTGTTTGTCCTGGGTAACCCTTGGATGTCGAGATAACCGTGAAGTGGCCGAATTTTTTCAAAGCCTCAATGTATCCATATAATCTGACATCCACCCATCCATGCTAGTGTTATAACAATAATACTTTGCTTGTCTTGGACTCCAGATGGCTAGATAATTTTCCAACATGACGAAACCTTGTCTCATATGGAACCGTGCCTGGAATCCATCACTTTAAACTCAAGGTTCTCTTCATTTCTAGGGAGTTAGACTAAGTGCCATATACAATTATAAATATCTATAAGAGGATTATCTAACAAGACACTTTTAATTATATTTTGACTAAGGCACCTCAATAGGAAAAATTCCTTCAAATATAGGCTACTAGGCTACAGATCCAATACTCAACAAACAAACTAAACAAACAAAAATCAACAAGAAACCAAGACATCAATGACATCATAAGCTTATCACACTACTAATAGACTTAATAGGCCCCCTAAACTTGACATCATTGATAACAACATCCAATACACCACACAATACACTCAATAATCTCCCCCTTTGGCATTGATGGAAACATCACTAGACATTATTGGTCATTGATGGCTTTGGGAGCCTTGTCTCCCCCTATCAAATTGTTGAAACTCCTACTAACTATGATAATTTTTAAGTTCCATGGTATTCTCATTGAAGTGCCAATGTCTTCTCATTCTCTTTTTGCTTTGAGGTGCAAATGTCTAATCATTCTCTGGCATTGACATCAATGGAAAAGGGCTTTAGCTTCTCCCCATGATTGGATATAACAAGCTACTGATTTTAATGGTTGTTACACAAAATGGATGTTGACACTTAAACCATCTGATACCAATTGAAATAATGTAAAATTTCCATTTCATCATTTTTATAGTGCACTATACTCCCCCTAAAATTGTACTACTCCTTTTGATCTTGAAGCTCCCCCCAAGTTCACTTTGCTTTCTTCTCTCTAACATCTTGACATATAACTATATTTTACATATTTGGATAGCTTCGATTGTAGGGGCCTCTTAGGCCTATGTAAGTCATCATATTCACATGAGTACATGTATATAATGATTAGTAAAAGGTGAATGTATGAGTGATTGGTTAGAGTGGGTACAACTACTCCAATCACATCTCTTATGTATAAACACACATAAATACTAATAGAAACATGGTTGTAATTCATTCCTTTTGACATAAAAATGACCATTTCAACATGTAAGGGAGACCACCTAGTCAGAGCCCCATCTAAGGTCTTATCCATTTGGTATAGTGGTTTTGACTGGCTCAATTGGGTCCAGTTACCCTCTCTCTCTTCTAGTTTGTAGTATGTCTATTACTTGCGAATAGAAAGAGAGAAATCAGATCTACCCTCTTGCAGAGCTATTTGCAAGAAAGTGATCCTTAAGTTGACTCTACAACTCAGCTAAACCAGAAGTAAGTTCTACCCCTGTATGAGGGGACTTCTAGAATGTAAAATTAAATCTAAATGCAAATTTACTTTGAGATGCAAGTAAAAACTAACCCTATCTTGAATTGGGAAAATCACAGCCTTCTCTTAATTCAACAACAGATGAACTAACTAACCAGAGGAAATGGACTGTATGTATGATTGAATTCATTATATAATTTTCATTAACTGAAGAGGTAGTTCATTCAATTAATGAAAGATAAAACAAACTAGGAATATATTTAAATAATAAATAGTAATTGTTGAAAACATTCTTATTTCAATGAATTCGTAATAATTTTAAGTATGTTTTGCTCCTCAGAGATAGCTTTTACAAAAATCCAATAACATAAAACAATTGATACGACAATATTGCTCAATATAAAAAAAAATACACTATTTAGAACAAGAATTAAAATCAATTAGAGAAATTCTGGCAATAACGAATTAATGTGTAATCTAAACAATAGTGCATTGGAATGAAAATTTATTAAGAACATAGCATAACTTCATTACAGATTTTGTAGTCCATGAGAAACTTCAGCTCTTTGAATAAAACTTGTCTACAACAGTGCAAAACAAATCTTCCTCTCAAAGCCAAAAATGCTATATCTCTCTATAACTCAAATTTTTGTCCATTACAATAGTGTAGATGTCCAACAAGAAAAATCATAGAGATTCCCCCAAATACTTCAGATATGAAGTATTCCCCTCACCTATGGCTATAATATCCTATACAATAGTGCTTCCAAAGTGTCTAGTTGTAGAGAATAGGAACCCTTTCCTCATTCTCAACTCTGATATTTAATAATTACAAGAAATCTCCAAAATAGAGAACTGTTAAGAGTAGTTTCCAGATCCTGAATTAGAGTTGTAGATTCTCTAATTTTTTCTTTGCTAGTCTTTTTCCATTGCTCCAATGTGCCTATATCTGAACTTCTCCAACTTATCTCTTGCTACAAACCAATCAAAACCAAAATAAAAATAAATTAAATTGCAAACTAGAAATAAGAAAAAATAAACTCTCATGAAATTGTTGAATTAAAATAAATAAAATCCAAAGAAATTCCATGATACAATTCCTTCAAATGGATCTGATTAGCTTTTGAGTATTGTCAGGTAATGAATTAGTGACAACAATTTTCCCAAGCCAATGAAATTTGCCCAACTCAAATTTAGAAAACAAAATTGTTGTTGCAAATTCGTCACTTTGTCTTTTGCTGAATTTTTGTGTCATTAAATTATTTAATCTACTAAACTTATTATTTCCAGATTATTTTCTTGAGTCCTAGCTTTCCAACAAGCTATTGTGAGCGTCATTTAACCAAGTAAATCTTGAGATACGTCTCTCGAAAGAGAAGATGTCAAAATTGTTACAATTATAGAAAAATGCATACCTAAACTAAAATTACGGAAATTTAATTAAAAATCTTAATCTTTATTAACTGTACAATTAAAGTTAAATAATTATTTATTAATTACAATTATAAAATTAATTAATACATTTATTAGATTAATTATATACAATTTAATTGAATATAAATTAATTACAAATTAATTAAAAATATATATTAACTAAATTAAATTAATTTTAATTAAAATATATTAAAAAGTTAATTAGAAAGTAAGTGGCTTTTGGAATCTTCTTTTAAAAGTCCCGAGATAACATCTTAGGAGGGCTTTACACATATGAAGTGGGAGTTAAAAGCTATGTGAAATTGGAGTTTCGGGGAAGGACTTATTTAGAGGGTCTATTAAAATGAAGTTATGAAAATATAAATTGCTGAAATGAGGTGAGAGGGCCCGAGGTGAGGTATGGTGAGGTAAGGTGAGAGAAGAGGGAGGTGAGGTGAGGAGTGACAGGATTTCGAGGAGAAGGATTTCAGATACTTTTTAAAAGAATTTACGATACAGAGGAGTGCCGAGGTCCCGAAAATGAGTGGAGACAGGTGAGGTGTGCGGGAGGAATAAGGATTTGGGGATGATGAATTAAAAGGGAGTTCTAAAAATGGAAATGGTTTCGATATGAAGTGGGAATTGAATTGAATTGAATTGAATGCCCAAATGAGACGAAATGAGAACCAGCGGAAAGCTAGTGAAAAAACAAATACAATGAAGCAATCAGAAGGAAAATCCAAAAAAAAAAAAAATCTCACCAAATTGTTGGACACTTTACCAAAAGAAAACGTTAAAGAGCGTTTTAGCCAAAATTTACGAAAAGAGTCCTCATTATTATTATAACGATAAGAAGTTAAAAATGGGGGTGTTTTGATTTCACCACAACACTTCCCTAGTTTTGTTCTTCTTTTCGTATTGTATAATTTCTTGTTGTGCTCTCAAGATGTAGTTTGTTTTGGCTGCATGTGAAGGCGTTGCCTTCAACCCTAGTTTTGTTGTTGTTGGTACCAAGTCCAAAACTGTAGCAATATTAAATGAAGACAATGTGAACTTGCAAGAAGAAAAGTGAAGAGGATTAATTTTCAAATGAAAATATGTTCAACAGGATCCTTCTTGAGAAAAGCTTTTCTCCTCGAAGAAGTGCTCGTGAATGCTAAATCTTATAGAAGAACTTAATTATTGGTGTAACAACTCCTGGTTGATTTTACAAGTAAATAAAATAAGAGCAAGGTCATGGGACATGTATTCCACGCTGAATGTCGGGAAAACACTTTAGTGGGCATCACTTGTGATTAATTAATGACTATGGAAATTGGCAAAGACATTGGAAAAGACAAAGAGGCAATAATTGACTTTTAATTATGAAAATAAAGGAAAATAGGAGAAAAGGAAGGTGAAGAGACACAATTTTGCATGCAAGGGAAATTAGAGGAAAAATTAAGGAAAATGAAGAAAATAGAGGCTTCAATGATAAAAAGGCTTCAAAGAAACAATTTCTAGCTTATGACCAGTTCTAGCTTTTTGGTAATTTTGTGGTGGAGCTCTAGTTCATTCCCTCATACTCTCCTACACACTTAGGGCATTCCTGGAGCACTCTAACATTAACTTGGATTGGAGAAATAAGGCAAAGGAATGCAAGGAAGCACAAGGATATTTTCGAATCAACAACTATAATAGGATTTCCTTGTAGATAATAGGTTGCATGTGCAATTTCCTTGCTGATTTTTGGATGCATGGTATGTGCATGTGATTCCCTAGTTATGTGCTATCATTGACATGGATATTTGCCTGGATTAATAGTGGTTTCAACCTTGCCTTGCCTTTTCCTCGATAACCATGATGTTGTGGGTTTCCCACTTGTATTTTTGGTTGGTTCTCAAGTTCCCTATCACTGTAGGTTGGAACAAACTCTTTGGAAGCCCTGGAAAACCTTGGGATTATTTACTAGTTCATGGAACATGCAAGTTGGGGTAAACACTCTAGAGCCTTGTGGGTTGAGTTACTAGTCCCTGGAGGCGTGGGTGGAACAAACACTATAGAGCCTTAATTTATTTGTGGATTGAGTTACTATTTCCTAGATATTTGGACAACTTGGGTAGACACCAATCTGATTGATGTTAGTGATTTATGGACTGTATAGGTGAGATCAGTATGGTTGAGGGTTGAAGTGGTTTGGCCTTTGGAGGCCGTGGGTGATTTTGTCTTGGTTTATCCCATGAGATCCCACATTCATTCTTGGAATATGGCATGGAGGTGATTGGATGAAAGAGAGATTTGGTTTAGCCTAATATATGGTTGAGTGGTATGTGGAAGTCCCTAACTTGGTCACATTTTTCATGTGCTAATATGAGATATTTTCCCAGTGTGATCTATGAGCACTTGTACTGGTTATCATATTGATATTATGGTTGAGTTGCCATGGTTTCTATTATTGTTATTTGTTGGTTATATGATGTATTCTAATATGGATCTTGGCATGTTTTGATAATTTATTGAATGGTTGATAAACGCATGGGCTAACAATTGTTCTTGTTGCTTGTTAGAGAGGGTATAGAGCCTTCTTGGTGATCCTCAGAAGAAGTTAAGATCCCTATGATCATATATGCATTCATGATCTATTTCTTACATGTTTACCATATGTTTAACAAAATGTCTATCATGGATTAGGAATGTCTAGGTCAAGTTCTTGCTTGAATTTTGATTTACTAGCATTGTCATCACCTTTGAATGCATTCTGGAAAGTTGCAGGCAGTTATGGGTAGTGGTTAAGAGGCTAGCCTAAAAAAGTGGCTCAAATTTTGAAACCATTGGCACATAACTAGAGTTTTTGGGCCACAACCACATGGAAGAAAGCATTTGAGTGCAATTATAGGCTTCCAACCACATGGATTTAGTGTCAAGGGTGCGGTTATGGAGCTCGGTCAATGAAAAAGGTTCCAGCTCAGGGATTGATCACTTGGAGTTGTTTGTAGCCTCTTGAGTGGCCTGTGGTCCCTAATGGATGTCAAATTGTTGTTGCTTTGTCATCCCCACTTCCATAACTGAAACTTGGAGATTGGGTCATATCATAGTGACACTCATTTCATGTTTACCTTGGTGAGCTTGTAGAAATGGGTAAATGTGGGAGGAGGCATTACAATTGGTAGATACTGTTCCATAAAATTTGCAACAAAAAAGTAAGAAGATATATATGGAAGTCAAAATATGTTTGCTTTGGTGTTGAAGGTGAGAACCGATTAGAAGAATATAAGATCCTGCTCCTTGGTATGAGTAACATAGTTCGTGTGAATGCATGCAATTTCCCTTAGACCAAGATTTGAGACTATTGTATCTTATCATTTATTGTTTGTTCTCTCGGGAAAAGGAATGTAGTGTTAGAATTAATTGTCTCTACATCAAACTCTCTTTATTTAATATGATGTGAAGATTTGATTCACCATCTTGTCCTGATGATGAACCACATAGGATGGTTTGAAACAGGTCAAAAAAATATTTATGATGTGATTTTTTACCAAAAACTTTCTCATTAATGCAAACTTGTTCACATATATTCTTGGAAGCTTAAAAGAAAAAATATTGATAACTTAATGATGGTAAGTCCGGTGTTTATCTTTCCCATTTGTTGACATTTCAATATAATTAAGTAATAAAACTATGGGAATGTGACTTCGATGAGATATGTTGGGGTGAAGTTGAATATACTTGCGGCATAATCGAGATTGCCAACAAATTTGAGCATATTTGAGTTCTAATGTTGGTTTTGGTGGTAGAACTGAATGAATTCATACGTTAGAGGACCATGTGTATGTACTAATCAGTCATTAGTTTCAATTGTTGGAAAGTACCTTGGGTGATAGAAATTACATTGGGCATTCCATATTTAATTGGTAGAGAATTGAAAATTTAGGTCAACTTTATAAGAATTCTGTCATAGTAGGGATGTTTGTGGAGTTGGGTTCTTGAGAGAATGAAGGGAATGGAATAAAAAGACTAGTAAGCTTGTATATCCTCAAAAAACACACCTAGACATGTAGTATTAATATTGTGAATAAGGAGAATGAGTCAAGCCCCATGTTATTCATACATTAGTGTTATCCTTATAATGACTTACTTGCAAGGTTCTCTTGTTATAGATGTAGAGAGACTAGCCACAAAGATAGCTTCTATTACTAGGGAGATCATGCTTTTTAAAAGGTAGAAGGAAGAACAAGCTGTAACCATGTTTTCTAACATGATGCATGACGTAATATGATTTCACATTGATAAAAAATTAAAATATTGAAGGTTTCTTGAAATGATTTGCAAGCTAGTTTATGTAATTTAAGCAATGGATCATGATTGCAAAAGCACACAAACTAAAGTGAACTTTGTAGAGTTTTAACAGTTAAAATGGACAATAAGCATCATCAAAACACAACAATTTGATGATGGAGTTCACCCCTTCTGAGCTATGCCTCTAGTTCCACCTTCCAATGGTGGATTTTTTATTATATGCTCAAATACATCAACATACATGTCTCAATTTTCAAAAATAACACTTCCATTGCATTCAGAATGTCCAAAGTCCATTGTGTAGGCTCTTCTTGGGCTAAAAAGGGCTTAAAACGGGCTAAGATAAGCCTCCAAACTACATGCAAATAGCTCTACAAAATGGTTTTCTTAGCAACTTTGGAAACAAAATCGTTTTGTGGTGTAATGGTCTGGTGCTTATTTAGAAACCTGAAGGTCTCGGGTTTGATCCACAAAACTCAGCGGAAGTTAGCATTTTGGTGCATTGTGTTAAATATTAAACAATTTTTTTATAAGGATGAAGCCCTCTCCTTATGTCGTGTTTGTTGGGTTGTGTTATATTCTTTCCATGACTAACCTACGTAGTGAACTGGGGGATTAGAGAGGGGGCAGAGCCCCCCCTTCGTTGCACCGATTACGCAATGGGGGGGGACACAGGCTGTCCGGGGGGTTTGAGGGAGGCGGGTAGTCCCCTTGTACGGGGTCCGAGCCAGCACCCCCAGGAAATTTTTTTTTGGACCCTATATTAGGTTGGGCGAACTTATCTATGGTTTTCCATCCATGGTTTTGGACGTGATGGTTTTTGGTCCATGGTATTGGATGCTTTGGCATGTATAAATATGTATTGTAACATTGAAAGGAATATAATGAAAAATCAAGCTAGTAGTCCCGGTTTTGGAATCCAAGGGAAAATCTCTGTGTATATGTGTTTTATGTGTTATGCTCTTACATTGTTTATTTTCTCTGTTTTAGAATTCGTATGCAAGTAATTTCTGTACAGGGTTAAAACCTACATTTGGTATCGGAGTTGTTTTTGTTTCAAGAGGATGCCTTTATTGCTGAGGGGTTTTGCTAGGGCCTGTGGTAGACCCTGTTCAGTGGGAGATCTGCGAGATCGATTCTAGTGGTAAAAGAAGATGACAAGCAGTGGAAAGATAGAGATCGAGAAATTTAATGGTCAGATTTTTGAGTTGTGGAAACTCAAGATGGATGATCTGTTGGTGGATAAAAATCAGTGGATCGCAGTAGATCTGGGTACTAAACTAACGAGAGTGTTCAATGAAGAATGGAAGAAATTGGATCGGAAGGAAAAAAAGTAGAATATGATTGTGTGTATTAGATTTAGTATTGTTGAATGTATCAGGGGAAGCTATGGTGAAGGCTTTGTGGGACTTTCTACGAATCTAAGTCTCTGGTGAATAAACTATTCATGTGAAAAAAGCTGTATAACCTGAGGATGAAAGATGGAGACTCAGTGACAGAGCATCTGAATGCATTTAATACTATGGTAAGTCAATTAGCATCTGTTGATATTAAAATTTCAGATGAAGATAAGTGCATCAGTTTGTTGTGTTATTTACGAGATTCGTGGGATGGTCTGGTTATTGCAATAGGTAGCAATGCAATTGCCTTGCGGTTTGATGAAATAGTCTTAGCCTTGCTGACAGAGGATATGAGATGGAAAAATATGGAGAGCCAGAATGGTGATGCCTTGTCTGTACGAGGACGGTCCTAGAACAGAAACAAAAATAAGTCATCAAGTGGGAGATCTAAATATAGAGGGAGATCTAAATCTCCAGGAAAACCTGTAAAGGTGGTGTGATGGAAATACGGAAAGGAAGGGCACTTCAAAGGGGACTATAAATCTAAATCTCCTGATAAAGGAAAGGGATTTGGTGATGCTCCTTCTATAGAGGTGAAAACCACCTCAGATGAAGGTGGGGATGTGTACTTGGCTGCTTTAAGTACACATGTAGATCACGAGGCATGGTTGATTGACTCAGGTGCATCCTTTCACTTCACTCCCCATAGAGAGTCGTTCTGCGAGTATGAGAAATACGATGGTGGTGATGTCTTCTTGGGGGATGATAGGAAGGCTAGAATCGTTGGTCGCTGAAAATTAATGTTGAAGTTGCAAGGTGGAAGGGTTAGAACACTTCCAGGTGTTCTGCATATTCCCACATTGGCCAGAAATCTGATTTCTGTAAGCAAGTTAGATGATGCGGGTGTAAAAATAGTGTTCTAGAAGGATACCTGCAAGATGGTTCAGGGAGCACTGGTATTGATGCAAGGAGTTCGGACTGGAACTCTGTACAAGCTGCAAGGTAGCACTATTGTTGATGGGTGTGATAGTTCTATGGTTCCTGAAATTGGAGCAGAAAATCTAGTGGTTTATGGAGAGAAGACCATGCTATGGCATCAAAGGCTTGGACATATTAGAGTGAAGGGCCTTCGAACACTTCATGATAAAGGTATGGTAGAAGGTATGAGTAATAGCTCTCTTGATTTTGATTTCTATGAAAATTGTGTATATGGGAAGCAGAATCAGGTGAGTTTCCCCTCTTGTGGTAAGAGGGCAAAACAGATATTAGAGCTTGTGCACAGTGATGTGTTTGGACTTGTGAAGGTTCCATCACTGGGTAAGTTTGTGTACTATGTATCATTTATAGATGACTTCTCAAGGAATACATGGATATATTTCCTTAAGAATAAATTTGAAGTCTTTCACAGGTTTGAAGAATTTAAGGCTCTGGTGGAAAACTAGACAGAGAAGAAGATAAAGGTGTTGAGGATAGATAATGGTGGAGAGTTTTGCAGTAAGGAATTTGAAGAATTCTATAAGAAGTGTGATATAGCATGACAAAAGACTACTCCATATACACCTCAGCAAAATGGATTTGCAAAAAGAATGAATAAGACGTTCATGGAGAGGGCAAGAAGCATGGGCAGTGGTGTCGGGTTAGGACATGAATTCTGGGCAGAGGCAGTGGAGACAACATGTTACTTGGTCAACAGATCACCTTCATCAGTGTTGGAGGATAAGACTCCACAAGAGGTATGGACTGGTAAGAAACCCTCTCTTTCCCATCTGAGGGTATTTGGATGTGATGCATATGTGCATGTTCCAAAAGAGAAACGAATCAAGTTGGATAGTAAATCTGAAAAGTGCATCTTTATTGGGGGTATAAGGATGGTTTAAACGGTTATAAGCTTTGGAACCCAGCAACAAAGAAGGTTGTGTAAAACTGAGATGTGGTGTTTAGAGAGCTGAAAGATGTTATTAAACATGAAGTCCAACCAAAGGAACCTAAGAAGATAGAGTTTGAGCTAAAGGAGGAAGAATCAGACTCTACAGTAGAGGAGGAATTAGAAGATGAAAACTCTGGGTGTAGGAAGAATAGTTCGAGAAATAAGGAAGCCAGAAAGGTATAGTCCATCTGCTTTCTGTTCAAATTTTTCTTTATCTATTACTGATGATGATCCCAGAACTATGAAGGAAGCAGTAGATTCAGAGGATGGAAAACTCTGGAAAGAGGCCATGGTTGATGAAATAGAAACTTTGTACAAGAATGAGGCTTGGGATCTGGTGGAGTTGCTGGTTGGAAAGAAACCCATTGGCAGCAAATGGGTGTTTAAGAAGAAGACAAATGCAGAAGGAAAGGTGGAGAAATACAAAGCTTGGTTGGTAGCAAAAGGTTATTCCCAGGTGCCGGGAATTGATTTTGGTGATATTTTTTCTCCGGTTGCCAAGGTAACTTCTATTAGGTTACTTTTATCTTTTGCTACTGCTTTTGATTTTGAGGTAGAATAGAGGGATGTGAAGACATCATTTCTTCACGGGGATCTAGAAGAGGAGATCTACATGAAGCAACCTGAAGGCTTTGCGGTGAAGGGTAAGAAAGAACTGGTATGCAAGTTAAAGAAGTCTCTGTATGGGTTAAAATAGTCACCAAGGATGTGGTATCAAAAATTTGATACATTTATACGGGGACTTGGCTTCACTAGAAGCAAAGCAAATCACTGTGTTTATTTTAAATTAATTAGTGACCCTATTATTCATATGGTCTTGTATGTGGATGATATGTTGTTGTTTGGAAATGATAAAGAAATTATCTAGGATTTGAAGACCCAATTATCCTCCAAATTCGACATGAAAGATCTTGGTGCTGGAAACTATATGTTGGGCATGGAAATTAAAAGAGTTCAGCCAAAGAGGAAGCTCTGGTTAAACCAGAGGAATTATGTCGAGACAATACTGCAGAGGTTTAATATACAGGATAGTAAAACGGTGAAGGTTCCTATTCCTGTAGGTGTAAATTTATCTAGTCAATAGTGTCCCAAGACACAAGAAGAGGAAGAGGATATGTCTCTTGTTTCATATGTAAGTGCAATCGATAGCTTGATGTATGCAATGGTCTATACTAGACCAGACATTGCACATGCAGTGGGAGTATTGAGCAGGTTCATGTCAAAACCAGGGAAGGAGCATTGGACAGCAGTGAGGCGGGTTTTCAGGTATTTGCGGGGCACTAGTGATTAAGGTTTGTGCTACCAAGGAAGATTGGGATTGGACAGAGTTTTGATTATTTGTGGCTTTTTTGATGTAGACTGGGCTAGAGATTTGGATCAGAGAAGATCTACAAGTGGGTATGTGTTTAATCTATTTGGAGGTGCAATCAGTTGGATGAGTAAGAAACAATCTGTAGTGGCACTATCAACTACAAAGGCAGAATACATGGCGGCCACTCATGCAAGCAAGGAAGCAGTTTGGTTGTAGAGATTGTGTTCAAGTATGGGGTTAGTACAGGGAGCTATAAGGATAGACTGTGACAGCCAAAGTGCAATTTTCTTGGCAAAGAACCTTGCTTATCATTCAAAGACAAAGAACATTGATGTTCAGTATCACTTTGTGAGGGATATTATAGAAGACAAAAAGTTGTTGCTGGTAAAGGTGGAAACTTTGAAGAATATTGCAGACGCATTGACAAAATCTGTGAGCTCCGAGAAGTTATCCTAGTGTAGAGAAACAATGGGCATTTCAGGGCTGGAAAAATGACTAAACTCTCCCGTGGGCCCTTGTGGAAAGAAAACAACAAGTGGTAGAATGTTGGGTTGTGTTATATTCTTTCCACGACTAACCTATGTAGTGAGCTAGGGGGTTAGAGGGAGGGTGGAGCCCACCATTTGTTGTGCCAATTGCGTAGCGGGGGGTTCACGGGGGGGACAACAGCCCCCCCTGTCTGGGGGTTTGAGGGGGGCGAGTAGGCCCCCTCTACGGGGTTCGGGGTAGCGCCCCAGGAATTTTTTTTTTTTGGACCCTATCTTAGGTTGGGCAAACCTACCTATGGTTTTCAGTCCATGGTTTTGGACGCGATGGTTTTTGGTCCATGGTATTGGATGCTTCAACATGTATAAATATGTATTGTAACATTGAAAGGAATATAATGAAAAATCAAGCTAGTAGTCACGGTTTTGGGATCCAGGGGAAAATCTCTGTGTATATGTGTTTTATGTGTTATGCTCTCGCATTGTTTATTTTCTATGTTTTAGAATTCGTATGCAAGTAATTTCTGTACATGGTTAAAACCTACAGTGTTGTTGGTTGTTTGGGGCCACATGTGACTGAGGGGCATGGGCCATAGGCCACGTGCCCTCCCTAGTCCTCTTCCTATTCTCATGACACTCACATAAACTAGGCCTAGGGTGCACGGAAGGTGCCATGCACCATGCCCCTTTTGCTTCCACCTGTGGTCACATATACACCAAAGAACCAAGGGTCTGGTGTGCCCGCCGACCCTCGCATTACCACAAGTTTAAATAGGGACCATCTCGATTGAATATCTAACGACACTTGTAGTGCACTGATAGGGCATTAGTTTTGTAGACGACAGGTTACATGTCCAATTCCTGCAAAGGTTTATTGATCCATTCAACAATTTTTGGCCCCAAAACAAGGGAAATTTGGTGGCCTCTCATAGGGCCATGTGGCACCCTCTAGTTGGCCCATGTGATGTGATATGGTTGGTCCACCACATCAACCATACACATATTCACCGTGCAACACATGATGATTCCTAATTGGATCCCGCAGTACCTAGTCAATAGATAATGTCAACACTAATATCATCATACAGACTACTGCGTGGCATCGGTACACTGCACAGTCAATCCTGCAAGTTACTCTTTTAGTTATTTCCCAAAAACTTTAGAACATGATAAATTGCTCATAAGGTGTCATATTGAGGTGATTCAAGCATCATTTGAATCAAAACAACGAGATCTATGATTTGGCGTAGGTTTTGGTAGATTTTCAGCACTTTTATTTTTGAGCATATTTTTGATCACCTGGATCATTCCTCCCCACTAGAAGCTTTTGGCCCACCAAAATTATATTTTTACTCAACAAGTAAGTAATGGTACTACTACCCCACTTTCACGATCGCTATCCACCTTGCTTTGCTTGGATTGGTAGCTTTGAACCCCACATGAAGAGACTCCACATTACCTTTGTGTGAAGTTCTTATCCTCCTGTTAAGGATTGAGTCTTCCTATAAATCATTTAAATAACCAGGAGAAAAATCTTCTATAGATGGAATCTGAACATTATCTTCTTGATAAAAATAATAGTAGGCTCATACAATGTTAAGTTTACCACATTCACAATAGAATAAATTTACATGTAAGGTGGAAAATCTAATTGGAAAGTGTTGTTACCAATCTTCTACAAGATTTTGAAAGGACCATATCTGATTGGCTTGAGCTTTTTACCTTCACCTTGTAGTCTTTCCTTGTTGATGTACAACCAAACTTGATCTCCCACTTGGAAATCATGATAAACCCAATGCTTATCATGTCTTGTTTTATGCTTGCCTTGGCTTTTCTCCAGTTGTTCATGTACCCTTTGATGCACTAGTTAAATTTGTTTAATGAAATCCTTGGCTTTGTCCACATCAATATGTCCATCTATTGCAATATCTTTACCAAATATAAAATATGAAAGAGACTTTGGAAAATAACCCAAACCAACTTCAAATGGAGATACTTGTGTAGATGAATGCTTGACACAATTGTAGGCATTTTGGATGTAATGGAAATGCTCATCCCAAAGTTTACGATTCTTACCACAATATCCTTGAAGGAGATGCATTATTGTTTTGTTCAGTACTTTTGTCTGGCTGTCAGTTTGTGGATGAAATATTGTGCTCTTCTTCAACTTTGTGTCCATGAGTTCGCATAAACTTGACCAAAAATTCCCAATAATTCGAGAATTTCGATAAGAAATAATTGAAGTAGGTAACACAAAATGAACCCATACATTTTGGAAGAACAACTTTGTTATTTGTTCAGCTATAACCTGTTTCTTACATGAAATAAACATACACATTTTGTTGAAACAATCCACTACAACATATAAATAATCATGACCTTTCTTAGACATTGGTAGTCCCCCCAAAACGTCCGTAGAAATACTTTCCCAAGGAAGAGATATAGGAAGTGGAGTGTACAAATGCAATTTCCTATTACTTGGCTTGCTAGTAGCACATATAGAACATCCTTTTACATATATTGATACAATTTCATTCATATAAGGCCAATAATAATACCTCTGTAATTGAGAAATTGTTTTTCCTACACTAAAGTGACCAACAATAATAGAAATGTGGGATTCCCTTATGACATTGACTCTTTCACCCTGTGGAACACATAACCTGCCAAGATGATATAAAAACTTGTTATGAACATGATAAGCCAACTCTTCAACATGATTGCCTTGACTCAAAGTTGCATAAACATCTTTAAAATCTTCTTCTTGAGCATATTGTTCAATATAAATTTCATGCACGATTTAGTTATTCTTAAGAATAAAAAATGCATTAACAATATGCCTTGATATCATATTTGCAACTTTGTTGTATATGCCTTTCTTATACTTGATTACCAAATGAAATTGCTGCAGGAATCCCATCCATATGAAATGTCTAGCTTGTTGTAGCTTGGTTTGAAATTGTAAATATTGCATAGGTTGATGGTTAATATGAATAATCATTTCTTTACCCATCAAATAATGCTTCCATTTCTTCAAGAGTTGTACCAAATCAAACAAATCTTTATCATAAGTTGGATAGTTAATTACTGCATTGGAAAATGTTTCAGAATGAGAACATATTGGCTTACCATGTTGCATCAAACCTTATCCCATAGCATATTCGCTTGCATTGGTTTGAATTTTAAATGGTTTCTTACGATATGGAAGTGTTAGAACTCATGATGTATTGTCTTCCTCTTTCAAAGTGTCAAAGGCTTTCTGTTGTTTGCCTCCCCACTGAAATACCTACTTCACACTTGTCAAAGCATGTAATGGTGTTGGAATGAATGAGAAGTTAGTGATAAACTTTCTCCAATATTGGGTTGCTCCAAAAAAACTCCTAACTTCTCTTATGTTGTTGGGTTTAGGCAAATTCACAATAACATCAACTTTGGAGGGATCAATCTTCAATTCACCACCTCCTATTATATGACCCAAATAAACCAAAGAGGTTTTCCCAAATTCACATTTAGACATATTCAAATACAATTTTTCCTTTTTCAAGACATCTAGAACTTGCTTTTCATGCTTGACATGATCTTCACAAGTCTTACTAAAAATAAGAATATCATCTAAGTAGACTATGAAAATGTCATCAAGGAATGGTCATAATACATCACTAAGAACTCTCATGAATGTGGCAAGTGCATTTCAAAGCCAAATGGCATAACTAACCATTCAAACAAATCTTTTTTTGTCTTGAAAGTAATTTTCAAAATATCATCTTCAACAATCCTTATCTGATGATAACCTCTTCTCAAATCTATTTTAGTAAAACAAACAACATCATTTAATTGATCTAGTAAATCATCTTTGCGAGGAAGAGGATAATGATTATTTACCGCGATCTTGTTTAAAGCTGAGAAATACACACAGATGTGCCATGTACCATCTTTCTTTGGAACCAAAACAATAGGAGATGTACCAGGTCCGAGGACCCCTTTGTTAAGCAACTCCTGATTTTGCTTCTTAATTTCTACCTCCAAAATTGACACTCTATACACGCCAATATTCAGAAGTGGTGCATCTTGTTGCAATTGAATCCTCTTTTTTGAGGTAACACTTCAGGTTCCTAAAATATTTTGTCATAAGTGTGAACAACTTCAACCAGTTCATGCTTGAGTTTAGAATCACATCCTGAGAAAGTTTCAGTTTCAACATTATCTTTGGCTTTAATCATCAACAACACAAAATTATTACTAGCTTTAACATGCCTTTTCATTTCCCAACACTAATAAGAGATAAGTTCATCTTCTTGTGATTTTCTCTAACAATATACTCAACTCCATCTTTCAAAATATGATATTTATTCTCATGATGATATAATATGGATTTTCGGTCATATAAGTATGGACTCCCTAAGACAATCCCACAAAAATCAATTGGTACAACATCAAGCTCTACCTCATCTATAAAACTAGCAGTGATGGAAAAATTGACTTTACATTTTCTTGTCACTTGAAATTTGGCATCATCACATACCCATCCCAAAGGGTAAGGTTTTGCATGAGGTGTAGTCTCTAGATTAAGCTTCTTGACAATTGGGCTAGAGATAATATTGAATTGAGATCCATTATCAAATACTGTATCAACCTTTGTATGTTTTCTAATGACCCAGATATGGAACATCTCACTTCTTGCTTTATCATTTTGAGATTCAATAGGTTTACTAGAAGAAATAGTACTTGCATTAGATGTTATACATTTCATTCCCATGACTGTGATTGTGGTTTCATCACCTGAATGAAATCCTAGATCTTGTTGAGTTGTAGTGTTATCTATAATAATCCATTTTCTCTCACAAACCTCATTTTCCCCTTTGTCTTTTGAAGACTCTTGCTGCTATGACCCATTTTCTAATTCTAGCTGTTTCCATTCAAAACCCTAACCGAAATTATCTTTTAAATCTCACCACAAATCCTCTGTTATATAACCTTTTAACTCTAGCCACAAAAAACCTTTTCATATATAACTCTAGTCGTATCCCACTTTTAACTTATGCCACAACATTTTTAAAGCTGGGACCCACAGGCTACATTTACTTTATCGCAATTAGCCTTTTGATTTTTCATTTACATAACACCTATGCTCATTCATCCCCCGGTTGTGTTGTGGTACAAACCCATTTGTTATAAAAAATCTAGCCGCAAACCCATCGTGTTTCATAACTCTAAACGCGTTTGCCTCATTTCCCTTGAAATTTCTTTAAAACTTCAATAAACATGTTGTAAGACTTTTTTTTTTAAAGATGGGACTCACAGCTCCTATTATAATCAAACCTTTTTCCTTTACAAGAGAGATCCCTGATCATATCACAAACCTCACCCCTCACCGATTATGATAGCTTCGATATCCATTCCACTCCCAATTGCGATAACCCACCGCCCCTTTATATAAACTGGGCTCGCACACCACGTGTCGTATATCGCTTTCGAACCCCTGTCCCATTTCCTATTGTGATTGCGTAATCGCAATCGCAACCTGTAAAAAAAACACTGCAATAACTAAATTCCTTCCCTCTGATACCTCAAATGCAATAAACCATGATACCCCAATTCCCTGATTGCGATAAAGGCCAAAATCGCATACCACAAATTTCCCCGCTGATGACAATATAGCCAATCCCTCCTTTTTCCAACTGCGATGGATACGTTAAGGTTATGTGTTGAAATTTTGAAAATTTTCAAGTCCGACTTATTGGAAAATCATCATAAAAATAGTGTAAAAGCTCATTTTTGCCTTTCAGTGGTGTATTACGACTGCGATAGTAGTAGACCCGGATCAAAGGCCCAGATCGAATCAGCCCAAGTCTTCCACTTCTACTCAGTGGGACAATGAGGATGTTTTTCAAGCAGCATGGTCATCAAATAGGATAATGAAGAAAGAGGACAATGAAGGTGTTTTTGGCAGATTTCAAGTGGCATGGTCATCAAAGAGACAACAAGAATACATGACAGAGACACAGTGGGACAATAATGGCACTTTCAAACACATTTCAAACAACAAACGACACACCTATCAGTAGGATAAACAATATTTCGTAGTTAAAAGCCCAATAATAGCGTAACAATAATTGAAAGGCCGGATGCTCTAAATTTCCACAAATACAGTGCCAACATTACAAACAATTGCAATTTTTCCTGAATTATTGTAATAGTTAGATGAATTTTGTTTAGATACAACTTTCATTTGTATTAGAACTCTGTTGTAACAGAAATCCCAATGAAGTCTCAAAGTTTCATTAATCAGATAGGAACAAGTCTCTAGAAGGATAGATTGAATCTGGCCCAGGTGGCAAGATATGTAAAGAGATCTCTCTCTATAAATAAGTAAATTTTCACTCCGTTAAAGGTTTATTGGGAATGTGACGAATTGGCCTTCTGTAATTCTTTGTTCTTTTAATAGAAAATCTGCAACATTCTATTTTTGTATATAATATTCTTATTATGGCTTTATTATGTTGTTTCTAAGTTTTACATAGTATCTTGATACTTGGAAATATGTCACACAACTCCAATTTCCATCATTTATTGTGTATAACTGTGGGTGCTCATTTGTATCAGTTTTAAAGCCATAAATACCCAACTTCCATTTAACGCTGTTTTTGACCATATTTTGTTTTAATTTGAGTCCATGCCCAATGGTGGTAGTAATTACATTCTTATTCACCTACAAAACTACAAAAAAAGAGATCAGAGTTAGTCATTTGAATTTTGAGCTTAACACAATCATTTTATAAATATTTTGAGAGAGCCCTCTGAGACTGGAAGGATTAAATTCCAGTTAAAAGTTGGTTTGAAATAGTTATAATTGGTTGAAGGTTGATACATCCCAACTTGTCCCAGCCAAGTGATAACATTTTGGTGTGTCTTTCGGGAGTCCAAAAGTTATATCATCCTCGATGCTTCATTTTAAAGCTGAGCTCTTGAAGGTAGGAGGAGATCATATTTTTCAATGTTGAATTTCTACCTTGGCGACTCCACTGTTACTCTCAACTTAAGGGTGGCTTCTAAGAAGATTTATATGAGGAGCAATACATACCCTAATCCACTACAAATAGTTGATGATCCTGAAAAAATTCTTAGGAAAGATGCTAGCTCATCAAAATCAAGTATTTCATTTCTCTTATGATCTACCTCTTTACCCTCTGGAGATATTAAAAATATTGAAGGAATTAGATTAGATGAAGAGTATAAGCCTATATTTCTCAAATCTAAATCAGATAATGATTTACCAAAACTAGAGTTAGATTCTATTTTTTGAGGTTCCTAAACAAGTTAAGGATAGGTTTTGGGAAATTGCTGCATTAGAATTGTCACTTGAACAAAAGTATTTAAAAAAGATAAAATAATTTTATCCTTTTAAACTTTGTACCTGAAATAAGTACCTTTACTTCGAAAACAAAAGTCTCTATCACTCAAGCCCCTTCGAGTACATCTGCTTTCATCACTACTTCTACTAGTTTCATTTTTACCTCTCTTTTTTGGAATTTCTGCTAGTACTTTTGCTATGGCAAAACCCTGCTAGATATGTTCCTCTTGTTTTACGATCCATACATCATGACTTACCACAAGGATACTCCACTAGAATAAAAAAAATTTGAAGTGAAGAGGGAATAAATGCAGAACAACAAATTGACCAGTTCAATGACTTTATAGACCTGGGAGAGGTAGATTATGAAGATGTTAAAATGAGGCTATTTACACAGAGTTTCATTGGTGAGGTGAAAAGATGGTTCAAAGCTTTAACCTTGGAAGTTTACATGATTGGAATGAATTTGAAGGCACTTTCCTAAGGAAATGGGGAAGTAAAGTTAATCTTGTACAAGCTTTGAATGAATATAATAATTTGAAGAAAGAAAGCCATGAATTAGTACAATATTTTCAAAAATATTCAATAATGTCTATAATTCCATTCTTGCTCACATTAAGCCTCCCCTAGGTGCTTCTTAGTTACATTATGTTGAGGCCTTTGGTTATGAGTTTTCCATCCTATTAAGAGAGATATAGTCCGCTACCTTAGCTGACATGCAAAATGATGCTGTGAAAGTGGAAGTTAATATAGTTGCAACAAAGAGGTCTAAAATTGGTAAAGGAAAAGTAAGAGAGGAAAAAATGCCTTCTACATCTTTTGATGTTAAATTTGATACCATAATGAAAACAATGGAAATAATCATGGATAGACTAGCCCTTGGGAATAATCCTTCTGTTGCACACCCTGAGACACAAGTTAGAAATCTAAATTTCAGAAGAGGTCAAATTCAAATAAAGCAAAGAGAATAGAGAAATTAGTCTGACCAACAAGTTAAGCCTCCTTTCCATCAAAACATGGTAGATGATGAGGAAATGCAACTAGAGATTCGAGAAGATACCATTATTGTTCAGATGAAGATGAAAAAGGAGTGTTTTTAACAAAAGAAGAATATGATGAATCTTATGATGACTTGGATGGTGATGAAACTGAGCCATAATCAAAATACTTAGATTTCTATCAGCATGCTATTATAGAGATGAAAAATCCATATAATTTGAGAAACAAAGATGTTCCTTTAGTTGTAAACAAAAAAGAGCCTAAGAAAGATGCTCCAAACGTTACAAAACAAAAGAAAGAAAACCTTGCCCGTGCAAAAGAAGTTGAAAAGACAACCAATTTTCAACTTGGACAATGAAGTCTCAAAGATAAAGGTTGTTGTCACTTTTGGAGAAATAATAAGAGTTACAAAATATAGAAAGAAATTTGTTAAAATGCTTAATGATGAAGGTAGATCATCTGATATTTTGAATTTGCATGAAGATCATCCTATTGTGTTCCTAGGGCCGAGAGTAGAAGATGAGAAAAATTAAGAGGTACCACCTTTCTATGTGAGTTTAAACATCCACGACATGACACTACATAATGCTATCTTAGATTCATGAGAATCACACAATCTAATGCCTAAGGTCATCATGGAGAGATTGGGTTTAGATATAACCACACCATACAAAGATTTATTTTCTTTTGGTTTAAAAAGGGTGAAATGTATAGGTCTTATCAAAGATGTGGTTGATGCTTTAAGTCAAATTCCTGCTAAGGCTATACTGATGGATATTATTGTGGCTGATATTCCACCAAAGTTTGGCATGTTTCTATCTAGATCATGGGCTGCCAAAGTCAAAGGAACCATTTAGATGGATATGTCCTACGCTACTATCTCGATTTTGGGTGAACAAATGAGATTATACAGAGAGTCTATGATGGCATGTATGGTCAGCAGAAAAGAAAAACCTCAAAAATTTCCACTATATAAAATGGAGACTGAATTAGTCTCATTTATACGTTTCAATGAAATCACTAACAACACAGAAAATCAACATGTAGAAAAGAAGCAACAAGTTGAAGAAATTGATAGGAAAGGGTGGTGGCACATGAGATTTGATGGTGTTGTAGGAAGAGATGGAGCTGGTGTAGTCATATGGATAATTAGCCCAGGAGATGAGAGTAATTTTTTCTCTTATAAACTCAATTTTGTTTGCACAAATAATATGGTTGAGTATGAAGCATTGGTATTGAGTTTAAAAGTCTTGAAGAATTTAGGTGCTAAGAAAATATCTATTTTTGGGGATTTTGAATTGATCATCAAACAAGTTAAAAACACCTATCAAACCAAGGATGTTAGAATGAGAGCATACATAAATCTGATTCTTGAATTACTGGAAACTTTTGAAGAGTATAATTTCACCATCAAGCCTAGAGAACAAGACAATGTTGTAGATTCTTTGGCTGTTTCAACAAGTCTATTTACAATTCCAACTCATTCCAGCAATAGATATGAAGTTGAAATTAGGAATAAACTTGCTATACCTGATAACATAGTAAACTAATAATGATCAGCAAGTCAGAAAATTTCTAGAATTGAAAGAAGAATTTGAATCTATTCAGGTTGACCAACAAAACATCTTTGCTGAAACAAAAGACAATACCAAAGTTTTTCAACTCAAAAACAATTGTATTCCAAAAGGATTGATTCCTCTTCAGAAGTTTTTTTTACTAGAATGATGTGGAAAAAAACCCGAAGATGAAATCTTATGATGAGGAGTTTGAGACTTATAATCTTGGTACTGCAGAAAATCCAAAGAATGTCAAATTATCCAAATTTATTTCTCTTGAAGAAAAACACAAATATCTAGATTTGATGAAGAAATACGGGGATATTTTTGCATGGATTTATGCTGATATGAAAAGATATGATCCAAATGTTATTCAACATATAATGACAATAAAAGAAAATGAAAAATGTTTCAAGCAGAAAATGGGAAGGATAAATCCATTGCTTTTGCCATTGATTGAAGAGGAGATTAAAAAGTTGTTTGAAGAAAATATCATAGTACCATTGAGATTTTCTAAATTGTTGGCTAACCTGGTGTCCGTGAGAAAGAAGAATGGGGAAATTAGGATATGCATTGATTTCAGAAACTTGAATAACGCTTCATTAAAAGATAGTTATCCACTTCTCAAAATGGATCATATTTTGCAAACTATTGTAGGATCATGGAGGACGTCAATGCTAGATGGTTTCTCAGGCTAGAATTAGATATTGGTACATCATGATGATCAAGATAAGACAACTTTCACCACACCCTAGGGAACATTTATGTATGCAAAGATGCCTTTTGGACTTATGAATGCAAGAGCAACTTTTTAGAGAGGTATGGACATTGCATTTAATGATGAGATAAACATGTTTGTGGTGGTATATCTATATGGTATCACTATGCTTTTGTAAAAAAAAAAAAAAAAAGACCATCTCAAGCATTTGGAGAAAGTCTTTTAAAAATGCAGAAAATTCGGTATTTCTTTAAACCCAGCTAAGAGTATTTTTTCTTTGACAAAGGGAAAGTTGTTGGGTCATATTGTATCAAAGGAAGGAATTAATATTGATCCAAGTAGAGCTTCTGCTATCCATAAAACTAGTCTTCCCAGAAATAGAAAAGAAATCCAATCCTTTCTAGGCAAAGTGAATTTTGTGAGAAGATTTGTTCCTAACTTTGCAGAAATTGTGAAACACATCACAAAGATTCTTAGGAAAGATTGTGATATCAAAGGACAAAAAAGGCTAAACATTCATTTGAAGAAATAGAAAAGGCTCTTACTCAGGCTCCAGTCCTTATAAATCTTGATTTCTCAAAGCATTTCCTAGTTTTTACTTTTGCTTCAGAACACACAATTGTTGGAGTTTTGTTGCAAAAAGGACAACAAGATTATGAACAACCTATTTCATTTTTTAGTATAAAATTGGAATTCTTAATTGAAATACAACATCATGGAGAAGAAAACTTATGCTTTGGTGAAAGCCCTTAAATATTTCAGGGTGTATGCCATTCATTCAGACATTGTTGCTTATGTACCTAATGTTGTAATAAAGGACATATTAACTCAAGTTGATCTAGATGGTAAAAGGAGTAAATGGATTGCTACCTTAATGGAGTATGATTTGGAAATCAACCCTACAAAATTAGTTAAAGGACAAGGTCTGGCAAAGTTGATGACCCAATCAAATTTTGACTTTCTAGATATTAATTTTGTAGCATAAATTTCAAATAAAATTGAAGATGAAGAGATGATTCCTATTGAAGAAAAGTTTTCAATGTCAGATTGGTATACATATGTTATCTTCGTATTGCAAAATCACAGAGCTCCTCCTGAACTAAGAAAGTCAAAATCTAGATTTGTCAAGTTGAAATCAATGAGATATTGTATTTTGAATAAATGTTTGTATTGGAAAGATTCAGGTGGAATAATTCTTAATTGTTTGTTGGAAGATGATACTGAAAAGGTGATCAAAGAATTTCATAAAGGTGATTGTGGAGGACATCATTACTGGATAGAAATAGTGAATAAGATACTCAAAGAAGGACTTTATTGGCCTTCAATCTTCAGAGATGTGTACAAAAAGGTTTCTACTTGTCATGAATGTCAAATATTTGAAGGAAAAAGGAAATTAATTTGATTTCCATTGAAGCCCATTTTTGTTGAAGCTCCTTTCTAGTAGCGGGAGTTAGATTTTATTGGGGAAACATCCTACTTCTTCAGGTCAACATTGATGGATCTTAACAACAACTGATTACTTCACAAAGTGGATTGAAGAAATTTGCACAAGACAAGCTACAAATGTAGTCATAATTAATTTTATGGAAAATAACACCATGTCAAGGTTTGGCTGCCCCATGAAGATCATCACTGATAATTCCCAAGATTTGAAATCAAAAAGGTTGGTAAGTTTTTGTAACTAGTATAATATCACTCTTGGTCATTCTAAAACTTATTATCCCCATGTTAATGGCTTAGATGAATCATCAAACAAAAGCCTAGTTAGAATCATTAAAAATACTTTGCAGGGAAATAAAAGGTCATGGCATTTAAAGCTTAAATTTTCTCTATGGGCTGACGGAATTTGTACTAAAAGATCAATAAGAGTTTCTCCTTATGAGTTAGCCTATGAAACTGAAACTATTTTTCCTAGTTCTCTTGGAGTTCCAGTTATGAAGTTGTTGCAGGGATTAGAAGAAGAACCAAATGTTATCCAAAGGAGAACCAACCAACTAATTCTCTGTAGGAAAAAATAGAAGAAGTTTATAGCAATCTTCAGCAATCTTAAAAAATAATTAAGAAGACTTTTGACAAAAATACCAAAGAAGAAAATTCCAGTCCTCAAGATGTAGTTTTGAACTGGGAATCTAGGATTGGAGATAAAGGAAATCAAGACAAGTTCAAGAATCTATGGAAGGGGGCGTACAAGATTTCAGCTTATCATGGAAATAATACATTTATATTGCAAGAGATGGATGGTAAACTATATACAAGAGGACTTGTTAATGACAGGTTTCTCAAACATTATATCTCTTGATCCAATTGAAAAAAAGACCCTTGTATATATTATGTTTTTATGTTTTTCTCATTTGCAGGTGTGGATGATATATTTGACAAGTTTGAGCCCAAAGTGAAGGCAATAAAAAATTGGAGATTATGTCATCATTTTCAGTTTCAATAAGGCAACTGGTCTACTATTTCTTTGCTACACCACAAGGGCACAACATCCCCATTGGACCCAGTGTTATCTATGATAAGCCATTTTCTTTCACAAACCTCATTTTCCCCCTTTGTTTTTTGAAAACTCTAGTTGCTATGACCCATTTTCTAATTCTAGTTGTTTCCATTCAAAACCCTAGCCACAATTGTCTTTTAACTCTCATCGCAAATCCTTTATTATATAACGTTTTAACTCTAGCTGCAAAAAATTATTTCATATATAACTCTAGCCGTATCCCATTTTTAACTTATGCCACAACCTTTTTAAAGCTGGGACCTGTAGGCTACGTGTACTTTGTCGCAATTGGCCTTTCCCTTTTTCATTTACATAACACCTCCACCCATTCATCCCCTGATTGCGATTGTGGTACAAACCCATTTGTTATAGAATCTCCAGCCGCAAACCCATCATGTTTGATAACTATAAATGTGTTTCCCTAATTTCCCTTGAAATTTCTTTAAAACTTTAATAGACATGTCGTAAGCCTTAAAAAAAAACCTAGGACCCGCAACTCCTATCGCAATCAACCCTTTTTCCTTTACAAAAAAAAATCCCCACTCATATCTCAAACCTCACCCCTCGCCGATTGTGATAGCTTCGATATCCATTCCACTCCCGATTGCGATAACCCACTGCTTCATTACATAAACTTGGCTTGCATGCCACATGTCATATATCTCTATCGACCCCCTATCCCCATTCCTATTGTGATTGCATAATCACAATTACAACCCGCAAAAAAACCACTGCAATAACTAAAGTCCTTCCCTTTGATACCCCAATTGTGATAAACCCCAATTCCCCGATTGTGATATAGCTCCATCCCCCGATTGCGATAAAGGTCAATATCACATATCACAACTTTCCCCGCTGATCGCAATATCGCCAGTCCCTCCAAAGTCCCCAACTTCACCGATTGTGATGTATCCGATAAGGTTATGTGTTTTAATTTTGAAAAATTTCAAGTCCGACTTATTGGAAAATCATCATAAAAACAATGTAAAAGCTCATTTCTACCTTTTGGTGGTGTATTGCAACCGCGATAGTAGCAGGCCCAGATAAATGGCCCAGATCGAATCATCCCAGAGAAACGACTTAGATCTTCCACTTCTGCTCAATGGGACAACAAGGATGTTTTTCAAGAAGCATGGTCATCAAAGAGGATAACGAAGAAAGAGGACAATGAAGGTGTTTTCAACATATATCAAGCAACATGGTCATCAAAGAGACAACAAGAAAACATGATAGAGACATAGTGGGACAGAAATGGAACTTTAAAACATGTTTCAAACAACAAACAACACAATTATCGATAGGATAAACAATATTGCTCAGTTAAAAGGCTAGTAATAGCGCAACAAAATTTGAAAGGCCAGATGCTCTGAAATTTCCACAAATACAGTGCCAACATTACAAAAAATTGCAATTTATCCTGAATTATTGTAATAGTTAGATGAATTCTATTTAGATATGACTTTTATTTGTATTAGAACTCTATTATAACAGAAATCCCGATGAAGTTTCAAAGTTTCATTAATTAGATAGGAACAATTCTCTAGAAGAATAGATTGAATTTGGCCTAGGTGGAAAGATATGTAAAGAAATCTCTCTCTATACATAAGTAAATTTTCGACTCTGTGAAGGGTTGATTGGGAATGTGACAAACTATACTTTGAACTTCATTGAGATGGCTTTAACTCGAAATGGAAAGTCCCCTATATTACGCATCTTCACCTTCGGTGCCTCTGTCAATATCGTCCTGGAGTTTAACTGTACATTAATCCATAGCCATGAAAGTTTCATGTGAGCTTTGACTAGTGCGATGGCGTACCGTAGAATAATGTCTTTGGTGACTACCAAGATTTCCTATTCTGTTGCTTGCTTGATTTGTTCAATGTGTTTCCTCTTCTCCTAGAATATGGTTTCTCTTCCTCTGATTGCTTCAAGTGTCCTCATTGAAAGCATGCCATGTTTCTGTGCTAGAGACTCAAAACCATTGTGTATTTAATTATAAGTAATAATAATACTAATCAATTATTTTCCAACATGCATTTAGTTCTAATGGTGTAGTCTTAGTTGAAATCTATCTATCTCAGTGGCAATCCAATCTTTCCTTTCCAAATGTTTCAGAGCATCCAGATACTTAGCACCCACTCCTGAAGATGATAATATGCTATGTTTTCTACTTTCATGAATTTTACCACTTATTATGCTTTTTCTGAATTCCAATGAGAGGAGCCACCACTTGTTGCAGAGGTATCATCTCATTATATAACCATGCCATGGTGTCCTCTATTGGCCTCAATTCCTCCTGCATGGCTAACTTCCATTCTGCGCAATTGAAGCTCTGTGAAGATAACTATTGATTCTTCGCCACAAGATGTTTCGCTTGTCACTTCACCGCAACAAGTTCTCTCCTTGGTCTAACATTCTCATTCAACAAGTATTCAAAGTTGTCATGTTCCACATTAACAATAACAACATTTGGCACCATTATTTCTCTGGGATTCCTTCTAGTTTTAGCAATTATCATATTCTCTATAGAAACTGAGAATGGATTTTGAGGATTATTCCGGAAGTATCTATGCCACTACTATATGATCCTCTTCTCAAGTTGATCAAACATTACGTTGCAGACATCCATGACTCTACCTACGGTTGGAGATGTGATTCCTATTTCTTCGAATGGAAGATTACCACCTATGAGGGGAGGTTCTTCTGGAGAACCTGGTTCATCATCCATGGTTTGGATGATATTATTTTCCCCCAACTCTTCCTCTTCTATCTCCTGAATCCACTGTTCTTCTTCCCATCTTTGTGCTGCTTCATCCTCTTGGGATTTCCTTTGTTGTTCCTCTTCTATTTTTCTCCTCTCCTATTATTCTTCTTATTGTTTCTCAAGCTACTCATCTTTCTTCCTCTTCTCCTCTTCTTCTGCTTCTCTCCTCTCATGTTCTGCTTGAGTAGCTCTTTTATTCAAAGGATTAGCTTTCATTTCCTACTGCTTTTTCCTATCGAATCATACCTGATCCTTTTCTTACAAGTTAAATTCTTTTCTTGAGGGGTTATCTATTGTGCCTCCTACACATGCATATCTTGAGCTAATGGATCTTGGGGTGAACTGGCCTCCATCCCTAGGTGTTCTTTTCTGATTGCATTGTACTAGTTCTTCATATTCTCATCTTTTATTGTATAAATTAATGAATAACCCCAATTGAAACTAATCCTCTCGCAATGCTACCTGCACACTCTCTTAGGATCATGTCCATGAAGTATTTATTTAGGAAGTGCAAGTGATCCAACTCTTGTATTTCTTCCACTGTCTCCTCGTGGATCTTTAAATCATATAATCCGATCCTTAAAGGGAAGGTGGGACAAGGGGCTTTATTCCTCCTATAAAGTACTCCTAACAACCCCTTGTCCAACTGATTTTCTACTTATTGCATGATCACGTTATTGGTCACATATCGCGACATAAGATGAGGGGATATATGACAACCAAAACATCTAATATATGTACCCTCAAGAGTTGCAATCCAATCTACAATATCTCATAGTGACTCCTTCATCTGATTTATCATGCAAGGAGGATAGATCTCGAATATCATATTAAATATAACTAAAAAAAGGTTCTCAACTGATATGCCATATGTGCCTCTGAAGCTTGATTCTAATAACACTCTGCAGTGGAAGTAAATTTGAAACTTGTCGTGAGGGGTCCAGTTCTAGTATAATGTTGGGAAAACATATTATGCAAAGGTTCAATGTAAAAGAAACATAGACATATAGAATTGTGGTGCCTAGTTTTCCCTCAAATATGCTTTTGCCTGCCCCACAAGAAACTGCAACTCAAATGACAATAGATCTTCCGAATTAAAAATTGTACCATGGGTTACCATCATATTGAGCATATATATCCAATTATCATCGAACACCTCAACGTTTTTATGCCTATACAAATGAAAACACATGGAAATCAGGTACTGATATACATATCTAAGAATCATGGTCATAAAAAATGCAAATGGGCAATAATGAAACTTAATAGGCTCTTAACACCATGACTTAATAATGTCATTTATGTTGAGGTCGGCCCATCTAGTGTAGAATTTAATTGTTCACATATTCTATGGGCATGAGAATATTTTAGTAGGCCTGCATATCTTCTATATAATAGGTGGCGAACTGACCGCCACTCTCACTACGAAGCAAAAGAAGAGAGTCATCCATGTGTGTGATAATCCACTCAATCACCTATACACAAGGGATGACTGAGAATCTGGATGTGATTCTATGCATTATGGACCTATTGATGTTGATGTATTCTTTCACATCTTCCAAGTTCTCAAAAAATTTCTTCTGCATGAATGTGTCTTTTATACTACCCCATGTGACCTCAATAGACTTATCAATGAAGCACTATGTATCTACATAAATGGGAATGGCTGGATTTGTTACTTCAAATGCTTCGTTAGTGCTTGTCTCTAAAGTTTCTTTGGAGGCCGCTTTATGTGTAGAAGGAGGCATCTCTCCAAAAAATGATGAAAGGGTGAAAATACCTGTAGCTCAAACACCTGTTTGTGGCAACACACTCATGATGACAAGATTATGTTTATGCAAACTAACTATGCAACAATATCTTAGTAAATCATATACAAAGATCCATTATATGTAACTTATAATGTAAATCTATTAGTGACAACACACAGTCACATGCATGGGTAGAAAATCTACTTGCAACAAGGAGGGCACACTTTCAAAGCATGAAGGGGGATTCAGGGGTCATTCAGGGCTTTATTGTGCACTCATGGGCTCAAAAAAGAGAAGAAAAACCACCAAGGACATAATGGCTCACTCTGAAGGGACAAAGGAGTGAGGTTTCGGGCCTTCAAGCCTTCACAATGTGGTCATTCACTTAAAGAGACAAATAGGGCACATTGGCACACTCTGAAGGGACATGTCTTCAAGCCTTCAAGCCTTGAGGGTGCACTCATGTGATTAAGAGAAAGGAGGACACATTAGCGTATGCCGAAGGGATGAAGTAAGATCATTCAAGTATTTTGGGCACACTCATGTGCTCAAGGGAGGGCGTAGTTATTCTTGACTAAGGAGTGTGCTCAAGAGGGAAACTTATCCATTTTGGGTGCAATTTTCAGAGCTGATTGGGTTTCAATTTCCAGAAGTGCGCTCTTCCTAAGGAAAGCTCAAGAACAAGTTTAGCAACAAGATTTAGTGACAAAAATGAGAAGAATAAGGATCTACAAGTTTTTATGGATGTTGTCGCAATCATAGTGGAATGTGAAAAGTTGAGTAAAGTGTAGAGTTTTTGCATGCAACAACAAATTAACACTTGCAAAAAAAATATTGAACATAAACGCCAATAAATAAATTGAAAAAAAAATCAATTCCAGTAATAAAAACAAGATTGATAGTGAAATCATGAAAATAAATGAATAGATTCAACATGCAAAACTTAATTGTAACGCATGTTGATGAAGAGTTTCTTGATCCATAGATATGCACCCAACCTAGATGATAATTATTAGATGGGTTAATTTAAAAGAGTTTACATGCAAAACTATTTCATGCATAATCACCACTTGTCAACAAGTGAAAGGATTAGTTAAGGGAAGTCAAGTGGGATCCTATTTTCTAGGAATGCACCCACATAGAATAAATAAGGTCATGCATGTAGCCAACAAGGGCACATGTCTTCGACATGAAGGAATGAACTCAAGGAGAGTGCACTTCTTCAAACCAATGGAATGTGCTCAAGGAGGGCACACTTCTTCATTCTAGAGGAGTGCGCTGAACACGAGAGGATTTCTTCGTCAAATTGAAGTTCACATGAATGTGGGATCTCATGGAATAAACCAACCAAAATGAAATTAGGGTTTCCAGAGGCCAAACAACCTCAACCCTCAACAGTGATTCCACCTCATGGTCGAACATAACTAGCCATCACTAGATCGGTCTCCAAGCTATCTATGGTTCCAGAGCGTTTGTTCCAACCCGACTCCAGGATGTTGAAATTTTCAACAAGAAATATTAAAAATGGCAACAAGAAGAGGATTCTAATTTAATTTCCCCTTAATTAAATTATAATTCCACATCTCATGAAAGATTTTATGAGTTAACTAAGTCAAGAAGACTTAGTTAGCCTAGTCAATTAGAGTTTAGGGTCAAACTAGAGGCATGTAGAGTTATCCCTAAGTTTTAGGGGGTCTAGTTGCAGTTTATTTTGAGTTGAAATTATTTAACTTAATTATTTGAGTTAAAGTTAGTTTAACTAGTTCTAACTGATGGAGGAAGTAGTGAGAGGTGTAGTGAATTAAATTAGATTCAATTCACATGCAATGATCAATCAAATAACTAATAATTCTCTATAAATAACTCATGCATGTCAGTTTTGAGAAAGACCTAGTTGATATTAGAGTTCAAGGACAATGTAATATAAGTTGTATAATTTTCCGAGTTGTAAAAATGGTGCATGCAATTAGTAGAAGGCCTATGATGTATTATGTAGTTGTGGTGAGGGATTTTCCCAATTAAATATGGGCCAATTCCCAAGTGAACAACACAAGGAAGTAGGGGCTTGGTAGGCATCATATTTGGATAAGTGTTGTCTTGAGCTGCTTTGTGAAGTAGATAAGTAGATTGTATTTGTGCAAGAATTGTTTAGGGTTAACAAGCATTGTATTTTCTTCTCTTATCTTCTGGTTAATGCAATATTGCTTTCCCCAGAAAAAATATTGTGTTATGTGTGATTTGAATTCTTCCTTTTCTTTTTACTGTTTTTCATCGATCAATTTTAGTTTCCACTGATGAGTAGAGTAGATTCATGTATTTTTTTCTTAGCATATCATATAAGCATTTGAATCTTCAAGTAAAAATCTACATGGTATCAGAGCAGTAATTTTTTGGGTAGCAAGTTTGTGGAGTAGATCTGAATTTTTTTTTGCAAAATTTTCAAAAACAACTTGCAGATCTAGATTCTTTGCGAAAAAATTCCCAAATGCAAAAAAATAAATCGACTGAATTAGAGTTTGGATGAGGGAGATATTGTCGACTTAAAATCAACTCTTTTTTTTCAGAAAACTTTGTGACAACACAACAATTCTGACACAAATATGAGTTTCCAAAGTGCTCAGAGGATGTGATATTTAGCAAAGAGAAGGTTTTCCTTAGACACATTGCAATGGGATAGGTGAAATAGATCAGTGTGCGAGTCAAAAATATATATGCTCTTGAGGTTCAAGATGCATGCAAAGCCTTGAGGAGTAAGAAAAAGTTTAGAGACTTTGTGGTTGAGAGGGAGCATGAATTACCTCTCAACATACAACCTCAGAAGTAGCCTCAAAAAGTTGTGGAACAACCAAAATTAGAGAAGTAAAGAGGAGATTGAGTACAGGCATCCATTCAAGCAGAGACCTCTAGTGGGGGGACATTTTGAGCCAAGTGGGCAAAGGGAACACATGCAGCCATACCTCCAAGTGAGAGGTGGGGCAATATGAAGTAATAGTCCCAAGAATGTAGAAATTTGAGCAAGGTCCATTGAGATGTTTTGTCTCATGGATCAGTACCTTGCTACGGGTGTTCACAATACACAATAGTAGGATGGACTAGTGGCGGTTGATGCAGTCAGATTTTAGAGTGACAGAGGAAGAGACTAGCAGCAGTCAGATAATGGGGAGCGTAGATCAAAGTTGGAAGCAATGCAGATGGAATAGTGTAAATTCAACAACAAAGTAGAGTTTTCAGTAGACAATGCAATAGCTAGTAGTAGTCAAAGAATTTGGTGACAGATACATCATGCTGATTTAGGTTGGATGCTTTTTCAGTTTCAAAAGTTGGTGCAACAACAAAACTAGAGAGAAGTTTTGCATGTAGAACATTCCAAAGGTACTAGATTAGGATATAGTTAAATTCATTTCTTGTTGACTATGGAGTGTTGAAATTTGTAACAAGAAATATTGAAAATGGTAACAAGAATAGGATTCTAATTTAATTTTCCCTTAATTAAATTAGAAGTAAATTGTAATTCCACATCACATGACAGCTTGTACGAGTTAACTAAGTCAGGATGACTTAGTTAGCTCAGTTAATTCGAGTTGAGGGTCAAACTAGAGGCATGCAGATTTCTCCCTAATTTTTAAGGGGTTGAGTTGCATTTTATTTTGAGTTATAATTATTTAGATTAATTATTTGAGTTAAAATCAGTTTAAATAGTTCTAATTGATGGAAGAATTAGTGAGAGGTCCCGTGAATTAAATTAGATTTAATTTCCATTCAGTGATCAATAAGATAACTGATAATTCACTATAAATAACTCATGCATGTTAGTTATGAGAAAGACCCAATTGAGATTAGAGTTCAAGGACAATGCATAATTAGTTGTATAATTTTTTAAGTTGTACAGATGGTGCATGCAATCAACAAAAGGCCTATAATGGATTGCGCAATTGTGGTGAGGGATTTTCCCAATTAAATATGGGCTAATTCCCAAGGGAACAACACAAGGAAGTAGGGGTTGGCAGACAACATATTTGGTTAAGTGCTGGCTTGAGCTTTTTTGTGAATCAGAGAGAGATTGTACTTGCACATGAATTATTCGGGGTTGTACACACATTGTATTTTATTTTGAGATATTATGGTTAATGAAATATATATAGTTGGGGTTTTGAGAAGTTTCTTTCCACAGAAAAATATTGTGTTATGTGTGATTGAAATTCTTCTTTTTCTAGTTAGTGCTTTTCATCAATCAATTTTGGTTTCCGCCGATGAGTAGAGTAGACCAGTAAATCAACCCACAGCTATCACAGGGCTCCAGTGCATTTCAACAACCAAGGCTCCATGACTAGTAAGTCAACCCACCAAGGGCTCTAGAGCATTTCTCCAGCCAAGGCTTCCAGGACTAGTAACTCAGCCTTAGTTGTTCTAGCGTTTCCAAAGTGTTTGTCCAACCAAGTCTTTCAGGACTAGTAAATCAACCCACAACCATAAGGAACATGAGCACCAATCAAAAAATAAAATAGGAAAACACACAACACCATGGCTATCCAGGAAATTTTGATGCTAGGCAAAACCACTATCAATCCAGGCCATCCAACATGTCAATGAAATATCATAACCAAGTAACCACATTCATGTACTATGCATGCCAAAACTAGAAAGGAAACTATACATGAAACTTGATACCTGCAAAGAAATCTAGATGTAGGCACTGATCCACCTATTCCCTTACGATTTCCTATTTTACCTTTGCCTTATTTCTCCAAATCCAAAGTATGCCACAATGCTCCAAGAAACTCTTGTGCAAGAGTGTAAGAAAATGAGAGAATAGAAGAGAGCTCTAAAATTGAATTGAAAAAAGGCCAGACACTAACAAAAGCCATCAACCAGTCATCAAAATACTTTTTATCATTGAGGCCTCCAGTTTCTTCATTTTCCTCTATTTTCTCTTCAAATTCCTTCCCACACAAACCTGTGACCTTTCACCTTACTTTTCTCCTACATTCCTTTATTTCATAGACAAAATTCCAATTAATGCCTCTTTACCTTTTCAAAGCCTTTTCAATTCCTTCGCCATTTCCTTTGCAATAACAAACAAAAAATGACACCTACTAGGAATTTTTTCCCACCATTCAACTTGGAATATGTGTCCCATGACCTTGGTATTATATTTTTTTACATGGAAAATCAACCAGGGTTTTTACCAATCACTTGCCACTTGGACAATTTTTATGGAGGAATTAATAGAACATTATGATGATACAAATAGTAGTACCTTCTTTAGCTGACTAATAAATCAAAAACAAAGGGGTTCAATTGGGGAGAACAATGAGAAATTCCAAAGGTTTAATATCAAGTTAACTGATATTCTATCATTTCACTGATGCCTTCATAGGGACATTAAGGGATAACATCAAACAAAAGGTTTTCCTTTGGGAACCTAAGTCATTGGAGAATGCGTTTAGGGTGGTGATAAATGTTGAAAGAAAAATTATGGCAATAAGGAGGTCTACCAATCACAACTATAAAGATGGAAGTGTCACTGCTCTTAGCCTCCCACAACCTACAAGGTTGACGCCACTACAATAAGAGGAAAAAAGAGAAAAATGATTTTTTTACAATTGCAATAAAAAATCTGGTAAAGGTCATAAGTGCACTAAGAAGAAATGATTTTACATAGATTGTGAAGAAGAGGAATAAAAGGAACAAGAAACATCAAAAGAAGTATACATACTAGAGGAATCAGCTCAAGGGGTTGAAATAGAAGAAATATATCCAACCATATTTAGTAATGCATTGGCTAGAATTACCACTCCTCAAACTCTCAAGATAGAAGGATATATCAAGATCCAAATGCGTTACTCTCTAGTTGCATTGGATACACAAAAGAACTTGGTGAAATTTGATAATCCTAAGAAATGCCATCTCTAATGGGTTTTGAAAAGAAATAATGTTGACATAGATCTCAATGTCAATACAATCAGACAACCTGAAAAATATGAAAAAGACAAAGCAAGAAGAGACTTAATCAATCTAAAGAATGCATACTTGTATACTCAATGGAATTGGACAAGCTCAAATGGTAATAAATAAAACAAACTGAGGACAGTGGAATGTAACACATGAATAGGAGCAGGAGCATGAAGGATATGCATTGAACAATGTCAGTTTTACTCCACGATTTAATGTAGCAGCATGGATAGGGTCAATTCATCCGTTGGAAATTGCAGTGAATGAATAACTAGTTGAAGAGCATTACAAATTGTGTGCAGCACTGAGGTACATCCGCTGGGGTTAGCAGTGATAAGGAATAAGAATTTAATGTGCAATGGTCATTGGTAAAATCAATTATACTGAAGCATTCTATTATTGGCTCAGCAAACAATGTTGGACATTACCATCTCTATGATTAGGAATAGTTGAAACAATATGACATTGACAACCTATATTGATGCTACAAAAAGCGTTACAAGTCTATGTTAAGACAAAGTGAATTAGACCTAACAAATCAACTATTACATGGTGTGCAGACTTTATATGCCAGGGAACATTACATTCCAACCAAAAATACCAGAGGCTTGCCCAGAAAATGATGATAGACATTGGGCATTAAAATTAGGGTTTTGTGCCCTAATTTCATATTCATGCAGAAATGGCAGCGGAGACAACGCTAAATATAATGATAATAGATTATGTTCATAGAGAGAGGTTATTCCATTGAAAGAGAAGCTTGCCTACTTATGCAGGAGCATTGGCTCAGAAATATCATTGTATTTTAGTAGACATAGTGGGTCTTGTGTTTTTAAGGATGATGGATTCCTATGTATGTAATTATTAATGTTTTGAGTGATTAGAATAGGAATTAATTAGATATTGTGAGAATATTTATAAATGCTCTTGAATGTAGGAGAACATGGGTGATTAATGCTGATGAGAGAGTTAGAAATCAATTGTAAGTCTTGGACTAGAAAGTAGTTTCATGATTCGAGGAGCTAGAGAGGATTCTTAGGGATAAGTAGGAATCAATAGTGGACTTAGAGGATATTTAGGATTTAGTTTAGCAGATTAAGGATCTGAACCATAATTAGTTCAATGAAACCTTTTGTATAAATGTAAGCCTAAATGGCATAAAGAGTCAGTAGTTAGAGAGTAGTTAGTGAGTCAAAGAGTCAGTTAAGCCTACGGGCAAAGAAGAAAAAGGCCACTGATATAGAAGATCAGGCCAAGGAAGAAATTCTTGTGTAAATGTTTGTTTGTTAATACAGATTACTCAATTTAGAGTTTGTATAATGTGTACTGTGTAACTAAATTATAATCTATGTGTGATTAGAGTAATTCTGCATAACTTAGGTTGTAGGTGTGCAGAATCAGAGAAGGGGTAATAGAGAAGAGTGTATTGGGTTTACAAATAGTCAGTATTAGAGAGATCCTTCAATGTTACAATGAATGTGCGAAGGAGTGAAATAATGGAGTTGAAGATCAGAATCAAAACAAGTGAAAACCATAAGGTGGAAGCGAATACATAGGGAGAAGGCTGAATGGGCTATTACATGGTAATAAACAAATGAACATAGTAGGGGAGCACATGAGTCATTGGATCAATCAGATCAACGAATGAAAGTGAAAGATATAGATGGCGAGGATTAAGTCATGTAGCATAAAGTAAAGAAGATGAACGGCGGAGATTAAGCCACGCGGCAATAGAAGGACGGAGCATTCTTGAAAATACGGAAGTGGTTTCTCGCGCAGCCTCAAAGCCATAAGCGGTAATTAAAAAACGAACCTGAGAAAGTTATGAACTGTGACTAAATCCAGTTGAAGTCCAGATAGATCACAACCATCTGTTGGGTGATTGATCGAACAGATATCGCGTGCTAACACATGCGGAGGTTAATTTAGAATTCGGATGCAATGAGGGTTTATACAACAAGGTTAAAACCTCGTTGAGTTCCGATAATCGTGACCATTGATTCTGTGATTAATTGGATGATAATCACGTGGAAACATATGCACAGGTTAACATACCTAGCAGACCCGATGAATTATTCAAAGAAATTTAACCTCTTTGATTTCCGGCAGGAAATGGATTAAAATTCGAGATCACGCAATAGCTGTTGATCTGAAGGAGTGAAATCGATAGTGGAGGTTGAACGCGATAAGGAGAGCCTCAATATGTGTGCAAAGGTTTGTGGAAAGACGGAAAGGTAAGGTTAAGTGTGGTTTATGTGTATTTCTATTATATGAGAGTTATAATAGAAATAAAGCGGGATTAATGAATTTGGGTTAAGTCGAGTTTAACCAAAGTCGAAGGACCATGGTTTGGTTGATAAGTGCGGGTAATAAAATCAACTGAAGGGTTGAGTATTAAAGATTAAGAATTAACCAAAGTTTATGAAGGTTGTGTAAAGTTTCATTAAAAGACTTAACCTTTGATAAAGAGGGTTTTCATCAAATATTATATTTCCGCTGATTAAACCTTGATTAAAGAGAATTTCTCCTAAGTGTGGAATTTAGAATTCCTTGCACATGTACATGATAGGTACATAGTTAGACATGCAATTTTATTTGCATAATGTGGGTATATGTGGCTTAGGCTACATCATTATGGTAGTTGCAACTTAGGCTGGCATCACCTGTTATTGTGGAAATATTAATGGTTTACACAACAATTTGTGAAATTACTTGAGCTTTGGCACATCCTATTTCAAAGTGCGGTAGTAATTTAATGGAAATATTAAATGGTTTACACAGTGATTTGTGAAATTTCTTGAGCATTGGCACATATTATTTTAGATTGCATTACATCATATGGTATGGTAGTAATTTTGTGAAGTAGCTAGCCTTGGAGCATCCCCTCCCTGTTACCAGAGCTATTAAGCCCTTTAAGTTAGACACAATGATTTGGGAGCTTGACAGATTGGCCATTCAACCAATTCACCAACTGTCCCTCCTATAGAATGAGCATCCCAAGAATGATTCTATCAATGATAAGACCAATAACGTGTACACCTGCCCCAACCATCTACTAAAATGGGCAAGCTAGGACAGCGAGGAGCATGAGAAATCATCCTTCGAGCATGCAGTTCCAATTTGATATGTAGCTGCTCAACTCAAACTTCTATTCATACAACTAGATATTTAGGTAGTCGGAGCAGCGTTATTATTTCAGTGGAGGAGCGTTAGTATTTCCAACATTATTTCTAAGCAACATTATTATTTCCTTTGGAGAAACCTTATTATTTCTAGCATTATATGTATTTTTCTCCTTATTATTTCATGCTTTATTATTTCCAACATTATATATATATTTTGTTGGAGCCAATTTTCTTATATGTTATGCTTTGCAATGAGGTGAATCATGTGAGAAATTCTCTTAAATGGTTAATGGACTAGACATATTTTTGTATCATGGAATATTTTGGATTCTCGTGGATAGTTGACTGCCAATGACATTGTTTCTAGCACCAAGGGTTTTGTCAAGGTAACAAAGCAAATACTGCATTTTTTTTCTCTTGACACAGGTTTCAATGACTCACATAGAATTTAAATGTCATTTTTTTCAATATGCAAGTTAGGGCTTCACATTTGGTTGTCTTGGTTGGATCAAACATAAACCTTCAGAAAACACTGTGATTTTAGCAATTTTGGAAGACAAACAACTTTTCGACGAGTTCTCTTGCCATTATAATGAATTCGGGAATCCTTTTTGTTGGTTAAATCACAATTTCTCTACAATATTTTTTGATGAGTTCTCTTGCAATAATAATGAATTCAGGAATCTTTTTCGCTGGTTAAATCACAATGATATTTCTCTACAATCCTTTTCCACAAGTTCTCTTGCCATTATAATGAGTTTGGGAATCGTTTTTGCTCGTTAAATCACAACGATATTGCTCTATAATCCATTTTCTGGTTAACTTATTAATGTGTCACAGAGATGAAGCTTTCATGCCTTGACGTGATTCTTCCTTAGAATAGAGTAAGCCTGAAACATGAATTTGTCGGCTCGTTGAGCTGTTATTTGCTGAAATGTATAGGGAGAGTAATAAGATTAGTGGTGAAGAAGAAAAGAATATGAAGATCTTAGAAAAAGGATGCCTTATCTAAGGTGATAAAAGAAATGACAAAATTCATAGTTACTATGACTCTCATCTACTTAACTCAACTCAAATCTCACATAAAATTAAAGAGTGGTCAGCTCAATTACAATTCATAAATTGCCTCATATATTGATGTGGTCCTTTAAAAGAAAAATGATTCTTATACAAGCCAACTTCAACAAAAAATATAGGTCAACGACTTCCTAGAGACACATTGGTTCATGAGATTGAGACTATACAAATAGAGATCTTTTATCCTCCATTTTAGTTATCACACAATTTGGATTAGGAAAAGGAGAAATAAAGCAATTTCATTAAAGCATTTGGTGGATGATTTCATGAAAAATTTGCTACAAAATAAACTCAGCTAGGTAAGAAATGAGGAGAGGTTTCAGACCTCCGAAAGTCATCATTTGAGGAATTTGTTTGGCTTTCTTACAACACTTCTCAGATAGTTTGTTGCCTGCTTTTGTGGTTGTCCAAAGTTACACTAAAACTGAATTTCAAGTATGATCAGAGAAAATTTAGGGCTCATTTTGCATATTGTTTTGAAGTAATATTCCTTCATGACCTAACAAACAGACCTATCTGAGCGGAGATGAAGGCTCAATTGTGGTAGCCATGACTGAAAATTATAATAGGGGCAGAGGGGTTGTGGAGATTTAAAGTTTTGTTGGAGATGCCCTTTGAACACTTATGCAAACTTAAATCTTTGTTAGAATTTCTTTTTGAACACCTTTTAGACTCAAAACATTGTTGAAGGAATATCTGAAGACATTTTTAGAGCATTCCTTGAAGACATCTTTCAAGCCTTGAAGTAAGATTGGAAACCATTGAATTAGCCTCCTAAGACCAACTTGAAGCATATGTTGAGGATATTTTGTAAGCAGTCATTAGAGATCTTTGTGCAGCCCTTTGGCAGATACTTGTTGAAACTGATTTGAAAAACATGTTCTTAAAGACCCTTAAAGACTTATAGAAGCAACATTGTTGAATTCCTTATGATGTAGCCTTATAGAAGTTTACTTGAAGCTAATTTCATTGAGCCTACTCATGCCAAACAAGTCTTTGAAAGGACTATTGTGTTACTCAGGCTTGAGACTCATTTGAAACAAATGACAATAGAATATTGGAATCTACATTGTGGTCTTTCTATGCTTGCAAAATATATAATTGAGGATGGTTACACAATTTTCTCTCCCTAGTACTTTTGCAATATTTTACAGTGTTCTCACAACAATATTTTTCATCGCTCTTACATTGTTTATATCTCATATAGAGCAGCATTCATTTTGGAGAAGCATTCATTCAATATGGAGGAGCTCTAATAAGCCATTTGGAGTGGCATTCATTCAATGATAGTGTCAACATTGTTTATGCAGAACAAGACATTGTAGGTTATAGATCATTAATGAAATGATGACAGCTACACTAAGGACACTTTTACAGGCTACAAGACATCTATAACCTCTTGCCATTGATGTCAAAGGGGGAGGTAAGTAGAGGTTATGGGCAGAAATGAGAAACAAACAGAGGTTATGGCTAGCAAGGAGAAATATCTTTCAGGACAAAAGGAGGGGGGATGGATGAGTTTCCATCAATGACAAAGGCGGAGATTGTTGGCAATATTGGCGTTGATGTCAATATTAAGTTGATTGATTAATGTTGATAAATGTTATTGATGTCACTAAGCACATTGGTGATAATTTATGTTGAATGGAAAGTGTACATAAATGTTGAATGTTGAATATAAAAGGTTGAAAGTGATGTGAAGTGAAAAGTCTATGCTAGTCCATGTGAAGACTAAACATTGAGACAAAAACTAAAATACATATATTTGTTTGAACAGAAAATGTAGATAATCCAAATCTAATTTATCTCTTGTCATTATTATTGGATGTGGTGTTAGTTCAACTCTATTTTAAATTAAAAATATTTTTCAGAACTGACAATGAAAAGACAAGCTTGTGCGTAGTTTTGGATGTCCAAGAGACTATGCTTCATTTCATATTCCTCCGAAGAATACAAACAATCAAGAGGGATTGCTTATAAACATACAATATGAAATGAAATTGATCATCTTATTTTTTAATGGAATTAGTCTGCATCAGAGAATGGATGAGCAATAACAGAGGAGAAGAAGAGTGAAAAGAAGAAGAAATCTAGCAGAAAACTTGATAGCAAAATTGTATATGAGGTAACCAACATTTGTGACTTGAGAAATTTCTGTTCTTTTCTATGTTCCAGTTTGAAAAGGAACATGTTGTAGCCTGTTGAAGTAGGAGCCTCCTATGGGTTGTAGTTTTCAGGAAACTTGTGGGATTTGGAGCTTCCTTTGAGGTAGGAGCCTCTTGTAGGTTGGAGCCTACAAAAATTTTGATGTAAAAAGGAGTAGCAACTTGTGTTCACATCACTTTCAGCCTAAAGTTCATGTTTTTATCCCTTCGAGGTTTCCACTTAAATCTGGTGTCTTCACGCGTGTTCTTGCATGTGTGCTCTTTGAACCTTACAAACTCATACAAATCTGATTACATTACTTAACAAATCATTACCTAGACTCTTCTAAAAAAATACAATGTTTACAACAAAATAATTTCCTTTAAGAAATGTCAAGACCCCTTTAAAATCAAATCAACAAGGTTGATTTAGGACAATATGCCCCAACATCATAATAAATCTCAAAATATAACTTTTTAAGATCAAATTTTTTTAACCACATTCAAAAAACTTAATATTAAACCACTTTTATATTACTCTAGCTTAAAATTAAAATAACCATAAAATTTATAATTAAAAATTTATATAACATTTTCAAAAAAAATTAATAAATTTAAAATTTAAATAAGTATATAATCTTTTTTTTTTTTCATAAATTCATCTCAATATCAAAATTTTAAAGTCACCAAACACATTTAGCTTTTTAAACTCATCTTCAATTTAGTGTTAATAAATTAAATGAATGGTTAAAATATTAACTAAAAATGAAATTATAGGCATCCTTATTCAACTTGCATAGTCTCAATCTTAAAGGTCAAACATATTTATTTTTAACTTGTGAGACTCTTATGTCGATCATTTTCCTAACAATCCATCTCACATGGTGGTTATCATGTTTCCCTTTTCAAGAAAATTATTACCATTATGGACTTGAGATCAGATAGTCATTATCATCACCTCCTCTCTCAAAAAATTATTGTTGTTATGAAACTTTTTCAAAACTCATACAAAAACTTTTAACAAGAAAAATCGTCATCAAGTCATTATCTTGTTACTTGATGTTAAAAATTCAATGGTTACAAATAATCAGAACTTGGACGCCAAACAATATAAAACGTTATAATATGGTCCAATGGTTAGGTGGGGAGAGATCAAATCAAATTTTTATAAAATGTAGTGAGCAAATTATTTTTGAATTGTGATAAACCTGGCCAATCAACCTAATAAATAAAATTGTGTAAATATTTTTAGTAGTCACCTGTAAACAATTGACTCCCGCACACAGTAATCACTTCTAGACAATTGACTGCCACAGAACGATCTTAAACCTCAAATATACTTGTTAAAAAAAATGGGAAGGGCTAGTTCCCTTAAGTGTTAGAACAAGCTGACAGCCATCACATCAAGACTTTTCACATTACAACCACATACAGGCAAATATATGCTACAGCGCAGCGGAAATATATTGGGATCGAACCTTGCGAGGTATCTACTGCCCCAACCAACAAGCCATGCACTCGCGTGCCTCCAATATACTTGTTATATATTCACAACATCCTTGGTGGTGGTCACCAATCTTCTCCTTTCAATTTGTGTACATTTCCTTATTGAAAGAGAATTTATAGCATGCCATCCCGGGCCAATTCTAGGCAAAAGATTTGGATTTGCAAATAAATTAATTGTTTATGAGATAAATAGCTGGTCGGAATGGAACGGTTTCCGTGGAATTCATGCATGGGTGGGCTTTGCATGAGGCCCATGTGCCTCTGGCTGCCTTTACCAACCCTAAACGCGCCAACAACCACTATTCAACACCCTTTCGCTCCTTTGCTAAGGTTTTTCCGCTGCGAGGTCCTGCCCAGAGGGAGGCCATTGGCTCAACACTTGATTTGTTATAGAGTTCTGTCACTAAGCTCCGTCTTGACCAGGTGCTGTGTGTGGTCCAGGGAGGGAAAATTATGGTTTGATAACGTGAGTGTGAAATGTATGATAATTTTCGCAGACCTCTTTGCAATTATCAGAACCGTGGAGAAAAGATTACGAACCAGAACGCATAAAGTTGATTGTACAATTTAAAACCCTAACGAGTTCTCTGGAAGATATAGCCCAAAGCGTTGAGAGATTCAGGGAAGCCTACAACATGGATTACCCTGTTGCTGTGAATCACTTACTTTGTTTTTAGGTTTCCGACCACTGTTGAACACAAGGCCTCGTCATTACTTGAGTACTTCCACTATTGTCACCGAATGGGTACATCATTTTTTCTTACCTTTAATGGATTATTTGAAGCTTAATATGGTGGTGGAGGATTAATTATACTCCGCGCTTGCTGATCTTTTGCTGTAAGAGTAAGAATTTTCTTGTTCTTGCAAATCCTAAATTTGGTGTTGTTGGAAAGAAATGTATGTTGTTATGTGGGAGAACTTTATAAAGATGGGTGATTTGTATAAAAGGATCAAAGGTTGTATTGTTGATTCAACTCAGGAGGTAGGAGAAAATTTTATAATAAGATGAAGCTACCTATTTTATAATGTAATATGGTATCTTCTATGCTGCCAATCAACTCCACCACCTCCTCCATATAATGATATGGACGTCTTTATTAGCTGATCAACGAACCTGAGATCCGTAGGCAACCTCCAGGTCTAGGTAGCGAAATCAGAAACTTAGGAACTTATTGTATATTTCAGGTGTGGTTATAAAGTCACAGTTTCAACAACGGTTCTCGTCACCAAATTCTTTATTTCAATGCTGGCAACACTGAAACCATCTCTGTATTTGTAACCGTAATGAAAAACTCTGCAAATGTCAAAAGCAACCTGCTTGTAAGAGATGGGAACACCGCTGTCGGGTCTAAGTAACTCCCAATTCAGTTCCTTGGTTAAGTTATTTGATTCACAGCATCTTCCTCTGTTATTCCAGGATGGTCTTTCATATAACACGATACCGACGAAGCTTCTTCTCCACGCGCCCTGTCAGCCTGCATTCACCATGCCACTGTCACTATCCTCTGCGTTCCAATTCTAAATTATACCAAGAATTAATAAATCCAGAACATATTCCATTTCATTTGTTTTGACATAAAAGGTTATGGCGGTTACATTGGAGCATTGAGTGTCACCTTTCAGTCGAAGGATGGCACATATCAATTCATTTCATTGAACTTCGAGGGAAAGTCAATTTCCTGCAGGATGCGGGGCGGAAGAGGATCCTGTCATAAAATCTCGAAGACACTCTATCGAAGATTTAGTCATGTCGGTTTTTGTATGCAAAGGTACTATTCGTTCACTCGATTAGTAGTATACATTTTCTTAGTTTCACAGTAAACTTATTCAAAATCGAGAAGGTAGGTATATTTGTCTGTGTGGGTATATATATATATATATATATATATATATATTTGTGAGAGAGAATATATATGAAAGAAAAACAGAAGTCAACGAGCCTCAGGGCTACACTGTAAAATAGGTTTCCCTAGGTAAGTGCAATTATCACCTCTTAAATGCTGAGGTTAAGAGTTCGAGCTCCTGCATTGCTCCGAAGGTGTCGTAGATATCGTCGAGAACCGTGATCATATGACTATTTTGGCAAATCCGAGTCGAAACGCAGAATGTTTAGGATCATTTGCAATGCAAGCTGCTAAAGTGTAGTATTCCACGTGACGATGCCGTGAGAATGTTATTTGAGGGAATCCATAACCTTTCCAACATTTACACATATAAACTTCACGTATTTACATTCTTGAATTTTTCAAGACTCAAATCCAATTAATTTGCAGACGATAAGCAATGACAGCTCATCATCTCGAGAGACATTGTAACTCTCTTTCTTTACTAGAGTGAAAAATGTTGAATTCCAGGTTTGCAAGCTCTAACAGTTTCTCCCTGATCAAATATGGCGTCCTAAACCAAAAATTGCGGCAGGAATCAATTTAAAATTTTATATGGATACTAAATTATGAAAATACAGATTTCCAGGAATACAAACAACGTCATATGGCCTGGCCCACCTGTGTTTGTTCATCTATTAATATATATATTCAGAGTCATCCATCTTCACTCCGAGTAAGATGTCATCCATCCTATAGTAAGATTTTGAATTTCAGTCCGAGTAGTATTTGTGCATTCAACTACACATACACAAAAATGGATATGGAAATAAAATTGATGAGCCTAATCAAAAGTAGTGTACTCTTAAATACGTCGATGTACATTCTTGTTTCCATCCTTAGTATGCTCTATCTGTGATCCACAAATTTGATACTCTATCGTATTACCGTTTCACCTCTTGTGAAAGACCGGAGGGCGTCATCTTTTGTAGGGCATCTTTTAAAAACATTGTAGAGGAGATTTCAGCCTCCTCCATAACTTTTTCACCAGGAAAGGCAACGAGAGATGCCCAAAATAAATTGAGGACGTCTCTCATCTCTCCCGCTGTTTGAATGCCAGAGCAAGTAAACTGCCCCTTCTCGTTTTTGAAGTGACCCAGAACATCTGGCATCAATGTATAAAGCAACATGAGGCAATGTCTCCGCGTAAATGGCAGTTATAATGAAAAGTGAAGACACCGCGTATCCGTGTAGTCGGAGAGTTCGAAAACCCAAGGCGGTTGAGTTGAGATCAGTCACGCCACTTTTTCTGCCACGTTCAATATCTTTTTCGCTCTAAAAGCTGCCGGTCAAATAACGTTCTTGTTATAATCGTGTGCATTCGATATATAAATCATAGATGAAAAATGACGATAAGGATACGGGACAGACCTGTAAACATGATCCACCGCTGATTTTATCTCGTTTTGGAAATGCCAATCGATCCCCAACCGCTCAACGCTATCGACCATCAAGAGGCATTGATGGAGGTCATTGTGGGGACTGGTGGATACTCCATCCTCCACTGCCATTAATTGAACATATCTTTTACTTCCCCAATAAGTCTATCAGCGTGCTCACTGTAAGAAGGTGCCTGAACCATATACAACAAATAGGAGCAGAAAATTATTTCATGAACTAACTGTGAACGAGAAAAGGAATACGCAGAAAAAATAATTCAGAAGAAGGTAGTTAAGCACCTCAAAGGAAGTGGAGAGAGAGTCTATGGAATCATCGTCCCAAAGGTTGGAATGATGACCACCTGTGCGTCTGATCTGTACCCCATCCTGATTAGAAATGGAGGTGGTCGAACTCATGCTCATGGAAGGCGTCATGGATTTCCCTCCCTTGCACGTTGCAAGATTTGGGATTGTTCTACGGATAGCTTTCAGCTCATGAGTAAAACCGAACAACGTTCTGCACGGAGACAGTCTGGAATCCAACGGGACAGCAGAAACCAGAGGCATTGATGTTGGATGATATCTTATGATAGCTCACGGTAACGAACTAAAATTTATGCGGCAGAAGCCTACTGCCATGGCCTATATATAGAGCTTCATGTTCTCCATCATGGCATGATGATTGCTGGCATTACTTCCACCTTAAAATAACAAAAAAATGTTATTGCTGTCACACTTTCAAAGGATCTATTATTATAATTTAAAGACAATACCTATATTATTACATAACGAAGTCATTACGAATGCAGGTTTAAAAAGTCATAGATATATGATTGCTTCAAGATTAAAATAACCAAAGATGTTATTGATGTCACATTTTTCATTAAAAAGTCATAGATATATGATTACTTCAACATTAAAATAACCGAAAATGTTATTGATGTCAAAGTTTTCAAAGAATATCCTATTATAATTTAATAACAATACCTAAATTATTAGGTAACTAAGTCATTATGAATGTATGTTTAAGAAGTCATAGATATATGATTAAGCGATTGAAAAATTTAAGAAATCATTAGTTTTAGCTACACCTCACTTTACAAAAGCTTGTATTGTGGAATGTGATGCCTCACGAAATGGAATTGGTGTTGGTTTAATGCAAGAAGGAAGACCAATTTCCTTTGAAATTCATCTGACCAAGGGGAATAATTTACAAAAACCTATTTATGAGAAGGATATGCTAGCAATACTACATTCCCTGAAGCAATGAGGCCCTTACCTAATGGGAAGGCACATTAAGTTAAAAACAAATCATGATAGTCTTAAATACTTATTGGAACAAAGATTATCTTCATAAAAGCATCCAAAATGGGTCATAAAAATGTTGGGTTATGAATTTGAAATAATCTACAAAAAATGGAAGAAAAATGTTGTTGTATATGCACTCTCAAGAAAGTAAAGGATGAGGATGTTAAGGCATTGCTTTGTTCCAATTCTATTATCCAACATGATTAGATAACTAAAGCAAGGAAAGAATGAAAGAATGACGATGAGGTGTGGACACTCATTCAAAATTTGCAGCAAGATCTCAATGCATATGATACATTTATCTAATGACTCAGTGTGGTATAAAGATTGCTTACATCTATTTGAGAACTCACAACTCAAACAAAATACTCTTTTGGAATTTCACATAGGACACTAATGATTTTAAAAAACAGACCACGGGGTCAAGAAGGAATTTTTTTGGGATGCCATTAAATCTGATATTTAGAATTTTGTGGTAGAATGTTTGGTTTGCCAACAAAATAAGGTTGAGACAATTAAGACCTAGGTATTTTACAACCATTATCCATTCCAAGTCAGTGTTGGAAGGAGGTCTCAATAGATTTTGTCACAAATCTACCCAATTCTGAAGGAAAGAGTGCCATCATGGTGGTACTTCATATACTTACCAAGTATGCACACTTTTGTGCACTATCTCATCCTTCCAAAGTGAGTACAATCACTACTGCATTCATGGAGACATTTCAAAAGCTACATGGAAATGAAAAGATTATTGTAAGTGACAAATATACCATTTTCATTAGAAATTTTTGGACATAATTATTTTATTGCCCCAATACTCAATTGGCTCATAACTCATCTTGTCATCCTTAATCTAATGCGCAAACTAAGGTAGTGAAAACAATGTTTGGAATGATATATTTTTTGCTTTGTATCTTATAAACAAAAACAATGGGTCAAGTTGCTACCTCTCATAGAATGGTGGTATAACACTTCCTGTCTTAACGCAACAAAAATTATCCTATTTATGGCACTTTATGGATATCATCCACTGTCCATTACATAATCTCTAAGATACAAATGTAAGGTTAAAGTAGTGGAAGATCATATCAAGCATCAAAAATAATTTCTACAACTCTTAAAGGATAACCTTTAACTCTGGTGCAAAATCGAATGAAACAACAAGCATATCAACATCACAGTGAAAGAAGTTTTGATGTAGGTGATTGGGTATTTTTACTACTGCAACCATACAAACAAATGTCTTTAAAGAAAGCAAAGAAGGATAATAAATTATCACCCAAGTACTATGAACATTATAAAGTGTTGCAAAAGATTAGTACTATGGCATACAAATTGGAGCTATCTCCATATCTGCAAGTACACCCAATTTTCCATTTTTCATGCTTAAAGAAGGTTATAGGTGACAAGGTCCCAGGTCAAATTACATTGCTAAAACTTTATGAGGAAGGAGAAATCATGTTGAAGCCTGAAGCAATCAATGAAATAAGAATCTGATAGCTGCGAAATAAATCAATTTCAGAGTATCTCATTAAGTCGAAGAACTTACTTGTTGAAGATTCCACATGGGAAGATGTGTATTTTATATAAAAGCATCTAGAACTACTCAAGTGTTGAGGACAACATTCTTTTTAAGGAGGCGCATGTTAGGTCCCTATAATACTAGTGTAACCCCATGTTAGGCCCCTATAATGCTAGTGTAGCCCCTATATTGTTATTGTTGTGCCCCATAGAAGCCCACTATTGATATTGTTGTACCTTTGCAATATTATTGTTATGTAGGCCCTAATTATAGTTTTACCCTTTATACTTCTATATATATTAAGGATGTCACGTCATTTGAATCATCCAAGAATTGTTCATTTATGTGATGTAAAAGGAAGTTTCCCCCTTGAAGTGGCTTATTATCAGGGAGTTTATCTATCTCTTCTTATGTTTTTGTGTTATTTTGTCCTGGGTACAAAAAAATGTGTTTACTTTTGCAACGAAACACATGATTTTTGAAAAGTGTAATAACTAAATTATTGTCACAAAAAAATGGACTTGTCTCCTTATTTTTAGGCTCAAAATCACTTATCAATTTTCTTAACGAAACTACTAGCATGCCTCTCTCGTTGTTGCTACATATTCTGCTTCTACTAATGAAATGGAAATAATGGGCTACTTCTTAGATTTCCATGAAATCGATCATGTACCTAGGTGAAATGCATAACCTTAGGCACTCTTTATGTCATTAATATTTCTTGCAAAGTCGCAACCTATGTAACCAACGAGATGATTTTCTTTTGAACTAGTGGACAAAATTTCATATTATATTGTTCCTACAATATACCTTAAAATCATTTTTATCACATTCCAATGAGTTTCTTTTGGTGACTCCATGAACCTAGATATAAGATTGACTAAATACATTATGCCATGCCTTTATGTTGTGAGATACATTAATCTTCCTACTAGTTGCATATAAAAGGTGGAATTGACTATTGGACGATTGTCATATTTTCTTAGCTTGGTTCCTTGGAAAATTGGTGTGTTTTTTGGCTTGCACTCACTCATCCTAAATATTTTCAAAAAATTTCCTTTCATACATTCCTAGACAAATGAAGATTCATTTTTCAGACTGTTCAACTTCTATTCTAAGAAAATATTTCATGTGACCAAGATTGATCATTTAAAATTCCTTCTCCAGGTCTATATGAAAATCTTAAAGTTGTAATTTTCGTGTGTAAATCATATCATCAACACAAATGCAGACAATTAAAATATTACCTTGTATGTTCATTTTTATATAGAGATTGGGTTCATCCATGATGCATTTGACTCTCTTGAGTAGATATGCATCAATTCAGTTGTACCATGCTCTGGGGCATTCTTTTGAACCATACATACCCTTGTTTAACTTGTAAAAGTGTTGTTCTTGACCATTGATTTGATACCCTAGAGGATGATTTACATAAAAAATTTCCTTCAAGATCCCAGTTAATAATTTTGACTTGACATCCATTTGGTAAATTGGTTAGTGATTCTTTGTTGCTATTGCTAATGCTATTCCCATAGTATGAAATCTTGCTACTGAGGAAAAGGATTTTTCATAATCCACTTCAGGATGTTGTGCAAATCCTTTTACTACCAATTTGTCTTTAAGTTTTTCAATTCCCACTTTTGTTTAAACTTGGTACTATAGACCAATTTGACTACAACATTTCTTTTTCCTTCTAGTAGAACTACAAGACTACATGTATCATTCCTATTTATGGCTACAATTTCTTCATTCATTGCTTCAACCCATTCTCTCTTTTCAATTGATTCTTAAAAATGTATTGGATAACAAGACAGTAACGCAAGATGTACTTGTTCATTATCTAGTTGTTCTAAATCTCACCCAAACTTCTTGTTTCTATGAATGATGGATTCAAATTCGCTCCATGAGGATGGAATTTGCAAATTATGTTCTCCTTTGTTTTCACCTTCAATAGGAAATTGTAGGTGTGGTAATATGTGTATTGGTTGTTCTAATTTTGTAAAATTTATTGGTTCAAATGCATGTGGAGAAATTTGATTCTTGTTTCCCTATTTATCTTGATCATTTCATGCTTGATCTTCAAATAATTTAACATCTCTTGAAATACATGTTTTCTTGGTGGAAATATTTTAGATTTTTTTAAGCCTTGTATTCTTGACTATATCCAACAAATATACATTTCTCACCTCTATTATCTCATTTCCTCATCATTTCTTATGAAACCTATGCATAGGCTACACAACCAAAGACTCTCAAGTGTGATAGACGTGTCTTCACACCAATCCAAGCTTCCAAAGGAAATATTTATTTTACACTCTTGGTTTGATATATGTTCAAAATATAAATTGAACATCCTATTGCTTCTACCTAATAATTATTTGGAAAATTCTTAACCTTCAACATGTTTCTTGCCATATTCATGATGGTCCTTTTTTTTTTTTTTTTCAGCTACTCGATTTTGTTGTGGAGTGTACCTTGTTGTAAATTGCCACTTAATACCTTGATCCTTGCAATATTCGACAAACCCTTTGGAATAATATTCACCTCCTCCATCTGATCTTAATACTTTAATTGATTTGTCACTTTGCTTGTTTGCCATGGCTTTGAATTGCTTGAATTTTCAAAATGTATCATTTTTGTTTTTTATGAAGAAGACCTGTGTCATTATATTGAAATCATCAATAAATGTTAGAAAGTAAAAAATTCCTCCTATTGACTAGGTTTGCAATGGGCCACATAGGTTTGTGTGTACTCGTTCAAGTGGAATTTTCGATTTATGCTTGGTAGCATTTGTAAAATTGTTTCTTTGGTGTTTAGAAAGGATACCACTTTCACATGGATTATGATAGACATCTATCACAAGTAGACCTAGAACCATAAGCTTCGTTTGCAAAATATCAGGACTATTAAAAGATAAACGACCATGTCTAAGATGCCATAAACAAATTTCAAAGAAACTTGTTACAAACTTAACATATGATAATGAATGATTGACATTTATCATTACTAGAGGAAACATCCTATTTTTGGTCATTTGGATCCGTGTTATGACTCTTTGACTTTGTTGTCTATCTGGAATTGTGCATGTAGGACCTTTAAACTCGACTTCAAAACCATTTTGACTCATTTGTCCTACGCACAATAGATTATGTTTCAGACTTTGTTCATAATAGACATCATGATGTCCTTTTCATTATTCCTGGTAACCAATGTAATAATAGCTTTTCCCAAGGCATTAACAAGATGATATTCACCCATCTTAATCCATGTTTTAACTTTTTTCATGAAAATTTGAAAAATATCTTTGTTACTTGTCGTATGGTTAGTGCAACCATTGTCTAGTAACCATACATCTTTAGTGCTATTTCATTGAGCTACTAAACAAGAAAGAAACATATATGATGCCATACCTTTATCAGTTATTGAAACATTTGTGCTATCTCCAAATTTTTCTACTTCTTCCTACATTCACTTTCAAAATGGCCACACTTCTTACAATAATAACATTATATATATGGCTTTTCCATTCTTCCTCTTCCTTGGTTGTTTCTGCCTCTTCCTATTTGATTATGTGGTTGATCTTGTGATTGTTAAAGTTGACTTGATGCATTTTTTATGCTAATATAACACCCTCTTCCTCTTTTTCCTCTACTTCTGCTACCTCTACCTTTTCCTCTAATGATTGTGGCCTGAGTATGAAAGGAATTTTCTAATGAGTAATTTCTACCTTTAATTCTTGACTCATGGTTCATCATTGAACTTGTTAGTTCTTTAATTGAAAGCTGGGTTAAATCTCTACTTTCTTCTACGACTATCACAAGAATGTCAAATGAAGGTGGTAGGATTCTAAGAATTTTCTAATCCGATTTACCATTTCCATGACCTGAGTCGTAATCTGATATAGTCATTTAACACTTCCCATTTGTAGAGTTTAAAACTTCTTCCCAAGGATTTGAAGCTTGGAATTATTGACCATGTTTATCCCTTGGTATGCCTTTTCCAAAATATCTTAAGCGTGATGGGAACTAGTTGATCCAAAAGTCTTAGGAAATATTGAGTCTTCAACTCAATTATATATATTACATGGTGTTCTTGAATCCTTTATTTTTCTTTTTGTTAAAGCATTTCTTTGGGAATTTATCATTGTTGCTAAGTTTGCATTTTCTGGTTCTTCAAATTTTGTGACTAGTGCTTCCTAACAATCCAAATTCTTCAAAAAAATCTTCATCTTTATTTCCTACATTGGATAGTTGGTCCTAATAAATACATCAATAAATATGACACCCTATGTGTTCTCATTGATAGTGGAAGCCATGATTGACTTCTGCAATATTTCTTTAATTTTCAATTTAATTGAAACCCTAACAGAGGTTTCAATGCTGCACTAATAGAACTCAAACACCCAATAGCCAAATCACTTTTCAACTTTTAAAATAATGAAATTTCAAAAAATATTTGACTTGACTATAACTCATGGCATATCTACGGTTTCATAGTGCTGGATCATGGTGGCTAACGATGGCTTTGTTGGCTAGTAGTTCATTATGGTGGGGGCTTTTCTCTTTGATAATGTGCAGGAAACTTCACACTTGACTTTTGAGCTACAACTCTCTTAAGTCTCTAAATGTTGGGATGAGTTATTGCTCCTATACCATCATAAATGAATAGGAATACACTCTAATGAATACAATGCAAAAAAATCTCGGGGCATAGATTTCTCTTCTCTCAATTAAATAATGTTTACAATTTATGAAGAAAATTCTAAAATTATATAGCACTATGAGATTCTAGATATATCTAGAATTAACTAAGGGTGTTGTCAATGAACAAGACTTTTTGGAGTTTTTTGGTCGAAATATGGTGAAAAATAATTTGGTGAAATCTTCCTTTTTGTTGTTTAAAATGGATTTTTGACTGCATATATGTATTTAGCAGGTTGAAAAATCCCTAGGCACTAAGAATGTGGAGAGTTCCCAACTGAATCTTGTGATTTTAGTAAATCACTAGCAATTTTAACCAGAAAAGCTATTGGAAAATGCTCCAAAAAGTCTAACAGATAGCCTATGCTTTAACTAACTCTAGGAATACTAGTTATCTAAAAATAGTTTGGACTAACATACAACTCATTATTCACTCTAGTTAATAATGAAGATTGCTATAGTTTCACAATAGGCATGTGGGGAAGTCCATGCATGTCCCAACACTCACATTACTAGGATGAACACCTCATCCCAATTATATATATATATATATATATATATATATATATATATATATATATATATATATATATATATATATATATATATATATATATATATAGTATATATATATATATATATATATATAAAGTTACATATATATCTTTATCATTTCAAAAAAAAAAAAAATTTCTTTTCATCTACTTACTTAGTGTAATTAATTTAACTAATTTTTTTTCTTTAAGTTTTTATTGTATAATTGTTCTCATTTTAAAAATACTTAGATAAATGGTGATGTCCCACTAACACAATCGGTTGAGGATGGGCCTCGTTAGCAAGGCAACCCAGAATCGAACCTCACGGAGGCTGTTGTGCTTGTGATAGGGGGATGAGACATGCCAAAATCCAATAATTTTAGGGCCAGTGTGGCCCAGGCTGGGTGCGATTCTTGGGTGATTTTTATGGCTTAGATTCCCCTAGGACACATTTTCTCAAGGCATAAGTCAAGCCTCGATAAACACAGATCACTTGACAAAAGAAAAAAACTTAGATAAATGGGAAGTAAATACAAATAAACATCAAATTTATGAGAAGCATCAAAACACTTATTACATTATACATTTCACTTTGCTAAAATAAATTTTTTTATAAAAACTAAACTTTATTTTAAATTACTATTATTAATAATAAATAATAAAAATAATTAATATGTGAGTTAAACATAGATATGTTTAAAAAAGTAAAACTAGCACAACCACATTTAATTAATTAAATGTGGTTGATATACGTTGATAAGCCTATATTAAGTAAATATTAACTAATATAAATATCGTTAATATTGTTAATAAATAATAATAATAATTAACCAATTATTATTGACACAATCTTTGTAACATTGTAACATTGGATCATGTTTGACCATGGTTGTCACAATGTGACATTGGACCAAGAGACAATCTTTAGGATTAATTCTAAGACCACAAGGTATTATAAACCCAAGGGAATAATATTAAACCTAAAGGTTTAATATTATAAGCCCAAGGTATATAAGCCCTAAGATAAATATTGTAAACCCAAGGGAATAGTATTAAACCCAAGGGATAAATATTATAAACCCAAGGTATATAAGCCCTAAAATAAATATTATAAACCCTAAATAAACATGGTTGTCCATGGTTGACCTTGACTAATTTTCTATTGGCACAATCCTTGTCACAATGTGTTATTGGAATATGGTTGACCTTGATTTATTTTCACATTGAGATAACATTTGACATAATGAAATGATGGACAATGATTGACCATGGTTGATTTTTATATTCAGACAATCTTTGTCACATTGCAACATTGGACCATGGTCGACCATGGTTGTCACAATGTGACGTTGGACCAAGAAAAAATCTTTGGGATTAATTCTAAAATCCCAAGGTATTATAAACCCAAGGGAATAATATTAAACCGAAGGGATTAATATTATAAACCCAAGATATATAAACCCTAAGGTAAATATTTAAACCCAAGGGAACAATATTAAACCCAAGGGATAAATATTATAAACCCAAGGTATATAAGACCTAAGATAAATATTATAAACCCTAAAATAAACATGGTTGACTGTGGTTTCCCACGACTGATTTTCATATTGACACAATCTTTTTCACAATGTGATGTTGGACTATGGTTGAGCATGATTTATTTTCATATTGAGATAACATTCGACATAGTGTGATGTTGGACAATTATTGGCCATGGTTGACCATGTTTGTTTTTCATATTGAGACAATTTTTGTCAGAATGTGATGTTGGAACCTGGTTGTGACAATGTGACGTTGGACCCAGAAACAATCTTTGTCACAATGTGACCATTTTTATTCACCGTGGTTTGCCATGATTCAACATGGTTGATCATTTTTGGTTTACATATTGAGACAATATTTGACACAATGTGACATTGGAACATGGTTGACCATTGTTGATTTTCATATTATAAACCCAAGGGATTGATATTATAAAACCAAGGAATATAAACCCTAAGATAAATATTATAAACCCAAGTTATACAAACCCTAAGATAGATATTATAAAAACTAAAATAATCATGGTTGATGGTGGTCAACCACGCTTGATTTTCATATTGGCATAATATTTGTCACAATACGATGTTAGACTATGGTTGACCATGCTTGATTTTCATATTGAGACAACCCTTGTCACAATGTTACGTTGGGCAATGGTTTACCATGGTTGATTTTCATATTGAGACAATCTTTGTCACAATGCAATGTTGGACCGTGGATGACCATGGTTGTCACAATGTGATGTTGGACCAAGAGACAATCTTTGTCACAATGTGCCCATGGCTATTGACCATGGTTGGCAATGGTTGATTTTCATATTAAGACATTCTTTGTCAAAATGCTACATTAGAACATGGTTGACCATGATTTATTTTCATATTGAGACAATCCAAGTCACAATGCATCATTATACAATAGTTGACCATGGTTGATTTTCATATTGAGACAATCTTGGTCACAATGTGACATTGGACCAAGATACAATCTTTGGTATTAATTTTAAAACCCCAAGATATTATAAAACCAAGGGAATAATATTAAATCCAAATGATTGATATTATAAACCCAAGGTATATAAAACTTAAGATAAATATTATAAACCCAAGGGAATAATATTAAACCCAAGGGATAAATATTATAAACCCAAGGGAATAATATTAAACCCAAGGGATAAATATTATAAACCCAAGGTATATAAGCCCTAAGATAAATATTATAAACCCTAAAATAAACATGGTTGACCATGACTAATTTTCATATTGACACAATCTTTGTCACTATGCGATGTTGGACTATGGTTGACCATGATTTATTTCCATTTTGAGATAAGATTTGGCACAATGTTACATTGCACAATGGTTGGCCATGGTTGACCATAGTTGATCTTCATATTGAGTCAATCTTTGTCACAATGTGATGTTGGACCATGGTTATCACAATGTGACATTGGACCAAGAGACAATATTTGAGATTAATTCTAAAACCCCAAGGTATTATAAACCCAAGGGAATAATATTAAACCCAAGGGATTAATATTATGAGCCCAAGGTATATAAACCCTAAGATAAATATTATAAGCCCAAGGGAATAATATTAAAAACAAGGGGTAAATATTATAAACCAAAGGTATATAATCCATAAGATAAATATTATAAACCCTAAAATAAACATGGTTAACCATGGTTGACCATGACTGATTTTCATATTGACACAATCTTTGTCACAATGCAATGTTGGACTATGGTTGACCATAATTTATTTTCATATTGAGATAACATTTGGCACAGTGTGATGTTGGATGATGGTTGGACATGATTGACCATGGTTGATTTTGATATTGAGACAATCTTTGTCAAAATGTGATGTTCGACCATGTTAACCATGGATGACCATCGTTGTGAAAATGTGACATTGGACTAAGAAACAATCTTTGTCACAATGTGACGATGCTTATTCACTATTTAGCCAATTTAATGTTCTTAAATTGTCATCATAAATTATCGACCAGGATAGGTATATTGATGAAGCACAAGTGCACTATATGTGCTAGAAGTTATTTTATGTTGTTAAGATATCTATGTTATTGTTAAGGTCTAAACTTAGAATTAATATGGAGATGGTATTACTGATTATATTAGAGTATTGTTCTTAAAGTTGTTAGCTGGTTATCCTAAAAATTAATCTCTATTGAATCAGTTTTGTGGATGGTTTGAGAGTGATCCTAAACTCTACTCTTGTTAGACTGTTTTTGATTTTATCTTGAATTTTATGCTGCAGCCAAGTCTAGATTACTATGTGCAAGAGAGATCTATTCTATCAAATTGAAAATGAATGATGTCTGAATTTAATTGCCAAGAAAAAGACTGTCACTCTTTAACTCATTCAACTTCATCCAAACAAGAAATAAAACTAATAAACTGAAAAGAAACTAAGATATGAAATGAGACAGTTGAACTACACTAGGTAGAAAGCAAAGGAGATGATCAAATTGTACGAGATAAAAAGAAAATGAAATAATAGAATTAGGCTAGGCAGAAAGAAAAGGAAATTGCTTATGCAAACAATAGTTTAATCGTGAATTCCATTATATTGCATTTCAAAACACAAAACATAACATATATAATTTACCTTATAAGAAATTAAAGAAATTTTATGTGAAATTGGTCAAAGACCTATACTGGACATAGGGGCCTTCCACAAAATAGTTGACAATCCTCAATCAGTGAAACATGGAAAATATAAACCAAGTCTATTAGTCACAAACAAGTTTAACAAGATGTTCTCAGAATTTACATATAGTGGCGCACACCCAAAACACAGAGTGACCATTGCTTTTATAATATTTCTTTGAATAACAGTATGAGAGTTTTAAGCCTCCATATCTTTATTTCGATCCTATTAAACCAAACTATATCGATAAATAATCAATTTTCTATTTGGAAAAGAAAATTGATAAGATTTTGTGAAAACTTGGACTCTGTGCGAGTAATAATCTTGCAGCTGACTTTGAGGTTGACCATGTTACAATGTGATCTTCTTGAAGGATTGGCTCAAGAGAATAGGAAGGAATCCATCAGGGGATCATTCCTCATCCATCCATATCTTCTTTTGGTTAGATGGTGCACTCAAACCCTGTCAACAATGGAGGTAGATATAGAAACTCGGATTAGCTGCAGAAACATGCAAATTTAGTAGCTGAATGCACACTTTAACAAAAAATTAAGGTATATAGAAAAATATGAAAAAGAGGACATGTAAGTGCTTACCTTAACAAAAACTTGTGTCTATTTCATTTATTTAGGTGATAGGTATAGGAAAATGGAAGAAGTGTATGCAAAAAGGGTGTCAAGGTAAGGTATTCCTTGGACTTTACATTCTCCCATGCTAGAGGTTTTGTATGTCGTCATACAATTCATCATTTTCATTTTATTGTGCCCTCCGATTATCACATTTAGGATTCACTTTCTTCTTGTTTCTAGCAACCATTGGAATTCTTGGTTTCTTCATGAGGATCTTATATTTTAGGTTGATGATTTCTGTTTGGATTCCCTTATTTTTCTTATTCAAATTCTTGTCCTTTTTGTACCATAAACTGAAATGAAGAATAAGGTTGTAACTCTTTGCAATTTGAATCCCATTCTATGCTTTCAATGTCTGATTTTCATTTTTGAGATAACTCTTCAATGTCTCCAGCTCAAAGATATCTTGCTTTAAAACATTAGAAGCTGAAGGTTCTTGTCACTAATTAGACTAATTGCTTCCTTTTCTTGGACTTTGGGTTGATTCTTTAGTTGTTATTTCCTTCCTTTCTAATGACTCTATGTAGTCATAAATTTCTTGTTGAATAGGATCAACACCTGGGTTGTGCGCTAGACTCCTTGGAGGTGGATTGCAGGGTGGTGATGACACCCTTAGTGACAGTTTTGGTGATCCTTCTGGAGGACCTTCAGGGTCTTCAGGTGGCTCTCTCTCCTTAACATCAATATACTTTGTAGCTCCTGAAACTAGCTGTTGCATCATATTCAATCTGTTACTTCTCCTTAGTCTTGAGTTTTGTAATCCCTATGCTTTCCTCTTTTTACCTTTTGGCTTCTTTTCTTGAGGAAGGATCTTGGTTTGTGGTAAATCATCTGTTCTTTTGCTAGCTTTCTTTCTTCTAATATTTCCCCTTTTCATTTCCAACAAAATATCCACTATGGGTAATTCATCCTCTGATATTTCCTGTTGAGACTAGGGTTCTTGTTCTTTTATTGTTTCCATTATTCTCTTACTTCCCTTGAGGGTTCTACTACTGCTGGGTTGTTCAGGAGCTCTTTCTTCAAAATGGTTCCTTACCAGAAAATTTTCCCAGTTATCCCCTATACTCTGAAGGTGGAACTAAACCAAGATAATTATCAATTCATGATGATACATGGTATTATCTATGAATTGAATTTTATTTTGAACATTCATGGACATTTTCTTAAGACTATGCAAGAGGAAATAAGGAAGATTCATTTGGTGCTCCTCAAAAAAATTCATCATTATTCTAATGTGGTAGAAATACATGTATCCAAACCGACCCTCACAAGTAATAAATTTCTGAAGTACAAGGAGCAAGTTCCTCCATTTAATCTTAAGGGCTATACTAGGAATACCTTTCTTGAAGACAGTGGTGTCAATTGTTGGATTTTTTAGGAAGACTTTCCAATCTTCTCCATTGATTCCCCTATTTTTGAACCATTTTTCTCCATTTCTGGGCAATTCAGTAGCTTCTGCGATCAGGGACTCTGTTATGGTGAACTTGATGTCTCCTATTTCAACCTCCATTCCATCAAAAGAATGTGCAAAAGTCTTTGTCACTTCCCTATGGAAACCGTTGAATTTCTCTATAAATTCTAACCACTGTATTTTCTACAACAACTCCTTAATCTGAGGATATCCTTCTAAGAAATTCTTCCCTGTTGGTTCAGTTCGGACAATAACACCCATTATGGAAGATGCTTCATCTCAAGGACTTCTCACTTGATTGGAAAAATGGTGTTGGTAGTGTTTCTTTCAGTGGAAAAGAGATGGGAAGGTTATGTGAATTCTGAGAAATAGGAGAACAGGTAAATTATAATGAAGGTCATGGGAATAAATTGACCATTGGAGCACATTCAAAATAATGATTCGGTGATTAATTCGACAGATTCAGAATGGGGATAAGACAGGGGTTTAAGTGGTGGATTATGATGCTTTTGACAAGCGACCATCACTCTTAATTTGCAATGATTTCATTTTATTTTGGTAGTGCTATGTCCTATTAGTTGATATATGCAGTATAGTAATCCTCATTATAAAATTAAAGTATCACATACCTTTGATTAACTTTTTAACCTTAATTGTCATTTGATATCTCTTGTAGGTACTTTGGACTATCAATTATTCTTCAATTCGAATCACCAAGTGTTCCTATCAAGTTGGCTACAAAATTTTTATTAGGGTTGTAGAAACTTGTCTAAGCTGGAGAAAGTTGTTGATTCTGTAGCTGAGAATTTTTTTTTTAGGAAATGGAATTTCTTTTTGGAAAGAAAATTTAAGGTGCTAATAGGAGTTGGTTTTCACTTCAAATTTCCTGTATAAGCATGCCAACAACATGTTGGTTTTCATGTTTATACTCTTTTTTTTTTAATATATCTCTCTCTCTATATATATATATATATATATATATGTATATGTATATGTATATGTATATGTATATAATTATTTATTTATTAAATATTTTTATTTATTTATTTATTTATTTTTTATTATAGAAAAGTAAAATTTCTAAGGTGGAAAAGAAGAAGAACTCTTCTCAACCATCTCCAATTCTGAATTATCTTGGAAAATTTTGACAAGTTCTTCTTTTTCAATGGCTTATGATAAAGTCTCAGTTGATGTCCATTCACTAAAAGATGAATTTTCTCTTCATCAATAGTCCTGATTCTAACTGCACCATTGTGAAAGAATCTTTCAACTTCATAAGGCCCAAGCCAGTGGGTTTGGAATTTCCCTTGAAATTTTTTGAACTTTGAATCAAAGAGTAATGTCCAATCTCCTAAACAAAATTTTCTTTCCTTAATGTACTTATCATGCCATCTAGATCTCTGTTGTTGAACTAGGCTGGTCTTCTGGAGAGCTTCTTGTCTTATTTCATCAAGCTCATTAATTTGTCCCATCCGTTGCTTCTGATAAGTCAAGATCTAGTTGGACTACTATTTTATAAATCTAAATCTGGAACTCTATTTGAAGTAAGACCTGCTTCCCATAAACAAGTTCATAGGGAGCATGTCATGTAGTACTTCTCCATGTAGTTCTATAAGCCCACAAATATTCTGGAAGCTTTTCTGCCTAGTCCTTCCTATTTAAGTGTATAGTCTTGGTAAGGATTGCTTCAATCACCTTATTTGTAGACACAACTTTCCATTGGATTGTGGATGGTATGGAGTGGACTTTTGATGTTTGATTTTGTACTGCTCCACAATCTTCTACACTAATCTAGATGTAAACTGTGTTCCTTGATCTGTTACAATTTCTTTTGGAACACCAAAATGAGTGAAAATATCCTAAAAAAGAAGTGAAACTAGAACATTTTCAATAGCAAAAGGAAGTGCTTTAGCTTCTACCATTTAGTGACATAATCAATACATACCAGAATATACATTTTTTTCTTTGAAGGTGGGTTGATTGGACCAACAAAATATAGTGCCCATTTTTCAAATGGTTCAATGAGTCCCTGTGGCTGTAATGGAATTTCATTTGAAAGAGTGGGTTTTCCAATTATCTGACAGCTATCACATCTTTTAACATATTCCTTGCTATCCCTGAAAGTGGAAGGCCTATCCTAAAAGTGAGACTTTGTAAGCAATTCTTTTGTCAGAAAAATATCCTCCACATGGTTCATCGTGGCAAGATTTAAGTATTTCTAGTATTTCATCCTCTCGAACACATCTTCTGATAATGAGATCTAGTCATGTTTTGTATAAATCTTCATTTATCCATGAATAAGATGTGCTATTGTGAACTATCCTCCTCTTTTCTCTAGGAGACAAATGAAATGGAATTTTCCTTGTAGCTAAATAATTAGTGATATCTACATACCAAGGTGATTTAATAGATACTGCAAAAGGTATTCATCAAGAAATGTATCTTCTACAGGTTGACCATTATTATCATTTTGAATTCTAGATAGAAATTTAGCAATTGTGTACTATTTTCCAGATCTATTTAGAATGGTGATGTTGAATTCTTGTAACAATAAGAGCCATCTAGTTATTCTTCCATTAGTGATTGGTTTATTCAATAGGTATCTAATGGTAGAATGGTCTGTGTGAATGAAAGTTTCATAGCGAGTTATATAATGTATGAATTTGTTAATGGCATGAACTACGGCTAAAAACTGCTTCTCAGTTACAGTATAATTTAAGTCTCTAGGAGTTAATTTTTTACTGGTATAATAGATTGCATAAGGAGTAAGGTCTTTTTTCCCTAACACAGCTCCAAAAGCTATATATGAAGCATCAATTGATATATGGAAAGGTAATTTCCAATTCTGTCCTTTTAGGATAGGTGCTTTAGAAATTATCCTTTTCAAAGTTTCAAAGGCAACTTGACAATCAAAATCCCAATTGAATTCACAGTCCTTGGTAAGCAGTTTAAAGAGTGGAGATACAATTTTTGTGAAGTTTTATATAAATATTCTATAATATCCACTAAAACCAAGAAAACTCCTAATATCTTGTTGATAGTTTGGCACTGATAATTTAGAAATGACCTCAACTTTAGATGAGTCCAACTTAATTCCATCCCCTGAAATATGGTGACCTAAAACAATTCCTTTGTTAAACATCATGAAATTTCTTTCATGACTTAACGAGAGATTTGTTTCTTTACATCTTATTAAAACCTTTTCTAAATTTTCAAGTGCTTCATTAAAAGAATCTCCATAAACTGTGAAATCATCCATGTACACTTCCACACAATCATGAATTAGATCAGAGAAAATTATGAGGATTGCTCTTTGGAATGTTTTCGAAGCATTGCATAATCCAAAGGGAACTACTGGATAAACATAAGTTCCCCATGAACAGGTGAATGTGGTTTTATCTTCATCTTTAGGTGTTACCTGAATCTACTTATATCCTCTAAAACAGTCTAAAAATGAAAAATACTTTTTCCCTGCTAGCATGTCTAAGACTTCATCTATGAAAGGTAGTGGAAAGTGGCCTTTTAATGTTGCTTTATTCAATTTCCTTTAATCAATGCATACTCTCCATTTTCCATTTTTCTTTTGAATGATTACTAGGGGTGAAACCCACTAACTATCTGAACTCGGATAAATGAAATTTGCATTTAACAGCTTTTGCAATTCCTCCTTAACAATTTCTTTTAGATTTGGGTTCCTTCTTCGCTGTGGTTGTCTAACTGGTCTTGCACTTTGTTCAATGTAGATATGATGTATGCAAGTTTTAGGATCAATTCCTCTCATATCAGTATATTCCCATGCAAAAGCAGAAAAATGTTTCTGTAAGACTTCTATCAGTTGATTCTTTTGTAATCCTTTCAAGTTTTCATTAACATTCAAAGTTTTACCTGGAAATATTTCTGTTATAAAATTCCCAAAATTTTCCATGGAGAGAAATGATACTTTTCTAGATGAGAGATATTCATATCGACTATGGTCATAATGTGAGGAAGATTCATTATTTTCCAGTAGATTTAAAATTTGGTCTTCCTGTCCTATTTGTCCAGTAGTGAAAATGGGTTGTATATTATCTTCATCATCTATCTATTCTTCATTCTTTGTTTCTATTATTTTTCTTGCAGGAGGGTATAATATAAATATCTTTGTAGAATTTCCATCTGAGATAAACATGTCACCTGATCTACAACCAATGAAAGCAACAGCTGTAGCTAACCAAGGTCTTCCTAGGATTATTGGGTGTCCTCCTAAATTATTCTTGGGTGTTAAGACCATGAAATCAACATGATATTCCCAAGAATCTAAGGATACACAAACATCTTCCAACACACCATCAGGTTTAATCACAGACTTATCTACTAATTGTAATAGTGTTGGTGTGTATTGAAGGTTAGGAAGCCTAAGTGAATCCATGACTTGTTTAGTCATTATGTTAATGGCTGCTCCTAGATCAATTAGTGTGTTTGGTATTCCAATTCCATTGATGTGAATTTTTACAATAGGGTTCCTGGATCTAGATATTTTCGAATTGTCATTTCCCCATTATGATGTTTGTAATTTTCCTGACTAATTGAATTCTTTTTATGTCTTTTCTTTTTCTTCTTGATCTTTGAGTACTTAATTCCTTAATTATTTTTGCAAAAAATGGTATTTCTTTTATGGCTTGTAAAAAAGGAATTTTGATATAGACATTTATTAATTCATCCAACATATTATAATTAGGAAATGTGATTTGTTTTTCTATTCCTCCATCAATTTTCAACTGTTCAAGAAAAGGTGGTAATTGATACCGAGGATTGTTCTATAATAGGAGTATTTATTGGAACATTTTCTTTTTGATTATTCTCTTTTTGAGGGAGAGAGGTCTCTCCTTATTCAAATTGATTTTTATGTTTTTGAAGATTTGGTCTTGCTTCCTGAATAACAACACGTGGTTTTCTTTGTAACACTCTTCCATACTTTAATTGGAAATTATTGAGATCTAGTGCAGTTATTACATAAGTTTGAGGATTTTTTCCTTCCATGTTGTACACAGGTTGTTGTGGTATTTATTATTAGGATTCAGAAGTGGTTGAGCAGGTAGTTGATTGGGTTTTTGTGTAAATGGTAGGGAGTGTTGGGGATTTTGATTCTAAACTTCGACTTGAGGTAATTGATTAGCTTAGGGAATTTGACTGGATTGGGGTAGAAATTGTGGTCGAAGATAGGATGGTGAATATTGTTGATATTGAGCATAAGCCCCATAAGGACTTTTCCATCATTGATTCCAAGATTGTGATTGTGGCTGAGCCCAAGGCTGTCAAGATGGATTCCAATTATTTTGTGAAGATTGAGCAAATTGTTGTGGTCTGAAGCCTTGTGGTTGATTTGGTTGGGATTTTTGCCATGGTCTCTTGGCTATAAAGTAAAGAGGGTCTAATTGTTCTCATACTCCATCATTAAATACAGCCTTGAGACCTAGTAAACAAGGACACTCCTTAGTATCATTATTATCTGCACATATGGCACAAGTTTTTATAGATTTTGAATCTAAGGGACATTCTCTTAAGGCATGCTTCTTTCGACATTTATGACCGAAAATAGATAGTGCATCATTTTCATATTTTTTCTTATTCTGTATTTTAAGGGTGTCTATATGTTCACTTAGACTCCTTAAAATATTTGTCTTGAAGGTATCAACCAAGCTTCCTAATTCTCCCCGCTGACAGTCCTAGCTACAGATTTATTAATTCTTAATAAGAGAGGGTCTCTAGGACTCTTTCCAACCCGTGCTTTACCCCTTGAGATATGTACACATAGAAACAATGTAAACTTTGAAACGGGAATTGATATTGTTACTCGTTTCATAGAGATAGCAAAAAAGTGACTCGATTTTGAAAAGGGGTGATGTAGAACACACATGTTTTTTTTAGAGCATAGTTTTTGGCACTATAATTTTTTTATGTACATTGCATTTTAGAATGGTAGTGATTTTCATGTTGATTGAAAAAAGTGGTAATTCTACACCAAACCCTTTTTTAAAAGGCCTTTTTTTTTTTACTTTAAATTTTCTAATGTATGAAATGTAAATAATTATTTTTAAAATTTAATAATTTTTGAAGTGGTCTTTTTCTTCATATTTTCTTGTTTTTATTTAAGTTTTTTTTTTTTGGTAATGAGGTTTTTATTGTTTTGCATATTTAAAGAAGAAGGTAGATATTTTTAATTTTCGATATTCTACATATTTATACATCGTTAATTATTTTTTCAATCCACATGAAATAATTGTCTCTAAAAAACAATAATTTTTAACAATTGACATAAAAATAACCATTTTTAACATAAATATAACTAAAAAACTACACATTTTGATAATTTTTGCTAGAAATGACATGTCAAAATCACAATTTTTATAGGAACTTTTTAACTAAAAATGGTTAAATAATAGATTTTTTTTATGAATTTCATGTCAAAAAAATAATATTAATCACTTTTTTTTTCAAAAAAATAATGATTAACATAAAAATTAATGTGAAAATCACATAATACAAATATTAAATGCATAACAACCTTAATTGAGTGTATATTCTTCTCATAAAATGTCAAAGTCAAAACATTACAAGTATAACTAATTAATAGTTACGAAAAATGAGCTTGATTTCCAAGCACAACTTAAATTTAATCAATAGTGTCATGTAATCCAAACTCTTCATCCTTTAGAGTTTTATCATTGTCTTCTTCCACAATATTTTCTGCTCCATTTTTGCTCATTTTCCTCTTCTAATGGATCTTTGATGTCTCCAAATCTCCTAATGTATGCCTTTCCAATCATTCTGTGTAATGGTGGTTGGGGGTTCCTTTGCCTTTTTTGCCACACATAATTCACTAAAGTCCCCTTTCTTCAACTCAATTTCTTGCATTGCATCTGGAAGAAATTGAAGAGAATTAATTCCTTTCTAACTGGAATTGCTTTGTATTGGACCTTTTTCAATTGCAATGCAATTTATTCCTTCTTGAAGGTAACATGGTAGTGTTGTACCTAATTATCAATCACAAAAGAAATAATGAAGTAAACTAGTACAATGACATATTAATTAAGAAATAACATATTGAAATTTAATTCCATATAATAAAACTTACCTGAGCCAAAAAATAAATCCAGAACCCAATCTCCTTCATTTGAACATATGTCTATAAGATAGTTAATCAATAATTGTGGTTTTTGATAAATGTTAACTATCTCTCCTTTTGATTCTTTGTCTTCATATGTTAGTTTTCTCAAAACAACATCATAAGTCAGTATTTGGCTATGACTCTTTCCATCTACCCGATTAAAAATCATAGACATATAGCTATCATCTTTTGCCCAACTATCAATATGGATGAACTCACAATCATTTATAAATAGTTGATCTTCACAGTTAAGAAGATTTGACTTTTTCCTGTAACATGAAATAGTAAAAGTTCAATTAACTTGTACATAAATTAATTTTTTAACATTAATCAAATATACATTTTAAACGTCTTACCATGTAAGTTGCATCCTTGAATTTGTTTTCCCCTTGAAGCTTGATAATAACATTGCTAATTGTGTGTCTGAATGAAATGTCACAAATCTCCATAATGGTGATGACGTGACTTCTAGAAATCTCGCAACCACTTTACTAATAGCTTGATAAATATAAGGGTCACTATCATAGTCAATGTTTGGAATATTGAAACCATGGGGAATATTTGCAATAACTAGGGTATAATACCTTTTAAGTATGAGTTTAGCAATGTCTTCACAGTCACCTTGTATTACTTGATATTGAATAGTGTCTATCACATTCCAAATGAAATGAGTAAGAGTTGGATCAAGTTCAACATTCTTAATACATTGCTTCTTTAGTCTTTCGATCTTTATTTTTTCAATAAAGTTTCTGAAACTATCTAGTGCTCCATTATCATCCTTCTTCATATTTTATAAAATAAACAAATATATGTGTAAGTTATAAATTAAAAATAGTACACAGATGAATAAAAATGAATGTATAAATCAAGATACCTTTTTAAATGCAAGATAAAAGAATTTAAATGTTGATGTAGAACTTGAATCTTGATAGTTGCGTACAACATCATCCCAACTATCTTAATTCAACAATTTAACCATTTGTTCTTGAATTTTCATGTAAACTGTGTGACTGCATAGATAAAGTAAAAAAAGTTAATATAAAGATATGTATAACAAATACTACCAAGAACAATATGTTATATTTAAAAGAAAATTATAATCTAGAAATAAGTAAAAACAATTCAACAAACTTACTTTTGAAATTCCTCAGACATTTCCTCCAGTGATAATTCTCCTGACCTCACACGAGATAATATTGCTTTGATAATTTTTTCATCCTTCACTCGCAATGCTCTCCAAGGTGTGATAGTCATATCTTCTGGAAGCTGCTTCATTTTAGGACTTGATTTACTATTGCTACATATCAATGGCTTCGACTTTTTGACCTTCTGGTTCTTAATACCAGTGTTCTCCCGCATGCTAAAAATCTCATTAATCAACTCCCATATCTCTCCAGTTCTAAATGCCAACTGGAAAATGTTATCAACACCTCTGAATAAATCACTAAATTTGTCACCTTTGCCACCCTTTGAATTGATTTTCTTTTCAATTGGATAACCTATTTCCATACAACATTCCTTTCAGAAATCTACAGTAACATTTATCCTATCCCCACCACATTTTTATTCAAATTCACTATGAATAAATCTAACCCTTTGGATGAAAGTCATAGACATCCTATATTCATTATCTGAATTATCATTCCATGGCACTAAATTTGCTTTTGTATCTGATAAACAAGCATAAATGATACATTTCATTGTTTCAAAATGTGGGTTATTAGGATATTCCTCCATCAATTGTTTTTGAGCTTCTACAGAATGGTTCCCCCCAAGCACATAATAATTGTATTCAAAATATTTTGACTTATGAAATGCTTCTTTGTTGGGAACTTGAACTGGATTAACAAGAAGCACATAATTAACCACATGAGCATATGAATTGTACCTCATCAATGTCTTCAAGTTGTGAACATGTAGATGATGTGAATTTTTGATTTAATATTAACATTGTCCTTCACTTGCCTTATAGATTTTCCTTACATTAAGCTAAAATGTACAACGACCCTGAATTAAGTTTCTCTTTGTCAAGTTCTGTTGAATGACATTTTGTTTTGTTTTTATAATTCCATCCTCTAAATCAGCTCCTAGTGTAACGATTTCTCTTCTTTCTTTTGAAGTTTCACTAGGCTCTTGACTGTTGGTAATGACTACTCCAAAATGTTCAACTTTAATTTTCTTCTTCATAACATTCTCATCATTAACTGTAACAAATTTGTTCTTGGGCATTGTTACTTTTAGTCTTTTACGGATCTTCTCAGTTCCAATGTCATCTTCAGTAATGACAACATATTATACACTGCCAGTTTCAACTTCCTCGTCTTCAAAAGTAACTTGTCTACCCTTGCTAGATTTATCCACTAGAGGCCTTTTTTTTGATCCCTTGGATGTAGTTTTGTAGCATCACGAATTACTACATTTTTTTGTTTTCCATATCTTCTTCTGACATTGAGTAGAAACTGCTAACAACTTTCATAATATCATGCTCTATGAAATGAATGCCTCCCAATGTTATGAAACCAGCTATATACAAGAAACTACAGTCCATCCTCTTTCTGTACCTTCTTACGAAATTTCAATCCGATGCTCAGAGAGAAAGTTATGACTATTTTCCCCAGGTCACTTGTTTGGAATGTAATTCAGGAATCTGCAAAAAGACCAAATTCCTCAGATCATGTCTCCACAAATATAGTGCTAAAAGCTCTGAAATTCGGACCCAAATTTTAGTGCATTTTCGTCTCAAATGGGTTTTTTTTTTTCGCTTCTGAAACATCGCAGAAAAAAAGTTATAGCGAAAATGCCATGATGACCTAATTGGAGCAGCAAAACCCTAGAATCCAAAGCTCTGATACCAAATGTTATGAAAGCATCTCACAAAAAGATAGAAAAGATAGATCAACACCTTAGAATTCCGCCTCTTCGAGGGGTAAACCTCCTTTACATTAAACAAATGAATGATTCTTTGATGATTCAAATGACAAAACCTGCTTTCTGTATAGCAGAGTCTAAGGAGTCACAATATAACCCAGCCGACCTAACAATAATAATATAAAGCTACAAAAATAACAATAGAGGGATTTTATGGGGCACAATGACAATAGGGGCACAACAATATTAATAAGGGATATAACTACAATAGTAATGGGGTAATCACTAGTATTATAGGGACCTAACACCCAACCTAATTGAACGACTTTCAACAAAATTCTGCCAAACAAAATATCATATGTCAATAAAAAAAAGTTAAAAAAATATAGTGAGACAGTTACAAGAACGCAACACAGAAATATAAATAACAATACTTATGATATTTTGTTTCATCTCATTTATGATTTGTTTACACAACTTTGTAAATATCTCTCTCGTGTCATACAATGAATATGATAACTGGTACTTAATCCTTTCATGTGACTTGGGTGGTTTTGTAAGTATGTAAACAACTTCACTGTCCGGTACTGAACACATCTTTATGACTCTTCCCATCACGTCACAAATTCCATTATCATTAGGTATATCAATTTATAGATATATCTACACATTTTGGCTTTCTCTTTCTTTCACATACCAGATTTTTTATGGAAGTTTCACTTCTTTTGATTTCTTCTAGTATGAAATCATCTTCTTATCATTTGAGGCACTTGAAAGATTTGTAGCCATCAGCTCAGGTGGGGTCTGTTCATCAATGTTTTTTAAAGATCCACCTTTAAGAGTCTTTGGTACAGAAAGATTCACAGAAATCTTCCTTGATGCCATTTTCCTGAAAAAAGAAACACATGAATCAGTAAATGATGAAAACATATTAAGCTAAATTAACAATGAAAATAATAAATGATAATTAATTTTATAAATCATAACAATTTCGAAAAAAAATAAAATTAAAAAATACATTGCCCTGCCGCTGCCCCTTGAAAATTGGTCGGCCAACCGAGACAGCAGTTGGGTGTAGCCTCCTAGCCCACCATAGTGGCCCAACCACTTCCCTCCACCCATCCTCAGCTGCGCCACCTCGGCAACCTGCCCGCCAACGCACATGCCCACAGGTTGGTAGGGCGACTGTTGAGTCGCCCCACCAAATCGCGGGCGGGCAGGCCGCTAGGGTAGCGTGGGGGGAGGTTGCGGGCTACTGGGGTGGCGCGGGGGGGCGGGGGGTGGGGGGTGCTGCTGCATCCTCCCCCCATGCCACCCGGGTGGCCCTTCCGCCCGTGGGGTGGCGGGGCGATTATCAGAATCGCCCACCACATCGTGGGTGAGGGGGTTGTCAGGGTGGCATGAGGGGAGCTACAAAAGCCCCTCACTCACCACCTCAGCAGCCCACCTACCTGTAGGGTGGTGAGTGATTCCAAGAATCACCCTACCACTGCGGCGGCCTGCCACCCCCCGCGGGGTGGCAGGCCAGCCATCCCCATCGCCCCTAACCTACGGGCCCGTTTGGCCGCTATGAGCATTATCGGGCCCATTTGGCCGCTGTGAGCTTTATCGGGCCCACCATGCCCACAGCGGACATAGTGGGTAAATTTGGCCCGCAAAAAGTTTTAATTTAAAAAAAAAAATAAACTTCATTAAACTTATTTAATATTAAAATTTGCAAGGAAAAAAATTAACTAACCTTTCAATTGCGAGAATTCTCCGTTGAATATGTTGTTGATAGCAATGTAGCTACTCCACAAATTCACTCCAAGTCTTTCAACGAACCTCGGAAAACCTTGATGTGATGTGAGTAATAGTGATAATGGAATTTATTATATAGGTGAAATTATGGAGATGTTTTACCGTATGGTTAATGTGGGATTAATTTGTTTAAAAAAAAAATTAACATGTTAATTTTTTATGGCGATATAGGAAACTATGATAAAGTGAATATTATGGTATCATTTTATAGCGCAGTGAATGTGGGATTAATTTGTTTTAGAAGGTATTATAAAAATTAAAAAAAACATTCAATTGTTTAGTAAATATTATATAGTTTAACTCTAAAATAATTTAGGTAAAAGTTTTAGTTTACAATTTTAAATTTAAAGATTTATTTCATAAAAAAATTTAGTTAACATTTTTCAATAAATTGTAAAATAAAATAATGAAAGGAAATAAATGAAACAAAACTTTTGGAGGAAAGATTTCATTCTCTAAGCTATATCATATCTTTGGGAGAGTCTGCATTTGTATCATTCAACCTCTTCTATTTGAAAGGAATGGATTCTCCTAAGAGCGAAGTTTTGCTTTGTATAGTATCAACATCTTCATCACATAACAACTCTAATCATATTGATGAATATAACAAAAATTATTCTGGTATGAATAGAAAGTCAATTCTTCCACTTAGTCCTAATCCTAAGGACTATGAGAGCACCACTTATGAAAGGGGGGATGGAGAATTGCAAATAAATAAAGAGTCACGGATTCCACTTAGTGCTAATTCTAAGGACTATGAGAGCAGCAGTGACGAAGAGTATGATTACAAATTTCAAAAGAATGGAGTGTCACAGTGTCCACTTAGTCCTATTCCTATGTACTATGAGAGCAGTAGTGATGAAGAGCATGATGATGAATTTCAAAAGAATGGAGTGTCATGGTGTCCACTTAGTCCTAATTCTAAAAACTATGAGAGCAATAGTGATGAAGAGTGTGATGATGAATTTCAAAAGAATGGAGTGTCATGGTGTCCACTTAGTCCTAATTCTAAGGACTATGAGAGTAATAGTGATGAAGAGCATGATGACGAATTTCAAAAGAATGGAGTGTCATGGTGTCCACTTAGTCCTAATTCTAAGGACTATGAGAGCAGCAGTGATGAAGAGCATGATGATGAATTTCAAAAGAATGGAGTGTCATGGTTTCCTCTTAATCCTTATTCTAAGGACTATGAGAGTAGTAGTGCTGAAGAGCGTGATGAAAATTTTCAAAAGAATGGAGTGTCACAGTGTCCTCTTAGACCTAATCCAATGGAATATGAGACCGACGATGATGAAGAGCATGATGACAAATTTCAAAAGAATGGAGTGTCACGGTGTCCACATGGTCTTAATTCTAAGGACTATGAGAGCAGTAGTGATGAAGAGCATGATGATGACATTCAAAAGAATGGAGTGTCACGGTGTTATGAAATGAGTGCAAGAAAAGATAGAAAAGATAGGTCAACGCCTTAGAATTCAGCCTCTTCGAGGGGGCAACCTCCTTTACATTACATAAATGAACAATTCTTGGATGATTCAAATGACAAAACCTACTTTCTATATATAGGAGTCTAAGGAGTCACAATATAATCCAGTCGACCTAACAATAATAATATAAAGCCACAAAAATAATAATAGAGGGATTCTATGGGGCACAATAATAACAATATGGGGGCAATAGGGGCACAACAATATTAATAAGGGGTATAACTACAATAGTAATGGGGTAATCACTAGTATTATGGGGACCCAACATGCCCCTCTCCTTCAAAAAAGTGTTTTCCTCAACGCTTGAGTAGTTCTGGATAATTCTGCATAAAATTCTCATCCTCCCATGTGGAATCTTCAGCGAATAAGTTCTTCCACTTGATAAGATACTCTGAAATTGATCGATTTCGTAGCTGTCGAGTTCTTGTTTCTGTGACTGCTTCCGGTTCCAATATAATTTTTCCTTCCTCGTCAAGTTCTGGCAATATTGCTTGAACTGGGAGCTTGTTGCCTATAACCTTCTTTAAACATGAAACATGGAAAACTGGGTGCAATCAAGAAGTTGCAGGAAGCTCCAATTTGTATGCCATAGTACCAATCTTTTGCAACACCTTGTACGGACCATAATACTTTGGTGATAATTTATTATCCTTCTTAGCTTGCTTGAGGGACATTTGCTTATATGGTTGTAGCCGTAGGAATACCCAATCAACGACATCAAAACTTCTTTCACTGCGATGTTGATCTGCCTGTTGTTTCATTCTATTATTTGCCAACACGAGGTTATCCTTTAAGAGTTGGAGGACTTGTTATTGATGTTCAATGTGATGTTCCACTGCCTGAACCTTAGAATTTTCTCTTAAATATGATGTGATGGATGGTGGCTGATACCCATAAAGTGCCATAAATGGGGTAATTTTTGTTGTTGTATGGAAGGAAGTGTTATACCACCATTCAGCTAGAGGCAACCATTTGACCCATTGTGTCTATTTATCAGATACAAAGCAATGAAGATATCCTTCCGAACATTTGTTTACTATCTCAGTTTGCCCATCAGATTGAGGATGATAAGATGAGCTATGAGCTAACTGAGTACCAAGACAAGAAAATAATTCTGTCCAAAAATTTCCAGTGAAAATGGGATCTCTGTCACTTACAATAATCTTTGGGTTTCCATGTAGCTTTTGAATTGTTTCCATAAATGCAGTAGAAACTGTACTGGATTTAAATGGATGTGATAATGCACAAAAGTGTGCATACTTGGTAAGTCTGTCAACTACCACCATGATGACACTCTTTCCCTTAGACTTGGGTAAACCTGTGATAAAATCCATTGAAACCTCCTCCCAACGTTGGCTTGGAATGGATAAAGGTTGTAATAGACCCGGTGTCTTAATTGTTTCAACTTTATTTTGTTGGCAAACCAAACATTCCACCACAAACTTTTGAATATCTGATTTAAGGCCATCCCAAAAGAATTCCTTCTTAACCCTGTGGTAAGTTTTTAAAAATCTTGAGTGCCCTCTTAAGGGATAAGTGTGCAATTCCATAAGAATCTTTTGTTTTAGCTGGGAATTCTTACAGAGGTATAAGCGATCTTTGTACCATAACGAATCATTTTGCCAGCTAAATGTATCAGACGTACTGGAATCTTGGTGTATCTTTCGAATAAGTGCCCACACTTCTTCATCATTCTTCCACTCCTCCCTTGCTTCATTTATCGAATCTGGTTGGATAATAGAAATGGCGCACAACAATGCTTCCACATCCTCATCCTTTCTTGAGAGTGCATCTGCCACCACATTTTGCTTCCCTTTTTTGTAGATGATTTCAAAGTCATAACCCAACATGTTTGTGACCCACTTTTGTTGCTCTTCAGAGGATAATATTTGTTCTAAAAAGTATTTAAGGCTATCATGATCCGTTTTTACCTTGAAGTGTCTTCCCATTAGGTAGGGTCGCCATTTCTTAAGTGCATGGAGTATTGCAAATATTTCCTTCTCATAAATAGCTTTGCTTAAAAACTTTCCCTTGATTAGACGACTTTCAAAAGCAATGGGTCTTTCATCTTGCATTAGAATAGCACCAATTCCATTTCCTGAAGCATCACATTCCACAATAAAGGTTTTTGTGAAGTCTGGTGTAGCTAAGACCGGTGCTTGGCACATTTCCTCTTTAAGATGCTCAAAGGCCTTTGTTGCTTCCAGAGTCCATGAAAATGCATCTTTCTTCAATAATGTTGTTAGAAGTGTTGCTATTCTCCCATAATTCTTAACAAACTTGCGATAATACCCTGTCAACCCGAGAAATCCTTGTAGATGGTTTATGGATGTGGGGATTTTCCATTCCTTAATGGCTTTAATTTTTCTAGGGTCTACCTTAACTCCTTCATGAGATACAATATGACCCAGATATTCCACCTCCTGGACTCCAAAGAAACATTTGGATCTTTTTGCATATAATTGTTTCTCCTCCAATAGTTGTAGCACCCTGTCAACATGTTCAACATGATCCTTCCAAGACTTGCTGTGGATTAGTATATCATCAAAAAATACTAACACAAATTTTCTAAGGAATGGTTTGAAAATTGAATTCATCAAACCTTGAAATGTTGAAGGTGCATTGGTAAGGCCAAAAGTCATGACCAAAAATTCATAATGACCCTCATGAGTTCTAAATGTTGTTTTCGGAATGTCTTCAATCTTCATTCTGATTTGATGATATCCTGAATGAAGATCCAACTTGGTGAAGTAAATTGATCCATGCAATTCATCCAGTAATTCATCAATGACAGGAATGGGGAACTTATCTTTAATAGTGAGCTTGTTGAGCTCCCTATAATTCAGACACATGCGCCATGATCCATCCTTCTTGTGCACCAATACTACTGGAGCAGAGAAAGAACTTTGACTCGGTTGAATTATACCAGCCTCTAGCATTTCTGCAACCATACGTTCAATTTCACTCTTTTGGACATAGGTATATCTGTACGGCCTGATGTTTGGAGGAACACTTCTTGGAATCAGATGAATAGCATGATCATGATCACGCATAGGTGGGAGACCTTTGGGAGTCTCAAATACCTTGGAATGATTGTCCAGGACTTTTTGGAGATCTGGAGAAATAGATGATTCCGATGTGGAAATATCTAGCGAACATAATTGTGCAATTACACCTCTTTGCTCCTTTTTTAGAAGCTTTGTCATACCATTAGAGCTGATTATCTTTCCTGGTTTCCCTGCAATACCCCTTAATTCAACCTCCTTTTCTTCCGTAGAAAATTTGATGAAAAGTTCTTGAAAATTAAAAGCTATTGTACCCAAGGATTGTAGCCATTGGACTCCTAGTACAACATCAGCACCTCCCCTTGGAATGGAAAGCATTGGGCTAGTCAATACATATTCTCCCATGGATAGCTTGATATTATGGCACTTTCCAGAGAAATTTATTGTTCCTCCATTTTCAATCATCACTTGACACTCTGGTGCTGGATATAGGAAACAATTCAATTCTTTTTCTACCTTACAATGAATAAAATTGTGGGTGCTTCCTGAATCAATCAACACTATTACCTTTTTCTTCTTGATTTTTCCTTCTATCTTGATGGTTTGAGGAGTGGTAATTCCCGCTAATGCATTACAAGATATGGTCGGATTTATTTGTTCTTCATCTAGGCTTTGTTCCTAGAGTATATCCTCTTCTTTTGACTTTTCTTGCTCCTTTTCTTCTTTCTCTTCACAATCTATGTAGAATAATTTCTTCTCAGCACACTTATGACCTTTAGTGTATTTTCTATCACAACTGTAACAAAGCCCTTTTGCTCTTTTTTCTTCCAATTTTTGTGGTGTCAACCTTATAGGTTGTGGAAGACTAGGGGCAACAACACTTCCGTCTTTATAGTTGTGAGTGGTAAGGTTCCTGGTTGCCATAATTTTGCTTTCCATTTTTCTTGCTAACCTGAATGCCTTCTCTAATGAATCAAGTTCCCAAAGGCGAACATCATGTTGGATATTATCCTTTAAAGACCCTATGAACACATCAATCCTATGCTCCTCTGGAATATCTTTTACCCTTATGTTCAATTTTTGGAACTCCTCAATGTGCTCCATTATTGAACCCTTTTGTTTGAGACTTATCAATTGGCTTAAAAAAGTGTTGCTTTTTGTATCCTCATAATGTGCTATCAATTCTTCCGTAAAAATTGCCCAAGGGATAAATTGTTTACGAGAGCAAAGCCATTGATACCATACAAACTGATTTGGTTCCAAATATAAAGTTGCCATACGTACCTTTTGTGTGTTTTGCACATTATTGAGATCGAAGAATTGCTCCATCTGTAATATCCATGTTGCGGGATCCTTGCCATCAAACTTCCTCATATCGATTTTTGGAATATGGTGGGTCTTCGATCCAACATTAGAGTCTATGGAATCATGATTAACATTTCTTTTGTTCTCATCATGAGTTTCCTTCACTGCCCTTTCACCATTAGTGACCCTTTCTTGTAGCAACTTCTTCAATTCTTCCATGTATGTCTTCAAATCTATCTTCAAATCATCCATCTTAGATTCTACGCCTTTCTTTAAACCATCCATCTTAGCCTCTACATCTTTCTTTAAACCATCCATCTTAGATTCTGTTCCTTTTTGTGCCAGTGACACTTGTTGCACTTGGTCTCGTAATTTTGCTATATCATGTTGCATTTCTTCCTCTTCTTCATAAGTCATACTAGATCTTTCAGGTTGCTTACTAGGTGTTTACATTTTCTTTCCTCGGGGCATCAATTACCGATAATAATGCTTTACTATTCCCTTTGAATTCCTTCAAACCAAGCTTATGCAAATATTTAAAAAAAAACTACACACCTTTTTTCACTTTGTAGAAGCCTGATATTGAATCTGATGTATCTCTGTAATTTCGAATCATCCAGTTCTAAAATTGTGATCTATAGTATCCTTCTGTGTCCTCTTTCAAATGCCACTAGTCTGATCCAAATTGGATTCTCCAAGAAAGAGTTATGCACAATCTCCCGCAGTGACCTGATTGTAGACTAGTTCAGTAGAGCGAACTTGTATGAAGTGCCACGTGTCACTGTTTCGACCTTTGACTCTAAAACATATATACAAGAAAACTACAGTTCGTCCTATTTCTGTACCTTCTTGTGAAATTTCAATCCGATGCTCAGAAAGAAAGTTATGAAGATTTTCCCCAGGTCACCTGTTTGAAATGTAATTCAGGAGTCTGCAAAAAGACCAACTTCCTCAGATCATATCTCCGCAAATATAGCGTGAAAAGCTCTGAAATTTGGACCCAAGGTTTAGCACGATTTATTCTCAAATGGTTTTTTTTTCAACTTCTGAAACGTCGCAGAAAAAAGGTTATAGCGAAAATTCCACGATGACCAGTTTGGAGCAGCGAAACCCTAGAATCTAAAGCTCTGATACCAAATGTTATGAAACCAGCTCAAGAAAAGATAGAAAAGATAGATCAACGCCTTAGAATTCAGCCTCTTCGAGGGGGCAACCTCCTTTACATTACATAAATGAACAATTCTTGGATGATTCAAATGACAAAACCTCCTTTCTATATATAGGAGTCTAAGGAGTCACAATATAATCTAGCCGACCTAACAATAATAATATAAAGCCACAAAAATAATAATAGAGGGATTCTATGGGGCACAGTAATAACAATATGGGGGCAATAGGGGCACAACAATATTAATAAGGGGTATAAATACAATAGTAATGGGGTAATCACTAGTATTATGGGGACCCAACACACGGTGTCCACTTAGTCCTAATTCTAAGGACTATGAGAGCGGCTGTGATAAAGAGCATGATGATGAATTTCAAAAGAATGTTCAAGAACTCCATCTCATCCTCGATGTATCTATGTAGGCAACCCTGGGATTTGAGTACCAAATGTAGGCCAGAGTCCTTGATACCCAACTATGTATGAAGGGTATAAAAAATGTTTGTGAACTTCGACACATCTTGGTCCCTTCCCTGAAGTAGGGTGGTCAAATTTATGTATTTGTCCTCATAGCTTTTGACAGGGTAGTACTGATCCTTGATGACATCACGAAATGTATTCCAAGTATGTGCGACTGAAAATAGTGAGCCGTTACTTTCATTCTTCTGCTTGCAGTAGGTTTCCCACCAATCCTTGACATGAGGGGTTGCTTTGAAAAGAGTGAAAATAATCTTTTCCCAACTGGAAAAATCATGAACAAAAAAATACCCATATAGTAGATTTAATCATTTATATATGACATTTATGTCTATCTAACCCTCGAGGATGGGGATTTCAAAATTAACTTGTACCTTAAAGGGTGTGCCATTTCCAGAGTAGTTGTTGGAAGCCGATGCGTCGCCTCTCAGTAGCCACTGAAGGATCTCGGCAATGTTGTCCATCATCGCGTTCCTTTGTCGCTCGAGGGATTCTTCGAGCAATATTTTGATAGGATATTTTGCCACCTCGTCTTTCTTTTCATCTGCCATGGGAGGCCGTTGGGATTTGCGGGGCTGGCCTTGCAAAGGTTCGACTAGTTGAAGCCCTAACTCCTTATATCTTGACCTTGTTGGGGACATGCAAAGAATGACAGAGAAAGACCAAATCGCTCTGATACCACTGATCTGGATTTAAATAGGAATGCAACAAATTACATAAATAACCATAAATATAGGTATACAGTGGAAACAATACCTCATTTCATTAATGTAAAATACTGAAATATGCTTACAAACAGAAATGGAAATAAACTAGCTAGGGCGATGGTAGCTTATCTCTAAGAAGGGATGTGGTGGCTACATGCCTCTAAATTGTATTAAAATGAGGCTCAAAAGCCTATTTATTGTTGAGAAACAATGGAAAACCCTAAACATCCAAAAACCTAACCCTAGGAGATGAAACGCCAAAACTGTGGGCCCTGTTTCGGGTAAATTGGTACATCAACTTCTTGAGGTCGTAACTTTGGCATACGATCTTCATTTTATGAACACAATAGCTCATTAGAAATATCTACCAAGGACTACAAATTTGGGAAGAGAAACATTGGTCCACTGCACAAGTTGCTCCCAGTTTTCCCAAAAAACGTTACTTAGGGCCTTAAAACAGCTCTAGAAGTTCAGGACCCAAAAAACTGCTAAAAATCGTAAATTGTGCTACAATTAAGGAAACAGAAAAACTAAAAGAGACATTGGTGGTGGTCTAAGTGGGATAGGTGGCTAGCCAGCAACATCTACTTGAATCATTCCTACCCCCTTAGGAAGCAATGGTCCCCATTGCATTGAGTTCCTCCATCTGTTGAACTTGGTCCCTGGTGAGTTCTTCTGCCATCTCGGATGTGTCTAGTAATGGTGGGAAGCATGGTCAGGGGTGGTACACATTGAACAATGGTGCAGGTGAAGGAACGAGGGAATGATGTGCTCTAAAGAATTGTTTCCCACAGCCTTGGTAATGGTGTAAGGACCATGTCAGAGTGGCCTGAGCTTCTGATGGGTTCAAGTAAGGCATTCTTCCTACCGATGCAACCAGACTTTGTTGCCCACCTGAATCTTGTGTGGTACCCCTATGGGTGAGGAGAAGTTGTTCCTGTGTTCTTTCATGACTGTATCCCTCTGTTTTCACTGCTGTGTGGAGGAACCCTTCACGAAGGTCATGGATGTGGCGACAATATTCCCCTTACTTTGGGAGCGAACTAGACAGAAAATCAATTTCCTAGTCTGGGGGATGAGCTTGCTGCCTTTCTTAGCAGTGATCAAAGAAGTGGTGGTAGGTGGGGCCACCTCCGGTATCAGGTATACTGAATTATCGAAACTAATAATAACATCACAAGGCCTTGACTCGTGCACAGCATGTCGCCTTCATAAGTATGGTTGGCCTAATAGTACATCACAAATATCAAGAGGTGCAACATCACACAATACCTCATCTGTAAAGGGCTTGATGTTGTAGGGAAGATGACACTGTTGGGGGACTTGGAGATCTCATCTTTGGTGAAGCCATCCGATACTATCCAGCTACAGGCGTGGTGTAGTCAGTAGGCCAAACCGCTTCATGACCTCTGCTGAAATGAGGTTCTTTTAGCTCCCATTGTCAATAATGAATTACAATGGTAAACCCTTCACCCACATCTGTGAGTGGAAAAGCGCTCTCCCTCCTCTGGATCTTCGGGCTCATTCTTCTAGATCTTGGTGGTGGCAACGGTGGCGCTGGGCTCCGCGTCAATGATCTGCTTCCCTTTGCCATTCCCCTTATCGGTTATCACTTAGGGTCATAACATGCATCTAATTCTGAATCCTTCAACTCGGCCACCAGCAACTGCTTGGTTCGACACTCACTTGTGTTATAAGTGGAGCTCTTATAGAAATAACACCACTTTCCTGTGTACTTTTACTTCATGGTGTTATTATTTTCTTACGGCTTTGACGGGTTGTCTTGGGTCGCCCAGTCTTGGCTTTGTCCTTGGTTCTAGGATTTGGGGAAGCCTTTCCCATCCTTCAGATTCGCAGATCCAAACTCTCGCTTCTTCTATTTAAACTTTTGCTCGATTTTGATAGTGTATCAGTATGCCGTGCCAAGCGAGGAGATGTTCATGAACTCCATCTCGTCCTAGATGTATCTATGTAGGAAACTGCAATATTTGAGTACCAAATGTAGCTCAAAGTCCTTGATACCCAACTGTCTGCGAAGGGTATGAAAAATGTTTGTGAACTCTAACACATCTTGGTCCCTTCCCTGCCACAGCATGGTCAACTTTATGCATTTGTCCTCATAGCTATTGACAGGGTAGTGCTGCTCTTTGATGGCATCTTGGAATTAATTCTAAGTATGTGCTATTGAAAATAGTGAGCCTGTACTTTCATCCTTCTACTCGCAGTAGGTTTCCCACCAATCCTTGACATGGGGGCCTTCTTTTTGAAGAGAAAAAATAAACTTTTCCTGACTGGAAAAATCATGAATAGAAAAATATCCATCTAGCAGATTTATCCATTTATCTATTGCATTTGCGTCTATCTAACCCTCGAAGATGGGGATTTCAAAATTAACTTGTACGTTAAAGGGTGTGGCCTTTCAGGAGTAGCTGTTGGAAGCCGACGTGTTGCCTTTGGGTAGCCATTGAAAGATCTGGGCAAAGTTGTCCATCATCGCGTTCCTTTGTCGCTCGACGGCTTCTTCGAGCAAGATTCTAATAGGCTCTCCTACCCCCTCTTCTTTCTTTTCATCCGCCATGGGAGACCTTCGGGATTTGCAAGGCTAGTCTTGCAAAGGTTCGACCAGTTCAAGCCCTAACTCCTTATATCCCGACGTCGTTGGGGACATGAAAAGAATGACAGAGAAAGACCAGACTACTCTGATACCATTAATCCAGATTTAAACAGGAATGCAACAAATTACAGAAATAACCATAAATATAGATATACAATGGAAATAATACTTCATTTCATTAATGTGAAATACTAAAATATGCTTACAAATAGAAATGGAAATAAACCAGGTAGGGCGATGGTAGCTTATCTCTAAGAAGTGATGTGGCAGCGACATGCCTTTGAACTATGTTACAATGAAGCTCGAAGGCATATTTATTGTTGAGAAATAATGCAAAACCCTAAACATCCAAAAACCTAACCCTAGGAGATGAAATGCCAAACTATGGGCCCTGTTTCGGGTAAATTGGTATGTCAACTTCTTGGGGGTCATAACTTTCGCATACGATCTTCGTCTGATATGCACAATAGCTCATTAGAAAGATCTATCCGAGGAATACAACTTTGGGAAGAGCAACATCAGATCAAAACTCTTGTTACTCCTAGTTTTCCCAAAAACCTTCGTTTAGGGCCTCAAAACAGCTCCAAAAGTTCAGGACCTGAAAAATTGCTATAAATAGTAAATTGTTCTACAGTTAAGGAAACTGAAAAGCTAAAAGAGATAGTTGTGGGGGTCCAAGTGGGATAGGTGAGTGGCCACCAACATCAACCCAGATCATTCCTCCCCCCTTAGGAAGCAATGATCCCCATTGTGTTGAGTTCCTCCATCTACTAAACTTGGTCCCTGGTGAGCTGTTTTGCAATCTCATATGTGTCCGGTAATGGTGGGAATCATGGTCAAGGGTAGTACACATTGAAAGCTTAGTGCAGGCGAAGGAATTTGGGAATGTTGTGCTTCAAAGCATTGTTTCCCACAACCTTGGTAATGGTGTAAGGACCATGTCAGAGTGGTCTGAGCTTTTGATGTATTCTAGTAAGGTGTTCTTTCTGCTGATGCAACTAGACTCTGTTGCCCACCTAAATCTTGTGTGGTACCCCTGTGGGTGAGGAGAAGTTGTTCTTGTGTTCTTTCATGACCATATGCCTCTATTGCTGCTGCTGCGTGGAGGAACCCTTCGCGAAGGTCATGGATGTGGCAACGATATTCCCCTTAATTTGGGAGTGAACCAGACAGAAAATCAATTTCCTAGTCTGGGAGATGAGCTTGCTGCCCTTCTTAGCAGTGATCAAAGAGGTGGTGGTAGGTGGGGCCACCTATAGTATCAGGTATACTGAATAACCCAAAATAATAATAACAATGCAAGGCCTTGACTCATGCACAACATGTCGCCTCCATATGTATTATTTGCCTAACAGTACATCACAAACATCAAGAGCTTCAAAATCACACAATACCTCATCTGTAAAGGGATTGATGCTGTAGGGAAGATGAGACTGCTGGTAGACTCAGAGATCTCGTCCTTGGTGAAGCCATCTGATATTGTACAACTGCGGGTGTGGTGTAGTTGACAGGCCCAACTGCTTCACGACCTCTGCTGAAATGAGGTTCTTTTCGCCCCCACTGTCAACAATGAATTGCAGGGGTAAACCCTTCACCCACATCTGTGAGTTGAAAAGGCGCTCCCCCTCCTCTGGATCTTCAGGCTCATTCTTTTGGATCTTGGCGGTGGCAACAGTGGCACTAGGATTTGTATCAATGATTGCTTCCCTTTTCCATTCCCCTTGTCAGGTTCTGACTCAGGGTCGGAATATGCATCTAATTCTAAAGCCTTCAACTCAGCCACCCATGACTACTTGGTCTGACACTCACTTGTGTTGTGAGTGGGGTGCTTATGGAACTCACACCACTTTCCTATGTCCTTCTTCGACTTTGTGGTGTTATTATTTTATTACGGCTTCAACAAGTTGTCTTGGGTCTCTCCATCTTGGCTTTGTCCTTGGTTCTACGATTTGGGGAAGCCTTTCCCTTGCTTCAAATTTGCAGATCTAATGTCTCGACTCTTCTATTTGAACTTTTGCTCGGTTTTGATAGCGCATTGGTACATTGTGCCGAGTGAGGAGATGTTGAGGAAATCCATCTCGCCCTCGATGTATCTATGTAGGAAGCCGCGGTATTTTAGTACCAAATGTAGCTCAAAGTTCTTGATACTCAATTGTGTACGAAGGGTATGAAAAATGTTTTTGATCTCCGGCACATCTTGGCCCCTTCCCTCCCGCAGTGTGGTCTTGTTTATGTATTTGTCCTCATGGCTTTTGACAGGGTACTACTGCTCCTTGATGGCATCCCGAAATGAATTCCAAGTCACTGCGACTGGAAATAGTGAGCCTTTACTTTCATCCTTCTTCTCACAATAGGTTTCCCACCAGTCCTTGACATGGGGGGCTACTTTGAGAAAAATGAAAATAATATTTTCTTGACTGGAAAAATGATGAACCAAAAAATACCCATCTAGTAGATTTAACCATTTATCTATGGCATTTGCGTCTATTTGACCCTTGGAGATGGGGATTTCAAAATTAACTTGTACCTTAAAGGGTGTGATGTTTCCAGAGTAGCTGTTGGAAGCCGATGCATCGCCTCTGGGTAGCTACTAAAGGATTTGGGCAAAGTTATCCATCATTGAGTCCCTTTCTCGCTCGAGGGCTTCTTCAAGCAAGATTTTGATAGGATCTCCTGCCCCCTCATCTTTTTTTTCATCCGCCATGAGAGGTCGTCAGGATTTGTGAGGCTAGTCTTGCAAAGGTTCGACCAGTTCAAGCCCTAACTCCATATATCCCGACCTTGTTGGGGACATCCAAAGAACGACAGAGAAAGAGAAAACCGCTTTGATACCACTGATCCAGATTTAAACAACATTGCAAAAAATTACAGAAATAACCATAAATACATATATACAACATAAATAATACTTCATTAGATTAACGTAAAATACTAAAATATGCTTACAAACAGAAATGGAAATAAACTAGCTAGGGCGGTGGTAGCTTATCTCTGAGAAGTAATGTTGAGGCTACATGCCTCTGAACTGTGTTAAAATGAGGCTCAAAGGCTTATCTATTATTGAGAAACAAGGTAAAACCCTAAACATCCAAAAAGGTAACCCTAGGAGATGAAACACTAAATTGTGGGCCCCTTTTCAGGTAAATTGGTACATCAACTTCTCGAGGACGTAACTTTGGCATACAATATTCCTTTGATGCACACAATAGCTCATTAAAAAGATCCATTTGAGGAATACAACTTTGGGAAGAGCAACATCAATTGATGACCCATGTTTCTCTCAGTTTTCCCTAAAAACATTGTTTAGGGCCTCAAAACGGCTCCGAAAGTTCACAACTCGAAAAACTGTTAAAAATAGTAAATTGTGCTACAATTAAGGAAACTGAAAAATTGAAGAGACAGTTGTCGGGGTCTAAGTGGGATAGGTGGGTGGCCACCAAAATCCACCTGGATCATTCCTCCCCCCTTAGGAAGTAATGGTCCCCATTGCATTGACTTCCTCCATCTGTTGAACTTGGTCCCTGGTGAGGTGTTCTGCAATCTCGAATGTGTCCAGTAATTGTGGGAAGCATGGTCGAGGGTGGTACACATTGAACACTTGGTGTAGGAAAAGGAATAATGAAATGTTGTGCTCCAAAGCATTATTTCCCACAACCTTAGTAATGGTGTAAGGACCATGTTAGAGTGGTCTGAGTTTCTCATGGGTTGTGGTAAGGCGTTCTTTCTACCGATGCAACCAGACTTTGTTGCCAACCTAAATCTTGTGTGGTACCCCTATGGGTGAGGAGAAGTTGTTCCTATATTCTTTCATGACCGTATCCATATGCTACTGCTGCTACTGCGTGGAGGAACCCTTCACGAGGGTCATGGTTGTGGCGACGATATTCCCCTTACATTGGGAGTGAACCAAATAGAAAATGAATTTCCTAGTCTGGGAGATGAGCTTATTGCCTTTCTTAGCAGTGATCAAAGATGTGGTGGTAGGTGGGGCCACCTTCGGTGTAGTATACCTAGGGGGGATAATATGGGGTACAAAGGGAGGTACCCAAGGGAATAATGTAATAATGGGATGGGCCATAGTAATAAATAAGGTGGTTAACCTGTATCATGTAAGGGACCATATGTAGTTAGCAACAATGTAATAAGCCCATGGTATTAGATAGATGGTATTGAGGGAACCATTGGAATGACCCATGGTATTGTGTGTATGAGGCCTATATAGAGGCTAGAGACTCCTCATTGCATGAACAGGCATATGGCTTGTGGAGTGTTCTCCTTCCTTAAGGAGTGAATGTATGGTGTTGGCCTACCTTAAGGGTTTGATTAATAAAGAGAATCATTTCTATATTTAGTTCTTGTTATTTTTGGTGATTATTTACAGTTATTGGGTATATTGGTATCATTTCATATATTTGCAGGTCAGATCTATAACAAGTGGTATCATAGCACATTAAGGAGTGAATGTGTGGTGTTGCCCTACCTAAAGGGTTTGATTAATAAAGAGAAACATTTCTATATTAAAATCTTGTTATTTTTGATGATTATTTACAATTATTGGGTATATTGGTATCATTTCATATATTTGTAGGTCAGATCTATAACAAGTGGTATCATAGCACTTTCTTGGGCAAAGCAGAGAATGTTTTTTGAATTTTTGTGGCAACTTTTTGGGGCGACGAGTTTGTAGATTAGATCTGTATGTTATGGTGAAAAATTTACAAAATATATTTGCAGATCTGGGTTCCTTGCAAGAAAATACCCAATTTGTTAAAACAAATCGGCCGAATCGGAGTCCGGATGAGGGAGATATCCTTGATTTAAAAATCTGCTGTGTTGCAGACATTTTTCAGGGTGGTGAGTTTGCGGATCAGATCTATACATTCTGGTGCAAAATATGTATAATATAATTGAATATCTAGGTTTTTCGTGAAAAAATACCCAATTTGAAAAAAAAAACGGCCAAATCAGAGTCCGGATGAGGGAGATATCGCTGATTTAAAAATCAGTTGTGTTGCAGATATTTTTTGAGGCACTGAGTTTGCAGATCAGATCTATACGTTCCATGGAAACATTTGTAGAATATAAGTGTAGATCCGGGTTCTTTGCAAAAAAATACCCAATTAAAAAAAAAATCAGTTGAATCAGAGTCCAGATGAGGGAGATCTTGCTGATTTAAAATCAGCTCCTTTCTCAGAAATTTTTGTGACAGCAGGACAACTGAAGCATGAATATGAAATTCCAATGCTTAGGTTGGAATTTGATGAAGATGTACAAATTTGATGGCTCTGATCTGGCAATATGGTTAGCACAAATGGAACAATATTTCACTTTGAATCACATCATAGATGATGAAACTAAACAACGTGTGGGAGAACTTTACTTGGACCAGGAAAAATGGCAATGGTGGCGGTCACATTCTAAATGCTATCCAAGGACAATTACTTGGCAGATGTTCACAAAATCCGTTTGTGACCACTTTGACTGTAGATCTAATTTTTTGGGTCCTCTTACTAAGCTCAGAGAGACAGGCACACAACCTAGCAAATATTTTATTTTTACAGGAAAGAAGGAAACCAAGAAACCTAAAGGGTTATTTTTTCCTACTGTCTCCTTATTGCAGGTTTATGGATTGATTCAGAAGGACAAGATCATTATGTCGATAAATCCTAGTTGCAAGCATAATCTTATCAATGTTTATTTGGCAAAAAAATTGCAAGTTTCAGCAAAACAAATGGAGCACACACACATTAATAATGAGGAGGTGCAAGTTTATAAAGATTTGAGCTTTCTATGGATAAGTATGTGTTGCATTGTGATTTTTATATTTCAGATATCGATAACATGGATGTTGTTTTGGGATATCCTTGGATGGAATTTGTGGGTACTGTCAATATTAATGTGCAGAAGAAATTCATGAAACTTTGGTATAAAAAGAAAAAAATAACATTCAAAATATTTCTATTAAGACCCAAGCAAAGACTATGGAGTCAGAATCACAAAGCTGTAATGACACTGACACATGAGATGATGAGACGTTAATGGTCGACAACCAAACACAAACATCAAACTAGGTACCAGAAAAATAGGGAGAATCCAAGGAGGCTGAAGCAGAAAATGTTACAGTTACTGATACATTAGATGAGGACACAGTGGTTGAAATAATATTATAAGATAAGAAACAACAACAGGCACCACAACATGTACTAGATACCAGTCAGGCTCCATTAGGTGGTGAATTAAAGAAAAAGACACTGTTGGTTAAAACTTCAGCATATCACCACCCACATCACCCTGCAAGAAAACAACCAACAAGATGGCAACGAATTAGCCACAAGGACAACAAACCCTACATGACAGATAGAGAGGGGAAATGGTCCACCTACTACACATTAACACATAAGATTCACTAGGGTCAACTTCCATCTCAAGTGAGTGAGGCACCAACTAGATTGAGGGTTCACCTTTCTCTTGGATGGCTAGATGCACGTCCATGGTACCAGTGGACTACTCTTTTAAGTAGATACTATTATTTGTGTTCTTCTTATGTTTTGGGGATGAAACATGTTTAAGGCGGGTGGAATGTAGTATACCTAGGGGGGATAATATGGGGTACAGAGGGAGGTACCCAAGGGAATAATATAATAATTGGATGGGCCATAGTAATAAATAAGGTGGTTAACCTATATCATGTAGGGGACCACAAGTAGTTAGCAACAATGTAATAAGCCCGTGGTATAGATAGATAGTATTGAGGGAACCATGGTAATTACCCATGGTATTATATGTATGAGGAATATATAGAGGCTAGAGACTCCCCATTGAGAGATATCAAGGATTATTGTATGGACATGCATATGGCTTGTGGAGTGTTCTCCTTCCTTAAGGAGTGAATATATGGTGTTGCCCTACCTTAAGGGTTTGATTAATAAAGAGAAGCATTTCTATATTCAGATCTTGTTATTTTTGGTGATTATTTACAGTTATTGGGTATATTGGTATCATTTCATATATTTGCAAGTCAAATCTATAACATCTGGTATCCTGTAGAATGAATTACCCAAAGTAATAATAACAACACGAGGCCTTGAATCATACACAACATGTCACCTCCACAAGTATGGTTGGCCTAATAGTACATCACAAACATCAAGAGGTGCAACATAACACAATACCTCATTTGTAAAGGGCTTGATGTTGTAGGGAAGAAGACACTGCTGGCAGACTCGGAGATCTTGTCCTTGGTGAAGCCATCCGATACTATACAACTGTGGGTGTGGTGTAATCAGTAGGCCCAATTGCTTCATGACCTCTACTAAAATGAGGTTATTTTGGCTCCCACTGTCAATAATGAATTGCAGCAACGAACCCTTCACCCACATCTGTGAGTGGAAAAGGCGCTCCCCCTCCTCTAGATCTTCGGGCTCATTCTTCTGATTCTTGGTGGTGGAAACAGTGGCGCTGGGCTCAGAATCAATGATATACTTCCCTTTTCCATTCCCCTTGTCAGGTTCTGACTCAGGGTCAAAACATGCATTTGATTTTGAAGCCTTCAACTCTGCCACCAGTGACTACTTGGTCTGACACTCACTTGTGGTGTGAGTGGGGCTCTTATGGAACTCGCACCACTTTCCTCTATCCTTCTTCAACTTTGTGGTGTTGTTCTTTTTTTACAGCTTAGACAGGTGTTCTTAGGTCACCCCGTCTTAGCTTTGTCCTTGGTTCTATGCTTTGGGGAAGTCTTTCCCTTGCTTCGAATTTGCAGATCTAAAGTATCGCTTCTTCTATTTAAACTTTTGCTCAATTTTGACAGTGTATCAGTACGCTGCGTTGAGCGAGGAGAAGTTCAGGAACTCCATCTCGTCCTCGCTGTATCTTTGTAAGAAACCATGGTATTTGAGTACCAAATGTAGCTTAGAGTCCTTGATACCCATCTGTATGCAAAGGGTATGAAAAATGTTTGTGAACTCGAGCACATCTCGGTTCCTTCCCTGCCACAGCGTGGTCCACTTTATGTATTTGTCCTCATAACTTTTGACATGGTAGTACTGCTCCTTGATGGCATCCCAAAATGAATTCCAGGTGGGCATGACTGAAAATAGTGAGCCCATACTTTCATCCTTCTACTCGCAGTAGGTTTTCCACTAGTCCTTGACGTAGGGGGCTGCTTTAAGAAGAGCGAAAATAATATTTTCCTGGCTAGAAAAATCATGAACAGAAAAATACCCATCTAGTAGATTTAACCATTTATCTATGGAATTTGTGTCTATCTGACCCTCGAAGATGGGGATTTCAAAATCAACTTGTACGTTAAAGGGTGTGGCGTTTCCAGAGTAGCTGTTGGAAGCTGATGCGTTGCCTCTGGGTAGCCGCTAAAGGATCTTGGCAAAGCTGTCCATCATCGCATTCCTTTGTCACTTAAGGGCTTCTTCGAGCAAGATTTTTATAGGATATCCTACCCCCTCATCTTTCTTTTCATCCACTATGGGTGGCCTTTGGGATTTGCGAGGTTTGTCTTGCAAAGGTTTGACGAGTTCAAGCCCTACCTCCTTATATCTCGACCTCATTGGGGACATCCAAAGAACGACAGAGAAAGAGCAGACCACTCTGATACAACTAATTTGGATTTAAATAAGAACGCAAAAAATTACAGAAATAACCATAAATACATATATATAATAGAAATAATACTTATTTTGAAATAATTTAAAATACTGAAATATGCTTACAAACAGAAATGGAAATAAACCAGCTAGGGCAATAGTAGCTTATCTCTGAGAAGTGATGTGGCGGCTACATGCATCTGAACTATCTTAAAATGAGGCTTGAAGGCCTATTTATTGTTGAGAAATAATGGAGAACCCTAAACATCCAAAAACCTAACCCTAGGAGATGAAACACCAAACTGTGGGCTCCATTTCAGGTAAATTGGTACATCAACTTCCCAGGGTCGTAACTTTGGCATACTATCTTCATTTGATGTGCACAATAGCTCGTTAGAAAGATATATCTAAGGACTATAGCTTTTGGTAGATATTTAATAGGAAACAATCCATGTTGCCCCGGGTTTTCCCAAAAAACGTCATTTAGGGCCTCAAAATGGCTCCAGAAGTTCAGGACCCAAAAAACTACTAAAAATAGTAAATTGTGCTACAGTTAAGGAAATTGAAAAAATGAAAGGGATAGTTGTAGGGGTTTAAATGGGATAGTTTTGTTTCCACTAACATCCACCTGGATCATTCCTCCCCCCTTAGGAAGCAATGGTCCCCATTGCGTTGAGTTCCTCCATCTACTGAACTTGGTCGTTGGTGAGCTTTTCTGTAATCTTGGATGTGTCGAGTAATGGTGGGAAGCATGGTTGAGGGTGGTACACATTGAGCACTTGGTATAGGCGAAGGAATGAGGGAATTTTGTGCTCCAAATCATTATTTCCCACAGGCTTGGTAATGGTGTAAGGACCATGTCAGAGTGGTCTGAGCTTTTGATGGGTTCTGGTAAGGAATTCTTTCTTCCGATGCAACCAGACTTTGTTGCTCACTTGAATCTTGTGTGGTACCCCTGTGAGTGAGGAGAAGTTGTTCCTGTGTTCTTTCATGACCGTATCCCTTTCCTGCTGCGTGGAGGAACCCTTCGCGAGGGTCATGGATGTGGCAATGATATTCCACTTACTTTGGGAGCGAACTAGACAGAAAATGAATTTCCTATTCTGGGAGATGAGCTTGTTGCCTTTCTTAGTAGTGATCAAAGAGGTGGTGGTAGGTGGGGCCACCTCTGGTATCTTGTATAATTAATTACCCAAAGTAATAATAATAGCGCAAGGCCTTGACTCATACACAGCATGTCACCTCCATAAGTATGGTTGGCCTAATAGTACATCACAAATATCAAGAGGTGAAACATCACATAATATCTCATTTGTAAAGGGCTTGATGCTATAGGGAAGATGACACTACTGGCAAACTCAAAGGTCTCGTCCTTGGTGAAGCCATCCGATATTGTACAACTGCGGGTGTGGTGTAGTTGGTAGGCCCAACCACTTCACAAACTCTACTGAAATGAGGTTCTTTTGGCTCCCACTCTCAACAATGAATTGCAGCGGTGAACCCTTCACCCACGTATGTGAGTGGAAAAGGTGCTCCCCCTCGTCTGGATCTTCAGGTTCATCCTTCTGGATCTTAGTGGTGGCAATAATGACACCGGGCTCCACATCAATGATCTACTTCCCTTTGCCTTTCCCCTTGTTTGGTTTTGACTCAAGGTCGGAACATACATCTAATTCTGAAGCCTTCAACTCAGCCACCAGCGACTGCCTGGTCCGACATTGACTTATGTTGTCAGCGGGCCTCTTATGGAACTCACATCACTTTCTTGTGTCATTCTTCAACTTCATGGTGTTGTTCTTTTCTTACAGCTTCAACGAGTTGTCTTGGGCTGCGCTGTCTTGGCTTTGTCCCTGGTTCTGTGATTTGGGGAACCCTTTCCCTTGCTTTGGATTCACAGATCCAAAGTCTCGCTTATTTTGTTTAAAATTTTGCTCGATTTTGATAGCATATCGATATGCTGTGCCGAGCGAGGAGATGTTCAGGAACTCCATCTCATCCTAGATGTATATTTGTAGGCAGCCACGGTATTTGAGTATCAAATGTAGCTCAGAGTCCTTGATACCTAATTGTGTGCGAAGGGTATGAAAATTTTTTGTGAACTCTGGCACATCTGGGTCCCTTCCCTACCGCAATGTAGTCCACTTTATGTATTTGTCCTCATAGCTTTTGACAAGGTAGCACTGCTCCTTAATGGAATCTCGGAATGAATTCCTAGTGGGTGCTACTGAAAATAGTGAGCCTGTACTTTAATCCTTCTGCTCATAGTAGGTTTCCCACCAGTCCTTGAAATGGGGGGCTGCTTTCAGAAGAGCGAAAGTAATATTTTCTGGACTAGAAAAATCATGAACAAAAAAATACCATCGAGTAGATTTAACCATTTATTTACGACATTTGCATCTATCTGACCCTCGAGGATGGGGATTTCAAAATTAACTTGTACCATAAAAGGTGTGGCGTTTCCAGAGTAGTTGTTGGAAGCCAATGCATTGCCTCTGGGTAGTCGCTGAAGGATCTGGGCAAAGTTGTCCATCCTTGCATTCCTTTATTGCTTGAGGGCTTCTTCGAGAAAGATTTTGATAGGATATCTTGCCCCCTCATCTTTCTTTCCATCCGCCATGGGAGACCGTCGCGATTTGCGAGGCTAGTCATGCAAAGGTTCAACCAATTCAAGCCCTAACTCATTATATCATGACCTCGTTGGGGACACGCAAAGAACGACAGAGAAAGAGAAGACCACTATGATACCAGTGATCCGGGTTTAAATAGGATGCAACAAAATATAGAAATAACCATAAATACAGATATATAGTGGAAATAATACTTCATTGCATTAATGTAAAATATTGAAATATGCTTACAAACAAAAATGGAAATAAACCAGTTAGTGTGATGGTAGCTACATGTCTCTGAACTGTGTTACAATGAGGCTCGAAGGCCTATTTATTTCTTGAGAAATAATGGAAAACCCTAATCGTCCAAAAACCTAACCCTAGGAGATGAAACGCCAAACTGTGGGCCCCGTTTCGGGTAAATTGGTACATCAACTTCTCGGGGTCATAACTATGGCATAAGATCTTTGTTTGATGCACATAATAGCTTGTTAGAAAGATTGTTTTGCTCCCGATTTTCCCAAAAAGCATCAATTAGGGCCTCAAAACCGCTCGGGAAGTTCAGGACCTGAACAACTGCTAAAAATAGTAAATTGTGCTACAATTAAGGAAACTAAAAAAATGAAAGAGATAGTTGTGGGGGTCCAAGTGGGATAGTTGGGTGGCCACCAACATCCAACTGGATCAGTGATTCAACATGGTTGACCATGGTTCACTTACATATTGAGACAATCTTTGACACAATGTGATGTTAGAACATAGTTGACCATGGTTGATTTCCATATTATAAACCAAAGGGATTAATTCTAAAACCTCAAGGTATTATAAAATAAGGGAAATAATATTAAACCCAAGGGATTGATATTATAAAACCATGGTATATAAAACCTAAGATAAATATTATAAACCCAAGGGAATAATAAACCCAAGGGATTAATACTAAAAACCCAAGGGAATAATATTAAATACAAGGGATAAATATAATAAGCCCAAGGTATACAAAACCTAAGATAAATATTATAAACTCTAAAATAAACATGTGTTGGAAGTAATACTGAGAGGCGGGGGGGGGGGGGGGGGGTCAATCAGTATTAGCAAATCAATAAAACTTTTTCATTTCATACTCTGATTCATATACGCTACTTCAGTTAAGGGAACCCACGTGTACACACAACTGTGTTTAATGATACTAGCATATATCCAGTAAACTTCTGATTCAGTTAATCCATCATATGTTGATCTTTAATTAGTGCATCAGAACTTCATTAACGATATAAAAAGTAAACAGGTCCATTAAAAAATAACAAATCATCACACATAAGAAACACACATGAACACCATGATGTAAGGTGGAAACCTAATGCAGGACAAAAACCACCTGCTGCCGCCTTCCTTTAATATAAGAAAACTTGGTTACAATCTTGTGCTGGCGTAGACTCATACCAGTATGCAGGCACCCACCTGCAAAAGGATACAACCTTCTCTCATTCTCCAACCACTACTGGAAGGGAGCTACAACCCCCTAGCTCTTTTACTAGCCTATATATTTACTAGTACGTAGGCATCAGTCTAGAGAAGGCTCCAACCTTCACTCTTCCTCCAGGGACCACATTTCATAAATTTTCAGACTGGATACTCCTGGAACATAACTCGAATATATGAAGGCCATGTTTCATCCAATTTTCATAATGGACCCATCAACAACATTGAAGCTCAAAATCAATCACCACTGCAATACAACCATTAAATACACCTGCATCATCAATCTCTGAATCACCCAACACTGAATCATTGAAACCCTGTCATCAAAACACAGTCACCAGAACACAGAGCAGAACACAGAACTTTGCAACAACCACTAGAAACAACAACAACCTGAAATATCAAATCTCATCATGTATACGCTACTCTGATGAACTAAACTAGCGTGTATACGCTCTTTTACAAAATCCAACCAGCGTGCAGATCTAAAAATAATTACTTATACTTTTGCTGTAATTTTGTACTTCAGACATACCCAGATCATCATACATAAAGGATAAAACATAGGTCAGTTTTTAGATATGAACTATTTATACCATATAATGATAATGCATTTTAGTCTTCATGATCTCAGTCCATCAACCTTCATTCGCCTCATAGGTGCATCCTTAGAAAAGCATCACAAACCCATAACCTACATGCTAGATCTCACACTTCATCAACTATTCAATACTTTCTCATCTTGTGCACCCTTGCCTAATGATCTTCTCCTCCTTATATAGGTTTAGGCCTCTCTTAATACCATGGTCCAAAACCACATAGGACCAATACCTTGGACCCAATACCTGGGGTCAATACCTCAGGCCAAATACCATGGACCAATACCATGGATCAAAATACCATGGACCAAATACCATGGACCAAAACTTATTTTTGCAACATGTACGTGCCTTTCCTTCTGTGAAAGTGCATGTGTACGTTATACGCTTCTTTTGGTCTACTAACCCACGTGCATACGTGCTTTTGCCATGGTGAACCTACGTATACCACTTTCTGATCATTAATTCTTTGCTATTGACCTATTGCACTATGATCTGTCATCTGAGTGAGTTTCCATCAAGGAAAACACCTGTATCATAGCTATATCATAATGCCAACAATCTCCCCCTTTGGACTTGATGGCAACAACAACACCAAGTCACTCTCCCCCTTCGACATCAAGGGCAAAGGGTGGACCAAGATATTCTCTCCCTTTGATATTCATTATGCTATCCATACTTCCCCTGAGTACATGCTGAAATCTCTGATTGAGCTCCCCATTTGTACATGCCAAGATGTACCAATCCGTCCATGCTCCCCCTTAGCATATGTAGATTCTATAAAAATATTTTTCAAAAGAATAACATGACTCTACAACTCGACTAAGTGAGTATGACCCTCCTATTACCATTGACTCATACATACATCAATCTCCCAACCAAGTGGGGATACACCATTTTTACTCATCCACCCAACCAAGGAGGGATATACCAAATGTTTATACATGACTGACATAGACATTATTACATTATCCTCCCATACATAGTGGGGGTACAAATTAGGTCTTTTCATGACCTTTACATCAAATGATATACATGCATTTTATAACAATGACCAATAATCTAAACAAGACCATGATAGTCATCAACAACTATCACACACCATACATGATCTGCACCATAAGCATCTGTCACTAGCATGCAGACTTGTAACCTACAATATCATTCTCTTGACCAACCAACAATGTATAAGCATCATCACCAAAGACTTCTAACCATAATGCCAACAATGCATTATTCGAAACATATGCTCCGCCTGAACCTGTGCCAACCAACACATACCATGACCGAACCATATCAGATTTATTTTCTTGAGTCTGTCCTGATTCTTTTTCTTCAGAGTACCATATACACTATTGTGCAGCCTCTAACTCGCATATATACATGACTTTGCTTCATAATAGCTGCATATGAAAATTGAAATACTGAAGTTTTACACTTTCAGCTTCCCTTGGGTCTATCTGTCTGCAAACTGAGCTATGCCACATCTTTCTAACAATAATTTTGTCTTCTTCAATACCTGGGATTGAGATGATGTATACTTCTTTTGGTTTGGTTTCCGAATTTTTCTCCTGCACTCCTTTACTTTATGTCCAAACTTGTTACAAAAATAGCATCTTACATGTTTCATATTCCTTTTATTGCAATCAATAGCTTGGTGACCAAACACATTGCAAGAAAAACAATATCCCTTAAAGTACCTGGAAATTGACGATCTTTCTGTGTGATAACATTGAACCATTCTACTTCTGCATCTTGCTGCAACATGTCCAAAGTTATTACTTACATAACACTCAACATTATTCATCTGAGAACATAACCGACTATCACTTCCATAGTTTGGAGTAAAAGATTTTCTTTGACGGATTTCTTTCCTTGGTTGTTGATGTGGTTGACCTCTTATCTCCTTGTTGAGCATTTTAGGTTTTGCATTAGAGTTCCTTGCCTCACCCTGAGAGCTAGATTTGCCTTCAACAGATTCATGAAAACCAAGACCAGTTTTGATAGCAGGGGATCTTTGACTACTAAGAATATCATCCAAAATCTTAGTACTGTCTTGAAATCATAACAATTTATCCTTTTCTTCTAATTTACCTTTTAAGATATTTACCTCAACCTGATGTTTCTCTTCCTCTTTCTTCTTCAAGATTTCTGCAGCCTTTCTTCCTTCTTCCACTTGTTGTCTTAATTCGAGAACTTCATGTTCTTGTTCTTCAAAAGCTTCTTCATTCTGCCTTTTTGATTCTTCAAGATCTTCTTTTAGAGAGAGGATCTTAGCTTCAAGTCTTTGGATTGTGATACTTTGATTATTTATTTCATTTCTTAATGATATCACTACATCTTGCAGCCACTCTCTTACTCTGGTTACTCCCTCTAGCTGAATTTTCAATTTGGTAACTTCTTCTTCTTCTACGTCATTATTTTCATATGCCATGGGAAGTTTAATTTCTTGATTATCTTCATCACTATTGGACAAGCCATCACTATCATCATGATTATAATAACTACTATTACTTTCTTCAGATATCTTTCCTTTAACATGAGGGCATCTAGCAGCGTAATGACCAACTCTACCATAGGAAAAACATTTGAAAGGTAGCTTACCTTTGAACCTTCCAGAACCCCGTTGAAGCTTCTTGACAAAATTTACCTCATATTCATTTTCTGAAATGTATCTTGATTCATTGAGTTTTTCTTTTCCCTTTGTTGATTCTTTAAATGCAACTTCTCTCATATTTGATGATCCTCCTTTTCTCATCTCAAAAGAAGTTAGGATTTCGTGAAGCTATGTCATAGTGATACTCTGCAAATCCTGTTTTTCTTTTATGGCAGACACTTTGGGTTCAAAATTTAGCAGATAAGGATCTTAAAACCTTTTCAACTAAGGTAACTTTCTTAATCTCTTCACCCAAATTCTTCATACAATTGACAACCTCATCTATATGTAGAAAGTAACTAGCTATGCTTTCATCACTATGCATCTTAAGAGTTTCATATTGAATTCTAAGAGTTTGAAGCTTAGCATGTTTTACTTGAGAGTCTCCTTCGTAGCTCAGAACGATTTTGTCCCATATTTCTTTGGCTGATTTGAGCTGCATGACCTTGAGAAATTCTGATTTTGACAAACTTCTCAATAAAATAGTAACAACTTTGGCATTGGTTTCATATTGCTTTCTACCTACCGTATCTGTAGGAATTGCTGATGGAAATGTATATCCTCCTTCCACGATTTCCCAAACATCCGTTCCAAGCGATTGTAGATAGGTTGTGGTTCTTATCTTCTAGTAAAGAAAATTGCTCCCATCGAAGATTGGCGGTATGATGGTTCCCTCTCTTTCTTGACTACTGATGATGATGGGTCTTCCTTCAAGCGATCAAGTTTCTTTTGAAGGACCTGCTTTGATACCAATTGTTGGAAATAATACTAAGAAGGGAGGGGGGGGGGGTGAATCAGTATTAGCAAATCAATAAAACTTTTTCATTTCATACTCTGATTCATATACGCTACTTCAGTTAAGGGAACCCACGTGTACACGCAACTGTGTTTAATGCTACTAGCGTATATCCAATAAACTTCTGGTTCAATTCATCCATCATATGTTGATCTTTAATTAGTGCATCAGAACTTCATTAACCATATAAACAGTAAACAGGTGTAGTAAAATAGAACAGATCATCACACATAAGAAACACACATGAACATCATGATGTAAGGTGGAAACCCAATACGAGAGAAAAACCACCTGCTGCCATCTTCCTTTTGATATAAGAAAAACCTGTTTACAATCTTGTACTGGCGCAGACTCATACCAGTACACAGGCACCCACCTGTAGAAGGCTACAACCTTCTCTCATTCTCCAGCGACTATTGGAAGGGAGCTACAACCCCCTGGCTCTTGTACTAGCCTATATATTTACTAGTATGTAGGCGCTGGCCTAGAGAAGGCTCCAACCTTCACTCTTCCTCCAGGGAGCACGTTTCATAAATTTTCAGACTGGATACTCCTGGAACATAACAAGAAAATATGAAGGCCACATTTCATCCAATTTTAATAATGGACCCATCAACAACATTGAAGCTCAAAATCAATCACCACTGCAATACAACCATTAACTACACCTTCATCATCAATCTCTGAATCACCCAACACTGAATCACTGAAACCCTATCATCAAAACATAGTCACTAGAACATAGAGCAGAACACAGAACTCTGCAACAACCACTAGAACCAACAACAACCTCAAATATCAAATCTCATCATGTATACGCTACTCCGATGAACTAAACTAGCATGTATATGCTCTTTTACAAAAGCCAACCAGCGTACAGATATGAAAATAATTACTTATACTTTCGTTGCAATTTTCTACTTTAGACATACCCAGACCATTATACATAAAGGATGAAACATATGTCAGTTTTCAGATCTGAACTATTCATACCATATAATGATAATGCATTTTAGTCTTCATGATCCCGGTCCATCAACCTTCATTCGCCACATAGGTGCATCCTTAGCAAAGCATCACAAACACAAAACTTGCATGTTGGATCTCACACTTCATCAACTATTCAATACTTTTTCATCTTGCACACCTTGGCCTAATGATCTTCTCCTCCTTATATATGTTTAGGTCTCTCTCAATACCATGGTCCAAAACCATGTAGGGCCAATACCTTGGACCCAATACCTGAGGTCAATACCCCATACCAAATACCATCGACCAATACCATGGATTAAAATACCATAGACCAAATACCATGGACCAAAACTTATTTTTCCAACATGTACGCGCCTTTCCTTTTGTGAAAGTGTGTGTGTACATTATATGCTTCTTTTGGTCTGCTAACCCACGTGTATACACACTTTTATCATGGTGAACCTACATATACCTCTTTCTGATCATTAATTCTTTGCTATTGACCTACTGCACTATGATCTGTCATCTGAGTGAGTTTCCATCAAGGACAACACCTGTATCATACCTGTATCATAATGCAAACAACATGGTTGAATATGGTTGACCACGGTTGGTTTTCTTATTGACACAATCTTTATCACAATGCGATGTTGGACTAGGGTTGACCATGGTTGATTTTCATATTGAAACAACCTTTGTCACAATGCGAAGTTGGAAAATGGTTGACCACGATTGATTTTGATATTAAGACAATATTTGTCATAATGAAACATTGGACCATGGATGACCATGGTTGTCACAATGTGATGTTGGACCAAGAGAAAATATTTGTCACAATGTGACCTTGGCTATTGACCATGGTTAACCATGGTTGATTTTCATATTGAGACACTATTTGTTAAAATGTGACGTTGGAACATGGTTAACCATGGTTGATTTTCACATTGAGACAATCCAAGTCACAATGCGAGATTATACCATAGTTGACCATGGTTGATTTTCGTATTGAGACAATCCTTTTCACAATGCGACGATGGACTATGGTTGACCATGGTTGTCACAATGTGATGTTGGACCAAGAGACAATCTTTGTAAACCCTAAGATAAAGATTGTAAACTCTAAAATAAACATGGTTGATTTTCATATTGATACAATATTTGTTAATGCGACATTGGACCATGGTTGACCATGATTGATTTTCATATTGATACAATATTTGTCACAATGTGACGTTGGATCATGGTTGTCCATGGTTGACCATGGGAGTAATACTAAAAACACAAGGGATTATAAACCCAATATAAAACCTAAGGGATTTATATTAAACCCTAGGATTAATATTATAAACCCTATGAATAATATTATACACTAGGAATATGAACCACTAGATTAATAAACCCAAGTGATTGATATTTTAAACCCAAGGGATTATAAGCCCAAGGGAATAATATTAAACCCAACGAATTAATATTATAAACCTAAGATATAAAAACCTTAAGATAAATATTTTAAACCCTAAATAAAGTTGGTTGACCATGGTTGACAATAATTGATTTTCATATTGAGACAATCTTTGTCATAATGCGACATTGGATGATGGTTGATTTTCATATTGAGACAATCTTTGTCACAATGTGATGTTGGACCATTGTTGACCATGAATGACCATAGTTGTCACGTTGGACAAGAGACAATATTTGTCACAATGTGACCATGATTATTGACAATGGTTGACCATAGTTGACCATGACTAACCATGGTTTACCATGGTTGATTTACATATTAAGGCAATATTTGTCACAATGTGACATTGGAAAATGGTTGACCATGGATGATTTTCATATTGAGACAATATTTGTCACAATGTGACATTGGAAAATGGTTGACCATGGATGATTTTCATATTGAGACAATATTTGTCACAATGTGATGTTCAACCATTGTGACTATTGACCATGATTGATTTTAATATTGAAACAATGTGACAAGATTTGCCGCAATGCGATGTTGGACAATGGTTGACCATGGTTGTCACTATGTGATATTAGACCAAGAGATAGTGTTTGCTACAATGTGCCAATGACTATTAACAATGGTTAACCATGATTGACCACGGTTGGTTTACATATTGAGACAAGCTTTGTCACAAAGTGATATTGGGCCATGGTTGACGATGCTTAAGGATGGTTGATTTTCCTATTGAGACAATCCTCGTCATAATATGACATTGGACCATAGTGATTATTGATCATGATTGATTTTCATAATGAAATAATATTTGTCACAATGTGATAAGGGATTGTCGCATTGAGACAATCTTTGCCACAATGTGATGTTGGACCATGGTTGACCATGGATGAACAAAGATAATTTTAATGTTGACAAAATCTTTGTCATGATGTGATGTTTGACCATGGTTGCCCATGATTGATATTCATATTGGTAGAATATTTGTCATAATCCGATGTTGGTTCATGGTCGTTTTCATATCGAGACAATCTTTGTCACAATGTGAGGTTGGACGATGGTTGACCATGGTTGTCACAATGTGACATTGGACCAAGAGACATTCTTTGCCACAATGTTACCATTATTATTGATCATTTTTTATCATAATTAACCATGATTGACCATGGTTGACCATAGTTGATTTAGATATTGAGACAATTTTTCACAATGCGATGTAGGACCATGGTTGGCGAAGGTTAACCATGATTGACCATTATTAACCATGGTAGACCATGTTTGAAAAATGTTGATCATGATTAATCCTGATTAACCATGGTTGACCATGACTATAAGGCCAATGGATTTATATGAAACCCTAGGATTAATGTTATAAACCCTATGAATAATATTATACAGTAGGATTATGCACCCTTTGATTAATAAATCCAAGGGATTGGTATTATAAACCCAAGGTATATAAACCCTAAGATAAATATTATAAACCCTAAAAAACAAATGCTTGACCAAGGTTGACCATGGTTTATTTTCATATTGAGACAATCCCTGTCACAATGTGACATTGGGTCATGGTTGACCATGATTGATTTTCATATTGAAACAATATTTGTCACAATGCGATTAATAAACCCAAGGAATCTATAATATAAACCCGATGGATTATAACACCAAAGGATTTATATTAAACCCTAGGAATATGAACCCTTAGATTAATAAACCCAAGGGATTGATATTATAAATCCAAGGCACTAATAAACCTAAGGAATTAATGCTAAAAACCCATGGCAATAATACAATGCCCAATGGATTAATACTTCAAACCCAAGGTGTATAAACCCTAAGATAAATATTATAAATGCTAAATAATATTGACCATGATTGACCATGAATGATTTTCATATTGAGACAATCTTTGCCACAATGCAACATTGAACCATGGTCAACCATGATCAAACATGGTTGACCATGGTTGGCCATGATTGAACATGGTTGACCATGGCTGACCATGGTTAACAATGATTTATTTCGATATTGAAACAATATTTTCCACAACGTGATGTTGGAACAGATTGACTGTGATTGACCATGGTTGACCATTATTCATTATCATATTCAAACAATCTTAGTCACCATGCGATATTAGTTGATTTTCATATTGAGACAATCTTTTCCACAATGTGACATTGGACAATGGTTGATCGTGGTTGACCATGATTAACCATGATTGACCATGGTTGATTTTCATATTTAAACAATATTTGCCATAATGTGACATTTGACCGTGCTTGACCATGGATGACGATGATTGATTTTAAAATTGAAAAATGTTTGTTACAATGTGACAATGGTTGATATTCATAGTAACCATGATTGATCATGATTAATTTATAACAATAATTTGTTTTTGTAATCTCGGTAGGACTACATCTTCATCATGTCCAAATATATCACCCCTGTTATGCTCCTATACCAATAGATGTCATATTTCATGATTGACTTGATGAGCTCTGTAATATGTTCATACCTTTTCTTGTCGCAAAGGTTTTCCATATTTTCAAGGAATCAAAAATTTTAAAAAATGTGAAGAGGGTATACCCTAAAATAAAAATCAAAGGGTAAAAAGAATAAAATGGTCAAAAAAATGAGAAGAAATGAACCCCAAACAAAAATAGACCAGGAAAGTGTGCAAGTCTAAATGCCACTACTATTTCATTTTCTGTAATAAACAATTATGTGCAACTTGTCACTTATGCCACAATTCATGAATAGCCAAACTGCTTAAACTTGGCTCATTCATTCTTCAATTTCATGCTATAGAATAGAGAATCTATAGAATAGAGAATAAAATCTGACCAAACTGTTCAATCTTGGCAGATAAGTACATAGGTAGAGTAAATAAAAAGGAGATCAACAGTTTAATCTAAGCCCTTGGATGTAATAAGTGCAGACTTAGGTAGGCTTGCTATGTAAAAGAAAAAAGTGTGATAAGGTTTTGCCAGTGTAAGTGCACCCTAATAAAGAAGAAAAGATGTCAGGCTAAAGTAGGTAGGGTAGGTAGATGATGTTGCAGAATGAAACTTGTGATGAAAAATGCTTCTAAATGTGTTAACCTTTAGTTTTATCACAAGTGTAAGGCAAACATTTTATTTGCTGCAGTTCAAGAAAAACAAGGTTAAATAACTAACTCTCCTTCACATTTTTCCCTAATCATTTACTAATTTCCCATAAGTATCAAGGTCTTTTAAAACCAAAGGGGCTTAGAGCATTTCTCTGACTTGTAGAGGGACCAGATCCTCAGCCCAATGATCTAAAAAGCCTCAGTAACATTCATCAGTCATTCATTTCATTTCATAAAGTTTCCTAAGTGAAATCCTATTTTGCTTAGAAGTAATGCACAATATTTCATAAACCCCCTTTTGCTTTAGCCTAAGTTAGAATATATACATGAAATGTTTAACTTGGCACTTTCTGTTTCATTATCATATTAACTTTAACTAATAGTATATAACTCTTGAATAAACATTTACCCTTCCCGTATTATTTAACTATATCAATCCCCAAATTATTATATATTCCCGCCCCGGTAAAATATAACCATAAACGCTATTTAAAAGGGATTAGTGGGTTTATTGGAAACTCATTAATAACCAACTTCCCCTCTTCAAAAATGGGATTATTTAACCCTCTTGGTTAACTAATAACCTTCCAACATCCAATCACAATCCCCTCGATATAATTATTAACCTATTTAATGTATCGGGCCCGTATAAATAAACTCCCGCCATGTCCCACGCCCGCCCACTGTCCGATCAATCTCCTTTCATACGACATCTTATATCAATATCGCGACCCCCCTGATGACCACACTTTAACTCGCGATCACCAGGCGGTTTTCTGCTCGTACCTCAGCCATGCGTCGTCTGCTCCATATGCTCGCTCACCCTCCATCCAAAACCGCCTAGCCCCAAAAGCAGTGCGATGCTTACCACTTACCACTTTCCACAAACGACAAAATGTCACATTGCCGCTTACATCATCTGCCCGATAATTCAAAAAAAACCCCTCCAACCTGAATTTTGTTAAATACAATGATAAAACATCATTTTCACTATTATTCTCTACATACTGTGCTCCCATGCAAAATAATATTCAGTCAACTGTTTGAGCATTCAGCTTGCCACCTGACCAGAAAGACTACAACACGAGCTTCACAGCCTGCCAACCAACCTACCATTGTACGGTTTTCCTCTTTAACACAGGTATTTATCCATTTTTCCCTGCAACCTTGCAATTTCAGTTTTCCACCGAGAATTCCACTAGAGAAAGCTGAATTCAAGTTAAAAACAATTTGTAGCTGCCATAAAAAGACCCTAAACCTGTTGTTTAGTCCATTTTTCCTCAGAAAGCCCGAATTCTAGTTTGAATACACAAGAACAAAATATGGAAACTCCCATAGCCCTGAATGTTGTGCCCATGAATGCACCCCATAAAGACTTAGATTATATACCCTTGGCCGACAAAGATTTCCAAATAAAAGATTTATCTGGTGAAAGGAACCATCTTCAGTCTTTCTGCCAAGTCAGAGATAGCTATCTAAACAAGTTTGACATTTTTGGACTGTGAGAATCTAATCTTCCCATGTATTTCCTCCCCTCAGTCCATGTTTTCCCAGACATCATTCATCAATGTTGTGCCAACTATGACCCAGTCCGTAGAGAAGTGATGTCCCCATTCCAAATTGTTCCTTTTCCCATAACTGCTAAGTCCATTAATGAAATGATATAGTTCCACTCCACTCAGCCCCTTACTCCTCTTTCCATGGGATATCTACTAGAAAAATCTTCTCAATTACCAACATCAGAAATAAACCATATTGCTCAAACCTTCATGATACCAAAGAACTAGCCTAAAGGCCCACCTCCCTATCTGCAGACCTTTTTCACTGAAATCGGAAGACTTATTGTTGACATGATCTCCTTGGTCATGGGATTTAATTCCAGTGAATATGTTGATGACATCACCCTGGTTCTACTATCAATTTTTACTCCAGGACAGACCCCTGCTGTCAGATATGACTATGCCACTTTCATCGCCAACAAAATCCATGATTAATTATTGAATTTGGATAGGGAAGGAGTCTTCAAATATACATATTTTATATACCATCTTTTGTTGTATCATCAGCTAGACAACTTTCCTTTCTCCATCAGGAAATTGAACTCAAAAGGAAGTTGAAGGTCTGTGAATTTTTGGAGTTCAGTCTTTCATAATACCTATGAGTCCCCTTACACTTATAATGAGTTCATTGACTAGTTTGTACATCAAGCAACCACTTTATTGATAGGAGTTTCCCCTCCTAGGCTTAATGGTGACATGAAGAAAATTCTACAACTCTCTAAATAGTACAGGATAGGGGACTGGTACCTGTACCAAAATCACATAGAAATCAGAATGTATGGGTGTGAACTTTTCCCTTTCAAGTTACCTAAATATGTGCCCATGAGATTATTTGCACTAGAATATTTCAGACAGATCATAAATGCAGACTTAGTCCATTTTTGTAGCACAAAGAAAAAGGCTCAGCTAAGAATCAAGAACCAGTTAGGCCCTTTTGTCATCAATTCTAGGGATGCATGGCAAGAAGCTGAAAAGATTTTAGAAGACCACCTTAGATTGAAGAAAAGTTTTTGGTGGGTGCCATATGACCCAAATAGTTTCATATGTAACAGAAGGACAAAAAATAGGCTATTAGTTTATATACATCATAGGATCCCAGAAATTGAACAGTTTGCAAATCAGGATGAATGGGTAGAAGGGACCCTAATAGAAGAGATTAGTGAGCAGGAAAAGATGGAAAATGCTATGAAAGATCTTGAAAAAACCCTTGACCTGGACTCTTTTGGACAGGTATCATTCAAACTGCCTCAACAATCAGAAATTGGTACATCTTCTATTGGAACTTCTCAACGGCCTACACATGAAACCGGCATACCAGTCATAGGAACTCCCAAAGGCAAAGAAGTAGAGACCACAGAGCAGCCTACAATGACAGATCAACCTAGAATTTCCAAAGAATAGAGTCAAGTACAAATTCCTCTAGCTCAAACTAAAGCAGCAGAAATTCCAGCATTACAAACTCCCCTAAATGAGGAAAGAAGTAAGAAGAGGGATAGAGAAGCCACTCCCCGCACAGAAGGACCTACAGCACAACCTGGCTCAAAAAGGCAAAGATTGAATCCTCTGTCAGAAGAGGAAAATATTGAAGAAACAGACAGTCAGAGAATAGAAAGGGTAGTCAGCCAACAGACTTCCCCAGTGGTAGGAACATCAACTAGCTCACAAAGGCAGGAGCTAGAAAAACAACACAGTGTAGAAGTATCCTCCACTAGACCACAAAGCAAAAAGGCTTTAGATATCAAGAAGACATTCATAGAAATAAAGGCCAAAAATGATCCAGTAAGACCGCAAATTTACAATCAGTATCTTAAAATGGCCCCCACAAACCAGCAGAGATTAATATCAGCTTATGACATTAAAGAGGGCAAAATGATAATGAGTTACTTTAAGCCAAAGGTGCAACAACCCCAGTCAGTAGCAGATTACATGATAACTAATCTGGAAGTCCTAGGCAAGGATATTCATCCAATGGACCAGATTTAGCTTCACAAGAAAACTAGAGAAATGGTCTATTCCACACTGGCTGACAAAGCAATGTTGGCCCATAAGCTACAAAATTCCTTAGATAATACAACTGCTCAACTACACTTGGAGAAAGCCTCTTCTTTGGCCAAGGATAATAGGATAAAATCATTAGATGAAATCATCATTGGATTGGGACATGATCCCAAAGATGTGAAAGGTGTTGAAACACTGATCAAAAAGAAAGAAGAGGACATTGTTGCCCTGAGAAAGCAGCTTAAACTACTTCCTTCCTGAAACCCACAAACTGTTGAAGTTATCAAATAGAAATCTGATGAAGATATGATGGATCTCCTGTTGAAACTAAATGAAAGGTTAAGTGATATAAAGCAGGGATTGGAAAAAGCACTAAAGGATAGGTAGGGAGAGTCGACCTCTGAGCCTCCTAAGGTAATCCCCATAGTCTCAACAACAGTACCCTCAACACTTGGAAAAGCATTGGCTCCAAATGTACCAGTAGCCACAACAGAGGTAATTACAGGTACATCAACAGAAGGGATAGCACCAAGCAGCAGTAAAAATTTGAGCACATAAGAATTGATAAAGGCAATGGAAGAAATGAGGCTACAGGTGTCAGAATTAAAACTGGTAAAATAGCAATTGGCTAAGGTAGAAATAAATTGTGATATTTCCAAAATAAGTGTGGTGGGAAAGACAAGAGAAATTAAAGCCCTAGAAAGTAAAGTAAAAACATTAGAACAAGAGCTCACTTTTGACAAGCCCCTAATAGAGATCAAGAAAATCATTTGGGCTAACATCATTCAATCCATAAATGATGTTTGGCCATCCATCACAGTGATATATGAGCAGATTGACATAGTGAAAGTAGCACATGGAGAAATTCAAAAGACAAGAGCTCTGTTGGGACAGATGCCTGAACAAGCCAACTGGCTTATACAGTTTTTAAATAACAGAAATAAAGAACAGCTAGAAGTACTTGGCATCCCAGCCAAGACAAACACTATTCTGGAAGTCAAAAGGGTCCTAACTAAGAGAACTTTAATGCAGAATTTAGAGAGTATGTTCCAAGATATGCAGGTGGAAATCAATTCTTTTACAGAAAAATTCACAGTGTTTCAGAAAAAGGGCTGCCAAGTCCTTTGGTCATCAATGATAGATTAATGAAGCATATTGATTATATAGATAAATTGAATAAGTATGCTAGAGATCAAGCTAGTTCATAAAAAAGTGCTTCAGGAGTAAAAGAACTCCCCACAGGCTGAGTTCTCTATGATAGCTTAGAGAACTTATTTTATATTCAACATGAGGTAAAACACTTGTTCCAACTCCAGCCTAACTTTTTCAGATACAGAGAAACTAATGAAACTCTGAGGAAGCTTCAGAAACACAGATTGCCAGAGCAAAAGTGGTGGGAAGATATGTTAGAAATTTTGTAAATTTACTTCTGGTAAAATGTAAATTTTAAGCTTTTACCATAGCGAGATGAACAAAGTTGGAAAGGGGTCAAACAAGTCGAAGTGTATCAGAACAGGTAAAGATTATCAGTCAAAACAGGGCAGCCAGCACAGAGTTACTAAAGAGGACAAAAACAAGCCAAATAAAAGGGCCTGCCTCCAGTATATTCAGCGAGAAAAGGAACATCACAACATCAGTTTACCTTTCTCCTATCTTCGAGACTAAGTGTCTCTATTTTTCTGCAAAAATAATTAGTTATCACTAGAATATATCTCACTCTGTTATGAGATATTTTTGTAAAGATTTTTTGTATAAATACCACCTCAATTGGAGTATTGAGGGTGGATTCTTAGACATTGTTGTAATATTGACTATTTTGGAATAAAGTGGTGATTTGACCAACTTTGTGGCTTTTTGGATGAAGAATTGAAGCTAAGGACTTTTCTCAGAATTCTTGAATCAAACACCGGATCAGTAAGTCATCTATACCTTGTGTTTGAAAGTTTTCCTTGTTTAAAATATCATCTATGTTTCACATCTGAATGATAAACGAAAAAGAATAACTCAGAATATGCTTAATTACACTCTGTTTTCAATCGCTATCATTCTCAATTGTTTTCTTTTGAACTAGTATAAACAGTGAATTCTTAATTGCTTCTGTTTCTTAGTTTATTTATCTTAATCATTTAGTAAAGAATTCTTAATTGCTCTTTATTGATGGTTAGTCATGTTCTGCTCTTTTAAAGTATGTTAAAGGATTCTTAGTTTCCCTTTAACCCTTTAAGCCCATCCCATCTTTAAGTCTCTAATTTCTCCCTATTTGACTACCTTGCTTTGTTAAACCATCCTTTGTGAAGAAACCAAGTCCAGTTAAGCCATCTTCTTTGACTCCATCAGCCCAATGGACTAAGCTACTCAGTCTTACCCCTTTGCTATTGAATCTCACCACCCAAACTCAAACAAAACTCCTAAACTTCACAACTAGCCTAATATCATTCAAAAACAAAGCTAAACTTGAAAGAGAGAGCCCTCTCTAGATATAGATTGGCTAGATTCTGTATCTAAAAGATTGGTTTGTGGTTACCTCAGACCCCTTTCCCCTTCTTACAACTTCTGGGAAAATCTGAGTGATAACAACCCCGATTGAAGCAAGGAATTGAATCAGTGACTTCACATCAAAGAGTGCCTTAACCGAGCACATGATCACCGTCTATCCAAGACTCCATAGACTAATCTATAATAATTATTATAATAATAATATTTTATAATATAATAATAATTATAAATATATATTTATTAATAGTTATTATTATTATTAATATAAAATACAATTAATATTCATTTTTATTTGAATTAAAAAAGAACATAAATACAAATTTATTTTATTTTAAAATCTATTTTAAACCAATTTTTTATTTTTTATTTTAATTTTTATTTTAAATTTAAATGTAAATATTTATTTAATTCAATATTATCCGTGCCATATTGAATAATACCATATTGGTTTATAAATAATATAATTGAATAACAAAAGTTAAACTAAAGTTAAAATAATTAAAACATAATAAATTCAAAATTTAAAAATTAAATATCTTTTTTTATTTTTATTATTAATTTATTGACGAAATATCATATTATATTAAATAAAAAAAACTTAAAATTTAATAATTAAAAATATATGGTTTAGAAAATTTAATAAATGATATTTTTATATGTATGGTTAAAAAATAAAAGATATATTTTCTTATAATATATTAATATTAAAGGCAAAATTCAAAATACTTTTAACAATATCAAATAAATTTCATATTTATAATAATATTAAATAAAATAAAGGAATTTAAAGAAGATTTTTGTTAAGAAAATTATCAAGAAATTAGAATCATGCATGTATTAATAGTAACATATGCATTAATATCAATGCCCAGTTAATGATAATTGGATATAGTTTCTTCCTTATGTTTCACTATGACTTTCTAGAAACCTTATGGATCCATTTTTCTATAAAGAACTTTGAATTATGGTCATTAATGGTAATTGACAACAAATATCTTATCACAGTTATAAGATGCAACACAATGTAAATTTTAAAATGCTTTTTAAATATATATGAATATAAATACTTCTTCACTTTCATTAAATCCCTTTATAAAAATTTACAAGAAATTTACATTTTATTTATATGTTTTCATGTTTTACGAGAAGAATACATTTTTATCTCATCACAAAAAATGAAACACCTCATAAATTATATATATAAATTTATTATGCAATGATTTTTTAGATCTTTTAATACTCTTGGAATTTGGAATTTGAAGGACATGAGTAGAACCGACCAAGTAATTGTTTGATCTCCTATATTTTATATTTTAAAATATTGCAAAAAATTACAATGGAGATAACGAATAATTCTAAACTAAACTTTATCACTATACCCAAAACTATTTTGCCAATTTATAGTACATTTACAATATTGTTAAAATATGCTATCACTTTAGGAGAAATTTACTTGTTCAATTTAATGCAATTTTGATAAAAATAACTCTAACTAAATGTTATCAATATACTTAAAATTATTTTTTCAATTTACATCCTATTTACAATGCTTTTAATTGCTACTATGATAAGAATAGCTTAGCTCTAGAACTAAAATTATCAATATACCTCAACCTATTTTTTCATTTATATTTTATTTACATTGTTGTTAAACTGGGTTATTCCAATAAGATAAACTTAATTATTTGTTTTTATTTTTGGTTTTATTCTGGTGCTTCATATTATAAAGTATTTCAATTCTAAATTATTGTATAATATTTCAAAAAGTTGTAATTTAGATAACTATTATATTAAAACAATTTTAAAAAATGCATGATTAAAATATAATATTATTTTATAATATACTAAAAATAAATAAATTCAAATCCATAAAATAACTAAATTATTAATGAAATACAAATTAAATCGTCTCCCACTCCTCAGGTGGTGGGAGACAGAGTCATCTCCAAAGCTCATTGCAAAAATGGAAGAAGAAGTTCTAAAACATGAAAATGGAGATGTCATACATAACCCTGATGGCACTACCAACAATATGATAGAAGCATTGACATCAATGATCCTAGAACATTGGTGTGGTAGCGAAACGAAAATTGCAGATAAGAATGAGGTTATCCTCATGAGCTTAAAGTGCCATAAGATGTCCTGGTACGAAGAGTTCCACGGGGATTGGATGCAGCGGATCAACGAAGTCAAAGACTCCAAAAACTTGTTGTGGAAATAGGTTTATCTTACAGCATTGCCATCCAGGTTCGTAGATTACATCAAACTACAAGAAGTCTTCCAATTACCTTTTGAGTCTTAAACATGGGAAGAAATTTATGCCCATATTACAAAGACACTAGTAAGTCTTTGTACCAGCTCAAAAGTTAATAAATCTCTGGAAAAAATTTCTAGATTACCAGATAAGAAGTCCATTTGCAGTAAGTATGGACTGACAGCAGATGATCCTTTGGTGAAAAGGAGAAAAACGAAGAAAAGAGAAAAAAGAGAATTCAAAGAAATATTCTACAAAAATCGAAGAAATTACCCAAAGGATAGAAGAAAGCATCCTAAACAATCCAGAGGTCAAACCTTTAAAAGAAGAAAAGGATACTATAGATATGTTCGAAAAACACATTATTACAATCCTTCAGATATTCATCTATATTCTCAAAAACAAGAGAAATGGAATAAGCTTACTTGTTGGCTATGTGGATAGAATGGACATACTTCTTCCAGATGTCCAGAAGGTGAAGCTTCAAAGAGAAATAGAGGAAAGAAATCAGAAGCCTTTGTCGAGAAAGGGAAACAAGTTAAGCAGGAAGGAAGAGGACCAATGCAGTGCATGAAATGTAGTTCTCACACACATAAGACAGAACACTGCCCCAATATTGTGATTAGAGAAATAGCTCAGCAGCACTAGATTGAAGAATATTCATATGATTCTTTCAATTCTTCTTCAACAGAAGAACTACAAGCTCATATAGAACAATATTCAGATTTTGATTCTTCAAAGTGTTTATGTTTTGAATATGAAGAATGTGCATGTCAAGTTCACTATGATTCTGATTCAGAATACTATAGTGAATCCAGTGAAGAAGGGGAAAACTTCAAACCCCATAAAGAAAATGTCCTTATGGCTGCTACTAAAGAAGATGAATTGAAGATTCTATCCCAGATATGTGCCATGGAGGATGGAGAAATGAAAAATCGCCTGATTGAAGCATTCATGGACCAGCTAAAATCTAGCGCTTCAAAGAATTCAGGTAAGAAATCTTTGTTTATTGATGCATCGTTTGAAAGAAATACTAAATCTTTTCAAAGGCATCAGCAGAAACCTGATAGGGTGAGATCACTCGCCTTAGGAGAAGTGAGTCGTGAGATTTACAATATGAAATCAAAAATTTCTGTAATAAAATCTCAGATTGCAAAATTGAAGAAAGGAAAACATGTGGCCAAAGAAGAAGCAGAAAATGATCAGCCATGGGATACTACTCAATACAACAGTAATCAAGAAGTTCAAGTTGCTGAAGGAATTAAAGATCCAAACTTTGGATTTAAAGGGATGAGACTTTAACTATCTCTTATCAGCAACATCATGTCAAAATTGACCTCTGTATCAAAGGGGAAATGTTTGAAATGATTGCGATCATTGATTCGGGTGCATATATAATCATCCTCAATATAAAGACCATTCTAGCTAAATATTGGGTTGCTGCTGAAAGAAAAGTAGTAGGTTTAGGTAACAAAAATCTTTTATACGAAATACCCAAAGTCTCTCTCTATTTTGGAAAGCATTGTATTAATCTGAAACTTGCAATAGCAGACATTCCAGTTGATTGCATCCTTGGTAATGTCTTTTTGGCAGCAATAGAGCCTCATGGCTCACTTAGGCTCAAAGGAGGAAAAGATGAGTATTTCATATCTGTCCCCACATACAAAGGGACAAGAAAGAGGATTGAATTACCATACATTTCAAATCCAAGAATCTCCACAATGGTCCAAACTGTGCAGAATTTGGACAGAGCTGAAGCTAGACTGTCAGATCTGAAAGATCTGAAATCTACTCTCAGAATAGAAGAACAGCTCAAATTGCCCCGGGTGAAAGGCAAGATTGAAGATCTAAAGAAGCAGATAGAAGATGAATGCTTCTTTGAAGAACCTAATGAATTTTGGCATAGGAAGCAGCACATAGTTGAGCTCCCTTACAAGCAAGGATATGCTGGAAAGCCTTGTAAGAGTAGAGCAATACTCATGAGCAAAGAATATAGAGATCTCTATGAAAAAGTGATCAAACAGCTCCTTGACAGAAAATGAAACAGATAATCAAATAGTCTATGGAACTGTTATGGGTTCTATGTGAACAAGAGAGTAGAACAGATTAGAGGAATCCCAAGGTTAGTTATTAATTACAAGCCTCTGAATTCAGCCTTAGCTGATGATACCTATCCAATACCTCACAAAGGAGATTTGATTAGAAGGATAGTAGGAGCTAAGATTTTCTCTAAGTTTGATCTGAAGACAGGATTTTGGCAAGTTTCCATCACAGAGAAAGATAAGTTCAAGACTACTTTCAGTATACCAGCAAGCCACTATGAGTGGAATGTGATGCCTTTTGGATTGAAGAATGCACCATCAAAATTCCAAAAGGTAATGGACAATATTTTTAAGCTGTATTTTGACTGGCTTATTGTATATATAGATGATGTGTTGATATTCTCTAAGAACATTCAGGATCATCTTAAGCATGTAAATATCTTTAAGAACTTAGTTAAGCATAATGGTCTAGTGCTTAGCAAGAAAAAGATTGAAGTTTTTTCAGACCACAATCAAATTTTTGGGACACACAATCTGCAATGGGAAGATTTCACTACAGAAACATGCATTAGAGTTTGCAGATAAATTTCCTGATGTCATTATAGATAAGAATCAACTGCAAAGATTCTTAGGCTGCCTCAATTATGTCAGTAACTTCTATCAGGATTGTGCAAGTGACAGAAGGATACTGAATAAAATATTGAAGAAAAATCCTCCAGAGTGGACAGATGTCCATACAAAAGCAGTACAGAACATCAAAGCCAAGGTAAAAACTTTGCCTATTTTATATGTTGTTGATGATCTTGCATTTAAGATTGTGGAATCAGATGCAAGCAATGTTGGATGGGGAGGTATTTTAAAGCAGAAAGTTGGAGATAATGAACAAATTGTTCAATTTGCATCTAGAGTATGGAATCCAACCGAACATAATTACTCCACAATAGAAAAAGAAGTCAAGGCAGCATGGAATTGTATCAGTAAGTTTGAGGTATATCTTGTCAATAAACCATTTTTACTTAGAACTGATGCATCAACTTTACAAAAAATATTGGCAGAAGACATCAAGAAAGCCGAAGAAGTGAAGTTTGCTAGGTGGCAAGCACTTTTTGCCAACTTTGATTTTCAAGTTGAGCATATTAGAGGAAAAGAAAACAATCTCCTTGATTTTCTCAACAATGAAGATATTGAATCAAAAGAGCATGTCACGATGATAGTCACTAAGTGGGACCAGAATCAGAGACAAGAGGCCTTACGAACAATCCCAGACAATCAAGAATGGGAGGAGTACAAAAGAAATTGGAGACCCACTTGGCAGCTTAGAAACACGAAAGCATTGGATGTCAACTTGCAACCTCACATTGACATCCAACACTTTGTACCAGAAAGGAAGGTGTACCCTAAAGGAAGCAAGTGGATTCACGATATGATTTATGAGAAAGCACAGAGAGATGTTGATATTGCACAACAAGCTCTAGAACAAAATTTTTATGATATTGCTACTATTTGGTACCATGGAGGACCCAACACGGGCATACATGAAAGATTCATCTACATCTACAGATCAAGAGATCTCTAGAATGAGCCATGACATTTTCCAACTCAGCCTACTGCTCGTTGGCCAAGAAATGACCCACATATTATTTTTCCTGATTCCGTATACAACTTTGCATGTTATAAACAGCTTTGGTGGGACTTTCTTAACGTTGATGACAAAATAGGAACTCACTTTACAAAGTTGAAATTCAGCATAGTTGGCCACTATCAGGGATATCAGCAATGCAAATGGCTCAAAGATTGGTGGAGTGATTATGGTGTTAGCAGAACTGCAATGGACCCAGTATGGCACGATCAATATTGCAAAAACCATTGTAAATTATGTATTGAACAACATCTTGAAGAATGCTTTCACCCTATCTACAAAACTGTCAAAGATATGACAAAAGGTGAATGGTCACCATCTCATAGTATAAACTACTCACTCGAAGAATACATGAGAGAACATTTAGAGTGGCTAATTTTAACTAAAGTAAAATATCAGATTGTTTTGGGAAAACCAATGATTGTCCGCATGATATACACAAAAGCCTAGGATGAAATGTTGTATAAAAGAGATAGATTCCCTGAACTTACTATTTTTTGACGATTCACATGGGCTTCCTGTAAAAGCATCCATAGTGTACTAATGATGTCCAGTCATAAGGACTTAATTATGGCTAGATTTCTTGTGGGCTTTGTTGTACTAAATCCTCCACTGTGTAAATAGTTCATGCATGATACTTTCAGTCTTTTCTCGTGGGCTTTGATAGAAAGCATCCACTTTGTTTTTCTTGTGGGCTTTGATATACGAAAAATCATCCGCCTGGTTCTGTCAAAATCTCTTTCTGTAAGTTTTACTTTTCGGACATGGATCTTTGTGTAGATGTCGCCTTGACGTTACTCGAAAGTAATGATTCCATCCAACTTTTGGTTAGTTTACTGATGGCCTATAGTAATGCTTGTCCCATCTCATTTCATATATAATGAGGGTAAGGCTCATTGTTGAGGTATTCAGAGTTAGATTGAGTCTTAGTCATTGTGTCAAGAGCCTCTCCTGCTCTGCAACTACGGATGTCTAGTTTGATCTGCTTGCATCACGAGAAGAACTCAAAGTCCTTAGGTGATTTGGGAGCCTACACATCAGTGTGCTCGGCACTGGTGAGAACCTAAAGTGACCAAATCATTTACAAGTCTTTAGAGTCTGTATATGAGTCAAGTCGTATCCTGAGGCAGAGCCTATCTTTCGCCAGGTAGCCTTCGGTATTGCTTGCTCCTTGAGGACAACATATAGTCCGATAAATGCAAAGATAGTCAATCTCTGATAAAGAATCTCTCTGTAAAATTTCCAAATTCCATTCTAAAATAATATGAGTACACCATTCTGCATTTGAATACCTTACGCTTTTATATTGTCTGTTGTGGTAGTAGTTATCTTTGAGCTTTCATTCGAAGTTCGCCAAAGGAATGAAGGGATGCCAAGGGTGTTGTTAGGCGAGGAAGTCATTGTTGAGACCGTAAGAGTGAGAAAGTTCTGAGTAGGTTCACGCTAAGTTCACCACTGGTTCACCAGAAGTTGACTATCAGAGATAAATGAAGAGACATAGCAAGTAGTAAGCTTGTGATAGTAGGGTTGAACTCATTTTATCCAGAATGTCACTAGGGTTTTCATGGCTTGTCCATCCTAAAATGATTTTTATTATTGAAAATTATTCTATTATCCTTTAGACTTTCCTAAATACTTAGATAAAAGGGAAAGTAAACAGACAATATTCTATGAAGGTTCTAGAGTGCATTTGAGGGATTATCAATGTTGTCATTGTCGCGTACATGTACATGTGCAGAAGTATCTTTGTCCCAGAAAAAAGCACGAGACTATCGGGTTTTAATGCAAATGTTTGTAGAGAGAGGAGAATCGGTGGGAGAGGGGGCACGTCTACATTACCTTCCAATATTTGCAGCACTTGACTCATCGTTGGCCTCGCATTTTCATCATCTTGGATGCACCATCCCACAATAATGGCGACCCTTTTGACCTTCGTTGTGTCTACATCTGCACCATTTATCAATTCCCCTAGAACTAAACATTATCAACATACCTAAAATTATTTTGCTAATTTATATTCTATTTACTATGTCATTGAAATGGATCCCTAATTCCATAATATCTCAGAATCCCTTGATCTAATCGGTGGAAGAAGATAATGAAGTGATGCTTCTTACTGATGCATTGTTTCAAGCTAGTAATGAAACCTGCCACATTACCGTACCACCTCATGAGCTCCAATATTGAAAATTAATTTCATTTTCCATACAAATTTACTTGTAGCCCTTCGCAGTAACATAAATAGTTGTTGTTCATAATATAATCAGATGAAGCCATATCAATCGTTGCCGTATCAAAAAATATATTATAAATTTAGAGACAACAACGACATATCCACCTAAGTTCAATATAAAAATGTCTATGGGTGAGCAAGATGGATTTACTCCATTTTATGATAGAAATTTTTAATTTAAAATTATCAATACCACATCATGAATTATCAATACTACATGCCTAACTCCACAAACATTCCTTGCATTCATAAACTATTCGTGAAACATTCCCTTTATGAGCATCAACGTTAAACTCTTCGTGAAACATTCCCTCCATGAGCATCAACGTGAAAGAAGATGATGACAAGTTAGAAGAGTCTGAATTTTTTCATCTAAATTGATGCGAGCAAAAACTACTTACTGAAATCGATGCGAGTAAAAACTATTGGCAATATCGATATTGATGTCAAGATTAAGCTGATTGATTAATGTCGATAAATGTTATTGATGTAACTAAGCACATTGGTGATAATTTATGTTGATTGAAAATTATACATAAATGTTGAATGTTGAATATAAAAGGCTGCAAGTGATGTGAAGTGCAAAGGATACGCTAATCCATGTGAAGGCTAAACATTGAGACAAAAGGTGAAATGCATATATTTTTTTGAACAGAAAATGTAGATAATCCAAATTTGATTTATCTCTTGTAATTATTACTAAATGAGATGTTATTTCAGATCTATTTTATATTACAAATAATTTTTAGAACTGAAAATGAAAAGACAAGTTTGTGAGCAGTTTTGGAAGTCTAGGAGACTGTGCTTCATTTCATATTCTTCCAAAGAATACAAAAAATGAAGAGGGTTTTCTTATAAAACATACAATGTGGAATGAAACTAATCATATTTTTTTTGAATGGAAGTAGTCAGCATCAGAGAATGGATGAGAAGTAGCAAAGGAGAAGAAGAGTGAAAAGAAGAAGCAGTTCAACAGAAAACTTGACAACATAATTGTATATAAGGTAACCAACATTTGTGACTTGATAAATTGTTGTTCTTTTCTATGATTCAATTTGAAAAGGAACATGTTATAGCCTATTGACGTATGAGCCTCCTGTGAGTTGTAGCCTATAGAAAACTTGTGGGAGTTGGAGCTTCCTTTGAGATAAGAGACTCTTGTTGGCTGGAGTCTACAAAAATTCTGATGTAAAAAGGAGTAGCAGTTTTCCTTCACATCACTTTCAGCCTAAAGTTCGTAGTTTTCTTCCTTTGTGGTTTCCACTTATATCTGGTGTCTTCATGTGTTTTCTTGCATGTTGTGTGAATGCTTTGAATTTTTGGTAAGAAAATTTACAAACCTCTCTCGAAATTCGCAAAAGGATTCAATAACTATTGAGCACAAAGATAAATCATTAACTGCATAAGAAAAAGATTAAGTTGATAAAAAACAAAGAATTTAAAATAATGTTTCACCCCCCTCTCAATATTTTCCAATCATAAATATCAATTGGTATCAGAGCCAGGTTCCTTCACTAGTAGTCTAACTATTGGAAGGAGGTCCTAAGACAATAAAATGGCTAATAAATAAGGATGCTCAACAAATAAGGCCCCTTTATTTACTGGTGCCAACTATACCTTCTAGAAAGTAAGAATGAAGACAAATTTAATGTCTCTAAGAATAGAAGTCTGGTTTGTTGTGTTGATGGGGTATGAAGAACCAAAGGAAACAATTAGTGACAAAGATGCCAAACTAAATTTTATAGCTAATGCAAAAGCCATCAATGCACTTCTGAGTGGTCTATGTGAGTCTAAATTTATCAAAGTATTGCATTGTGAGACAGCTAAAGATATTTGGGATAAAATAGAAAATATTCATGAAGGAGATAAAAAGATGAAAAGGCCAATTTACAAGTGTATAGAACCTAGTTTGAGACCTTGAAAATGAATGAAGGTGAAGATATAGCTAATTTTATTTTTAAGAGTTGATGAATTTATAAATATGATGTTGGGTCTAGGTGAAACAATCAACAAAAGTGTAATAGTTTAGAAAATTGGGAAGTCACTACCTTCTAAATTCAATCCTAAGGTTTCAACTATAGAAGAAACAACAAACTTTAAGACTTTGAACAAAGATCAACTACGTAGCTCTTTGACAACATATGAGATGATAGTTCCAAAAGGGAAGGCAACCAATAGAGAGGCAAATTTCAAGGAAAAAAAGCCCATAGAAGAAAAGGAGTGGTCACGCTAAGGTTCTAATGAAGAAGAAGCAAAATTCATTAAAAGGTTGAAGAAAGACACATGGAAGTATAGAGGAAAACTTCCATTTAAATGATTTAATTCTGGAAGAGTGGGACATTATGCATCAAATTTCTCTTTTAAGAAAGACGAAAATCGGCTTAAAGGGAAAGAGAAGAACAAGTGTAACAAAATGCAGAAATAAAGACAATTCAAAAAGAAAAATTTCTATGCTCAAGAAGATAACAGTGGATCAGAAAGTTCTAATGAATCCTCTAGTGAAGATGGAATGAGTGAATTTATAATGATGGCCTTGGAAGAACTTGAAAAGGATTGCTAGGAATATGAAGAAGAAAAGGAAGGTGAGGTGGAACTTGAGGGGGATTTAATCAGTGCCCTATATGAAATAGAAAGGCTTAACTTAAAGAATAGGAAGCAAAAATAGATCCTATTAAAATATGTAAAGGAAGAATCAAATTCAGAAGACATTATCAAGTTAAAAGTTGAAATTGAAGAAGCAAAGAAGGTGGAAGACATTTTACTGCAACAGATAAAAGAGAAAAACCAGGGGTGTAAAAGATTGGAGGAAGAGGTGGTATGTCTAAATAAAAAGCTAGAGAAAGCACAAACTGAATTAAACATAAGTATTCAATAGATAAAAGGATCTGAGAAACTTGATATGATATTGAATTCTCACAGGTCTCCACTTATAAAGACATGGTTAGGTTATGAAGGAGAATCCAGTAAATCTAAGGCAGAGGATAAAAGGATAATCACCTTTGTAAACGATGCTAGGAGAGAGGATGACAACTCACATCAATCTAAGAACAAAAATTTGAGCAACACTTCAACATCAAGTGAACAACTACAAAGGAACATTATCATTATAGTACATAAAACAAAAGAAATGGACAATCAATACACAACCTATCAGAAACCACACTTCTTGAGAAGATAAGATTATCAAATGTCAAGATGGTTAGATTTGCAAACAACGTCCACTACCAGGTACAAATATTTGTTTTATGGATATTATTATTGTTGTAAAAATTTTGGACATAAAGAAATAAATTGTAGAGCTTATGTCAGAAGAATTGATTTTGGAAATTTTAAGATGAGAAAGAATGGATTCACGAACGTTAAAACAAATATGAATCTAGAAAAAAGTGCATTTTCTCCACTCCTTGATATCACTGAATGTTTCTATTTTCAAAACTTTGGGCACAAGTCATATTAATGTAAGCTTAAAGACAATAGATTAACATCTCAAAATATGTATAAAACAAATGGATGCATGCAATGGAGAAAGAAGGTAGAAGAAAAGAAACCTAACAAGTGTGACTTAGTTCTGTATCCTCAAGATCAAAATAATAAATGGTATGTGGACAGTGGCTACTCTAGACAAATGACAGGAGATAAGAGGAAGTTTGTTTCCCTAAATGAAAATAAAACTAGAAATTTCACATTCAGTAAAGATGAAGCAGGAAGAATTAGAGGAAAGGGTACAACCATTCTGAACAATAGAAGAGGAAAGACTCATGATGTATTGTTTATAGATGGTCTAAAACATAACTTGTTGAGTGTAAGTTAGATGTCTGATAAATGCTATGATGTTCATTTTAGAGCTAAAGACTATGAAATCGGGTCAACATCTACAAGGAAGGTTCTGGTTAAAGGAGTTCAAACTGAGAATAATGTATATATCTTGAAAGAAGAGAATGAGGAATGCTAGATCAACAAACAAGATGAATCTTAGCTATGGCATAATAGATTGGGGTATCTTAACTTTGATCACATCATTAAAATCAACAAGACAAAAGTAGTCAGAGATCTACCAACAATAAAAAAACCTCAAAACACTATCTACAAGTCATGTCAAATGGGTAAAAAAACATGAACATCATTCAAAGTCAAAGATAAACTATCAAGTAGTAAGCCCTTGTAGCTAGTGCATATGGATCTATGTGGACCTTCGATAACATAAAAACTAGGAGGAGAACAATATTTCATGCTGGTAATCGATGGCTGTTCAAGATTAACATGGGTGGAATTTCTCAAAAATAAGTCAAAAGCATTTGAGAAATTTAAAACATATAATGGATTGGAAAAAAATAAAACAAGGTGCAAGATAAAGTGCATAAGGTCATACAAATGAGGTTAATTTACATCATATGAGTTTACATACCTATGTAATGAATTTGGGATAAAACAACAATATACTATTGCAGACACACGATAACACAATGGAGTCGCAAAGAGACAAAACATGTATGTTCAGCAAATAGCTAAATCCATGATGAACAAAAGAAACATTTCTCAAACCTATTGGATAGAAGTGGTGCATACAACACTACATACTTTGAATAAGGCACATATTAGACCAAATTGTGATAAGACATGTTATGAACTGTGGCACGCGAAACCAACAAGAATCAAACATTTTAATGTATTTAGAAGTAAATGTTATATCAAAAATAATGATCAAAAGTTGGGAATGTTTGATGCTCAATTTGATGAAGGAATATCTTTTAGATATTCGTAAAAGAGTAAGGGATACATGTGTTACAATAAAAGGATGCATAAAATTGTGGAATGCATATATGTGAAGGTTGATGAAGAGCTACTCAATAAGAACAAGAAAAAAGGTTTTATTAATCCTCCAGATCATCATCATCATATTAGTAAGGAGAATGAAGCACAAGATGAATAATAAGACGATACTAAGACTCATCCAAAATGACCTTCAAGATACACTCAAAAGAATCACCCTGAAAAGCAAATTATTGGAGATAAAAGTGAAGGAGCACAAACAAGGAGGCAACTAGCATAAAATTATGAACAAGTTCATATAGCCATTTTTTCACAAATAGAGCCAAAGAAATTTGAGGAGGAAAGTAAATACAAAGTTTGTATAGATGCTATGAATGAGGAATTAGACAAAATTGATAAGAACAAGACTTGGGAACTAACACCAAGACCCGTTAGAAAGAATCTCATTGACACAAAATGGGTATTCAAAAATAAGATGAATGAACAAGGTTAAATTGTTAGAAACAAAGGTGGACTTGTGTGTAAGGGTTACTCAGAATTAGATGGACTTGATTATGAAGAGACCTTTGCACCAGTCATGAGGTTGGAGGCAATCAGGATGCTTTTGGTCTATTCATGCTACAATGATTTGAAGATGTAGCAAATGGATGTTAAATCTGCTTTCCTAAATGGTGATCTTGAGGAAGAATTCTATATGGAACAACCTGAAGGTTTCTCATTAAAACATAAGCCTAATTATGTTTGCAGGTTAATGAAAGAACTGTATGGTCTTAAAAAATCACCTTAGGCATGGTACTCTTGACTAGACAAGTATATTAAAAAACATGGGTTCAAGAGAGGAAGAGCTGATAGTAATCTATACATTAAGGCCGATGAAGATGAGTTACTAATTATAGTTGTGATGCTAGGTAACTGACATCGTTTACAATCTCTGATGTGGACCTATGAGTTATGACCCACATATACAACGAAAGCCTTTGCATTGGTGGATTTTGACAAAAAATAGCCAAAAAATGCTTTAACACGTAATCTGCCAACAAATGCTGGACCCACTCTGAACGCATATAGTCGGAATCCAAATAACATAAATCCCAGTTCAATTCTTATCGAGTCTACCTTTCCCACAAATATTATCGAATTAATTCTCTATCGTTGATCTTAACCTTCAATCTAACGGTTGATGGTACACCCAAGCATCACACATCGCAAAGTGCATTTTCTTAAGGCCAAGGTTCATCCACTCATAAAATATTGCGATGCGAAACTAATCGGTGATCCTCCATCATTTGATCAAATCACATTTGATCCAATGGTCAGCAGCAATATCAGAGGAGAATCTTGTGCGATGTTTAACCTCCCTTACGGAGCCAATAAGGAATATAAATCCTTGATCTATAAATTTTCGGGTCCAGTTTTGAGATTAAAGTCTAATCACTTTATGACCCGATATCCGTTGGATATAACAGGCTACCAAATCAATGATTTGCGGGACTTCAACTAGCACACAGTTTAAAAACAGCTTCACTCCCACATTTCATTGTGACCTAAGAGTTGACAATGAGATCGACAGCTAGGAGTGAGTGAGGTGCTTCATCCATGATTAATAAATCCATACACTCTTTCCCCCGCAATTGTTGATCACTGTCGGATCTGCTAGTCAACGGACGGTCCTGATTTATTCTGGGTTTTCTTCACAAATTTAACAAGTTCCACTTAGACTTAGTGCTTCTGCCAAGTTAGTCGGTCTCTAAACTATATGTTAGGATATTCCGACACATAGGAAATAGTTAAGTCCAACTTGGTCTAGTGTAGAGTTAGGTATAGAGTTAGGTAAAGTTTGTTTCTTTACCGTTGTACATTTTGTAACTTACAATCTGACGGTCACGATATGTAGTGATCCAATGGTTCATTCTCTCCTCGTTATTATCGACACTTGATCTGTGGCTTGACACCCGATTGGTCCATGAATTCTATTTAAAGCGCATGGAGGGTCATTTATAGGGTAATCTGTGCATGAGAGAAACATATGTAAATTTTCATTCTTTTATTAATAAATTGCCTGAAGTGGCCGCGTTGGCTCAGGCCGTGGACTGTTTCCCTCTTTGAGGGTTTTAACCACATCAAAATACTGGTGTATTGATCTGCGATCTGGTTGTGAGCAGTGTCTTTTTGGTGTTCTGTCTGAGGAACTTACCCTGTAAATTTCTACATGGTATCAGAGCAATTTGAGGGCCGCGTCCGTTGGTGATCCAAATCTGAAGCCGGTAGAACTGCATCCGACTGCCGTTTCCTAGATCTATGTTTCTGACTGCTTTCAGGCCTAGAGGACTGCTCTGTTGTGTTCGGAGCATCTGTTCCAGTGATGAACCCCTTTCGTTTCACGCGAAAAGGTTTCTGGTAGCCCTAGCTGTGTCATTTGTAAGATCTGGAGGTATACAGTGTTTATTTGCAGTTTACTGTTATTTTCTCTCTGTTTATTTCGGTTTCGGTTTATTTAGCCTTTTTATTACCGGATCTATACCTTTCATTTCTGCGTATGCTCTTTGCCCTGCGACTCTGTGCGATCTGGGCAAATCAGAAACAGAAAGGAAGGATTTTTCTCATGCGTATGCTCTTTTCCCTGCGCCTTAGGGTGATCTCGGAAAATCAGAAACATTGAGAAAAATATTTAGTTTCCGGCCAAAGCTGACTTTGAGCCGCAAGGTTCATTTTTGAAAATATTTAGTTTTTCGGCTAAAGCTAACTTCGAGCCATAAGGTTCGTTTTCTTTGCATGTCCGTGTTGGGTTTTGTGTTTTGTGTTTTGTAGGGAAAAAGAGCTTTCTCAAGGCAAGCATGCAACCCAAAGCACCCCCCCCCCCCTCTCTCTCTCTCTCTCTCTCTCAAATTTTTTGTATAGATCAATTGGTTCAAAGCTACTTTAAGAGAGTAGAGGTCTTGGGTTCAAGTCTCCATTTTGTGGGGGCGGACTTTTTCATTTCCGCACATTCCCGCACTTCGTCGGCAACTTCAACAACGTTTTTTCAAAAAGCCATAACTTCTTCATCCGGAAGCTGTTTTCAGAGCCGTTTTTTTTTAAACCAGCCTAATTTTTCGAGATCTATCCATTGGAACACTTATTTTCAGCATCTTTAGCTTCAATTTCCATTAAAATGGAAAGTCAATACCAAGTTACCCTTGACAGCACCAACTACTTCCAATGGTTGGCTTACATTGAGGATTTACTTAGAAGTAAAGGTCTCTTCAAGATAGCCTCAGGCCAAGAAAAGAAACCGAAGGATGAAGATAAGGCTTCTAAATGGGAAAATAGGCAAGATCAAGCACGTGGACTGATAGGGATGTCTATTTCTCCAGATCTTAGATTCCATATTGCAGAAATTGATTCTCCTGATGAAGCAATGAAACAAATCAATAAAGTTTTTGGCATTAAAAATGAAATTAGAGCCCATCAACTTGAAAATGAGTTGCTTACATTGGACCCTAATAATTTTTCTTGCATTGAAGATTTCTTGTCCAAGTTCAAGACCCTTAGATATCTTTTGGAAGGTGTTAAAGTTAAGAAAGAAGATAGTAATCTTATCTATTCCATTCTTACAAAGTTGGGACCAGCCTACTCTGTGTTTGTTTCCACCTTCCATTCTACAAGAGAAGCCTTCATTTCTCAAGGAACAGACTACAAGCCCCCTTCCTTTGACTCTTTTTGTGATTCTTTAATAAGAGAACAAGAAAAACTCTTACACCTTGGTCTTCTTAATCTTGGAAACTCTTCCAAGAAAGCGTTATCCACTCAGAAGCAACCAAATTCAAAGAATCCTAAGAAGTCATATCCTAAATAGAATGGTCCTAAACCAAACAAGGGTCCTAAGCAATTTCAGCCCCAAAATGAAAAATCATTTCAACAAAATGATAAAACAAATAAAAACAAAGGGAAGAAGACTGATAGACATTGCAATTTTTGTAATCGAGATGGCCACTTAGAATCAAAATGCTTTAAGAAGATGGAAGCCTTGGAAGCAGCAATGAAGAAGCATAACATCCATTTGGGGCAATCTTCAACTTCAACTTCATCTTCAGGAATGGCACTTTCTGCATGTGGTTGTCAAGCATCTCTGTCTGGCTATGCATTAAATGTATCTTCTTCTTCTCATTCTCATGAGTGGCTCATTGATTCTGGAGCTTCTTATCACATGGCCAAAAACAAAGCCATGTTTTCTTCTTTAAATGATTGTAACACCAAAAATATATATGTTGGTGATGATAGATATCTTAATGTTGTAGGGACTGGAACTGTTCATCTAGACAATGGTCAGTTTAATGATGTATTATGTGTTCCAACCTTATCATGCAACCTTCTATCTGTATATCAGATAACTCATTCAGGTGAAGGTAAAATCGTTGAATTTTCACCTCATGATGTTGTAATCAAGGACTTAAGATATCCTAAACAGATTTTGGCTACTGGCATTACTGATGATTCTACAAGGTTGTATAAGTTTCACAACTTTGGATCATCAAATCTTCCCTCAGTATTTGTTGCTCATAACGATGAAGTGAGCAAACATTGGCATGAGCGATTTGGTCACTTAAACTATCGCTCCCTTCAGCATCTATGTAAAGAAAATATGGTGACATGTCTTCCTATGGTATCTTGCAGAGATGGTGTTTGTTCTGGATGTGTACTCGGAAAACATCATCAGGACAGTTTTGAAAAACGTGCCTCTTGGCATGCCTCGGCCCCTTTACAGCTTGTGCATAGTGATTTATGAGGTCCACTTCTAGTTGTGTCATTCTCTGGCTGCAAGTATTTCTTAACTTTCATTGATGATTTCTCCAGACGCACTTGGGTATACTTCTTAAAACTCAAGAGTGAAGTATTTAACACTTTTTTGGCCTTCAAGGCCTTTGTTGAAAAACAATCTGGACATCAAATTCTTAAGTTAAGATCTGATAATGGCGGAGAATATGTTAAAAATACATTCATCAACTATTGCACTGAGAATGGAATTCAAATGCAACATACTGTTCCATATACTCCACAACAAAATGGTGTAGCTGAAAGGAAGAATCGCACCTTAAAGGAAATGGCTAATTGTATGCTACAATCTAAAGGACTTGGTCTTAGTTTTTGGGCAGAAGCAATTAACTGTGCAAATTACATAGTAAATCGCACTCCTACTAAGGCTTTAAAGAATATCACTCCAGAAGAAGCATGGAGCTCAATCAAACCAGATGTAAGTCACTTTCGTGTTTTTGGAAGTGAAGCGTGGGCCCATATTCCAGATGAAAAGCATAAAGCTTTAGAACCTAAGAGTGAAAAATGTACTTTTGTTGGATATTCTGAAGATGTAAAAGGCTATAGACTTATTCCATTTAAGTCCAAAAATGTTATCATTAGAAGAGATGTAAAATTTGATGAAAATATATCGGCCTGCGAGCCTAGTCCAGCGGTTGTGCCACCTCTCCCTATCTCTTCTACTTTTGAAAACATTTCTTCTTCAGATGATGAAAGTGAGGATGACAATCCTGCCCCACCATCTCAGGATCCTCCTTCAGCTCCTGAGCTTCCAAAATGGGTTCGTGCTACTCAAGATGCAGCAGGTGATCTTGCCAGTGATCCTACAGATCAGCGACGCACACGTTCTCAGTTCGAGAGAGCCTCTTCTTTACTGGCTCAAGCTCGAGTAAATTATGATCCTGACACCATTGCAGAAGCTTCAGGCCATCCAGATTGGGAAGCAGCTATGAATGAAGAATATCATTCATTCTTGGCAAATGATACATGGGATCTTGTTCCTCTACCAAAGGGACGAAAACTTGTTAGATGCAAATGGGTTTACAGAACCAAGTATGGACCAGATGGGAAAACTGATAATCATAAAGCTCGTCTTGTTGCTAAGGGTTTTTCACAGGTTGAAGGCATTGACTACACTGAAACCTTCTCCCCTGTTGCCAAAATGAACTCTATCCGCCTTGTTCTTTCCCTTGCTACCTCTTTCAAATGGGAAGTCCATCAGATGGATGTTAAATCTGCCTTCTTGCATGGGGACTTGCATGAAGAAATCTATATGGAACAACCCATTGGATTCATACAAACAGACTCCAGCCTTGTATGTCGACTTAAGAAATCCCTTTATGGTCTCAAGCAAGCTCCTCGGGCCTGGTATGCCAAAATGGATAGCTTTCTTTTAGAATCTGGCTTTTCTAGGTGTCACTCTGACAATACTGTCTACACCAAGAAAGTGGGAAACTCTCTTATCATCCTTGTTCTTTATGTTGATGACCTTATCCTTACTGGTAGTGATCCCAACCTTATAAACCATGTGAAGTCTAGCCTTAAAAATAAATTTGAAATGACAGACTTAGGACACTTACACTATTTTCTCGGTCTTCAAGTCTTGCAATCCAAGGAGGGTATTTCCCTTTCCCAGTCCAAGTATGCTTGTGATATTCTACGTCATTTTCACATGGAAGACTGTAAGCCAGCCCCTTCTCCCTTTCAGTCTGGAGTCAAACTTTCAGTCACTTGTACTTCTCCTGAAGTTGATGCTACCTTATACCGTCAACTTGTAGGAAAACTTTTGTATCTAACCCATACTCGTCCTAACCTTTCCTTTGCTGTTGGCCTTGTTGCTCGGTTCATGCAAAACCCCCGTGAAAGTCATTGGAAAGTAGCTAAAAGAATACTTTGTTATGTTCGAGGTACAGTTCAGTTTGGGATTCATTACAGTGCCAAAGCAGCTCCTCTATTGGTTGGTTTCACTGATTCCGATTGGGCTGGTGACCCTGATGATCGGAAGTCTACTGCCAGTTATGTGTTCACTCTTGGTTCAGGACCTATTACATGGGATTGTAAGAAACAAGCTGCCATTTCTCTTTCATCAGCAGAAGCAGAGTATCGTGGTGCCGTAGAAGCTAGTAAGGAAGCCTTGTGGCTTCGTCAGATCCTGTCAGAGTTTGGCTTTCAGCAGCAGCATCCGACTACACTTTGGTGTGATAATCAAAGTGCCATTCAGCTATGCAAAGATCCAGTTCAACATCAGCGCAGCAAACACATTGAAATGCACATGCACTTCATCAGAAAGCTCATTCACGACCATGTTCTTGAAGTGCAATATTGTTGAACAGATGATCAAGTTGCAGACATCTTCACAAAGGCTCTCACAGAGGCGAAGTTCACTAAACTTCGATTTATGGTTGGAGTTCAAGAAGTTGTCACTAAGGGGCGATAGGTTCTAGTGCCTCCTTCCTTCTCCTATTGTGTCATATTTGTAAATCCTTCAATCCTATTCCAAGTTGTTCTTAAGGGGGGATGTTAGGATATTCCGACACATAGGAAATAGTTAAGTCCAACTTGGTCTAGTGTAGAGTTAGGTATAGAGTTAGGTAAAGTGTGTTTCTTTACCATTGTACATTTTGTAACTTACAATCTGACGGTCACGATATGTAGTGATCCGACGGTTCATTCTCTCCTCGGTATTACCGACACTTGATCCGTGGCTTGACGCCCGATTGGTCCATGAATTCTATTTAAAGCGCATGGAGGGTCATTTGTAGGGTAATCCGTGCATGAGAGAAACATATGTAAATTTTCATTCTTTTATTAATAAATTGCCTGAAGTGGCCGCGTTGGCTCAGGCCGTGGACTGTTTCCCTCTTTGAGGGTTTTAACCACGTCAAAATACTGGTGTATTGATCTGCGATCGGGTTGTGAGCGGTGTCCTTTTGGTGTTCTGTCTGAGGAACTTACCCTGTAAATTTCTACACTATATACTCTAGGCTCTTAACTATTCACTATAATTATAGAGGATTCAACCTACGATCTATGAAACCAATCACATAACAAAAGATAATGCAAAACAAGTTTTGTACACAAACTCCTTTTGTTCATAACAGTCTTTACATAATGTACAAAACATCTCATGCCCTGATCTATTCTCTCTACACTATCTAACCTCTGTGTAACACACTTTTCCTACTCTAACACACTCAATACTAGATTACACAAGGAAATGCACAATCCACACTGTATTCATATTGATAACTATTTACAGAAGAAACAGTTACACTTGAATATTTCAATTCTCCCATCACTCATCGATCCTATCTTTCCATCTGAATCTAATCTCTCCCTTATTCCAAAAGATCAAAATTTATACAAAATGCAGATTCATGGACCCATTTAGTTCAAATATAGAAATCTCTCATTCTTCCCTGAAGAATCTCTTCACTCCACTCTTTTCTCAAACGAACGTTAATTTAAGCTTTCAAATCCCTCATATCTTATTCAAACTAGATAATCTAACTGTTTGGCCTGATCTCCACGTAGGGAGGATCAATCAGCTACTTATACCATTTTCTATTCAGATTTTGACAACAAATAAAACACTATCATACATTTAAATTAATAAAATTAATTAATCTCTTGTCTTCCAACCCTTTGTTAGCCACAACAGGTGATCATACCATCACATTGCTGACTAGGTCTAAATGCTTCTTCATTAAGTTGTGTACATGGATGTATTCTGTTTGGAAGTAATAAGCATAATCTAGTAGAATGGTTTGCTGAAGAGATGAAGACTAACTTTGAAATGTCTATGATTGGGGAACTCATATTCTACCTATGGCTCCAAATCCTACAAAACCCTAGAGGCATATTCATTTCTCAAGAGAAGTATCTAAAAGATATGACGAAAATATTCCAAATGGAAGATTGTAAACCTGTCTCAACTTGCATGAGTACGGGATGTAAGCTATGTGCAGATGATGAATCACCTAATGTGGATCAAAATCTATATAGATCTATGATAAGAAGTCTGTTATATCTAACAACTCTTGACTAGATATAATATTGGCAGTCAGATTAGTGGCAAGGTATCAATCAACACCCAAACAAAGCCATTTGTTAGCAACATAAAGAATATTCAGGTACTTGAAAGGGACTATAGGATATGGTCTATGGTATCCGAAAGGTAACGATTTTACTCTGACAACATACACATATGCAGATTTGATGAGCTATGTGGATGACAAAAAATGTACAAGGGTGGTGCATTCGACCTAGGAGAGTCATTGGTGACATGGCTAAGAAAAAAACAAACATCAATTTCTCTATCTACAACAAAATCTTATACATAGCAACTGTAGCCTATTAACACAAGTATTGTGGATGAAACAAACACTAAAATACATGATTATAAATTTTAATGAACATATATTTATCAAGTGTGACAATACAATTGAAATAAGGATTTCAAAATATCTAGTGCTCCATTCAAAGACTAAACATATCCCTGTAAAGTAGCACTTTCTCAGAAAATAAGTGGCTGAAAAAACAATGAAGATGGAGTACATACCCACAAGGGAAGAAATAATAGACATATTTACAAAACCCCTTGCTAAAGAACCATTTGAATATCTGAGAAACAAGCTAGGGATAGTACCTACAGACTCTTTTCACTAATGTGACTTCAAAAGAAGAACTAAAAGATTTCATAGTTTATGAAATTTAGCACAATCTAAAGGGGAGACTATAGGAGAAAGGAGTAATGAAGAGGAACACAAAGCTTATGAGCATGTCAAGAATTTGAAGCAGTTAAAGAAGAAGCAAGAACAAAAGCATCATCAAAGTGGGAAATCAAGTCATGTTCTCTAGGAGCTAACAACATCAATCAGGTTCACCATTCAAGAGTCCATTCTTCAATGAAATTATTTCTTTCATGTATATATATCAGATGCATAAACATGTAAATAAATATCTGCAAGTAGACACAGTACTAATACTACTAAGACAATTGGATATCTATTCAAATCATGTTGGAGGTTAAGTATAACTTATTTTATAATTTCATCATCAATGTTTCTCAAAATTCTTCATTTTTCTGAATGCATCAATGTACATTTTAATGATCCCTGTTAAAAATATGATGTATGAAAACCTGAGAGCCATCCAAATACAAACATGGAAGAAAAAGAAAAGACATTTCCATCAAGCAGAGGAGCAGACTCTATATATTTGTATGTTTGTTTTATATATACATTCATCATGAAGCATCATGAGATCTACGTCCAAACCTTATTATTTTAATATCCATGTGAAAGACTGCTATCTCAATAACTAATAAAATGTTGTACAAATTTCACTAAATCACTAGGATCTATCAAAATCCTTTAGCACTGTCATTATGAACACAAAGATTTGAATGAAAATGGTGAATGCCTGAGAAAGTAAGATGGATCTACTATCAAAAGAAGAAATCTCTGGAAGTGCTTCGACAACATTAAACTAATTTTTTTTTGGATGGAAATCCACATGCTCATAGGAACAACACATCAAGATCTCATCTCTATGTCCAATAAAATCAACAATATCAGTAGGTTCTCAACATTAGAATGACTAATTTCTTCCAGAAAAGGGAATAACATCAGGAAAAGGATATTCTCAAAATCTCTGAAAGGATTATTTTTATGCACAATACTATGTGTAAATCCTTGAAGAAAATGAAAAAGTCAATAAAAGCCACAGTTAATGAACCCATTTTAGAAAATATAGACTCTGAAAGAAAACCATTAAGCATTTTCCAATAGAAATAAAGATCCAAATGCATTACTCTCTAGTTGCATTGGATACACAAAAGAACTTGGTAAAATTTGATAAATCTGAGCAATGCCATATCCAATGGGTTCCAAAAAGCAATAATGTTGACATAGATCTCAATGTCAATATAATCAGACAACCTAAAAAATATGAAAAATACAAAGAAAGAAGAGACTTAATCAATATAAAGATTGCATACTTGTATTCTCAGTGGAAATGGACAAGATCAAATGGTAATAAATAAAACAAATTGAGGACAATGCAATGTAACGCATGAATAGGAGAAGGATCATGAAGGATATGTGTTGAACGATGTCATTTTTACTCCATGATTATATGCAAGAGCATGGACAGGGTTGGTTCATTTGTTGGCAATTGCAGCGAATGCATAACTGGTTGAAGAGCATTACAAATTGTGTGCAACACTACGGTACATCTGCTGTGGTTAGCCATGATAATAAATAAGAATTTAATGTGAAATGGTCATTGGAAGAATCAATTACACTGAAGCATTCTATTATTGGCTTGGTAAATAATGTTGGACGTTACAATCTCTGTGACTAAGAATAGTTGAAACAATATGACATCGACAACATATATTGATGCTATAGAAAGCATTACAAGTCCATGTTAAGACAAAGGGCATTAGACATACCAAATCAACCATTACATGGTATGACAACATATATTGATGCTATAGAAAGCATTACAAGTCCATGTTAAGACAAAGGGCATTAGACATACCAAATCAACTATTACATGGTATGCAAAATTTATATGCCAATGAACATTATATTCCAACCAAAAGATACCAAAGGCTTGCCCAGACAATGATGTTAGACATTGAGCATTGAAATTAGGGTTCGGTGCCCTAATTTCATATTCATGCAGAAATGGTAACGATGGCAGCGTTAAATAGAACGATAATGGATTATGTTCACGCAGAGAAGTTATGACGTTGAAAGAGAATATTTCCTATTATTATGGAAATATTAATGGTTTACACAGTGATTTGTGAAATTTCCTGAGCTTTAGGACAGATTATTTCGAAGTGCGATAGTAATTTCATGGAAATATTAAATGCTTTACACAAAAATTTGTGAAATTTCCTGAGAATTGGCACATATTATTTCGAAGTGCGTTACATCATATGGTATGGTAGTAATTTCGTCAAGTAGCCAACCTCGGAGCATCCTCTCCCTGTTACCAGAGACATTAAGCCCTTCGACTCAGACACAGTGATTCAGGAGCTTGAAAGATTGGCCATTCAACCAGTTCACCAACCATCCCTCTTACAGAACAAACGTCCCAAGAATGATTCTATCAATGATAAGACCAATAACATGTGCACTCACCCCAACCATCCGCTAAAGTAGGAAAGCTAGGACAGTAAGGAGCACAAGAAATTCTCCTTCGAGCATGCAGTTCCAATTTGATATGTAGCTTCTCAACTCAAACTTCTATTCTTACAACTAGCCATTTAGGCAGTCAGAGCAGCATTATTATTTTGGTGGAGTAGTGTTAGTATTTCCAAAATTATTTCTGAGCAACGTTATCATTTCCTTTGGAGCAACCTTATTATTTCCAACATTATATGTATTTTGTGCCTCATTCTATGTATTTCATGCCTGATTATTTCCAACATTATATATATTTCATTGGATCTAGTTTTCTTATATGTTACAGTTTCTAATGAGGTGAACAATGTGATAAATTCTCTTAAATGGTTAATGGATTGGACATATTTGCGTATCACAAAATATTTCTGGTTCTCATGGATAATTGACTACCAATGACATTGTTTCTAGCACCAAGGGTTTTCTCAAGATAACAAGGCGAAGTCTACTTTTTTTGTTCTCTTGACATGAGTTTCAATGATTCACATAAAATTTAAATGTCATTTTTTTCAACATGCTAGTCAGGGCTTTGCCTTTGGTTGTCTTGGTTGGATCAAACATAAACCTTAAGAGAACACTGCAATTTTAGCAATTTTTTCACACAGACACTTTTTCGACGAGTTTTATTGCCATTATAATGAATTTGGGAATCTTTTTCCATTGGTTAAATCACAATGATATTGCTCTAAAATCCCTTTCGATGAGTTCTCTTTCCATTATAATGAATTTGGGAATCTTTTTCGCTGGTTAAATAACAACGATATTGCTCTACAATCCTTTTCAATGAGTTCTCTTGCCACTATAATGAATTTAGAAATCCTTTTCTCTGTTTAAATCACAGTGATGTTTCTCTACAATCCATTCGTTGGTCCTCTTATCCCCCACAATGTCCCAGGCTGATGAGGAAATCAACGGAGGTAACCATAGACCAACTTTTAGTTTGGTAGCTAGCCCTACCAAAGTAGAGAGGGCTCTCTCTATGGAATCATAAACAAGATATGAATGGATGATAAACGATTTTAGCTTAGATAGCTAAGCTCAAGTAAGTTTTGGGAAATTTAGGGTTTCTAATACTGGAAAAGGGAGAAAAACCAAGTAGCTAGGTGAGAGGCTCAAAGGCTTACAATATCAAAGATATGAAGGAGAAAGGTAGCAACCCTTTTGTGATGGATTTTAGGTTTTATCGGTGTAGTATGGTGTTGAGAAGAAGCATGAAGGTCTTAATGAGCATGAGACATGAATTCATTCAGCGAGAGTGAAAATAACATATAATAATTTTCCATCAAAACAGAGCTTAGTGAAAAGAAGTTTGTTTATAAATTGTAAGGAGAACTATTGAAGAGATGATGAATAGAAAAGGAAGCTAAATATAATTCATGTAAAGTAATGATAGTGCAAAAACAACATCATAAACTGATTTCACATGAATTCCTAAATAATAGTTGCAAACTATATCCTTCGATTTCCATAAGTGTCAAATATAGGATACGATGGTTCTCTCCTCAGATGTCCAACTAGTCCATGACTGAGAAAATGATTCATAAAGACCAAAAAAAACTTCTCCTTAGGCTCAGGGGTCGAATCCATGCCTATAGGAGTGGTTACATGACTAGTTGTAACCAAACCCTAATGTCTAGGGAGGTTGAAACAAATTCTACCATTAGCTTTGACTACAACTTCCCTCATATATGAAGCTCAATTTACATCAAACAAAGACTATCCATACATTACTACATCCTATTTACATTTATTTTCACTATATCATTCATTTACTTCACTAATTTTACCTTTACCCAAATCGAACTAGAAACTCTCATAAATTACACACTGAATTTTGGAATTAAAATCTTAGAAAATTGCAAAAGCATAGTGCCACGTTTGAGGCCGTGTTTAGTTGCCTTCCTAAAGTGAAAACTGAAATCTGAAAGAATAGTAAACTAACCTTGTCTATCTAGTTTCTAGAAAATCTTGAACTTTTGAAAATGACCCATGGAAAGGCCTCAAAAAATTCATTCGCCTAAGGTGTCTCCAAAACTGCAGTGCCTGTCAAAAAGAGGGGCATAATGTTTATATTTGACACCTTTTCTCAAAATCTGAGCTCTGTTTGAAAAATCTGAGGAAAGAGGAGGCCATAATATTTCCAAAAATGTAAACCATTTGTCATTTAGAGATTTGAGGAAAAATCACAATGGCAAGGCACTGTGTTTCTGTAACTAGTGCATTTTTGAATTTGCACCAAATTTCACCAAAAATCAAGAATGCCCAAAAAACTACCAAAAATGGTCTAGAAGTGCCAAATGAGGTGTACTATGATATCATCAATTCCTCAGAAAACATCTCCAATTTTTCCTTCTCATATTTTCCTTTTAGGGTTTCCTTTGGCTTGCTTTGCATTTGTTTGACCTTGATATTAGAAATCTTGTTTTTGGTTTGGTAGTGGTGGGCCATGTGTCTCAACATTTGGTTATCCCTGTTAGCCTTGTCAAGAATCTTCTCTAGATGGTTGTTGAATTTTTCTAGCCAAAATTCTATGTTTTCATTGATTTCCATAGCTATTTTGTCTTCACTGGTCAAATCCTTTACTAGTAGGTTTTGGTCTCTTTCTTTTTGCAATGCCTTTTTGAGACCCATTGTCCTAGGCCTCTTCCTTCCAACCTGATTCTCCTTTTCATCATTCTTATCATGCTATAGTGCTACTTTAGCTTTGAACTCTTGCCTCAACATCTTGAATTTCTCTTTTTCCATCGTTAGCTATTTAACCTGGAGTTCACTATTTTCTTACTCAGGGAAAGAAATGATAAATTTGGCCCTTCCCAAAATGTCCTTTAGATCCATGATCTAGGAATCCTTCTCTTTGAAAGGTTTTTGCAAGGTTGAATGATCATCTACTGCCTCCAAGTCGACTAGGTCAAAATCATGCTCAATTAGCTCCTCATCCTGAAAATGTGATCCCTGTTGTGCTGATGTAGAAAGCTTGGCCCTTTCCTCAACTTGAGGAGCAAACACAAGCGAGTTTCCTCTATGGTATGTTTTGGTCACCTCGGATCTAGGTGCCTTGGGAACCTCCTCTAATTTGTTTTATGACCCTACCTCCATAGGCTATGCTGATGTGTCTTGGTGCTAGTTTGGTGAAGTAGTCTCATGCCTCTGCAAGGTTGCTTCAATAAAGGTATCCCATGCTATGTTATTTTCTTCCAACTGATGGAGGACTACAACATTTATCAAAATGTGGTGGAAAAGGCTAGGGTAATTTTCTTTTGTTTTTTCATTTGCACCCTTTCAGACATTTTGATGACACTTCTACACAAGTAGTTACACAATTTAAGATGTTTCACAGTTGTGAAGTGCATGAGCAGCCTAATGTGATATTGATACAACCTGGAAAGCCTCCCCTCAAAAGTGAAAAACTTCATCAAAACCTTCATCAGTGGTGCATAATTTTCCAACAAGTATATGAATGGAATGATGTGTGAATGAGCCTCTGTGTAGGGTGATTTCAAGAAGGGTTTGTATTTCTCAAGGTCTAGGCTCACGTATTTGAACCAATACTCCCCATGATTTAGTATCCCTGTGGAAAGAGAGATGGCATCGATTGAGAATGTGAAATCAATCCCTGCAATGGTGGCATTTTCTCCTTTCAGATTGGCAGCAATCAAATCAGTGAGCTGCTCATGAAAACCTACCCCTCCCACTCTTTGACAAAACCCTAGGTAGTTGACATCTTCAAAGAATTTTCTTATGAATGGTGAAGAATTGATCTCATTGCAATTTGTGGGCTCAGACGTCAGAATCTTCCCCAGTTGATGATGTTTCTTTTCTCTAATGGTGAAGAGTCTCCTTCCATTTTTGAACCCTAAATGATAGGAAAGGGGAAAAAATAGTGAAATGTGTTTGAAGTGGTGAAATGAGGGAGTTAGGGAAGGGAAATGGGAGTAGGGAAATTTTGGGAGATGGAAAAGAGTTTTAGGAATGCTTAGGGGGTTAAATGAAGGGAAATTAATGAGGGAGATGAGTTAGAAAATTTTAATATAGTCCTAGCTAGGCAAACTACCCAATTTGATAGATTAGGGCTAGGTTTTGTAGGGAGGTGAAGTGGAATGAAGGGATATGCTTTTTTACTAAATGGGGATGATGAGTTGCATGAAAATAGAGGTATAGGGATAGCGATTTTAGGGTTTCAAAGCTCCAACTGATCATTTGCAAGATCAAAACATGAAATTCATAGAAAACACTAGAAGACTAAACTCACATTTATTTTGTTTGTTTTGCCAAAGGAAGAGGGGATGCATAGGAGTGTACTTACCTATTATGAAGCTCAGAGGATAAAAAAATTGGATTTAGAAGCTTGAAAACTCGAATTTCAGTGATTTGTTGCAATTATGGGAGACTTTGTCCTATGTGTAGCGTAGTTCACCAGTGCGCAGTGCCAAAATGTAGTGCAGTGTCTCTGTGCATAAGGCCACCTCCAGAAATGCAGCACCTTGTTTGTAAGTGCAATGCCAAGCAAAATTTTCCAATTTGGCTAAAAAAAATGCATGTTTTCTCACCTAAGGAGGAATTATCTCAATGACAAGGTAAGATAATAATGTAAATGGAATGTGTATGAATCTCTTTGGGCTTTTATAGACATAACATAATACTCTTTTGAGTGATAATGGGCCCCACATGTCTTTTTAAACATGAATTTCATTCTTTTGAACCCGACAACCTTGGAAATTTGTAACCTGGACTTTGTATCCTGTTTTGGACAATATACATTCTTTTTGAAACTTTGAAATTGTATATATGAAGTACTTATTACATATAGAAACATGAAATTACATTTGAAATCATAATTTATTGAAAATACTTGCTTATCACAACTCATCCTATGTTGGATTTTATGCATGAAATGAAAGTGTTGGTGAACTTGAAAGCCTAATGACCTAATGGAGACACTAGAATGAGTTAAATCATAATGGTGATTACTAACATGATGATGATACACTTAGCTGAATGATGAAAGTGACCAGAATTTGAAAATGCTTGAGAAAGTGAAAATAAACTTAGACATACTAACCAGTGACCAAAGGTTTTGAATGGAGGACCTAGTAAAATGACAAAAAATTGACCCTAAACCCTAATGGTAATTCTAAAAGAAAACACTTGATCACTGGTGGGAGGAAAAAAAGATTGACACTAACATTGGCTCCATTGGGGATGGCACCTCCATAGGAGATGTCAAGAACAGCGTAGACCTAGTAGCCTTATCCATTGGGCATGCAGTCAAATTGCAAAGACTAAAATTAAATTAAAAACTAACTGACTGACTAACTTTGACAAATAAAATAAACTAAATCTTCAAATCAGCAACTAATTAAAGAAATCTTAGGGACTTTTCCATGGGCTTCAAAATCCTATGATGCCCATTGTACACTCTGACATGAAATGTAAACTGATATATAAAATGGATGATGAAAATTTGCAGAAATCTTTCAAGAATAGTAGGTGCTTAAGAAACGTAGCAATAATTGCTCCTCCAAAATAACCTTCGACATTCATTTCTTCCAAAACATAAGCATTCTTTCCCCTGAAAGGATAGATTATGTAAGGTCCCTTCCATATATTCTCAAACTTGTCATGTGTTCCCTTCTCTTAGTTCTATGCATCCCAACGAAGAACCACATCAACCATGTTGAAGTTGTCTTCTTTGGTCTTTTGGTCATAAATATTTTTAATCCTTTCCTGAAGCTTGGAAATACTTTGAAATAATTCTTCCCTAGTTTGCTATAAATGGATCATTTGACTTATCCTCTACTGCACATCGTTTGGTTCACTGCTAACTTCATGCAGAATTTTCATGAGTGGAACAGGAAGGGATGACGGAAAAATACTATCAACCCCATACACCAACTGAAAAGGAGACATGCCTATGGGTTTTTTAGTACTAACTCTGTCTGCCCATAAAGCATTAATGAGCTTTTTGTGCCAGTTCATTTTATTGGCCTCCAGAACTTTATTAATGATGTTGATCATATATTTATTAGAGGATCCAACTAGCCCATTCCCTTGATGGTAATACGCAGTAGAATTCCCCAACGTAATATGGTACTTCTCAAAAAACTCCACCATCTTCTTGGAATTGAATGCAGCAACATTGTCAGTGATTATTTTCTGCAGGCAGAAAAATCTAGACAAGATATTAGTCTTGATAAACTGAATAACAACATAATCAGTAGCTTGCTTGGTTGGAATTGCTTCAATCCATTTCGTAAAGTAGTTTGTGGCTGTCAGGATCAACTTCTTCTGTGTAGACGATGAAGGATGTATTTCTGCAACAAAATCAAAACCTCACTGCTGAAATGGAGCTGAAAATAGAATTGGCTACAATGGCAATGACAAAAGTTTTCTTTTCCGTTGATAAATCTAGCACTCATGGCAGCTCCTTATTGTTTTGTACACATAAGAAAAAAGAGTAGGCCAATAAAACCCAGCCCTCAAGATTTTGTTGGCTGTGGTTTTCCAAAAATAAATGGCTTCCACAATCCCCTTTCTAGAAATCAGTCATCACATCCTTAGCTTCATTTTTAGAAAGACAGTTCAACAATACACCACCCGGATCTTTCCAAAACAAAACACCATCAATAATGCAATACTTGGAAGCTTTTAACTTTAAGGATATAGTTTCACCTTTGGGCATTTCAGGTGGAGGATTTAGATTCCACAAGAAATAAACTATGTCAGAGTACCATCGAGATAAACTGAACATGTCTGACACCTGTACATGTGATTCTGTTGTAGCGGCTACAACCACCCTCCAAAATTTTTCCTTAGTCTATTTTGGAGCCTCCCTACCAACCTTTCACAACACTTTGTCTTGCTTCATCAAGTACTCTAGTTTCATTGTTTTCCTCATACAAAGGCAGCTTATCGATCACAGTTGATTCATTCCCCTCCCAGGCTGTTCAACTAGACTTGGTCTAGTTGCAGGCTAAGTAGCTTCCCCTTGAAAATTTTGCATTTCTAGAGGGCATTCAACCTTCCCTCTAGAAATTGCACAATCCTCTCTGGTAGCCTGCTGGGCTCCACGATTGCGCAATCTTGCTAGCCAACACTCCTAGTGGATTTGCGCAAATTTCCCTAGAAGGTATGGTCAGCCTAGGATTTTTGCAAATATGGGCAACTGTTAGCTACTCTGCTGATCTCCAGATCATCTGCACATAAATTGCACAATGCTCCTAGTCAATCATCCCATCTCCCAACTAGGAATGCACATTTTTCCCAAGCAGTTGAGCAACTGCATGCATGAACAGTCTGGTTGACCAGTTCTACCCAGGACCGAGGAAACTTGAATTGCATGCATGCATGACTTTCTCTTCCTGGAATAGAAAGAAACACAATGTAAAATGAATCCCATGATTCAAGGAGCTATTTTTAGCGGTCGGGGGTTACATGAAAAGTTTCTTTAGAAGTTTCCCTCCAAGTGTCTCTTTTTCCTAGATTTTTGGCATGCGCACCATGAGACAAAACTTATTTATTTGATGCATCAAAGCTCATTCACTCACATCAATCTTGGAGCTCTGACAACCCACAGCACATCCAAGATTATTTGACACATCCGGCTCAACTATTCATGGGTAACTGGCCTCAACTTGTCTTTTTCAACATTCTGTTACTTTTTGTGTATTTTCTTGTGTGAGTGTTGTTTGCTAGATTTATTTGAATGCTTGCTATCATTTACATGTATACTAGCTTGTCCTATCTCAATTTAAATTTTCGTTGCTATCTCACTGCTATCACATGAATGAAACTGTTTTACACTGATGTTTACCAACCGACAAACTGCCTCACCCACATGCATGTTGATTTGGTTGTTGAATCTTTCATTCATATTTTTCATGCAGTGTCAATCACTTCCACTATCACTTAGTGTCACCATGCATTTACTATCTTATTTTCTTTCAGCTTCCCATTGATAAGTCAAGCCAACCTTGGCCTGGGCTTTGCCTTCACTAAGGCTACATTATGCAATCTGGGGAAGGAAGGCTCACCTTCCTCTCTAGAAATGGGCATTCTTTCCCAACACTAGCCTCCAGGACTGCTTTGCACATTCCTTGAGGATAGTGGTTGCTTGGTCCAACAAAATTGTGCAAATCTGTCCTGGGGCCAGCATTCCTTCCTAGCTAGAATTGCGCATTGCACTATCCCAACAACTAATTGCCTGACTGGATTGCGCATTTCATAGATCCAGTAGGCAGTCCTACCTCCCAGATAGCCCACACTTCCTTTTGCGTTGTTCTGGCAGCCATTCACCCAGCCTCCCAGTAAAATTTGTGCAATCTTGCTTGTCAATTTCCCAGGTATGTGTTGTATGTTTCCTCGAATTTGCTTTGTTTCCATTGACACATTTCTTGCCATCCATGCTGCTTGTTTCTAGATCTTTCAGGTTTTCATCTATCCCAATGTATTCCAAGAGAACATGATCACATGACATGGATGGAGTTTCCACTGGAGCAACAATTGAGCAAGAGGTTACTGAAACATTCGCAGGCACTTTTAGGGAAGACCTCGAAGATTTTTAGGTGTACGTGAACATTCACAAGTCTAGCTTGTACCGGATTGCATGCAGATACCCTGTGTTCCCATGAGCAGACATGATTCACTGGATCGTCTCCCACACTGACCCCGAGATGATCATCTTGAGCAGTGTCAATGGGTTAAATATTGCAACCTTCTGGGCACGCGATTATGATGAGATGTATCAGATGTCAGAGCCCACGACTATCATGAGTCCTCCATTCAGCTTTCCCAGCAGCAAAGGTAATTCCAGAGACATTCTAAAGGATTGGGTAGAGGATCCAGCTCATTTCAGGATGACACCCAACCAGATCTACAAGACAAAGATATTGCGAAAGGTGTACCAATACTTGGTCATATTCGCATGTCAACTGAGTGGCCAAGCAAGCACTGAAACCTTCCTTGAGAGTTTGGTGATCACATTGGACCAACTGGCTAGAGAAGGAAGACCATGCAACTAGTTCGGCATATTGTCTCACCAGCTAAAGGAACAAGTCATGAAGGCTTGACAATCACCCGAGGGTATGCATGCAGAGATTTACATGTCTACCTACACCCTAGATGTAGTCTATGCCCGACATGTGTTCCTGAGCTTGGAGTGGGCATGGTCACCGATGGATACTTTTGTGAACACATATTTCAAGTTGTTGTCGAAATGCAGCTTCAAGGGAGTAATCATACAATTGTCCAACCATTTTGTTACCCCAGTGTACATGTTGATATTTGAATAGGATCCACCCTGCATGTCAAATGAAGAAATTGAGGAATTGTTAGGCATTTTAGATTGGTATGCCTCACCATTCGACACTTTCATCCTAATGTTTAGTGTGAAGAAGCCTCTGCATGTTTTGCCAAAGTTTTCCTTGGACGTACTTGTCATGTAGGATGTAGCATATCACATCTCAATAGGATTGATAGCTAGACTACAGCGGAAGAAGAAGGCACCTTAACCCACTCTTCCATTGCGGATTCGGTTATATGAGATCCAGAGTATCAAGCAAGCAGATGTCGAAACATAACAGATGAAGAAGTACCCATTCAACCTCTGAAGCTTCAACCTGTATGACCCACATTGCATTATGAAGGATCACTACATGAGAGTTCAGCTCAACTGGGTCCATGGGGCATTTCATTAGGCCGAGGAATACTCATGGAGGTATTTCTACAATGCTTCCAGACCCAATGAATAGGTCAGCTTCACCGTAGAGTGGTTAGCAAAGCAGCATGAAGCAACATCACAGAGAGCACAAGCATGGAGTAGCGGAAAAGCTGCAAGTTTCAAGCAGATCCACTTGTAGAACAAGCAACTATGGCTATTCAGGCAAAGAAGCAATAGCCTGACAAGAGAATTACGTGAAGGCAGAGGGATAAGAACAAAATGGAAGAAGTAGAGAAGGAGTTGCATGAGCTAAGGGAGCAACTCTGAAAGAACAAGAGTTATGCCAATAGGAGAAGGAAGCATAGAAACAACATATACAGTAGGGGGCACATCACGTGCAGATAGACAAAGCAACGCGCATACAAGTAGTTGATTCTTCTGAACAACTGGCATCAGGTGAACAGGGTGAACCATTACAGGGGCAAGAATTTTTTCATGAGATACAATAGGTGCTTGGATAGTTGGATGCAGACATGGAGCAGTAGTAGCTGGAACAGGACACCAACTTCATGCCTCACCACAAAGAGGTTACTTCACCCGCTTCTTTGCATCCAGATAATGAGTAAGTCTCAAATGACCAAGGAGGCATTAAGATCCTTGGTGGTCATCTAGAAGTAGAAATGCACATTATCTCATTGACGAATCTCATCACAGAGTTATGCAGTCTCAGAAAGTACTGACTCTGGAGGACGAAACATCTCCTGTGCAAGTTGAAGAACAAGTGATCGTGATCAATGTGAAAAAGCATCCAGCTGCTTTGGCTGATTCAAGTAGAGTGTATGTTGAAGCCACCAGTTCAAGTGTTTGTTTCCTCATAGCTGAGAATGAGTGAATGAAAAAGGAACTATAGGTGGCCAAGCAAGGAGGAGACTTGGTGACAATGTCTGCTTGAGCTGAACTAAAGAAGGCAATACTAGATGAAGTATTGTCCCTTGATACAGTTATGTGACCATTGTATTCCAAGTTCAGTATTGTGCACCAAGCAATCGTTTGTCTCTAAGGATGGTAGCAGCGATGTGCGAGAAGAGCACGCATATTGAAGAAAATACATGCTGTTGTTGAAAACATGCAAGCATGGATGATGAAGTACAAGGGAGCCCTGATTCACTTTCCAAATATGATGAGGGCCAATGCGGTTGAGCTGCAAGCAAATATCCGATGTCAGATCTAGAACTATGAATACCTACTACAACTCATCACTAGCATACAGGATTCCCATGCATGAGTATTCAAAAGCATGGATGTTATAGTGCACACTCATGTGATCCCATCACTTGGGACTCTCACCCAGAATAAGAAAAAGAAGTAGGTCTGATAGGAGCTTGGCTCATACTTCGATGAGTTGATGTGCACCACCACTAGCCCAGACATGCCTATCAGTGCACACATCATGCACAAGTAAATTGCTGGTCCAACCACATTAAAGATAGTGACGTGCATGCTCTTAGACGAGTTGGACAGAGGAGCCTGAGAAGTGTACCAAGATGCTATGGATGAAAGGTTCAGGTTTCAGACAGTTGTCATGGCAGAACACATGGAAACTATTAACGACTACTAATCTTGGCATCAATATGTTATTGTTAATCAGCATGAGGACGTCGAGAAGTTCGACTTCTATGGTTTTCTAAGTTAGAACGATGTCTAGTTTGGCTTATTCAAGCCACTGTTCACATGGGTACATGTGCATTGTAATGTTGAGTCATGGCAAGTGTAAGTCAAGTCTCAATAGTGGATGTAACAATCATAGAGTAGGTGAAAAGTCATGAGGATAGTTGAATGGTCACAAAGGGGAATGTCAAAGGTTACCCCACCCTTTGCTACAAATAGTCCCTCATAACTCATTGTATAGGATTTTGGTCAAGCAAGCTTCTACTAAGACTATCTTGAAGAAGGCTTGGACAATATTGTAATGCACCTTGGCTTCTCCACAACACGGAGCTAGTACATCTCTTTGGAGGAGCAGGTGGATGTGTCTGTAACATTTCACTAATGGGGCTAGCAGGTTTACATGGATGTCTTGTACGGTTGGAACTTAAAATTTTATATAATAAGAGCCAATGCATTTTCATCAATATGTTGTTATTGTAGTTGCACTGCTCCGGTTACCTTAATGTTATATGTTGTTTAACTTACGTATTTGTATATGAATTGATTCACATGAAATTATATGAATCTTATTGCAATTGTGTTGTATATGTTGTTAATGTTATCACCATATGTGTTGACTTCTCTGTTAGACACCATATATACCTTTCACATGAACCTTGCTGTAACAACCATTGCACTTGTTTGGATTGATCCATGAGTGATGTGTGTGTTATCTTATCTTTTACGTTGTGACTATCGTATCTGAGTGGACTGCTCTGCCGGAAGATGTGTCTGTCATTTTTTGTTGTGTGTTCCTAGCCGAGTTGGGATTGATCCCTTTCAACCTGGAACTCACCTTCACCCTTATCTCCCCCCTCTTTTGTTAGAACCTCTCAGACATCTTCATTGACTCACTGCAATAGTCACACCCTTGATACTAATAGAGTTATCTTACTTGCTTCTGTGCGACATCACAGTCAAGGCATTACCTTACAACCCACTACTGGGACTCCTACACCAAATAGTCTGAGGTCCAATTGGGACTTCTTACTGAGGAGAGCCCCTTGACATGTTGGCGGGGCCAACACCGTCAACAAATTCTTCTGTTTATTCATGAGAGAGAGCAACAATCAAGTTAATGTCTAATGCATGCAAATTCGATTCATCCATGAACTTGGCCAAACCCTATACTTTAAGGATCTTTGTCGGCTTTATTTCTAGATCATATTCTAACATTGCTACTATCCATTTTCCTCGCTGGCCTTCTAGATCAGTCTATGTAAGAGCTTCCTTTACTGCTTCTATTGGAACGTAGGTTATAGTATGAGAATGCAAAATATATATTCGGAAATATTTGGGTGTTTTTACCAAAACCAAAGCCTGCTTCTCAATAATGTTGTATTTAAGTGCTGCATCCCTTATTGTCTGGCTGAAAAAAGCTCTAGGCTATTCATTTTTCTGATCTCTCTTTTAAATTAGGACAACTGCTAAAGTATGCTCAAAGGCGAATGAAAATATAATAAAATCCAAGTGTAATCGAGACTGATTAAAATAGGAGCAGTAAACAAGGAAAATTTGACTGCATTAAATGATTTCTTGCATTTTCAGAACATCTTACCTCGCTGTCTTTTTTAGCATGTCTGTTATCTCTCTCAATTGTTCAATGAGGTTTGGGATAAACCTCGTTAAAAGTTTAATTTTCCCATTGAGTTACTGAATCTCTCTTTTATTCCTATGGAAATCAAGATGCAGGATTTCTTCAACTCTAGTAGGGTCAGTGCAAATACCATCCTTGGAAATGATATGCCCCAACAACTTACCTTCCTCCATAGCAAATAGGCTCTTTTTAGGATTCAACAAAATTCCAATTTTTCTGCATCTCTGAAAGATAATTCTTAGATGATGTAAGTGTTCTTCATTAGACTTAGAGAAAACAATAAGATCATCTAAATAAATAACCAAAAAAACATCCTTTTCATTGGAAAACGCAATTTCCATGGTGTGTTGATGTGTTTCCCTTGCATTTTTTAATCTAAATGGTATTTTGGCGTACATAAATGTACCCCATGGTGTTGTTAAGGTTGTTTTCAGTTGATCTTCCTTATGCACTAAAATTTGGTTGTAGCTCAAGTATCCATCAAACAATGAAATTCTTGAAGATCCAACTACCCTTTGCAGGATATGGTTCATCTTTGGAAGGGTATAATTGTCCTTTAAAGACACTTTGTTCAAATTTCTGAAATCGATACAAAGGCGAATCTCCCTGATCTTCTTTCCCACCGACACAAGATTGGACATCCATTCAAAAAATCGAATAGGGACTATAATACCTGATTTATAAAGCCTTTTCACCTCTTTTATGATGGATGACAACAACTTAGGATTAATCCTCCTCAGCTTCTGACGAATTATATTTTGATCATTTTTGAACGGTATAGTGTGTGAATGATATTTTTATCATACTCCTTTAAATCTGAATAGTCCCAAGCAAATACATTAGAAAACTTTGTCACAAAGCAATATACTTACTTTTGATATCAGGAGATAGAGACTTTGATAATTTGACCATTTTGGGCTTATCTGTTGTACCAATGTTAGGTCCCTATAATACTAGTGATTTCCCCATTACTATGTTCATTGTAGCCCTTATTGTTATTTTTGTGCCCCTATTGTCCCCATATTGTTAGTATTGTACCTTGTAGAAGCCCACTATTGTTATTGTTGTGCCCTTATATTATTATTGTTATGTCGAATTTGATTATATTGTGACCCCTTAGACTTCTATATAGAGAAATGAGATTTTGTCATTTGTATCGTCTAAGAATTGTTCATTTGTGTAATGTAAAGGAGATTTCCCCCTCAAAGACGCTGATTTTGAAGTCGTCGATCTATATTTTCTATCTTTTGTGAGCCGGTTTCTTAAAATTTTGTATCAGAGGTTTGGATGCTAGGGTTTCGCTACTCCAAACAGGTGATCATGTAATTTTTGCTATAACTTTTTCTCTGCAAAGTTTCAGAAGCTAAGAAAATATCCAGTTGAGTCAAAATCGTTCTGAACCTTGGGTTTGAATTTCAGATCTTGTCTCGCTATATGCTCAGAGATATGATCTGAGGTAGTTATGGTTTTTGCAGACTCCTGAATTACATTCCAAACAGGTGACCTTTGAAAATTTGTCATAAATTTCTCTCTGAGAATTAGATTGAAATTTCGTAAGAATTTGTAGAAATATGATGGACTGTAGTTTTTTGTGTATCTTTTTTAGATCGAAAGGTTGAAACAGTGACAGGTGGCATGTTATACAAGTTCACTCTACTAAAACATTATATAATCAAGTCATCTTGGGAGATTTGGAATAACTCTTTCTTGGAGAATCCAATTTTTATCAGAATGGTGGAATTGGAAAGAGGAATCAGAGGTCAACCATGGGAAGAAATTTCAGTCCTTGGAGATCCAAAACTACATCTATATAACATATTCAATATCGAGCTTCTACAAATCGAAGAAAGATGTGTATTTTTTTTAAATTTTTCATAATTTCGGTTTGAAAAATTAGTTTGATGTTCAAAGGCCATAGTGAAGCATAATTATCATTAATTGATGCCCCAAAGAAAGAAAATGGAAACACCTAGTAAGAAACTAGAAATCTCTAGCATTACTCGTGAAGAAGAGGAAGAAATGCAACATGATGTATCAAAATTACGAGACCAAGTGCAACAAATTTCACTCTCACAAAGGGTAACAGAAGCTAATATTAATGGTTTAAATAAAGGTGTGGAAGCTAATATAAATGGTGTGGAAGCAAAGATAAATGGCATGGAAGCTAAGATGAATGGCATGGACGCTAAGATGGATGCTATGGACGCTAAGATGGATGGTATAGAAGAAAAATTGAAAGGTGATGTGGAAGATTTGAAGATAGATTTGACTAAGTTGCTACAAGAAATCGTTACTAATGGTGAAAGGGTAGTAAAGGAAAGTCATGATGAAAACAAAAGAAATGTTAGTCATCATTTCATAGACTCTAACATTGGATTGAAGACCCACCATGTTCCAAAGATCAACATGAGGAAGTTTAATGACAAGGATCCCGTAACATGGATACTATAGATGGAGGAATATTTCAATCTCCATAATGTGCAAAACACACAAAATGTACGCATTGAAACTTTATATTTAAAACCAAATCAGTTTGTATGGTATCGATGGCTTTTCTCTCGTAAATAAATTTTCACTTGGGAAATTTTTATAGAAGAAATCATAGCAGATTATGAGGATACAAAAAACAACACTTTTTTAGCCAATTGATAAACCTCAAACAAAATGGTTCAATGATGGAGCACATTGAGGACTTCCAAAAATTGAATATAAGGTTAAAACATATTCTAGAGGAGCAGAGGATTGATGTGTTCATAGGGAATTTAAAGGATAACATCCAACATGAGGTTTTCCTTTTGGAACCTGACTCATTGTACAAGGCATTCAGGTTGGCAAGAAAAATGGAAAGAAAAGTTATGGCAACAAGGAAGCCTAGCATTCACAACTATAAGGATGGAAGTGTTGCTTCCCCTAGCCTTCCACAACCTACAAGGTTGACACCAGAAAAATTGGAAGAAAAATGAGAAAAAGGGATTTGTTACAATTGTGATAGAAAATACACAAAAGGTCATAAGTGTGCTGAGAAGAAATTATTTTACATAGATTGTCAAAAGGAGGAAGAAAAGGAACAAGAAATGTCAAAAGAAGAGGATATACACTAGAAGAAAACGCTAGATAAAGAAGAAATGAATCTGACCATATATTATAATGCATTGGCTAGAATTACCACTCCTCAAACTATCAAGATAGAAGGACATATCAAGAAGAAAATGGTAATAATGTTGATTGATTCGGGCAGTACCCATAATTTTATTCATTGTAAGATAGCTAAGGAATTGAATTGATTCCTATATCCAACACCAGAGTGTCAAGTGATGGTTGTAAGTGGAGGAACCATAAATTTCTCTGGAAAGTGCATTAATATCAAGCTATCCATGGGAGAATATGTATTGAATATTCCAATCCTTTCCATTCCAATGGGTGGTGTTGATGTTGTACTAGGAGTCCAATGACTATAATCCTTGGGTACAATATCTTTTAATTTTCAAGAAATTTTCATGAACTTTTCTTTGGAATGAAAGGAAGTTGAATTAATGGGTATTGCAGGGAAACCAATAAAGATAATCAACTCTAATGGAATGAGAAATCTTCTAAATAAAGAACAACGAGGCGTAATTACATAAATATCTGCGCTAGAGGTTCCCACATTGAAATCATCTATTTCTCCAGATCTCCAAAAAGTCTTGGAAAATCATTTCATAGTATTTGAGACTCCCAAAGGTCTACCACCTATTCATGATCATGATCATGCTATTCATTTAATTCTAGGAAGTGTTCCTCCTAACATCAGGCCTTTGTTAGGCCCCTATACTACTAGTGTAACCCCTTAATGTTATTAGTACAACCCACTTATTATATTTATGTACCCATGTGTCTAGTCAATTTAATGTCTTAAATTGCTCTACATAAATTATCAATCCGGGTATCGTAAACTGATGAAGTGTGGTGCACTATATGTGCTTATTTAACCTTTCTCTTACTTCGTTGTTTTATAGTTTATGTTGTTTTTGGGGTTTTGTTCTTGTTGGTTTTCTAAGGTCTTAAGAATACTTTTAAAGGACAAGTATGGATAAAGATTTCAAGACAAGGCCTATGTCCTTAATGGTAACTTCCAAAACTTAGCACTTCAAAAGAACTTAAAACATGTTATTGATGGAGTTAGTATTTAAACAAAAGTGTAAATATACAACTAGTCCAATCAAAATAACATGCAATAATCAAATAATGAGAGAATGACTATGAGACCCAATATCCTTGCTGCTTCAGCAAAAGGACAAGATGATTCTATCACGTCATTAGTTCATTAAAAGGCTATGTGCATCACTAATCTACAATCAACTTGAAAGCAATTTATGTACAATAATATACATGTTAAAAAGAAAATAAAATGCAGTAATTCAAACTGTACATTAATATACATGAAAATCAGAAAAACAAATACAAGAAAATAAAGTAAAGAGATCTGTACATTAATATACATGAAATAAGAAAAAGAAATGCAAGAAATTAAAGTGACAACTATACAAGGCAGGGGCCCCCTACTACCTATGAAATCAAAGCAAAATTAAACACACTTGCATGAATTAAAATTGCATGAATGAAAAATCTAATCTACCTTACATTCTACAAAGCAATATTTACAAAATGAAATCTACTCTACTTACATCCTAATATGCTCCATGACATCTACTTCACATCTCCTTCCATGTTGAGAACATCAAAGCTTTATTCAATTTCTTCAAAAGTACAAAGTACAAAAGCTTTCAAAAGCCATGGGACTAACAAGCTAAAAGGACTAAGAAAAGACTAACTAATGAAGGAGAGAGATCTCCTATTTATACAAAAAGATGAGAGCCATCTCATTAATGAGAATCCATGAATCTCTCCCTCTTCCTCTAGAGTCCTAATCAAAATAGGAACTAATAAGACACATGTCTTCTTAGAGTTACAATACAATTAGGAGATGTGACACATATCCTCATGATCCCATGATTCTTTCCAACCAAATTCGAATTTGCCCTTGGGGTGCCACATAAGGGTCTTCTAGAAGTCTCCTTTCAACCTACACATGTCAACAACCTCAACCCATTTGTTAGGTATACGCATATGCACATTATTTTCTAATATTTAACCACAAATTCACTTAAAAGGCTTAGAAATAATAAATATTGGAAAAACATAAAGGTGGCCCAATGATAATGAAAGTGGGATGAATGTGGTGACATAGTAGTGAAATGGAGATGAAATGGAGGTGATATAATGGTCATAATAGTGAAAGTATAATACAAATGAATGACATTTTCAAGACTCAACATACCCCCCAACTGAAGCTATTGCATGTCCTCATGCAATATATATTACATTAACTCTTTTGATCCTTGAGCTTTGGCTTAACTTTGCATGATATCATTTGATAACTTCATATTTCTGCAAAGTGTTTCACTTGAATTGCAACATGGTTGGTTCTTGTGTTACAACCATTTTTTTTTTTTGTTGCCTTCTATTTTGATCTCTGAACTTTGCATAATGATATTTTTATTATTGTTGCAAAGTATATCTTTATTGGATTGCATGATGGTTGGTTCTTGTGTGACAACCATGATTTTGTTTGTGTCCAATTTATCCTTTAAGCACTTTTTCAAAAGCCATTGTATGCTCATAATAGCAATGTAATAATTAATATATGTTGGAAGTATGTGAGCTCTTGAATATGATATGGACATGGCAAGATATGAATATGAATGTATCCCCCCCCAACTGATGGTATTGGCAATTTTATGAAATGAGGAAGAGAAATGTTTTTCCAACAATTATCATTCTAGCTTTTTATGGAATTCTATGGTCAAAAGTTAGAAAATGATGTACCTTCACTTACCCTTTGGAATGGATGAGTTGTATGTGTGGTGGCTGAAAAATTCTGATCATATTCTTCTTCAAGTGGCTGAACAAGAGGAGTCATGGATAGAGAGATAAGGTGACTTTTTATTGCTTCTACTAAAACTTGTTGAATCTGCTCCAAAATGCTGAAAATAATAGTCTTCATGTCTTCAAAACTCATTGGCACAATTCCTACTATGTGAAAAGATGTTCTAATGTCGAACATAGTAGGAAATTGTTGGCTTAGTGGCCATTAATGGATGCCACTAGTCAACACAAGAACTCTCACCATTGATGACAATGAGAGTCAAGATGCCCAAACACATCTTGCTAGGTACGAATGAATTTGCTGATGTCGAGTCACCTAGAAGATCTAACGAACAAGGGACATTAATGTATTCCCATTGTTTGTCAGCATGAGGACTTGCCATTAAGGCATGCAAGCCTCAAGGTGTTTTTACAAAGAACTTAGACTCAAAGGACTATGGACTCAATAATTTGCATTGAAGCAGGGCTTATTTGCGGAATGAAAATGACAAGGAATGGAAAATGAAAATGGAAAATGGCAATGGAGAATAGAAATGACAATGGGCAATAAGCATGTGAATGAGCCTCTTGCTTTTATTTGTGGGTTATGAATCGACAAAAAGAAATGGAAAGTGTATGTGAATGAAAATGGAAAATATGGAGTGGAATGAGGTGAATGGTTTATTATGAAGTATGGATGTGATGGAGATAAAAGTATCTGAAAGTTTTTTTTTTCAAGTGTTTGGATCTGATTTTGCATCAGCATATTTCCTCTTTGTTGCTGATCATCCTCTTATGAAACAAATTGGTCTCTTAGAGAGACACCATTATCTTGTAGTCATTTGTCCTTCCTCCTGAAACCTGCAAAAAAACTAATACTTCTTCTGCAATGGAATGTAAGATTATCAAAGGAGAGAGGTGATCAATCTCTCTAGTTATGATATTTACACACAAAACTAAGAATTTGTATTAATGAAACAAGTTCTTAAAGGAAAAATCAAAAGAATTTATACCTGCTTTGGAATTAGTGCCTCAAGTTGATGTTGCTTCTTTTCAGCAATTTATTTCATTATTTGCCATTTCAAACTCTAATGATATATTTCTCATTGTATAGATCTTGTTGAGATCTTTCCAATGGTACTTAAATCATCAAAATCTGATTTTGCATGAGAAAGATAGGCTGATTTGAACAATGAGGTTTTTCTGGCTGCGGAATTGGGGAACAGCTCTGTAGCTAAAAATCTTGAATAAAAAGTTAGCCATTCATCTTTCATTATCAGTCCAAAATTAATCAATACCTTCAGAAAAGTGAGAAAATAACTTGTTCATTTCATTGATTCAAATTTTTTTTTTTTTTGACATGCAGCGACTTAGTGTGGTGACTCAGTGTGGCGACTTTGGGATAACACACATTTTGACTTCCCTTTGACCGGGGTCTTTTTCATCAAATTTGGTCGAATGAATAGGACACCATCCATGTACCAACATTTCCCCAGCTACCCATGTGACTTGTTTTTCTTGATGACACCTGCAACCTAGAGTTTAACAAAACAGCTGCGGAATCCGGGATTGGCTGCAGAAAGCCTGTATGAGCTGCAGAAATGCTGTGTTGGCTGCGGAAAGTGGCTAAAACAGTTTATCATCAATTTTGAAATTTTTTTTTTTCATTGTCTGCAAGTAGGAACTCTGCCAAAAGAAAGTTAAGGTGTAAACAAACTGATCTTCCATATAGCCTTTTCCATGGAAATAGCAAAGGAACCACCCTTTTTGAGGTTGATAGCATGGTTATCCATAAAGTGCATCATGATTCTTGCATGGTATACATACATGACACCGAAGCGGCCTTCACATGTTAAAAATTTTTGAACAAGCAACAGTAATGAAGTCCACTCTTCCTTAATGACATGTACAGGGATTCCCTTAGTGAAAATGGAGGTATCCATACCTGGATTCTTGAGCATATTTTTCCACTCTTGATCTTCAACTGTTATGTTTTTGAACCAGCGTTCTCCTTTTTGAGGCAAACCGGTTGCTGTGGCCAAGGTGCTCTCTGTTATGGTGAACTGCAGGTCTCCTACCTCCATGGTATTTCCATTAAATGATCGGGCAAATGCCTTTGTCACCTCTTTATTGTACCCTTTAAATTTTTTTGGATGAACTTCAACCATTTGGCTTTCTGCAGTGCTTCCTTTGTCTGTGGGTAACCCTCTAAAAATTTCAAACCCTCCGGTTCTGCTCTTAACAATTTCCCCATTTTCGGCTCTCAGTTTTACTTGAAGCTCTGACAATGGTATATGGACGCTTGAGGAGAATGCTCACGGGAAAAACAGGGGAATTATGGTTGTAACAGAGTAGATAAATGGTATGGTGCAGAACTTGTGATCGGGGTTTTGAACAGAGAGGTGAGGAAAAAGAAAAGAGAGAGATTTACAGTAAAAACGAGAGTGGTGTATGAAAACGAGAATGGAAACGGTGGTATGAGAGAGTAGAGAACAACACGGCAATGAGTTTATGCATGCGGGAAATGGAGATATGAGTAGATGAAGCAACGGCCAAATCCGTAAGCGTCGGGTGGCTACGTGCACTCAGTGTGCTAACTGTTGGTCACATGGGGCTATTGGTAAACGGACTGTAATCAAGGTTTGAAGCACAGCCGTGGAGTTTGCAGCGGGAGTTATGCGGCTGTGAAGAGCCGTATGTAATTGGTTTACGTAACAGAGCCGTCTTCACTTGGATCACCGCTGGTTTTAATGAATTGCAACGGGTGGCATATGGGCAGAGGATGTGGTGGCAAAGAGTCCAACACATAATCAAATTGGCGTTATCCTTCTTCAGGCACGCGGAATGCATCAAACTGTCAGTTAATAACTCAATTTTTTCACACAGCGGCAAAAAAGAGGCTCCAAAGAACCAAAGATTTCTCCTAGACCGCCACGAATTTTCTCAAATGGTTTCTGGGTTATCTAATTAACCCACCTAGCAAGAAACCCATGTTTTAGTTTTTCGAAATTCATCTCCATTTGGGCAAATCGAACGTTTGAAGTTTGACATTTTTTCTGTGTTTACGTTTTTCTGAGTTATCAATTTTTACTGTTCTGCCTTCGGCCTGTGAAGATCTTTCCAATTCGTCATTCATTCTCATCACACCATTGACTCGTGCCGCTCCATCTATCATGTATGTGCCGAAGGTCAACCTTTCCTATAAGAAAACCAGAGAGACACTTTTTATCAATCTCTCTGATCAACGAGTTAATTCTCAATCTACGAAGTTGGTGAAGGTGAGACTCTTCAGCGGGCTTAATGGAGTTTATCGCTTTGGATTCTGTTGATGGAGCAGATTATTCCGTTCACTAAGCCGTTGATCTAGCAAATGGTTCTTCAGTTGGTTTAGTAGATCGAGATTGAGAAGAAGATTCTCGCCCCGTTCCATATAAATATCCAAATCCAGATGCATAACCTACGGAGGTAAGGGCATCACCAGTAGTGGGGGCAAAGGCCTAAGCAGGGTAAATAATTGAGCTAAACCTCTTTTTTATGGGGTCGGAGGGATCATCATTGCTCGCTCATTCGGGCACAGAATAACAACTCCCACCAATACAAATTCGGCCTTCAGGAAGGACACAATATTCATTCAGCTTTCTGGAACCTATACTCATTACACAACTTCAGACGTTGATTTACATTTCGATGAGCATAGTCCAACTTGAAGTTCGTTTTTCTCTGAAATTGTGAATTTTTATATTGTTTAGTCATTCCTGCATTTTCATTTTATTGCACTAACATCTTGACTGTAAATGTGAAAAACAAAGTGGTGGCTGCGGAAACCGGTATCAGCTGCGGAAACCAGTGTCACAGCAACCACTTAGCTAAATAGAGATAGTTAGGCAATCTTAATGGAAATGATCATGGGGAAATAACTTTTATTGATGAAATGGATGGCATGGAGTGAAAATGGAAATGAAATGAAGTTTATTTTTTCTTTTCTCCCTTTTTTTTTTTTTTTGAATCAATTGAAGTGATGAAGTTTATTTTGTCTCCTATTTTTTTCTTAACAATTCTTTTTCTGATCCTCCAGATCACACAAAGTGCAGGAGGAGAGCATACTCAAGAATTGTTAATTTTTTTTTTTCAGATGTAAGAAATAAGGTCTCATAATTACACTTCCCCGGCAACGGCGCGAAATTGTCTAGTCAATTTAATGTCTTAAATTGCTCTACATAAATTATCAATCCGGGTATCGTAAACTGATGAAGTGTGGTGCACTATATGTGCTTAGTTAACCTTTCTCTTACTTCGTTGTTTTATAGTTTATGTTGTTTTTGGGGTTTTGTTCTTGTTGGTTTTCTAAGGTCTTAAGAATACTTTTAAAGGACAAGTATGGATAAAGATTTCAAGACAAGGCCTATGTCCTTAATGGTAACTTCCAAAACTTAGCACTTCAAAAGAACTTAAAACATGTTATTGATGGAGTTAGTATTTAAACAAAAGAGTAAATATACAACTAGTCCAATCAAAATAAAATGCAATAATTAAATAATGAGATAATGACTATGAGACCCAGTATCCTTGCTGCTTCAGCAAAAGGACAAGATGATTCTATCACGTCATTAGTTCATTAAAAGGCTATGTGCATCACTAATCTACAATCAACTTGAAAGCAATTTATGTACAATAATATACATGTTAAAAAGAAAATAAAATGCAGTAATTCAAACTGTACATTAATATACATGAAAATCAGAAAAACAAATACAAGAAAATAAAGTAAAGACATCTGTACATTAATATACATGAAATAAGAAAAAGAAATGCAAGAAATTAAAGTGACAACTATACAAGGCAGGGGCCCCCTACTACCTATGAAATCAAAGCAAAATTAAACACACTTGCATGAATTAAAATTGCATGAATGAAAAATCTAATCTACCTTACATTCTACAAAGCAATATTTACAAAATGAAATCTACTCTACTTACATCCTAATATGCTCCATGACATCTACTTCACATCTCCTTCCATGTTGAGAACATCAAAGCTTTATTCAATTTCTTCAAAAGTACAAAGTACAAAAGCTTTCAAAAGCCATGGGACTAACAAGCTAAAAGGACTAAGAAAAGACTAACTAATGAAGGAGAGAGATCTCCTATTTATACAAAAAGACGAGAGCCATCTCATTAATGAGAATCCATGAATCTCTCCCTCTTCCTCTAGAGTCATAATCAAAATAGGAACTGATAAGACACATGTCTTCTTAGAGTTACAATACAATTAGGAGATGTGACACATATCCTCATGATCCCATGATTCTTTCCAACCAAATTCGAATTTGCCCTTGGGGTGCCACATAAGGGTCTTCTAGAAGTCTCCTTTCAACCTACACATGTCAACAACCTCAACCCATTTGTTAGGTATAAGCATATGCACATTATTTTCTAATGTTTAACCAAAAATTCACTTAAAAGGCTTAGAAATAATAAATATTGGAAAAACATAAAGGTGGCCCAATGGTAATGAAAGTGGGATGAATGTGGTGACATAGTAGTGAAATGGAGATGAAATGGAGGTGATATAATGGTCATAATAGTGAAAGTATAATACAAATGAATGACATTTTCAAGACTCAACACCATGTAGTTCCCATATTGTTACTATTGTGCCCCATAGAAGACCAATATTGTTATTATTGTGCCCTTACATTATTATTGTTATGTCGGCTCTGATTATGTTATGACCCCTTAGACTCCTATATATAGAAAGGAGGTCTTTTCATTTGTATCATCCAAGAATTGCTCATTTATGTAATGTAAAGGAGGTTGCCCCCTCGAAGAGGCTGAATTCGAAGGCGTGGATCTCTCTTTTCTATCTTTTTGTGAGCTGGTTTCATAACATTTGGTATCAAAGCTTTGGATTCTAGGGTTTCGTTGCTCTAAACAGGTCATCGTGGAATTTTCACTATAACTTTTTTTCTGCAACATTTTAGAAGCTAAAAACAAAACCCATTTGAGAATAAATCGCGCTAAATCTTGGGTCCAAATTTCAGAGCTTTTTAAGCTATATTTGTGGAGATATGATCTGAGGAAGTTGGTCTTTTTGCAGACTCCTAAATTACATTCCAAACAGGTGACCTAGGGAAAGTCGTCATAACTTTCTCTCTGAGCATAGGATTGAAATTTCATAAGAAGTTGCAGAAAGAGGACGGACATTGGTTTCTTTTATATCTTTTTTAGATCCAAAGGTCGAAACAATGACTCCTGGCACATCGTACAAGTTCACTCTATTGAACTAGTCTATAATCAGGTCATCTTGGGAGATTGTGCATAACTCTTTCTTGGAGAATTCAATTTGGATCAGACTAGTGGCATTAGAAAGAAGACACAAAGGTCTACTATAGATTGCAATTTCAGAACTTAAATATCCAAAAGTACAGATTTACAGTCGTTTCAAGATCGAGCTCCTAAAATCAAGAAAAAGCAAGATGAGGAAATTTGATGGCAAGGATCCGGTAAATTGGATACTTCAGATGGAGTAATATTTTGATCTACATGATGTACCACTGTTACAGAAGGTATGTATTGCATCTTCATATTTAGAACCAGATCAATTTTTATTGTATGAAGGGCTTTTTTCTCATAAACAACTTGTTACGTGGTTAGTTTTCACAGAGGAAATGATAGCACATTATGAGGATACAAAGAGCAACACCTTCTTTAGAGTAACACCACAACAATTGGAAAGAGTAAAAGGGATTTGTGACATAGTGGAAAGCAAAATTATGGAAACCAGGAAGCATACCCCTCACAACTATAAAGATGGAAGTGCTGTTTCTCCTAGCCTTCCACAACCTACAAGGGTTACACCATAACAATTGGAAGAAAAAAGAGAAAAAGGGCTTTGCTACAATTGTGATAGCAAATGCACTAAAGGTCATAAGTGTGCTGAGAAGAAATTATTTTACATAGAATATGAAGAGGAGGAAGAAAAGGATCAAGAAACATCAAAAGAAGAAGATATGCACCAGGACCCCACCCCAGAGAAAGAAGAAATGAATCAGACCATATCTTGTAAAGCATTGGCAAGAATTACCACTCCTCAAACTCTTAAGATAGAAGGACATATCAAGAAGAAAAAGGTGCAAGAAGTGAAAGATCACATCAAGAAAGAAGAAATGAATCCAACCATATCTTGTAATTCATTGGTCAAAATTACCACTCGTCAAACTATCAAGATAGAAGGACATGTCAAGAAGAAAAATGTTCAAGAAGTGAAAGATCACATCGAGCATCAAGAAATGAATCCGACCATATCTTGTAAAGGATTGGAAGAAATTACCACTCCTCAAACTCTAGAGATAGAAGGACATATCAAGAAGAAAAAGGTTCAAGCAGTGAAAGATCACATCCAACATCAATAACAAGTTCTCCAACTTTTAAAGGATAACGCCACTTCGGTGCAAAATCAAACAAAACAACAGGGAGATCAACATCATAGTGAAAAGTGTTTTGATGTAGGTGATTGGGTATTTCTATTGCTACATCTCAGGCAAGCTATTTATGAGAAGGAAACGTTGGCAATACTACATGCACTTAAAAAATGGCGACCTTACCGAATGGGAAGACTCTTCAAGGATGAGGATGTGGAAGCATTGTTTTGTGCTATTTATATTATCCAACTAGATTGGATAAATGAAGCAAGGGATGAATGGAAGAAGGACGAAGAAATATGGCCACTTATTCAAAAGTTTCAAAAGATGCCAATTCAAACAATATTGCTAGAAATTGAAGAGGAAGGAAAAATCATATTGGAACCTGGAGCAGTCACTGAAACAAGAACCCGACAGCTACGAAATCGATCAATTTCAGAGTATCTCATCAAGTGGAAGAACTTACTCGCTGAAGATTCCACATGGGAGGATAGGAATTTTATACAGAAGCATCAAGAACTACTCAAGCATTGAGGACAATGCTTTTTGAAGGAGAGGGGCATGTTAGGTCCCTATACTACTAGTGTAACCCATTATTGTTATTAGTACAACCCACTTATTATATTGATGTACCAATGTAGTGCCCATATTGTTACTATTGTGCCCCATAGAAGCCCACTATTGTTATTATTGTGCCCTTACATTATTATTGTTATGTCGGCTCTGATTATGTTATGACCCCTTAGACTCATATATATAGAAAGGAGGTCTTTTCACTTGTATCATCCAATAATTGTTCATTTATGTAATGTAAAGGAGGTTGCCCCCTCGAAGAGGCTAAATTCTAAGGTGTGGATCTCTCTTTTCTATCTTTTTGTGAGTTGGTTTCATAACATTTGGTATCAAAGCTGAGAGTGACAATTGCGACACTTCAGATAGACCTTCAGACGAACATGAAGACACTTGCACGACAGTGCTTACAACTTTTTGTATGAGTACGACGGATGTTTACATAGAGAAGACAACCCAAACTGTGAGCTGGTTTCATAACAGCCTTATAGATATCTCTATGCCCAAAAGAGTGAAATTGAACGTATGGTTGCAGAAATGCTAGAGGCTGGTATAATGAAACCTATTCAAAGTTCTTTCTCTGCTCCAGTAGTGTTTGTGCACAAGAAGGATGGATCATGGCGCATGTGTCCATATTATAGGGAGCTCAACAAACTAACTATCAAAGATAAATTTCCCATTCCTGTCATTGATGAACTATTGGATGAATTTCATGGATCAATTTAATTGACCAAATTGGATCTTCATTCCGGATATCATCAAATCAGAATGAAGACTGAAGACATTCTGAAAACAACATTTAGAACGCATGAGGGTGATTATGAATTTTTGGTCATGCCTTTTGGTGTTACCAATGCACCTTGTACATTTCAAGGTTTGATGAATTCTGTTTTCAAACCTTTCCTTAGAAAATTTGTGTTACTATATTTTGATGATATAATAATATATACGAAGTCTTGGAAGGATCATGTTCAACATGTTGACAGGGTGCTCAAACTATTGGAGCATAAACAATTATATGCAAAAATCTCCAAGTGTTTCTTTGGAGTACAAGAGGTGGAATATCTAGGTCATATGGTGTCTCATGAAGGTGTTAATGTAGACCCTAGCAAAACTAAATCCACTAAGGAATGGAAAATCCCCACATCCATAAAGCATCTGCAAGGATATCTCAGGTTGACAAGGTATTATCACAAGTTTGTTAAGAATTATGGAAGAATAGCAGCACCTCTAACAACATTATTGAAGAAAGATGCATTTTTATGGACTCCAGAAGCAACAAAGACCTTTGAACATCTTAAAGAGGAAATGTGCCTAGCATCGGTCTTAGCTATGTCATACTTCACAAAAACCATTATTGTGGAAGGTGATGCCTTAGGAAATGGAATTGGTGTTGTTTTAATGTGAGAAGAAATACCCATTTCTTTTGAAATTCATCCAATCAAAGGAAAGTATTTACACAAAGCGATTTATGAGAATGAAATGTTGGCAATAGTAAATGCACGTAAGAAATGGTGACCCTATATAATGGGAAGACACTTCAAGGTAAAAATGGATCATGATAGTCTTAAATACCTTTTAGAGCAAAGATTATCTTCAGAAGAGCAGCAAAAATGGGTCACAAAGATGTTGGGTTTTGACTTTGAAATCATCTACAAAAAAGGGAAGCAAAATGTTGTGGCAGATGCACTCTCAAGAAAGGATGAGGATGTGGAAGCATTGCTTTGTGCCATTTCTATTATCCAACCATATTGCATAAATGAAGCAAGGGATGAATGGAACAATGACGAAGAATTGTGGGCACTCATTCAAAAGTTACAACAAGATCTGAGTACATTTGATACATTTAACTGGAAAAATGATTCGTTATGGTACAAAGATCATTTATACCGATGTCAGAATTCTAGACTCAAACAAAAGATTCTTATGAAATTGCATGCCTCTCCCATAAGATGGCACTTGGTATTTTTAAAAACTTACCATGGGGTTAAGAAGGAATTTTTTTGGGATGGCCTTAAATATGATATTCAAAAATTTGTGAAGGAATGTTTGCTTTTCCAACAAAATAAAGTTTAAAGAATTAAGACCCCAGGTTTATTACAACCTTTATCCATTCCAAGTCAACATTGGGAGGAGGTTTCAATGAATTTTATTAAAGGTTCACCCAAGTCCAAAGGAAAGAGTGTCATCATGGTGGTAGTTGATAAAATTACCAACTATGCACACTTTTGTGCATTCTCTCATTCATTTAAATCTAGTACAGTTTCTATTTCATTTATTGAATAATTCAAAAGCTACATGGAAACCCAAAGATTATTGTAAGTGATAGAGATCCCATTTTCACGGGAAACTTTTGGACAAAATTATTTTCTTGTCTTGGTCCTTAGTTAGCTCATAGCTCATCTTATCATCCTCAATCTGATGGGAAAACTAAGATAATAAACAAATGTTTGGAAGGATCTCTTCATTACTTTGTATCTAATAAACAAACGCAATCAGTCAAATGGTTGCCTCTAGCTAAATGGTGGTATAACACTTCCTTCCATACTGCAACAAAAATGACCCCATTTATCGCACTTTATGGATATCACTCTCCATCCATCACATCATATTTAAGAGAAAATTCTAAGGTTCAAGCAGTAGAACATGACATCGAGCATCAACAAAAAGTTCTCCAACTCTTAAAGGATAACCAAACTTTGGTACATAATAGAATGGAACAACATGCAGATCAACATCACAGGGAAAGAAGTTTTAATGTAGGTGACTAGGTATTTCTATGGATACAACCATATAGATAAATATCCCTCAATCAAGCTAAGAAGGATAATAAATTATCACCAATGTATTATGGTCTGTACAAGGTGTTGCAAAAGATTGGTACAATGGCATACAAATTGCAGCTTCTTGCAGCTTCACGAGTGCAGCTAGTTTTCCATGTTTCATGCTTAAAGAAGATTATTGGTGACAAGCTCCTAGTTCAAACAATATTTCCAGAACTTGACGAGGAAGGAAAAATCATATTGGAACCTGAAGGATTCACAAAAATAAGAACTCGAAAACTATGAAATCAATCAATTTCAGAGTATCTTGTCAAGTGGAAGAACTTACCCAGTGAAGATTCCACATGGGAGGATGAGAATTTTATACAGAAGCATCCAGAACTACTAAAGCATTGAGGAAAACACTTTTTTGAAGGAGAGGGTCATGTTAGGTCCCTATAATACTAGTGATTCCCCCATTACTATTGTCATTGTAGCCCTTATTGTTATTATTGTGCCCCGTAGAATCCCACTATTATTATTGTTGTGCCCTTATATTATTATTGTTATGTCAACTTTGATTATAGTGTGACCCCTTAGACTCCTATATATAGAAAGGAGTTTTTGTCATTTGTATCATCCAATAATTGTTCATTTGTGTAATGTAAAGGAGGTTTCCCCCTCAAAGAGGCTGATTTTGAAGTCATTGATCTATCTTTTATATGTTTTGTGAGTTGGTTTCTGAACAACCAATGTTTACATCCTCAACACATTTTTCTGTAGGGACCATGGTGGGATTTCTAGCAACATCATCATGATCAAATAATTCTTGCAAAGTTACAAGACCTCATGGAATATTATTGTCTTTCAACTCCCACAATTCAACCTCCATTGCTTCAATTTCCTAATCATCTTCATCACATGTATCATCCTTATGAGAATTCAAAAATTCATCCTCCATCTGCAAAATTTATTAATCTATTTGTCATCCCAAAACACCTGCCAATATCTTAGATTGTCAGGGACAGTTGGGTTGTGTTTGACATGAATTGAATACTTCTTACCTGAATGGGTAGGAACCTTAACCATACTTTCTGCAATGGCGAGAGAATCAGCCATCATATTCTGAGTTCTAGGGATCAAAGGTAAAGTATACTCTAAAAAATTCTTAAGAATGTCAAGGACAACTTTTCTATAAGCTATAATATTTGGATTCTTGGCCTAGTACTCCCCTTTTACCTGTTTAATTATTATCTCGGAGTCACCATAAACTAAAATTCTCTTTGCTCACAATTTGTTTTTTAGAATTTTAAGGCTAGCAATCAGTTCTTCGTACTCCACCTCATTATTAGAGCAATCAAAAGCCAATTTATAAGAACTTAATCTTACATTTCGAGGAATTTTGCATGACTGATGCAAGGGGACATGAATGCACATGCCAATTCCAACTCCTTCCTTCCCAAATGCACCATCAAACTCAATGGTCCAAATACCTTCTTCCTCATCGGGAAACAAAATTTTAGAGGATTGATCTTTCTCATTTTTTGGAGGATGACTTACTCTTTCAACAATATGAGTTTCTAGCACTGATTCAACAATCTCTTCAGATTAAATTTCTGGCTGTAAACTTTTAGTATTATTTTCCTATTTTTCTATAATCAAATCTTCTTATACACTACTTATGACATCTGAAACTTCTGAAATCTAAACAATTTGACTATAATCATAAATTGAATTCAAATCACTATACAACATGAAATACTCTAGATCATTATGTACAACATGGATAGTGTGATTATTTGGTCTTTCTTTGCTCATGAATTTCATCTTCTTTTCCCAGTATAGTAGCATTTGAAAAATCAAGTTGCAAGGTTCCTTTCAGCTTTGCCCCCCAAGACCTTGAAATCAACATGCCAAACCGTGGAGGTATATTAGCGACCAGTACATCCATCAATACATTTTTGGCTGGGATTTGGTTGAGGGACACTACTAGATCTTTGATAAGGCCAAGGCATTTGACTCTCCCCGAATCAAAAGAATACAAGTCATGGTAAGCTCGAGTAATGTCTAATCCAAGTTTTTCCATAATAGCTTTTGGCATAAGGTTATGTGAGGCACCAGAATCTAAGATGTCATTATGGGGTATAAACTCATGGAGTTTCAAACTAAGATAGAAAGGGCGAACTTAATTATCGTCAAGACTTCCCTCGACAACTAGACCAAATGAAATCGCAGGTTCATCATCAGCAACATTGACAGTATTTGACATTTGATCTACTTTCAACATCTTAGCAATCTGGAATTTGTACTTTACATCATGAACTAGTTCAGTTAGAGGAATTGAAACATTTAATTTGGAAATTTCATTCTCTAAGATAAACAGATTGGATTGTTTGTCTACCTCTTTTCTTGTAGTGTCTTTCCTTTCAGGCTCTCCTTTGGCTTGAGCTTCCTTTTTTTTACTTTCAGTTTGGACCTCCTTGTCCTTCCTCACATTGCTGGTAGAAGCTTCATTATTTTTATCCCGACTCAGAATGACAATTTCTTTTTCTCATTTCAGTCTGCTAGAGCTACTTCTTTATCTTGTGTATATTTCTGAGCATTCTTCCTTTTCTGATGTAATGTGACATGGACATTTCTTCTCCTCAAGTTGTATTGTTTCTGAAAATGATTGAGTGCATTCCGATATCCCCTTTGATACTCTCCGGTTTCATTGCCCATGAATCATCATTGGCAAGGACAAGATGATGATCACTTAGTGTTATTGATTGCTGAGAAACTGATATTCCTTAGTAAAAAAGGTAGGTGATTTATCTTCCTCAAAGAAATGATTAGCTTCAGCAATTTCTGCTTCATCATCTCTCGAGCCTTGTGTGTAGTTTCGCTGAAATGGTGTTTTGATCTGTCATTGAGGATCTTGATTTTTTTGTTCTTTCTACTTATTTCAGAACTCTGATTGTTGCTGGCCCCTATAATTTGGATTCCTTAGTGAAGGATTCACTTTTCTATCAACAATAGTCATTATGTCTATCATCCTTTTCATTGTTTTAATCAGAGTGTCAATCTTTACCCCAGAAGAAGAAGATGACTCCTCCTTAATGGTAACTTCCTTCTCAGGTTTCTTTGATTTGATTTTGGACTTTTTGATAAGAAAATTGGCTTCCACACTTACAATGTTGCACTTCATTTCTTCTAAAGTTCCAGGATCTCTCTCCCTAAGCTGATATGCCATATCTCCATCGAAGGCATCAGGATAGTGGAGAAGAGCTAAACTAGGGGGAGGTTTGATGTCATTAGGAATGTAATTATAAACCAGATTGAACCGTGTTGTAAACTCCTACACTGTCTCATTTGGGTTTCTTTTCATAACATTGTACTCAGCCAAAATATGTAATGGATTTTTCTTCTCCTACCATTGGGCTAAGAATAACTCTATCAACTGCTGGGAACTATTGATGGAATTGGCTACCAAATTGCGAAACCATTTCTTCACATCTCTGAAAAAACTCTGGGCTATGATTCTCATCTTTGCATCCTCCTCATCAACCTCTTAAAGGTCAATAAAATCTATCATTTTGTCAACATGTTGCTGAGCTGTAATCTCTTATGTTCCATCAAAAAGAGGGAGTCTTTGACCATAGTTCTAAGGTAGGGCAGCAAGTTGACCAGGTAATAGTAAAGGAGAAAACCATGCCATGACTACTGGAGGAGGTAGTATATGTACTACAATGGGTTGTGTAGGTATTACAATAGGCTGTGTTGATGGAGATGATGACACTAGAGGAGATAGTGGTGTTAGCCTCCTGCTGCAGCAGGTATTCATCTTTCAGGATTGACATTTTTACATGCCAAATATGTCATACTCTGCAAGCTGCAGTGTTCCATATTTCCAAAAGAAGCAATGAAAGTGTGATGGTCCAAATGCCACTGCTGTATTCCATTTTTGATGAGTTTTTTCAGTTAAGGGAAGGCCAAACAGCTAAATCTTGGTCTCCCTAGATTTCAATTTCCTACTGTAGAATATAGAGAATGTATCTGTCCAAACAGCTAAATCTTGGCAAATTTGTAGATAAGTAGAGAATCAAAGGGACCCAACTGTTTAATTTGGGCCCTGGTAGAAATAAGTGTAGATTTAGATAGGAAAAATTGAAAAAAAAGAAAAATTGTAAAGCTGGGTCTGCAAGTCTAAATGCACCCACCCATAAAAAAAGAAAAAATGTTAGAAAAGTAGTCTGGGTAGGTAGCTGTGTGGTTGCAAAATGATAATTTGTGATCAGTTTTGTGGTACAAAGTATTTTATCTTTTCAGATAACAGTGCAGGCAATTCTATGCAAAAGGGCTCAAAGGTGAACATCACTAACTCCCCTTTCTTCTAAATTCCCCAAAGCCACTTACTAACTTCCCAAAGAGGTCAAGATCTGCTTGCCTCTTAGTCTCATCATGCTCCATATCAGTTGCCTTGGTGAAGATCTGCTTCACTCAAGGATCTCAGTTCTCTACAAGTTCTTTTTCCCAAATTTAGCCTAAGGTCCCTGACCTTAGCGCTTGCTGGTCACCTTCATATTAACTACTAACAGTATTATATAAATCCCTATCAGTTTTCCCATTCCCCTATTTTTACTATGCATATAAAACTCCCCTATGTAAATATTCCCTCCCTGGCAATATAGCCATATTTTTATAAAGTCCGGGAAAAAATGGTCCATCTGGGGTTGTTTTTAGCCCATCCGAGTCATAGCAGGGATTAATCTGACACCTGGTCAGACTAATAACCTCTTCCCTAACTCTAAAAACCCTCAAAAACCCACTTTTTATCCCTTTACCCCAAGTTTTGGGCATAAATTGCTAACCCGCGCTCAAAAAACCCATAAACCCGCCATTTCCTAAGTCTAAACCCACCGCGCGCTATATTTAAATGGAAATATTCCCACGAATATCCCCGCCCACTAACCGCCGCCACCTCACATCTACCGCCAACCGTTGGATCTTCCGCCCTGCAGATCAACGGTGGGCAGGCCGTCCCATCTCCAAAACGCCCGAGCTTTAGTGTCCGGGAGATGGGCGGTATTGTCGCCGTACCTCCCGCCACGCGTCAAGCGTTGGGCCGTGGCGGAGCCCTCTCCCCCGAAACCGCCTTTGTCCATAAGTGATGCGCCCAAACCGGAAACCGCCCCTGCCTGCGTCACCCGCCTACCCAGTGACGTCACCCCCCTACCCAGTCACTATGTTGAGACACCTGCCTGCGTGGCCTCCTGCCACGTCACTGCCACGTATCCCTCCCACCGTACCTGCCACGTAACCATCCGTACATGATGATGTCATGCTGACGTCATCCTGCCACATCGTCTTGTTGACGTCATGCTGACGTCACCCGCCGTACAATGTCACATCATGCTGACGTCATTAGCACTTTTTGGGGGCAAAGGCGCGAAAATCGCACTTTGGAGCCCCAGAATCCGATTCTGAGGCAGTTTTTGATGAGAGATTTGCGCAAATTGCTCATCGCTAGATTTTTTGGGCCTGAATGGGGAATCTTCAGGGAATCTTTTCATTCTGCGGCCCCCAGCAAGCCCGAAAGACGCCGAATGACCCATTTTTCCTCATGAAGCTTGCCGGAAGGGGTAGAAAACAGTTTCGAAAGAAACAGAGGCCGAACAGCAGCCATTTATTTGTGAATAAGACCCAGAGCACCTCAGAACAACATCAATTTATTGCCAAAGGGTATCAGAGGAAGAAGGAGAGCCAAAGAGTATCAGTCGAAGATTTTTTAAGCGGCTCGAAGCACTTAAACATTGATGAGCCCCCCAGAAAGTCAAATCAAGAGGAGTAAGCCCATCCTAGCTCTCAAATCACAGTCAGAGGCATTTAAAACCGCCGAACAGCAAGGGTGCAAAGACCAATGCACAGTTATGACAGATGAAGAGCACAGAGCCACCAGGACAGATATTAACTCATTTTGATACAGCTGCCCCCAGCAAAGCTCAAAGATATTTTTTGGCATTTATTTCTAGATAGGATTAGGTTAAAGTAATCAATTTTCTGTCAGACCTATTAGGTCGGTTGTAATAGATAATTTTGGATAAATCTTCCCTATATATACCACCCTCTGTATTGCTTAAAGGGTCAGTTGGTTGATAGTTTTTCAGTGGAGACTTGCACTGTATACCTGATATGTTTTCTGTAATCAAAGACTGCTGAAAAGCTTGGAGGAAAGACTATCTGCTCTGTGTTTAATGGTTTCAAGAAGTGAATTTGGAATTCATGTCCTGCAACATGACTCAATAAGTTTTCCTATCTCTATTTTTTCATTAATATACCGTCTAAATAGCAGAAAGAAAGAATAGTCTAGAATTGGTTTAATTGCCCTCTATAAATTTATGTTTTCCTCTGGATCAGTCATGAATATGAATTCCCTTCGGCTCATATTTCCCCTAATCCATTCATCTTTGACAGTTGTCTAGGAATTCTTAACTGCTCCTAGATAGAGCTCATTCACCTTCCCCCTTTAAGCATAGTGAGAGATTATTTATTGACTCTCATTCCTTATCCCTCATTCCATCCTTTTAAGCTTTAAGTGTTGTTTCATGAGCAGCTACCTTGCTCCTTATTTCTCTTGTGACCAAGAAAACACACCAGCAGTCCGACTCCTTGACTCCACGCCCAATGGTTTGAAAGTTCCAGACTATGCCTTGCCTCTCTGTCTAAAAACATCAATTTTCCCACCAAAAAACAAAACAAAAAACCCTTTGAACTCGATACCTAGCCTAAAATCCTTTTCAAAACAAAGCTAAATCTAAAAGAGAGAGCCCTCTCTGATTGCAGGTTGGCTAGAACCTGCAGTCCAAAGTTGGTCTGTGGTTACCTCGGCCGTATCCTTTTCCAGAGCTCAAGGACAACCTGAGTGATAACAAGTGGTAAACTAAAAATGGAATATGATGTAGTTGGTGTGTTTGGAGATGAAATAGAGGATGAAGTAGTAGACGGGTTTTCAAGTTGATATTGAATGTAAGCTTTCTTGGTAGTGGTTTGAAGTTGGTCTTCTAAGCTTTGAAGTTTATCAAAATTTAACCACAACTTGTGATCAGTTTTGGAAAGATAGATTTAGTAGATGGGAGGTAGGAATCAAACCTAATGGGATCAAAAACCACTTCTAAAAGGGAAGACTTATATTTAGATCAAAACAAAGATTGTTCAAACTGAATATCAAAACAAATATCTTCAACAATCAATAATTTATTAGGTAGAGATGTATTTTTTACCAATTTTCTATGTTTACTTTCAGGAATAGGATTTTTGAATTTCTTAAGTAACTTCTCTGAATCATCAACAATAGTTGGTGGATTTGGGTCAGGATTTGACCTCGTGTATCTTTTAGGAGCCATAGTTTTTTACGCCTTGAACTTGATGTGATTACTTAAGTCAACCTTCCTTTGGATACTGGAATTTGTCTCCCATAGAACCAATCTTGAAAACACTAATAGAACTAATGCCAATAATGATATAACAGTCGTTTCCCCAAAAATGACGCCAAAATGCTATCCCCCACAATGTCCCAGGTTGATGAGGAAATTGATGGAGGTAACCACATATCAGCTTTCAGTTTGGTAGCTAGCCCTACCAAGCCAAAGAGGGCTATCTCTATGGAATCACAGCTAAGAGATGACTGGATGACAAAGGATTTTAGGCTAGATAGCTAAGCTCAATTGAGTTTTGGGAAATTTAAGGTTTTTGATGCTGGAAAAGGGAGAAAAACCAAGTGGCTAGGACAGAGGTTGAAAAGATTACAACAACAACGATATGAAGGATCAAGGCAACAAAAATTTTGTGATGGATTTTAGGTTTTTTATATGTAGTATGGTGTTGAGAAGAAGCATGAAGGTCTTAATGAGCTTGAGACATGAATTCATTAAGCAACAGTGAAAATAACATATAATAATTTTCCATGAAAATAGAGCTTAGTGAAAAGAATTCAGTTTATCAATTGCAAGGAAAAATATTGAAGAGATGGTGAATGGAAAAGGAAGCTAAATATCATTCATATAAAGTAATAACACGGGAAAAAAACATCAAAAACTTATTGCACAGTAATTCCTAAATAATAGCTGCATCTGTGTCCTTTGATTTCCAAAATGTTCAAATACAGGCTACAATGGTTCTCTCCTTAGATGTCCAATGAGTCCAATGACTGAGAAAATGATACATAAAGACCAAAACCAAATTCTCCTTAGGCTCATAGGTCGAATCCATGACTCTAGGAGTGGTTACATGAGTGGTTTTAACCAAACCCTAATGTTTAGGAAGGTTGAAAGAAATTCTACAATTAGCTTTGACTGCAACTTTTGTCATAAATGAAGCTCAATTTGCATGAAAAAAATACTACCCTGATCCGAATTTAAATAGGAATGCAAAAAATTATAGAGATAACCATATATACAAAGATGCAGTAGAAACAATACTTTATTTCATTAATGTAAAATACTCAAATATGCTTACAAATAGAAATGGAAATAAACTAGCTCAGGCGATGGTAGCTTATCTTTGAGGAGACATGTGGCAGCTACATGCCTCTGGGCTGTCTTACAATGAGGCTCTAAGGCCTATTTATTGTTGAGAAATAATGGAAAACCCTAAATATACAAAAACCTAACCCTAGGAGATGAAGCGCCAAACTATGGGCCTCATTTTGGGTAAATTGGTACATCAATTTCCCGGGGTCATAACTTTGGCATACAATCTCTGTTTGACGCACACAATACCTTTAGAAACATCTATCTGAGGACTACAACTTTGGGAAGATAAATATTGGTCCATTGACCTATGTTTCTCACGGGTATCCAAAAAAACATTGTTTAGGGCCTCAAAACGACTCTAGAAATTTAGGACCCGAAAAACTGCTAAAATTAGTAAATTATGCTATAATTAAGGAAACTGAAAAACTGAAAGAAACAATGGTGTGGGTCCAAGTGGAATTTGCAGGTGGCCAACAATATCCACCTGGATCATTCCTCCCCCATTAGGAAGCAATGGTCCCCATTGGTGAAGGAGTTGGCCTTCTTTGACAACTCGATATAGTTGGATCTTCTGCTAGAGAGTGTGCTTGGTTTGTGTGTCCATGGTCTGATTAGTTGTAGCTTGTTCTATGCAATTTGGATTTAACTCTGTTAGTGTGAGTTGTTTTGCAATGTCAGATGTGTCTAGTAATGGTGGAAAGTATGGCTGAAGGCTATCCACATTGAACACTGGATGTAGACCAAAGAATGGGGGAATGATGAGCTCAAATGCATTGTCTCCCACAACCTTGGTAATGGTGTAAGGATAGTATTGGAGTGGTCTGAGTTTTCGCTAGGCTCTGGTAAGGCGTTCCTTTCGCAAATGCAACCAGACTTTGTCACCCACCTGAAACTTGTGTGGCATGCGATGTTGATCATGTTGCTGCTTGTACTTGGAATTTGATTTCTTGAGAATGTCGTGGACCTGCTGGCAAATATGTTGGATGTGCTCAATGAAGTTGTTTGCTTTATCTGTTTCAGATTGGACATGAGCCGAACCTGCCTGAGTAGCTGCAAATGGCATGACCACATCAGTGGGACATAATGGCTGGAATCCCAAGCCCACCTTAGAAGTTCTATAGCTAGTCGAGCTATGGAGAGCCCGGTTATAGATGTGTTGAACATTGGGGAGGCTGTCATCCCATGTGCATCGATGCTTTGAGTTGTACATGTGAAAAATGTGTACGATCATCCGGTTGAAAACCTCTGTCTGGCCATCAGTTTAGGGATGGAAGGCTGTGGACTTAGTGAGTTTGGTGTCTAGCATCGACCATAAACTAGACCAACATGTACTAAGGAACCTGCTGTCCCGATCTAAGATGATAAACTATGGGATCCCAAAGTTTACCCACACTTGTTCAAAGAAGAGTTTAGCAGTGCCTTCTACTGTGATATTCTTCTTGCGGGCCGCCATAATGGCTAGCTTTGAGAACCTGTCTACAACCACAAAAAAAAAGTCATTTCCATGCTTAGTAGAAGGAAGGCCCGACATGTAATCCATGGAGATGGATTCCCAAGGTCGACTAGGGGTAGGCAGTAGAGTATAGAGCCCTTGCTTTTTGATGGTCAATTTGGCAATGGCGTAAGCACTGTAGGATTTGATGTACTTCTCGAGAACTTGTTGAAGATTCAACCAATAGAAACACTTCTCTAGTACTGCCACCATTTTCTCAACCCCAAAATTCCCAGCAGCTCTACTGTAGTGTGCTTCCCAAATCATCTTGGCACGTTTGCTTAAAGGAACACAAAGGTGACCCAGGTGGCATAACAGGGCATCCTGGAGGTGAAAATCTGGACTTGCTGACCCTCCAAGAGTGTCTAGTATGTGTGGCCAAATTCTGGGTCACTTTTGTAGAGAAGTGGCCAATCATAAGTCTCGTTCCCACAAGACTTGAGCATGGTGGTTAATGCCATGATCGGTGGTCGACTGAGGCAATCTGCAACATTATTGGTGCTGGTCTTCTTATACTTTATATTTAAATGGAACTGTTGTAGGTATGTGGACCACTTCTAATGGCGATCATTCCACAATTTCCCTTGCGTTTGTATGAACTACAGGGGCTAGTGGTCTATGTAGATGATCGTTCCCTTCCCTAAAATGTAATGCTTCCATTGTCGGCAGGCTTGTATAATGGAAAAAATATCTTTTTCATAAGTGGGATACCTCTAGACTGTGTCTGAAACTATCTCATTGTGATATGCCACTGAATGCCCGTGTTGAGCAAGGATTGCCCCAATAGCATAGTCAGAGGCATTTGTCTCGATCTCAAATGGTTGTTGCAAGTCTGGTAATGTGAGCACTAGTGCTGAGTAGAGGCGATGTTTCAAATCTCTGAATGTCTTCTGTTGAGATTTAGAGCAAAAGAATTTTTCTTTTTCTCCTCACTTGGTGACTTGACTCAAGGGCCAAGTGATATGAGAAAATCCCAACATGAACCTACAATAGAAGTTTGTAAGACGCAGAAAGCTACGAAGCTCTGTTAGAGTGGTTGAAGATGGCCAATCCCGAATGAATTGGATCTTGGATGGATCCACATGCACCCCCTATTCATCAATAATGTATCCTAGATACTGAACTTAGGTCATGCCAAAAGTGCATTTGTCCAAATTGGCACATAACTTGTGTTGTCGCAGTGTTTGGAGAACTTGTCAGATGTGGATGAGGTGCTCTTCTCAACTCTAGCTGAAGATAAGGATGTCATCCAAGTATACCACTACAAATGAGTTGGTGAATGGCTACAAGATGTCATCCATTAGCCTCATGAAGGTTGCAGGAGCACTCATCAACTTGAAAGGCATAACCAACCATTTGAAAAGGCCCTCCCTGTCTTTGAAGGTAGTCTTCCACATATCGGAGGGTTTGATTGGTACCTGGTGATATCCTGACTTCAAATCGATCTTGCTGAAATATTTTTCACCCTTCAGTTGGTCTAGAAGGTCATCAATCCATCATATTGGGTACCTATTCTTGACAACGATCTTGTTCAGCGCCCGTTAGTCAATACAGAGTCTCCAAGTCCCATCCTTCTTCTGTACCAACACGATCAGGCTCCCACAGGGTGATGAACTCAATCGGATGTGAAATTTTGTAGTAGCTCTTGAATCTGCCTCTTGATTTCATCATTCTCCAGAACGGAGCTCTGATAGATTGGTCCATTGGGCAGCGATGCACCTAGGGTCAGATCGATGGAGTGCTTGACCTAACAATGTAGAAGAACCCCTGCAGGGGAGGTGAATATGTCCTCGTACTCCTCCACGACCTTGTCCATATATAGTTGTCGTGTGGAGGGGCCCTGTCTGGAGGTTATGGCCGCCATATTATTCTTTCCTTGAGGGCATATCATCAGGAAAACAAATTTCCTTGTTTTGGAAATGAGCTTACTACATTGTTTTGTAGTAACCAAAGAGATGGCGATAGGCAGTGCTACCTCCTGTGTCCTGTACAACTTATTTCCCAAAGTAACAATAACAGTGTGAGGTCTTGACTCATATACAACATGTCCCTTCCACATGTATGGTTGGCCTAATAATACATCTCAAACATCAAGGGGAGTAACGTCACATAATAACTCATCCGTGAAGGGATTGATGTTGTATGGAAGGAAATACTACTGGATCGCATGTAGATCTCGTCCTTGGTGAAGCCACTTGATGGTGTACGGTTATGGATTTTTTTTGGTCAGTAAGCCTAAATGCTTCATGACCTCTTCCGAAATGGGGTTCTTTTGGCTCTCACTTTCGACAATGAACTATAGCAGGGAGCCCTTTACCGACATCTGGGAGTGGAAGTGGTGCTCCGCCTCCTCTGGATCTTTGGGTTCCTCCTTCTAGATCTTCGTGGTGGCAACGGTAGTGTTGGGCTCAATATTGATAATCTGCTTCTCTTTGTCATTCCCCTTATCCAGTTCTAACTCAGACTTTGAACATGGATTTGATTGTGAATACTTTAGCTCGACCACGAGTGACTACTTGGCCTGACACTCACTTGTGGCGTAAGTGGAGCTCTTATGGAACTAACACCACTTTCCCGTGTCCTTCTTTGACTTCACAGTTTTGTCCTATTCTTGCGGCTTTGGCGAGTTGTCCTGGGCCACTCTGCCTTGGCTTTTTCCTTTGTTCAACAGTTTGGGGGCGCCTTTCCCTTGCTTCAGATTTGTAGATCCAAAGTCTTGCTTCTTCTGTTTAAACTTTTGCTCTATCTTGACAGTGTATCAGTACGTCGTGCCAAGTGAGGAGATGTCCAAGAACTCCATCTCATCTTGGATGTACCTATGTAGGAAGCCACAATATTTGAGTACCAAATGTAGCTCAGAATTCTTGATACTGAACTTTGTGCGAAGGGTAAGAAAAATATTGGTAAACTCTGGCACATCTTGGTCCCTTCCCTGCTGCAGTGTGGTCCACTTTATGTATTTATCCTTACAGCTTCTGAAAGGGTAATACTGCTCCTTGATGGCATTCTAGAATGAATTCCAAGTGGGTGTGACTGAAAAAAGTAAGGATGTACTTTCATTCTTCTTCTCGCCCTAGGTTTCCCACTAGTCCTTGATGTGGAGGGTGGCTTTGAGAAAAGTGAAAGTAATCTTTTCCAGGCCTGAAAAATCATGAATAGAAAAATACCTTTCTAGAAGATTTAACCATTTATCTACAACATCTACATCTATTTGACCATCAAATATGGGAATGTCAACGTTAACTTGTACCTTAAAGGGCATGGCGCTTCCACAATAGTTGTTGGAAGTAGATGTCTTGCCCCTAGGTAGCCGCTAAAGGGTCTGGGCAAATTTGTCCATCATCGCATTCCTTTGTCACTCGAGGGCTTCTTCGAGCAAGATTTTGATAGGATCTCCTACCCCCACATCTTTATTTTCATCCACCATGGGAGGCCGTTGAGATTTGCAAGGCTAGTCTTGCAAAGGTTTGACCAGTTCAATCCCTAACTCCTTATATGCCAACCTCGTTGGGGACATGGAAAGAAAAATAGAGAAAGAGCAGCTCCTCTAATACCACTGATCCGAATTTAAACAGGAACGAAAAAAATTACAGAGATAACCATAAATACAAATATGCAATAGAAATAATACTTCATTTCATTAATGTAAAGTATTGAAATATGCTTACAAACAGAAATGGAAATAAACTAGCTTGGGTAATGGTAGCCTATCTATAAGGAGAGATGTGATGGCTACATACCTCTGAACTATCTTACAATGAGGCTTGAAAGCCTATTTACTTTTGACAAACAATGGAAAATGCAAAAAATCCAAAAACCTAACCCTAGGAGATGAAGCGCCAAACTACGGGCATGTTTTGGATAAATTGGTGCATCAACTTTTTCGGGTAACTTTGGCATACAATCTTCGTTTGACACACACAATACCTCGTTAGAAAGAGTTATCTGAGGACTAAAACTTTGGTAAGAGAAACATTAGTCGATGGACCCATGTTTCTCCCAGTTTTCCCAAAAAATGTCGTTTAGGGCCTCAAAATGGCTCCAGAAGTTCAGGATCTGAAAAGACTGCTAAAAATAGTAAATTGTGCTACAATTAAGGAAACTAAAAAATGGAAAGAAACAATGGTGTGGGTGTTATAGACATTTTTGTGCCTTACAGCTTTGAGCATGAAATTTCCATAATCCAAGGGATCCTAAGTCCCTAAAGATGTTGTTCCAGCTCCTAAAGAAACAAGGTCAACCAATGACAGCTTCTCCCAGAAGTTCTCCACCAGAAACTGCTCAAAACTAGTCAAATCAGGATCAATTCAGAAGCTCCACTAGCTGGCTGTGTTGCAAAGCACCCAAATACACTGTTTAGGTGCATTGCAACGCACTTGAATGCACTACCCAGGTGCGTTGAGCGGGAAATGACAAGTGGGAGAGTCATTCAACGAGGTGGAGAGACAATGGAAGCTTCCAGAATCTTCTCCAATGACACTTGCCTCACTGAGTTTGACCAAGGATGAGTAAGAGGCTCTCATCCTCCAAGTGGAAGTAAGAACTGACAGAGAGAAGCCACAAGTCAAAACATAAGCTGACTCATCCTCTCTGCTTACATCTATATATGGATCCCTCATCCCAAAGATCCAGAGGCTGGAATTTTGTACTTTGCAGAGAATTGCTGTTGGTTTGAGATTGAGATTAGTACATTGGGTGATTTATGCTTTGTTGGAGGTGAGGAAAGGATTCCTTTGCTGGGAGGTAGATGCTGGATCGGGACTCACTTGGTTGTATCTCCTCTTGGACTTTCTTATCATATCAATAAAACTATTTGAGTTTCTCCTACATGCTGTGTATCAATGATGTTTTGTTATATTTGCATGTTTAGCTTAATCTGATCCTAAGCTTTTTAAGAATGTAAATCTATATCTTCGTGTAGTTTCTCTCTTCTATGATCTTGCAGGAATTTGGTGAAGCTGGGCCGGTAAGGGAGCAGGGAGCTGGGAGCTATTGAAGAGAGGAGCGATTAGATTGAAAAACTAGCGCAAGACACAGGTTAGTTTATCCTTCCTCTTCGTTTACATTTCATAAAGAAGAATACTCAAGTAGTTTTCCTTGTTTGTTGCTAAGGCACTGTCACACCTTAGAGTGGGATAGGGGCGTTCTGAATAGATACTTTTCCCAACAACAAAATGGTGACTCCACTGGGGATCGTATCTAGTTAGTTTATTTGTGTTTCTATTATTGTTCTTCTCATAAACTTAGGAGTGGCGAATCGAACTGCATATTCCATTTACAAATGCAAAGTAGAGATTTGCTACTCTAGTCCATTCACTGGGCCTGTTTATGATCTGAACAGCTGATGCACAAATGCTCTAATTTCCCTTTGTGATAGATCTTAGTCCTCATTTAAATCATCCCTCTAATTGTACCTTACTGATAGCTTTTATCCGGCCAAAAAAAATAGATTAAACTGCAAACCGTGACCCAGAACCCAAAGAAAATTGTCGTGTCTGCTTCAGCGCAGGCTCTGTGAAGAGGTTCTGCATTTCAATGCAGGTCCCGAGAGGGCTACCTGCGCTGCAATTCAGTTTCTCTGTGCAACAGGTGCGCTGATCAGCCTTTGCCCTGTGCAGCTGTGGTTCTTTGCTTCATTTTGTTCAGTTTTATCTCTGATTTTTGCAGCCTGTTATCAATGTGTGTACCTATCTGAAAACCCCTTTTCTTTGCCTTATTTCCACCTCAGTTGTATAAAAGAAACTGTATTTTTTTTTGTTTATTTGTTACATCATTTGCAGTTTCCCATTACAAAAGTAAACTAGTCATACTGTCGCCCTTAGATCTAGACCTGTCGTAAGTGTCGTTTTGATCTTAGGAGTAAATTTGTTTGCTGTTGACAGTTGATTGCGCTTTTAATTTTGTCTTTTGGTTTGAATTTGTGAATTTCTAATGTCGAAACAAGTGTTTACTTCAAAATCATAAAGTGTCGTAATCGTCTTTTTGATTTCAAAAAGAAACTTGTTTGTGTTTTCACTTGAAATCGAATTCAAATTTGTACAACAACTTTCTTTTTAGGCATCAATATTAAGAAAGTGAAAAAAAATACATGCACAAGTGCATTTTCATTTTGACAGTTTGTATGGCTTGACTTAGGAAAAGTGCATTTACAGTGTGCTCTATGCTCTTTAAGAAAAGATTGTGTCTTTCTTTTCCCCTTGTAGCTAGGATTTTCATTGTTGAAAAGAGATAAAAGCTTGCTTATCATCTTTAGACTGCATTTAGGAATTATATCTACATCTCGTGGTGATCCAAAAAGGCAAACTTCTAAGAAAGATCAACCTAAAATAAATTGAATGAACTTAACAACGCATTGGAACTTAACACACAACATAGTGGTCTAGGCTAGAGACGTGTTCCGGCGTCGTAAAGCTTGGTAACTGTTGTCCTCACTGTTGGTTGGGTGATTCCTCCACTGTGAGACGATAAGTGCCAGTACAGATTGTGCTCCCACGTACCGTCGAGTATATATTGGGAGACCCCTATAGGCATAAAATCTTTATCCATAGGAAGCCGTGTCGACCGCCCTACTGATCGCAATGCACTGATCACAGCATTCGAGAAGATTGACCGCCCGTACCCTAAAAAGTATTCTGCGGTTTTGCGATTGGTTTGGCACACCCTCAACCTAGAACTCTAGAGCAGTCCCTTTCGTTCCTTTTCAGACTCCTTAACGGAAAAGGTCCATCTGAGCACTTGTCACTTCAGGCTCATTAAAAATCAAAGGAGACTAGAGTCATCTTTTGTTTTTTCTCGACTCTTAAAAACTGAAAAAACAAGTTGTGTCTAAAAGCGTCTAAAATTCATTTAATTCAGAAACATATTTCCCCTTTTTGTATTTTGGTTGATCGATTAATCCGCAATCGTGGAAGAAAGTCAATTGAAACCCCGTCGTTCGCGGAGGCTTACGAGTCAACCGTCTTTGTCTCCGGAATCGAAAACAGTACGGGCAAAGTGAACTCGTTTAACCGGTTCGAAATCTCCTATTAAAGTTAGAACAAGTGTTCCAACAACATCCGAGATTCTGGTTACTCCAAACATTTCTGGAAACCCTGCCTCTATAGAAGAAGTTCAACAGCCACAGAGGGACAGTGATACTGATCCTAGTCTGAGAGTAAACACTTGTGTTACTGAACCAGTTCCATCTGTAACCGGTTCAGAGAGTCTTGCTCTTCAAACATCTGTCACTGTCGATTCAACCCCTTCTTCGGCACCAGAAATATTTTACGGACCTGACGGTCTCCCCCTTCCACCTGGTTTGATTGCGATAGAGGAAATTGTAGAAGATCCGCAAGCAAGTACTCCAACACATTTTGGAGTCGGGGTCACTCTATTTCCTTCGACATCAGAAGTTAGTATACCACCAGTGGAAGTTCCTGTAGAATCGCTAGGTAATATTTTGGATAGACTCAAAATGTCTGAACAACCGTCAACATCTAGGACTGTGTCGACTGACACAGCGACAGCAGAACTCCCCGCTGTCACTCCGACAATGTTTGCCGGCATACCATCTATCCCGACTAGCTCACAACCGCTAAAAGGAGTCCATCTAGGGGCTATTTCGACAGTATGGTCCGTTCTTGTTTGTTCCTCCGGAATAATATCCGACAACTCTTATGTTGAGACTCACTAGATTGATCTATTTGGAGGTCAATTTGGGCAATCCAGTCCCCAAGGGCAGACAATTCCCTTGAGTTCCGGATTACCACCGTATGGGGGGCAGTATGCCCTTTCATTACCCCCTCCGGGAGGATATCCATACGGGAGTTCACAATAGTATTAAGGTTATACGTCAAGTGGTTGGGTACCTATGCTACCCCAACAACCAAGAGTTGTGTATTCTATGCAACAATGTGTACCTGTGTCGAACATCCCAACTACACCAGCTATTGTGACAGTGTCACAAGTTCAAACGCTGCCTGTTGTATGTCAACCTCAGATTTCTCAGGTTGTAATGCAACAGCCCCTTGACCCTGTGACTCAACCACAATCGCCAACTGGTGGGGCGACACAGGTCCAAACGGGTACAATTACCCCACACCTTGCTCCAACGGTTAGTATAGCGCAACAGAACATGGCTTCACAACCGTGGCTGGTGCAATACCAGCAACCACAATTCCAACAAGTATACCAAGGTTCTGAGCAGCAGATCTTTGCGAACAGTGGACAACCGTACATTCAAAATGGTCAAAATCAACCACTTTACAATGGTCATGTCCACCAACCGTATCAGTCGTACCAGCATTACTACATTATGCTGGTATGCAAAGGCCAACTGCTCAGGCAATTCCATCATATCCTGGTTATGCTTCACCTAACCTGAATCAACAGTTACCATTCGTGGCAACTTTAGAGTTACTTGATTTACATCGGTTAACAAACGATCCAATTGCTTACGCCCCTTGGTGGCCAGCGATCCCTCATAAACTTCCATCAGATATTCCTAAATTTAATGGAAATCCAGGTGAAGATCCATCGAATCACGTGATGACATTTCATCTATGGTGTTCATCAAACACCCTAAACGATGATTCGATAAGGCTTCGCCTTTTTCAGAGGACGTTAACGGGTCCAGCGGCAAAATGGTATATTGAATTTCCTAGAGCTTTGTTTGACAACTTCAGTACCTTAGCCACGACTTTCTTAACCCATTTTCAATTACCGATAAGGTATGAAACGGGAACGGAACTCCTAACCAACTTCAAACAGACAACGGCCACTCACACATCTGATCATATACATGAGTGGCGACGTCGTCGTAGGATGGTAAAAACGTACGTTCCCGATCAGCTATTAGCTGAATGGTTTATCAAATCCTTACTTCCTACAATCACGGAAGATGTGGCAAAGGGGGGAGTCGTAACAGAAGAGCAAGTCATCGCTCGTGCGCAATATCTAGACTTGGTCTATACTCAGTCTGGCACGCTCTACGACAAAATACCTGACGCCCCTAGACCGGAATTCTCAATTCTTCCTCCTCCTAAATCAAACAATGACTCTCACACCGACGATGGAGTGATTGGCACGACAAACGCGAAATCGACAAAGGCTACGTCCAAGAAAGCCCGTAAGATTTCAGATCAAAATGCAAAAGATGAAATTCTTGCTTCGGAAGTAAATGCCGTATCAACAGATAAGGTCAAAGAAACCAAACAACCAGGAAGCAAGAAGAAGAAAGGCAAAGGGAAGAAGAAGAAACAGGATGAGTCATCTCCTGAAAAAACTTCTTCAAACCCTCCTGGAAATAGGAAACCCCATTTCGGGTGTCAAATATGTGACGAGGATCATTGGACGAAAGAATGTCCATACAAAGCTGAGCTTAAGAAATTCTTTAAAAGTTCGAAAACCTCAGCTGTGTTAACTGATCCGTTTCCAAATCCAGGAACAAATCTGGTTGATAGTGGAAATGCTTCCCCGTCTCAAGTGCTAATGTTGTCGATTTCGAAACAACAAAATGATGCTTTGATTTCGACAAGGAACAAAGATTACGGGAATCCACAACTGTCAAACGATAAGGATAAAGATCAACCAAGTATTTCGACAACAACTTCGACAGAAGTTGTACCACCCATCATTCCTGAATTAAGAATAAAACCGCCAAAGGGAGTAGTACACAAGTCGACATTTAATCCTCGCGCTAGAGCGGTGCAACATTATAACATAGTGAAAGATTTGGCCCAATCGCCATCCGCTATGTCGACTCTTGAAGTACTACAAAATTGCCCATCCCAAAGGCAGGCTTTGTTATCAGCCATTGGTGGGGTTGATCCTAAGGATTCCAATCTTGTATCCTTTGACCACAAAGGATATGATCCTCAGTTACCAGCCCAACTAGCTTTCCTAATTCAAGTGAAAGCCCTCAACAAAACTCTTCATCGAACAATTATTGATGAGGGGGCATCTACATGTATTATGTCGATGAGTTGCTGGAAAACTTTAGGATCTCCAACCTTGTCACGATCTTCGACGACATTAAAAGCATTCGACGGAAGGACATATACTCCATATGGTATCCTAAATAACTTGAAGGTTGAATTAGGGGGAAAAACAGTAGAAATAGATGTTGAAGTCATCGATGGAAATCTTGATTACAACATCCTACTAGGAAGACCGTGGATATATGCCATGGCAGCTGTTGTGTCAACCTATTTTAGAAAGATTGCATTTCCCTTTCAGGGGGGGATTACAATCGTCGACCAACAAAACTTCCTCCCCAAAGGTTCACAAGTTACAGGAAGCATTCCCATGATCCATGGAAGCTCCCATTTGCTTCAGAATATCGGAGTAGGCCTACTGAAAGATCCTATACTAATGGGAACTTTCACTCTTCCACCTCCAATCAACTTGGCGGAAGTAGCGTCGATAGGAACCTGCAATATGATATCTTCCACAAAGATCTCAGAAAACGATATCAACATGGATCATGCAATGGTTTTGCCCCCAAGCCCAATAGAAATATTGTAGCAATCAATGTTTCTAGCATGGGAGGCAAACCCAAATCAATGCTCATCAAGCGTTTGGGTAGATAGGTCTAAAGAATATGGTACCCCTTCAGATCCTTGGTCGCGAGTGCATGGAACCGACGAAGGAATTATACAATCAATGTTGATTGAAGGGGCACCATGGAATGATTGCCACCATCGTTCCCTTCTTCCAGATTATGAAGAAGATACTCAAGATGACCTTTATCATCCTTCAGTTTTTGAATTCCTATCAAATACTGTAAATACGGTGGATTCCGAGCGAAACTTATCCAACATTGAAGAGACTATAGCCATAAATATCTCGACTAAAACGTATGTTGTAGAGAATATTTATGTCAGCAAATGTTGTTCTCCTTAAGAACGGGAAATATATAACGCTCTTTTTCGCGAATTCAGAGATGTCTTTGCTTGGTCATATAACGAAATGCCAGGCATTGACTCGAGTATCATTGAACACGAAATTAAAATGTATCCAAATGTCAAACCGGTACGACAATGGCTCAGGCAGGTGCATCCCAAGAAAGCCACTGCCATTAAGGCAGAAGTTGAAAAACCTGTCCATGCTGGTTTCATCTACCCGGTTCCTCTAACCGATTGGGTATCGAATATTGTCCCTGTTATGAAGAAACAAGGGACAATTAGAGTGTGTGTCAATTATAGGGATGTAAATAAAGCTTGTCCGAAAGACAACTACCCTACACCCTTCATCGACCAGATAATTGATGAATGCGCCGGATGCGAAATCTTTTCATTCATGGATGGATTTTCGGGGTATAATCAAATAAATATCCGCCCACAGGACCAGTCAAAGACTGCATTCATTTGTCCATGGGGCATATTCGCATATCGAAAATTACCCTTTGGTTTAAAGAACGCAGGGGCGACCTTTCAGAGGGCAATGAATTATGCCTTCCATGACATCAAGAACATCGTTCAACCATACCTTGACAACCTTCCGGCTCATTCGCGTAAGCGGACTGATCATCCGCAGCATTTAAGAGTGATATTTCTACGTTGCCGACACTACAAGATACGACTCAATCCACACAAATGTGTATTTTGCGTCGGTTCTGGTCGTTTACTTGGCTTTGTAGTCTCCAAGGATGGGATTCGTCTCGACCCTTGCAAGGTCCAGGCAATCATAGATTTGCCTCCACCTTCGAATTTGCTTCAGATTCAGAAACTCCAAGGGAAAGCAAAATTTCTGAGGAGGTTCATTCCAAATTACGCTGAACTAGCTAAAGGTTATACACGTCTTTTGAAAAAGGAGGTGCCCTTCATCTGGGATCAGGTTGCACAAGCTTCCTTTGATGCTTTAAAAGATTCGTTAGTAAAAGCATCATTAATGTACACCCCCGATTATCAAAGAGATTTTAACCTGTATCTGGCTGCAGCAGATACAACCATCGCAATGGTTTTAGTTCAAGAAGTAGATGGAATTGAACATCCTATATATTATTTAAGTAAGAACTTAAATGATACAGAAAGCAAATATTCTTATGTTGAAAAGCTAGCGCTTGCAGCTGTTCAAGCGATACAAAGATTTCGACACTATGTCCTCTTTCGGAAAACTACCATTCTGTCAGATTGCAACCCCGTGACTTATATATTGTCGCGACAGTTGTTGGGGGGAAATATTCAAAATGGATAGCGATCCTTCAAGAGTTTGATCTGGAATTTGTAAAATCCAAGTCAAAGAAAGCTCTAGTTTTTGCAGAACTATTATGCGATCTCCCATCGTCGTCCAACGATGAAACATCCGAAGAATCAATCGTGGACGAGAATTTGTTTCTGATATCCACAAGCAATGAGTGGTATAGAGATATAATAATTTATCTCCAAACCCAAAATTTTAGGCCTAACACCTCTCACTCTGAAAAGAAACGTATACGATACCAAGCAAAAGACTACATGATCGTCGGTGATACACTTTACCGTTGTGGTATCGATACAGTTCTGAGAAGGTGCCTCACCCATGAGGAGGCCGAAAAAGCCATGAATGAGTGTCATTCAGGCGCCTGTGGGGGGCATAAATCTAGATATGCTACAGCACAAAAAATCTTATGAGCAGGATACTTCTGGCCAACAATGTTCAAAGATTGCATAACCACAGTCAGAAGTTGCCATGCTTGTCAAATTTTTGATAGCAAAACCAGAAGACCACCCGCACCTCTACAGCCAATAATTATTGTTGGGCCTTTTGTCAAATGGGGCATCGATTTCATGACATGTAACCCCACCTCGACTGGGGGGCATGGGTATATTATAGTCGCCGTTGACTATTTTACCAAATGGGCCGAGGCGATGCCTACATTAGATAACACTGGTGAAACAACTGCCCTTTTCTTTTTCAATCATGTAGTCGCCAGATTTGGCGTACCACATGCTATAGTCACGGATCATGGACCACATTTTCGCAATCACATGATGCTCGAATTAGCTGCCAAACTAGGATTGTCTCACGACAGCTCTACTCCGTATTATCCGCAAGCCAACGGACAAGTTGAAGCGATCAACAAGGTCCTGAAGCATATGTTGCAAAGGATGATCGGAGTTCACAAAAGAAGGTGGCACCTAATCCTGTACTCAGCTTTGTGGGCTTACCGAACATCGGTAAGGAATGCGATCGGGTTCACACCCTTCCAACTGGTATATGGCCTGGAAGCAGTCCTACCAGTCTAGTGCGAAATCTCGTCTCTTAAACTCGCAATCGATCTCCTCCCCAGAACTTCAGAAGAAGAGGCCTGTTTGTTGGAATTAATCTAATTGGATGAAACCCGTCGTGATGCCGCTTTGGCTAACGAAGCCCATAAGAAACGAGTCAAGGCGCAGTTCGACAAAAATGTCAAACCCGTGTCTTCTCAGAAGGTGACTTGGTCTTGCTTTACGACCAAGAATCCGATAAATTGGGAGCAGGTAAATTTAATTCTTTATGGATGGGCCCCTATATTGTTAAACGAGTGTTAGCAAAAGGAGCCTACGAGTTAATGGATTATGATGGAATTCCACTGGCGCAACCTCGTAATGGGTTGTACCTCAAGCGTTACTATGTTTAAATAGTGACCAATATGCTTTTGTTGTATTTTGTTTTCGCTAAAGTGTTCATTTTGGTCGAGTAATCCACCTTTTTACATTTATTGCAGATGTCAAACCTTTTGGAGACATGTGTTGGATATGCCGACGGAGCGAGTCGTAGTTCGCGGAACCTGTCCTCCGTAGCCTGGGCCATTTTTGATCCAAGCGGCGAGTTAGTAAGTTTCAGAGGTGTATGTATTGGTCAATCAACGAATAACATCACTGAGTATAGCGCGTTGATAGAACTTCTCTCTAATGCCATCACCCATGGTATACGCCGACTAATCGTCAAGCTAGACTCACAACTCGTAATACTACAACTCAATGGTATATATTCCGTCCGAAACCCAGCCATTTATCACATGTTCCTAAGGGTTAATATTTTGGAAAGACAATTTGATTTGATTCAATACCAACATATTTCCAGAAACTTAAACACATTAACCGACTCATTAGCAAACTATGTGTTAGATAGACATTTGCGACATTTATAAAAAGAAACACATCATCAATGTTTTACATGTGGATCATATAACCCAACCAGAATAAAACCCCAAAAATCAAAATATATATATATATATATAGTTGTTTATGGTTTACATAATCAGTCACCAAGACAAAAATCAGTCACATGACCCAAAAACTCAAAATGCTAGGGGGCACCCTAGTCTAATGATGCTCGTGATAGCAAGTCACAGCCTATGCAATCATGCGTAAGAGACGAGTCCATCATCTGGGCACACCAGTAGTATGTCGCTGTAACTGTAAAGGTAGCTCGTTGATCCTCACATCTGGGATACCGAGAGTAAGGCTCTCAACCTGCTCCTACACAGCTGTGAGAGTCTCGGCCACATCAAGGTCACGAAGGATAACCCTCTCGGCAGCCTCTCCTGCTGGGGCAACGGTTGGCACTCTCAGGCGAACTACTGGATGAACAGGACCAACATCTACATGCACACATGAGTTTGACTAAAGTCTTGATAGAATAAAGCACAAGGACATTATAAATAAAAATAGTAAACAGTGATATGGTCGAAGATTTTACCAATAGCACCCCACTGCTCGCCATCCGGCAGTACTAAATCCGGATCACCCCGGAAGTCCATGCCAACATATGGATACTCGGAATAGACCATCTCCTGACGGTCAGACCACCTGAAGAAGGTATCAGAAAAAGAAATCTGAGATTGACCAGCATGCCTAGACATATGGTCAACCCATCTCTGCATGCGTGGTTCAGTAGGAGAAGGTAAGTCAAGTGCAATGTACTGCGGCTGCATCAGCGGTATCTTCTCCAAGGCAAAGGCGGTCAAAATAGAACCGAACCCAAAGTTCTTCAACCTCCCGTCCTTTATCTTGGTCAACTGACTTTTCATCACAAGAAGTACTGCATCACACCAGTTGAATATTTTCGGTTGGAGGCATTCCAAGGCATGCTGCATATAGGATTTGTTGGCTACATGAAGAGATGCACTTCCGGCCATCCTACCAAAAGTAAACAGGATAGACCTAAGGGACATGTTAGTGACGTCACAGATGATGATCTTGCTGTCTTTACTCGGTTGAGATCCTTCCCTGCAATACTGGCGGACATAATCTCTCATAGAGTCACTCCCTCGGGCCGAACCTGACAAAGAGATTGGGGCACCCTGCCTCGACAAGTCAGTCAAGAAGTAAAGGTCTACTGGGGTCAAGGGGATAGATTTGCCCCTAATCTGGAAAACTTGATTGATAGGATCCCAAGCATCGAGCAAATACTATAGTAGGTTGATCTGTTGTCTCATGCTAGAGATGCAGAAGAACTTCAGCAAACCACAGTTCCGTAGCGCGTTCACTGTAACCGGATCATGTAGGGCAATCATGTCCTCTTCTTCATGTTCTCGTTCTCGCCATGTAAGGGTCATTTTGCTCCAAGATCTCTGAAAAACAAACAAGAGGGGAGTTAGATCCTGACTTTGATGAGAAACAGGCAAAATGTTCCATCAAAAACTGTGCAACAAAATCCTTTTCTGCGCCCAACGCACCTGCACAGTGTTCCACCTGCATTGAATGTCAAGCTGCGTTCATAGTGGTCAACATTCAGCACAGGTTTTGAAAGACCAGGGTGCGTTGATGGCAGAACGATCCCATCAAACCCCAGGGGCTCAGAAAAGTAGGGATTGAAGCACAGAATGCAGAAAAGAAACCATGAAATGAGAGAGCTCAAGTTTAGCTCCTACCTGGTCCAGACAGCGCCAAGAATCGTCCATAGAATCTCCCGAAATCAGCTGATGAAAATCAAGGGGGAAGAGGCACCTCCAAAGCTCCAACAAACCAAGTTCAAATGAAATGGTAAAATGAGAGGTAAAAACACTTTTTAATTGCTTTTTACGTAGTTCAAAGTAAAATATTAGCGTTTTAATCTCATTTTCAAGCAAATGTTGTTCATTTCTAACTAGTTTGATGAAGCAATTGAAAGAACAGTACTATCTTTGAAAAGGCAAAGCTATTTATGGTAAAAAATCAAAACTAGACCATGTTATCGAGCAATTTTGGCACATAGTTCATGCTCGTTAAAAAATAAACATAAGATCGAGCAGTTTTGGCACATAGTTCATGCTCGTTAAAAAATAAACATAAGATCGAGCAGTTTTAGCACATAGTTCATGCTCGTTAAAAAATAAACATAAGATCGAGCAGTTTTAGCACATAGTTCATGTTCGTTAAAAAATAAACATAAGATCGAGCAGTTTTAGCACATAGTTCATGCTCGTTAAAAAATAAACATAAGACCGAGCAAGTGTTTCAATCCGCGTTTAAGCTCGTTAAAAAATGAACTATCCTCCGGTAAATAACCACCGTGAATGTAACATTATCAGCCATTAAAGCCTTGGTCGTGTTTGCACCGTCACCTCCACTTTTTCAATGGTCGCAAATTCACCTCCATTTGATTGTTTACCCATTTTGAGGAATAGCTGCGAAGAGTGATTTCACTAGCCATCCTTGTGACCCTGCCGTGCTTGGAAAATTCCAACCCTTACCTGGAATCAGTTGGTACCCGTTTTATCACTTGTTCCTCAAAAGACAAGTCTTCTTTAAGCTCTTTTCATCTGACTCATAAAATATGAAAAGATTACCGAGTTTTGGCCTTCCAGCTTGTAAAATCAACCGGAAGTGCTATCCATCCTCTAGATTTTAATCTTTTTGGACCTAAGGGATTATTGCACAAAAAGATCGAGCGCTTGTTTTGTTCGGCTCGTTAAAACTATCGAAATTTCATCCCTTCTGTATTGTTTTATACTTTTTTGGACTTAAGGGATTAGATGACGAAAAAGGAATTCTGGAGTTAACTTTACATTCCTTTTCAGACTCCCTAAAAAGGAAAAGGACCGAGTTATCTTTGTCGTTAAACTCGTTAAAAACATTAATAGCCACAAACTTGTCTTTAGACGAGAACGAGTTTCACTATCGCTAGGCTCGTTAAAACATAGCGATGGGTTTGCCCGAAGGGCAAATTATAGAACAAGCATATGTTATCCTCCTCAAGCTTGACAAAAATAAAGAGGTACTGGTTAGCAATGACTGGGGAAAAATTGGGAAGAAACTCAAAGAACCTTTATTGGTAGCAAGTCGCTCTTGAACATGACACTTCCACTCTGTGCCTGAGTCGGGTTGGGTTGTTTCATTCACCGGTCACATCACCATGGTCTCGCCATACCATCCACATTTGGGGTAAATGCTACCGATCCATCACAAAAGTGTCGCCGATATGTTAAAGAGAAGTCATCCAGAGAAGTCACTCGTGTCCCATCCACTACCATACATTATACTTCATTATTTCATGACCGCCACCCTGAACCATATATCATCAGATCGTTTTCACCTCCATCAAAATTATTTGCTCCGTTCTGTGTCATTGATGTGGGATTCATTAAGGCCCTCCTTTGACGGATCGCTTCTTGTCGACATCAACTCATTATCCAAGAAGTTGATCTAGGAACACCCCCTTCAGTACTTTGAAGCTTGCATGCCTCAATGGCAAGTTTCTCACTTCCGGCGACAGGTATACATCAATGACCTTCGACCGAAAGATTTTGCGTGGTGTTTGACGCCAAGTCCTTTATTCACACCACGTGAATTGTACTGCAGTACCTTGAGGGTCCTTATCATTATCGGTGATTCCTCTCGCGTTTGTTAATAGTTTACTTCATTGACTGGTAATCAAGCGATGTCTTTCCATGTTCAACTTCAAAACATTTCTCACATGGATCGACTTATACTTAGAGTGAATATCGGACGAGATTGAAGACCCCGGATCTAGTTTCATCCATCCAGGTTGCGATATATATTCAGGAAAAATAAAGACATTGACATGTACATCACTGCAGCACAAATGATCATCCTACCAAAAGGATGATGACTTCATCAGAATCATCAGTCTACCATCAGACAATTGTCTGTCCTATGTACATAAAAATGAATTTATAAATCTGAGCATGGGAATGCCCGCCTCAGCTAGATCATGAAAACAGTATGAAAATAATGTATTGTATTGTATCTTATTACAGGTCTCCTCCCAGCATTGAAAGAACTTCGGATCCTCCTAATAAAGCATTTCACCCGATAAACGGCCTCATACTTTAGGGGGCAACTGTTATAGACATTTTTGTGCCTTTCATCTTTGAGCATGAAATGTCCATAATCCAAGGGATCCTAAGTCCCTAAAGATGTTGTTCCAGCTCCTAAAGAAACAAGGTCAACCAATGACAGCTTCCCCCAGAAGTTATCCACCAGAAACTGCTCAAAACTAGTCAAATCAGGATCAATTCAGAAGCTCCACTAGCTGCCTGCGTTGCAAAGCACCCAAATACACTATCTAGGTGTGTTGCAACGCACTTGAATGCACTACCCAGGTGCGTTGAGCGGGAAATGACAAGTGGCAGAGTCATTCAATGAGGTGGAGAGACAATGGAAGCTTCCAGAATCTTCTCCAATGACACTTGCCTCACTGAGTTCGACCAAGGATGAGCAAGAGGCTCTCGGCCTCCAAGTGGAAGCAAGAACTGACAGAGAGAAGCCACAAGTCAAAACATAAGCTGACTCATCCTCTCTGCTTACATCTATATATGGATCCCTCATCCCAGAGAACCAGAGGCTGGAATTTTGTACTTTGCAGAGAATTGCTGTTGGTTTGAGATTGAGATTAGTACATTGGGTGATTTATGCTTTGTTGTAGGTGAGGAAGGGATTCCTTTGCTGGGAGGTAGATGCTGGATCGGGACTCACTTGGTTGTATCTCCTTTTGGACTTTCTTATCATATCAATAAAACTATTTGAGTTTCTCCTACATGCTGTGTATCAATGATGTTTTGTTATATTTTCATGTTTAGCTTAATCTGATCCTATGCTTTTTATGAATGTAAATTTATATCTTCGTGTAGTTTCTCTCTTCTGTGATCTTGCAGGAATTTGGTGAAGCTGGGCCGGTAAGGGAGCAGGGAGCTGGGAGCTATTGAAGAGAGGAGCGATTGGATCGACAAACTAGTGCAAGACACAGGTTAGTTTATCCTTCCTCTTCATTTACATTTCATAAAGAAGAATACTCAAGTAGTTTTCCTTGTTTGTTGCTAAGGCACTGTCACACCTTAGAGTGGGATAGGGGCGTTCTGAATAGATACTTTTCCCAACAGCAGTGGGTCCAAGTGGAAATTGGCGGGTTGCTACCAATATCCACCTGGATCATATCCATACATTAATAAATCATATTTACATTTAATTTCACTCTATCGTTCATTTATTTCGCCAATTTGACCATTACCCAAATCTAACAAGGAACTCTGAGAAATTACACAATGAATTTTTTATTTAAAATCTTAGAAAATTGCAGATGTGTAGTGCCAAGTTTGAGGCCACTTTTAGGTGCCTTCCTGAAGTCAGAATTGAAATATGAAAGAATGGTAAACTAGCCTTGTCTATCTCATTTCCATAACGTCTTTAATTTTTTAAAATGACCCATGGTAATTCCTCCAAAAACGCATTCTCCCAAGGTGTCTCCAGAAGCGCATTGCTTGTCAAAATGAGGGGCAAAATGTTGATTTTTGACCCCTTTTTCTCATTTTTCTCAAAATTTGAGCCCTGTTTGAAAAATATGAGGATATGAGTTTTGATAGGAGGCCATCATATTTCCAAAAATGAAAACCATTTGTGAGTTAGAGCTCTGAGGAAAAAGCACAACGCCAGGGCACTATGTTTCTGTAACTAGTTCATTTTCTTGAATTTGCACCAAATTTCACCAAAAACCAAAAATGCTCAAAAGACTCCACAAATTGGTCCCAAAGTGCCAAATGAAGTGTAATATGCTATCATTGATGCTTCAGAAAGCATCTCCAATTTTTACTTCACATCATTTCCTTTTAGGGTTTCCTTCAACTTGTTTTGCATTTAGCTGACCTTAATATTGCAAGTCTTGTTTCTGGTTTGGTAGTTGTGGGCTATGTGTCTCAACATCTGGTTATCCCTATTAGCCTTTTCAAGAAGCTTCTCTAGATGGCCATTGAATTTGTCTAGCCAAAATTCCCTGTCTTCATTGATTTCCATAGTAATTTTGTCTTCACTACTCAAATCCTTTACTAGTAGGTTTTGGTCTCTTTCTTTCTGCAATGCCTTTTTCAGAACCATTTTCCTAGGCCTCTTCCTTCCAACCTACTCGCTGGGCCTCCAAAATGTATTCAAAATTACATCCACTTTCACCTTTATCACCACCAATTCACTCACATGTCGCAACTCCATAACCATATAACCTTTCATTAGCCACCATTTTCATAAATATATGGGTTAGGATCCTTATTTACCAAAGTTATTTATTTTATGTGTTTAAAGTGAATTTATGATTAAAAACTAGGAAATTAACATGGTTTCATGTATCTATATATGTGACTTGAGTTTCATGACATGTGTAGGTCATTTGGAAGCTTCCAAGGCACCCTTATGTGGCCTCCAATTGTCAAATTCGAATTCCCTTCAAAGGAGATTTGGATAAAGGTCAAAGAAGGATATGTGTCCTATTTGGATTATAACTCTATGAGGTGTCTCAACATTTCTTATTTGGATTAGAACTCTATGAGACACTTAGGAGATAAGTGTCTCATTATGAGCTATTTGGTTGTAACTATATGAGATTTTAGTGGATCTTCATTAAATAGGGTAGCTTCTTATGTTTTTGTATAAATAGGAGATCCTTCTCCTTTGAAAGGCATGTGTAAAGTTGGAGAAATGCTTATGTTTTTAATAGAGAATTTGGAGCTTATACTTGGAGATTTGAAGATTTAGGTTTTCTTGCATATGAAGCTCCTTCACTTGTCATCCTCATACACCATTGAAATGGCCATCTAATGATTGTGAGATTTAATTGCTTTATAGATTAAAGTTCATTTGTTTTATTAGCATTAGTTTTATAATGACTGTGTAATCTTTGCTTTTCTAAAAACATTTCGATAAGGAAGATTTATGTTTTTTCTAATTGGATTAAGTTTGAGGCAAGGGCTCATAGTTATTTAGTTTCCTTTCATGTTATATTATTTACTTTTTTAGATCAAACCATCAATTCATTGTATAATTGAATAAAGGATCAGGCCAAGAAGCTGACTTCAAAATGGGTGATTGAATGTTCAACCTATGCAATCATTGAGCTTTACTTTTTCGTGCTTTTATATTTTCTTTTAAGATCCTCATTTAGTTGCATTAACTGATATTCTTAAAGATCATTCTAAGCAATTGATTTAATCATATTTCAAGATTGAATTGTTGAATATTTAATACATGCAATTATTGAGTTATTTTCTACACACTTTACTTTCTTTTCAAGGACATTTGAAGTTAAAGTATAAATAGTTGCTTACACATCATCTCAAGGAGGTAACACTTCATAATTGAATGTTGGAGTAACTAAGAATACATTATGTTATGAAACCAGCTCAAGAAAAGATAGAAAAGATAGATCAACACCTTATAATTCAGCCTCTTCGAGGGGCCAACCTCCTTTACATTACATAAAAGAACAATTCTTGGATCCTACAAATGAAAAGACCTCCTTTCTATATATAGGAGTCTAAGGGGTTATAACATAATCAGAGCCGACATAAAAATAATAATGTAAGGGCACAATAATAACAATAGTGGGCTTCTATGGGGCACAACAGTAACAATATGGGCACTACATGGGTACATAAGTGGGTTATACTAATAACAATAAGGGGTTACACTAGTAGTATAGGGGCCTAACATGCCCCTCTCCTTCAAAAAGTGTTGTCCTCAACGCTTGAGTAGTTCTTGATGCTTCTGTATAAAATTCTTGTCCTCCCATGTGGAATATTCAGCGGGTAAGTTCTTCCACTTGATGAGATACTCTGAAATTGATTGATTTCGTAGCTGTCGGGTTCTTGTTTCTGTGACTGCTCCAGGTTCCAATATGATTTTTCCTTCATCTTCAATTTCTGGCAATATTGCTTGAATTTGGATCTTTTGCAACTTTTGAATAAGTGGCCATACTTCTTCGTCCTTCTTCCATTCATCCCTTGCTTCGTTTATCCAATCTGGTTGGATAATATAAATAGCACAAAACAATGCTTCCACATCCTCATCCTTGAAGATTCTTCCCATTCGGTAAGATCGCCATTTTTTAAGTGCATGTAGTATTGCCAACATTTCCTTCTCATAAATAGCTTGCTTGAGATGTAGCAGTAAAAATACCCAATCACCTACATCAAAACATTTTTCACTACGATGTTGATCTACCTGTTATTTCGTTTGATTTTGCACCGAAGTGGCGCTATCCTTTAAAAGTTGGAGAACTTGTTGTTGATGCTCGATGTGATCTTTCTCTACTTGAACCTTTTTCTTCCTGATATGTACTTCTATCTTTGGAGGAGTGGTAATTTCTTCTAGTCCTTTACAAGATATGGTTGGATTCATTTCTTGATGCTTGATGTGATCTTTCACTTCTTGAACATTTTTCTTCTTGATGTGTCCTTCTATCTTGATAGTTTGAGGAGTGGTAATTTCGTCCATTGAATTACAAGATATGGTTGGATTCATTTCTTCTTTCTCGATGTGATCTTTCACTTCTTGCACCTTTTTCTTCTTGATATGTCCTTCTATCTTAAGAGTTTGAGGAGTGGTAATTCTTGCCAATGCTTTACAAGATATGGTTTGATTCATTTCTTCTTTCTCTGGGGTGGGGTCCTGGCGTATATCTTTTTCTTTTGTTGTTTCTTGATCCTTTTCTTCCTCCTCTTCATATTCTATGTAAAATAATTTCTTCTCAGCACACTTATGACCTTTAGTGCATTTGCTATCACAATTGTAACGAAGCCCTTTTTCTCTTTTTTCTTCCAATTGTTGTGGTGTAACCCTTGTAGGTTGTGGAAGGCTAGGAGAAACAACACCTCCATCTTTATAGTTGTGAGGGGTACACTTCCTGGTTTCCATAATTTTGCTTTCCACTATGTCACAAAGCCCTTTCACTCTTTCCAATTGTTGTGGTGTTGCTCTAAAGAAGGTGTTGCTCTTTGTATCCTCATAATGTGCTATCATTTCCTCCGTGAAAATTGACCACGTAACAAGTTGTTTACGAGAACAAAGCCCTTTGTACCATAAAAATTGATCTGGTTCTAAATATGAAGATGAAATACATACCTTTTTCAACAGTTGTACACCATGTATTTCAAAATATTGCTCCATCTGAAGTATCCAATTTACCAGATCCTTGCCATCAAACTTCCTCATCTTGCTTTTTCTTGATTTTAGGAGCTCTACCTTGAAACGACTGTAACTTTGTACTTTCAGATCTTTATGTTCTGAAATTGTTACCTGTAGTAGCCCTCTGTGTCCTCTTTCCAATGCCACCAGTCTGATCCAAATTGGATTCTCCAAGAAAGAGTTATGCACAATCTCCCAAGATGACCTGATTATAGACTAGTTCAGTAGAGCGAACTTGTACGACGTGTCACGAGTCACTGTTTCAACCTCTGAATCTAAAACACACAAGCAAGACACTACAGTTCGTCCTCTTTCTGTACCTTTTTACGAAATTTCAATCCGATCCTCAGAGAGAGAGTTATGACGATTTTCCCCATGTCACCTGTTTTGAATGTAATTTAGGAGTCTGCAAAAAGGCCAACTTCCTCAGATCATATCTCCGAAAATATCGTGAGAAAAGCTCTAAAATTCAGACCCAAGGTTCAGCGCCAATTCTTCTCAAATGGGTTTTTTTTTTCGACTTCTGAAACGTCACAGAAAAAAGGTTATACCGAAAATGCCACCATGACCTGTTTGGAGCAGCGAAACCCTAGAATCCAAAGCTCTGATACCAAATGTTATGAAACCAGCTCAAGAAAAGATAGAAAAGATAGATCAACGCCTTATAATTCAGCCTCTTCGAGGGGGAAACCTCCTTTACATTACATAAATGAACAATTCTTGGATCCTACAAATGAAAAGACCTCCTTTCTATATATAGGAGTCTAAGGGGTTATAACATAATCAGAGCCGACATAACAATAATAATGTAAGGGCACAATAATAACAATAGTGGGCTTCTATGGGGCACAACAGTAACAATATGGGCACTACATGGGTACATAAGTGGGTTATACTAATAACAATAAGGGGTTACACTAGTAGTATAGGGGCCTAACACATTAGCTATTTTTTATTTCAAAGGTTAGTTGAATTTCATTTTCATTATTGGATTTCATAGATTAGATGAATTGGTTTTTGTTATTTTGTAGTTAGATTGACCTAAACTGAAGGACAATTTCTAGCACATATAGTGCACGCATGCTTCACAAGTTTACAAAACCCACGGGTTGACAAATTAAATGACAAGAAATCACTTTGCCCCAACATTGCTTCTCCTTTTCATCATGCTTATCATGCTCTAGGAATTCTTTACCTTTTATCTCTTACCTCAACATCCTGAATTTCTCTTTTTCCATCATTAGTTGTTTGACCTGGAGTTGATTTTTTTCTTGCTCAAGGAAAGAAATGATCAATTTGTCCCTTGCTAAATTATCTCGGAGCTCCATGATTTGGGAATCCTTCTCTTTGACATCTTGTTGCAAGGTTGAATTCTCATCTGCTACCTCCAAGTAAACTATGTCAAAATCATGCTCAATTAGCTCCTCATCCTACAAATGTGATCCCTGTTGTGCTGATGTAGAAATCTTGCCCCCTTCCTCAACTTGAGGAGAAAACAAAATCCATTTCCCTCTCTAGTATGTTTTGGTCAGCTTAGGTCTAGGTGCCTTGGGAACCTCCTTTTAATTTTTTGATGACCCTACCTCCTTAGGCTATGCTGATGTGTGTTGGTGCTGGCTTAGTGAAGTAGTGTCATGCCTCTGCAAGGCTGCTTCAATAAAGGTATCCCATGCTATGTTATTTTTTGCCAACTGATGGGGGACTATAACCTTTATCAAAATTTGGTGGAAAAGTCCAGGGTAATGCTCTTTGCTTTTCATTTGCACCTTTTCATACATTTTGATGGAACTTCTACACAAGTAGCTACAAATGTTAAGAGGTTTCATAGTTGTGAAGTGCATGAGAAACCTAATGTGATATTGATACAACTTGGAAAACCTCCCCTCACAAGTAAACGAAATCATCACAACCTTCATCAGTGGTGCATACTTTTCCAACAAGTATCTAAATGGAATGATGTGTAAATGAGCCTCTTTCTAGGGTAATTTCAAGAAGGGTGTGTATTGCTCAAGGTCTATGCTCATGCCTTTGAACCAATACTCCCCATGATTTGGTATCCCTATGGCAAGAGAGATGGCATCAACTAAGAATGTGAAATTAATCCTTGCAATGGTGGCCTTTTCTCCTCTCAGATTGGTGGCAATCAAATCAGTGAGTTGCTCATGAAAACCTACCTCTCCCACTCTTTGACAAAACCCTGGGCAGTTGACATCTTCAAAGCATTGTCTTATGAATGTTGAAGAATTGAAATCATTCCATTTTGTGGGCTCATACCTCAAAATATTCCCCCCTTTATGATGTTTTCTTTTCTCTCATGATGAAGATTCTCCTTCCATTTTTGAAACCCTAGATGATATGAAAGGGGAAAAAATAGTGAAAAGTGTTTGAAGTGGTGAAATGAGGGAGTTAGGGAAGGGAGATGGGAGTAGGAAAATTTTAGGAGATGGAAAAGGGTTTTATGAATCCTTAGGAGGTTAAATGAAGGGAAATGAATGAGGGAGATGAGATAGAAAATTTAAACACAACCCTAGCTAGGGAAACTACCCAATTTGATAGATTAGGGCTAGGGTTTGTAGGGAGGTGAAGTGGAACGAAAGGAAACCATTTGTTGGTGAATGGGAATGATGAGTTGTATGCTAATAGAGGTATAGGGATAGTGATTTTAGGGTTTCAAAACTCCAACTAATCATTTGCAAGCTCAAAACATGAAATTCATAGAAAATCCTAGAAGACTAAACTCACAATTTTTTTTTTTGTTTTACCAAAGGAAGAGGGGATGCAAAGGAGTGTAATTACCTATTATGAAGCTCAAAGGATAAGAAAACTGGATTTAGAAGCTTGAAAACTTGAAATTAAGTGATTTGTTGCAATTCTGGGAGACTATGTCTTGTGCGAAACACAAAAATGCAGCACAGTGTCTCTGTGCCCAACGCCACCTCTAGAAACACAACACCTTGTCTGTAAGCGCAATGCCAAGCAAAATTTTCAAATTTGGCTAAAAAAACTTGTGTTTTCTCACCTAAGGAGGAATTAGCTCGATGACAAGGTAAGATAAGAATGTAAATGGAATGTGTATGAATCTCTTTGGGATTTTATAGACATAGCATAATAATCTTTTGAGTGATAATGGGCCCCACATGTCTTCTTAAACATGACTTTCATTCTTTTGAACTTGGCAGCCTTGGACATTTGGAACCCAGACATTATATCTACTTTTGAATAATATGCCTTCATTTTGGGACTTTGAAACTACAACTATGAAGTACTTCTTGCATATAGAAACATGAAATTACATTTGAAATCAGAACTGATTGAAAATACTTTCTTATCACAACTCATCCTATGCCAGATTTTATGCATGAAATGAAAGTGTTGGTGAACTTGAAATCCTAATGACCTAACGAAGACACTAGACCGAGTAAAATCATGACGGTGATGACTGACATGATGATGATATTGTCTTAATGATGATACACTCAGTTGAATGATGAAATTGATAGACATGTAAGAAAATAACCCTAGACATACTAACCAGTAACCAAAGGTTTTGAATGAAGTACATCGTAAAATGACAAAAACTTGACCCTAAAACCTAATGGAAATGTTGAAAGAGAACATTTGATCACTAGTGGTAGGCAAAAAAATACTGACACTAACAGATCCACTTATTAATGTGTCTCAAAAATGAATCTTTTAGGCCTTAACGTGATTCTTCCTTAGAATAGTGCCACCAACAATAATTTGTTGGTTTGTTGAACTGTTATTTGCTAAAATGTCTAGGGAGAGAAATAATATCGGCTGTGAAGAAGAAAATAATATGCAGATCTCAGAAAAAAGTATGCTTTGTCAAAGGTGATAAAAGAAATGAAAAATTCATAGTTACTATGAATCTCATCTACGCAACTCAAATTAGATCTCACATAAAATTAAAGAGTGGTTAGCTCAATTACAATTCATAAATCGCCTCCTATATTGATGTGGTCCTTTAAAAGAAAAATAATTCTTATACAGGCCAACTTCAACAAAAAATACAGGTCAACTTCTTCCTAGAGACACATTGGTTCATGAGATTGAACCTCTACAAATAAAGATCTTTTATCCTCCATTTCAGTTCTCGGACAATTTGGATCAAGAAAAAGAGAAATGAAGTGGCTCTATTAAAGCATTTGGTGGATGATTTCATGAAGAAATTTTCTGCAAAAGAAACTCAACCATTTAAAAAGTGAGGAGAGGTTTCAGACCTCCTGAAGCTATCATTTGAGGAATTTGTTTGGCTTTCTTACAACACTTTTGAGATAGTTTGTTGCCTGCTTTTGTGGTTGTCCAAAGTTGCACTAAAACTAAATTTCAAGTCTGATCAGAGAACGTTTAGGGCTTATTTTGCATATTGTTTTGAAGTAAGATTCCTTCATGACCTAACAAAGAGACCTATCTGAGCAGAGCTGAAGGCTCAATTGTGGTAGACCTGATTGGAAATTATAATAGGAGCAGACTGGTTGTGGAGATTTAAAGTTTTGTTGGAGCTACCCTTTGAACACTTGTGCATACTTAAATATTTGTTAGAGTTTCTTTTTTAAACCCCTTTTAGGTTCAAGAAATTGTTGAAGCAACATTATTGAAGACATCTCTGAAGACGCTTTTAGAGAATTCCCTAAAGACATATTTCGAGCCTTGAAATAAGACTGGAAACCATTGAAGCAACCTCCCAAGGTCAACATGAAGCATATGCTAACGATTTTTTTTAAGCAGTCATTGGAGATCTTGGAGCAGTCCTTTAGCAGATACTTGTTGAAACTTATTGGAAAAACATGTTCTTAAAGACCCTTAAAGACTTATAGAAGCAACATTGTTGAAGTTCTTATGATGTAGCCTTATAGAAGTTTACTTGAAGCTAATTTCATTGAATCTGCAAATGCCAAAGAAGTCTTTGAGAGGACTATTGTGTTACTCAAGCTTGAGATGCACTTGAAACAAATGATAATAGAATAATGCCAAAAAAGTCTTTGAAAGGACTACTGTGTTACTCAAGCCTGAGACTCATTTGAAACAAATGACAATAGAATATTGGAATCTACATTGTGCTCTTTCTATGCTTACATAATATATAATTGAGGATGGTTACACAAAGTGTTCTCTCAATAGTATTTTTGCAATATTTTACAGAGTGTTCTCACAACAATATTTTTCACCGCTCTTACAATGTTTATATGTCATATAGAGAAGAGTCCATTTTGGAGCAGCATTCATTCAATATGGAGGAAATCTAATAATCCATTTGGAGTGACACTCAGTCAATGCTAGTGTCAACATTGTTTATGTAGAACAAGACATTGCTACAAGACATCTATTACCCCTTGCCATTGATGTCAAAGAGGGAGGTAAGTAGAGGTTATGGGAAGAAAATGAGAAACAAGTAGAGGTTATGGTGAGCAGGGAGAAATATCTTTCACAAAAAAAGGAGGAGGATGAATGAGTTGCCATCAATGCTAAAGGGGGATATTGTTGGCAATATTGGCATTGATGTCAATATTAAGCTGATTGATTAATGTCGATAAATGTTATTGATGTCACTAAGCACATTGGTGATAATTTATGTTGAATGGAAAGTGTACATAAATTTTGAATATAAAAGGTTGAAAGTGATGTGAATTGAAAAGGCTATACTAATCCATGTGAAGGCTAAACATTGAGAGAAAATATGAAATACATATATTTGTTTGGACAAAAAATGTAGATAATCCAAATCTGATTTATCCCTTGTAATTATTACTGAATGAACTATTAGTTCTGTTGAAGAATCTAGTGTAGTTAGCATCAATAAGATTATTCTAAGAATGACAACTATTTTAGAGGCATTTTTAATTTTCTTATTAGCACAATCTTCTCTTTGACATTGCTAGAGTGTGTGTTTCTTATTTCATCAAATAGCTACCAAAAAACAAAGAAACAAGAACACAAGATGTTGGCATTCTACCAGAGCCAAAAGCTCTTCGTCTTGGAGAGGAAAACCCGCACATAATTCTTCTTATAGAGATTCCAATTGATGAATACCAAGACCATGACCCTTGACCTATTATGCCACTCCAAGACCAAGACACCAATCCTATTCTTTGTCATTGCTGAGATCATCTTCATCACTGCTGCTTCAGTGGGGTCATCATTATTATAGTTGGACCATTGTTGCACCTTCACCGATATCCTAACCTTGTAACTCATGTCTCCATCAATATCTATGTGGAGAGAATAACTTCATCTTGAATGTATGTTAAGACTAAATGTGTTACTATTGGATCACCAATATCAACATCATCACAATTGAGACTGTGACTACATTTTTCTTGCACCGAGATCTTCCTTGCCATAACTATGTTGAGACAGTAAGTGCTATTGTGGGATCATCATGATCCTTTTCATCATCATTAAACTGATAGTATATTACTGAGATATCACCGAGACAATGGTTGCATTTAGTATGTCATCGTTGCTTTCAGTGTGCCGAGACTGTGATTATGAAGTGACCAAAGCACAAAGATACTTATCACTATAATTTACTTGCATGTAGATCTGTGCCACCAAGAGACCCTATAATCATCATCGAGATCATGTACCTTACTGTTCCATCCGAAATTTCAGAACTTCCTGCACCCATACCAAATTTCATAGGTGTACAAATATATATTTTCGGTGGTGACCCTTGTGGGGTATATATAGTGGTCTATGTGTAGGTAAGATGACTTGTATTCATGACTAGACATGTAACTTTAACTGAGATGACATGATTGTTCTTTAATATACATTAGAAGTTGACTTGATTGTTTTCTTCATTGTTTTGCAGGCAGATTTCTTCATTCTTGTCTTGGAGGATTGTGCTTGTCTTGGAGGGTTGTTCTTGACTAGTATACATTGTACATATATGCTCAAGAAGTGCTTTTTACACATGAATTTTACTCTTTGACTTTCCTAAACCTATGGAATGAGCAAGAAAATCATTTATATAGTTAATAAAAATAATATTTATTTTTCTTGAGTAGTACAAAGATAAAAATTATATTGACAAATAGAAAACCTAGTTACACTTTTCTTCAACACTCCTTCTTAACTAGGGAGGTATTTATGATGGTACTTTGTTATTCTCAATCTGAATAATTTCTCATAAGAAGAATCATATTGGTAATCCCATCTGTATAGCATCATATCAATCAACATTGTGATAGTGCAAGGCCTTAACTAACAACTCCATCTCTTCACAAGACATTGAGCTATAATGTTGGTGAAGTTAATGACTTATAGACACCTCATCATTATCTCTCAAGGTACATACCAACCCGGATGTTCACTGAGTATGACCTTCTAGGACTATTCTTACCTTGGGTTCCCAACCCTTAAATAATATAAATCCTCTTGCCTACTCTTATCTTGGATACCCTCCACATCCTCAAAGAGTATTAGATGCCATATGATTACCCAATCCTCCCATTATTTCTTCTCAAGTGAAGAAAAGAATTTTGTGTCTTTTATGTGTCTACATTCACATTCACAACCTTCATCTAGACTTACGCTTGTTAGTCCTTATCTAGTGCATGACACATGACATGGAAAAAGCACAATTGTCACTCCTTTGGAATCAGGGGTGATCTTAATTCAAACTCCCTCTTGATCATGGACTTGTTAGAGCTCCCTCTTAACTAGGGACTCTTCTATACATCAACAATTTTTTCTTTGTGGGTCCTTCAACTGCTTGATCAACTTCTCTCCTTGATGTCATGAAATTTGGTTGAGCTTCTTCCTTGTAGGGCAACAACAACTGATCACTTTCCTTCTTATTCTATGATGTAATTCCTTTCTTCATGGAAAGTGGCCTTCTTAGTATATATCTGGAATATTCTTCATATGCTACCTCTTCCTCATCATGTTTCTTTCAGGAATTCCCATCCACCACATGAATGTTAGTTTTACTTGTACTTACAACTCTTGTGCTAGTAGCCCTGTATGAACTCATCCATATATTATTCAACAAATCAAAACATAACATTAAATCAAATTGTACCTTTTGAGATGATTCTTCATCATGACGTCTTCCTGTAGGTCTCAACATCCTGCATACATGTTGACACATCTCCCAAAGATATCCATTGTCAAGGGTCTTCATCTTTTTTAGACTTTCATTAGTGTCTTTATACCTTTCCAGGAGATTTCCTAGTCAATTCTTATTAGTCCTTTGGATGTTGATCACCTTCATCATGGTTTCATATCTCACGGTCTCTTCCTTCCTCACAAACTCCATTTCCAAGAGCTTTCAATCAAAGTTTCTTGGTCAACTACCTCATACTTCATATTAGGACATATTATGTTGATTTCATCTAGCGTGACTTATGCCTTCCTGCATTCTTTCATAGGAGAATATCCTTTTTCTCTTGATCATGATTCTCAAGATAGAAGTAATGATCCATGTTACTTACAACCATATGACATGACATTATAATATTAAATATAATCATACATACCTCATTTTACCTTTAGGTCATCTAGGCTCCTTTCAGCAACTTCCTTGTTCGAAAATATCTTCAATTCCTTGATCTTCTTCATGTCATCACACCATCATCCCATGAATTCAATAAGTTGGAGTTACTGATGAAACCCTTGCTGCCTCTCTAGATTAGTGAACCCTCTAATGAGGATTCCATCAAATAACCTTGAGGATCTTACAGATCCCCATATGACAGATCTTTCCTTTTTGTCTTGATGTATGATGATCCTTGTCCTTGATGAAATATGTCTTTCCTTCAATGTTCAATGAGATTCCTAAGATATATATCCTTCATGTTTGACTACCATGGATTTTGTCCATTTTGTCGTTTATGATTCCCATGGTGATGTCATGAGCTCTTGCTTCTAATGCTTCCATGATGCCATGATGCATCTTATTATCACAATCACAAGATCTAGGAGTTTATGATAGGACATTTTTGTGAGGGATACTATCTTACTCATAGGAGAGACTTGTTACTCCCTCTTTCCTTGGCCCTTTTCTTCAGCTTCCTCCATTTTTTAGTGATATGAGCTTCCAAAATATTTCTATAGCATTGAATCTTAACTATACTTATTTTGTCTTGCTTAAGGACCAAAATTTCCTTCCTTTTCTACACATGGTTGAGTTCTTTTACCCTTCAACATCTTTCCATCAACTTGTCCTTATCTATCTTACATCTAGACTACAAGTTGCTGAGTGAGGTAACCTTCTTGTTCATGGATATTTTTTAACTTGCTAGTGCATCAATGATGGTTGTCTTCATTCCTAGATCTTATATATAAGACCTTGTGAAGATATCCTACATCCTTTGATGCCTTTTTACTTTCATATAGATCAGATTTCATTTGAAATTCTTTATTGCATCTTAAGAGAATGAGTTTATCATCTACATCACTTTGATGTCTCCAATTTTTTTATGTGAGGGAATCTTTCATAAATATCCATTTTCATAAATTCAAAGGATACCGTTTTATGATTTCAGCCACTTAGTAGACTATATATTTTCCTTCTTCATGCAAGGAATCTTGATAACCCATACAATTCATAGATGTCCTTGAAATCATGAAGTCATTTAACCAAACTTGAATATAGAATGAAAGGATACTTACTTATCATGTGAAGAAGAAATATTCACCTTTCTTGAATGATCTCCTTCAATGAGATTATTTCTTGAGCTGCCTGGTACAATAGAGTTCCAAAACCTTTCTTGGGACTTCCTTGCATTGTTTAGCACCAAGCACTACTTCCTTTTATGATATTTTGAGATTATTTGATTCCTTGACTGTGAGGGTATGGAAAATCAATAATTTTGAGAGCACTATCGTGATGCCCATCCAAGATGTGACATTGTGTTCTCCTGCAGAAGTGATATTTTTGTAATGTATGATGTGATTGTATGTCCTTGTAACCTTGTTATAGCGCTCCTTGCTAGAGTAGAACCTTGCTAGAGTTGACCAGCACGAGCAAAGATTTTTGAGGCCTTCGAGAATTGATCTTAAATTGTCTTGATGTTGTATACTTCTTTTTGAAGAATGATCTTCCAATTCCTTCAACTTGTTTTAATGCCCTACTTGAATATGATCCTTAAGTGTCTCTTTGTTGCCCTTCCTTTGACTTCTGAACCTTAGCTCTGATACCATGTTGAAGAATCTAGGGCAGTTAGCATTAATAAGATTCTTCTAGGCATGATAACGATTTGAGAGGAATTCTTAATTTTCTTATTAGCACAATCTTCTCTTTAACATTGCTAGAGTGTGTGTTTCTTATTTCATCAAATAGCTACCAAAAAACAAAGAAATAAGAACAAAAGATGTTGGCATTCTTCTAGGGAAACAACCTCTCCCTCTTGGAGAGGAAAACTCACACATAATTCTTTTTATAGAGATTCCAATTGATGAATAACAAGACCATGACCCTTGACCTATTATGCCACTCCAAGACCAAGACACCAATCCTCTTCTATGTCACCACTGAGATCATCTTCACCACTACTGCTTCATTAAGGTCATCATTATTATAGTTGGATCAGTTGCACCTTCAATGATATCCTACACTTTTAACTCATGTCTCCATCAATATCTATGTGGAGAGCATAACTTCATCTTGAATGTAAGTTAAGGTTGAATGTGTTACTGTTGGATCATCGAGATCAACATCATCACAATTGAGACTGTGACTGTGTTTTTCTTGCACCGAGATATTCCATACCATAACTATGATAATTGTGTAAGTGCTACTGTGGGATCATCGTGATCCTTTTCATTATCATTAAACCAATATTATATTACTGAGATATCACTTAGAGAATTATTTCATTTAGTATGTCATGACTACTTTTAGTATGTCGAGACTGTGATTATGAAGAGGCTGAGCACAAAGATACGTATCACTGTAATTTCCTTACATGTATATTTATTCCACCAAGGAGGAGACCCTGTAATCATCACCGAGATCTTGTACCTCACTTTTCCATCCGAAATTTTAGAGCTTCCTGCACCCATACCAGATTTCAGAGCTGTATGAATATATATTTTCTGTGGTGACCCCAACCGAGTATATATAGCGGTCTGTGTATAGGTGAGTAGACTTGTATTCATGACTAGACATGTCACTTTAGCTGAGCCAACATGACTGTTCTTTAATATACATTTGAGGTCAACTTAATTTCTTTCTTCATTGTTTTGTAGGCATACTTCTTCGTGCTTGTCTTGGAGGATTGTGCTTTTTTTGGAGGGTTGTTCTTGACTAGTATACATTATTCATATATCTCAAGAAGAGATTTTTATACGTGACTTTGACTCTTTGACTTTCCCAAACCTATGGAATGAGCGGGAAACTCATCCATATAATTTATAAAAATAATATTTCTTTTTCTTGACAACTTAAAAGATCAAAGTTATATTGACAAATACCAAACCTAGTTACACTTTTCTCCAACAAGTTCAACTCTATTTTGTATTACAAATAATTTTCAGAACTGAAAATGAATATACAAGATTGTGAGTGGCTTTGGAAGTCCAAGAGACTATGCTTCATTTCATATTCCTCCAAATAATGCAAACAACCAAGAGAGATTTCTTATGAAACATACAATGTGGAATGAAACTAATCATCTTCTTTTTGAATGAAAGTAGTCTGCATTAGAGAATGGATGAGAATTAGCAGAGGAGAAGAAGAGTGAAAGGAAGAAGCAGTTCAACAGAAAACTTGACAGAAGAATTGTATATGAGGTAGCCAACATTTGTGACTTGATAAATTTCTGTTCTTTTATATGTTGTGGTTTGAAGAGGAACGAGTTGTAACTTGTTGAGGTAGGAGCCTCATGTGGGTTGTAGCCTGTAGACAACTTGTGGGAGTTATAGATTCTTTTGAGGTAGAAACCTACAAAAATTCTGAAGTAAAAAGTAGTAACAACTTCCTTCACATCACTTTTGGCCTAAACTTTGTGTTTGTCTCCCTTTGGGGTTTCCACTTATATCTGTTGTCTTTATGTGTTTCCTTGCATGATGTGTGAATGCTTTGAATTTTTGGTAAACAAATCTGCAAACCTCTCTGCAAAAGGAATGCAATAACTATTGAGCACAAACATAAATAATTAACTACATAACAAGAAGATTAAGTTGAGAAAAAACAAAGAATTTGAACTACTAATTCACCCCGTGTCTCAGTATTTTCCAATCATAAATATCAAAAACATCCTTACAGTATCTAATAACGTAGGTCCTGTGAAATGTACACTGAATATATTAATGTGTAAAATTGTAGAAGTTCAGTGCAAGTTAAGATAACTACTGTTTAACCTAATAATTGAACTTCAAACAAAATCCTTACCAATTCAATTATAATTTTTAACTAGCATATGCACTCGGAGGTGCAAAGGGCATCGTGTTGGGTGTTTTCCTTTTTCACCTCTGGAATATATATAAAAAAAATTTGAAAACATTTATTAAGTTAATTCTTAATAATTTCAAGAAAATATAGAGAATTTGGGCCATTTTCCTCTACGGGTATTTAACATTAGAAGGTCGATCCCGATCGATTGCAAATTTATAATATACAGACTGAAAATAAACCTGATGTTGGATTCATATCCAATATATCTTCTTAACATACTCTAGAACCTCACTTTGAGATATACCCCATTTCTGAGATCTCTATAAGATCTCTTTGAACCTTACAAACTGATACAAATCTAATTACATTAGTTAACAAATCATTATGTAGACTCTTCTAAAAATCTACAATGTTTACAACAAAATCATTTCCTTTAAGAAATGTCAAGGCCACTCTAAAATCAAATCAACATGGTTGATTTAGGAAAATATGCCCCAACATCGTAATAAATCTCCAATATATAACTTTTTAAGATTACATTTTTTTAACCACATTCAAAAAACTTAATATTAAACCACTTTCAAATTACTCTAGCTTAAATTTAAAATAATGATAAAATTTATAATTAAAAAATTATATAACTTTTTCAAAAGAATATAATAATTTTAAATTTAAATAAGTATATAATTTTTTTTATTTTTTTATTTATTATTTTTTGTTGCATACATTCATCTCAATATTAAAATTTTAAAGTCGCAAGACACATTTATCTTTTTAAACTCATCTTTAATTTAGTGTTAATAATTTAACTGAATGGTTAAGATACTAACTAAAAATGAAATTATAAGCATCGTTATTCAACTTGCACATTCTCAATCTTAAAGGTCAAACATAATTTTTACTTGTGGGACTCTTATGTCGATCATTTTCCTAACAATCCACCTCACATGGTGATTATCATGTTTCAATTTTCAAGAAAATTATTGCCATTATGGATTTGAGATCAAATATTCATTATCATCCCTTGGTATCCAATAAAGTTATTGTTTTTATGAACTTTTATCAAAAAATCACATGAAAAATAGTCATCAAGTAATTATCTTGTTACTTAATGTTGAAAATTCAACGGTTTCACTACAAATAATGAGAGCTTGGTCCCCAAGAAATATAAAATGTTATAGTCGCGAGGATGTGGTCCAATCATTAGGTGGGGAGACATCAAATCAAAATTTTATAAAATGTGGTGAGAAAATTTCTTTTGAATTGTGATGAACCTAGCCAATCAACATAACATATAAAATTATGTAAATATTTTTAGTAGTCGCCTATAGACAATTGACTCCCACATTTAATTACATAAAAGAAATTTAATAATCACTTGTAGACAATTGAGTCCCACACACAAAAATATTAAACCTCAAATATACTTGTTATATATTCACAACATTCTCTAGCGGTGGTCACCAATATTCTCCTTTCAATTTGTGTACATTTACTTATTGAAAGAGAATTTATAGCATGTCATCCCCAACCATTTCTAGGCGAAAGATTTGGATTTGAAAATAAATTAATTGTTTATGAGATAAATAGTTGGTCGGAATGGAATGGTTACGATGGACTTCATGAATGGTGGGATTTTCATGAGGCACATGTGCCTGTGGCTCCCTTAACCAACCCTAAACGGGCCAGCAACTACTATTCAACACCATTTCATTCCTTTGCTAAGCTTTTTCTGCTACAATCTCTTACCTAGAGGGAGAACATGGGCTCAATGCTTGATTTGTTATAGAGTTCAGTCACTAAGCTCAATCTTGACCAAGTGTTGTGTCTAGTCCAAGGAGGTAAAATTATGGTTCGATAACATGGGTGTGAAATGTATGATAATTTTCGCAGACCTCCTTGCAATCATGAGAACCATGGAGAAAATGGAGAAGGCCTGTGTCCATTACGTAATTTCCTCAAAATATTACGAACCATAACACATAAATTTGATTGTACAATTCAAAAACCTAATGACTTCTCTAGAAGATATAGTCCCAAGCATTGAGAGATTCATGGAAACTAACAAGATGGATTGCCCAAGTACTATGAATTGCTTACTTTTTTTAGGTTTCCGATCATCATTGAATACAAGGCCTCATCATCAGACTTGAGTACTTCCACTATTTTCACCAAATGGGTACAACATTTTTTCTTACCTCAATGGATTCTTTGAAGCCTAATATCATGGTGGTGGATAAACTATACCTCGCGCTTTCTGATCTTTTGCTATAAGAGTAAGAATTTTCTTGTTCTTGCAAATCCTAAAGTTCTATGATGATCTTCAACTAATTTCTTGTTGTTGGAAAGACATCTATGGTGTTATGTGGGAGAAAATTATAAAGATGTGTGATTTGTATAAAAAGATCAAAGGTTTTATTGTTTATTCAACTCATGAAGTAGGAGAAAATCATATGGTTGTCAATCTATGGAAATATCATTTATAAAGTGAATTCATATCTAATCCTGAATGGCTACTAGAAACTATTAGAAGGGAACACTAGAAATATGAACATTTTTATGAAATATATTAAAATATCTTTAACGGTAAGGGATTATATAAATTTTAGCATGAATTGTTTGTTCTGCTTTTTGCTATCCAAAGAAATTATGAATACATGGAATGATATTTCGATTTAGGTATTAGGATTCTCAATTGGATTATTAAACAAAGAAAGTTGCCTTAGAACACACCCTACATATGATGGTGTTGAGAAAAATTCAAAGAAGAAAGATACAAATGAAAAACCAATGGAACAAATTCAACCCCTAAATGCTAAAGCAACACTTATAACAATATTAGAGAAATTATTCATTGTTGTGTGGTAAATTCTTCTCCGTTGTGAGTTCTGTCAAAGAGGATTGAGTCAATGTGGATTTTATTTATTTATGTTATTGATGTTAGTTGCAATCATTTACATCTCCTTTCACTCTGGATGCATATTCATAAATGTTGTAGGGCTCTATTCATGAAGCACAGTCATATTGAAGAGGCATTTTCAGATGTGCTACATTCCTCAATTTGCCTCTAACTATAACCAAGGTTTTGTTTCTCTTATGGTAACGAAAAATTAACAATTAGGCAATTAATAAGTCTATCATGTTCTTCATGTATGTTTATGATTTGCGCAATATTTTTTATATGGTCAACATTGTTTTACATGAGTAAATAAATTTTAACTTTATGTTTGAAAGCAAGTAATAATGACCATCTACAGAATGTGAACCCATTTTCATGTGGATATTTAATTATTGTGACCCCACGTTTGGATTCGATTGGTAGGTTTTTGAAGACACAACCATTTTGGTTGCATTTTCTGCCCAAACAATGTTTAATGGTGAGTTTTCCTCTTTTAACCAAGTGGATATTTGCAAACAAACAGTCACTCTAAGCTATACAAAACACACCCAAAAACACGACATTGGTTCACTGATTCTATGTTAGAAAAAATTTCATAGGGGCAGAGGAGAGAAGTCTAGCTTAGAATTCAGTTGTGGCAAGGTAAGTCTTATGTTGCGACAAGGATATCACAACTACACAGAGGCTTAAATAATACACAGGAAATGATTCACGGAAAAACAAAGTAGAGACAAAAAGGTTGCGGTAAATTTACTCATAAAGGTTTAAAACCACATCGAAACATAACATACTTTGTATTATATTTCAAAACATAGGAAATTACATTCACATGATAAATGGAGGTTGCAAATCCAAGTGAAAAACACAAAAGACTTACTACGATTTACGCATCATTGGGGCTGTAGAGTAAATGTCTGTAAAACTGGTTTTCACGCGCCCACCAATATTTCCTACACGATTTTCTCCTCACTACCTCACATTCTTTCACCCTCTCTCTCGCTCTCTAAATTGCCCAACATTTCAAATGAATTTTACATTAATATTTATCTCAACATACAAATTTGACATTAATACATGACATAGCAAATAATTAATATGCAGCATGGGCGATTTTATATAATAATTCGTTTTCTGAACTTACAAGCATTGCAGAGTGTGGGCAATAGTTGTGAAGTAAATGTTTTCCCATAGACATTTAAAAAAATTCATTAAGTGACTTAACTTCTATGATGTGTTGTAGAATGGTCTACGTTGTACTTCTATTTTGACTTCATTCCTTCCACCTACAAACAAAATCGCAACTATGTCATAGTTGACTGGGCAAGCATCATGTTTGTGAGTGTGTTTAAGGCGATGGTTGGGGTTAATATTTCCAGCAATCCCCCTTAATGAAAACTGCCACCATTGATAATTCCCAAACAATCTCCGACATAAACAAAACTTTCACATGCTAATGGATTTGTGAAAATATCAGCAAACTGTTCCTGTGACCTGTAGTGCTGCAACACAATTTCATCATTGTTAATCAAATCTCTAATAAAATAATATTTAGCATCAATATGCTTTGTCCTCTTGTGAAAAAAACAATTTTTTGATAATGCAATTCTTGAGGTGTTGTCGCAGAAAATAATTGTCATTCCCCCTTGGTTGTGACAAAGTTCACTCAACATCCTTCTCATCAAAACTGTTTGACACACTACTGCTATTGTGATGACATATTCAACTTCTGCTATTGACAATGAAACCACCGACTGCTTCTTGGAGGCCCATGAAACTACTCCAAAACCCAAATGAAAAAAATATCTTGACGTGCTCTTTCTGTCATCAACACTTCATGTGTTAGGGTCCAACCCTGACCCCCTTATTTATTTAATAGGATCAAGTCATAGTTATAGTTAAGTAAAGAGTCAATAAAGACCATATTAATAATTGTAAGTGGTTAACCCGCATTTAATGAAGGGACCACATTTAGTTGCAAATAGGCCATAGTAGTAGATAGATGGTATTAATAAGAACCATGGTATTGCCCCATGGTATTACATGTACGAATCCTATATAAAGGATAGAGACTCTCCTCGAGGAGCATCGTGTCTTATTTTATCATTGAGCTCAGCTCTATTGGAGGTTGCCCCCTCGAAGAGGTAAGTGAACATTGCTTTCTGAATAATAAAATACTTGTTGTTATCTGTCATTGTTCTATGTTCCGGGTATATTTCTTCGCATACTTGGTATTCTGGTATCGTCTTGCAGGTTAAGAGCATAACAAGTGGTATCAAAGCTATAACAAGTGGTATCAGAGTGCTTTCTAGGGCTGGTGGGATCTCCAATTTTTAGCAATTTTTTTTTTTTGGCTAGAGACATGTTCCGGCGTCTTTAAACCATGGGATCTGTTGTTGAGTGCATAAACCTACGGATTTGGGGAGGCATGCATGCAAGAAATACAAGAGGTGGTCACGCTTTTTGGACTCCCTTGTAACCCTTGTGGGTACCCCTTCGAGTAGTAGTGCATTAGATAGAACAGCGCATAGACTGTCTTCCAAGTACCCTCTGGGTATATCGGAAGCCCCCTAGCTCCCTTGAAACATCGCCATAGATAAATTGTCGGTCATCTTGCTGCTATAGTACACTGAGGACAACACTCAGAGAGATTACTCATGCGTACGATAGGGTAGTTGGGTTGTACGGCTAAGGGTACGGTTGATCCTCTGTGGTTAGTGCCATGAAAAATTGGGCCAAGTACTACTGTCAGACCCTTATGCATATTATGATCTGTAGCACCTCACACACCTGCAGACCATAGTTCCCTTCTCTATCTCTAGATCACACATAATCTTTGCTAGATCAGATCTTGTGAGTGGGGTTTTGTCGCAGCAATAGTAATTAGTTTTGTCATTCAGATCTAGTAGATCATCCATTCAGATCTATCAGATCCATCAGATCTACAACAGCAATCAATTACACCATCCAGATCTATCAGATCAGGCATTTAGATCTCTCAGATCCATCAGATCCACCATTCATATCTGACTAATCGTGTGGGTTCCTATACCTAGGCGTGATTTTTGTAGGACATTGGGCAACATTAACATTTATGGGATTCGGCTACTGCAGTATTCCTAAGCAAGGAGTAAAACTCCGTTCGAAGTAAAAAAAAAAAAAAAAGGTCTGAAACCCCCCGGGGACGCTTATTGGTGACTTAGCGCATAAGAATCAGGTCTACGAGCTGAGCAAGGTGGTACCATTCAATTGTTAGTGCCAAAAATTTCGGGTGGTCCCAAATTTCAATTACATCATATTGGTGGATGGTACAAACTAGAGCTCAAGCTATGGCCAATAAGAGGATTGACAGCCTTGAATCACAATTACAAGATGTCATCTTGCAGCTGAAGAACTTAAATGGAACACTCTCTAAGGGCAAGGTGGAGGAACGCGTGGAGGCATCTATTGGTAATGTAAGCATTGAGGGCGAGTCTAGCGAGTCTCTTGACCTCTTTGGCACCCACCAACAATCTCATCTGTGACCACCCAAGCTGGACATGTATAAATTTGATGGCTCTCACCCGGCCGCATGGATAGCACAAATGGAGCAATATTTCACATTGAATTACATACTGAATGATGCGACTCAACTTAGTGTGGGTATCATGTACTTGGACAATGAAAGATGGCAATGGTGGCAATGGCATCAACGTTGCTATGGAAGGCCCTTGACTTGGCAGAAATTCAAAAAATCTCTTATGGATCGCTTTGACCATGAATCTGATTTTTTGGGTCGTCACACTAAGCTCCGATAGACAGGAACAATGAACAAATATATTGCAACCTTTGAAGCCTTAGCTTTCTGTACTAGAGGTCTACACGATGAGTTCTACATGGAATGTTTTGTTAGTGGTCTCAAAGACGCCATACAAGCCCACATCCGACTGCACCACCCTAGCTCATGGCTACATGATTTCTGGATAGCTCGTGAAGTATAACATGCATTAGTGGCCAAGTCCAAACGCCCAAATTTCATTGCCGAGGGTCACCCCAGACAAGCCCAAAGCACTACCCAAACACTCAAGGTTCAAAAGGCGTCACCAACAGAAATGGTGGAAAGAAGAAAGCAAGGATTGTGTTACTACTGTGATGAGAAATACTCCCCCGGGCATAAGTGAAAGGAGCCCAAATTCTTTCAAATTGATGCTACTGATCACAGTTCATTGGAGGAAGCCCCACCACTTGAGGAACCAGAGGAGGAAGAAGAGGACAACCAACAGGACAATGTACCTGAATAACCAGTTATCTCGCTGCATGCTTTGGCGGGGATTTCTTCTCCCCAAACTCTCAAAATCAGAGGTTTTATTAAGCATTTCCCAGTAGTAGTCTTGATTGATAGTGGAAATACACATAATTTTATCCATCAAAGAGTCGTGGATGCAGTGCATTTTTTTGTTTGAGAAGTTTCTAACTTCCAGGTCCAAATTGTTGATGGGGGGACAATGAAATGTGAAGGCCACTGTGAAAATGTCAAACTTCAAATGGGGGATTATCAGTTAAAGACCCACATGTTTGCCATACACATGGGAGGGTGCGGCATTTTCCTAGGTGTTGAATGGCTTCACACACTTGGCCCAATCACAATGGATTTCTAGGAGTTATATATGAGTTTTAAGCAGAACAACCACACACATACCCTCCGCAGACTCCAGGTGGGAGCTCCCTCTATCATCAGCTCACAGTAGATGGGAAAATTGTTAAAAAAGGGCCAGAATGGAGTTATAGCCCAATTTAATGCCATCCAGGCCTTCGAAGCCAATTCTCTTCATATTCATCTTGAGATGCAATAGATCTTAAACAACCATCTGCCAGTCTTTGACAAGTCTCATGAGCTTCCACCCTCAAGAGGGGAACATGATCATAGCATTACTTTGGTCCCAGTCGCCCAACCACCAAATGTGCACCCATATAGATATCTATTTGCCCAAAAAAATGAAATTGAAAAAATAATCAAGGAACTCTTGGAAGCAGGCATCATTCATCCCAGCATTAGTCCTTATTCATCGTCGGTGGCCATGGTGCTCAAAAAAGATGGGGAATGGCATATGTGTCCAGACTTCAGGGCCCTCAATAAGTTTATGGTCAAAGATAAATTTCCCATCTCGGTTGTCAATGATTTGCTGGATGAACTAAATGGGGCTCAATTCTTTACTAAGCTCAACCTTCACTCGGGCTACAACCAAATTACCATGAAAGAAGTAGACATTCCAAAGATTTCTTTCTGAACTCATGAAGGCCATTATGAGTTCCTGGTCATGCCATTTGGTCTTTGTAATGCCCCATCCACTTTTCAGAGCCTTATGAACCACCTGCTCAAACCATATCTTAGAAAATTTGTCCTTGTTTTCTTTGATGACATCCTCATCTATAGTCACACCTGGACTACACATCTTCAGCATGTGGATCTTCTCTTGCAACTGCTCCGCAAGAATAAATTATTTGTCAAGATGTCCAAGTGTTTTTTTGGCATGGAAGAAGTTGAGTATTTTGGCCACATTGTGGGGCGTGAAGATGTCAGGGTGGACCCCAAAAAGATCCAGGCAATGCAAGATTGGCCTCAACCAAAGACCTTGAAGAGCTTGAGAGGATTTTTGGGTCTCACAAGCTACTATCGCAAATTTGTCCACAATTATGGTTGCATTGCTAGGCCCCTCACTCAACTCCTCAACAAGAATTCATTCCTCTGGAATGATGAAGCACAACAGGCCTTTACAGCTCTCAAACATGCCATGTGTTCCACTCCAGTCTTAGCACTGCCCGACTTCACCAAATCTTTTGTGATTGAATGTGATTCTTCTGGTATAGGTATTGTTAGCACTGCTATACAAGGGGATAAAAAAGGATCCATGCATGTTGTTGAAATCTCCAAGTTTGGGTTAAAGGCCTTCCACCGATCAAAACCATCACAAGAGGAAAGCCCTTGGGAAGGCAGAAATACACTATCGGGAGGCAGAAATACCCCAAAAACCATGTAAAAATCAAAGTTGCAGGCATAAAGGACTGAATTAATCTCAGCCGTTGGATCTGGCCGATCAACGGTCCAGATCGTGTCGGCATATCACAAGTCGGGGAGGCAGTTGCAGCGACATGATACATCACCGATGAGCGATCGTCGATATCGCTATCGGCATATCGCAATGGAGGACTTACCAAAGGGGATTTATTATTCGCCGACGAGCGATCGTCGATGGGCCGGACCCGACAACCATACAATGCTCCATCCTATAATATTTCAAATCCCGTCGCATACAATGCTCCATACAATGCGCCCGTCGCATTTTCATTGTTTTTATGTATTCTCTTTGTATAAAGAAAATATGAAGGAAGCCTGGGCAAGTGCCGATTGCGATGAATCTCGGACCCGATAGATGATTGAACCATGCTTGAGGATTTTAAAGTCCAAATGAAGTAGAAATGGGTGGGATTTAGCAGTGTTGCAGTGTTTTCTCCGTTTATAGCCCATACAGACACAATAACAGAAAAGGAACATTCACAACTATTGTCTGAAAGGGATTGGTGCAAGGATTTCATAAGAACGACAACCACTCCATTGCAGGTTCAGGCGCCAAGCCATCCGTAGCTGAGTCTTGCAATCATGATACACACCAGAAGAAGGATTCGGCGGAGAAGCGGCGACTGGCAAACAGAGCCCGAAAAGGGAAGGAGAAGGGCCACTACACGCCTCAACCGAAACTAAACAAAATCATGGAGCGTTAACGGCCCTGCCAGTGCAGCGGTCATCCTAACAAACATAATGGGGCATCTTTGGCATGAAGGAGCTCTCATGCATCACAGCAGGCCGCCCAAAACATCTAAGTATGGTTATTCCTCTATCAGAAAAGGAAAAACCTCTGATCCATACCTGCCTACTGAGGGAATCAAACAGTTATGGGATAGATCAGACAAGTCCAAGACTCCGAGCCTTCTAGAGAGCTCAAGAGCATTGTAAAGGGCCTATAATGGGTAGAAAACTAAACGTAACAAGGGTTCAACTTTTGGAGATTATTCCTCCCCTGTTCCTTCAAGCTTCTCATCTGCAGTCTTTAGTAATACAAGCTTATTTTGCTGTTACATGTTTAATGTCCATCTCTCTTCTATTATATGCTTGCACTTGAACAATTTGTTCAGGTTTTCTGTGTGTTTAAGGCCAGATAACTGTCATCTTATCTCTACTTTGATATATTAGATGTGCAAGCTTCTTTGCTGCCTATGGCTAGCCATTTATATGTGTGATTATATATGCATCTACCAGTACAGTCAGTAAGTTCATTTGCTGCCTGTAGCTAGCCATTCATATAGGTCCATGTATGCGATCTGCTAGCATAGTCAGTGTTCTCCATCTATCCATTAAATCTACAAACTATTGAGCATTAGCAGTCTAAAGCCTTATGTTGTTGGGGGTGTTCATGCATGTCTTGAGTGTGAATAGAGCTGAAATGGTTATCCGACTTGATCCAAACCATCTTTCATTCCAATAGTTCAGAGAACAATATTGAAGATTATATGTTACCAGGAATTTCTGATTTACAACCTCGGAGAGTTTCCTGGAGTGATAGCATAATTGGCGACGTTGCCGGGGAGAGGAGATTGAAGCTCAGCTTCCCTGAGAGATGACACAGCTTCAAGCTTTGATGACAGACAAGGTTTGAACACAAATTTTGGTTGTAATCATCTGTCTGGTGACTCCAATGGAGGAAGTCCATCCTTTGGTGACTCCACTTTGAAGTTCTGGCTCAGTTTGTGAGGCATACTAGAAGAAGTCCGTAGAAGTCTCCAGCTGTCCCAGTGCCTGACCCTGAGAAGATTGTTAACCCGAATAAAAAATCACAGAAAGGAGCATCAGGATCAGGTAAGCCCAAGAAATCTTATTTGTCTTTGCATGAGAAGTTTTTAGTTGAGGATACGCAGTTTGAAGATTTAAAGCCTAGTATTGCTAAGGAAGAAATACCTGCAGAGATTCATAAAGCTCCTTGTCCATTTAGTTCCCCTTTGAATCTCAGTCCAAAGAAAGCTTCCCATACTATCCAATCCCAATATCTCTACCATCCATTACATTATTTCCTACTGCTCCATCTGCTAGTTTTCTTCCACAAGTTCCAAACATGGCAGGACCGCAAGCACCCACCAAAATGGAAAGAATCATAGCCACTAGGTATGGACCTCTAATACTGCCCACTCCTTTGATGCTATGCCCACTAGAGAATATAAGAAGTATATGCCTAAGTTCACTGGGACTGAAGGTGTCACTGCTGAAGAACACCTTTAGTCATTTTATAGCTATGTTGATAATATGGATATTAGTGAAGATGATGTGTGGATGAGAGTCTTTGTCCAAAGTCTAAATGGGGAGGCTAGGAAATGGTTTAGAGAACAAGCCCCAAGATATATAGCAGATATCGAAGCTTTAGATGATACGTTCCTAAAACATTGGGGAGAAGAAAAGGACTTGCTATACTATCATACGGAGTTTGGAAACCTGAAGAGGGAAAATGGGGAATCCTTGTCTGATTTTAATAAAAGATTCAACCGTATGTATAGTAAGATACCACCTGAGGTAAAGCCTACCCCCACCTCTGCCAAACTTGCCTACGCCAGTGCCTTTGACTCTGATTTCTGTTTGCTGCTGAGAGGAAGAAGATGTGCCACCCTAGCTGAAATGCAGGATGCGGCACTAGAGGTCGAATCTAACATTATGGCTGCATAAAAGCTCAAAATTCACGCTGATAGAAGGAGGCAAAGAGGCGAGGCTTCTTCTGCTTCATCCTCAAATACCAAACTTGATAAAATGACTAGAATGATCGAGTCACTGTTTGCTAAAATTTCTAAGCTGGAGGTTGAGAAGAACTCTGGGAAGACAAGGCTCCCAGGCACCTTTGCACCAAGAAATCCAACTCCATTTAGAAGAACCAGCGAACAATTGCAAATCATTCAGAGGGGTAAAGAAACTAATGAAGATCAAAAAGTTAATGCTCCTTTCCAAAATGTGGTCATGGAGGAGGAACAGATTGAAGATGAGGATGAAATTCTCTGTATGGAAGATAAAGGCAGTGATGCCTTTTTGACATTGGCTGCATATGAAGAGTCTTTATTGCAGGAGCAAGACAATCAAAGGTGGGACAGAGAGGTTGTTCTACAAACTGGGGAGAAGCCAAGATATAATATAAGGTCAAATGCAAATAATATCAAGGAGAATCTTGCCCAAAAAGCTTCTGTCCAAACAGAGACCCAGAATAGCAGACAAAGAAGACCAGCAGCTGATCCAGTCACCCTCAAAGCACCAGTTCAAGAGGTAAAGAGCCATGACAAGCTACCTCTCTCTTTTAGCTTCGAATCATAAGTTCAAAAGTTAAAAATAACCGTGCCTCTGACAGAACTGGTGAAGAGTGAGATGTTTAGAAAGCCTATCCTTAAGGCTCTCGAGCTGAAGACCACACGAACCTCCACTGACTTTGTCAATTTGCAAGACGATAGGCCTGCAGTTATGCTAAGCCCAATGACTGAACCTCCCAAGGATAATTCCCCATCTTTTTATGTCTCCTTGACCATTCATGACAAAATTCTCCACAACTGCCTCCTAGATACAGGTGTCAGCCACAATCTAATGCCTAAAACTTTCATGGAAGAGTTAGGCCTTGACATCACCAGACCATATCTGACCTATTCTCATTTGATTCAAGGAAAGTGAAATGTCTGGGATTGATTAAAGATTTAGCCATTTCCCTAACCCAGCTGCCCATGAAGAGCATGATAATGGATATTGTGGTGGCAGATTTCCCTCCTGATTTTGGCATGCTGTTGTCCAAAGAGTCGATTAAGAGACTAGGTGGGACATTGTAGAATGACCTATCTTATGCCACTGTCCCAGTTTTTGGAGGAGAAAGAAGGAGATTGTATAGAGAAGCACAGTTGGCGTACATCATCAGTGATGAAAAGAATCCTTCTAATCATCCTATTTATGCTGTGGACACTGATTTTGGAGCATGTATCCTCCAAATTGAAGAATCTCATAAGGCCTCATTGCAGCTCAAGAAACCAATTGTTCAGGCTGAGGGGAAGCAAGCAAAGCAGGTTTGGGAGATGTTCTTCGATGGAGCATGTTCCAAGGAGACTGCAGGAGCAGGGGTGGTGCTGATATCTCCAAAATAAGAAAGCACACAACTATCTTTTAAGATGGCCTTTCAAGTCACCAATAATATAGCAGAATATGAGGCTCTGATACTAGGCCTTAATGCAGCAAAAGACAGAGGAATCCAAAATCTAAAAGTATTTGGAGATGCTAATTTGATTATTCAGCAAGTAAATAAAACGTTTCAAGCAAAGCACCCAAGGCTGAAAGCATACAGAGATGAGGTATGGAGGATCAAAGACTCTTTTGATTATTTCTGTATTTCATATATTCCTAGAGTCCAGAATCAGCTTGTTGATTCCCTTGCTGTGTTTGCTAGTCTATTTATCCCTCCCATGCCGCCCAGGCTGGTCTACGAAGTCCAAATGAAATTTAGGCCATCCTTGCCTGATAATGTCCAGCATTGGAAAGTTTTTGATGATGATGATGAGATAAATAGGTTTCTGCAAGTCATTAATGAATTTTCCGAAATGAAAATTGACCAAGAAAATGAAGCCTTGCAAGAGACCCCCCAATCCCAGCTTAGAAACAAAATTGGAAAAGATAGCATTGTTCAGCTTCCCAGCAATCATATTCCCAAGGGTCTAATTCCTCTAGAAAGACTGTTTGACCAAAACGATGTACCCTACAAGGCTGCCCAAAAAGAAGATCCATCTGCAGTCTGTCAGCATGATATAGGGAGTCCAGGTTAGCCTAGATATATAAAGCTGTCTTCTCATCTATCTGTTGACCAAAGTTCTAAATACTGCAAATTAATGAAGCAATTTGCTGATGTCTTCGCCTGGGAATATAGTGACCTGAAAACCTATGATAAGAATATCATCCAGCATAAAATCCCTTTAGAGAAGGGCACCATACCTTTCAAACAGAAGCTGAGGCCAATAAATCCTATGCTTATCCCTCTGATCGAAAAAGAAATAAAAAAGTTGTTGGCTACCAAAATCATAGTCCCTCTCAGATATTCCAAGTGGGTAGCCAACCTAGTAGTGGTGAGAAAGAAAAGTGGAGAGATCAGACTCTGTGTTGATTTCAGAAACTTAAATAAATGCTCCAAGAAAGACAATTATCCTCTACCCAAGATGGAGCACTTGCTGCAGAAGGTCTCAGAAGCCAAAGTGATGTCTTTCTTGGATGGATTTTCAGGGTATAATCAGGTTGTTGTGCATCCGGATGATCAGGAGAAGACTGCATTCACCACTCCTTGGGGCACCTTTATGTATTCCAAGATGCCTTTTGGGTTGATGAATGCTGGAGCCACCTTTCAAAGAGCTATGGATATAGCATTTGTGGGAGAAAAGGACAAATTTGTCCTTATCTACTTGGATGATATAACAGTATACTCCAGCAGCCATCAAGACCATGTGCAACATTTGAAGAAAGTGTTTTTGAAGTGCAGAAGGTTTGGGATTTCAGTAAATCCTAAGAAGTCATAGTTTGCGTTAGAAGAAGGCAAGTTGTTGGGACATATTGTTTCTACTGCAGGTTTCCAAATTGACCCAGAAAGAGTAAAAGCGATACAGACCTTGTCTATCCCGAGATCGAAGAAGGACTTCCAGTCTTTTATAGGCAAGATTAATTTTGTAAGGAGGTTTATCCCAAATTTTGCAGAACTTGTGAAGCATATTACCTCTATGTTGAAGAAGGGGTCAGAGATCAAGTGGAATGGTGTAGCGAGAAATTCATTTGAGTCCATTAAAAAGGCAATTATGGAGGCTCCCACTTTAATCAGTCTAGATTATAGCAAGGAGTTCTGGATATTTTCTTTTGCCTCTGACGACACCCTTGCAACAGTCTTATTGCAAGCAGATGAAGAAGGCTCAGAGCATCCGGTGGCATTTTTCAGTAAAACCTTAAGGGATGCTGAGCTGATGTATGATATTATTGAGAAAGAAGCATACGCTCTTATCAAATCTTTGAAAGCTTTCAGAGTATACATCTTGCATTCCAAAATAGTTGCATATGTGCCTTCTGCAACAATAAAGGATGTCTTAACGCAGCCTGATGCTGATGGAAAAAGAGCGAAATGGATTGCAAAAATGATAGAATTCAACATAGAGTTGAAGCCCACCAAGCTGGTAAGAGGTCAGGGGCTTGCTAAACTGTTGGCTGAAGAAAATTGCAAGTCTTTGGACGTCGATTTCTTGTTCAATGTAGAAGAAAATGGTCTAATGGAAGAGCATGAAACAGCTGAATCGCGGAGAGGATAGTCAGTGGCCGAGGACCTAGCTTCATGTAGCTGGTATGCTGCAATAATTAATTTCCTTTTAAAGCTATAAGTTCCTTCAGAATTTTCTCAAAGTCAAGCAAGAACGTTAAAGATCAAGGCAATGAAATATTGCATCAATGATAGCTTGCTTTATTGGAGGGACGCATCTAGAGTGCTTTTAAGATGTCTGGACAAAGAACAATCAATAGAAGTTATGCAGCAGTTCCATAACAGCAAGTGTGGAGGACATCATCATTAGAGAACTACAACCCAAAAGATTCACAGAGCTGGGTACTATTCGCCCTCTTTATTTTCTGATGCATTTGCTTTTGTTAAATCTTGTGACAGGTGCCAAAGATTTGAAGGTAAGAAACAGTTAAAATCCCAGCCCCTAAAGCCAATAATTGCAAAAGGACCTTTTCAACAGTGGGGCTTCGATTTCATTGGTGAAATCAACCCACACTCCAGTGGCCAGCACAGGTGGATATTAGTTTCCACTGATTATTTTACAAAATGGATTGAAGCAATCCCAACAAGGAAGGTTGATCATAATGTGGTAATGAAATTTTTATCAGAAAACATTTTCAGCAGATTTGGTTGCCCACGTAAGCTTATAATAGATAATGCAGCAGCATTCAGGGCTAAAGAATTGGTGGAAATGTGTGATTCAATTAGCATTAAGCTTGTTCATTCCACCTCCTATTACCCCCAAGGGAATGGTCTAGTAGAATCCTCTAATAAAAGTCTGATCAGGATTATTAAGAAGCTGTTAGAGGATAATAAAAAGAATTGGGATGCCAAGCTCAAGTATTCACTTTGGGCAGATAGAGTGACCATCAAGAGATCTACAGGAAGTTCTCCATTCAAGCTGGTATATGGTACTGAGGCTGTTTTTCCTATCCAACTTACCCTCCCTGTGGCAAATTTTCTCCAAACAGAGAAGGATGAAGAAGATGATATGGCAAGTAGAATCACTGATTTAACATAGTTGTATCAGATTAGAGAACAGTTGGTTGAAAACGCTGCAACACATCAGAAAAAGATCATGGAAGCCTTTGATAAAGGGACAAAAACAGATAATTTTCAAGTTGGAGACATGGTCCTTAAATGGGATGCACTAAAAGAGAAGAAAGGCAACCATGGGAAGTTTGATCCTTTCTGGACAGGGCCTTTTATCATTTCTCAAGTCCAAGGGAACAATACCTTCATGTTGAAGAGCATGGAAGGGGAAGCAGTTTTTGATGGCCCAGTCAATGGGCGTTTTCTGAAAATCTATGCGATTTAAGGTCTTTAGGCCTTAAAACTGTAAATATTTTATTTTATCAATTTTAGTATAAGCAAAGTAGACTCCATGCCCAATGGAACACTAGGAAATTTTGGCTAATTTGTTTTCTACAGGAAAGGCATTGCTCTGAAAGTTCTTGAGACCTCACAGGGAGGATCTCATCCCCAGAAGGAGCTAGTGTTAGCGCTGCTATACAAGGGGATAAAAAAGGATCCATGCATGCTGTTGAAATCTCCAAGTTTGGGTTAAAGGCCTTCCACCGATCAAAACCATCACAAGAGGAAAGCCCTTGGGAAGGCGGAAATACACTATCGGGAGGCGGAAATACCCCAAAAACCATGTAAAAATCAAAGTTGCAGGCATAAAGGACCGAATTAATCTCAGTCGCTGGATCTGGCCGATCAACGGTCCAGATCGCGTCGGCATATCGCAAGTCGGGGAGGCAGTGGCAGCGACATGATACATCACCAATGAGCGATTGCTGATATCGCTATCGGCGTATCGCAATGGAGGACTTACCAAAGGGGCTTTATTATTCGCTGACGAGCGATCACCGATGGGCCAGACCCGACAACCATACAATGCTCCATCCTATAATATTTCAAATCCGCGCCCGTCGTATTTTCATTGTTTTTATGTATTCTCTTTGTATAAAGAAAATACGAAGGAAGCCTGGGCAAGTGCCGATTGCGATGAATCCCGGACCCGATAGATGATTGAACTAGGCTTGAGGACCTTTAAAGTCCAAATGAAGCAGAAATGGGCGGGATTTAGCAGTGTTGCAGCATTTTCGCCGTTTATAACCCAAACAGACACAATAACAGAAAAGGAACATTCACAGCTATTGTCTGAAAGGGACTGGTGCAGGGATTTCATAAGAACGATAGCCACTCCATTGCAGGTTCAGGCGCCAAGCCATCCGTAGCTGAGTCTTGCAATCATGATACACACCAGAAGAAGGATTCGGCAGAGAAGCGGTAGCCGACAAACAAAGCCCAGAAAGGGAAGGAGAAGGGACACTACACGCCTCAACCGAAACCCAACAAAATCATGGAGCGTTAACGGCCCTGCCAGTGCAGAGGTCATCCTAACAAACATAATGGGGCATCTTTGGCACGAAGGAGCTCTCATGCATCACAACAGGCCTCCCAAAACATCTGAGTATGGCTATTCCTCTGTCAGAAAAGGAAAAACCTCCGAGCCATACCTGCCTATTGAGGGAATCAAACGGTTATGGGACAGATCAAACAAGTCCGAGACTCCGAGCATTCTAGAGAGCTCAGGAGCATTGTAAAGGGCCTATAAAGGGCAAAAAACTAAATGTAACAAGGGTTCAACTTTTGGATATTATTCCTCCCGTGTTCCTTCAAGCTTCTCATCTGCAGTCTTTAGTAATACAAGAATCTTTTGATGTTACATGTTTAATGTCCATCTCTCTTCTGTTCTATGCTTGCACTTGAACAATTTGTTCAGGTTTTCTGTGTGTTTAAGGCCAGATAACTGTCATCTTATCTCTGCTTTGATATATTAGATTTGCAAGCTTCTTTGCTGCCTATGGCTAGCCATTTATATGTGTGATTATATATGCATCTGCCAGTGCAGTCAGTAAGTTCATTTGTTGCCTGTAGCTAGCCATTCATATAGTTCCATGTATGCGATCTGCTGGCATAGTCAGTGTTCTCCATCTATCCATTAAATCTACAAACTATTGAGCATTAGCAATCTAAAGCCTTGTGTTGTTGGGGGTGTTCATGCATGTCTTGAGTGTGAATAGAGCTAAAATGGTTATCTGACTTGATCCAAACCATCTTTCATTCCAATAGTTCAGAGAAAAATATTGAAGATTATATGTTACCAGGCATCTCTGATTTACAACCTCGGAGAGTTTCCTGGAGTGATAACAGGTATTAGCGCGGTCTTAATGCAGGAAGGTCGACCCCTGGTCTTCACGAGCCAATAAATAAGTGGGAAGAATCTAGGACAATCTACCTATGAGAAGGAGATGATGGCCATCTTACATACAGTAAATACCTATCGGCCATGCTTATTGGGGCGACATTTCCAAATTTGCATAGATCATCAAAGCCTTAAATATTGTTTGGAGCAATGCCTATCCTCACCACAACAAAATAAATGGCTCGGCAAAGTGTTGGGATATGGTTTTCAAATAGTTTACAAGAAAGGGCGCGAAAATGTTGTAGCAGATGCGTTATATCGCCAATTTGAGGAGGAAAGTACCTTGCTCGCAATTTCCCTTCCCATTCTAGAATGGATTGAAGAGGCTCACAAGGAATGGTTTTCACATCCTTGGCTCTCCCAATTCATTAATCAATTGCAGGCAGATCCAAATTCCATAGCGCACTACTCATGGCAGGATGAGATTCTTTGCTATAAGGATAGAGTCATAATATCACCAACATCCACCCTCAAAAGCCACATTTTGGCGGAGTTGCACTCATCACCCATTGTAGGATATTCAGGCTTTCAGAAGACGTATGCTCGAACTTGAAGATCATTTTTTTGGACAGGCATGAAAAAGGACATTCTTACTTTTGTAGCTGAATGCGATGTCTACCAGTGCCACAAAGGAGAAACAGTCAAATCCCAGGCACAATATAGCCATTGTCCATTCTGGCCTCAATCTGGACGGAGGTTTCTATGGATTTCATTACGAGTCTTCCAAAGTCAAGAAACAAGTCAGTCATCATGGTGGTTGTGGACAGACTTTCTAAGTATGCTCATTTTTGCACCCTACCCCACCCTTTTACACTGACTTTGGTCGCGCAATCTTTCATGGATCAGATCTTCAAATTGCATGGCATGCCCACTTCCATTGTGTCTAATCATGACCCGATCTTCACCAGTAACTTTTGGAAAGAACTCTCCTAGCTACAAGGTACCCAACTACAACTCAGTACTTCCTATCATCCATAAACTGATGGTCAGACTGAAGCAGTCAACAAATTTCTAGAGACATACCTTAGGTGTTTCACCTCAGAAAAGCAATATCTTTGGGTACAGTGGTTACCAATAGCCAAATGGTGGTATAACACCAACTATCATGCCACCACCAAAATGACTCCATATGAAGTAGTTTATGGTGAGCTCCCTCCTTCCCCTACTTCTTATATCAAGGGATGCTTGAACGTACAAGTAGTGGACCAACTCCTATAGAACCGCAGAACCATGCTGGCCCACCTTAGAGAGAATCTTCGTCAAGCCCAAAACCGCATGAAGCAATAGGCAAATCAACATCACTCTAAACGGAAATTTGAAGAAGGGGATTGGGTATTTTTGAGGCTACAACCATATAAGCAAACATCACTCAAAGACAAGGGTTGTTAGAAATTATCTCCAAAATTCTACGGACCGTATCAAGTATTTCAACGCATTGGAGAAGTCGCCTACAAGCTAGCTTTGCCACCCACTGCAAAAATCCATCCAGTCTTCCATGTCTCATGCCTCAAGAAAGTGATTGGGAACAATTGCAAAATTCAAACCAGTCTACCTGAAGTGGATGAAGAAGGGTCAATCTGGCTCCAACCTAAACAGGTTCTTGACACACGAAAACAACACCTGCATGGCCGCATGATCAAGGAAGTCCTCATCAAGTGGAAAGACACCTCTCTAGAAGATGCAACCTGGGAACCAGCCACTATCCTTCAATAGTTTCCACAGCTTCAGCCTTGAGGACAAGGCTATTCTTATGGGGAAGGGCATGTTAGGGTCCAACCCTAACCCCCTTATTTATGTAATAGGATCGAGTCATAGTTATAGTTAAGTAAAGAGTCAATAAAGCCCATATTAGTAATTGTAAGTGGTTAACTCGCATTTAATGAAGGGACCACAGTTAGTTGCAAATGGGCCATGGTATTAGATAGATGGTATTAATAAGAACCATGGTATCGCCCCATGGTATTGCATGTATGAATCCTATATAAAGGATAGAGACTCCCCTCGAGGAGCATCATGTCTTATTTTGTCATTGAGCCCAACTTTATTGGAGGTTGCCCCCTCAAAGAGGCAAGTGAACATTGCTTTCTGAATAATAAAATACTTGTTGTTATCTCTCATTGTTCTATGTTCTGGGTATATTTCCTTGCATATTTGGTGTTCTAGTATTGTCTTGCAGGTTAAGAGCATAACAAGTGGTATCAGAGCTATAACATCATGCCCAATCACTGTTAGTGTAACCAACTAGCCTGAAATCATCTGTTGCGGCATACAAAATGCCATATTGTTTTGTCCCATTGACATACCTTAGAATCCTTTTCGCTGCTTGCCAATGTGTTTCCTTGGGTGTCTCCATGAACCTTGACACCAAACTCACTACATACATTATATCCCACCTAGTGGCGGTCAAATACATCAAGCTGCCTATCATACTATTGTATAATTTAAGATTGACATTGTTGCTGCAATCTTCTTTGCTCAACATCAACCCCATGATAGTTGGAGTTGGTGCAGGCTTGTTGTTTTGCATATTAATCCTTTCCAAAATGTCTGCCACATATTTTTCTTGAGAAATAAAAATTCCATTTTCTGTATGCTTCACTTCTATGCCTAAAAAATATCTTAATAATCCCAAGTCAGTCATTTCAAATTGATTCTTCATGACATGTTTGAAATCAGCGATGAGGAAATCAACACTGCCAGTAAAAATCAAATAATCTACATATAAGACCACAATAAGAATCTTACCATCACTCTCTTCAATGTAGAGGGTAGGCTCTCCATCACATTTGTTGTAACCATTGTCCAAAAAGTAGGCATTTATCCTGTTGTACTAAGCATGCGGTGCTTGCTTCAGCCCACAAAGATCTTTCCTCAACCGATACACTTTGTCTTCTTTTCCTTCTACCTCATAACCAGGTGGTTGCCCAACATACACTTCCTCTTTCAGCAATGAATTCAAGAACACTTATTTTACATCCATTTGATACACTTTCCATTTATGTTGTGCAACAATCATCACAAATGTGCACACTGTCTCCATCCTCGAGACTGGTGCAAACGTCTCGGCATAATATCTTCCATGCCACTGCTTGTATCCTTTGACAACTAGACTTGGTTTGTGCCTTTCAATCTTATTGTCGACATTTCTCTTGGTCTTATAGACCCACTTCAGTCCAATGACTTCTTTTCCTTGCGGAAGGTTCACTAACACCCATGTGTCATTATTTTCTATTGCTTCTATTTCTTCCTCCATTGCCACAATCCATTTTTCTTCTTTGAATGCATCATCAAAATGGATTGGGTCATCTACATGACAAAATCATGCAAATAATAAATTTAGACTAACACTACTATCAACTTCATCTCGCTCATAAATTTCATTTAAATTTATGAATTTTGGTCTTCTTGTGCTTGTTGGAGATGGGCTTGACATGTCACTTGGTGTTTCTCTTTGTAGCGTGCTTACAGAAGCACTTGCTTGACTACGTGATGTTGTCTTATTATTTGTTGATGGTGTTACTTGTTTCCTGCTTTGTTGCACTTGAATATGAGTAGAGGGAGTCACTGTTGAGGAATTGCTTGTTGTTGTCAATTCCTCTTTGTCCTCATGTGGTATACATGCTTTCACATTGACTGCCTTCTCTAAACTTCCATCACATGCTTCTTCTTTTATGAACTGCACTTCTTTGTTGATTATGACTTTCTTGGGTGATGGATCGTAGAGTTTGTATCCCTTGGATTCACCACTATATCCAACAAATATGCATTTCTCCTCGTTGTTGTCCAACTTCTTCCTCAACTCATCTGGGACATGTGCATACGCCACACATCCAAAGACCCTCATGTGAGTGACATTATTCTTTCTTCCACTCCATGCCTCTTCAGCAACCACATTCTAGACGCTTTTTGTTGGACATGTATTCAAGATATATGTTGCACAAGTGACAACTTCAACCCAATAATCATTTGGCAAATGCTTTGCCTTCAACATACTCCTTGTCATTTCCATAATGGTCCTATTCTTCCTTTCTGCCACACCATTTTTATGAGGTGTATATCTTGTTGTAAATTGCTTGTGAATTCCATGCTCCCTGCAAAATCAAAGGAAGTCATTTGAGATGAATTAACCACCTCTGTCAATCCTGAGGACTTTGATGTAGTGTCTGCTTTGCTTCTCAACAAGAGCCTTATGCTAGAAAAAGCACTCAAACACTTCTCTTTTCTATCTTAGTTGATAAGCCCATGTGTTCCTTGTGTAGTCATCTATGAAGGTCAATAGATAGTGGCTTCCACCAATTTATGGTGTTTGCATTAGCCCAACTAAATTTGAATGGACAATCTCCAAAGGTGCTTTTTCCCTTACGGACTTTCCTGCTGGAAAGGTCTCTCTATGCTGCTCGCCCAAGATACATCCTTCACATTGGTTGTCCAGTTTTTCTATGAGTGGTAATCCCTTCACCGTGCCTTTCCTATGCAACAAATTCAAACCTCCAAAGTTGAGATGTCCAAATCTCAAATGCCATAACCAATTTTCATCTTTGAGCTCTGCTTAATAGTTTACTTGTTTGACAACTGCATCTTTTCTTCCATCCTCTTGTGAGTTCATTGATAGTTGTGCTTGTGCACCTTCTTCTTCCAAACTTGACCTTATCTTTAGGGGAAACATTCTGTTGTCTGTCATCTGAACCTTTGCAATCAAGTGTTTACTTGGAGGGCTATCTAAAATTGTGCACACATCATTTTTGAAAAAGACATTGTAGCCCTTTTGCATGAGTTTTCCAATGCTTAAGAGGTTATGCTTTAGACTGGGGACCAAGTAAACATCTAAGATGTACTTGTTCTCCCCTTCTTTGTTAGGATATTAACTCTTTCTTTTCTCATGACAAATACTTTTCTATCAGTCCCTAATGTCACTTCAGATTTCAGACTTTCATCTAGATTGGAAAACATTTCTATGTTCCCTCACATGTGGTTGCTACACCGTGAATCTAGATACCATATATCATTTTGTTTTTCGTGTGCTAAATTACAAGCTAAAAGCATGCTATCATGGTTCTGATTTTCTTTTGTGAAATTCACACTTGGTTTTTTAATAATGTCATATTGCTTCTTTCTACATTCATTTGCATAATGACCCTACTTCTTACAGTAATGACATTGAACTTGAGATTTATCATACCTCTGACCTTGTGCTTGATTTTGGCTTGGGCCTTGACATGGATTTCGATTGTTGCCCCTTCCACTTGAGCTTGAAGGGCTGCTTCTTCCATCTCTGTGTGGAATTCTTCCTCTTCCTCTAGCATATGATCTTTCTCTGCCTCTACTTTGACCAAATGAAACTTGTGTCTTTAAGGCATGCTCTAATGAGGAGCTTGTTGCTCTATTTAGTCTATGTTCATGAGAAATCAATGATGCATGAAGCTCATCCGCTGAGAACTGTGAGAGATCCTTTGTCTCTTCTATGGCCACAACGATGGCATCAAACCTTGCTGGAAAGCTTCTCAAAACTTTCTCAACTATTCGCTTTTCCTTAAGTGTCTCACCATGGGACTTGATTTGAGTAACCAACCCAATTACATGTGTAAAAAATGAGTCCACATTCTTAGACTCTTTCATACAAAGTGTTTCAAAGTCTCTTCTCAACATTTGTAGCTTTACTATCTTAACTTTTTCCATTCCTTGGTAGGCTGTGTGGAGGGTGTCCCATGCTATCTTGGACTTCGTTGCTGCTGCAACCCTTGAAAAAACACTTTCATGATCTGGTTGAAAAATGTAGAAGAAGGCTTTTGCATCCTTCTTCCTGTTGTCCCTCAACAAATCCCTTTCTGCTTGAGACAAAGCATTGTATGCTACTGCATCTGCTGGTTCTTGAAAACTATTCTCCACCAAATCCTAAATGTCTTGAGTAGAAAACGGGGCCTTCATTGTAATAGCCTAATACTCATAATTTTTGCCATTAAATTGGGGTATATGAGGATTAGTCAAGCTTGTGCTTGATTTGCCATCTCTGAGTGAAAAAAATGTTAAAAAAATGCCCTCAAAAAATTTTTCAATTGCTAGTAAAAACACATGTTTTTACGCTAACAAAGTTTAACTCGTAGGGTAGAGGAGAGGAGTCTGGCTCCTCTGGCTCAAATTCAGTTGCGTGGTAAGTCTTATGTTCCGCCAATGATATCACAACTACACATAGGCTTAAATAATACACAGGAAATAAGTCATGGCAAAACAGAGTAGAGACAAAAAGGTTGCGGTAAATTTACTCATAACTGTTTAAAACCAAATCAACATAACATACTTTGTATTATATTTCAAAACATATGAAAATACATTCAGGTTATAAATGGAGGTTGCAGCTCCAAGTGAAAAATACAAAAGACTTACTGTGATTGCTGTAAAATTGGTTTTCACGCGCCCACCAATATTTCCTCCAGGATTTTCTCCTCACTACCTCATAGACTTTCACCCTCGCTCCAAGTGAATTTTCTCCTCACTACCTCATAGACTTTCACCCTGGCTCCAAGTGAAAAACACAAAAGACTTACTGTCATTTACACATCACTCGGCTGGCGAGTAAATATCTGTAAAATTGGTTTTCACGCGCCTAGCAATATTTCCTCCACTATTTTCTCCCCACTACCTCATAGATTTTCACCCTCTCTTGCTCTTTAACTTTCCCAACATCACAAATGACTTTTACATTCATATTTATCTCAACATACAAATTTGACATTAATACATGACAAAGCAAATGTTTGCCCATGGCTATTTACCAAAATTCATTGTCTTAACTTCTGTGATGTGTTAGACTTCAGTCCTTCCTTCTGCAAACCAAATCCCAACTCAGCAAGCTTGGTGTTTGTAAGTGTGTTTAAAGCGATGGTTAGGATTAATATTTCATGTGGAGAGAGATTGTGTAGACGGAGAAGTTCCAATCACTTTCAGCTGTACAAAACAAGAGGAAGTTGATAAGAATAGATTGATTAATGCATTTATGGTGCAATAAAGGCGAGATTGATAAATACATTTTTGGCATAATAAAAACGACACTAACTGTTGAGATTCATGACGAATCCAGAGCGATGAATCTCAACAATATCAGAAAAAGAACTTCATAATATAACGCCCGTATGTAATTATAATAGTATTTTATTTAAAAATTAAAAATAAAATAAATTAGCATTTATGTTTATATAAACGAACGATGTAGTATTATGAGTTTATTTTAATTTGATTATGTTCTTTATTTTATGTTTAATCAATTTTGTGGATATAAATTCGCCACATTGTGTCATGTCCAAATTCAAATCTAATGCTAACACTTCAGTAATTTTAGCGTTGTCCCTTCCTCTAGATTGATTATCCTACTCTCCAACGAAGTGATATCGGCTATAATCAATAAAATACATTGACATGAACGAACAAATTTTATAATAAGATGAAGCCACATATTTTTATAATGTAATATGGTATCTTCTATGCTCCCATTCAAATCTACCACCTCCTCCATATAATGATATGGACGTCTTTATTAGCTGACCAACGAACCTGAGATCCGTAGGCAACCTTCCAGGTCTACGTAGCGAAATCAGAAACTTAGGAACTTATTCATGTACATTTCAGGTGTGGTTACAACGGCACAGTTTCAACAACGGTTCTCGTCACCAAATTCTTTATTTCAACGCTGGCAACACTGAAGCCATCTCTGTATTTGTAACCGTAATGAAAAACTCTGCAAATGTCAAAAGCAACCTTCTTGTAAGAAATGGGAACACCGCTGTCGGGTCTAAGTAACTCCCAATTCAGTTCCTTGGTTAAGTTATCGACCATAGCATTGATTTGATTGACAGCATCTTCCTCTGTTATTCCAGGATGGTCTTTCATATAACACGATACGGACGAAGCTTCTTCTCCACGGGCCCTGTCAGCCTGCATTCACCATGCCACTGTCACTATCCTCTGCGTTCCAATTCCAAATTATACCAATAATTAATAAATCCAGAACATATTCCATTTCATTTGTTTTGACATAAAAGGTTACGGGGATTACCTTGTAGCATTGAGTGTCACCTTTCAGTCGAAGGATCGCACATATCAATTCATTGAACTTGGATGGAAAGTCAATTTCCTGCAGGATGCGGGGCGGAAGAGGAAACCCCAACGTGAGCATGGGTTCGAGTGTGGTTATGCGAGAGCCGAAACTGACTTTCCCATTCTCCAGGTACTCGTCGAACGTGGGAAGATAACCACTTGAAATCCACTTGGCTTCTTGCATATACGCATCAATAAAAGCCTCCCACTGGACAGGCACAAGAACAAGCAAAACAAAATTAACTGATCATCACTCAGTGAAATCATTCTCCTAAATATTTGTATATGTATGTTTTATTATTGTTCATACAGATTTTCGAACATAGCTGACTGTATCCCGGCCTTGAATCTTCTGCGCCTCTCGTGCCATTTCGTTGATGTTGTCGTAAACCGCCATGTATACTCCTCTCATAAAATCTCGAAGACAGTCTATCGAAGACGGATCCCATCTGATCATTGTAAACACAACTATTAGTCATGTCGGTTTTTGTATGCAAAGGTAATATTCGTTCACTCGATTAGTAGTATACATTTTCTTAATTTCATAGTACATTTACTCAAAATCGAGGAGGTAGTTATATGTGTTTGTGTGGGTATATATATATATATATATGAAAGAAAAACAAAAGTCAAAGAGCCTTAGGGCTACACAGTAAAATAGGTTTCCCTAGGTACGTGCAATTATCACCTCTTAAATGCTGCGGTTAAGAGGTCAAGCTCCTCCACTGTTCCGAAGGTGTCGTAGATATCGTCGAGAACCGTGATCATATGACATATTTTGGCAAATCCGAGTCGAAACGCAGAATGTTTAGGATCATTTGCAATGCAAGCTGCTAAAGTGTAGTATTCCACGTGACGATGCCGTGAAAATGTTATTTGAGGGAATCCATAATCTTTCCACCATCTACACATATAAACTTCACGTGTTTACATTCTTGAATTTTTCAAGACTCAAATCCAATTAATTTGCAAACGATATGTAATGACAGCTCATCACCTCGTGAGAGATTGTAACTCTCTCTTTACTAGAGAGTGAAAAATATTGAATTCCAGTTTTGCAAGCTCTAACAGTTTCTGCCTGATCAAATATGGCGTCCTAAACCAAAAATTGCGCCAGGAATCAATTGAAAATTTTACATGGATACTAAATTATGAAAATACAGATTTCCAGGAAAACAAACAACGTCACATGGCCTGGCCGAGCTGTGTTTGTTCATGTATTAACATTTATTCAGAGTCATCCCTCTTCAGATCAGACCTTATAGTAAGATTTTGAATTTCTCTCCAAGTAGTATTTGTGCATTCAACTACACTAAAACAAAAAAAAGCATTGTTGACTTTATGATATGGAAATAAAATTGATGAGCCTACTCAAATGTAGTGTGCTCTCCAAATACGTCGATGTACATTCTTGTTTCCATCCTTGGCAGATTTGTGTGCCAACCAAATTCCAGAAGATACTCTATCTGCGATCCACAAATTTGAAACTAAAAAATACACATCGCATCAATTAATGAAATATCACGGTAAGTGGTATCGTATTACCGTCTCACCTCTTGTGAAAGACCGGAGGGCGGAATCTTTTGTAGGGCATCTTTTAAAAACATTGTAGAGAAGATTTCAGCCTCCTCCATAATTTTTTCGCCAGGAAATGCAATGAGAGATGCCCGAAATAAATTGAGGACATCTCTTATCTCTCCCTCTGTTTGAATTGCAGAGCAGGTAAACTGCCCCTTCTCGTTTTTGAAGTGATCCAGAACATCTGGTATCAATGTATAAAGCAACATGAGGCAATCTCTCCACGTAGATGGCAGTTATAATGAAAAGTTGAATGAACAATTAATTAATGAAACCCTGACATACGTGAAGACACCATGTATCCGTGTAGTCGGAGAGTTCGAAGACCCAAGGCGGTTGAGTTGAGATCAGTCACACCACTTTCTCTCCCACGTCCAATGCCTTTCTCGGTCCAATAACTGCGGGGGCAAATAATTTTCTTGTTGCAATCGTGTGTATTCCATATATAAAGCATAGATTAAATATGATGATAAGGATATGGGGACAGACCTGTAAACATGATCCAGCGCGGAATTTATCTCATTTTTGAAATGCCTATCGATTCCCAACCGTTCAACGCTATCGACCATCCAGAGGCGGTGATGGAGGTCAGTGAGGGGACTGGTGGATACTCCATCCTCCACTGACATTAGATCGAACATATCTTTTACTTCCCCAATAACTCTATCAGCGCGCTCACGGTAAGAAGGTGCCTGAATCATATACAATAAATTGGAGAAGAAAATTAATTCATGAACTAATTGTGAAGGAGAAAAGGAATACGCAGAAGAAGAAATTCAGATGAAGGTAGTTAAGCACCTCGTAGGAAGTGGAGAGAGAGTCTATGGAATCATCGTCCCAAAGGTTGGAATGATGATCACCTATGCGTCTTGGTAACCCATCCTCACTAGAAACGGAGGTGGTCGAACTCATGCTCATAGAAGGTGCTATGGATTTCCCTCCCCTGCACATTCCAAGATTTGGGATTGTTCTACGGGTAGCCTTCAGCTCATGAGTTAAACCGAACAACGTTCTGCACAGACACAGTCTGGAATCCAACGCGACAGCGGAAACCAGAGCCATTTCTGTTGCCTGATATCTTATGATAGCTCAAGATAACGAACTAAAATTTATGCGGTAGAATTTACTGCCATCGCCTATATAGAGCTTCATGTTCCCCATCATGGCATGATCCATTGTTGGCAGTACTTCAACATTAAAATAACCACCTGCTATTACTTCAACAATTAAAATAACCACAAGTGTAATTCATGTATAATGTACGTCCATGTCACATTTTTCAAAGATTCTATTATTATAATTTAAAGACAAAACCTATACTATTATATAACGAAGTCATATTATTCAACATTAAAATAAAGCAAGTGTAATTGATGTATAATCTACGTCCATGTCCCATTTTCAAAGAATCTATAATTATAATTTAAAGAGAATTCCTATATCATTACATAACGAAGTCATATTATGAATAAAGGTTTAAAAATTCATCGATATATGATTAAGATTTTGACATATTTAATAAATTTACTATTATAATGTAAGAAATCATTACCTATATTATTAAATAGCTTTAAATAGTAAATAATTTACTAAATATACTATTAATCGAATTTTAAAAGTCAAAATATTATTAAAATATTATTAAAATAGTAGATAAATATTATTAAGGTAATTTTAAAAAGTCAATATTCTATTAAAATATAAATTAATATAGTAAGTTTAAAAGGTCAATAAATATATTATTAAAAAATATAAAAAATTAATAAATATATGAGGTAAATTAAATAAACTTATTAGGAAAAGAAATTAATAAATAATTTATAATCAAAATTAAAATTAAAATTAAAATATTTAAATTAAATTTAAAAAATAAAAAATAAAATATTTTTTCCTTTACTTTATTTTGGTACTTTTAGTATCACTCATTTTAAAAAATTTAAAAACAAAGTAGCCTCGCATATAGTCATCTATAAAGGTTCATATAAAGTATATCCTATAGATACTTCAGTACTTTTAGTATCACTCATTTTAATAAATTTAAAAATAAAGTAAGCTCACTTATAGTCATCTATAAAGGTTCATATAAAGTATATCTATAGATATTTCAGTACTTTTAGTATCACTCATTTTAATAAATTTGAAAACAAAGTAGGCTCACATATAGTCATCTATGAATGTTCATATAAAGCATATTTATAGATATTTCTAAGCTTTTTTGATGACAACATTCCTCATTATTTTATTTTTAAAATAGTGACATTATTAATAAAGCTAATAATATGTTATTATAAATTAAAAAAAATCATAAATATATACCAAATTAATATGGTTATTTTTAAAAATTAATATTTTATATATATTTTGTAATGCTTAAATTTTAAAATAAAATAAATAAATAAATAAATTATTTATATATATATATATATATATATATATATATATATATATATATATATATATATAAAATTTAGAAATATAATAAATATATTCAAAATGAAGTATTTTTAAATTGTGATTTTTTTGAAAGCTTTCTAGTTTTTTTTATCACAAATTTGAGAGGTGAACTCTTTACAATTAAAGTGTCTCATGGGTTTTTGAGAGTGCTGAATCCATATATGTGATAAAAAAAAAAACTAGTTTAAACAACACAAATGAAGATTTGAACACAATTTTACTTACCTACATGCAATTTTTTTTCTTCAAAAACTCCAAAAAACCACACTTACATAATACTCCAATTAAAATAAACCCAAAATTAAAAAGATTAACCAAATTTTTCCTCACAACATTCTTAATTATTCTATTTTTAAATTAATAACATTATTAATAGAACTAATAACATATTATTATAAATTAAAAAAATCATAAATATATACAAAATTAATATTTCTATTATTAAAATAAACTTTAAATCATTATAAATATATTATCAAATTAAATCGAAAAATAAAACAGTTCTAACAACTATCAATAAATTTTCTAGTTTACTACCTTCATCAATAATATCAATCATTTTAATGATAAATTAAAAAGCAAGAAAACGATATCCATCGCATGCTTACTTCTTTGATTCTTTTACTTGTCGTTACGCCCTCGCATCCTTTTGCGCTGTTCCTTCATTTATGGATAGAGATCCCCTTTGTTGTCGTTCTTGCCATTTGACTTTCTTATCCTTCTCGCGAAGTAATTTTTTTATTTACCCGACAAAATGGATCAGTTTTGGCATGGTCGTTTTATTTACCCTCGCATTCCTTTTGCGCTGTTCCATCATTTATGGATATAGATCCCCTTTTTTGTCGTTCTTGCCGTTTGACTTTCTCATCCTTCTCGCGAGCTACTTACGTATCGACACTCAGTGCAAACACATATTCGTCAATGCCTAAAGCATTTTAGATTAAAATCGAAACCAATCCGTCTGAAAATGAAAGATCGAAATTTCTCTGAAGTGCACTCAAATCCACTGTAAGGAGCTAATAAATCTCAATCCTAAACGAAATCCAACAGTGACTTTAAAGAGAAAACCAAATTCAAAGTTTCACAATGGCCTTGATGTACTTAAAAACTTAATTTCTTAGTGTTATCTCTTATGAAATATTGTTTCTTTCATCATGTATTAATAGAAAATTAGTATTAATTAGATAATACTAGTAACAATTTTTAAAAGTGCAAAGTACACAGAAGGAATAAAAGATTTGGGAAAATCAGAAAAGTTGCAAAGACAAAATGGATCAGTTTTGGCACAATCGCTTTTGTCAGATAAATAAAAAAGCTAGACAAAAAATTGAATCCAGTGCAGGCTACAACCTTCTTGCTGGACACCAAGATTATGTCATAACTGCTGACTTTAGCATATGCACTCAATCTTTTGAAACTAACTAAATTGTGATTGTTGATTGTTTGAAATGAGTTTCTAAACTTTTTGAACACCTAAATTGTGTCAATTGTATGACTCAAATTTTTAATTTGTGCACATATCTAATAATTTCAATACGTTTTTTCAAAAAATCTTCTTTTACCCTAAAAAGAAAGTAAATAGTTTTTTTCTTTTTTTATTAATCTCTAGAGACTTGAACCCATACTACTTGGGACAAAAGTCATGAACCATAACACTTAGGCTAACCTCCTTTAACAAAAATGAATAGTTTTTTACTAGGAAAAGAAATGTCCGTAGTTCATCAATAAGAAGTCAATATTATAACATAGAAGTTTGGAAGGAATTACTAAGAAGTCAATGATTTTTTAATATTAAAAAAAAATTGTGTATAGTTTGATGGGTGGATTTTTTCCTTTCAATTTTATCACATTATTATATTTTCTAATTTTTAAATAAATTTAATGTTTTGTTGCAATGAAGTCCTTTCTATTTTAGGCATGATAAGTGCCCCATTCTATAAAGCAATGAAAATTAATTAGCTCTAAAATAACCATACCAAAAGACTACATAATTATCATATTAGGTATTGGTGACTTACACTCCGCAAGATGGTAATCGTCTCTTGTCACTTATGACTTCTGCTTGGTGTATATTTGAAATTTTAACCCAACAAAGAAAACAAAAACCTATATTAGTTAAATATTAAACCAATACACCTATAAGAACACCTAACAACTATTTGTTTCTTAAATATTCAACTAAGCCACTTAAAAAATACATATATCATAGGTTCCAAAATGAAGTCACCTATAATGTGGGGAATTATTACAGGTTCCAGAAAATAAATTTGTTCATGGTATCATACAGCCTAGTGTCACGTTGATTTATAGACTTGAAATCCATACATCAACAAAATATCTACAGCACATAAACTGGTCCAAGTGACATAACGTTTATTCGGAATTGTCAGGCCAGGAGTAACTCCAGTTTGGCAGAAAACTCAGAAAAACTGATTTAATTTATTACATTAGGTAGCTATTGTTATATACAAGAATGTGACTGCTCAGTTCATCTTCTGATGACTGTTCACATTCCAGGTTCACCCAACCGCAGAGGATTAGGTGTCAACATTCCCCCCCTTAATCTGAAGGGATGTTGGTGAGTCCAAGCATCATTTTGAATCTTTCAAGCTTTTCTCTTCCAAGCGCTTTGGTGAAGATGTCTGCAATTTGCTCATTTGTGGAACAATGACGGAGATGGATTGTTTTGGCCTCAACATGATGTCGGATCAGATGATATTTAGTATTGATGTGCTTTGTACGATCATGGAACTTTGGATTCTTGGCCAACTTTATTGCAGAGGTGTTGTCAATCATGAGTGGAGTTGATTATACTTGTTTTACCTGCAAATCTTCAAGAATTTTCCTGAGCCACACAATTTCTTTCGTTGCTTCAGCTGCTGCCACGTATTCTGCTTCTGTTGTGGAATCTGCTGGAACTGATTGTTTGCGTGATCTCCAAGAGACAGCTCCTGATCTAAGACTCATAGCATATCTTGAAGTAGATACCCCAATTTCTTTGTCTCCATCGAAGTCTGAATCAGAGTATCCAATCAAGCTGAAGTCGTCCACCTGTGTATACTTGATTCCAAGGTCTTGAGTTCCCTTCAAGTACCTTAGAACTCTTTTTGCAGCAGACCAATGTCCCTCACAAGGCTTTTGCATAAACCTGGAGAGGATTCCAACAGCAAATGAAATGTCTGGTCTGGTAGTAGTGAGGTAGATGAGACTTCCTACAAGCTGTCTATACTTTGTTGCATCCTCAAATTCCTTTCGTTTGATAGATGTGAGCTTTAAGTTTTGTTCCATTGGAGTAGAAAGAGAATTGCACTCTGTCATGCCAAATATGTTTAACAAATCTCCATTGTATTTCTTTTGAGAAAGAAATATGGATTTTGGATGTTGGGTTACTTCAATGCCAAGATAGTAATGAACATAGCCCAAATCAGTCATTTCAAAACTTTTCCCCAATTCCTTCTTTATGGATGCAATGTAGCTTTCATTGTTCCCTGTCATTAAAAGATCATCTACATATACCACAAGATATACAACTGTTTTGCCAAATTTCTTGACAAATAAAGTTGCATCATCAAGATCAAAATGATTGAAGTTGAGTTTGAGAAGATGCTCAGTTAGTTTTTCATACCAGGCTCACGGTGCTTGTTTGAGGCCATACAAGGACTTCACAAGTTTGCATACTTTTTGTTCATGTCCTTTCACAACAAATCCTTCAGCCTGGGACATAAAGACATTCTCTTTTAGATCTCCATTCAAGAATGCAGTTTTTACATCCATTTGATGGACTTTCCAACCGTTCTGAGCTGCTAGTGCAAAGAGTGTCCGGATGGTGGCCCATTTTGCTGTGGGGGCAAAAGTTTCCTCATAATCGACCCCTTCCTTCTGTGAAAAACCTTTTGCCACAAGCCTAGCTTTGTGCTTGTCAAGTGAGCCATCAGCTTTGTATTTGTTCTTGTAGACCCACTTGCAGCCAATTGGTTTGGTTCCAAATGGAGGATCAACCAGCTTCCAAGTGTCATTCTTTATGAGGGCATCATACTCCTTTTTCATCGCTTCTTTCCATTCATCATGAGAAGCAGCTTCTTTGAAGGAAGTTGGTTCAAAATCTATAGAACAAGTTCAATTCACAATCATAAGTAACATCCATATCAACAGGTGAATTAGAGTCATCTACATCACCTCCATCTTGTCGGTTTGAATTTCTGGTTCCTGTTTTTCCAATTTCATCAGGACGAACACTTTCAAGTGTCTTTGTCAGCCACTTTGGGGGACCTTTCTGAGATGGTCCAGGCTGCTCTGTTGATTGAGTTGGGACTGAATCGAGATTGAGTCTCTCAATTCTATCAATTACATCACTTAAAGCATCATCCGTTGTTGGAGTTTCATGCAGAGGATATTGTTCTTCAGAAGAAGATTCCACATGTTGTTCTAGTATAGGAATCCCCCCTTCAAGATGTGGAATCTGATTATCAAATTCTTGAAATGATTTCGTTTTTGTGAATCTATCCAAGCGATCAAGTTGCTGCTCAACAACATTGTCAGATTTGGATGATTCAAGAAAAATGACATCTCTAGATACAACAAACTTTTTATTTACTTCATCATAGAGGCGGTATGCTTTAGAGGTGTTTGAATACCCCAGGAAGATACACTTACGACTTCTAGCACCAAGTTTGTTTCTATGTACCTTTGGTATCAAAGCATAACAGGTGGAACCAAAGATCCTGAGATGTTTTACCGAAGGAACATGTCCATACCACAATTCATAAGGAGTCTTGTTTCTTATAGCATTAGATGGACATCTATTCTTTATATATGCAGCACATAGAACAGCATCAGCCCAAAACATTATCTTTACATTTTTGAAGAAAAACATGGATCGTACCATATTCAAGATTGTTCTATTCATTCTTTCAGCTACACCATTCTATTGGGGATTATAAGGCACAGTTGTTTGATGTTTGATCCCATGTTGGCGAAGATAGTTTTCAAATTCATTTGATGTATATTCTTTTCCATTATCAGTGCGAATAGACCCAATATGAGATTGTGCATCATTTTCAATCCATTTATGAAAATTCTTGAATGTTTGAAAAGCATCAGATTTGTTCTTCAATAAATAAACCCAACACATTCTGGTGTAATCATCAATAAATGTCATGATATATTTATTTCCATTTGCAGAAGGAACAGGCATTGGACCACATAAATCTGAATGAATGAGTTCAAGCTTCCTATGTGCTCTTGAATGTGAATCATGAAAAGATTGTTTGTTATGCTTTCCTAGAATGCAAGCATCACATTGCTTATGTTTCCTAGGAATTGTAGGCAAACCAACAACACCATTTTTCTTCAATAAGCGGAGACTGTCATAGTTTAAGTGTCCAAATCTAGCATGCCATAATAAACTTGATGGAAGTGTACCTTCTTCATGATGAGAAATATATGAGAAATGTTGTGCATGAGCAGAGGTTCCTTGCAGTTTGAGAAGTATTTCTTCTTCTATTCCCCTCATGACAAGTGAGTGGTCAGATGCTTTTCTTACCTTAAGCTTGCCATCAAACATACGAATGGAGTGACCTTGTTGGCGGATGTGAACCGAGGACAGCAAGTTTCTCTTGAGCTGTGGGAGATATAGAACATGATCCAGAAGAAAGTCTGGAAGACCAGGCAGTTTAAGCCTGATTGTGCCAAGCCCTGATGGCTTGATTTTTGACTGATCTGCAAAGTATACTACTCCATCAACATTGTCAGTGAAATCTTCAAAAAAATCTTTCCTATGAGTCATATGACAAGGAAAGAGTCATATGACAGGTTGCTCCTGAATCAAGCAACCAATCATTTTTCGAAGAAGCAAGTGAAGCATTAAACAAATATTCATTTACTCCAATGTTACATTGTGCCTCAATATAGTGAGCGGATTCAGGTGCTTTACCTTGTCTGTATCATCAATTTTACCTTTCTGCTGGTTTCTTTTCTGCTCAATTTTGTCCCATGGTAGCTTGCATGTAGAAGCATCATGTGATCCATTTCGTTTGCAGCGAATGCAATGCAGATCTGTCTTTTCTCCTTGTGAATGTCTGCCCCCCTGCCTCTGAAGTATCTTCCTCTTCCTCTTCGCCCACCTCTTCCTCTTGTAGAATCTTGAGCAGGATGCTTTTCTTTATGAGCAAGGCAAACAGTCTCTTCAGAAGATTCAGGGACTGTCTTCTTTCCAAAGGATTTCTCTCTTTCAGCAAACTTTTTCACAAGAGAGTCAAAGGTTATATCTTTAAGATTTCCATTTTCTTGTAAAGGCTCAAGATAATTGGAGTAGGTAGGATAGAGTGCCTTGAGAAAAGCAATTAGAGGGATATCCAGCTCAACCTTAGTGGATTTAATATCATGCATTATAGACTTTACTTCAGATGCAAGAGCAAGAGGATCATTATTTTTCAGTTCAAGAGTGAAGAGTTTAATCATGAGCTGAACAACTTCAAGTGCAGAATGTGAGTCATAGAGTTCTTTCAGCTTTTGTAAAGCTTCAAAGGCAGTTGAATATGATGAAATATGGGGACTTACTTCTTCATTTACAGATGCTGCGATTAATGCATAGGCTTTGTTGTTCTTGTTTTCCCAAATGACGAGCTCTTTGTCTGATGTAGGCTGCACTGGGTCATTGTCTCCTTCTCCGACACACACTCCTTTCCACAACTCATTGAAGATGAGGGTGTGTTTTATCATCCGGGACCATTCAGGATAGTTCTCCTTGCCAGTGAGAACTATTCCTACCATAGAGATGATTGAATGCATTCTGTAAAAAAAAATACTTCTGCTGATAAAAAAACTTTCGTTGATAAAAGAACTTTCGTTGATAAAAAAACTTCTGCTGACAAAAAAAAACTTTTGCCAATATACAGTAAACTTGTACTTCAGGTGGTAATTTTTTTTTTTTTTTTTTTTTATAACCACTTTCTATGCCCGTTGTAGAATTAGCTAATTTCCTTTCATACACAGTACTTACAAGCACCAGCTAATTTCCTTTCATACGCAGTACTTACAAGCACCAGCTAATTACCTTTCACACATGTTTTTAAGTTTCAAAACTATTTGTAATACAATACATCAAAAACAGCCGAATTAAGTCAATTCATTTGAAGGCATAGCCACTCATATGAACATTGAATTCACCAAATTCTTCATCGTCTTCCAACATAGGTCGCACATTATCAAGCTTTTGCCTTAAAACACTAATAGCATTAAGAACCAATTGAGTGGCCGTAAGTACACCGGTTATTTCAACACTGAAAACAACACTGAAAACAAAATGATCTTCCCGATTCCATCTACAACATGTGCAATGTAAAAGGGGTTTACCCACACCACAGAGTCGTCCACGCTTGCCGGAAAATCGTCTCCCTTCTTATTGTTGAGATTCGGGTGATGAATAAAGCGGCACCTCATGCCATACAAACATACTCCCGGTGCCGTAAACGCTGAGAACTTGAATTATTTTACATGAAAAAAAGTAATAGATCAATGCAGCGTTATTGAAACAGTTCAAAGGCTCACAACACCAGCGTTCGTGGGTTCCTCTCCCACTGTGGTTGCCACGTTCTTCACAATGGCTCATGGCCCCATTCCTGCACTTCAATTGATCTGATCTTTTCACAGAACTCTGCTTCTGAATGCGTGATTTTATTCCAAAATTCTAAACTTAACAGATACCCAACAGAAAACAACACTTTCTCTACAGCATAGAGCTGTCAAAAATCGGATACCACAACTGGGAGATAGGACTGAGAGTCAATTAAAGGTTGTGGTCTGAATGGGTTTTGAAAAGCTCGATGTGAATCAGTGCAGACCGCCACAGCACGGCAATTGGAGAAACAAAATCGCCGGAGAGTAGAATTGTAGGCCCTTCAAAAAAAAATTAACGCACATGGTTAGTATGGACAGCATGGACAGCGCTGGACAGATAGCATGGACAACGCTGGACAGTGGGGCAGTATGGACAGTATGGATAACACCTTTTATGAAACATTTAAAGCAGCGTTTAGACCTGGCAGTGACAGTGGTAAATACATGGAATATGGCAGACAGAAGGCGCAGGCTACCAACATTTATGAACTGGCAGCATTTTTTGAATGGAGAGCAGAGGAGCAGTGGAGCAGAATAGGGAGTTATAAAGGGCATAAAAGCTAAAAAAAGGCGCTGGCTTTGATACCATGTTAGGCCAGGAGTAACTCCAGTTTGGCAGAAAACTTAGAAAAACTGATTTAATTTATTACATTAGGTAGCTATTGTTATATAAAAGAATGTGACTGCTCAGTTCATCTTCTGATGACTGTTCACATTCCAGGTTCACCCAACCGCATAGGATTAGGTGTCAACAAGAATCATGCAGGTCATCCAAGGAATTATTTAGAGTTTACATATAGTTTAGTCCATGTGAATGGAAATATCACATGTCACCCAGGATAAGGAAGAAGGAGATAATTTCTGGTAGTGCATCCATTGGCCCCGTATGGATAGAATCTACTAGCTATGGATTCATTTCCTGTGCCATAAAAAACTCTCAAGATTTCCCTTGGAGTTCTATTGTATGACAAAGAATTTGGATTTGTAGATAAAATGCTACCACTTACTCTTCCTTCAGCTCCTTAGAAAGTTGGTGGTCGTCCTTTTATCTCATGTTCATCTGGTATGTTGTGACAAGCTCTGTGTTCTCAGCCAAAAACCATGTATTTCAAATTTAACCAAAAATATATACATGGAATTTTAGATAGTTCATTATATAAACGAAAAAAAAATATGCCAGTTAGAATTAAGAAAGAAAACTTTATATTAATCATATGAATTTGTTTATTTCTAGCATGAATGGCTTGCACTTCCACTGAGATTGGTATAGGTGATTTGTTAAGTGCTGGTCACGACCTTTAGGACACAAAAACAAATCATGCTAGATCATTCCAAATGTAGAACATGCAAATGATTGCAGAGAAGAACGAAATCAAGCAGCCTTTAAACTTATTGATGGAAGCGAGTACTGAAATATAAAATGAAAATATTGTATAATCAAATCAATCCCATGACGTGAAATATATAATTAGCGAGAGATATATATTTAGGAATCTTCATGAATACCATTGGTATCAAAACCGTGAGAGCCTGCATCACCTGAACTATTGAAATTGAATGTAGTGGAACTATCAACACAATCATTATAATTGCAAGAGAAATTAGATGTATTGAAATCGAATGTAGTGGAACTATCAACACAATCATTATAATTTCAAGAGAAATTAGATGTAAAATTTGCAAGTGCCATTTTCATTAGAGATGACCCCACGAAGACTCCTCTTACCATTCATAAGGACATTTTTTAAAGGTATTCTTCAGTATTGAGCATATTATGCCTACAACCTAACTGAATAGATGATCACAGAATGACAAATGTTTTCCCATAAAATTAAAATAATATTGAAAAAAATCTAATAAGAGAAAACCTCTAACCAAAAAAGTATTTTCTAAAAAAAAATATGCCAAGTAAAATAAAATTGAAACACAAAAGGAAGCAAGGGTAGAAATGTTGCAGAAATAGGAAGGAGGGTTAAAACTCTTTTTTATGTTGAAATATAATTTCAACTGCAGGAAATATTTTTTTTAATTAAACCGCGGCAACAAACAATTTTTCTTTACCTTTGCGATGCGATGAGATCGCAGATCGCAAATCGCATGCATGCTTGGAGCTTCCATCTGTTCACTTGATTTCTCCGATTGCGATGGTGCGATGTGATCCAATCGCATATCGCAGATCGCACCATATGTTTGTGCTCCATTTTTTTTCGTTCCGCCAAATGCGATTTTGCGATGCGATCAAATCACAAATCACATATTTCAATGGTTGAAGTACAGGCCTGCAAAATGAATTTGACGTGAAGTAAAAGTTTCATTTTGACCACCAATTTTGTCAGTAAAACAGTAAATGCAATTTACTGTGGGTTGGTAAGTTTTGGTAAGATTTTAATTTTATTAGTTTTTTATTCTCGGGGGTAGTTTTGGTTTTATGACACAAGTAAAACATATGTAAGGTGAAGTTGTTGTTCAGCATATGTAATGAGTGTGAATTGTAATGCACAACAGTGCGAAGAAAAATAGAACGCAGCAGCGTGAAAAAAATCTATGTGTAATTTCCACACAGTAGTGTGTTGATCTCTTTAGCAGAGACATAATTTTTTTTTGTGATGCAGCAGCGTGATTGAAACAAGAGGATTTTATTTTCGTTCTGAAGAGACAGAGTAAAGTTAAAAACTGTATCTGAAACAGTTCTAGTGGTGAAATCCCTCTGTGAGAGAGGAAGACTCTTTTGTAACAGCAGTTTTATTAATGAATAGAAATATGTTGGTGTGTGAAAACTCTGTCCTTTGCAAATAAATTTTTAGCCTTCCGCTGTGTTAAGATCCTGTGTGGAAAACAGATCATTGTTCTTTGTTTAGTTAATTTGTTTTTGGAATTTTACCAGAAAAATTCCCAACAGTGGTATCAGAGCTGGTCTAGGCTATTTGAAGGTGTCAAAGAATGTTAGGATCCCACCCTAACCCCCTTATTTATTTATTTATGACAGAACCACAGTTAGTTGCAAATGGGCCGTAGTATTAGATAGAGGGTATTAATAAAACCCACGGTATTGACCCGTGGTATTGCATGTATGAGTCATATATAAAAGATAGAGATTCCCTGCGAGGAGCATCGTGTCTTATTTTGTAGTCGAGCTCTGCTCTATTGGAGGTTGCCCCCTCGAAGAGGCAAGTGAACATTACTTTCCGAATAATAAAATCATTGCTATTCTGTGTTCTGGGTATCTTTTGTTCGCATATTCTATATTTGGGTATCATTTTGCAGGTTAAGAGCATAACAAGTGGTATCAGAGCACTTTCCAGGGCCGGTGGGATCTCCATTTCTTAGCAATTTTTTTTTTTGGCTAGAGACGTGTTCCAACGTCTTTAAACCACGGGATCTGTCGTTGAGCGCATAAACCTGCGATTTGGGGAGGCATGCATGCAAGAAATACAAGAGGTGGTCACGTCTGTTGGACTCCCTTGTAACCCCTGTGGGTACCCCTTCGAGTAGTAGCGCATTAGACAGAACCGCGCATGGATTGTCTTCCACGTACCCTCTAGGTATATTGGAAGCCCCCTAGGTTCCCTTGAAACCTCGCCATAGATAAACCGTCGGCCGTCTTGCGGCTACAGTACACCGAGAACAACACTCAGGGAGATTACTCGCCCATACGATAGGGTAGTCGGGTTGTACGGCTAAGGGTACGGTCAATCCTCCTTAGTTAGAGCCCTAAAACATTGGGCCGAGTACTACTGCCAGACCCTTATGTATATTGCGATCTGTAGCACCTGACACTCCTCAAGACCATAGTTCCCTTTTTCTATCAGGGGATCACACAGCATCTCTTCCAGACCCGCTTGTGCAAAGGGGTGCAGCAGCAGCAGACATCAGTCCCGCAGTCTCGAGTTCGCAGATCAGCCATTCCGATCTATTAGATCCATCAGATCCGCAGAAGCAGTCTGTTCCGCCATCAGATCCGCCATTCAGATCTCTCAGATCCACCAGATCGGAGTCGTTGTGAAGGGTTCCTATACCGGGGTATAATTTTCGCAGGACTTTTGGCTGCATTGACATTTTGAGGATTTGGCCACTGCAGTATTGATAATCTAGCCCATCAGAATCAGGACGACGAGCTGAGCACGGTGGTACCATTCAATTATTAGTGAAAATTTTTAGGCGGTCCCAAATTTTCATCAGGTTGGTGTATGGTAGAAACTAGAGCTCAAGCGATGGCCAATGAAAGGATGGACAAACTTGAAGAATCCATGCACACCCTCAACCTTCAGCTTAACGGACTAAGTAGCCAGGTCGCGCAACTCATCCTGAAGGATAAGGAGCAAGCCCACGAGGAGGCGTATAATGGCAATGGATACAATGAGGGTGAGTCTAGCCACTCTCCTCACGTCTGGCACACCCACCAACCACCCAGTCAGCGATCTCCCAAGTTGGATATGCATGAATTTGACGGTTCTCACCCGTCGGCATGGATAGCACAAATGGACCAGTATTTCAAACTGAATTGTATCTTAGATGATGCGACTTAGCTTATGTTGGGGAGCATGTACTTGGACAATGAAAGGTGGCAATGGTGGGAATGGCATCAACGTTGCAATGGACCTTTTAGGACTTGGACCCAATTTACAAAAGCTCTTCAAGACCGCTTTGAACAGGAGGACTCTTTTTTGGGTCGTCTTACTAAGCTCCGACAGACTGGTATAGTGGATGAATATATTATAGCTTTTGAAGCCTTAGCCTTCCGCACTTGGGGTCTCTCAGATGCGTTCTACACGGAATGTTTTATCAGCGGTCTTAAAGAAGCCATCAAAGCTCAAGTCCTACTGCACCACCCTCCCACATGGACAGAGGCTTGCAAGGTAGCTCGTAACGTGGAACGTGCATTAGCAGCCCAATACAGTCGCCCAAATTTCTCCGCTAAAGGTCGCCCCCCACAGGCTCACAACACGACTCAAACACTTAAGGTCCAAAAGGTGTCACCTGCGAAAATGGCCGAAAGAAGAAAGCAAGGACTATGTTACTACTGTGATGAAAAATACTCCCCAGGTCATAAATGCAAGGAGCCCAAATTTTTTCAAATAGATGCCACTGACTACAGCACAACAGAGGAAGATCCACCACTTGAGGACCATGAGGCGCTAGAAGAAGACAACCAACAGGACAATGTCCCTGACGAACCAGTTATTTCGCTGCATGCGTTGGCAGGGATTTCTTCCCCTCAAACTCTCAAAATCATAGGTTTTATTAAACATCGCCCAGTAGTAGTTTTGATTGATAGTGGAAGTACACATAATTTCATCCATCAAAAAGTCACAGAAGCAGTGCATTGTTTTGTACGCGCAGTTTCTAACTTCCAAGTTCAAATTGCAGATGGAGGCATAATGAAATGTGAAGGCCGCTGTGAAAATGTCAAACTTCAAATGGGGGATTATTAGTTGAAAACCCACATGTTTGCCATACACACGGGGGGTTGCGACATTGTCCTCGGCACTGAATGGCTCCGCACTCTTGGGCCAATCACAATGGATTTCCAGGAATTATATATGAGTTTTAAGCAGAAAAACTACACACATACCCTCCGTGGACTCCAGGCGGGAGCCCCCTCTATCATCAGCTCGCATAGGATGGAAAAATTGTTAAAAAAGGGTAATCATGGAGTTGTAGCTCAATTTAATGCCATCCAGGCAGTCGAAACAAAGCCTCTGCCAATTCATCCTGAGATGCAACAGATTTTAAATAACCATCTGCCGGTCTTTGACAAGCCTCATGAGCTTCCACCCTCGTGAGGGGAACATGATCATAGCATCACCTTGGTTCCAGGGGCCCAACCCCCAAATGTGCACCCATACAGATATCCATTCACCCAAAAGAATGAAATAGAAAAAATCATCAGGGAACTTTTGGAAGCAGGTGTCATTCGTCCCAGCATTAGTCCTTATTCATCCCCAGTGGTCATGGTGCTCAAGAAAGATGGGGAGTGGTGGATGTGTCCCGACCTCAGGGCCCTCAATAAGTTGACAGTCAAAGATAAATTTCCCATCCCGGTGGTTGATGATTTGCTGGATGAACTCAATGGGGCTCAATTCTTCACTAAGCTGGATCTTCGCTCAGGCTACCACCAAATTTGCATGAAGGAAGTCGACATCCCCAAGACTGCTTTTAGAACTCATGAAGGCCATTATGAATTCTTGGTCATGCCATTTGGTCTTTGTAATGCCCCCTCTACTTTTCAGAGCCTTATGAACCACATTCTCAAACCATATCTCCAGAAATTTGTCCTTGTCTTCTTCGATGACATCCTCATCTATAGTTGCACTTGGGTCACACATCTTCAGCATGTAGATCTACTCTTGCAAATGCTCCGCAAGCATAAATTATTTGTCAAGATGTCCAAGTGTTCGTTTGGCATGGCAGAAGTAGAGTATTTGGGCCACATTGTGGGGCGTGAAGGTGTCAAGGTGGACCCCAAAAAGATCCAGGCAATGCAAGAATGGCCTCAACCTAAGACCTTGAAGAGCTTGAGAGGATTTTTGGGTCTCACAGGCTATTATCGTAAATTTGTCCGCAACTATGGTCGCATAGCGAAGCCCCTCACCCAAATCCTAAAGAAAAATTCATTCTTTTGGAATGAGGAAGCACAACAGGCCTTTACAGCTCTAAAAAATGCCATGTGTTCCACTCCAGTCTTAGCACTCCCTGACTTCACCAAATCTTTTGTCATTGAATGTGATGCTTCGGGTATAGGTATTGGGGCGGTCTTAATGCAGAACGGGCGACCGTTGGCCTTCACAAGCCAACAACTCAGTGGGAGGAATCTGGGCCAATCTACCTACGAGAAGGAAATGATGGCCATCTTACATGCAGTCGAGACCTGGCGACCTTACTTATTGGGGCGACGTTTCCAAATCTGCACAGATCATCACAGTCTTAAATATTTTTTGGAGCAATGCCTATCCTCCACACAACAAAATAAATGGCTAGCCAAAATGCTGGGATATGATTATGAGATCATTTACAAGAAAGGGAAAGACAATAGTGTAGCAGATGCATTATCTCGCCAATTTGAGGAGGAAAGTACTCTGCTAGCAATTTCCCTCCCCATTCCAGAATGGATTGAAGAGGCTCGCAGGGAATGGTTTTCACACCCCGGGCTCTCCCAACTCATTTCTCAATTGCAGGTAGATCCAAATTCCATCGAGGGCTACTCGTGGCAGGATGATATTCTTCGCTACAAGGACAGAGTCGTAATATCACCAACATCCACCCTCAAAAGTCGCATTTTGGCAGAATTGCACTCATCTCCCATTACAGGACATTCAGGCTTTCAAAAGACGTATGCTCGCACCAGAAGATCATTTTTTTGGACAGGCATGAAAAAGGACATCCTTACTTTCGTAGTAGAATGTGATGTCTGTCAACGCCACAAAGGGGAAACCGTCAACACACTAGGCACATTACAACCATTGCCCATTCCGGCATCAATTTGGACGGAGGTTTCTATGGATTTCATTACAGGTCTTCCAAAGTCAGGGAACAAGTCAGTCATCATGGTGGTTGTGGAACGACTGTCGAAGTATGCTCATTTCTGCGCCCTACCCCACCCGTTTACACCAACTTTGGTTGCTCAATCTTTCATGGATCAGATCTTCAAATTGCATGGCATGCCCACTTCTATTGTGTCCGACCGCGACCCGATCTTCACCAGTAATTTTTGGCAAGAACTCTTCAGAATACAAGGCACTCAACTCAAACTCAGTACTTCCTATCATCCGCAAACAGATGGTCAAATCGAAGTCGTCAACAAATGTCTAGAAACCTACCTTAGGTGTTTCACTTCAGAAAAGCAACACCTTTGGGTACAATGGCTACCTCTGGCTGAATGGTGGTATAGCACCAACTGTCATGCCACCACCAAAATGACTCCCTATGAAGCAGTATATGGTCAACTCCCACCTTCACCTACTTCGTATCTCAAGGGATGCTCAAAAGTACAAGCAGTGGATCAACTCCTACAACACCGTGCAACCATGCTCGCCCATCTTCGAGAGAATCTTCATCAAGCTCAGAACCGCATGAAGCAACAGGTAGACCAACATCACTCAGAGCGCCAATTTCAAGAAGGGGATCAGGTCTTTTTACGGCTACAACCGTATAAGCAAACATCACTCAAGGACAAGGGGTGTCAGAAACTCTCTCCCAAATTCTACGGTCCATATCAAGTACTTCAGCGCATTGGAGAAGTGGCCTACAAGTTGGCCTTGCCACCTACTGCAAAAATCCATCCAGTTTTCCATGTCTCATGCCTCAAGAAAGTGATTGGGAACAATTGCAGAATTCAGACCAGTCTACCTGAATTGGACGAAGAAGGGTCCATCTGGCTTCAACCCGAACAGGTCCTAGACACACGAGACAAGCAACTGTGCGGCCGCATGATTAAGGAAGTCCTCGTCAAATGGAAAGACACCTCTCTGGAAGATGCAACTTGGGAACCAGCCACTATTCTTCAGCAGTTTCCGCAGCTTCAGCCTTGAGGACAAGGCTCGTCTTAAGGGGGAGGGCATGTTAGGGTCCCACCCTAACCCCCTTATTTATGTAATGGGATCACGTCATAGTCAAGAGTCAATAAAGCCCATATTAATAATTGTAAGTGGTTAATCCGCAATTAATGACGGAACCACAGTTAGTTGCAAATGGGCCGTAGTATTAGATAGAGGGTATTAATAAAACCCACGGTATTGGCCCGTGGTATTGCATGTATGAGTCATATATAAAGGATAGAGACTCCTTGCGAGGAGCATCGTGTCTTATTTTGTAGTCGATCTCTGCTCCATTGGAGGTTGCCCCCTCGAAGAGGCAAGTGAACATTACTTTCCGAATAATAAAATCATTGCTATTCTGTGTTCTGGGTATCTTTTCTTTGCATATTCTGTATTTGGGTATCATTTTGCAGGTTAAGAGCATAACAAAAAAGCTGAAGGAAGGTTCCTTTTGTTGCAACAACTTCTTCAGTAGAGTAAAGACTCAGTCAAGAAAGGATCTAGGTATTTCTCAAAGATTTTTTTGTGTTGCTGCTGAAGAAACAGTGAGTTATTTTAAATACACAGTCAGGTATTTGAAGCATAGTTTATAGTGCAAGAATGGCCAGCACCAGTACCAGCACTAGCATGGGTATTTTTAATACTCAGCTCCCACAGTTTAATGGGAAAAACTATGACTATTGGGCAATAACCATGAGAGCCCTGTTTGCCTCACAAGACTTATGGGAAATAGTTGAAGATGGTTTTAAAGAACCAGCAGATGAAAATGAGTTTAATAATCTAACTCCGGTAGAGAAAGATCTGTTGAAGAGCTACAAGAAGAAGGATTCAAAAGCCCTTGTATTTTTGTATCAAGCAGTGGACCAGAGTGCCTTTCCAAGGATAGGAGCAGCCAAGACATCCAAAGAAGCATGGCAAACTCTCAAGACAACCTATCAAGGCATGGAGAAAGTGAAGACAGCAAAACTACAGTTGCTAAGGAGAGATTTTGAGAACCTGTGCGTGAAGGAGTCAGACAATATTGACTCATTCTTCACACATGTGATTGGTCTGGTCACACAAATAAGGACTCATGGAGAAGCTCTTGAAGAAAGGAGGATTGTGGAGAAATTGTTGAGGATCTTACCCTCAAAGTTTGATGTGATTGTCACCACCATAGAAGAGACAAAGGATCTCTCAAACTTTTCAGTTGATGAACTTCATGCATCACTGATAACACATGAGCAGAGGTTGAGTAGAAATGAAAACTCATTTCTAGAGCAAGCCTTCAAAACCCAGATGTCCTTTGGAAGAGGAAGAGGTCAAGGTAGAGGAAACAAGAGAGGAAGGGGCAGAAGCCAAAACAGAGGTGGAAGGAACAGCCCAGCAAATGCTCAAGGAAGAGGCAGCAATCCAAGTCAGAACCAAGGCCAAGGCAGCAGCCAACAAACTGGACAACATCATGCTCAAGGACAAAGGTATGAAAAATCCAATGTCCAATGTTATTATTGTAAAAAATATGGGCACTATGCCAGTGAATGTAGGAAGAAGCAGCATGATATGAATAATAGATCTAGTGTAAATATCACTAGAGAAAATATCAGCCAAGATAATGTATTATTAGCTTGTAATTTGGCTGAAACAAACAATGAAGACATATGGTTTCTAGACTCCTGTTGCAGCAACCATATGACAGGAAACATAGCTTTGTTTTTTTCTTTAGATCAAAGTGTGCAGTCACAAGTCACACTTGGGACCGGTAGCAAAATTTCTGTTATGGGTAAAGGAGAAGTTAAAATATTTACAAAGCAAGGTGAAAAGAAAACCATAGAAGATGTCTATTATGTTCCAGGAATGAGATGTAACCTCTTGAGTATTGGACAACTTGTTCAAAAGGGTTACAATGTTTTCTTTGTGAATGATGTATGCACCATCATGGATAGAGCACCCAACAAAAGATGCATTGCCGAAGTGAAGATGACAAGGAACAAGATGTTCCCTCTCAGAATAAGGGCAGATTTGAAAAACAAAGAAGAAATTGCAGCAGTGACCCAAGAGGCTTTCCAAAGCCAACCAAAGGATGAAAATTGGTTGTGGCACATGAGATTTGGACATCTCAACTTTGGAGGTCTTAACTTGTTGAGTATAAAAGGAATGGTAAGAGGATTACCATTGATAGAGAAACCGGACAGCCTTTGTGAGGGTTGTATATTGGGAAAACAACACAGAGAAAGTTTTCCATCAGGGAAAAGCATAAGGGCAAAAGCACCCTTAGAACTTGTCCACTCAGACTTATGTGGACCGATGCAAACTCCATCACTAGCAGGTAGCCAATACTTTCTAACGTTCATTGATGATTTTACTAGAAAGACTTGGGTTTATTTTCTAAAGAACAAAAGTGAAGTGTTTGAAAAATTTCAAAATTTTAAAGCACTTGTGGAAAATCAAAGTGGGCTGTGTATTAAAGTTTTGAGAACTGATAGAGGAGGTGAGTATATCTCCAAAGAATTCCTATGGTTTTGTAGAGAAAATGGAATTCACAAGCAATTTACAGCAAGGTACACTCCGCAGCAAAATGGAGTTGCTGAAAGGAAGAATAGGACAATCATGGATATGGCGAGGAGCATGTTGAAGGCAAAGCATTTGCCAAATGATTATTGGGCTGAAGCTGTACATTGTGTAGTATATATTTTGAATAGGTGTCCTACAAAAGCAGTGATGAACAAGGTGTCGAAAGAAGCATGGAGTGGGAGAAAGCAAGGAGTCACCCACATGAAATTTTTTGGATGTGTGGCTTATGCACACATTCCCAATCAGCTAAGGAGGAAGTTGGACATAAAAAGGGAGAAATGTATCTTCATTGGATACAGTGAGGAATCCAAAGCTTACAGGTTGTATATCCCATCTACCAAGAAGTTTTTTGTGAGCAGAGATGTTCAGTTCATTGAGGAGGAAGCTTGGATGGAAGTATAGAGAAAACAGTGAATGTTAAAAACTGTTTGTCTCATGATGAAGATAATGAAGAGATGGCTGAAATGCATCCCCAAATAGCAGCGCCAACATAAGGACAGCAAGAGACACCCTTGAGGAGAAATGAGAGTGCTTCTCCAAGCACACCACAAGGAGGAAACTCAAGTGCGTCTTCAAGCACTTGCACACCAAATGAAAGAGGTAAGAAATTCATAAATTTAAGTGACATTTATGATGAAGGAATGAATTCCTTGTTTTCTATGTATTGTCATGTTGATGATCCTATTCATTTCGAATATGCAATTAAAGATGAGAAATGGATAGAAGCTATGGATGAGGAGATGAATGCCATAAAAAGAAACAAGACATGGGAGTTGGCTGAGCTACAAAAAGGTAAAGAAGTCATTGGAGTTAAATGGGTCTATAAGACCAAGAGTAATGCTGAAGGAAAGATAGAAAGGCACAAGGCAAGACTTGTTGTCAAGGGATACAAGCAGCAATATGGGAGACACTATGAGGAGACTTTCGCACCGGTTGCTAGAATGGAAACCGTAAGAGCAGTGCTGTCCATAGCAGCACAAAACAAGTGGAAAGTTTACCAAATGGACGTGAAGTCAGCATTCTTGCATGGAGTATTAATGGAAGAGGTCTACATTGAACAACCTCTAGGCTATGAGAAGAAAGGCCAAGAGCACAAAGTGTGCAGATTGAAAAAGCTCTTTATGGGCTGAAGAAAGCACCAAGAGCATGGTACAGTAGGATAGATTCATATCTATTGGAAAATGAATTTGCAAAGTGTGAGGGAGAACCCACCGTCTACATCAAAGAAAAGGATGGTAAAATTTTAATTGTAGTGTTGTATGTAGATGATGTGATTTTTACAGGTAATGATGACTACCTCATTAAAAATTTCAAATCAGTTATGAAAGAAGAATTTGAGATGACTGACATGGGTTTGCTGAGATACTTCTTAGGAATAGAAGTAGATCAAAATGAAAATGGAATTTTTATTTCGCAGGCAAAATATGTAAATGAAGTGTTGGGCAGATTTAATATGCAGGAAAGCAAAGCAGCAGTCATTCCCACGGTGATGGGATTAAAACTCAGCAAAGAGGACAGCAGCAAGGATTTTGATCCTAGTTTGTACAAGAGCATAGTTGGCAGCCTAATGTATTTGACTACAACTATGCCAGATATAATGTTTGTTGTTAGCTTAATTTCCAGATTCATGGAGAGGCCAAAAGAAGCACATTGGCAGGTAGCAAAAAGAATTCTGAGGTATGTCAAAGGTCCAAAAAGATTTGGCATTTTATATACTTTTTCAGAAAGTTCAGATTTAGTTGGCTACATCGATAGTGATTGGGCTGGAAGTGTAAATTATCGGAAAAGCACATCCGGTTACGTTTTTCACATGGATTCACGAGCCATTTCATGGGCTTCCAAGAAACAGCCAATTGTAGCATTGTCTACAACAGAAGCAGAGTATGTGGCAGCTACAGCAGCAGCGTGTCAAGCGGTTTGGATGAGAAGGATGCTAAGGAGCCTATGCCAAGAGCAAGCAAAAGCAACGGTTATTTTTTGTGACAATAGCTCAGCTATTGCCTTGTCCAAGAATTCTGTGTTTCACAAACGAACGAAACACATTGACACAAAGTTTCACTACATCAGAGAATTGGTGAACAAGGGAGAAATCATTTTACAGCATTGCAGGACTCAGGAACAGGTTGCAGATATTTTGACCAAGCCATTGGACCAGAAAAGTTTTGAGTTTTTAAGGAAACTTTTGGGTATGATTGATAGCCCAGCAGTTGAAATTAAAGGGGAGTGTTGAAATATAATTTCAACTGCAGCAAAAAAAATTTAATTAAACAGTGGCAACAAATTGTTTTTCTTTACCTTTGTGATGCGATGAGATCACAGATCGCAAATCGCATGCATGCTTGGAGCTTCCGTCTGTTCACTTGATTTCTCCGATTGCGATGGTGCGATGCAATCCGATCGCATATCGCAGATCGCACCATATGTTTGTGCTCCATTTTTTTCATTCCGCCGAATGTGATTTCGCGATGCGATCAAATCGCAAATCGAAAATCGCATATTTCAATGGTTGAAGTACAGGCCTACAAAATGAATTTGATGTGAAGTAAAAGTTTCATTTTGACCGCCAATTTTGTCAGTAAAAAAGTAAATGCAATCTACTGTGGGTTGGTAAGTTTTGGTAAGATTTTAATTTTATTAGTTTTTTTTATTCTCGAGGGTAGTTTTGGTTTTATGACACAAGTAAAACATATGTAAGGTGAAGTTGTTGTTCAGAATATGTAATGCGTGTGAATTGTAATTCATAGTAGTGCAAAGAAAAATAGAATGCAGCAGCGTGAAAAAAATCTATGTGTAATTTCCACACAGCAGTGCGTTGATCTCTTTAGCAGAGATAGAATTTTTTTTTTGTGATGCAGCAGCGTGATTGAAACAAGAGGATTTTATTTTTGTTCTGAAGAGACAAAGTAAAGTTAAAAACTGTATCTGAAACAGTTCTAGTGGTGAAATCCCTCTGTGAGAGAGGAAGACTCTTTCGTAACAACAGTTTTATTAATGAATAGAAATCTGTTGGTGTGTGAAAACTCTGTCCTCTGCAAATAAATTTTTAGCCTTCTGCTGTGTTAAGATCCTGTGTGGAAAACAGAGCACTGTTCTCTGTTTAGTTAATTTGTTTTTGGAATTTTACTAGAAAAATTCCCAACATTTTATTCCCAAGTGATGTTGATCCATTTGAGAAATTTGACTTGGACCATGCCCGACCCAGCAGGACAAATATGAGTGAATACATAATTCGATAGACCATGAATCCATAAGTACATTGTGATTAAAAAACCAACGAAAATTAAAAAACAGAAGAATAGGGATTGAATTATATTTATTAACTAATGATTTCAATCATATTGGTTGAAGTGATTTGGAGAGAAACTAAGCCCACCAATGTTGGTATAGGCGAGAGCATAATTAGATGGACCTTGGAATCAGATCCTATGCCATTAAGGAAAAAAGCTTAAATCAATTTTCCCCTGTTTCAGATACTCCACTCGAACGTCCAATAAGAAAGTGTTTGGTGCTAGCCTCGAAATCCAGTGTGGGAATATCAATCTCTAATAAGCGAGGAGTTATGTTTGAATCCTAGGATTTTTGGCTTCAAATTAGGGAAAAGAAGGAAAAATCCTAGTGAGGTGGTGGATGACCCATCCAAACACAAATTTTCAAACCACCCAATAAACTCGTGAACAAAATTGAAATTATTTCATATGCAAGCCACGAAAAAAACAGTGAAAACATTGGAAAGAAAAAACTACCTCTAATCTAAGAATATGGTGGGTCTCTTTAACATGAATATTTCTGGAAGACGATCCATCAAAATCCGCACATCATGGCTTTGAATTCTCCTTGGCTTCATCAAAAACAACAATCAATATGTGGCCATATTCATATTGGGTTTGCTTCGTATTCTCAACTTCTTCTTGTTGGGCATATCTTAGATGATCCACTTGATATTTTGGTTTGAACAAATTGCCTGGCCACGGGATTTTGGATGAATATTCCAAAAGTGTTTGTGGCCCTTCTGGAAGAAAAACACCACAATTTAGATGAATCGTTTGATTAGACTGAATAATAGATGAGTGGTATTCGTGGGAAAGAAACTCTAATGGAAACAGATTGTCATCACTCCACCATGTGGTCAAAAAGGGTTGGACGAAGGAGGACGAAAAAGAGCCCCTGTCATTCACTGGATCTACCTAGTGAAACCCATCTTAGGAACACTTTTGATGTAATTATAAAATAGTGGGTACATACTATGAATAATATTGCACCGATATTAATAATGGGTTAAGAGATATTTGGAAATACTATGCAACTATTTATTGATGTAAAAATTAATCAACATTTATATAAGACTAATAACTATGCTTATATGTATTAGTGCAATTTTGAAGCATTTAAATTAATAATCAGATGAATATATGTCTCTTCCTGTTTGACAAACCTCCTACAATAACATGGAGATCCCTTTAGGTCACCATGTAAATTGTTTTGAAATTAAACACATTTCAGTTGGTTGGTGATGGTATTGCAGAAGATTAATGAAATGTGGGAATTTCTAGTCATCCTGAGTGTTGGTCTCCCTTCCACACACCACCCCACAAATATTCTCCTATTGTAGACCATCACCAATATCCTCTTATTGTAGATGATAATTGCAATACCCAAATTTCCATTTCAATTATTGCATATGCTATATTCTAACATAATTTGTTTCTAAAAGCATTCTCATGAGAAGTATGTAATGCCCATGTTTACGTTTAAGTAATCTTATGTGACCCTAAGGAGGGAATATATGAAGTTAAATGTATATGATATGACCCCATATATGCCCCCTCTTAAGGAATATTAAGAGACATATTTAATGAGAGAAATAAATAATTGATCTTAAAATAATAATAAGATAATAATTATTTTGAGATCACTAATGTATTATTATCTTAATTATAGGATTGTTAAAAAAATAATGAGTACTATAAAGGAAAAATAATAAAGCTAAGGGATTATAATAAAATTCTTATAACAATCTTGAATTTAAGATAAACTAAAGTTGTATAAATATACTTGTATTAATCAAATAATGTTACAATATAAATATATGAATATTTTATCAAAATGCAAAAAATACTTGATCATAAAATCTACTACTTCAGCAAATTTCTCAACAACACACCAATCTAAGAAGCTAGTTAATTGTAAAATGATATCTCAACCTAATTAGATCCAACAAACTTCCACAAACTAGGAACATACTCTTTCATACACACACCAAAGACAAGTAAGAGTTATATTTTTTAACAATATATGCTATAAACAAAAGGTTTAACTAAATTGCTTGGAGTAGTGGATAAACTCAACTAAGAATATATAATTATATACGAGGTAGGTTTTATAATTATAAGTGTTCATTATTTAGCAAGATAAAATAATTATTCTTGAGCATGTACAATTGACAATCATTGATTACACTATAATTTTCTTTCTTGAGTAGCCTCCAGTAGCTAGGCCTTTTAAGTAGATAATGATAAAAGCATTATAAAATGATATTAATAGTGATAAATCTTCATCATTCTATAAATGTGTCATATATTAAGATAGAATTTCTAGTATGATGAATATGACAATAGAAACAACTGGATTTATTCAACAAATATAAGTACTATAAGTAGAAAGCTACGATTTTGCAACAATCTTTACAACTAAGTGTTTGAAGATTTTTGTGGTGAGAATCCTGAGTATCTTGCATATTCAAATTATTAACTACAATAACCATTTTTTTTGTGTCGAAGTTTCATGTCTATAACAAGGCTCATCAACAACATAAATTTAATAACAAAAAATTAATAATTGATGAGTCTTGTTATAGACTTGAAACATCGACACACAAAAATGGCTATTGTGATTAATAATCAGAATATGTAAGACACTCAATCTTTACAACTCTTTATTATTCTCATTAGTAACTCAAACATTTTACTTTCTGAAGTGTCTACTCTCTTAAAGTGCCTTAAGAATTTTCTACCAAGGAATTTATTTTCATCGTGAAAAGTTACCAACCACTCCATTTTCTTGTAATACCCTCTTAAGTTATGAATACAAGAGTATTGCTTTTTGTTCTTTAATAATCCTTTATTTTTTTCTTTGAGATGGTCCTTGTTTCTCCTATACTAAAGGTAAGGGTTCTCTCAACATTCAACTATTTGAGTTTTTCTCATGATAGAAATATCATTTTTAATTACATATTTTTATTCAAATTCATTATGAACAAATCCCTAAACATTTAAATCTTTCACCTTCCGTGTCAACAAAAGGAGGCTACTTCATTGTCTTCATATATTTATCCATTTTTTTTATTGAATCTGGTATATGATCTTAGGACTGAAAATGGATGGCTATCATTAAGATAAAATTGGTATACATATTTAATATAATAATAAAGGACATTTGGGATTCTTGAAAACATCTTGTGTAGTAATGTCTTTTTTATAAGGAACGAGCAAGGGTTTTAGTGTTAATAAATGTTTGATTAAGGATCATAACCCTTACATAGTTTTTTTGATACAAAATTTCTATTAACTATAATTTGTTCAAAAATATTGCCAACACTAAAGCTACAATTCCATCTTAAACTGAAAAGATATCCACCATAGACTCTATAGAAAGTCACAAGTAAAAAGAAAAATTTACATAACAACATGGAGAGACAAATTTGCAAAGGCTACTACCTAAAGTCTTGAACCCAAAAAATAAACAACAATTATAGCTATCGAAATCATATTCTCTGAGACAAAGGGTTCCTTTCCTTTCATCAAGGGCACTAGAACCTTCATCTCTTGAAACTAGCAGCACGTTTCTATACCATGAGACTCCAATAGCATATAGATGAACACAAAGATAACAGACTTCCTCGCATAGAATTTCCATCGACTATTCTATTTTTTTCCTGATGTTTGAGTAGTTTGGCTTCTAGGAAGAGCTAGAACATATTCCACTGCCTTTCGACCATGTCTTCAAGTTGTTAATGGAAACTAAAAGAGCCTGAGAAGCATCCAAAAGCATGTCGAGCACAAGGTTGGTGTTGACATTATCTGAGGAGGCTGGAGAATTTTCCATTGTAGGCCAGAAACCCAACAAACAACAATATAACCTGCTAGAAAGGAAACTACCAGCTTCCAGAATGAGCTGAGATGAAAATACATGAATATTCTAAAGGACCAAGGGATTCAATATACAGGCAGATTTATAACCATTCCACAATGCAAACTACAACAATAAATCCATATCCATTTCCCAAGTATTAACCAGATAGAGAATTAACAATTGTGGAGTGGCGTCAAACAACTAATTTGAATCCATTCTACTAATCAAGAGCCTGGACTATGCATCTGACACGATCCCCCACATATCCCAACAAAGGGAGAATAAATAGACATGACACCCTGCATTTGATTTTAGTGAAAATACATGCCACTTGTTAGCCCATCTAAAATATTGGGGAGGGAGCAAAAATATCTATGATCGGAAATGAACAAGCCACCAAAACGTGAGACCCATTCTCTTCTAGAAACAAGCCACATAGCAAGAGTATATGGAGAGAGTCAACCATGTTTCATATCCAAAAACTTTCCCATGGTTGAGTAGATCATATATCCAATGATTGCTTCATGGGGTGCTCATTAAGACATTACATTGGGGAAGAAAAGTGTCCCCTCTAACCTGACTAAAATTTAAGCCTTCAATTATCATTAAGGAATTGGGGAGATGCTAAATATATTTTCCATTTCCAAACTATGTTACCCCATAGGATCCTTTTTTGGCTAAGATGTCAGCTGCCAAATTTAGATGCTTAAATATATGGTAGAATTCCAATTTTTCAAATTGAGAGGTGTAAATGAGAACCTTTTGATTCATGGGATGAGAATTTGAACATATTGTTTCCTTGGCCTTGGCCATTTGATGAATGACTGGCATTGAGTCTCTAGCTACTAACATGCTTGAAATTTATTTTTTATGGCCACTTCCAACAATAATTTATTTACTTTTAGTATAATTTATTTAACAAGAGTCACGCGGTGGCATGCCAATGTTTTTTTTGTATAGATCTTTATATGTGAATGTAGTTTTATGTAAATTCATATGTGAATTTGTAAGCCATTGGAATATAAAAGGTTCATGATTGGGTCTATGCTAATAAATGGTATACTTCTGTCATTGCTAAAATTTTTTTATGAGTTCAAGTTGATGTGTAGTAACATTCTTGCGAATGCTCAGAAAATATAAATTCATGAGAGTTCATTTTGAGATTAAAATTGATGCAAGAGCATCCAGCTGAGGGAGGTCATGGCTAGAGTGTTTGTCTTTGCAAATAGATATGTTTCAGTTAGTTTTCTTATTTTCATTTAAATTTCTAGGAACAACTGTCTCATGCCACTGTTAGTTTTTTGTTTATGTTCTTTTTATTTTTATTTAAACTTTACTTTAAGATTACAATCAGAAACAACAGTTATCAAGGAATAACCAAATGTAACTACTGGCAGTTTAATAACTGTCCAGTGATCTTTACAAAAACAGAGAAAGGAAACAATTACTGTAATTTTTTGACCATCATAGTATTGAATAGAAACAAGCGTGAAATCATTTTGAAAATATGAATCCATATATTAAAGCCTGAATATTTTCTTCCTAACTTAACAAAGACCATTGATCTATTTTATAACAAATATAGGGAATGAATAACTAACACAGGAGCAGACAGAGTACGTGGATAAGTTCAGAAAAACAAAGGAGCAAACTTGCAAAAGAATCAAGTGAATCATCGTCGAAGGAACATACAATTTCTATAGGTACCAATAGAACTCATAACATTTTCAATCACTATTTAATTATCAAAAATAAATCACTATGTATATATATATATATATATATATATATATATATATATATATCGATACCGAACACCTGCAATCCAAGATATAGCTGCCCAAAAACACGACTAAGTCACAGAACAGAGCTGTGGAGTACCAAAAAGGTATGCTTTTGATGATCATTTCAATAGCTTTTCAGTAGAATTTGTAAACCTTTTTGCATCATGAATCTGGAAAACAATAAAGAATTATAACAAAACATGTGAATTATATGCAAGACTTAATCACTGATAATTGTTATTCTTCTATGCAGGAAAGGGTGAAAACGAAGAGTTGCCATTCCGAAGGAAAAGATAAAGACGAGATAACTGTTGTCCCTTTGAAGGGAAACCGAATGCAAACAAGGCTAAGAAGATCAGAGCAAATCGGCCCAGAAAAGGAGGAGAAGACACCAGCTCGGCGGAAAAGAAAAGAAAAGATTAAGGATTGATAGTTTGGTGAATCCCTCAGGATCTTTGATCATGAGGGATTGCTGCTTTATTTATTTTGTTACTTAGACATCTCTGCCATCACCTTTATATAAGGGGACAACACTGTTAACCAAGGGGGACATATATACTTTTATGTAATTTTCTGTAAAAGATCAACTTTGATCATCGAGTCTCGTTAAGAACTGGTTCATTGTACTTTTGTCTTATGTGTTAATATAAACTTGGTGATTACCATATCTCTGCATCTGGATTAACTCAAAGCGGTGTACCCTTGAGGCTAAGGGCCCGGCCCGGAGGACACTTGCTTCTGTACCACTACAATTTGATTTCTGCGTGGTTTGCTTATTGTTGTTATCTGGTAATCTGATATGCTTTATGAATCGCCATTACATGCTCTGTTAAGATTAATTCATTAAGGTTTTTACAGATAGAATTGTGTATTGACTCTGCATTATATTACTGATCCTTTCAGAGTTGATTGAATGATTATTAGTCTTGGCCGAATATTATTACTATCTCGTTACAGAGCTCTTGTACTGAACATTTACGTCATAGATTCATTCGAAGTCGTATTCAGAAATAATGTTGTTAAATTAAGATTGATCAGATTACTATTCCAGTGTGTTACGTGTGTATGATCTATTGGTGCTGTTCCATAATTTATCAATAGTTAGTGCTGTTCCATTAGTGAATTCTGCTTGATTTTCTTTAAGAGTGAGAGATTGATATTTGATTGTGAAGAGTGCATTTGGGTTAATAGATTAAGTTTGGTTATGACTCGCGAGACTTAGTTGTTTGATTGCTGTTCCATTTTATTATTGCTGTTCCATTTCAGATTTACCGTTCAATTCTTTATTTGTTGTTCCATTTTGCTATTTGCAGTTCCATTTACTTGCATTTGTTATTTTGGTGTGAGAGACGATCCAAGACCGTAGTGAGCTTCGGCATTCACTGCCTCGCTCCCAGACCCGTGATCCATGCTCTAATTTCCTTTCCATCAGTTTCCAAAGGGATGGGCTATTGCTGCCGAACCCTTGACTGGTAATTTACTTGGTTTTCTGAATGTGTGATTTTCCTCGCTTTTATTTCTTTTCCGTCAGTTTCCAAAGGGATGGGTTATCGTCACTGAACCCTTGACTGATCAGTTGCCTAGTTTTAAGAGTGCGTGCTTTAGTCATTTGAAGTAACTTAGTTATAGGGAAGCATCCGTTTACTCTTGTATTTTTGTAGAACGCTGTACTACTAGCATTACTCTGACAAATAGCCTCAGATTGAGTCACTCTTTGTAATAACCAAACGGTCCCGGATTGACATATTAATGTGAGATAATTAGAGGTGAAAGAGACCCTTTTTATAGCTCCACATTTTGGTGCCGTTGCTGGGGAAAGAGTGTAGCCATTTGTTTTTTTCAGAGTAGTGTACGAACCTGCTAGGGGAGAGTTGGATTTTAAAAACGGAAGGTAAGAACCTACGTGCGGAGCATGTAAAAGCCCTGCTCCACTTTCCGCTTTCCTAACAGATTTGTTTTTACTTTGTTTGAATAGAATTTGGTAGTTTATTTGAGTGCATGACTAAGCAGAAAAAACCAGAAAAGAATATCAAACCTCCATCCAAACCCAAAAAAGTTAAGGGGCCAGTGACCCTTGGCCGAACGACCTTCATAGACGAAATCTATAGGAAAACAGAATCTCAGCCATCAGTAGGCCCTAGGAAAATCATTTCTAAACAACCTACTAGTTCCCTTCAGGCCACAGGATCACCATCTGTAGCCTTTGCTGAGGTGCATAGTCAAACTGAAGAGCAGGACTTTCAAGAAATTGAAAATTCTACTCCAGAACTATTGCAAGAAGGGAATTTCAGCAACTTTTGTGAAGGAGAAGGAGAAACAGGGGAAACTGAGGAACCAAAATCTCCTATTGAAACAAATCAGCCATTAAATAGCCCAGATAAGGGGAGTGCTGCAAAAATCATTGTTGAAGGAATCCAATCTCCTCAGACATCAGGTATTCTCATTATCCCAGATAAAGGAAGTGCTATTAAAACTACCCCTATCAAAATTGTTCCCTCTCAACCTAGGAATACCCTCCTAGATATCCCAGAAGGTTATTGGCATATATTCGATCCTATGGCTCAGAATCAGCCAAATGCTCAAACCTCTACATTACAATATCCTATAGTGGATTCTGCAGCAAATGCGCCCATGAAAGCTATTCCTCTTCAGCATATCCCTACCTTTCATGGTCTCACATCAGAAGATCCGGATGCATTTTTATTCGAATTCGATGTGTTATGCAGGGGATATGATTACACCACCGATCCCTCTACATTAAAAGGGGCTGCTTTAAGATGGTTCATGGGACTAGGTGGTGGGGTTATCAACAATTGGGATCAAATGAAAGAATCCTTCCTAAAGAAATGTCAGGATTATTGTAGGTCCAGAGAATTAAAAGACGAAATATTTCAAATGACAGCCAAACCGAATGAGACATTAGAGGAATATGTGGAACACTTTCAGTACAATCTACAAAGATCCCCTTATGCATCACTACGTTTACCTGATAATGTATTAAAAACTGCATTGATAAGGGGTATGAAGGAACAATGGATAGAAACATTAAACATCATGGGAAAAGGGGATATTTATCAAGAGAATTTTGCTGACATCATTGACTTATGTATCAGGAGTTCGAGAGGCAGCACAAGAATAAAACCGGCAGAATATGATCGGTTTGCAAGAGATAACAAAGTATCAACAGAAGGAGTAACACGTGTAGAAATTGGAAATTTATTAGAAAATTTTAAAACTGATATTCTGGGGACACTAACTACACAACTTGATATTGTGCAGGCTAGACAGAAGCAGATGGAGGCAGAACAGAATTTGGCGATCTTCTGTCCCCGATGCAGGAAAAAACATAGCCACAAAGAATGTCCGTTGGATACAGTTCAAACATGCGCCATCTGTACAAAAGATCACCTTACAGAGAGCTGCCCCTCACTTCCTGGATTGAAAGCGGTATATAAGGAAGTAGAAGAAGAACCAGAATCGGTGTACTTGATCAACCAGCGTCGCCAGTGGCAGCCGAGACAATCTGGTATGTTTCCAGACCCAACCTCTTCTTTTCAGCCTCCACAGTGTAATGCTCAACAATATGGTATGTGGCAAAACCAGTCTCAACCCCCATTTTCAAACTGGTCACCACAATTGTTTCCTTCTTCAAACCCATGGCTGAATCAGACAAGCCAATCTGGTTGGCGGAATTTTCCTTACACTCCACCATATTGGAAAAATGGCCCATATCCTCCACAATGGACTCCCCCTACTTCACAAAGTTCACCCTGGCAGACAAACTGGCAAAGACCGATGCACCAGCCAGCAGGAACTATTCCGCTCCCTCAACCTACTCTGCCAGCCTTACAACAAAATCCCCAGTGTAATTTAAGACCGCAACTCCTAACTCAACCCAATCCCAATCCAAATAACAGACCGGTCCAATTTCTCCAAATCATTGAATCACCAGAAATAGGACCCGACCTGAGGGAGTGCAATGATCTTCAGTTAAGATCTGGACGTATAATTGGAACTGAGGGAGATAAAACAGTTCATATTGAAGATCAGTTACCTAGAGAACAACAGTCACAACAAGAGGATGTAAACAAGCAACAGACTTATAATCAGGCAACCACATCCTCTCCTCCATTCCCAGAACGATTAGTCATACCTCGACCCATACAATATCCCGACTTTGACATTCTGGGAGAATTACAAAATCTGTACATAAAAATCCCATTCCTCCAAGCCGTTCAAGACATTCCTATATATGCAAAAACTATCAAAGAATTGTGCATCAAGAAACCAAGTTGGAATATAACAACTAATCCAAGGGTCCAAGTAGTCGGTACTTTATCTGATTTACTGTCCGGGAAAGAAACACCTATTAAATATGAAGACCCAGGAAATCCAATTGTAACTGTTCAAATTTATGGTCAGACTCTGTCTAATGCCTTAGTCGATCTAGGAGCTGCAATTAATATTTTAACAACCGCTACTTGCCAAAAGCTTGGCATTACATCTGTAGAACCCACTTCTACTCTGTTAGAATTAGCTGACCGATCTGTGGTGAGACCAGAGGGGACTCTACATGATGTCATGGTCTCTGTAGACTCTTGGGAATATCCAACCGATTTCCTGATAATCAATCCAAAAACCCGACTTGATGGACACCCGCTAATTCTAGGTAGACCTTGGCTCGCCACTGCCGATGCTTACATTGGTTGCCGGTAGGGAAATATGATTATAACCAGAGGACCGAATATCAAAAATTTAGTTTTATATCCTCCAGCGCAGCCAAGTGTCACAGTAATCAAAACTAATAAACACCCTGTATCATACCTTACTGATAACATTAGATCTCCATTGACTATACAAGAGGCACTTGATTTTAAAGATCAAACAGAAGATGATGCCATTAATAATTTTATCAGTCAAACTGAATCTAGATCCCGCGCAGAGTGTCAGATGATAGAAGCAGCATTTGATAATGAATTAGAAGAAGATCCTCTGAAAGATACACATGACCAAACGATACCCGTTACTTCTGTTACAAATAGTAAAATTGTGGAAATTGAACCGGGAAAAACTTTAAACATTAATGCCAACCTCACACCTGAACAAGAAACGAAGCTCATCCATCTGTTAACAAAATATCAAGAAGCATTTGCATGGGATTACCCTGATATGAAAGGAATTGATCCCCAATTATGTACACACCACATTTATATAGAAAAAGATGCCAGACCTGTTCGTCAGCCGCAAAGAAGACTTAATCCTCATCTAAAGGATGTGGTAAAAGCTGAACTTCAGAAACTTTCTGATAGTAAATGGGTCTCTCCGCTTGTGGTGGTACCAAAAAAGAATGGAAAATGGAGAATTTGTGTGGATTACAGGGAACTAAATAAAGCAACACAAAAAGATCATTTTTCTCTCCCATTCATAGAACAAGTATTAGATACTTTAGCAGGAAAGAAATTCTTTTCTTTCCTGGATGGCTTCAGTGGATACAATCAGATTGAGATTGCCCCTGAAGACCAGGACAAAACTACTTTTACTTGTCCTTGGGGAACATTTGCCTATCGAGTTCTACCCTTTGGCCTATGTAATGCTCCTGCCACATTCCAAAGGGCTATCCTTAGCATTTTTGTAGATTTAATAAATGATGGACTTGAAGTATATATGGATGATTTTACACCATATGGAGATGATTTTGATCCAGCACTAGACACCCTAGAAAAAGTCCTACAGCGCTGCATTGCTACCAGGCTTTGTTTAAGCCACGAAAAATGCTACATGATGATGACCGAAGGACTTATCCTAGGACACTATGTTTCAGCAGCCGGCATTCAGGTAGACCCGGCTAAAATTCAAATACTTTTGCTTATTCCCACTCCTACTACTCAAACAGAGGCACGCAACTTTCTTGGATTTTCTGGTTATTATAGACGATTTATAGAACATTATTCGCACATTGCTGCACCTTTATATGCACTAACTGGTAACGTTGATTTTCTTTGGACAGAAAAATGTGACCGTGCTTTCGAGGATCTAAAGAAGCTCGTATCTACAGCCCCAGTCCTTCGAGGACCAAACTGGGATTTACCATTCCAGATATCATCTGATGCCTCAGATATAGCCATTGGCGCAGTCCTTGGGCAGGAAGAAGATAAAAAACCATATGCCATCTATTACATCAGCAAAAATTTATCCCCTGCTGAATTAAATTACACTGTTACTGAAAAAGAATTCCTAGCTATGATACATGCTGTCAATAAGTTTAGACATTATATTACAGGCTATCCTGTTATTTTATATACAGATCATTCTGCCATCAAATATTTAGCAAATAAGCCTGTCAGAAATTCTAGAGTAACTAGATGGTTGATTTTATTGCGGGAATTCGACATCACAATCAAGGACCGGTCTGGCAAAGAAAACCCTGTAGCCGATTTTCTCTCAAGAATACCAAAGCCAATCGATGCAGCAGCAGTTGAAGATCAATTTCCAGATGAGCACCTGTTTGCTGTTGCTGTTCAAACACCCTGGTATGCTGATGTTGCCAATTACCTTGCAGTAGGTAAGCTACCAAAACACTTAACCCCTAATGAGCGCAAGCAGATTGTTCATAAGAGTACTCGATTTTCGTGGATTGGGGGCTATTTTTTTCACACAGGGGCAGACATGCATATCAGGAGATGTGTTCGAGAAGATGAAATCTTTGACATCGTAAAAGCCTGTCATGATGGACCATGTAGTGGACACTTTGCTGAGCGTAGAACTGGACATAAAGTATTGCAGACAGGATACTACTGGCCCACGATTTTCAAAGATGCAAAGAAATTTGTCCAAGCCTGTGACAGCTGCCAGCGAGCAGGACGACCTGGTCAAGCTGACGAGATGCCTCTGAAGCCACAATTAGTCATTGAACCATTCGAGCGATGGGCTCTTGATTTCGTTGGCCCCATCAACCCATCATCAAATCAGAAAACATATATCTTGGTGGCAACAGAATATGTCACCAAATGGGTTGAGGCAGAAGCATTGCCAAGAGCCACAGAGGATTCTGTAATACAGTTCCTGTTCCATCTATTTGTACGTTATGGCCTTCCAAGGGAAATAATTACAGATGGAGGACCACAATTTGTTGGAAATAAATTAGCTGCAACACTCAATAATTATCACGTCCAGCATAAAATTACTACTCCATATCACCCACAGGCGAATGGGCAGGTAGAAAGCAGCAATAAGATAATAGAATCAATCCTAACGAAAACTATTGCATCACATAGGCGTGATTGGGCTGCTAGACTACCCGAAGCACTGTGGGCTTACAGAACAACATGGAGAAGCACCACTGGTTACTCACCTTATCAATTAGTGTTTGGAAAACAACCTATTTTTCCCATAGAATTTGAAATCCAGACCTTACGAACTGCACAGGAAGTTGGCCTAGATCTAAGCGAGGCACAAATTAATCGACTACAGCAGATCAACGAATTGGATGAAATTAGACTCTCTGCACTACAAAATACAGCACTAATTCAACAACAGCGGGCTAAATGGCATGATGCGCTCATCAAAAACAAAGTCTTTCATGAGGGAGACTGGGCTCTGTTATACGACTCTCGATTTCAGGACTTCCCTGGGAAACTCCAGACTCGTTGGTTGGGACCATATGAAATCCAGAAGGTGCATGACAATGGGACCATCACGTTAATCACCATTGACGGTTCTGGATACACCTTCAAAGTGAACGGCCACCGAGTTCGTCTCTATCGCAAACCACTTACTCGGGAGTCCTTCTGCCAACAGCTACGTCGAGACACTGATATGGAGATTTTAGGAGAGGAAGAGAAATCTTCCTCACCTATAATTCATTAAGGAATTCATTCTTTTCTTTACAGTTTGTACATAAGTTTTTTTTTCAAGACGTTCTTGTATATATGTTTGAACTCAATGATTTTTGCTTTCTCAAAATTTTGATTTTTGCCGTTCCGATTCTAAAAGAACGACGTTTGCATGTTTTGCTGTTCCTTTTCAAAAGGAACAACATTCTGGATTTTCTGCTGTTCCTTTTCAAAAGGAACAACATTCTTGATTTTCTGATTTCTGCTGTTCCTTTTCAAAAGGAACAGCACTTTCGATTTTTGCTGTTCCTTTTTCAAAGGAACAACATCTTTGATTTTCTGCTGTTCCTTTTCCAAAGGAACAACATCTTTGATTTTCTGCTGTTCCTTTTCCAAAGGAACAGCATTTTTGATTTTCTACTGTTCCTTCTCCAAAAGAACAGCATCTTTGATTTCTGTTGTTCCTTTTCCAAAAGGAACGGCTTTACTTGTTCTGCTGTTCCTTTTCTAAAGGAACATCATTTTGGATTTTTGCTGTTCCTTTTTCAAAAGGAATGGCGCTGCGGTGTGTTTGCTGTCCCTTTTCTAAAGGCACAACATATTTTGATTTCTGCTGTTCCTTTTCCAAAGGAACGACATTTTTGCCTCTTTTGTTGTTCCTTTTCCGAAGGAACAACACTTTTGGTCGTTGCTGTTCCTTTTTCAAAGGAACGACATTTTGAGTGTTTTTCATAGCATTTTTTTATTTTTTGCTGTTCCTTTTTTTAAAAGGAACGGCATTTGCATTTGCATTCTTCGTCTTTTTCCAAGAGGAACACCGCTAGCATACTTTTGCTCTCCTTGTGAAACAACTTACTCCTTTTGCTGATCTCAATAAGAGGATGCTTCTTGCCCATATTCTTTCAAGTCTTTAAAATACAGCTATGCACTTATGCAATGAATATAAAATCACAACATACCGAAATCCGCAAATCATAAATCGCTATATTTATAAGGCTCTGCATTAGTAAGAGGACAAAAGGAAGGATATACTTATTTCTTATCTTTTGTTGTCATTGTTTTACTAATTTTGCTTTGATTGGTTATCTTTATCATGATGATCCCTTTAACTCTCTTTGATTATTATTTAGGAATAAGAGCAATGGGCTTATATCTTCCTATTGAGATGATAAGACTTCTTCCACCATTCCTACTCTTAAGGAGTGTTGAACCACCCTTTGTGTATAAATAAGGAAAAGACTCTATGAAAAAGAAAAATGTGCGTGAACATGATTTATGAGATGTCAAATGCAGGATAGGGGGTCTCATCAAGAGCCAGCCTACCATGATCATGAGGATGAAAGTGAAGTGGAATTCCCACTATGGCCACCACACCAGGGATATGGTCCAAAAGGTATATCAAAAAATCGAACCTTGGAACAGGAGGTCTCATCACGAGCCAACCTGTCCACGTTTCACTCCTTCCTCGTGAATGGCATTATGGTTAATTGGTCATCAAGCCAGCATAATGGTCTACATTTTGACATAACAACATTCCTAAGTATACACAAAGGATCATGGTTCCAGGGGTGAAAAAAAAACAACTTTGCCAAGGTTATGGACACCTGTTGGCAGCAGAGCACTGTTAATGGTATTGAAGTCACATTAGTTATTCCAATGGGTAAGATACTAATAATCTTTTGTTTCTTATATCCTAAGGAACTAATCATATATTATTTCCCGATTTATACATCGCATGAACATTTATTACCACCAATCATGGCAAAGGAAGTGACAATGACCACTTGAGATTTGGCAAGTACGATAGACGTCCTATCCCCCAGCCTCATATCATATCACAGCAGCCTCTTACGTAATATGCGATCAACTCTCTGCCTCAATTTCGGTAATTCGTTGTCTTTCTAAACATGGCATAATTTCATACGCTGTTCCTTTAAGACTTGGTTGCAGATCGGGTGCTGCTCCTTTATTTGACGGCTGGGACAGCCTATCACATTCTCGGGGGGAGGTTAACCTCATTATTCCCTGAACTACGTGTCAGCCCACTATTCGGGAAAGATAGCGTACGACGGTATGGCATGGCTTAACAGCATGACATTTCTATTTTTACGCAAGTTGCTGCTCATAATCCATTTCTGTTGCATACTCTGTGTTTTTTTTTCAAAGCTTGCGATTAGCACCCTCTCTGTGTTTCAAACAGCACAAGCAGTTGCTGTTCTATTGAGGATCTACAGTGAAACCATGGGAGGAAGGGCAATTAGAAGCGAACCTCAGAAGTTGACAGTCTCCGCTGCTGCCCGGGAGATCCTGGAAAGAGCAGGGTGGCTGAATTATCTCAGTCACCTACAGGAGTCTAATGAAATAGTAGCGATGGAATTTTTGCAGAACCTGCAGGAGAACCACTCCACAGTAAGGGGGAAGCGGATAGCGGTCACCGACGATATAATTGCAGAAGTCTCGGGACTACCAGCCACCGGACCAGTATGGACACTAAAGAAGGAAAGATTACAGAAGATCATCGAAATTTTCCAGGACGAAGGCCAGAGCTTGACAATCAAGGGGAAGGGAGTTCTGCCAGCAACCCTTGGAGAACCCTGGATCGAATTAGCAAAGACAGTTCAGAGTTACATTACCTGCGAGGGGAGGAAAGACGTGGTAAGGCCACGACATCTTAAACTCTTAGCTGTTTTAAAACAAAAATGCTCTGTAAATCTACCTGCACTTCTGAATTCATTACTGCATGATGCTGCACGAAGCCTAAAAAAGGCACAACATGTAGAGTCAGTCGTCAGTCACCATGGACTAATTCGATTAGTAGTTAGTCATAGTCTTACCCAGTAGCAGAGCAGCTGGGATGAATTGATTGTAATGATTGAGGGGGGAGTGACAGCACCATCCCCAAAACGTAAACATTCTACAAGCACACCAGAACGTCCGGAAAAACACAGAGAATTGGTAAAACAAAAACATGTTGCTAGTGCATCTAAACCACCAGAAATACACCAGAAATCGGCAAAGCGTAAGCATGCCACCGATACACCCGAACAGCCAGAAAGGCCCAGAAAATCAGCCCGGTTAGCTCGAATAAGAGGAAGGCTAGAAAAGCTTCAGGAAAGCACCAGCCAGCCAGTGGTAATTGAGGACGAGCAACCCTCACAACTAGAAGTAGAGATAGAACAGTCTGAAAAGGAGGCTGAGCAATCTGAAGAGAGGGCCGAGCACTCCGAAGAAGAAAATGAGGAAGCAGCTGAGCATTCGGAGACAGAAATAGAAGCTGAGCATTCCGAGGAAGAAACTGAGCAATCCAAGCAGGAGGAGGAAATGGGACAGCAGGAAGGTAGCCCACCACAAGACCCAGTGGGAGAAGACGAATTGGCTGCAGTTTTGGCCAATATGGGTGAGTATGGCCAACCTTCCAGTCCAGCAGACCTCCACGACAAACCCCAAGAAGAAAATGCATCTGAAAAATCACATGCAGTAGAGGCAGAAGAAGGAAAGCTGCCTGATGAAGCAGAGATAAGAGATACTGAACGGGAACAATCTGTTCCCAAGTCACCAGAGGAAATTCCGGAGGGAGTAGGAGCAGAACAAGAAGTTGTCTAGGAAGAGACGGGACCACCTAAGGTTCCTACCCCAGAACAGCTAGAGCAGAACAACGAGGAAGTACCCCAGGAGAAAGATCCAGAGACTAGTCCAGACCGCAGTAGACAACCTGCTGTCCCTTCTAATGAAACGCTGGAAATTAAGAAATTGTGAAAGGAACGGCAGAAATTATTGAATACAATAGCCCAGCTCCGACAGCAAATTAGAATTCTGAAAGCAAACCAGAAGGTAAGGAAGACCGCAGGGAAGAAAAAGAGGGCCATTGCAGTCAAAACCCGCAAGGCAAAAAGGCGAAGGACCAACGATCGCCCTGCTGTTCCAAACCCTGCTGAAGAACAGACTGTTGTTCCAAATGATGTTGAGGAACAGACTGCTGTTCCATTTGAAAAGGAACAGCAGCAAGCTGATATTCGTGTTAAAAAAGAAAAGGAGAACAAGGAAATCCAGACAGAGGCACCATCCTCAGGGGTAATAAGGGTTTTGAACTCCAAACAGCGTAATAAGAAAGTTCAGGTAAAACTCCCGACCTCCACTAACCTATGGAAAAAAGATCCGAAGCCAAGAACCTTGCATAAGATGATGAAGCAAGCCCAGCAAGAAGCTGAACAACTTAGAGAGCAAACGGTCCCCCGTGAGAAATATGAAGAGTTACAGCAGCAACTAAGGAACGTCAATCAATCCGAAAGCCAGGCCTTTGAAGGGTGGCGAAAGGAATAAGAGAAAGTTGCAAAGGTAACCCGTAGGCTAGATATTGTTATCAAGCAGATGGATACCTTGTGTTCTTTATACAATGACGTTTTAGCATGTAGGGCCCCTGCCAAAAACTATGCTTTGTTTTTACTAGAACGATATTTACAATTAAAAATAAAAGTTGTTAAAGCAGGCGCCCCTATACAAATCAACACTGTCAATGACTTTATAGACTGTTGTAAACATTATGGGGTGAAGGTCTAGAGATTGCTGTGTGAATTTTATTTGCATAACCTCGTGCTAGATTAGGAGACTGAATTGAACCCTGGTCCTTTTGTTGGGGACATTCAGTTGCAAGCATTCATCTCATTCGGGGTTAATCAGATTAAATGGCTCAAAGCCTATAACACTTTCCAGAGGCAGGAAAATGGCCTAGACTTATGGGTAAGAGCTGAACCTAGGGACCCAGTGCGGTTATGGAAAGCACATAGAACTCCGGGTGTCATTGAAACGTTAGGACCTATGCATGAGGCACTCATTCGACAAAGTTTAGAGTATTTTCTTTCCATCAAAGACCTCGCCATTGATGCAGCCAAATTTCGGTACCGAATCTCTAATCCAAACATCCAGCTCAGGGAATCGTTTAAGTATGAGAATTTTGAATTAGCTGCCAACCGTTTGAACCTCTATGGCGAGAGCATTTTGAAAGCAGGGCCATCCTGGTTAGGATATAGATTTCGCAGTCCGATTATTTGGCACCCTACACCCGGATATCAAGCCCTGTATGAGATGCCTGAGGGTCAAACAGGTCAGTTCTTTGACTATCTAGTCACTCATCATGGCTGTAGGCCTCCGCATGAGATTCCTTCTCCAACCTATTCTCTCACTGCCTTGCATGTCAACTACAATGTTTTCATGAGGGCATGAAACAGGGTAAGCAGGGGGGTGTGTGGAGTACCAAAAAGGTATGCTTTTGATGATCATTTCAATAGCTTTTCAGTAGAATTTGTAAACCTTTTTGCATCATGAATCTGGAAAACAATAAAGAATTATAATAAAACATGTGAATTATATGCAAGACTTAATCACTGATAATTGTTATTCTTCTGTGCAGGAAAGGGTGAAAACGAAGAGTTTCCGTTCCGAAGGAAAAGATAAAGATGAGATAACTGCTGTCCCTTTGAAGGGAAACCAAATGCAAAAAAGGCTAAGCAGATCAGAGAAAATCAGCCCGAAAAAGGAGGAGAAGACACCAGCTCGGCATAAAAGAAAAGAAAAGATTAAGGATTGATAGTTTGGCGAATCCCTCAGGATCTTTGATCCTGAGGGATCGCTGCTTTATTTATTTTGTTACTTAGACATCTCCGCCGTCACCTTTATATAAGGGGACAACACTGTTAACCAAGGGGGACATATATACTTTTATGTAATTTTCTGTAAAAGATCAACTTTGATCATCGAGTCTCGTTAAGAACTGGTTCATTGTACTTTTGTCTTATGTGTTAATATAAACTTGGTGATTACCATATCTCTGCATCTGGATTAACTCAAAGCGGTGTACCCTTGAGGCTAAGGGCCTGGGCCTGGAGGGCACTTGCTTCTGTACCACTACAATTTGATTTCTGCGTGGTTTGCGTATTGTTGTTATCTGGTAATCTGATATGCTTTATGAATTGCCATTACATGCTCTGTTAAGATTAATTCATTAAGGTTTTTACAGACAGAATTGTGTATTGACTCTGCATTATATTACTGATCCTTTCAGAGTTGATTGAATGATTATTAGTCTTGGCCGAATATTATTACTGTCTCGTTACAGAGCTCTTGTACTGAACATTTACGTCATAGATTCATTCGAAGTCGTATTCAGAAATAATGTTGTTAAATTAAGTTTGATCAGATTACTATTCCAGTGTGTTACGTGTGTATGATCTATTGGTGCTGCTCCATAATTTAACAATAGTTAGTGTTGTTCCATTAGTGAAATCTTCTTGATTTGCTTTAAGAGTGAGAGATTGATATTTGATTGTGAAGAGTGCATTTGGGTTAATAGATTAAGTTTGGTTATGACTCGCGAGACTTAGTTGTTCGATTGCTGTTCCATTTTATTATTGCTGTTCCATTTCAGATTTGTCGTTCAATTCTTTATTTGCTGTTCCATTTTGCTATTTGCCGTTCCATTTACTTGCATTTGTTATTTTGGTGTGAGAGACGATCCAAGGCTGTAGTGAGCTTCGACATTCACTGCCTCGCTCCCAGACCCGTGATCCATGCTCTAATTTCCTTTCCATCAGTTTCCAAAGGGATGGCCTATTGCTGCCGAACCCTTGACTGGTAAGTGTCAGGCGGAAAGAGTCGATTGTGCGGACACAACCAACCTCCCTAGGAGCCTAAGACTCTCTAGTGACAAACAAGACAAACAAGAGCAATCCTTCTCTAAACATGCATTTACTATACGGGAAATCAAGTGTTTAGATCCTACCTGTAATCCCACGTTGTTGTAGCAGTCCAGCCTCGCTGATCCGGATGAGCTCCTCCTTCACTTTGAAACCTGCATTCACTAACAATCAAATGATTAAATAACACTTGATAATCTCATAGAATAAAACATATTTAACATATAGACCAAGGAGTACATGAAACAACTCATAAATAACAAGTTATTGAGAAGAATGGACTCATTTGCATTAATAGGAAACAAAAGGAACAATTACAACCTGAGCCTTGGTGTTGTGCAAGTCCCTCCCAGGGTCCATCAAGAGTTCTCCTTTACTTTGACAAAGCTCACCCACTTCCAAATAGAACAAGCAAAGATGGCAATCTCTCCTCACAAGCTTCTAAATGGGAGTCCTAATTCCTGCAGCATCTACCCTTAGAAATGTTTAGCTTCCAACCTCCTCTCCTTCTAGCCCAATGCCTGTATTTATAGTGCTCAAGAGGAAGTTAATCAGGTCCACCATCAATGGGATAATCCCCTCTTTGGATGGGATAGCTCCCTCATTGATGGGATAAGTTCCTCTTTGGTAGGGGTACATGAACCATCTGGAGGCGCTCAATACACGTCGAACAACCTTCTAGAATGCTCTAGAAATGACCACAAGTAACTTTTTAAAGATGAAACTTGCGCATTTTGACCTTTACGGGGGGACGCACCTGGCCCTTTACATACAGAGCGTACAAGGACGCAGCTTTTGTGAGCATTGGATGCGTACCCGCAGGTAAGGTTGAGAGAACCTGCGTACCCAGAGATAAATATATTTATAAAGACTTTCTCTCTTTTTGGAGTTTGACATGGAGAGCAGAGGCATAAGACTTGCCTAAGAGGATAGCATGACTGTTGATAGAGCCATACTAACTGTAAATAGCCATGGTGACATTTTTTAGTGTAACAGATTGCCCACTAAAGTGCGAAGCCTGTAATAGATTAGGGTTTTGTATTATCTAGGAAGGGTGAAGCGCTTTATCATTTCAAGGATTATCTCGTGGAGAGCCTGGTCGGAACCTGCAATTTTCAACACAAAATACATGTATAAGATTATATCATCACTGAGGTAGGCATTCCCATACTCAGATCAAAACTTTAACTAACAGACTAACTACTCTGATACAGGAATGATCTTGCAATACATCACAATCATAGACTTTTGTAGACACAGTATGGGCGCAGCCATCTGTTTATGATTAGTCTACTTAGATAATGAATACAAAACTCCTCGCAGCCTGGATGGTGGAAACTAGATCCAGGGTCTTCATTTCTACTTCCCGAATTGGTACGATTCTAGCCATGCGAATAAATGAGTTGATGTCGAACATGGTAGAAACCACTTGATTACCAGTCGATGATGTAAACTGTTAACAAGTGTGAGAGAGACCACCAGTAATGTCAATGGTTCTCAAAGTACCCAGTACAATCCATGAGATGTGAATGAATGAGTTGATGTCGAACATTTCACGGAATCCTTTGATCGAAAGTCAATGATGTAAACTGACGTCAAAGGCGAGAAACCTGCCATTGATGCATGCAGACTTCAAGGTACTGACGATTTCTAAGTCATCTCTCTAGATAATGTGCTGATGTCGATAGAAAGCGACCCGTTGTAGGCAAGCCCACAACACGAAATCATTGTTCAAGTTGAAGAAATGTTGTTGTAAGGACTGACTCAGGGATGGTCAAATGGATGACAAGTATTTTGCAGATGAAAGTTTTGCTTGCAGACCTCTTGAACACATAACGACACGACAGATGGCTTGGTGATAAACGACTCAAAGTTAATCCCCGGAACCCGGCTGAAGACTTTCAAAGTGGTTTGATCAACTGTGAGGTAAAGGATTTCCCAACCCAGGTGAATGAAAAGTGTCGTGTCCAAGAGTGGTAATAAAGTTTCTTCTGAGACAAAAGATAACAAATAGGCTCATTCTTCTCTCTTTTCCCCCACCATTTCTGGCAAGTACCTCTTTATTTTTAACAAGCTTGAGGAGGATAACATATGCTTGATTATAAGCTCATCCTTCGGATGAGTCCAACCTAGTTTTGATTCGAACCCTAGGAAGGAGTGGTTCGTTCCTGTTTGTAATTGAACAGGTCCCTTACTGTGAAATTTTAACGAGTCCAGTATAGGAGAAACTCGGCGTTTTTCAATTTTAGAGAGTCTGAAAAACTTAAGAAGACTCCAAGTTGAACTTTTTTGTAGATTTGTGTCCCTCAAGCCCGAAAAAGTATAAAATAATACCTGGGGGAACCGCTTGATCTTGCGACCAAGGAGTACTTTCATAATTAGTGCCACTGACCTGAAAAGTAAAAAGCGATCAAGGACACGTTGTTTTATTTCCGTATCGAGTTTGAAACGACAAAAACCCGGCAACCTTTTCCTGTTTTTACGGTCAGAAAAGGGCTATAAGGGGACCGTCTTTTAATTCCGTTTTAACGAGTGTAAAAGAAACGCTCGGCAATCTTTTCATATTTTAGGAGTCAGAAAAGGGCTTAAAAGATTACTCTGATATTTTGGTTCGTGAAAAATGACAATTTTCCCTCTAAATCCCTTTGTCCTGCACAAAAACGACACATTACTCATACCTGTTTAAGATAGGCAAAAATACATTGAAAAATATCCTTCCATGGTGAAAAATGAACAAACCTAGCATTCATTCATCCAAAAAACCTATAAAAAGACTTTTTACCATTTTACTGTTGAGGTTGAAAAAAGGGCTTTTGGCAAGAAACTTCCCGTGGTCGCTGCGGAGAATCCGACCGTCAGAATCGAACGCCGTCTCTTCCAGGTATTTCACAACATCCTCCTCTTCAATTTCATCCGATTAAAATTTTGTTTTAGGTTTTAGTTTTGGTTTTTGGGGGGTTTTAGGTTTTAAAGTCCGCTCTGCGGGGTACGCAGGTGCCCTAAGGGTGACCTGCGTCCCCCGACTTTTTCCCACACAGGAAAAAGGTCGGGGGACGCAGCCCACCTTCAGGCCAGCTGCGTCCCGACGCTCTGTGTCCTAAACGCGGGGTGCGTCCCCCGCGAAGGGCGGAATTTGAAACCCCAAACCCCAAAAATAACCATCTGAATTTTCCCAAACTAATTCTAATCTTTGTTTCTTGGTGTGTAGGGCACTCACCATGTTGGATTGGAGAGAAAGAGAGCACGAGGACGTTGATTTAGCCGCAATTAATCATCAACCTTCCATTGATGCCCTAAAAGCATGCGGACTATATAAATACTGGGCCATACCTGGCATGAGGGCTCAGGTGAGATTCTTGGAGTGGCTGGTTGAGAGATGGAACATTCATGAGCAATGTTTTTACATCAGAGGGCACCAGCTCGAGATAGAGCCCTCTGACATATACTTTCTCACTGGCTTGCCAAATAGGGGCGAGCAACTCAATCTAGCCGGGACTAGGCCGGGTGGCCAATCCCTTGCTAGTCTCCGGGCAGATTGGTGCATACCCAATCAACACCATGCGAAAGGCGTAGAAATCAAACACATCTCTCTGCGTGAACTCAAGGTTATAGCTTTCACGGTTACCAGAATTTGCGGTGCAGCCGCTTTACATATTGCCACCGGGTCCCAAATGCGGATGGCGATTGACTGTTTCCAAGGCACCGTTTTCAACTGGTGTGATGCTGTGTCGACCAATATGAAGGGCCAACTGACTAGGGCAAAGAATGGACAACTGAAGACCTTTGGATATGGGCCTCTAGTTGTGAGCTTTGCCTTAGAGAGAGTTCCGATGCTGATCCCTCAGCAACTCAGTGTTGAAATCTTGGGTCCTCGGGAGCCAAAGCTGATACGATGGGTTACGGTGATGGCCCGGCATCCTGACGAGGGCGCGGCGGTTGTTCGATTCCCTGATAGTTATTTTCACTGGTTAGAGGACTAGGTTTTTTCGATCCAGGACTTTCCGTATGCCGGAGTAGATTTTCGAGGTGATCCGGACATGGTTCTTCCACAGGGAGAACAATGGGACGATAGAGGTACTTTATTTTTCACAAGTTTTCAAATTATATATTTTTTTGTTTTTTATATATATCGTCTCAAAACTGACAGTAAAAATTTTCAAAATGCAGATGTTGGTCCATAGCGCCCAGCCAACCTCCGGCCTTTTGAGAGGAGACATCCAGTTGCACCGGTACCGGCTCCACAGGACGCGGCTGCAGAGTCACTAGCTGAGTTGGAGCAGGATCTAGAGCGTCTGACGGTGGATATACCTGAGACTACTATAGATGATATTCCTATCAGACTTCAGCGCTATGTAGTCGCAGTCCCTGGACCGTTTAGGAGGTTCTTGTGTAAGGTAGCCCGTGCAATGGTGTCGTATAGGGAGCACCACCAGTGATTGGCTAGTCACTTTTGTAGACACATATGACATTTTTGGCTTTTTGTACTTATCATTTTGCCGATCATAAGGTGTTTTTCAACCTATGATCGAAGACGATGTATATTTTTTGACACACTCCTATTTATATATATCACTATTACCGGCTTATCTTGTTTAACATATGTGATGAAATGTTTTTAAATTTACTTGCATGATTATCGTAAATGTCTGTCCAACATTTGAGAAGCAATTGCATCTGCTAATGTATTTAAAGACCTTGGAATATGCTGATATTCAATGTAATCAAATTCACGTTCCAAGAGACGCACTCTCAAAAAACAACCTTAATAACACAGGATTTCTAATGGCATATACTCTATTAAGCTGTAATACAACAAGTTCAGAATCTAACCTCACTATCAAACGTCGAATTCCAAATGAAATAGATTCGGATAATAATTCAACCACTGCACTGTATTCTGCAATGTTGTTCGTTGTTTGACCGAGGCTTACCCCATGCATAGAAACTAACTCGTCAGAGGGCGAATAGATAACCCAAGCTGCGGAAGAGATATTCCGTGTACTACGACAAGCACCATCAGCAAATCCAATGTATGGTTGGAGAGGCGTCGACATCTGCAATATCAAGAGTAAAACTAAGATAAGCCAGAATAACGACGAAAAACACACTCTCTAAGCTAAGCACACTGACTAAACTAACAAAAATACTAGCTAGAAAGAAAACCTAACCTAACTAAAAATTCTCCATACCCACCATTTAAGCATAATACCTCTTTAGGTAAAGTCCATTTCTGGGTTTACCCAAAGAGTCCCCATCAAAATCTACCAGCTCATAAGCCCCTTTTGCTAGCTTTCGCTTTACAATGTAGGGTCCATGCCACATAGGAACGAATTTTCCAGCACCTAGCTTATCGTTAGCTTGATCATATAATAGGACTAGGTCTCCCTCCGAAAAACTTCGAGGGGTCACATTTCTATCATACTGAGCTTTCATTCGCTTCGCGTGAGTCTCGATTGCCAATGCAGCGTCACGTCGAGTCTCATCTAATTTAGCTAAGTATAATAAACGCTTCTCCTCTTCGGAAGTAGCTGGAAGTAATTCGACAACCATTTGAAGTGATGGGATTTCGCATTCAATGGGTAACACAGCTTCCAAGCCATAAACTAGCTGGAAAGGAGTGAACCCTGTTGAAGTTTTCACTGAGTTTCGGTATGCCCATAGCGCTGAAAATAACATGTTATGCCAATTCGACCGATGAATACCAATGGTTCGTCGGATCATGATAACCAGAACTTTGTTGATAGACTCAACCAAACCGTTGGCTTGCGGATAATAAGGAGTAGAGCTATCGTGGCGCAAACCAAGCTGGCTTGTAAGCTCAGTCATCATGATGTTTCGAAAATGGCTCCCATGGTCAGTGATGATTGCTTGTGGGACACCAAACCTAGTTATAATATGATTGAATACGAAAACTGCAGCTGTTTTGCCGCTTGCGTCGAATGTAGGCATCGCCTCGGCCCATTTAGTAAAATAATCAACCGCGAGGATGATATACGCATGCCCCCCGGCCGAGTGAGGGTTACAAGTAATAAAATCGATACCCCATTTGGCGAATGGACCAACGACAATTATAGGGTGGAGAGGAGCTGGTGGTGCGCGCATCTTGCGATCAAACACTTGACAGTTGTGGCACTTCCGGACTGCAATGATACAATCTTTAAACATAGACGGCCAGAAATAGCCAGCGCGCAACACCTTCTGAGCTGTGGCATACCCAGACATATGACCGCCACATGCTCCAGAGTGACAATCATTCAAAACCCTCTCAGCCTCTTCGTGAGTTAAACAACGTCGAAAAACTAAGTCTGCCCCCCGGCGATAAATTGTATCTCCAATAATCTTGTATTGCTGGGATTGAAACCGAATTTTTCGACGTTCCGACTTTGAAGCTTCAGGCCGAAAGGTTTGGGTTTGGAGATAGATGATTATATCCCCGTACCACGGATCTAAAGTACTGATAAGAAACAAAGATTCATCCGCAATGGACTCCTCTGCCACAGTCTCTGTGTCAGCACGCGGGAAATCACACATCAATTCTGCAAAAACTAAGGATTTCTTAGACTTGGACTTCTCAAACTCCAAGTCGAACTCTTGCAGGATAACGATCCATTTAGAGTACTTGCCCCCTAGCAGTTGTTTTGTCAAAATATAAATCATAGGGTTGCAATCCGAAATGACTGTAGTTTTACGGAGAAGAATGTAGTGACGAAAACGCTGGACAGCTTGAACGGCTGCCAGGGCCAATTTCTCCACATGCGAATATTTTAGCTCAGTGGGATTTAAGGTCCTACTAAGATAATATATCACATGTTCCGCTCCGAATTCATCTTCTTGAACTAACACCATTCCAATGGTGGAATGCGAAGCTGCGAGGTATAAGAAGTAGTCCTGGTTGTAGTTGGGAGGATGCAACAACGGTGCATGGGTCAACGCGTGTTTAAGTGCATCAAAATATTGTTGGGCAATCTCGTCCCAAAAGAATTGAGCGTTCTGTTTCAACAACCGTGTAAAACCTTTAGTGACCTCGGCGTAGTTTGGAATGAATCGGCGTAAAAAGTTCGCTTTCCCTTGCAAACTTTGGAGTTGGCGCAAACTCGAAGGAGGAGGCAATTTGATGATAGCTTCGACCTTCGAGGGATCGACGCGAATGCCGGCTTTTGAAACAACAAATCCCAGCAATCGACCCGTCTCTATACAGAACACACACTTGTGGGGATTCAACCGAATTCGATAATGCCTACACCTCATAAAGATTGCTCGTAAGTGGACAAGGTGATCAACTCGATGTAAAGAATGAGCAGGCAAATCATCGAGGTACGGTTGCACAATGTGCTTGATGTCATGAAATGCATAAGACATCGCCCGTTGAAAAGTGGCCCCGGCATTCTTAAGCCCAAAAGGTAATTTGCAATAAGCAAATGTCCCCCATGGACAAATGAATGTCGTTTTTGGTTGGTCGGCAGGTAGAATATTGATTTGATTATAGCCCGAAAAACCATCCATGAAGGAAAACATTTCACTTCCGGCACAATCATCAATAATTTGATCGATATAAGGCGTAGGATAGTTGTCTTTTGGACAAGCTCGATTTATATCCCTTAGTCGATACAGATTCTTATTGTTCCTTGTTTCTTGTTGACCGGAACAATATTCGATACCCAATTCGTTAACGGGATTGGATAAATGAAACCTGCTTTCAACAGCTTTTCGACTTCTGCTTTAATCGCAGCCGCTTTCCGAGGGTGAATCTGACGCAACCGTTGCCGGACGGGTTTAGCATCCGGGTAGGTCTTTATTTCATGAACAACAATGGCAGGGTCGATTCCCGGCATTTCCTCGTAAGACCAGGCAAACACATCGCGGAATTCTTGGAATAGGGCCTTGTAAGTTCGGATTTCATCTTCTGTACATGAGGCACCTATATGAATGTTTTCCTCAATTCCGGGCTTCACTGAAATATCAATGGGAATAGTGCGAGAAATATTCCCTAAATTCAACTCTGAATCAGAATGTTTCGTTGGATTCTGAGCGTCTTTGACATATTCAGCGGTAAAGATAGATGAAAAATCATTTTCAAAAGCATCATCCTTAGGTAAAAACGAAGATCTGTGATGGAGATCTTCCCATGGTAGATCGTCTACACTTAGGATTTCGCGAAGTTGTTCGTCAGATGACACGACTTCGGGAAACGCTATCCGTTCTAAGGTTGATGTGAAAAATGACTCTTCACTGACCACATTCATTTGGTCGATCTCGGTTGAACACGAGTCAGTAAAAGACATGACAGCTTCATAAGCAATTTCATATGGACTCAAAGGCATAGCATCACCGAACGAGTCTATCTCAGATTCAGATGGGACAATCCAAGGATCATCATAAATAATGTTTTCTGACGTAATCATATGAATTGATGCAAATGAAGGGTCTGCGTTGATTGGAGGGAAAGGAAAAGTTCCCAGTAAACCGGAATCTTTAACTAAACCTACGCCAACGTCCCTATAAGGGATTGTCGTCTTACCGACATGCTGGATACTCTCTGAAGAGGCTGGGTCGGATGAAAAGTATGACAACTGATCAATGGTCACGATCTTACCGTTATATGGAAACTTAATTACTCTGAAGACCGATGAAACGACCGCTGTCATAGCATATGACCAACTTCGACCCAAAAGAAGGTTGTAGTCTAGAGGGGCATCAACCACCTCCACATCCAGACTAACGGTTTTACCTTCTACCCCTATAGGCAATTCCTGTAGAATACCAAACGGACGGAACCCACGGCCATCAAAGGCCTTAAGGATGGTCGGGGATTGGTTCAACGAAGGAGAACCAAGCGATCTCCAACATTGAATCGACATAATACACGTAGAAGCTCCCTCATCAATCACAGTCCGATGAATAGGCCTGTTTTTGACTATCACTGGAATTTGGAAAGCCATTTGATGGGGTAGACGCGGTGTACTATTTTCTAGATCGAAGATTATCAGGTTCGGGTCCTGAACATCAACAGCTCCGATAGCCGACAAAAGTAATTTTCGTTGTGCTGGGCATGATTGCAGCACTTCTAAAGCCGACATTGCTGAGGGTGAAACAGCTAAGTCCTCAACAATGTTGTAATTCTGGGCTGCTCTCGCATGTGGATTGAAAGCAGACCTTCGAAGTACACCCTTGGCGGGCGGTTTGATTACTAGGTCCGGGTTAGGTTTCTCGATCTGTAGTGGATCGGAACCGGGAGCTGAGGTTGATGGGTTAGAATGAGAAGATTCTGCTTCCTTACCATCAACAGGATTCTTACTACCATAATCTTGCGATCGAGTCGCAATCCTCACATGAGACATCATCAAAATGGGTTCTTCACTGGCAGTCGAGGAAGAACCTATCATCTTACTTTCCTGCTTTGGAAATGGATCTTTTAACACAGCAGGAGTGGGAGAACCTTTGACTATTTTCACAACCTCGGCCCGATGGGGGCAATCTCTCGTAAAATGATCCTCTTCACAAATAAGACAAGGATATCGAGGTTTGCGCTTTTCGTCATTGGTTTCCGACTTTTCCGTTTTCTCCTTCGGAGCCTTGTCTGCTTTAGCCTTCTTCTTTCCTTTCTTCTTTCCACCGTTTTTTGATTTGGCCGTAGATGACTCTACAACGTGAATATCGGCGGAAAGTTCAGGAGAAGACTCTCCTGTCGGGGAATCGGGCAAAGTGATTATAGGAGTAGTTGAAGTCTTGGAAGACTTCTTCTTGCTCTTTGTATTCACGATACCAATCATACCATCAGCGGCATGAGATCCCGAAGGAGCAACAGCGATTTGATTCGACTTTGGAAGATCTGGAATCTTCTCGTGTAACGTACCCGACTGAGTATAAACTAAGTCAAGGTATTGCGCCTGAGCAATGACTTGCTCCTCAGTAACTACTCCGGCCTTAGCTACATCTTCAGTAATCTTCGGTAATAATGATTTAACAAACCATTCAGCTAAGATTTGGTCCGGGATAAAAACTTTCACTAGCCTTCTTCGACGTCTCCACTCATGAATGTGATCAGAAATATACGTGGACGTTGATTGTTTTAGTGAAGTTAATAACTCCGTGCCGTTATCATATCTGACCGGCAACTGAAAGTGAGTTAAGAACGAGGTAGCTAACTGGCTGAAATTGTAAAAAGAGGCCCGTGGTAACTCAATGTACCACTTGGCCGCGAGACCAATGAGTGTACGCTGGAAAAGACATAAGCGGATCGAATCATCCGAGATAGAATTTGAAGCACACCAGAGGTGGTAAGTCATCACATGATTGGACGGATCCTCTTCTGACTTACCTTTGAACTTGGGTATATCACTGGGCAACTTATTTGGCATTGGCGGCCAGAACGGAAGATATTGAATTGGATCGTTCGTTAGGCGCGTCAAGTCTGGTAAATCCAAAGTTGCGATAAACGGTAACTGCCGGTTAGGATCTCTAAAACTCTGGGTCACAAGACCAGTCCCAGGAGGAGGATATCCAGGATAACTAGGAACAGGAGTCGCATTAGGGATATTATATCCTCCTGGAAAACCAGGATTAACCGGACCGTACTGGGGTTGTTGAGGTTGTTGATAAGTGTACCCAGGATACGGTTGATACTGGTAAACCGGCTGTTGGACAGCTTGCCCAGGTTGATACTGTCCCTGGTACGGTTGATGAACAAATTGAGGTTGAGTAGTGACAACCGTACTTATACCAGGCTGACCTGTAGGCATCTGGACCGTGGTTTGAATCGTAGATCCAGACAACGGTAAAGATGTCTGAGGAGTGGTTACAGAGACAGTAGAAACCGGAGCTGTCGATACTCCAGAAGTAAGTGCGGCAGATGTAGCGGTAGTTGCAGCAGCCGTTTGAGATGGAGTACTAGGTGCAATTGGCGGCTGAGTAACTACCGAAGTTACAGAAGTTTGAACATTTGACTGGACAGGTTGCAGTTGCTGGGGTGGACCAGAAACTACGGGTTGTCCAGCTTGAGGTACCAACTGTATACTTGGCTGCAACACCTGTTGACCCTGTGATGGATCCCACACTAACATTCCGGGGTACTGACCCGTAACAGGTTGAGGATACGGAGATCCATAATCGGATTGAGGATAGGATTGATAATTGTAAGGTGCAGTTCCCATACCTTGAACATATGACTGACCTTGAGGTGGTTGATAACCTTGACCGAGTATTGACCTTGAGGTTGATAACCTTGAGGTAAATACAGATACTGGGGTTGACCTTGACCTTGAGGTTGATACCCTTGAGGTTGATACCCTTGGGGTTGATACCCTTGAGGTTGCCATCCTTGGGGTTGATACCCTTGAGGTTGATATTGATACTGAGGTTGACCTTGGGGTACATATTGAGGCTGGGGTTGACCTTGAGGCATGTATTGCACCATAGGTACATACTGACCTTGAGGTTGCCCCCCAGACACTAATTGTGTACCTTGAGGTTGCCCCCCAGGCGGTAATTGGCCACCTTGAGGTTGGGAAACGGGAACTGAACCTGACATCATGTAAATGTCTCCTACACCCAATGGTATATTACCATTGTTTCCAGCTAATAACCCATGATCAATGGGTTGAGGAGATGCCCCGCAAAGGTACCAGAAAGTGATTGATACCCGGTGGGAACAGAAGGACCGCCGTGTAAGAAAGATTCAGGAGCTTGAGTAAATACGGACGACTGACCAGACATATTTACAGGAGTATAAATACCTCCAGGTGGAAAAGGAGTACGAGGTGTAGAAAAACCTACCCCTGAGTTGTCTAAATAATTGGTTAACGAAAGGTACCAAGTAGTACTTCTAGGAGGACTGTAAAAGATAGATTCACGCTCCCTGAGATCAATAGTAAGTTGATCTTCAAGGTTAGAGATGCCTATTTCTTCCTCTGGAGCAAGTTCTTCGATAGCAATCAGACCAGTAGGAAGATTTTCGGTGATAACTCGTTCTACTCTTGGTGAATCTGGAACACTAGAAGTCGGAGTAACAGGTTCAGATATTTCAGGTTCTTCGCCTGTATCACTAGCAGACAACAAGCTCAGAAACTGTAACAGCTTCGGGATTATAACCTGTCTCTAGGCCTTGGTAATCTGAATGGACTACCAAGGAAGATTCTCCTTCTTCAGGTGAACCTACTCTACTGCCACTAGGAGGAGTTACAAGGATCTTTAAACCTTCTAGATTACTGGGGTCGTCTCGAAGAGGTTCACCCCTGAGTCTACGGGATCTTCTCAACAATTCGGCCACAGAAACAACTTCAGGAGACTGGCCCCGAAGTCTACGGGACTGTCTCGGTAATTCCGCCACAGCTAAAAACTTTTAACTACTACACACGAAAACAAAGTAAAATCTCAAATCAAACCACCTAAAGTCTCTAAAGAACCAAACAAATTTGAATCACACGCCTAAAGAATCTAGGGCGTCAAACCAAGCACAAACAGTAGCCTTCCAGACCGAAAACGCTAGTTGGTGATGAAACCCAACATCGCCGGATTCAGTACAGAAGTGGTGGGTGGAACAGTTACCCCGGCAACCTGCTTAATGAATAGACTGGCACAAGTTCCTCCACTTTAACCGTCTCGAGTGAAGTGAACCCCCCGGAAAATCCAAGTGAGTCTAGCCGACGTCTGCTCCAAGTACAGTGGGATCTTCCCTCCACCGTCACCTCGGTAGAATCCTAAATATAATGGTCACTAAGGTTACCAACCGCAACAAATGCACCTGGGGGAACAGTCTACACTCCGACAGCACGCAAGGGCAGAGTATCAAGCTCAATCCCCTTGCCGGTTCCTTGACAATAATCCAAGGTTTACCGACAAGTGACCCCTGGCTCCTCGACAATGGTTAATCCGAGGTTTACCGTTTGTAATACGTGCGTGTCTGGCGTCGTTCCCAACGAGGGGGGATTGATCCCCTCACTGGTTCGGACACGAGCTCCTGCTTCTCCTTTAAGAGGAGCTTTCCCAGAGTACAAATGAGACAATTGGATTTATTCTATCACAAGATAAGCTACTTGTTTGGTTTTGTTGTCTTGGAGAGTTAATTACTCACCTACTCCAAGACACTAGCCTGATCTAAATTGGTGTTTCAGAGCCCTAGTAAATAAAAGTTACTACGTTGATTTTACTTTAAGCGTTAATTTTATGGTTTTTCTTAAAGACAAAAGGTAGCGGAAGTGAAACCAATGGTGTGTAGACTCGACTCAAACCACTACAAAGATGCACCTAAGATGATTTACGCTACTTTCCTTTTCAATGAAATTCCTAACTAAGAGAGTTGAGAGATGCAAATTTTATAGAAAACAACTTTCTTAGTAAAGACAATCAAAGAAACAATTCTCTTTATCTTTCCAAGCATACAAACATGACCACTCCTTACGTGCACGAAAAACTCTTTTTCTTTCAAAACTCTTCAAAGCTACTTGAAACAAAACTTTGCAAAGGAGATGTTTTTGTATTTTCTCTTATTTAATAAAACATATAAATCTATTTTAACGAAAATCAATCTCAAAAGCTATAAAATCTATGAAAACTTGACTTACAAGCAAATCAAAAGAAATTTACTCTAAGCAAACCTAACGAGGAAAAAGCCTACAAGGATGATTCTAGGTTGTTTTACTTGACCAAAATCAAGTCAAGGACCAGCTAATGCAGAATCAAAAGACCAGTCAAAACAAAACTCAAATCTTTTTGTTCTTTTTGTAAAATGGAATTCAATACTTAATCAACAAGCACTTCGAAATTTGCCAAAGAGACAACTCAAAGGTAAGTTGCTCTCACAGGTAGACTTTATGACAGGTCTGACTTCTAAGAATGCTGACAAAACCAGAGAGATCTAAGGCTTGACAACTTCTACCGCCAAAGTCACTACAAGACCTACTCAAAAATCAAACCCTAGGGCTTAAACTTCTATGAAATCCACTAAAACACTCAATGCTATCGAAACAAGTTCAGGTGAAGATCTTTGACAAGAGACTAATGGATTTGGGTAGTAAAAACTAAGAAAAAGCAAAATCTAAGAGAAAAAATGCAAAAAATGGAATTTTCTTAAATTTTAGCAGGGGACGCAGGCAACCAGTTAAGCCAGGTGCGGGCCCGCTCTGTGCACACAGCGACAGTGCGTGCAGGGACGCACTGTGCAATACTCAGAGGGTGCGTCCTACTGGAAAATTCAAGAAAAACTAAATTGAATCTAACCCTAAGCTAACCCACCCAAAAACAAAGTCACAGAGCCGAAAACCAGAAAATAAATGACTTTTCTCAGAGCAAAGTTGCATACAAAGGAAAAGACTTTCACATCAATGGAGTCCCCAGTGGAGTCGCAAATTTGTCAGGCGGAAAGAGTCGATTGTGCGGACACAACCAACCTCCCTAGGAGCCTAAGACTCTCTAGTGACAAACAAGACAAACAAGAGCAATCCTTCTCTAAACATGCATTTACTATACGGGAAATCAAGTGTTTAGATCCTACCTGTAATCCCACGTTGTTGTAGCAGTCCAGCCTCGCTGATCCGGATGAGCTCCTCCTTCACTTTGAAACCTGCATTCACTAACAATCAAATGATTAAATAACACTTGATAATCTCATAGAATAAAACATATTTAACATATAGGCCAAGGAGTACATGAAACAACTCATAAATAACAAGTTATTGAGAAGAATGGACTCATTTGCATTAATAGGAAACAAAAGGAACAATTACAACCTGAGCCTTGGTGTTGTGCAAGTCCCTCCCAGGGTCCATCAAGAGTTCTCCTTTACTTTGACAAAGCTCACCCACTTCCAAATAGAACAAGAAAAGATGGCAATCTCTCCTCACAAGCTTCTAAATGGGAGTCCTAATTCCTGCAGCATCTACCCTTAGAAATTTTTAGCTTCCAACCTCCTCTCCTTCTGGCCCAATACCTATATTTATAGTGCTCAAGAGGAAGTTAATCAGGTCCACCATCAATGGGATAATCCCCTCTTTGGATGGGATAGCTCCCTCATTGATGGGATAAGTTCCTCTTTGGTAGGGGTACATGAACCATCTGGAGGCGCTCAATACATGTCGAACAACCTTCTAGAATGCTCTAGAAATGACCACAAGTAACTTTTTAAAGATGAAACTTGCGCATTTTGACCTTTACAGGGGGACGCACCTGCCCCTTTACATACAGAGCGTACAAGGACGCAGCTTTTGTGAGTATTGGATGCGTACCCGCAGGTAAGGTTGAGAGAACCTGCGTACCCAGAGATAAATACATTTATAAAGACTTTCTCTCTTTTTGGAGTTTGACATGGAGAGCAGAGGCATAAGACTTGCCTAAGAGGATAGCATGACTGTTGATAGAGCCATACTAACTGTAAATAGCCATGGTGACATTTTTTAGTGTAACAGTAAGTTACTTGGTTTTCTGAATGTGTGATTTTCCTTGCTTTTATTTCTTTTCCGTTAGTTTCCAAAGGGATGGGTTATCGTCACCGAACCCTTGACTGATCAGTTGCCTAGTTTTAAGAGTGTGTGCTTTAGTCATTTGAAGTAACTTAGTTATAGGCAAGCATCCGTTTACTCTTGTATTTTTGTAGAACGCTGTACTACTAGCATTACTCTGACAAATAGCCTCGGATTGAGTCACTCTTTGTAATAACCAAACACTTCCGGATTGACATATTAATGTGAGATAATTAGAGGTGAAAGAGACCCTTTTTATAGCTCCACAAGGGGTCTTGTACAACGGTGCCAAACAAAACTTCGAATTTCCCACGGGACCAACATGAGCATGGTCTCTTAAGAATATAAATATAGTCACATTTACAACAATAGCCTAAAGGCTTAAATTACAGACTATGAATCAGGGGGACTGAAGCCACTACCATCGAAAAAAGACCAAGCAAGAGGCATAACCCTTCAAACAAATCGACATAGGAACAACATGGTGTGACCCTACCTAATATTTTCATAGGTGTAAGGGCATGTGACCATCCAACAACAAGCCCAGCTCCATTTCCTTTCACGGCCACCAAAACAAAGTCGTCAGCAACCAAGAGACAGAGTTGTGAAACAAGAAAACTGAAGACAGAGCCAAGGGTTAGGGAGGGTTCACTTACCAGAGTCGAGTTCTGCTAATGGAGGAAAGAAATTGTGTGACAAGTCCACAGTCGCAGAGCGCCCACTGCTCGCTAGGAGCAAGAAAAGTGAGCGATACTCGAAAACGAGGCAGAATGCTAAAACATGGAGGGGAAGATCTTACCTCTGGTTAGGTACTAGAATAACACTGAGAGTCGAGCTACCCCAAAACTGTGACCTGCAAAAAAGAACCAAGTTTACAGTTAAACAACGAGGTGGACACTTGAAAACCTGTAGCATAATCGAAACTAGAGAACAACGAGGACCCAAGACCATAACCAAAGCTGAATAAATAGAAACCCACGACTGAGACTAGGGGTCCCGAGACTTCAGAATAGGGAGCAGAACAGAGGACATTGATGAGTGTGTAAGCGAAACTCTAAGGAGTAGCGACCTGTGATAGAGCGGAAACACTCACCTCGACGGCACAACAGAAGACCAGAGCAACAGTGGAATGAGCCAGGTTAGTGTTTCTTGGTTATAGTAAGAGGTGGGAGGAGCGAGCCCCAAGACCAGGACACTTGTCCTCAAATCAATTAAGCCACAGTACCATGCCATAAAGTTAGCCAACCATAAATCTATCAACAATATAATCAGTGATTAATTATTAAGCCATAAGTGTTCAGGGCTTGTCCCATCAATTTTTGGTATCAGAGTTGGTTAGAATTATTTGTTTTTCATTACAAAATGGAAGTCCAAAGAAGAGGTCGGGGCAGAGCTATTCGAAGGGTAGTAGATGAAGGATTGAGGGAAGAGATTAGGATCGTGAATTCCCATTTGGCAGTAGTAGAAGTAGGAAAGAGAAGGGATCTTGAAGGAGGAGATGACAGTGATGAAGAAGATACAATTATGATAGATGGATCAGATGAGGAAGGACCTGAAATCTGATTGTTAAGGTCAGTTTTATTGGCTAGTAGTAAGCCAAAGCCTGAGATTTCAAACTATGATGGTAGTTTGTCCACAGAAGCGTTGTTGGACTGGATTAGTGAGTTAGACAAATACTTTGAATGTGAAGAGATCATTGAAGATAGGAAAGTTAAATTTTCTACCACCAAGTTAAAAGGACATGCGGCTTTATGGTGGGACAGTGTCCAAGTAGAGAGGAAAATATCAAATAAGTTACCTATTAAAAAGTGGACCAGAATGGTTGCTAAGATGAAGAGTAATATTTTGCCCAAATATTACCAGATTTCTCTGTATTAGCAAGTGAAGAATTTGAAGCAGAGAGGAATGATGGTGAAAGAATACACCGAAGAATTTTATCAAGTGAATCTAAGAGTTGGTTACATTGAGGACACTCTAGAAAAGATAACAAGGTTTGTGAATGGCCTAAGGCTGGAAATATTAGACGAGATAAGTATTCTTTCTCCAAAAACCATAGAGGAAGCATACTAGAGTGCCTTAAAGGCAAAAGAAAATATCACAAGGAAGCAGAATGCCAGAAGAGGACGTGGAACTTGCAGAGGGAAAGGACAATCCTTTGGCAAAGGAAGGACAGCCAATGATAGTGAAGAAGGTAACAATTCAAATACCTCAGAGATAGCAGAAAAGGAAGGTAGCACTAGGGGAGGAAGGCCATACTAGAGAGGAAGGCATAATGGCAGAGGTAGAGGGGCTGCCTACCACTGTTACAAGTGCCACGAGTGGGGGCACAGGTCCTTTGAGTGTCCAGAAGGCGAACAGGTAGGACAAAGAGGAGCAAATTTTGCTCAAACAAAGGAAGCAGAGGCACTGCCCCAAGAGGTAGAGAATGTACCAGAAATAGGAGAGGCCTTAGTCTTGAATAAGATACTGCTGAAACCGGCTAAGGAGACAAGTAAACAAACCAAGAGAAAGGCATTATTCTAGACTGTGTGCAAGTCACATGGAAAATGCTACAAACTGATTATAGATAGTGGAAGCACTGATAATCTAGTTGCAACAGAGATGGTGGAGAGATTGGGTTTGAAAAGGTTGAAGCACCCAACTCTCTATAAGGTGTCTTGGTTATAGAAAGGTCATCAACTACTAGTTGATGAGCAGAGTGAGGTGGAGTTCCATATTGGAAAATATAGGGACAAGGTGGTTTGTGACATCATGCCCATGGATGTGTGTCATATTCTGCTAGGTAGACCATGGCAATATGGTTGAAAAGTTGTTCATGATGGAAAAACAAAATGTTACAAGTTTGTCAAGGATGGGATTAAGCATACACTAGTACCCATTAAGGAAGAAGAAACAACAGAAACTAGTGGGACAAAAGTATTGCTGGTGGGTGGAAAAGAATTTTTAAAATAAATTGAAGATAATGAGGTAAAGTATGCTATTGTAAGGAGACTGAGAGTAGTGTTGTTGCACACTGAAATTTCTGACTTACCTGAAGAAATATAGGAATTGTTGCAGGAATTCAGTGACATTGTGGTGGATGATTTACTAGATAAATTACCGCCAAAGTGGAGTATCAGTCATCACATAGATTTCATTCCCAGAGCTAGTTTACCAAGCAAAGCTTCTTACCGGATAAGTCCTAAGGACAACGAGGAGATCAGGAAGCAGGTATAGGAATTGTTGGACAAAGGATTGATATGGGAAAGTTTAAGTCCCTGTGTTGTTCCGACAGTTTTAACTCCCAAGAAAAGAGGCGAGTGGCGGATGTGTACAGATTCAAGAGCAATAAATAAAATTACTATTAGGTATAGGTTTCCATTACCACGAATGGATGACATGATGGATTGCTTGAGTGGAGCAACATATTTTTTAAATATATATCTAAAGAGCAGATATCACTAGATTAGAATAAGAGAGGGGGACGAATGGAAAACAACTTTCAAAACCAATGAAGGACTATATGAATTGTTGGTGATGCCATTTGGGTTGAGTAATGCCCCTAGCGCTTTTATGCACCCGATGAACGAGATGTTGAAGGAGTTCATTGGGAAATTCATAATTGTGTATCTTGACAATATATTGATTTTCAGTAAGACCAAGGAAGAACATTTTCGACACGTTAGATATGTTCTGGAGAAGTTCCAACAAAACAAGTTGTTGATAACTTTAAAAAAGGTTCTTTCTTTCAGAAGGAGTTAGTCTATTTGGGTTTTGTGATTGCAGAAAATGAGCGGAAAATGGACCTAGAAAAAGTTGCAGCTATACTTAGCTGTCCATCCCATAAGAGTCTGTTTGAAGTTCAGATTTTCCATGGGTTGGAAAGTTTCTATCACAAGTTTATAAAGAATTTTAGTGGAATCTGTGCACCCATGTTGGATACCATCAAAAAGGCAAGTCATCCTTTCCATTGGACTAAAGTTGCAGAGAAGAGCTTCCAGATATTGAAGAAGAAGATCACTGACAGGGCAATTTTGAGGTTTCCTGATTTTAACAAACTTTTCCAAGTTCGTTACATGCCAGTGGTACAGCCATTGGAGCCATACTCAGCCAGGAAGACAAACCAGTAGCTTATTTCAATGAAAAATTAAATGAAACCAAGAAAAAATACACGTCTTATGATAAGGAGTTTTATGCTGTCATCCAAGCCTTGAAGCATTGGAGACATTATTTGTTGGGTAATGAGTTTGTCTTGTTTTCTGATAATTCTGCATTACAGTATGTTATGCAACTGGTGAGCTCCAGTATTGCAGCAATAATGCTACAACTCCTGGGACTCCCTTCTTTACTTTTATCAACCCGGTAGTTCGTAACAAACTTGGAAGCGACGGTGTTGTATGCACAACTACTAGCTCTTGCCGCAGCTGTCACTTGGTCAGCTGGCACAAGTCCACGAGGGGCTCAAGCCAACTTCTATGAGCTTTGAGAAGAAGCCTTTTAACCGATGGATGAAAGCTAATTTAAAGAAGGTTGATCTACTTGCAGAAAGACATTGAGAAGCTAAAATAAAATGCAAACCCTAGCAAACCCTAATTTTACCAGCTAGCCCTACTGATGCAAGAAAGAGGATGAAAGCTACTGAAAGGAATGCAATTGACTCTTAGAAAGGTAAAATGCATGTGACTAAGCTACTTCTGAAGTGAAATCTGAAAAGAAATATCTTTTTGTATTTTTGAGTAAGTTGGTAGAATTATCATGCATGTTATTTAACTGTTTTTGACTGTGCAGAGGTGGATTGGTGAGAGGAAATGTTTGGAGGAGGTCGGGAAGGTTCAAAGAGGGCCTAAGGGGTCCCTAACACCCTTCCAAAGAGTTTCACATAGTTTGGCTATCAAGAAACCTCATTCGTGAGCTTCTACAGGAAGCTTGCAGGGGTTCTGCAGGATGTTCTGGAATTTCTACAGGATGTTCTGTAATTTTCTACAGGATGTTCCGAAAAGTGGATTTTGGAGGGTTGATGGAAGAAAAATGGTGGAAAAGTGGAAATGGAGGTTGGATAATGATTTTAATGGGTTTAGGACCTAGCGCATTAGGCTAAGGAGTGATTGGATTTGGTTCAAGGATGGAGGAAGCGATGATGCACAAGAATGTAGAAATTAGGGCAAGGTGGGAAAAGTATGGAAAATGAAGGGTAGGAATCATGGATTAAGGGTTGGAGCAGATTATCTGATGAAGGAAAGATAGATAGAGAGGTAATACAGGTGATCTGCACACAATTTTCTAAAACTGACCAAACAAAGACAATGCAAACCCAAGATCTAGCTATCTTGACCTAATTTGACCTAAATAACAGCAAGGAAAATGAACAACAATTATTCACAATGAAATACGTGAAATAACTATGAAACTAAGCAATCATAAACTGGAGCATTTAAACAAAACTAATATCAACATCTGCAAATGAGGATTCCAACACTAATGATTGCATGGCAAAGCAAAAACAGTGTTTTTGTTGGTAGCAATGTCACCTTTGTCCCAGCTCACGATCCCACTGAGGGAGAGGTGAGATCAGAGGTTCTTGAGGCCTTTTTCCGAGGATCCTTTCTGTTATTAACCTATCAAATCAATGTGAACATGAAAAGCTACTCTAATCATCAAAAGAAATCTAAATAACAAAGCAAGATTTAAATCTAAATAGCAGATTTTATTCTAAGAATGCAGCAAAAACACATGAAAGTAAATAAAGGAGGTACTGGGCATTTTAGATGGGCCCAACCCCAAGAGCTACAGCCTCGTAAGAGAGATTTAGAGCTGGTGCAAAGTTGGATTCATCTTTATTGAGCAAGAAAAGAAGAGTTACATCAAAAACTGTCCACAAGGGAAAGCTTGAAAATGTGCTGAAATGCAAAGCTAATCTACTGACTAAAATCGAACTACAAGCTAGCTAACTTCTGCCTACAAAGTGACTAACTGAAATGAGGCCATAAGCCCTCTTATTTATACAAATTGAGGACCCCAACAGCCCTCCTAAACTTTAGGAACTCGGCTGCCAAGACTTGTAGTTAACAACACTTTTACTAGCACTTGCTCGACTGCCCTTGTGATAATTGATTTGGTGGCCCTTGAACTCCAAGCTGATGGTGGAGAATTCGAGGTAAGGGCCCATAAATGAATGGGACACCTTCCTAGAAATCCTCTCCCTTGTTCTCCCACGAATTTGGCTGCCAAGTGCTCATTAAAACCTTTGATTTTGTCTCAAAATTGACTAAAAATCTGGACAAAGCACCCATTAAGCTTGTTGGCATAATGACTAACCCAATTCACTCTATTAGCATAAATATAATAAAAAATATGCAATAAACTAATGAGAATGGTGGATTAAGTCGAATTAGGAGGTTGAATGAGCCCATATAACTATCCATTTTTGGGGCTCATCATCACCCCCCTACTAAAAGTGTTGCTCATCCTCTGAGCAACCAATCTATCTCCTCATCTTTGATGGCCCTGGTGGCCTCCCTGTCATGCCAAGCTTCTGAAGTGATGTCCTCTTCTAGGTCATGAAACCATGCCTTTCTCTCTGCTTCTTCCCACTGCCTGTGCTCCTTTTCCTAGAGAATTCTTAGCTTCCTGTAGAACTATCTCAGCATCCTGTAGAGAGGCCTTTATGTCCAACATTTTCATTCTTTCTCTCCAGGTGGATGTCTTCGGGCTTCCCTGTTCATAGTTGATGGATGCCTTTGAGGGAGACCTTTCCTTTTGTGTAGTTGGGGTGTCTACAATTGTAATTGGCTCTTTTGACTGTGGTTGGGGTCTGCCAGTTCTTATCTGCATGCTCCTTTTTGCCTTAAAATATAGTGGAAGCTCCCTCTTTCACTTCTCCTTCTGCTTGGGGGATGTGCTTAGGGTGGCCAACATAGCTGTTGCCTCCCTAGCTAAAATCTCGGCCGATTTCTCCTTTTGCTGCCCTTTCCCTAGACTTCCTGTAGTGGCCGTTTTCTGGCTTCCTGTAGAAGCAGTTTTCTGGCTTCCTGTAGAAATAGTCTGCTGGCTTCCTATAGAACCAGTTTTCCATGATTTGGCTTGCTTGGCTTGGAGTGCCTTCTCTTTGACTTGTGCTGTGGTTGCATTGGGTGTGCCTTTACTTGTTTGGACTTTTTCAGTCCTCTCTGCCCGGGTTTGCAACCGCTTCTCCCTTGGTGTTTGTGTTTTTACTCCACCCCCAGCTTTGGCCTCAGCAGCTTGTCCTTTTTCTTGCTTTTCCTCTTACCTTTCCTATGGCTTTTCCTGTGATAATTTCCTTTCCTCTTTATCCCACGGTATCCCCAATGGCAACTCCGTGACCCGACTAATGAGTTGTGGAGTGAGTTTTAAGGTCAATCCTCTGAAATTTACAGCTGCCAATGTTTTTGATTTGGGCTACAGGGACCTTAGGAACTCCTTTGTTATTTCATCATCGTGACCTTGAATTCTATCACCGAAGGTCATCCACTTTTCACAGGTAAACAGGTATACCACCTCAAGAGTTTCTCTCAACTTCTTGGAATCCGAGGGTTCCTTTTTGATAAACCCTCCTGGCATGGTGAAAATACCCTGTTTTCGGCTTGAGCTCTAGTTAGAATGGAAATCCTGATATGGTTTTCCTCCTTGACTCTCAGGACAGGGTTTATCTGCTATTTGTATCTCCCCTTTCACCAATTCCCTGGTTATAATGCTGTTGTTGCCCCAAAACTTGACTGTCAAAAAGAAATTAGGCTCTCACAGACAGAGTGCAGAGCTTAATTTTCACACCAACAATATAACAGTCACAATTTTTTTTATATGCGCATAGGTGAGCCTTACAGCGGTTTATCGTTATAATGGGGAGAGTTTGTTAACAGGAACCATGGAGGTGAATATGACGCAGCACCATTTAAAAGAAATTCTGTGTATCATATAAGCAAACCACCATTCTTGACCCACAGGCAAACTGGTTTTAATTTTCCTCACTTCAAACAAGCTAGTTCACCACCTTTCGAAATATCATGCATGGGAATGGTGTTTTTGAGCCTACCTCTCTTCAAGCTCGAAATTTGATGAAGAAAAACTTGGGCTTTTCTGCTCTGGAAGGATTTGTTGTACTTTCCTGTAGAACGTCTTCCTGTAGAACGCCCCTACGCCTCTGAGTGAGCCCGATATGCTGGAGAATTGTGAACTAGGCCGCAAAACTCAATGGAGGATGATGGGTTAATCATTTTGTGGAAGCGAAGGATGCATACTTCAGTTGAAAATGTTGCAAGTGCAAGTTAACAACAGTTTGTGAGTTTCAGCCGAGCATTCGTTAATTGCTGCATGATTTGTGGTGAGGTGGCAAAAATGTGCGCTAGCTTTATTCGAACTGCAGTGATGTTATGAACTGCATGTTCTCTTCTATCTATTAATCATTTTTATGTCCTGTGCGTTGGAGTTCAACACGTCTACCACTACCTGTGTTCTTCAAATTTCACGTGAACGACTATACACGTATGCTGCGTGATTTTTTCCTGGATGATTGCAATTGAATCTGGCTAGCTTCCTGGCTGACTCCCACCATCTCATTCATTCATGCAGTGCTTAGATTAGATTCATGCAATAGAGGAATGAGTTGTAGTCACATACCTGGAAGTCGAATGTGGCTGCTGTGAGGTGCTGTGGCCTTTCATTTGCTGCATGCATTGGTTTCAGTGGTTGCATGAGAGCTTGGTGGCTGATTCATGGCTATTTTTTTCTTGTGTAGGTATCCTCTAGCCGGATCCATGCTGTAGGAGCTGACTTCACATTCAGATCTGCACCCTCAAGCTGCTGCTGCTGAATTTTCACAGGACCGAAACTTGTTTTCACCATTGCTCTTGAACAATAGACCGGATCAATCTGAAACTTGCTGAGCATGTTCCTATCATCATTATGCACCTCCCATAGCAGAATTGCGATCAATGGATGCACAGATTTCGAGAAAAGTGGAAAATGGCTGAAGATTTCAGAGATCAATTTCTCGGAAACCGTGCATCGGAATCGGTTGAAACTTCTTGGGTAGGTGACTATCATCCATGTGCATCTTCCCATGAAACAAGTTTTGAAACAGACGCATGGATGTGGAGAAAACACAAAAATGCCTGAAGGTGATGGAGGTTGGTTTCTTGGAAACCGTGCACCGGAATGGGCTGAAATTTCTCGGGAATGTTGCCATTGTCTTTGTACAACTCCCTGTGAAATGGTTTTGCAAATGGATGCACGGTTTTCAAGCTAGGGAAAAAACAAGTTTCAGCACTAGGTATTTTTGCTTCAAGGCATTTTGCAGTTTTGTTGCATGGTAAGAAAAATGAGCTTGGGCTATAATGCAGACTTGGAATTCATTAATGCAGAGTCTAGATGGAGCTTGGGCAGTGTTGTGGGGAAAAGTATCCGACTCGGAATGACCCTATCCCTACTCTAAGGGTGATAGTTCCTTAGCAACAACTGAAAGTAAAGCTTTGATATTTTTCCTTTATGAAAGTACAGAGAAGGAAGAAAAGATTGACCAACCGATGTCTTTCGCTTTTGTCGATCCTGTCTTCTATCTTTGCCTCTTGTTCCCAGCTCCTTGCTCCCTTTGCCGGCCCAGCTACACAAAGATCCTGCAAAAAACAAGAGAGGGAAACTACAAGAAACATGTACTCATAACTGATGCATGGATTAGGATGAATCAAATATACAGATAAAAACAATACATCATTGCAATACAAGTATATAGGAGAACATCAAAGCTTTATTGATAGAAGAAAAAGGTTCTGAGAAGGTTACAACCATAAATGGCTCCAATCCAGCAGCAAGAAATCTCCTCTTCTCCTCGATAAAAGCAATCACCCAATAACTCTAACTGTAAACCAACAGCACTTCCTTACTTTGCACAAAATTCCAGCCTCCCTAGACCTCATAGAAGAGCTCTATATATAGGAGATTTGGAGAAAGGATGAGTCAGCTTGAGGCTGGCATAAAGCTGACTAGTGTCCTCTCCCACTTTAGTTAATCTTCAGTTCTTGAGTCCACTTGGAGAATCTTGCTTCCACTTGGAGATCAAGACCTTCTTACTCATCATAGGGCGAATCCCTTGAACCAAGTGTCAGTTTGGAAGCTTCCTGGGCAGTTGACACCTTGCAGAATGACTGTGCCACTTGGCCAATCTCGCCCAGTGCAGGTAGCCTTCATTGGTTTTGACTTTCAGCGCAGGTACAAGGAGGAGCAGTTGACATTCAGCGCAGATGCTCAGTGGAGCAACTGACATGATCCAAAAAAAACCTGTTTTTGAGTGTTTTCAGGTGGAGAACTGATAGGAAGTGCTGTGGTTTGCTGACCTTGTTCCTCTAGGGGTAAGAACAACATGTTTAGGGACTTTGGATCCCTGTAATTATCGACATTTCATGCTCCATGCTGCGAGGCACAAAAATGTCTATAACAGGCAGGTAGAGCATGCGAGACATCGTTGCTTGACTTGTCACTTAAGAATTCTTGCTGTCAATCTGAGGCAAACAGGGTTTCTTGTATGACTGTGCAGGAACACATAACCAGGTGGGTGCAATGGAGGTGGAAAGAGATGGAACAGGGCGCCACATGGTGTTGGATTGCATAAAGGTGTGGCTGTAGGCCTAACAAACTGATCCCAACCATCAGATTCCCTTTCAAAATTGAATTTGGCTCGTCTGAAGGTTCTACAGGATGTTTCCTGTAGAAATTCAAAACTTCCTGTAGAAACGCCTGGAACTTCCTGTAGAAAGCCCAGAACTTCCTGTAGAAAGCCTAATCTTGACCTGAATGTGACCAAATCCTAGGAGAGGTGAGTGGCCATGGAGGGAGTGTCCGAAGGGATGTCCTGGAGCCTGGTACGGACTTCTTTCCTCGTTTTGCGCACCCCTCTTTTCCTGCAGAGTATTCACTGCAACCTGCAATTTGTCACAGAGATTAGTCCTACTTTCTTTTTCTTTTTTTTCCCTTTTCTTTTTGAAAACAACTAGGGCGCCTCATGGAGGTCTTCACCCTAACTGCTTGCCCTAGGCGCCTCCAAGGGAGGTTTTCACCCAGGGATCTTATTCTCTTTTTCTTTTCTCTTTTTTCTTCTTTTTTCCAACCCATTGACCGCCTCATGGAGGTTTTCAATCAATGAGCCAATCTAAGGCACCTCCGAGGAGGTTTTCACCTTAGTTTTTTCCTCTTATTTCCATTTTTCCATTTTTTCTTTTTTTCTTTTTTCCTTTTTTTCTTTTTTTTTCTACCCTACCCTACTTGAAAAGCAAAATCATTTTCAAGTGTAAGAATACTTCCAATTGAGCCATGTGCACATCAAGATTAGAGACAAAATGATGTGGAGGCTTGAAATGCATGCTTTGACAGCTATCCGGATTTCAGAGACCAAATGATCTGACTTTGAAGGGATCAAACATAGTTGAGGAAGAGAGTACCGCTGCATTTTAGTGACGATCTGAAACCATATCTCAATATAGCTCTGATATCCTTGGTCCTTTTGCTGATCTGGATCATGTTTCATGTCACCTTCTATCATGACTTTCTCATCTCCCTCTATTTGTTGATCTTTCTCTTGACTACATGGAAGATTTGATGGTAACCATGAGGGAGCTTTCTTGGTCTCTGATTTTGATCTCTTCTCTTCATCAAGAGCAGCCCATGGTTCTTTGATCCTTCCTTTTGAATCTTCTTTTGCCTTTGGTCCTTCAATGTTGTCAATATAATCTTTGTTTTGCAATATTCTTCCTGAGCTATGGTGAAGATCATCGAGCTCAAGAGGAGTCATTTGGACATGTTGTGCCTCAGCATTGTAATTGGATTGAGCTACTCCATTGTATGGTTTTAGGAATGGTGGTATGGGTAGCTGAGTGGGGGTGTATATTTGAGATGGATGTGGATGGGGTTGTGGTTGGGCAAGCATTTGGGGCTGCCTTGGTGGAGGAGGAGGTGATGGTTGCGGTTGAGTAGGTGGTGGAGGCAAAGGAGTGGGAGGAGAGTTGTATTGGGGCTTCCACCTTTGATGAGGTGCATTCCACTGAGGCTGTGGCTGAGCATAAGAGTGAAACGAATGAGCAAATGGTTGGGCATAATGTGGATATATGAAGGAACAAGGAGGAGGTGTGAAACAGGAAGGATGAGCAGGGGGACCCCAAGAAGGCATGAAAGTGGCTTGATAGGGGTCATAATAGGTCTGGGATGTCCCTTGCATTCCCTGCTGGTAAGGTATGGGTCCATGTGGTCTCCTTTGGTTCAGGTAATAGAGTGGTTCAGTGGCTCTTTTTTCCCTCTGATATGCAGCTTTGATTCCAAGCAAGGAAGGGGCACTAATTCATAGGATGGTATTCTTCACAGACGAAACACACTTCTAGAGAGTGCATGGGACATTTGTTCCTAGGATGCTTTCTAGTGCGCCTAGGACAAAAAATGGCCAAAGCCCTCTTGGCTTCCTCTTGCTTCCTTCCGATCTGCAAGGTATCCAGTTGCATGGCAAGAAACTACCTCATCTCGCTCTTGAAATCTTCCATCTGATTTGGAAATTCATTTTTGGACAAGGTACTGCTCCCAAAATTTCTGTTTGCAGCCATTTGCTCCAGAGGAATGTTTTCTTCTTCTTCTTCCTTTGAGGTTCTTCAAATATGTCTTGCTGTCCACCTAAGGGTTCTTTAATCACAGCCATCGAAGAAGAGAGAAGGTTGGCTGTGTGAAGCAGTGGGGGCGTTGTGCAAACATTTTCCTGACTTATCTCTACTCCTACAAGGCATGAAATGAAATCTTTCTGGTTGATTTTTGTTTCTTTTTTCTGCTTGTACCTGCAAAAACTTAAATAGATTGAACTGCAACTAACTATCTTGGTGAAATGAAAATGCGGAATTGAAATGAAAGTAGGAAAGGACTAATCTATTTTGCTCAAACGAAATTGCAGGAATGAAATGCTAGGCTACGCTTGCGGAATTGAAATGCTAATTTATGAAAGCAAGAAATTTCTACTCTACTTTTGTGGAAATGAAATGAAATAAACTACTTAGCAGAAGGTTGTAGTGGAAAATAGAAGAAGAGTAGAAATCACCAATACTCTGACACTTCCCCGGCAACGGCGCCAAAAAGAGGTGGTGAGCTCTAGTATTGCAGCAATAATGCTACAACTCTTGGGACTCCCTTCTTTACTTTTATCAACCCAGTAGTTCGTAACAAACTTGGAAGCGACGGTGCTGTATGCACAAGTACTAGCTCTTGCCGCAGCTGTCACTTGGTCAGCTGGCACAAGTCCGCTAGGGGCTCAAGCCAACTTCTATGAGCTCTGAGAAGAAGATTTTTAACCGATGGATGAAATCTAATTTAAAGAAGGCTGATCTACTTGCAGAAAGACATTGAGAAGCTAAAAGAAAATGCAAATCCTAGCAAACCCTAATTTTACCAGCTACCCTACTGATGCAAGAAAGAGGATGAAAGCTACTGAAAGGAATGCCATTGACTCTTAGAAAGGTAAAATGCATGTGACTAAGCTACTTCTGAAGTGAAATCTGAAAAGAAACATCTTTTTGTATTTTTGAGTAAGTTGGCAGAATTATCATGCATGCTATTTAACTATTTTTGACTGTGCAGAGGTGGATTGGCAAGAGGAAATGTTTGGAGGAGGTTGGGAAGGTTTAGAGAGGGCCTAAGGGGTCCCTAACACCCTTCTAAAGAGTTTCACAGAGTTTTTCTATCAAGAAACCTCATTCGTGAGCTTCTACAAGAAGTTTGCAGGGGTTCTATAGGATGTTCTAGAATTTCTACAGGATGTTCTGTAATTTTCTACAGGATGTTCCGAAAAGTGGATTTTGGAGGGTTGATGGAGGAAAAATGGTGGAAAAGTGGAAATGGAGGTTAGATAATGATGTTAAGGGGTTTAGGACCTAGCGCATGAGGCTAAGGAGTGATTGGATTTGGTTCAAGGACGGAGGAAGCGATTATGCACAAGAATGTAGAAATTAGGGCAAGGTGGGAAAAGTATGGCAAATGAAGGGTAGGAATCATGGATTAAGGGTTGGAGCAGATTATATGATGGAGGAAAGAAAGATAGAGAGGTAATATAGGTGATCTGCACACAATTTTCTAAAACTGACCAAACAAAGACAATGCAAACCCAAGATCTAGCTATCTTGACCTAATTTGACCTAAATAACAGCAAGGAAAATGAACAACAATTATTCACAATGAAATACGTGAAATAACTATGAAACTAAGCAATCATAAACTGGAGCATTTAAACACAACTAATATCAACGTCTGCAAATGAGAATTCCAACACTAATGATTGCATGGCAAAGCAAAAACAATGTTTTTGTTGGCAGCAATGTCACCTTTGTCCCAGCTCACGATCCCACTGAGGGAGAGGTGAGATCAGAGGTGCTTGAGGCCTTTTTCCGAGGATCCTTTCTGTTATTAACCTATCAAATCAATCTGAACATGAAAAGCTACTCTAATCATCAAAAGAAATCTAAATAACAAAGCAAGATTTAAATCTAAATAGCAGATTTTATTCTAAGAATGTAGCAAAAACACATGAAAGTAAACAAAGGAGGTACTGGGCGCTTGAGATGGGCCCAACCCCAAGAACTACAGCCTCCTAAGAGAGATTTAGAGCTGGTGCAAATTTGGATTCGTCTTTATTGAGAAAGAAAAGAAGAGTTACATCAAAAACTGTCCACAAGGGAAAGCATGAAAATGCGCTGAAATGCAAAGCTAATCTACTGACTAAAATCGAACTACAAGCTAGCTAACTTCTGCCTACAAAGTGACTAACTGAAATGAGGCCCTAAGCCCTCTTATTTATACAAATTGAGGACCCCAACAACCCTCCTAAACTTTAGGAACTCGACTGCCAAGACTTGTAGTTAACAACACTTATACTAGCACTTGCTCGGCTGCCCTTGTGATAATTGATTTGGTGGCCCTTGAACTCCGAGATGATGGTGGAGAATTCGAGGTAAGGGCCCATAAATGAAGGGGACACCTTCCTAAAAATCCTCTCCCTTGTTCTCCCACGAATTTGGCTACCAAGTGCTCATTAAAACCTTTGATTTTGTCTCAAAATTGACTAAAAATCTACACAAAGCACCCATTAGACTTGTTGGCATAATGACTAACCAAATTCACACTATTAGCATAAATATAATAAAAAATATGCAATAAACTAATGAGAATGGTGGATTAAGTCAAATTAGGAGGTTGAATGAGCCCATATAATTATCCATTTTTGGGGCTCATCAGCAACAACATAAGTTGAATCATAAACACGCAAAATTGGTGTAGTACTTGTAGAGTTTTACATTCTTATTGAAGCATATCAGTGGTCGAGCCAACAAGGTAGCAGATGAACTAAGGAGAAGAGTATTACTCTTACAGGAGAGCACGATACAAGTGTTGGGTTTCCAACACCTGAAGGACTTGTATCAAATAGATGCAGACTTCAAGGAGGCTTATGAAGCCTGCCAAAATCCCTTGTTGAGGAATAATAGTCCATGGCTAGACTATAACTTGAAAGAGGAGCTGCTATTCAAGGGAGGATAGTTGTGTGTTCCACAACGTTCGATGAGGGAGAACATCATCCAGGAAAAACATAGTGGAGGTCTAGCTGGACATTTCGACATCGATAAGACCTTGGATCAGCTCATTTCTATTACTGGCCGAAGATTTGAAGAGACATGCAACGATATGTGACCAAGTGTAAGATATGTCAGTTGGTGAAAGGGAATAGTCAGAACACAGGGTTGTATACACCGTTACCTATTCCAAACATACCATGGGATTTAGTTAGTCTCGACTTTGTCCTGGGTCTACCAAAACATAGCGGGGTTTTGATTCCATCATGGTGGTGGTGGACTGATTCTCGAATATGGCACACTTCATCCCTTACAAGAAAACCAATGATGCTACCCATGTAGCACACTTGTCTTTCACTGAAGTTGTCAGACTGTATGGCTTACCCAAGTCCATTATTTCCAACAGGGATGTGAAATTTATAGGACATTTCTGACACACCTTGTGAAAAAGTTGGATACAAAGTTAAATTTCACATTTGCTTATCACTCACAGACCTATGGGTAGATGGAGGTGGTGAACAGAAGCTTAGGAAACCTGCTGCGGAGTCTAGTTGGGGAAAATTCACAAATGTCAGATCGTGTACTTGCCCATGCAGAATTTGCTTACAACGATTCACCAAATCGAAGCACAGGAAGTAGTCCTTTCCAGATCTTGTATGGAATGCATCCCCAAGGAGTGCATGAGTTACAAGATTTGGGACAATTAGAGAGAAGAAGTGCTGACGGGGAAGATTTCGCAAGAGCAATTAATGACCTACATGAGCAGGTGAAGTCAAAATTACAGGACAACAATCAAAGGTACAAACAGAAAGAAGATTTGAAATGACAGGAGGTACAATTTAACATAGGGGATCAAATCCTAGCGCATTTGTGCAAAGAAAGATTCCCTAAGGGTGAATACAATAAGTTGAAGTTTAAGAAAATTAGACCTTGTAAAATTTTGCGTAAGTTTTCTGCAAATTCCTATCAGCTGCAATTGCCTCTAGGTATAGGAATATCACCCATCTTTAATGTGGTGGATTTATTCGTATACACTACCCATCCTGAAGAGGACAGTTCGGCGTAGCCAAACTGAGATACCCAGGAAGATAGTAGTTCATGGATGAGACAAATGCCTTCAGCTCAGCCACTTGAAATTGAAGGAATCCTCGATACATAGGTGGCCAAGCAGACTCGAATAAAGGAGTACCTACAGTACCTCATCAAGTGGAAGAACTGCCCTATTGAGGATAGTTTGTGGCTTGACGCAGGACAAATACAATGTGCAGGGTATTCTATCGAGGAACTCATGGACCAGAGCCATGAATTTTCATCTACCCCGGGAGCCTGATGCAGGAGCATCCAACTCAGGGAGGTCATGGCTGGAGTGTTTGTCTTTGCAAACAGATATGTTTCAGTTAGTTTTCTTATTTTCATTTAAATTTCTAGGAACGACTGTCTCAACGCACAGTTAGTTTTTTGTTTATGTTCTTTTTATTTTTATTTAAACTTTACTTTTATATTACAATCAAGAAACAATAGTTATCAAGGAATAACCAAATGTAACTACTGGAAATTTAATAACTGTTCAATGATCTTTACAAAAACAGAGAAAGGAAATCGTTACTATAATTTTTTGACCATCATATTATTGAATAGAAACAAGCGTGAAATCATCTTGAAACACTGAATCCATATATTACAGCCTAAATATTTTCTTCCTAACTTAACAAAGACCATTGATCTATTTTATAACGAAGATAGGGAATAAATAACTAACACAGGAGTAGACAGAGTATGCGAACAAGTTCAGAAAAATAAAGGAGCGAGCTTGTAGAAGAATCAAGTGAATCACTGTCGAAGGAACATATAATTTCTACAGGTAACAACAAAACTCATAACATTTTCCTTCACTATTTAATTATCAAAAAGAAAACACTGTGTGTGTGTGTGTGTGTGTATATATATATATATATATATATATCGATACCGAACACCTATAATCCAAGATACAGCTACCCAAAAACATGACTAAGTCACAGAACAAAGGTCTTGTACAACGGTTCCAAACAAAACTTCGAGTTTCCCATGGGACCAACATGAGCACTATCTCTTAAGAACATAAATACAGTCACATATACAACAATAGCCTAAAGGCTTAAATTGCAGACTACGAATCATGGGGGCCAAAGCCACTGCCCTCAAAAGAAGACCAAGTAAGAAGCATAACCCTTAAAACAAATCGACAGAGGAACAACATGGTGCGACCCTGCCTGATACTTACATGGGTGTTAGGGCATGTGACCAGCCAATAGCATGTCCAGCTCCATTTCCTATCATGGCGCCAAAACAAAGTCGTCAGAAACCAAGAGACAAATTTGCGAAATAAGAAAATTGAAGACAGAGCTAAGGGTTAGGGAAGCTTCACTTACCAGAGTTGAGTTCTACTAATGGAGGAAATAAATCGCATGATAAGGCCAGAGTCGCAGAGCACCCATTGCTCACTGGGAGCAAGAACAGTCAACGATAGTAAAAAACGAGGCAGAATGCTAAAACATGGAGGGGAAGAGCTTACCTTTGGTTAGGTCCTAAAATAACACTGAGAGTCGAGCTGCCCCACAACCGTGGCATACAAAAAAGAACCAAGTTTACAGTCAAATAGTGAGGCAGACATCTGAAAACTAGTAGCATAATCGAAACCAGAGAACAACAAGGACCCAAGGCCATAACCAGAGCCAAATAAACAGAAACCCATGATTGAGACTAGAGGTCCCAAGACTTTAGAATAGGGTGCAGAACAAAGGACATTGCCAAGTGTGTAAGCGAAACCCTAAGGAGTAGTGACCTGTGATAGAGCGGAAACACTCACCTCCACGGTACAACAGAAGACTGGAGCAACAGTGGAATGAGCTGAGTTAGGGTTTCTTGGTTACAGTAAGAGGCAGGAGGAGTGAGCCCCAAGACCAGGACACTTGTCCTCAAATCAATTAAATCATAGTACCGCACCATAAAGTCAGCCAACCACAAAGCTATCAACAATACAATTAGTAATTAATTATTAAGGCGTAGGTGTTCAGGGCTAATCCCATCAAAAATGCTTCATTTGAGTTCCCATTCCCGGTTCAACATCAGAAAGAAATATGTCTTACATCAATATATACTTGGACTAATGCTTACAATAGAATATAGTTAGGATTGGGTTGTTGGTTGTTGGAGTTTTGTTGAGAGATTTTCTCAATAATATTCTCCTTCTTTGGAATCTGTTGGATCTCATGAGCACTATTTATGTGGCTTGTAATTTTTCTTTATATGTAATATACAAATAGTTTTTTGTGCACTATATTTTCTCTTCAAAATTCTTATTTGGTATCAATGAAAACTTTGGCTCCTTTAGGGAGGGTCAAGAAAATGGGAAAGTAGTAAATTTCTGAATTCTCAGTAAATAAATTAGAATAGAAATGATTTTTTGTAATTGATAAATTAATTTAATGTGTTCGTCATTATGCATGATTAATTAATTTCCCTCGTTTATTGCTCTGTTATGAGAGAGGCTACTGTTTATAGCACTCCTACCAGGATCTGAGGAAAAAGTGTCATAAGTGGGAATATATAAACCCCGACATTCGTGCAGGGACTACAAATCGAGAAAAATGGGCGAGCTATCGTGATTAGTCACGTTTATTTTCTAATGGCCAGATCAAACAAACTTAGTGGACCAGCGTGTCTTGAGCATGTACATTCGATGTCTTCTCATCTCCTCCAATTTCAAAATTAGAGTTAGGGAGGGAAAGAACACTACGTAAGTTTCAATTGACTAACTATCTATAATGGATATGGTTTCTCCTCAGACTCATAGATCTCTAAACCTCATTATGATACAGTGGTTGGGGTTCGTAACAATCGTCTAGGTACAAACCATTTCTGAGAACAACTATACTTTATCCAATTATTCGGAAGTGATCATGTTAATTCTTAATCTGTAGCTGAATTACCTAAGCGTCGCCAAAGATGCTAGGAAATAATTTAATTTCGCTGTAGGTTTTTCTTTTGACTTTTTACCCCTTGTCTCATTTTTCTCACCCTCGTACCTGGCATCATCTGTGAGACTTCCATGATATTTATGTACCTAGTTCCCTATGTTACCTACGTTGTTTGGCAATGTTAGGAAATCATTTAGTTTAGTTTCAAGTTTTTCTTTTGAATTTTGCCCCCTTGTCTCATTTTTCTCACCCTCGTACCTGACATTGTCTGTGTGACTTCCATGACCTTTATGTAATTGGTTCCTGTGTTGTCAACACTAGGTGCTGGGCTAGGTGAGCCTCATCACTTTGATTGCTAGCGTAGTTATAAACCCATGACCGAGCACTAATTGATGAATGAAGTTGCAGGTCTCCATTTTAATTTTTTGAGTTTGTATTTTAGATATATATTGAGTCTGGTCAAACCAATATGTGAGCATGAATTTGTTAAATTTGACATGTCTAACTATTGCTTCATGAAAAAGAAAAAACTCCAAGATAAAAAAATTGAACCAAGATGAAATTGAGACACTTATATATGAATAACTAGGGAGGGATGAGAAGAATTGCAAATAGTTTCATTGGTTTTTATTGTTGTGAGATTTAGTGGTTTCTTTGACTTCGTTTATAAAAGTGCATAACCAATTGATGAAAAAAGGAATATAATTAAATTAGTGATTCTCTATATATGTTGATTTGTTTTATTGTGCTTCGGGCTTCAAGAGTATCCGTTCCAGGTTAATTTTATGAGATCCATGTGTGTGAGACATGTCAACTTGTATGGTCAAATTTTGAACACATTCAGTACCCATAAAATTATCTTAGATCATAGTTAGACACAACAAGCTATATATTTTGATAAATGGGAGCTTGTCCATAAGATGGTTCGTTATTTGGATGATTTTTCTCATAGTTAAAATGAGCTATGTAATTTGGTAGAATAAATTATGTCAACTTTGTTTATCATGCAAGTACATCAAAGATGGTTAGAGGCGATTATGTCTTAAATGAGTCGAATGGGAAGCTCAAAGATTGTGGTGTTGAAAAGAGCGTTGATGCAGGAGCATCTGAATGAAGAGGCGACAACTGGGAAATATTTTTTGTTCTGTTTTAATTTGTTTCATTTAGAATTAAGGCTGACTTATCCATTGTTAGTTCTTAAATTAGGCAAAAAGATTAATTTAGGATTAGTTAAGAACTGTTTGAGGAAACTATTAAGCAACTATTTCATAACTGAGGAACAATTTCTCGAACTATAAAAGAAACTACTAATGATGTATTGAAAAGGAAAACAAGAGAGAAGAGTAGTGGGTTAGCCAAATGAGAATGTGATTGTAAGCCTACGGGCAAGTTGTAAGTAGAGGCCATTGATAACAGAAGATCGGGCCAAAGATAGAGAAATTATGCAAATGTATATTTATACATAGATTCAATTCCAAACTATATAAGTGCATGATTCAAACTTGGAATGTTAAATTATGTGTGTATCAGAGATTTCGTGTAATAGTTGAATGCAGGTGGAGTCGCGCAGTGGAACAGCGAAGGAAGAAGAACCATGAAATAACCCGAGTCGCAGAGAAACATTGAAGAAATGATATAAAACCCCAAATCAAAACGAAGAGGCAAAGTGATGATGCATAGACACCATTGGATTTATCAGATCAACGGATAGGGTTCAGTCACATAGAACTGAAATATCGCATCACAACGTTTCGATCATAAGGAATGAACCTTGGGCCACTGGAACTAGCGATAGCAATTTGCGACGAGCGATATCATCACTGACTGTTGGATCGAAAGGTTGGATCAACGGTGGAAGATTTTCATGGAGTATCGCATCGCAACAATCCAAGGGGGAGGGATTTAACATTGGCAGTAGTGATTGTGACTTGCGATTGATGCGATCAACGATGTGATCGCATCACAAAACCCCATGGTAATGTATCAACCGAGAGTGAATGTGAATTGTGAAGTTAAGTGGACCCAATAAGGACTAGGTATCGTTGTATAGCATTTGGAATCCAGAGTTATCGTATATCAGAGGAGAAGGAGTTATGTGTTGTGTGATCGTAGCCAACCCCGATTGCGATCAACAATAAAGGGGAGCCCTCGAGAAATGTGCAAAGACTATGGGAAAGGAGGGAAAAGGTATTTGAAAACATCATTTTGGTATCAAAGCAGGTTTTCCTTCTCTTCGTAAAGATGGAGGTAGAAAGAAGGGGTCGAGGAAGAGCCATCAGAAGAGCAACATATGAAGAGTTACGAGAAGAGATTAGAAATTTAACTACACGTTTGGCAGCAGTGGAAGCAGGAAGGCGTAGAGATCTGGAAGGTGGGGATGACAATGAGGAGGAAAACATAGTCACGACAGATGGTTCAGATGACTAAGGACGTGAAATTAAGCTATTGAGGTCAGTTTTGTTGGCTAGCAGCAAGCCAAGACCGGAGCTCTCTAATTATGATGGAAGTTTGTCCACAGAGGCCTTGTTAGACTGGATAAGTGAATTAGATAAATATTTTGAATATGAAGAAATCGGTGAAGACAAGAGGGTCAAGTTTTCTGTCACAGAATTGAAAGGACATGCAACATTGTGGTGGGATAGTGTACAGGCAGAAAGGAGGAGATTAAACAGACGCTTGATTAAAAAATGGGACAGGATGGTTTGAAAAATGAACGGCAAGTTTCTATCTAAAGATTATCAAATTTCCCTTTATAGATATGTACAGAACATGAAGTAGAGAATGCTGATTGTGAAGGAATATAATGAAGAATTTTATAAAATTAACTTGAGAGTTGGTTATTTAGAAGATACCCCTGAGAAAACAATGACGTTTGTGAATGCTCTACGGATGGAGATCCTAGAAGAAATTAGCATTCTTTCACCTAATACCACGGAGGAAGCTTATCAAAGTGCTTTGAAGGTGGAGGAAAATATTGCTAGGAAACAGAATGCCAAAAGAGGACATGATTTTGGTGGAGGTCGAGGACAGACCTTTGGTAGAGGTAGGACTGCCAATAGCAACGAAGAAGGTAGTAGTTCGAAGACTTCGTGACAGAGTGAAAAGGAAGGTAACACTAGAGGAGGAAGGCCATACTAGTGAGGAAGAGGTAATGGCAGAGGCAGAGGAAATGCGTATCAATGTTACAAGTGTCACAAGTGGGGACACAGGTCCTTTGAATGTCCTAAAAACGAACAAACTGGGCAGAGGGGAGCATACGTTGCTCAACTCGATGAAGCAAATGCACTGCCACAGGAGGTGTAAAGTATGCCAGAAACCGGGGAAGCCTTGGTGTTGAACAAGGTACTATTAAAACTAGCTAAGGAAGTAGTTGATCAGACACAGAGGAAAGCATTGTTCTGGACTGTATGTAAGTCAAACGGAAAATGTTGTAAATTGATTATTAACAACGAGAGCATTGATAATTTGGTATCTATGGAGATGGTGGAGAAACTGAGTTTGAAGAGAGCAAAACACCCAGCTCCATATAGGGTGTTGTGGTTGCAGAAGGGACACCAATTGTTAGTTGATGAACAACGCGAAGTAGATTTTCAAAAAGGCAAGTACAAGGATAAGGTTACTTGCGACATAATGCCGATGGATTTGTGCCATATTCTGCTGGGTAGACCATGGCAGTATGAAATGAAGGTAGTCCATGACGGAGTGGAAAATTGTTACAGATTTGTTAAATATGGGATTAAGCATACCTTGGTACCCATGAAAGAAGAGGAGACAACAGAAACAAGTGGAACGAAAGCATTGCTGCTAGGAGGAAAGGAGTTTCTGTGACAGATTAAGGAGAGTGAATTAGGTTATGCAGTTGTGAGAAGACCAAGGGCAATGTTAGTACACACCAACCTTACTAATTTACCTGTGGAAATACAAAACATGCTGCAAGAATTTAGTGATATTGTGGTAGACGATCTACTGGACAAATTAGCACCAAAGCGGAGCATTAGTCACCATATTGATTTTATTCCAAGAGTAATTTTTACAAACAAGGTTGCCTACCAGATGATTCCAAAGGATAATGAAGAAATCCAGAAGCAGGTGCAGGAATTGTTGGACAGAGAACTGATTCGGGAGAGTTTAAGCCCTTGTGCAGTTCCGACTGTTTTAGCTCCCAAGAAAGGAGGTGAGTGGAGAATGTGCATGGATTCCTAGGCCATTAACAAGATCACCATCAGGTATAGATTCCCTTTACCTCGAATGGATGATATGATGGATTGTTTGAGTGGAGCAATGTAATTTTCAAAGATAGACCTCAAAAGCGGCTAGCACCAAATCAGAATTCGAGAAGGTGACAAGTGGAAGACAACTTTCAAGACTAATGAAGGCTTGTACGAATGGCTGGTTATGCCATTTGGGTTAAGCAATGCCCCTAACACATTCATGTGATTGATGAACGAGATACTAAAGGAATTCATTAGTAAATTTTTGATTGTGTATCTGGATGATATACTTATATTTAACAAGACGAAGGAAAAACATTTTCGACATGTGAGGTATGTATTGGAAAAATTGCAGCAGAATGAATTACTGATAAATTTGAAGAAATGTTCTTTTTTCAGAAAAGAGTTCATTTATTTTGGATTTGCAATTTCTAAGAATGAACTAAAAATTGATCTAGAAAAGGTTGCAGCCATAGTTAGCTCGCTGTCTCCCAAAAGTTTGTTTGAGGTACGGAGTTTTCATGGATTGGATAGTTTTTATCGGAAATTTATTAAAAATTTCAGTGGGATTTGTGCACCCATGCTGGACACCATTAAGAAGACAAATCAACCTTTCCATTGGATAGAGATGGCAGAGAAGTGCTTTCAGTTACTGAAAAGGAAGATTACTGAAGAACCGATTTTGAGATTACCAGACTTTAACAAACTTTTCCAAGTAGTGATGCAAATGGGATAGCCATTGGTGCAATACTCAGTCAAGAGGACAAGCCAATAGTCCATTTTAGTGAGAAACTAAATGAAACTAGGAGAAAATACATGTCTTATGACAAAGAATTTTATGCAGTGGTTCAAGTGCTAAAGCATTGGAGACATTATCTATTGGCCAATGAATTTATCTTATTTTTAGACAATTCTACATTGCATTATATGACGCACCAGCATAAGCTGAACCATAAACATGCCAAGTGGGTGGAGTACTTACAGAGTTTTGACGTTTGCGTTGAAACACATCAGCAGTCAAGCCAACAAAGTGGTAAATGCATTAAGTAGGAGGAATTTGATCCTACAAGAAGGTACAATACAAGTATTAGGATTTGAACATCTTAAGGACTTGTATGAGACAGATGCAGATTTTAGGGAAGCTTATGAAGCTTAAAAATCCATTGTTGAGGGATAACAGTCCATGGTTGGACTATAATATGCAAGAAGGATTGTTGTTCAAAGGAGGGCAGTTGTGTATTCCGGAATGTTCTATGAGAGAGAACTTAATCCAAGAAAAGCATAATGGAGGTTTTGCCGGGCATTTTGGCATAGAAAAAACCTTGGATCAGTTGAGCCACTTTTACTATTGGCTGAAGATGCGCAAAGATGTACAATGGTTTGTGACTAGATGTAAAATGTGTCAGCTTGCAAAGGGACACAACCAAAACACAAGGTTGTATATGCCCTTACCCATTTCGAACATACCATGGGACTCATTTAGTTTAGACTTTCTCTTAGGTCTGCCAAAGGCACAACGAGGATTCAATTACATCATGGTGGTGGTGGATCATTTCACCAAAATGGCACATTTTATTCCACGTAGGAAAACCAGTGACACCACACATATAGAACATTTGTTCTTTACCGAGATAGTCAGATTGCATGGCTTGCCAAAGTGTATTATTTTGGATCAGGAAGTTAAATTTACAAGACATTTTTGGTGAACCTTATGGAAGAAATTAGACACCAAACTAAAATTCAGTTCAGCTTATCATCCATAAACCGATCGTCAAACTGAAGTGGTGAACTGAAGTATAGGAAATTTATTGAGGAGTTTGGTTGGAGAAAATTCTCGACAGTGGGATCATGTGCTTGCACAAGCGGAATTTTCTTATAACAATTCGCCCAGCCGAAGCATAGGCAATAGTCCTTTCCAGATCCTATACGGAATGCATCCATGGCGAGTACATAAGTTATGAGATTTGGGATAGTTGGAGTGCAGGAGTGTTGATGGTGAAGATTTCGCAAAGGCAATCAACGATCTTCATGAACAGGTGAAATTAAAATTACAGAACAATAGCCAAAGATACAAGCAGAAGGTAGATTTGAAAAGGCGGGAGGTGCAATTCAACGTAGGAGACCTGGTATTAGCACACCTACACAAAGAGAGGTTTCCTAAAGGTGAGTACAACAAGTTGAAATGGAAAAAGATTGGGCCTTGCAGGATTCTTCCAAAATTTTCTACGAATGCTTACGAATTGCAGTTACCCCCAGGTATTGGAATTTCACCCATTTTCAATGTAGCAGACCTGTACCCCTACATTGCGGTAGAGGATGAAGACAATTTGGAAAGACGAACACGAGACACCCAGAAAGAGAATGATACGTGGATTAAACAAATGCCCCTAGCAAAGCCTCTAGAGATCAAACAGATCCTAGATACCCAGGTGGCTAGACGTACTCGATAGAAGGAATATTTACAGTACCTAGTCAAGTGGAAGGGTCATCCTATTGAAGATAGTTCTTAGTTAGATGTTGACCAGATTCAGAGTGCTGGGTACTCTATTGAAGAGCTCATGGACAGGAGCCATGAATTTAATTTAACCTGGGAGCCTGATGCAGGAGCATCTGAATGAAGAGGCGACAATTGGGAAATATTTTTTGTTCTGTTTTAATTTGTTTCATTTAAAATTAAGGCTAACTCAACCATTGTTAGATCTTAAATTTGGAAAATAGATTAAGTTAGGATTAGTTAAGAACTATTTGAAGAAACTGTTGAGCAACTGTTTCATAACTGAGGAACAGTTCCTCTAACTATAAAAGAAACTGTTAATGATGTATTGAAAAGGAAAAAAAGAGAGAAGAATAAGGGGTTGGCCAAATGAGAATGTGATTGTAAGCCTACGAGAAAGTTGTAAGTAGAGGCCATTGATAACGGAAGATTGGGCCAAAGATAGAGAAATTATGCAAATGTATATTTATACGTAGATTCAGTTCCAAACTATATAAGTGCATGATTCAAACTTGGAATGTTAAATTATGTGTGTATCAGAGATTTCGTGTAATAGTTGAATGCAGGTGGAGTTGCGCAGCAGAATAGCAAAGGAAGAAGAACCATGAAATAACCCGAGTTGCAGAGAAACATTGAAGAAATGATATAAAACCCAAACCAAAAGGAAGAGCGAAGAGGTGAAGTGATGATGCATAGACACCGTTGGATTTATCAGATCAACAGATAGGGTTCAGTTGCATAGAACTGAAATATCACATCACAATGTTTCGATCATAAGGAATGAACCTTGGGCCACTGGGGATTAGTGATAGCAATTTGCGATGAGCAATATCATCGATGGCCGTTGGATCGAAAGTTTGGATCAACAATGGATGATCATCGTGGAGTATCACATCGCAACAATCCAAGGGGGAGGGATTTAACATTGGTGGTAGCGATTGTGACTTGTAATTCATGCAATCAGTGATGTGATCACATCGCAAAACCCCATGGTAATGTATTGGCTGAGAGTGAATGTGACATGCGAAGTTAAGTGGACCCGATAAGGAATAGGTATTGTTGTATAGTGTTTGGAATCCAACGTTATCGCATATTGGAGGAGAAGGAGTTATGTGTTGTGTGACCATGGCCAACCTCGATTGCAATTGGCAATAAAGGGGAGCCCTCGAGAAATGTGCAAAGACTATGGAAAAAAGGGAAAAGGTATTTGATGGCATCAAGAATTGTTCGAGAGACTTTAGAGTGGGGATAAGTGCTAAGGAAGACTAGAGAGACATGTGTGACATGTGAATTGTAATTTGTCATTTTTTGTATTAATCTTTGTAACGATGTAATATAAGCCTTGAAGGGGGGACTTGGAATAATTCTTACAATAGTATATAGGTACGATTTGGTTGCTGGTTGTTGGAGTTTTTTTGAGAAATTTTCTCAACAATATTCTCCTTGTTTGGAATCTATTGGATCTCATGAGCACTATTTATGTGGCTTGTAATTCAGTTTTGAATATAATATATGAATAATTTTGTCTGCACTATATTTTATCTTCAAAATTCTTACTTGGTTTATAAAATTAATTAGAATAATAAAAACATTTGATAGAAACCTGCCACATTCCCTTAAATTGTTGAACCATGCCACGTCCCCTTCAGGTGTTTCTAAGGTCTCTATATTGGATGAAGGGTTGAACCATGTAGATTAATTTCATACAAAACTTATAACCTCCAAAGAGAAATTCCAATGAATAACACCATATATTCGATGGTTGATAGATGGATTCATAGTATAGGATAACAATTGAACATATAAAATCGAATTTATTTCTCTTTAAAAAATCATGATATAACAACACATATTTAATACATTGATTTAAAAAATGAAAATATAATAAATAATAATTTGTTTGTCATTTTGGAGGCCCTATATTTTTTCAACAATTTTGCATTCGTTCTTTTCACTTGTAATGAACACTAGCACTAAGATAGAAACATGGATCATTTCTTATTTGACAGTTGGTAGATGGATTCATAATAAGGTAACTCCTGATAGTTGAAATGAGATGTTTTTGTTGTTAAAGTAAAACGAAACAATCAATTAAAATCATAATATATAACAATACAACTGTCAGTGTTTGAGGAGTAGGAGTTAATTCCTTCTCAAATTACTAATTTTTGAATGTGTTTTTTTTTCAAATTATAAAACATTTGAAAGCATTTTTAGTATGTAAAATTGGTATAAGAATAACATAAATAAAAACTAGAAATAATGTTGAAAAAATTCTTTTAGCATTACATTCACAAGGAGGTCACTCTATATTCAAAAGTGTCTTTCTTTATATTCAAAAGCCTTGAGTTCAGAGAAATGCATGAAATTATGACAATGCATGAATCCAAAACATTATATATATATATATATATATACCTCCTTTCATTTAGAACATAAATCTTGTCACTAAAGGAGAATATTTTATTTAAGCTTATATGTGTCTTATATGTATGTGTGCAAAGAGAAATAACTGATTGAGGCTCAAAATGCCATCTTTATATAGAATTGATTAAGCACAAGGAGAATTCCATATTTGTGTTTATATAAAACAATTCTGAAAGTGAATAATGTTTTCAGAAATAGTAAGGAATGCGAACACCAAGGAGTGGGAACATCATTTCCATCCTTAGACTCGAAGGAGACTCAATAGAGACATCATTTCTAATAGAGCGACATTGAAAACAACTCTTCATATCCAATTATCCCTTATAAAACAAACATCACAAAAAATAAAAATAAAATTGTCCTTACTAGAAATTTAAATTTTTTGTTTAATAAGATAGGCTTGTTAAAATTATATCAACTCCATCACTATTGTGTGTATTAGATGGTAAGATAATCCCAATGCATTGTACTTCATAATCAATGCAGTGTATTTAACAGATCACTGCAATCTCACAAAAAAATAAAAAAATGGCATTATAACATTCAAATTTCCAACTCAAATAACAATTATACTAGTATTTTAAACTACAAACAAGAATATAAACAACATGTAATCAATAATTCAATTCCACACCAACTAATCCAAGAGAACCAAAGTTCTACTATTTAAAAAAAAAGTAAGACTTCGAAACATTAAAAACTAAATGAAAACTAAAGTTCCAGATCCAAACTGTAGTGAAGTTATAAACTTGCTAGAAACATACATAACAATTTTCTTGAATTGAACCAAAAAATTATTGGGATTATAATTAGAAGTTGATCTTCTAACAAAAATGATGTCTAATAATTTTCTCACTTGAAAACAAAGTTGATCACTTCACGAAAAATCATACTTCTAAATAAATGGCCCATCAGCACATTCTTTTTCTTTCAATAAAACACATGAAGTAGAATACACTAAGCAAGTAGCAATGGTAATTAAAATTTAAAGCACATATGGGAAGTACATCCATATGAACAAACTTTAATTACAAGGATGCATAAAATCACTGCCAACAACATAATTTCACATTAAATGATATAAAATAAATGGTTTCTCAAATAATATTTATTTATCAATTATTTCCTGCATTTATAACATCGACGAGGAGCATATGGAACCTTATGTGAAGATAACATATAACATTTCTATACTTAGAAATGTGACATGTCACAACTTCTAAATAATTCAATTGTACAAAAAAGTTTACCAAGAAAGCGCAATAACTACAATAGAGTCAAAATATTGGGAAAACAATTTCTTAGCAAGACTTGATATGCAAAAGAAAAAAGAATGCAATTGTCTCAATTTCTATGAAAAATATTTTCTCAAAATAGTAGTGTACATCGTTCAATATATTCCAAACTCAAAAAATCATATAAATGCAATTCTTTTTTGTCACTGTCTCAACACAAATTCAGAATTTGCATCAAATGAAAATTTGAGTTAGTTATACGACAAAGAATGAAAAAAGATAGACATACACATAATATGGCATGGTAAGGTTATTAGAGTTGGAAGCTAACTATTGGTAATCTTGGATAGACCGCAACTTATAATTTATGTTGTTTTGGAACTAAGTTGTTATGATTTTATTAACAAATTCGTGTGGTAGTGAAGAATGGTGTGATAGTGAGGAAGATGTCTTTATGTATCTAAATTATGAGATAGCATATTGTGAAATTAGTTGTTTGCTCCACTCACAGAGGGAAAAATGTTTGATTCAAAACTTTAAAAAAAATACCAAGAATTGATCATGGTAGACATAACAACAAAATTGATAATGTAGTGAACATTATGACATTGTATATTGTAATTATAAAGCCCACAAATAGATTAGTGCATTTGTATAAATATGTTAATAATGTTTGAGAAAATTGTATAAGAGAAAAATAGAAACAAGACAAATATCTTAATTGTTAAAGTGTGTAAATATGATGCACACTAGAAGTAGATGTTGATAATAGCTCTTTTATTTCTCTAATAATGTTGTTAATAGTTAAAGTGAAAAGGCCTTAGATGCATATTTTCCTTAGATGGAAAACTGTAGATGATATGTTGTGAATGAATTGTTGGAAACTTTTTTCATCAATTCCATGTAATAAAAGTTAATAAAGGCAAAATAAGACCACGGCTAAGGGAAACTTATTCCTGGTGTGGGTGTTCATTCGGTTTATTATGGGTAAGGAAATTGGAAAAGGCAATGGAAAATACATTAAAAGGCAAAGGAATTTTTGGCACATTTATTTATGAAAATAAAGGAAAATAGGAGAAAAGTAAAGTGAAAGGTCACACGTTTCATGTGAAGAGGAAAATATAGGAAAATAATGGAAAATGAAGAAAATAGAGGTCTCATTGATAAAAAGGTTTCTAAGGATTAGTTGGCAGGATCTTGTTTAGTGTTAAGCTTGGCTCAAGTTTGCAGCAAGGAAGGAAAAGCAAGCAAGGAAAGGATAAGGAAAGGAAAGGAAGGAAAGAAAGGAAAGAAAGCATCAATAAAATAAGAGCAGGATTAGGAAGCTTCAACATGAATACTTGTAGGTAACATATTGCATGTGTGATTTCCTAGCTGGTTTGGACATGAATGGATTTTCATGTTGGTGTATAGTTCTCTTGCTGTCAGTGGCATGGTTTTGTCAGGTTATGACAATGGTTTTCATATTAGCCTTTCCTTTTATCGAATTCCATGGTGTTAGGATGTTTATTTCGGTTTTGAGCTTTGGTTTACTAGATGGATTTCAGAATCTGGGGTGGAGGTGGTCTCAAGGTTCATTCCCAAAGGCCTAGTAATCCCTTGATCGATTTTGGAGGGATACACAGTAAAGCCTATGGGAGGAGTCTTAGTTTAGAGCCTAGTGATCTGGGTTTGGATTGTGGTAAAGCCTAAGTGACTAGTCTCAGTTTAGGGCCTAGTGATATATTATTGGATTGCGGTAAATCTTGAGAGATAATAAGACAAAAAATTCCTTAAGGATAGCGATGGATTCCAGATGGCATTCTGAATTCGGTTCAGTTGTGATCGGAGCACCGGTTTTGGTGTGATCACAGTTTGATGAGGGTGGAGGCGGTTTAACCTCTAGATTCCCTTGTTTTTTTTGGATTGGCTTTTCTATGAGATCCCACATTCATGCTTGGAATATGGCACGGGGGTGATTGGATGAAAGAATAATTTGGTTCAACCATGTCTACAATCGAGTGGTACGTGGAAGTCTCAAACCTAGTTAGATTTGCCTATAATTAATGAAAGCTAAGTTATCTTACTTTTCCATTTTTTTATATGTGGATTTAATTGTTGTCATATCTCATATATTTACATGGTTTTATGTTGGTTAGAAGCATGGTAAATTGACTAGTTCATGTCATGGTTATTTCATGGATTTACTTATGAATGTTAAGATGATGGATGAAAGACATAATTGATGTTATAATAGTTCAATGGAGAAGGTGGTGATCCTTCTTGTCATGTTTCATAATTGTTTTCAATCATTCATGCTCTGGCTTGTATCCTAGACCCGTAGGTTGCATTGATGCCAAGTGTGTGACAGAATGTCAATCCCAGTTGGGGATGGTCAGGCTTAGTACTGAGGTTTATTTCTTGTTTTTCAACTTTGTCATCATTTTTTTGATGGATTATGGGAGTTATAACAAGTTATGGGCGGTGGAAAAAATTCTAGACTGGAAAAGTGCCATGAATTCCATGGATGTTGGCACAGATCTACTGGGAAAAGTCCCTAGATGTTGGCATGTGAGCGTGTGAGAGAATCCAGAGGTCCTTGGATGCTGGCATGCCCATGGCATGAGAGAAGCCAGAGATTAAGATGTATAAAAGAGCAGTGGGACCCAGGGGCAAGGTGTCTGAGTGGATGAGATATCTTCTGGGGTTGTTGTTGTTTATGTGTAAGGTCTGGTTGACGTGTTCCATCTATTCCATTTCCTTAAGGTCACCAAGGAGGTTGAATCCATTATAGTGGCCTATTACGTCACATGTTTATTCCAGCTAGCTAATTTCTTGGGTAGATGTCGGAGGAGGGGGTGTTACAGAGTTGTATTAGAGCATGGTTGCGCTCTCCTTGGGTGAATGTGTATGTCATGCATTCATGTCAATTGCATATGTGTTCCTTATGCTTTTAGTCCATGTGTTTGTTGAATTTGCATGGTGTTAATCATGGTCGTAGTGATGTCACCATGTGAAGGTTGATGGTGTTGTGATGGGATGTCTACTCATGAGGGTATGGTTGTATAAGCATTTGTATGCATGTCACTGTCTATATGTTGTTAGGCATGCATTATCATGGTGAAGGTTGTCTTGCATGAGGTAACTGTATGAAATTAGGTTATCATGATGTTATTGGTACGTTATGATGCTAATGTGTTAGCTGAAATCAAGCAGGAGATTCATGTCATCAAATTAAAGTTGTAGCATTGGACCTCAAGGCAAGAGCATGTTGTCATATAGGTGTGTATGTTGGGCATTCAAGTATGTAGGTTAAGGATTGTTAAATGCATTAGATTTATATACATTAGGTTTATGTACATGTCTTTTAAGTTATATACACAATAGATGCTAGTTGTTTAGTGTAGCCATGTGCACATGTGTTGGGTAGTCATTCATGATAGTAACTTGTGGTGGTATGCATTACTATTGTTATTTTATGTTAGATAACTTGATGATTATGTTATATGTTGTTGATGAGTATGTTATAGGTTAACTTTTTATGATCATATTATATGCTATATGTGTTGTTGAGTATGTTATAGGTTGATTTGTTGTTGTTATATGATAGTTAGTGTTGTCGCTTCCAGAGAGAACCTTAGATTTCTTACAAGACTAGTTCCTAGTAACATCTATATTTTATGTGTCTCATATGATTTTCAGGAAAACAAAGACATCATATAAATTTTATATACATATGTAAATACCATGGGGGCTTCACTCAATGAACCTATGACTTATCACGTGCGTTCATGGCATACTAAACAAAACCCTTAATTTGACTACATATTAGAAAATACCTCCAAAAATCACATTATTTAACCACCTACCAATACGAACCCAATACATCTTCCCAACTTAAAAAAACCCCTACTTTCACTAGATATTGTAGATATGTATTTTTTGATTAACATTGTTTATACCCATTTATATTTTTTCATTAACTTTGAGCTCCATTTTTTATACCTGCCAATATAAAATCCCTTTACCCCCTATATATCCCCTAATATATTATGTCATTTTTTTCTCAATATATATCCCCCAATATGAATGCGCGTGGTATGGTATTGCTCCCCTTGTGAAGCCCCTGTGGTAAATACATGCAATAAGAAACATGGGTTGGTTCATTCATCTAAGGAAATAAGCCATGTATTTATGATACTCTTTCAGATATACAATTTACATAAATATATGTATGAACTAGTGGAGGCCGAGTAGTTCGAGGTCCTACAATTTAATCAACTTATGTAGAGCAATGAAAGAAGAGAAGGAGATAGAATAACTCATCATATAGAGCTTCAAATCTCAATAATTCTACACTTATCTAAGTTATAGGTAGACATAATGGATGAAGGATATGCGATGATTCAGGGAGCACAATTTAAAGATATAATCCCAAAGCCACATATAGACATGTGCATTAACAAGTCAACACAAATGAATCTGTAAGAATGAATGAAACATTTATAGTAGCTACAATTACATGAAATCAGAGAGGAAACATGAATATAATGGAATTTAATAGAGAGGTAACATACTATAGTACTCGAATGTAGGAATCACCACCACTTCATTAATATTTTGAAAGATGAAAATCTTGAAGTCATATAGTCTCAGAAATAACATGTAGTTATTCTTTAGAATTCAGAACCTTTTCTAAGTGTTTATTCCACCCTTTTATAAGGAAATGGAGAACATGAAAATTAGTTACAAAAATATCTTCAAGCTAGAGTTTCTAGCTGCCTCTATGACTAATTGTCTGAGAGTGCAGGGTCTGTTGCCTCCAACACAAGGGGTTCTCGTTATTAGCCCTTTTCACTTCAACACATTACAAAATAGGTGAGTTCCAGGATCTTGAGGACCTTTATGGTTTAGCTCTTTTCTACACTCCTTATCATATGATCAGGGATAGTGACCTGGTGCTTAGCCTTATATTAAAGATTGACAATTGGTACTTTCCTAATCCATGCCTCTGGTTGCACCCTCCTAACTCTTGTAATTGTGATATGCAATGAGTTGAGACCTTGAATTTCTGATTTTTGAGATGATGTCATACTTTTCCGTGTGTCACCTTGTGAGTGGTGACACGTGTCACCCTGTTTTGGCCCATTATGCCCATAAAAATGCCAAATCTGCATGCCACATGTCCTCCATACTGTGAAGTCATAATGACGTCAGCTACCATATGGGTTTATCATGACTAATAGTATTCCACTACGTGGCCTGTTGGATGAGAGAGAAAATGCCCGTCCTTCTCTAGTTTTGCAACTGATTTCCTTTGTTAATCACAATCGACCCTCCTTGGTTCTCTAACATTAGAGGCCTGAATCTCGGTAATTTTTAATGTTATCAACCTTCAGAAGTTTCATGGTGTCATATTTGGTTGTACTCTCTGGTACTTGCGATCGTTGATATGTCAATTCACCTCGAACCTCTGATTTCCTACTCATCTGTCGTTGCCAAGACTTTTGATCACCAATAGACCATGGGCCATGGACCTTTGATGACTGATTGCCGATATCGGTGATCATTGATCACAAGTTCATTGTGCCCTCTCCTCGTGCTACTTTGTCAAAACTCCAATTGCAATCTGTGAGGTGACTATGACCTATGATGTGCAAGCCTTCCGATACATGACCTCTGATCACAGATAAACCGTGCCTTGAAACTTCGATTTGTGATTTGTGATATCGGCGAATGATGATCGTAGATTTCACTGTATTCCCATGCTATTGCTTTAGTAAACTCTGATTGCGATTTGTGATAAGCCTTACTCTTGGTCCTTTTCTCTTTTTTTTTTTCTAGCTTTCAAAGGGTAGCTTCAATATGCTCTAACTTCTGATCTAGGAGTCCAATTTTGGACTTCCACATCCCATTGGAAATGTTATTCCGAGCACTATCAAATGGAGAGGTTCTAATTTAGTTGTGAGAGATTTTGCGGCTTGAAAGATGACTTAAAACTTCACTTCTCTTTTTTACTTTGGACAAATGAAAACACATTTGATAGTGAGTGGCAACAGTTAGCTTGAATATTAGGTTATATATAACTTGTTGTGGTTTTATGACTAGTAACTTGAAGATTAGGGTAATATAATTAACATCTTGATGTTAGATGTATCGCACTAGTTTGGATTGGGCTATGCATATGGTTAGGGTTATGACATTCAGTTATGAGTCAACTTATTTGTGACATTATGTTGTACTAATTTAGATTGGTCATACATATGTGATTGTTATACATGAACGACCAATGTTTATGACCTTATGATGTGAGCATGTTTGTTAGCTAGTTACTCTTATGGATATCATGATATTATTTGTGTTTGAGATGATGAGTTGTAAAGTTATATCATGCTAACTAGATTGATTGTATAGACAAGATATCCTCCCTTGAGATACACTAAGGTATGAATTTTCTTATGTAGTATACTTGGTGCTTCATTGTTGATTATTTCGTCTATTTGGTGTTTGAGTGTTTGGTGTCTATTAAGTTGCCTAGTTGATTTATTTGACATGGTATATTTATAGTTTGTTGAATGTTTGATTTATTGCATGATACGAGTATGAGTCTATGGGATTGCATGAAGGAATGATATTGTTTTAAGATAATTTTACTAACACATATGTGTTGAGACAATTGATATGTACTCGAGTGTAGTAGGTGACAATGTAGCATTATGTCTAATGACTATGAGTTGGCTATGGATTTTTACGTGATTGTTAGTCTTGGTAAAGGTTGATTACAAATTGATAGATATGATTGTCTTGATATTTGAAACATGTGTGTGAGAAGTTGTAGGGTAACATGCTTGGTATTAGCATGGAAAGTTAATATTTGATGTGTTTATGTAACTAATAGTTGGGTGATTCAAAAATGCGTAGTAAGATTCAGCTGCAACAAGGTAAGGGTAAACGAAAGGAAGTGGGCTAGAATTCCTTTGGCTATGTTTGGAAACCCTAATTCCAAACAAATGAGTGATTTGCATAAAAGAAGTATTCTTAACCTTGATTTTGTCTGACATTATGTGGATATGTGTTAGATGCATGAACTTGTATTTGATAAGTATATTATCTAGTCTCTAGTTATAGGTGGATCTGTCAAGGGAATCAGAGTCCCTTGAGAGATGGCGTGGATGCATTCAGTTGAAAGAAATGTTCTTGGAAAAAATAGGTAAGGTAATTGATGTATCATTATATTTATTTATAAATTGACAATCATGTATTTATGGTAGTGTGATGCAGTGACTTGCATGGCAAGAGAGGTTGTCATGAAATATTGAAGAATGTTCGAGTTGAGCTCTCCCTGTGAACCACGGGGATTGAATAATGGTGTCTATTGATTGCTTTTGGTCATTTGTTGTGCTTGATTGCATTTTTGTTTGTGTCTTGTGCATGGTCATGCCATTTTGGTTGTGGTGTTGTATTTTGTTTTTGGCTTTCATGATTTTCTTCTTGTTTGTTTCTTTGCTTGGATTTTATGTTTTGAGTATTGGGAATTGGTTGGGAAAGAGGAAAGTTCAAGGAGCTCGGGGAGAGTTTTGTGGTACCCGATGGGTAATGTAAGACATAGATGAAGCTCGGTGCATGAGTAAGTTAAGGGGAAGGTAAGACTATGACAGTTAGTTGAACTGGTTGGGTCCGTTGGTGTAAATGGATAATGGTAATACACTCATGAGAAAGGTAACCAAAAAGGTAAAGTAAATGGATCTTAGGTGTCAAATGCCTTGGCTAAGTTGGGAATTGTGGTTCTCAATGTTGTGCATGATGTGCACAAATAAGGAAGTTCTCTTAACCTAGACCTTATGTTATCTGGTAATTATGTTATGATCATGATGATTTTGATGTTTATATATGTGTACATGTATTTATGTAGGTATGCTATGTCTGATAGGGTCATCATGGATCATGGTGGTTTAATGCTTATATTTATATGTATATATGAGTGTATGTGTGTCGTTGTCATTAGGAAGCATGATTTATTTATGTTTATGTTTATATATATACATGTATGTATGCCTATTTTTGTCTGACAGGGTCACCAGGGATCATTCATGTGGAGGAATGACTACTTACACAGGTGAGTGACATGAAGGGGTTCCTGCCTATGAGGAATCGAGTGGGAAGAGTAGTCATGACAAATATATGAGGTAAATATCATGTGGATATGAATTGATATTATGCTTGTATTATGCCTATGTTCATGTTATGAAAGGTAACACTGAATGATACATCAACAAAATTAAAGCAACGTGATACGTGACATGCTGGGACAATCATGGGTGCGACACTGGAAGAAATGTTGCTTGGTAGAGAAAGTGTAGTTCCAGATGTGTGGTACTATTATTATGCATATGTTGTATATGTGGTACATGTTGCATATGTGTTGTTGTGCACATGCGGTGTGGTGTATATATAGTGTGTGTACATGTTGTTTATGCAATGATTATGTACAAGGTGGTACAGATAGTGTTGTGTTAATATTGCATATGCATTGCATGGGTATAGATGGTGCTATGTACGTGTTGGATATGGAGTGCTGTGTACATATGATGCTATGTACATGTTGGATATGCAGTGTTATGTACCTATGGTGTTGCATGCATGTTGTGCATGTGGTGCTAGGTACATATGGTGTTGTGTACATGTTGTACCAGTTGCAATGTGTGCAAGTAGTGCTATGTACATGTGGTGCTGAGCACATGTGGCGTCGTGTACATGTTGTGTACAGGTGGTGCAGTGTCCATGTGACATTGTGCACATGTTGTGCAGGTGGTGTAGTGTACAGGTGGTACTGTGTACATGTTGTACATATGGTACTGGTGTACGTGTGATATTTTGAGCATGTCATACATGCTATGTTGCGCGCATCCAGTACTATGTACATGCATTGTGTAGTTGTTGTTTCGTGACACATGCATTCATTGTGGTGTACTCTGTGTAGTAGATGTATTGTGTTGTGTTATATGTCATGTGTAGATACATGTTTTGTGTGGTGTTATACATCCTATATAGATGCATGTGTTGTGTTGTATACTGGATGTAGGTGTATGTATGGTGTTGTGTTGTACACTGGGTGTAGGCATATGTGTTGTATGTCAGGTGTAGGTGCACGTATTGCATGGTGTTGTAGGTCATGTGTGGTTGTATGTGTGGGATGTACACTATGCGTATGTGTACATTGTAGAGGAGAAGGCATTGGGTGTTTGTCAGATGTGGCAACTGATCTAGAGCGCATGCAGAATAAGGACAAAGGTAGAAGCTAAGGATTGATTAAAGGATAAGTATCAATATTTTATTTTAGTTTTATTATGAATGTGATTTATGATTTTGATTTAAGATGATTACATGTGATCTATGATTCTAGTTTATGATGGTTACATGTGATTTATGATTTTGACCTATGTTGGTTGTTTTTTGAGCTAACCTGATGTGATATATTTATACATGATGATTTGGTCAAAGATGCTAGTTTGACTTGTTGTAACAGGAAGTAAACATGATTTCAAGTGTACCTTATTGATGAGACACCAATGAGGTATGATTTGAACTTATTTTGATTTATTTTGAATTTAATGGAAATTATGTGCTTGGAACAGGAATGCATGAACATGTCTGGTTGAGTGGCAGAAATCAACTACAAGAATTAGCAACAACAGTGAAAGAAATTGGAACACGCAAAAGTATGCTGGTAAAGCACTTCAGGAGCAGGGCCATTGTGCGACACTAGTATTCAACAACATCAATTGATTTCCATGAGCATTCTATGACTGGTATGATGGTTTTGAGGCATGTATGTGCCTTAATTTTGTATCTTCTATTGTGAGGAAGCCTTTCCAAGGGATGGATTGTCTGAGATAGGGGATTCTGGGGGAGTGACTACACAGAAGGGGTAACCAGATTGCCCAAGGGATTGCGTAGCAGAGAAGGGAAGGTCAAGGATATACTTTTTTTTGGTCATTAAATTTTTTAGATGGAATCAGATGCATATTGGGAGTGCACCCTAGAACAATGAGCTGGTAACTGTACACTAAGAGGACAAGTGGTGCTTGATTATAGTGTTGCACATTGGATGTAGCTTTGACTAAGACAATGGATTTTGGACTTCCTGGGAAGGAGGTGAATCCTGGCACTACTTTTGAGGGTGGAGATGTGATCATCTGGATTCCCTTGTTGATTGATACAAGAACCATATCCTTTTATTTGTTTGTCTAGCAAATGTGCATATGTGTTTATTGTAAATGTTGTAATGAGTTATGTTATAAAGCACCAGTATGCAGTATGTTGTCATGTTTTCATGATGTTTTTCTTTTGAGAATATCTTTCATTGCAAATATTGCATCGAGCTAAGTTATAAAGCTCCATGGGCAGTATGTTTGTTTTTATGCAATTTTGTTAAGGTCTTGTTGTGGTTTAACACCAAGGATGGTGTTACCCAAGGGGGAGGGTTTTGTAACAACCCTGGTGAAAATTCCATGTAATAAAAGTTAATAAAGGAAAAATAAGACCACGCGTAAGGGACACATATTAAAAGCTAAATTTTGGGTAGGACATCCTGGTGTGGGTGTTAATTCAGTTTATTATGGCTAAGGAAATTGCAAGCAAAGCCATTGAAAGAAAAAAGGAATTTTTGACACATTTAGTTATGAAAATAAAGGAAAATAGGAGAAAAGTAAGGTGAAAGGTCACAGGTTGCATGTGAGAAGGAAAATGAAGGAAAATAATGGAAAATGAAGAAAATAGAGGCCTCATTGATAAAAAGGCTTATGAGGATTAGTTGGCAAGGTCTTGTTCAGTGTTAATCTTGGATCAAGTTTGGAGAAAGAAAGGACAAGGAAATGAAAAGAAGGAAAGCAAGGATCAAGAAAAGAAGACCAGGATCAGACAAATTCAGAAAGAATACTTGCAGGTACCATATTGCATGTGTGATTTCCTAGATGGTTTGGACATGCATGGATTTACATGTTGGTGTATGGTTCCCTTGCCATCGGTGGAATGGTTTTGCAAAGTTATGACAATGGTTTTCAGCCTTGCCTTGCCTTTTTCCGGATTCGATGTTTTTGGGATATTTATTTAAATTTTGAGCTTTGGTTTACTGGATGGATTTCAGAATTTGTGGTGGAGGTGGCCTCAAGGTTCATTCTAGAAGGCTTAGAAATCCCTTGACCAGTTTTGGTGGGATACACAGTAAAGCCTGTGGGAGGAGTCTTGGTTTAGGCCCTAGTGATCTAGGTCTGGATTGTGGTAAATCCCGAGAGACTGGTCTTGATTCAAGACCTTGTGAACTGATATTGGATTGTAGTAAAACCTAAGAAACAAGGAGATATAAAAATCCTCAAGGATAGTGATGGATTCTTGATGGCATTCCAAGTTCGGATTAGGTGTGATTTGAGTACTGGTTTTGGTATGATCAAAGTTTGATGAGTGTGGAGGTGGTTTAGCCTCTAGATTCCCTTGGTTGTTTTCAGATGGGTTTTTCTATGAGATCCCACATTCATGCTTGGAATATGGCACAAGGGTGACTAGTTGAAAGAAATATTTGGTTCAGCCATGTCTACGGTCAAGTGGTATGTGGAAGTCCCAAACCTGGTCGGATTTTCCTATGATTAATGAGATTTAAGTTCTCTTAATTTTTCACTTGTTTATATGTGGATTTATTGGATGTCATAGCTCTGATATTTACATGGTTTTATGCTGGTTATAATCATGGTAAATTGACTAGTTCATGTCATGGTTATTTCATGGATTTACTTGTGAATGTTAAGATGATGGATACAAGACATAATTGATGTTATAATATTTCAATGGAGAAGGTGATGATCCTTCTTGTCATGTTTCATAAGTGTTTACAATCGTTCATGCTCTATCTTGTATCCTAGACCTATAAGTTGCATTGATGCTAAGTGTTTGAAAGAATGTCAGTCCTAGTTGGGAATGGTCAGGCTTAGTCCTGAGGTTGATTTATTGTTTTTATCTTTTTCATCATCTCTTTGATTGATTCAGGGAGTTATAACATGTTCTGGGCAGTGGCCAAAATTCTGGACTAGAAAAGTTCTATGAATTTTGTGGACTCTAGCATAGGTTTGGTGGGAAAAGTCCCTAGAAGCTGGCATGTAAGCCTGTGAGAGTGTCCAGAGGGCCTTAGATGCTGAAATGCCCATAACATGAGAGAATCCAGAGGATAGGATGCATGAAAGGTTAGTGGGACCCAAGGTGAGGATGTATCAGTGGCCGATATGTATCCTGGGGTTGTTGTTGCTAATGTGCAAGGTATGGTTGTTGTGTTCCAATGATTCCATTTCCTTAAGGTCACCAAGGAGGCTGAATCCCCTATAGTGGCCTCTCTTGTTTCATGTTTAACCCAACTTCCCTGTTTCTTGGGCAGATGTGGGAGGAGAGGGTGTTAGAAAGTGGGAAGTGTTCTTGTAGGTTCGACATTAGAAACATGCATTCAAGTTTGCAGCCATTTGTTTCGAACGTGCATTCAACATTATGCTCATAACTAAATGATATTCTCTCTTTAAGGAGTGTGCATTTAGTTGTGTTTGGATGTATAAGCTATTAGCACTTGCTGCAAATTTGTTGGAAAGGAGGATAGAAAACATTTTTTTCTTTTATCACTCATTGCACCTATTTTGTGAAAATATTTGAATGTTAGTTTGGAATATGTTTAGTAAAAGATGCAAAATTTTGTATAATATAGGAAAAATATTGTTAATAGAACAAAGAAAGAGTTGGGAAAGATGCATGTGTTCTTGATTTGAAAAAATAAAGTATATGTGCTCTTGTAAACTCATCATTAAGATCATCAACAAAAGTTGTTGATCCATAACGCAAATGTTGAGTCTCTTTTGCGTCTTTTCTGATAATGCTTTTGAATAAGTAGTGTGGAGTGGTTTTTTTATGCCAATTCATATTGCATTTTGAAAAAATGGTCTTTGTTAATTTCATTTAGTTATAGTTGTACTAAATTGGAGAATGAAATTTTTTTTGAGCAATTTGTACAAGAAATGTTTAAATAGTTATTAATTTCATCAGGACGTAAAACAAAGAGATAATGGAATATGGAAAATAAATTATTCGTCTTTTAACATAAATGTAAAGGTGGTTATTTTAGTAGAAAAATTATAGTTGCATTGTCATCTCAGTGTTCACCAACTTTGATATTTAGTTTAAGTTTTTATTTTTATTTTTTTAACAACCTATCACTATTGTTGCGATGGGGCTAATTACATATGTGTCATTTGATACAAGGAGGTCATGTACTATGTCTAGAGCTAGTCTATATTTCTTGCAAATTTGTATCACTAAAGATATCATGGAAATGCTCTATTAGACTATTTCTCACATTGACACTAATTTTTAATTAACCATCATTATCAACCATATCAACATGGACCAATTGGGCCTTTGTAGGGGAGTTGGAGTTTCTATTCTAAACTAGTCCATAGACAACCAAGACATTACCCTCAAAAACTTCCATGTGTGCTCCTAAGCATATTTCAATGATTGAGCAAGGAGCAGGTTTCATTGTTTTTATTTTGTGTACTTAGAAAGTGTTGATGGTGCTGGATGCATCCAACATGTAAGTGCACCTCCCCAATGGGAAGTTCCAATTAGACATCACACCTTTTGGTGTAAGAGTCCCATTTGGCTATACGGTTCGACCATCAATGGAAATGTTTCAGATATATTTCTTGGTTACAATCACACAAAAGATATTGCAACACCTCTTTGGGAAAGAAGTATGTAAGCTTTTTGAGACACCCATTGTAAGGTGCGCAAGGGAAACTTCCACGAATGGTAAAGGAAAGCGAGCCTCTAGTTAGAAAAGTAACAATACTATCATAAAGGGGGATCCAAGAACAAATATATAGGCTTGTTGGTTACTGGTAGATTAGTCCAATCATAAACATGTATCATGAAAGCATAACAACACTTATTCGACAATACTCATAGCTAAGCAACAAATTAGTTCATTAAAATTACTATGTGTTAGGGTCCAACCCTAACCCCCTTATTTAGGTAAGAGGGTCATGTCTTATTTTTTAATCGAGCCCAGCTCTATTGGAGGTTGCCCCCTCGAAGAGGCAAGTGAACATTGCTTTCCTTCTGAATAATAAAATACATGCTGTTATTTCTCATTGTTCTATGTTCTAGGTATATTTCTTCGCATATTTGGTATTCTGGTATCTTCTTGTAGGTCAAGAGCATAACAAGTGGTATCATAGCACTTTCCAAGGCCAGTGGGATCTCCATTTTTAGCAAATTGTTTTTGGCTAGAGACATGTTCTGACGTCTTTAAACCATGGGATCTATCGTCGAGTGCATAAACCTATGGATTTGGGGAGGCATGCATGCAGGAAATACAAGAGGTGGTCATGCCTTTTGGACTCCCTTGTAACCCCTATGGGTACCCATTCGAGTTGTAGTGCATTAGATAAAACCGTGCATGGATTGTCTTCTAAGTACCCTTTGGGTATATTGGAAGCCCCCTAGGCCCACCTAAAACCTCGCCATAGATAAAACGTTGGCCGTCCTGCTGCTACAATACACCGAGAATAGCACTCAGGGAGATTACTCATGTGTACGATAGGGTAGTCGGGTTGTAAGACTACGGGTATGGTTGATCCTCCTTAGTTAGTGCCCTGAAAGATTGGGCTGAGTACTATTGTTGGACCCTTATGTATATTGCGATTTGTAGCACCTGACACTTCTTGAGACCATAGTTCCATTGTCTCTCTCTAGATCATAACTCATCTTTGCTAGATCAGATCTAGCAGTTTGGGTTCTTTCATAGTTGCAACAATCAGATCCATCATTCAGATCTAGCAACAATGGTTTGATCACTACCACATTCCTACTCATGCTTTGTAGTTTAGGGTTTTGCGAATAGATCTAACTATTTGTGCAGGGAGGTTTGTGGCTCCTATACCTGGGAATGATTCTCGCAAGACATTGGGCAGAATTAACTTTTCTGGGAATCAGCTACTGCAGTATTCCTAAGTGAGGAGTAAAACTCCTTTTGGTGTAATAAAAAAAAAACTGAGACCCTCCCAGGACACTTATAGGAGACTTAGCCCATAAGAATCAGGTTGATGAGCTGAGCAAGGTGGTACCATTCACTTGTCAGCATCAACATTTCAGGTGCTCCAAAATTCATTTTCACAGTAATGACAAGTGCATCGGATCTATGCATGGTACAAACCAGAGCTCAAGCTATGGCCAATGAGAAGATAGACACCCTTGAACACAAGTTGGAGGAATTAACGAAGGAGATCTAGTCCTTAAATGACACAATCACCAAGGGAAAGACGGGGGAACAATCAGAGGCATATGTTTTAAATGAAAACCTTGAGGGAAAATCTATCCATTCTCTTCACTTCTATGGAAACCGCCAACAGTCCCAACCTCGATCACCCAAGCTAGGCATGTATAAATTTGATGGCTCTCATCCGGTCATATGGCTATAACAAAGGGAGAAATATTTCACATTGAATCACATCAAAGATGATGTGACTAGCTAAGTGCAAGAAGCCTGTGCTTGGACCAAGAAAGATGGCAATGGTGGTAGTGGCATCAACGCTGCTATGCAAGGCCAATGACTTGCCAGATATTCTCAAAAGCCCTTTTTGATCACCTTGAACATGAATCTAACTTTTTGGGTCATCTTACTAAGCTTTGATAGACAGGCACAATGCAAGAATATATTAAAGCCTTTGAAGCATTAGCCTTCCACACAAGAGGTCTAGCAAATGAATTCTACTTAGAATGTTTTATCAGTGGTCTCAAAGACTCCATACAAGCCCACATCTAGATGCACCACCCAGTCTCATGGCTAGCAGCTTGCATGACAGCTTGTGAAGTAGAACGCGTGCTAGCGACCCAGTCGACTCATCCAAATTTCATAGCCAAAGGACACTCCACCCAGGCTTCGAGCACTACCCAAACACTTAAGGTTCAAAAGGTGTCACCATCAGAAATGGTGGAAAGAAGAAAGCAAGGATTTTGTTACTACTATGATGATAAATACTCCCCAGGGTATAAATGCAAGGAACTCAAATTCTTTCAAATTGATGCTACTAACCACAGTTCATCTGAGGAAGCCCCACCATTTGAGGGACCAGAGGAGGGAGATGAGGACAACCAGCTGGACAATGAGCTCCTAGCTACACTAGAAGAAATGGTTATCTTTCTCCATGCTTTGGCAAGAATTTCTTCTCCCTAAGCTCTCAAAATTAGAGGTTTTATTAAACATTGCTCGGTAGTAATCTTGATTGATAGTGGCAGTACGCATAACTTTATTCATCAAAGAGTCGCTGAAGCAACGCATTGTTTTTTCACAGTAGTCTCTATTTTCCAGGTCCAGATTGTTGATCAGGGAACAATGAAATGTGAACGACGATGTTAAAATGTCAAACTACAGCTAGGGGATTATCACCTAAAGATCCACATGTTTGCCATCAACATGGGTGGGTGTGACATTGTCTTGGTTGTTGAATGGCTCCACACACTCGGCCCAATCACAATGGAATTCTAGGAGTTATATATGAGATTTAAGCAGAATGACCACACACATACCCTCGGCGAGCTCTAGGCAAGTGCTCCTTCTATCATCAGCTCGCATAGGATGGAAAAGTTGTTTAAAAAGGGCCACCATGGAGTTATAGCCCAATTTGATGCCATCCAAGCCTTTGAGCCCACTTCTCTTCATATTCATTCTGAGATGTAATAGGTCTTAAATAACCATCTGCAAGTCTTTGACAAGCCTCATGAGCTTCCACCCTGAAGAGGGGAACATGATCATAGAATTACTTTGGTCCCAGGGGCAAAACCACCAAATGTACGCCCATATAGATATCCTTTCACCCAAAATAATGAAATTGAAAAAATCATCAAGGAACTCCTAGAAGCTAGTGTCATTCGTCCTAGCATTAGTCCTTATTCATCGCCTGTGGTCATGGTACTCAAGAAAGACGGGGAGTGGCATATGTGTCCAGACTTCAGGGCCTTCAACAAGCTGACAGTCAAAGATAAACTTCCCATCTTGGTTGTTGATGATTTGCTGGATGAACTAAATGGGGCTCAATTCTTTACTAAACTCGACCTTTGCTCGAGCTATCACCAAATTCGCCTGAAAGAAGTAGACATTCCAAAGACTACTTTCTGAACTCATGAAGGCCATTATTAATTGCTAGTCATGCCTTTTGGTCTCTGTAATGCCCCATCCACTTTTCAGAGCCTCATGAATCACCTGCTCAAACCATATCTCAAAATTTTTTTCCTTTTTTTCTTTGATGACATCCTCATCTACAACCTCACCTGGGAAAAACATCTTCAGTGTGTAGACTTGCTCTTGAAACTGCTCCGGAAGCATAAATTATTTGTCAAATTGTCCAAGTGCTCTTTTGGCATGAAAGAAGTCGAGTATTTGGGCCACATTGTGGGGTGTGAAGGTGTTAGGGTGGATCCCAAAAAGATCCAGGCAATGCAGGATTGGCCTCAACCAAAGACCTTGAAGAGTTTCAGAGGATTTTTGGGACTCACCGGCTACTATCACAAATTTGTCCAAAATTATGGTCGCATTGCTAGACCAATCATTCACCTTCTCAAGAAAAATTCATTCCTCTGGAATGATGAAGCGCAACAGGCATATATAGCTCTCAAACATGCCATGTGTTTCAGTCTCGTATTAGCACTACCCGACTTCACCAAATCTTTTGTGATTGAATGTGATGCTTCAGGTACATGTATTGGGGTTGTCTTAATGTAGGAAGGTCGACCCTTGGCCTTCACTAGCCAACAACTAAGTGGGACAAATTTGGGACAATCTACCTATGAGAAGGAGATGATGGTCATCTTAGATGCAGTGGATACCTAGCAACCATACTTATTGGAGCGACGTTTCCAAATACGCATAGACCATCAAAGCCTTAAATATTTTTTGGAGCAACGCTTATCCTTGCCACAACAAAATAAATGGCTAACCAAAATGTTGGTATATGATTATGAGATAATTTACAAGGAAGGGCACAAAAATGTTGTAGCGGATGCTTTATCATGCCAATTTGAGGAGGAAAGCACCCTGCTAGCAATCTCTCTTCCCATTCTAGAATGGATTGAAGAGGCTCATAAGGAATGGCTTTCACATCCTTCACTCTCCCAACTCATTAATAAATTGCAGGTAGATCCAAATTCCATAGTGACCTACTCTTCACAGGACGAGATTCTTCACTACAAGGAAAAAGTAGTGATATCACAAACATCCATGCTCAAAAGTCGCATTTTGGAAAAGTTGCACTCATCTCCAACTGCAGGCCATTTAGGGTTTTAGAAGAATTATGCTCGCACTTAACGTTCATTCTTTTGGACATGCATGAAAAATGACATTCTTACTTTTGTAGCTGAGTGTGATATGTTTCAGGGCCACAAAGGAGAAACAATCAAATCCCCAAGCACCTTACAACCACTGTCCATCCCTACCTCAATCTGGATGGAGGTTTCTATGGATTTCATTACTGGTGTTCCAAATTCAGGAAATAAGTCAGTCATCATGGTGGTTGTGGATAAAATTTCTAAGTATGCTAATTTTTGCACCCTACACCACCCTTTTACACCCGCTTTGGTGGCTCAATATTTGATGGACCAGATCTTCAAATTTTATGGCATGCCCACTTCCATTATGTCTGATCGTGACTTGATCTTCACCAGTAACTTTTGGAAGGAACTCTTCAGGCTACAAGGTACCCACCTACAACTTAGTACTTCCTATCATCCCCAAACTAATGGTCAAACTGAAGCAGTCAACAAATGTCTGGAGACCTAACTTAGGTGTTTCACTTTAGAAAAGCAACATCTATGGGTACAGTGGTTACCTCTAGCCGAATGGTGGTATAATACTAACTATCATGCCACCACCAAGATGACTGCATATGAAGCAGTTTATGATCAACTCCCCCCTTCACCTACTTCTTATATCCAAGGATGCTCTAAGGTATAAGCAGTGGATCAACTCCTATAGAACCATGCAACCATGCTTGCACACCTCAAAGAGAATCTCCATCAGGCTCAAAATCACATGAAGCAATAGGCAAGCCAACATCATTCAGAGCACAAATTTCAAGAAGGGGATCAGGTATTCTTGAGGCTGCAACCATATAAGCAAACATCACTCAAAGACAAGGGTTGTCAGAAATTATCTCCAAAATTCTATGGACTGTATCAAATAATTCAGCGCATCAGAGAAGTAACCTACAAGCTAGCCTTGCCACCTACTGCAAAAATCCATCCCATCTTCCATGTCTCATGCCTTAAGAAAGTGGTTGGGACAAATTGTAGAATTCAAACTAGTCTATCGGAATTGGATGAATAAGGTCCAATCCGGGTCCAACCTAAACAGGTTCTTGACACACGATAATGGCACGAGCATGGCCACACAATAAAGGAAGTCCTCATCAAGTGGAAGGACACCTCTCCAAAAGATGTGACCTAGGAACCAGCCACTGTTCTTCAGTAGTTTCCGCAGTTTTAGCCTTGAGGACAAGGTTATTTTTATGGGGGAGGGCATGTTAGGGTCTAACCCTAACCCCCTTATTTATGTAATAGGGTCATGTCTAATTTTGTAATCGAGCCCAGCTCTTTTGGAGGTTGCCCCCTCGAAGATGCAAGTGAACATTTCTTTCCTTTCTGAATAATAAAATACATGCTATTATTTCTCATTGTTCTATGTTCTGGGTATATTGCTCCGCATATTTGGTACTCTGGTATCTTCTCGCAGGTTGAGAGCATAATATTATGTAATTAAAGTGAAATATACTACAAGCATACCAATAATAGTCCTACTATATGTACGATACATGTATGAAGAAGTGTCGACTCATATAGCTTCTAATTATGAATGCAATATCTGAAGTACAATGTTACATAGATGAAACACTAGATCTAGTAGTGGAACATAAATCCACAACTTGCTTCTCCAAATAATGATCTATTTCTTATGCACTACAAGAGAAGACAAGGAAAGAATCCAAGAATCCAAACCCCTTAGCTTTAGTTATGAGGAGCTATTTATAACTAATGACAAAGACATTTGAACTTCCTCATGACTCTTTAACTTCTATGACTATTCATATCCTATACATGACTCTTTACATTCTACATGTATCCATTCACATTCCGCATGTGCCTCTTGGAATTCATTACATACCATTTATTACAAAAGACAAATTACATATGAGACGATGGCTATATAAGACAAAAATTATAATAGGACAAAGTCTTATCAAATTGGAAAATCATTTGATTCCTCATGGAGATCATTTTTGATGTATGTGTGTCATGCTCTGAACTCCATTGAGATGACATTGACCCAAACTAGAAAGTCCCTCGCATAACACATATTCACTTCTAGTGCCTCCATCAATATGGTGTTGGAGTTTGATTGTACATTATTCCATATCCATAAAGGTTTTATATGAGCTTTGAATAGTGCAATGAAATGTTGTAAAATAATGTCTTGTTTGATGTCCAAGCCTTCTTGTTCCAATGCTTACTTAGTATGTTGTATGTATTACCTGATCTTGTGAAAGATGATTTCCCTGCCTCTAATTTCTTCAAGTGATCCTAGTGAGGGCATCCCATGTTTCTATGATAGAGACTCGAAAATAGTGTGTAGTCAATTATAAGCAGAAATATTACTAATCAACTATTCTCCACGATGCATGTAGTTATGATGCTAGAGTCTTAGCTAAACTCTATCTATCTCAGCGGAAATCCTGTCTTTCCATTCAAAATGTTGTGGAGCATCTCAATAATTGGAAACCCATTCTTGAAGTTGGTCAACTGCCTTATTTTCCACTTTCAGGATTTTTACCACTTCTTGTGCTTTCTTCTGGATGCTGACAAAATGAGCCACTACTTGTTGTAGAAGTATCATTTCATCATATTACCATGCCATGGTTTCCTCCATTGTCCCCAATTCCTCCTTTATGGTTGACTGCCATTCTATGGCGTTGAAACTATGGGAAGATGATGTTGATTCTTTGTTGCAAGGTGTTCCCCTTGTTGCTTCATGACAACTAGTTCTCTCCTTAATCTAACGTTATCACTCAGTATATATTATGAGTTGTCCTTTACATTACACAAATGAATAATTTGTAGATGATTCAAATGACAAAACCTCCTTTCTATATATAGGAGTCTAAGGGGTCACAATATAACCAAAGCCGACCTAACAATAATAATATAAAGGAACAAAAATAATAATAGTGGGAATCTATGGGGCATAATATTAACAGTATGGGGACAATAAGGGCACAACAATAAAAATAAGGGGTACAATGACAATAGTAATGGGGCAATCACTAGTATTATAGGGACCTAACATGCCCCTCTCCTTCAAAAAAGTGTTGTCCTCAATGCTTGAGTAGTTCTGGATGCTTCTGTATAAAATTCTCATCCTCCCATCTCGAATCTTCAATGGGTAAGTTCTTCCACTTGATGAGACACTCTAAAATTGATCGATTCTATAGTTGTTGAGTTCTTGTTTCTTTTACTGCTTCATGTTCCAATATGATTTTTCCTTCCTCATCAAATTTTGGCAACATTGTTTGAACTGGAATCTTGTCACCTATAACTTTCTTTAAGCATGAAACATGAAAAATGGGTGCACTCGAGAAGCTGCAGGAAGGTCCAATTTGCATGCCAGAGTGCCTATCTTTTGCAACACCTTGTATAGACCATAATACTTTGGTGATGATTTATTATCCTTCTTAGCTTGCTTGAGGGACATTTTTTTATATGGTTGTAATTGTAAGAATACCCAATCACCTACATCGAAACTTATTTCATTGTGCTGTTGATCTGCCTATTATTTCATTCTATTCTGCGCCAAGGTGAGGTTATCCTTTAAGAGTTGGAGAACTTGTTGCTGATGCTCGATGTGATCTTCCACTTCTTGAACCTTAGAATTTTCTCTTAAATATGATGTGATGGATGGTGGCTGATATCCATAAAGTGCCAAAGATGGGGTCATTTTTTTTGCAATATTGAAGGAAGTGTTATACCACCATGCAGCCAAAGGTAACCATTTGACCCATTGTTTCTGTTTATCAGATACAAAGCAATGAAGATATCCTTCCAAACATTTGTTTACTATCTCAGTTTGCCCATCAGATTGAGGATGATAAGATGAGCTATGAGCTAACTGAGTACCAAGACAAGAAAATAATTTTGTCCAAAAATTTCTAGTGAAAATGGGATCTCTGTCACTTACAATAATCTTTGGGTTTCCATGTAGATATTGAATTGTTTCCATAAATACAGTAGAAATTATACTTGCTTTAAATGGATGAGATAATGCACAAAAGTTTGCATACCTGGTAAGTCTTTCAACTACCACCATGATAACATTCTTTCCTTCGGACTTGGGTAAACCTATGATAAAATCCATTGAAGCCTCCTCCCAATGTTGGCTTGGAATGGATAAAGGTTGCAATGGTCCTGGGGTCTTAATTGTTTCAACTTTATTTTGTTGGCAAACCAAACATTCCACCACAAACTTTTGAATATCTGATTGAAGGCCATCCCAAAAAAATCCTTCTTAACCCTATGGTAGGTTTTTAGAAATCCTGAGTGCCCTCCTAAGGGAGAGGTGTGAAATTCCCTAAGAATATTTTCTTTGAGTTGTGAATTCTTACATAGGTATAACCGATCCTTGTACCATAACAAACCATTTTTCTAGCTAAATTTATCAAATGTATTGGGATCTTGTTGTATCTCTTGAATGAGTTCCCACACTTCCACACCATTCTTCTATTCATCCCTTGCTTCGTTTATCCAATTTGGTTGGATAATAGAAATGGTGCAAAGAAATTCTTCCACATCCTCATCATTTCTTGAGAGTGCATTTTCCACAACATTTTCTTCACTTTTTTGTAGATAATTTCAAAGTCATAACCCAACATCTTTGTGACCCATTTTTTTTTCTCTTCTAAAGATAATATTTTTTCTAAAAAGTATTTAAGACTATCATGATCTGTTTTTACCTTGAAGTGTCTTCCCATTAGGTAGGGTTGCCATTTCTTACGTCCATGTAGTATTGCCAACATTTCCTTCTCATAAATAGCTTTGTGTAAATACTTTCCTTTGATTGGATGACTTTCAAAAGCAATGAGTATTTCTTCTTGCATTAAAACAACACCAATTCCATTTCCTGAGGCATCACATTCCACAATAAATTTTTTTGTGAAGTCCGATGTAGCTAAGGTTGTTGCTTGGCACATTACCTCTTTAAGATGTTCAAAGGCCTTCTTTGCTTCTAGAGTCCATGAAAATTCATCTTTCTTCAATAATGTTGTTAGAGGTGCTGCTATTGTCCCATAATTCTTAACATACTTGCGATAATACCCTGTCAACCCAAGAAATCCTCGTAGATGCTTTATGGATGTGGGCATTTTCCATTCCTTAATGGTTTTAATTTTTCTAGGGTCTACCTTAACACCTTCATGAGATATAATATGACCCAGATATTCCACCTCTTGTACTCCAAAGAAACATTTGGATATTTTTGTATATAATTGTTTCTCCTCCAATAGTTTGAGCAGCATGTCAACATGTTGGACATGATCCTTCCAAGACTTGTTGTAGATTAGTATATCATTAGAAGATACTAACACAAATTTTCTAAGGAAGGGTTTGAAATTGGAATTAATCAAACCTTGAAATGTAGAAGGTACATTAGTAAGGCCAAAAGGCATGACCAAAAATTCATAATGACCCTCATGAGTTCTAAATGTTGTTTTTGAAATGTCTTCATTCTTCATTCTGATTTGATGATACCCTAAACGAAGATCCAACTGGGTGAAGTAAATTGATCCATGCAATTCATCCAATAATTCATCAATGACAGGAATGGGAAATTTATCTTTAATAGTGAGCTTGTTGAGCTCCCCATAATCTGGACACATGTGCCATGATCCATCCTTCTTGTGAACCAATACTACTAGAGCAGAGTAAGAACTTTGACTAGGTTGAATTATACCAGCCTCTAGAATTTCTGCAACCATATGTTCAATTTCACTCTTTTGGACATAGGGATATCTATAAGGCCTGATGTTTGGAGGAACACTTCCTGGAATCAAATTAGTAGCATGAACATGACCACAAATAGGTGGAAGGCCTTTGGGAGTCTCAAATACCTTGGAATGATTGTCCAAGACTTTTTGGAGATCTAGAGAAATGGATGATTTTGATGTGGGAACCTCTAGTGAACATAATTTTACATTTATGCCTCATTGTTATTTCTTTAGAAGCTTTGCCATTCTGTTAGAGCTGATTATCTTTCTTGGTTTCCCTCCGATACCCCTTAATTCAACTTCCTTTCCTTCTGAAGAGAATTTCATGAAAAGTTCTTGAAAATTAAAAGCTATTGTACCCAAGGATTGTAGCCATTGGACTCCTAGTACAACATCAACACCACCTCTTGGAATGGAAAGCATTGGGCCATTCAATACATATTCTCCCATGGATAACTTGATATTATGGCACTTTCCTAAGCAATTTATGGTTCCTCCACTTGCAACCATCACTTGACACTCTGGTGTTGGATATAGGAAGCAATTCAATTCCTTGGTTATCTTAAAATGAATAAAATTATGGGTACTTCCCGAATCAATCAACACTATTTCCTTTTTCTTCTTGATATGCCCCTCTATCTTGATAATTTGAGGAGTGGTAATTCTAGCCAATGCATTACAAGATATGGTCGGATTCATTTCTTCTTTTTCTAGGGTTTGTTCATGGTGTATATCCTCTTCTTTTGACATTTCTTGTTCCTTTTCTTCCTCCTCTTCACAATGTAAGAAGATTTCTTCTCTGCACACTTATGACCTTTAGTGTACTTGCTATCACAACTTTAACAAAACCCTTTCACTCTTTTTTCTTCCAATCGTTGTGGTGTCAAACTTATAAGTTGTGGATGGCTAGGGGTAGCAAGACTTCCATCTTTATGATTGTGAGTGGTAAGCTTCCTTGTTGCCATAATTTTTCTTTCCATTTTTCTTGCTAACCCGAATGCCTTCTCCAATTAATCTAGTTCCCAAAGGCGAACCTCATACTGGATGTTATCTTTTAAATTCCCTATGAACACATCAATCCTATGCTCCTCTGGAATATCTTTTACCCTTATATTCAATTTTTGAAAGTCCTCAATGTGCTCCATCATTGAACCATTTTGTTTGAGATTTACCAATTGGCTAATGAAAGTGTTTCTTTTTGTATCCTCATAATGTGATATCATTTCATCCGTAAAAATAGCCCAAGCGACAATTTGTTTACGAGAGCAAAGCCAGCGATACCATACAAACTGATTTGGTTCCAAATATAAAGTTGTAATGCGTACCTTTTGTGTGTTTTTCACATTATGGAGATCGAAAAGTTGATCCATCTATAGTATCCATGTTCTGGGATCCTGGCCATCAAACTTCCTCATATCTATATTTGGAACATGGTGGTTCTTCGATCCAACGTTAGAGTCTATGAAATAATGATTAATGTTTGTTTTGTTCTCATCATGAGTTTCCTTTACTACCCTTTAACCATTAGTAAGAATTTATTGAAGAAAGTTTGTCAAATACGTCTTCAAATCTTCCATGCATTTCCTTAAGTCATCCATCTTAGCTTCCATGCCATCCATATTAGCTTCCATGTCATCCATCTTAGCTTCAACGTCATTCATCTTAGCTTCAACGTCATTCATCTTAGCTTCTACACCTTTCTTTAAACCATCCATCTTCGCTTCCACACCATACATCTCAGCTTCTATGTCTTTCTTTAAACCATCCATCTTAGATTCTGTTACTTTTTGTGCGAAGGAAATTTCTTGCACTTGGTCTCGTAATTTTGATATATCATGTTGCATTTCTTCCTCTTCTTCATGAGTCATACTAGAGCTCTCAGGTTGCTTACTAGGTGTTTCCATTTTCTTTCTGTGGGGAATCAATTATTGATAATAATACTTCAATATGCCCTTTGAATCCCTTCAAACTAATTTTTCAAACCAAGCTTATGCAAAAAAAAAAAACTACACATCTATTTTCACTTTGTAGGAACTTGATATTGAATCTGATGTATCTCTATAATTTTTTATCTCCAAGGTCTGAAATTTCTTCCTACGGTAACCCTCTGAGTAATTTTTCCAACCCCGCAAGTCTGATCAAGATTAGATTCTCCAATGAAGAGTTATGTCGAATCTCCCACGATGACCTAAGTATAGACTGGCTCAGTAGAGCGAACTTGTACGACGTGCCGCGGGTCAGTGTTTTAACATTAGGTTCTAAAAATGATACTGAAAAACTACACTCCATCCTAGTTTTGTAACTTCTTATGTAAATTCAATCTTATTCTCAGAATGAAAGTTATGACGATTTTCCCAAGGTCACATGTTTGGAATGTAATTCAGGGGTCTGCAAAAACCCTAACTTCCTTATATTATATCTCCAAAAATACAGTGATATAATATCTTAAGTTTAGGCCCGAAGTTCAACGAGATTTCGTCTCAAATGGGTTTTTTTTGTAGCTTATGAAACGTTGTAGAACAAAAGTTATAGTGAAAATTCCACGATGACCTATTTGGAGTAGCAAAACCCTAGAATCCAAAGCTCTGATACCAAATGTTATGAAACCAGCTCATAGAAAGATAGAAAAGATAGATCAATGCCTTAATAATAAGACTCTTTGAGGGGGAAACCTCCTTTCCATTACACAAATGAAAATTTCGTAGATGATTCAAATGAAAAACCTCTTTTCTATATGTAGGAGTCTAAGGTGTCACAATATAAAACCTAACAATAATAATATAAAGGCACAAAAATAATAATAGTGGGAATCTATGGGGCACAATAACAACAATATGGGGACAATAGGGGCACAACAATAACAATAAGGGATACAACGAAAATAGTAATGGGGGAATCACTAGTATTATAGGGACCTAACAACATTTATGTAGCACAAGTAACATTTTCCACAATGATTTCCCTAGGATTCCTTTTGCTATTTGTAGTTATCACCTTCTCTGTAGATATTGAGACTAGGTTCTAAGGATCATTTTAGAAGTATCTTCATCTCTGCTACGGGATCCTCTTCTTGTGTTGATCAAATGTGACATTTCACATATCCATGACTCTATCCTTAGGTGGAGGTGTGATTCCCATTTCCCCAAATGGAAGATAACCACCTGTGAGAGGAGGTTCTGCTAGGAAGCTTGGTTCATCAACCAAGGGCTAGATGGTATCATCCTCCACTAAATCTTCCTCTATCTCCTAAGTCAACTATTATTCTTCTAGTCATTGTGCTTCTTATTCCTCATGGGACTTCCTTTACTATTCCTCTTTTATTCTTCTCATTTTATCTTCTTCTTCCTATTGATTTCTAAGAAACTTATCTTGCTTCCCCTTCTCCTCTTCTCCTACTACTCTCCTTTCTTGTTCTGCTTGAACAACCCCTATATTCAAAGGATCATATTTCCATTTCCTTCTACTTTCTCCTATCGAATCATACTTGATACTTTTCCTAGGAGATACAGTCTTTGCTTGAGGAGTTATCTCTTCTTCCTCCTATGCCTGCATATCTTGAGCTGGTGGATCTTGGGGTGAAATAGTATCCATCTCTGGATGAGTCTTTCTAACTTCATTATACTAGTTCCTCACCTTCTCATATTTTGTTGTGGCCATTGATGAATATCCCTAATTGAAATTAATCCTTTCACAATGTTGCCTGCACAATCCTTTGGGATCATATTGATGAAAGTATTTAGTTGTGAAGTGAAAGTGATCCAGCTATTGTGTTTCTACAGTTGTTACCTTGCAACTCTTCAACTTATATAGTCTTCTCCTCAAAAGGAAGTTGGGACAAGGGTATTTCTTTCTCTTGTGAAGAACTCCTCACAATCCCTTATCCAAATGGTATTCTAATTCATGCATGAAATCCTTGTTGGTCACATATCGCGACATGACATATAAAATATCTGATATATGTACCCTCATATGCTAAAAACTAATACATGATATCCTGTAGTGAATCCTTCACCTGATCAGTCATACAAGGAGGATCGATCTCAAATATCATATGGAATATAACTACAAATAAGTGATTAGCTAATCTGTCATATGCTCCTTTGAAACTTGAATTTGACAACAATATGCTATGGAAGTAAACTGGGAAGTTTTTCTAAGGGGTATATTTCCCATACATTCATGGGACACAATATAATGCAGAGCTTCCATCTAAAATAAATGCAGACATATAGAATTCTAGTGCCTGATTTTCCCTCAAAGATTGTTTTTCTTGTCCCATATGTGATTGCAAATCAAATTACAATATATCTGCCCAATTGAAAGCTTTAGCACGAGTAACCAACATATTGAGCATATGTATTAAGTTTTCCAAACACCTCTGCTTTCTTCCACCCATGCAACTGACAAGACATGGAAATAAGATACTGATATACATCTCTGAGAATCCTAGTTAGATAAACTGTCAATGGGTAGTGGCGAAACTTAGCAGGCTTTCAACACCAAGACTTGATGATGTCACTTATGTCAAGATTGACCCATCTCATGTAGAAATCATTGTTTATATATTATGTGGGTCTAAGAATCTTATAATAAGTCTGTTCTCCATAGTAGGTGACGAGCTAAATTCCACTTTCATTGCAAAGCACAAGATGAGAGTCATCCATGTGTGTAATAATCCACTCAATCAATTCCGTACAGGGGATGAATGGGAATCTACATGTGACCCTATGTATTATGGATTGATTGATATTGATATATACTTACAAGTCCTCCAAGTTCTTAGGAAACTATTTCTGCATGAATGTGTCTTTTATGTCGCTTCGTGTGACCTTAGTTGACTTATCAATGAAGCACTATGTGTTTGCATAAACAAGAAAGGTTGGAATTAGTTACCTCGACTGCTTCCTCAGTGCTTTCTTTTGAGGCTTCTTTAGATTCCACTTTATGTGTAACGAGATTCATGTCTCCAACATATGATGATAGAGTGACAATACTTGTATCTCGAACACCTATTTTTGGAAGCACACTCATGATGACAAGATTAGATTTATGAAATCCTAAATTTGTAGCAATATCTCAGCAAATCATATACAAAGAGCCATTAAATGAAATTGAACATGAAAATCTATCAATGACGACACATCATTAGTTTCATGCATAAGAAAATATGCATGAAACAAGTAGGGTGAACTTTCAAAGCACTAAGGGGGGTCAAGGGTCATTCAGGGATTTGTAGTGCACTCATCTGCTCAAGTAAGAGAAGGAAATCCTCAAGTGCCCAAGGGTGCATTTTGAAGAGATGAATGATGAGTCTTCAGGCCTTTAGGCCTTCAAGGTGAACTCATGCACTCAAAGAGATAGAGAAGGATCATTGGCGCAGTTCGAAGGGATGAAGGAACAAGTATTTGGGCCTTCAAGGTGCACTCATGTGCTTAAGGACAAGGAGGGCACATTGGCACATGCTGAAAGAATGAAGGAAAATCATTTAAGAATTCAGGGTGTGCTCATGCACTCAAGGAGGGCACAATTATTTGTGATGAAGGAGTGTGCGCAAGAGGAAAACTTGTCTATTATGGGCACATTTTTTAGGATTGATCAGGCTTTGGGTTCAGGAATTGCACGCTATCAGAGAATGGCTCAAGAACAAGCATGGTAGCAAGATTTCATGATAGAAATGAGAAGAAGAAATATGTATAAGATTTAAATATGGATGTTGTCACAATCATGATTAGAATGTAAATAGACAAGGAACATGCAGAGTTTCATCTTGTGACAACAAATTAACAGTTGTAGAAGCAAGATTGAATAGAAACACCAGTAAATAAACTGAAAAACAAAGAAATGCTAGCAAGGAAATCAATATTAATAGTGAAATCATAAAAGGTAATGAATATATTCAACATGAAAACTTACTTGTAACATAGATCGATGAAGAGTTTCTTGATCCATAGTTGTGAACACAGCCCAGATGAGAATGATCATGAAAATGAATGGTTAAATGGGTTAATTTAAAATAGATTACATGCAAAATTATTTCATGCATGATCACTACTTGTCTTCAAGTGAATAATTTAGTTGAAGGAAATTAAGTTGCCTCCTATTTTCTAGGAGTGCGCCCACATGCAACAAGAAGCTAATGCATGCATTTAAGAAGGGCACATGTCTTCAAAATGAAGGAATGATCTCAAGGAGGGTGCACTTATTCAACCCAAAGGAGTACACTCAAGGAGGGTACACTTCTGTAGCCCGACGGAGTGCGCTCAACACAAGATCATGTCTTCATGATATTGAAGTGTGCTTTTGTGAGATTTTTAGTGTGTGCATAGAGAAAGGCTTGTTTCTAAGTCAAGAAAATTCATGAGTCCATCTAACCATGGGCAAGATAACACAAGCGCTTGTAGGGGTTAATTGATGACACTTAGGGAACATTGACATAGGAGGATATGATACTAGGAGGAAACATAAGAATAACAAAAAAAATGACGTGATGAAGCTAAGGGGCTTGAAACGAAAGTTCATGTAGGCTCCAAAATTGACTTAAGAGAAAATTTTGGAGGGTCATTATCACAACGGAAACTCTTGAAAACACATTGAGAGAACCCAAACTTATTTGAAATGGTTTCATTTAGGCACGAAGTCTCAATTCTCTAGGAAGTATTGATTCAGTCATTGAGTTACCTTAGCTCCCAACTCTTACCTAGTTGAAGATATAATATTCCTTGTTCCATTACATGGTGTAACAAAACATAAAGAAAGACATGTCATTACCTTGTCAACATAAGTAATGGTAATATAGCATGACGATTTAAAGTAATCAAAGTATGAGTCTTACATATCTAGCATTGGTATGCTACTAGCAGACCTAGGTAGTACCCTAGTGGAGTCACTTTGGGAGCACAAATGTTGCATCACTACTAGTGAGCTTGGACAGTACCTTAGTGAAGTCACTTGCTTAACCTCCCCGTGTAGGAATCCTGTATCTTCTTTCACCCTTTATTTATTTCCTTTTTTCATAGAACTTGTTATAGACATTTTTGTGCCTTACAGCATGAAGCATGAAATGTCCATAATATAAGGGATCCAAAGTCCCTAAACATGTTGTTCCTACCCCTAGAGGAACAAGGTCAGCAAACCACAGCACTGAATAAAAGTTCTCCACCTGAAAACACTAAAAAACAAGGCAATTCTGGATCATGTCAACTGCTCCACTGAGCATCTGCGCTGAATGTCAACTGCTCCACTGTCTACCTGCGTTGAATGTCAACTGCAAAGAAGGCTACCTGCGCTGGGCGAGTTTGGACATGTGGCACAGCCATTCCTCAAGGTGTCAATGCCCAGGAAGCTTCCAAAATGACACTTGGATCAGGGAATTCGACTGGTGATGAGTAAGAGGTTCTAGATCTCCAAGTGGAAGCAAGAACCTCCAAGTGGACTCAAGAACTGAAGAATAACTGAAGTGAGAGGGGACACTAGTCAGCTTCATGCCAGCCTCAAGCTGACTCATCCTTTCTCCAAAACTCCTATATATAGATCTCTCTCATGAGGTCTAGGGAGGCTGGAATCTTGTGAATGTAAAGAATTGCTGTTGGTTTGAGTTTAGAACTATTGGGTGATTTTCTTTGAAGAGGGTGAAGAGGAGATTTCTTTTTGCTGGGAAGGTGATGTTGGATTGGGCCTTTTATGGTTGTATCACTTCCTGAACCTTACTTCTTCCATTAATAAAGTATTTGAGGTTCTTCTATATGCATGTGTCTCAATGGTGTGTTGTTATACTTGTGTATTTGATTTATTCTAATCCTTGAATCAATTATGAATGTATGCTTCTTGTAGTTTCCCTCTCTTGCCATTTTGCAGGATCTTGGTGTAGCTGGGCCAGTGAAAGAGCAAGGAGCTGGGGGCAAGCAGCAAGGAGAGAAGATTGGATCAATCATTAGCGAAAGACATCGGTTAGTTGATCTCTTTCTCCCCTCTCTTACATCTCATAAAGAAGTAATCTCAGATAGCTTTGCTTTGATTGTTGCTAAGGAACTATCACCCTTAGAGTGGGATAGGGTCATTCCGTATTGGATACTTTTCCCAACAACAGAACTCTGCTTAGGCACTTATTATTTTCAATGGGAAAAAGGGTAATCATGACTTATTGAGCGCAGAAGAGGTTGCTGCTTTTGAGACATGTTTAATACCTCTGTTTCTTTGTTCGCTAAATTTTTTCCACATATATTACTCTACTTGGATAGATGGGCAAGAAACACACTATTCATAGACATGACCAAGTGTAAGAATGAGAATCCTAAATGGATACAAGCATCATTGTTTTCTTACAACTTCCCAGCTGAAGGATCATATTTTCCATTGAAAAAACATCGAATTCAAAGATGTAAACCAAAACAAAGAATAGGGTAATAGATAATCCAAGGGTTGTGTGTTACCACAACTTTCCTTTTAGAAAATATTAGCCACGTCATCTTGTAGCTCAAAACCAACTTTATTCAAGGAATAATGAAACTGAAAAACAAAGTGAGGAAAGGAAAAGAAAAAGAAGAATGCAATGCATCTACCTAAATGCAACCTATCCTGTCTTAAACTAAAAAATATAGGGTTGGGCCATGTGAAACGGAACTTCCAATGTAGCTATAGAAGTTGCTCTTGACCTTTGGGTCTAAATATGTGATTGTGGAAAACCCAAATAAAATGTAGTGCAATGAAAAGGATAAATATTGCAAACATCTGCACTGATAAATATAAACAGGAGGTGAAATCATAATGCTATGACACATTCGACCACTCTATTGAATTAAAAACTCTACAATAATAGTAACCACAAGGTCCATGACCATACAAGACTCGATTAAAAACATGCAAGGATAGGCCACGAGACATGGGTCCATATTGATAAGATTTTTTGAGGGAATCAACAATAGGATCATGGAAACAACCTTTATGGAAACTTTGACGAGGGAAATTGATCAAAGGAAAATCCACATCATCAACAATATCAACAGGTTGACCATAATCCATGATGTTATGCATGTTAAAATATTTGGTGGATGATGTAGAAGGTAGGTTAGATTACATGATCTGATATTCATTAACATCACTCTTTGTTTCCACATAGGATATTAAAGATTTGCTTGAGGTGGGATGTAATGGTGGAAGTTAAACAATCACATTAAGCTGTCTACCTTGAGAATTTAAAAATTAAACATGTGAAATGAGAATCCCTCAAGAGATAGTCGACATCCCATGAGATTAAATTAACAACAATATATTGCGAGAAAATACTAAACTGACCAAAATCATAAATATCGTCAAGCTAATAGGAACCTGACATAAATATCAACATAGGCTAAAGTGTCCTACTCAACTAACTTTACTTTGAATTATGACAATATTGAAAAATAGATTGAGAAAACATGGCTAGCTTCCTATCCAACCAAAAGTCATCATTAAAATCATGAGATTCAAAAGAGAATTGAGGTTGATCATATAGATTTCGAGATTACCATAAAAATCCTCACAGATAAGCATGTCATATTCTCAATAAAAATGAGATATACCTTAAAGAAAATATTCAATGATTGCATCAGACTCCATATGAAACTTCTACAAATCAGAATCTTTATGCAAGAATAAGGATTCATTCATGAGAGTTGAACAATCATCACCATACAATTCAAAAAAAGGAAATCAGCATGGTCATATTTGTCCAAGGATTCCACTTGATTAACGTGTTAAGGACCAACAAGAGGAGTATCAAGATTTAAAGATAATTGATTGATAAGATCAGACGATGTTTAGAAGTGTAGCAAGAAAGTCTCAACATGACCTTAACTTGGTCAAATTGAGAAAATTCGAATTTCCACATCAACAAACAACTTGGAGGTAGTTAACTGAGGTGAGATGACTTTTTTCACTCCGTTAACTTAGTAAATTTGAGTTATAGAGCTTGGAGTTTAGTTAAGCATGTGTGATTGCTAATTTGTATGAATCAAGGTTAGTTATTTCTAGTTGTATTAAGTTAAACTAGTTCCAAATATTGATAGAACTAGTGGAAGGTTAGTTGTGCAATGGGACAATAGTCTAGCTCAGTGTTAATCTAGTTAACTAATAAATCATCTCAAAATAGATAGTGCATGCAAGGAATTCAAGTTCCTCAGTTATGGTGGAGATTCCAAGGTGGTGTAACTAGCAATTGTAAACTAGTTTGAGTGTAGATGTGTTGCATGCAGCCAGATGATAAAAGCTTGGGAATTGCGCAATCAATTGGAGGAAAATTCCTAAATTAGGGGTTAATTCCTCAAGATTTTCACAAGGAAGTAGGGGCTCAAGTAGAGATAGAAATTGACTAAGTTTGGGTCAGAACTTCTCATTGAGCAGAGAGATAGGTTATTCACTTAGAAGTTGTGCTCAGAGCAGAAAAGCAATTGTAATAAATTATCTATTCATTTGATTAATGGAAAGAGGCTTGCGGGGTTTTTTTTCAGTTGGTTTCCCCTAGAAAAACACTGTGCATTTATGTTTTTTCTTATTGCATGTTTGTGATTTTTTTTCTAATTTGTTAATTAAATTATGCATCAGAACTGGATTCACATTAGAACTGGAGGTAGAGAAAGTGCAGAGTCACGATGTCAGTGAGCTATGGCATATGATATTAGTTCATTTGCATCATGGTGCCTTAAATATTATGCAACAAATAACCACAAGCCTCCCTAAAGGGGTACTTGAGTAGCAGGATGTCTGCAAAGGTTATACCTTTAGGAAGTATGTATAATCCACTTTCCATGATTGAGATAGTAAAGCATAGGTAGTCTTGCAGAGATTCCACTCTGATGTATGTGGACCCTTCCTATTAGCCTCAACTACCACACATAAGTATCTTGCTATTTTTATTGATGATTTCTCAAGAAAGTGTCAGATATTCTTCATGCGGAAGAAGGATGACACATTCTCAAAGTTTGTAGCATTCAACCATCTAGTTGAGAAAGAGACTAACAAGAATGTGAAGTCTCCTAGGAGCGACAAAGGAGGTGAGTATGTTTTGAATGATTTCAAGTATTTCTATGAAAAATAAGGTATTCAAAGGGAGTTGACAACACCCCACAACCCACAACAGAATGAGGTAGTTGAGAGGAAGAACGAGAGTATTGTGGGAGATGTGAGAGCTATGTTACATAACCATAGTTTTCCACTACACTTATGGTCAAAGGCATGTAACACAAATGTCTACTTGTATAATCAGAGTTCTCAACAAATTATTGGTATGATTACATTAGAGGAGGATTTCTTGTGGAGAAAGTTAGATGTGTCTTATTTTAGAATTTTTGGAGCCTTTGTTTACTACCATGTCTCCAAATATTCGAGGAAGAAAATTGAGCTGACAATGAAGTTGGGAGTCTTTGTGGGTTACACCAAAATTCCATACACTTACCTTGTGTACTTACCTTACCTCAAAATGATAGTTCTGCGAAAGGATGTAAATTTTGATGAGGAGAAAGCGATGTGGTTCCCACTTGAGAGGGATCTTCAAATTCCACTAGAAGAGGAGCTTTTAGCTCGAAAGTAGGAGCCTCATAAGGAGCCTTGGGAAGTTTTGGAGTAGCCATTATTGGAGGATCAGAGAGGAGTTAGAGTGGATACACCTTCTTAAGTAGAACCATCCAAAGAATGTAGAAAAGGAATCGGGGAAGGTGATAGATTGGTGCATGATGTGAGGGAGAATGTGAGATCTCATTCAAATTTGCATAGGAAAAGGAGGTCACCTGAGAGGTACAATGGATACATGGCTCTAATGACTAAACTTGTAGATACTGATCCATCACCTTTTGAGGGAGAAGTAGAGAAACCTATTGGGGTTGATGCAATGGTGGAAGAATACAAATCTATCATGCAGAAAAATGTTTGGTAAGTGGTCCCAAGACTAGTAGATAAATCAGTTCTGGGTTGATATACATCTTCATGGTTAAGCATGCACCAGACAGAAGCATATAGATGTATAAGGTGAAATTATGGCCAAAGGATTGTCTAAAGTTAAAGGGAAATTAGTATAACAAGGTATTCATCCATTAGATTAATTATTTCACTGGATACACAGATGGGGTGGAAGATCCACCATATGGATGTAAACAAAACATTTCTAAATGGTCTTATTGAGGAGGAAGTGTACATTGAGAAACCAGAAGGTTTTGACACATTTGATCGGGAGTCCCATGTGCGTAGACTCAGGTGAGCATTGTATAGTCTCAAACTAGCACCCCGAGCTTGGTACACTAGGATTGATAGTTATCTTAATGGATTGGGCTTCAACAAAAGTGAAGCGGATGTGGACCTCTATGATATTCTAGTAGAAGGTAAATTTCTAATCATTGTTATATATGTTGATGATTTAATATTAAAAAGTTATGAGAAACTACTCAACTCTTGCAAGGGAATTTTATATGAAAGACATGGGTCTCATGCACTACTTCCTTGGGTTGGAATTATGGAAAGGCAATGGGGAATTGCTTGTGTCTCAAGGAAATTATGCTACCAAGATGCTGATTTGTTTTTTCATGGAGAGTTGTAAGTCCATGGAGAGACATCTAGTGACCAACTAGAGGAAGGAGAATGCCTCTTTAGGTAAAGAGGTTGACATTACCATTTACCAACAACTAGTGGGTTGAAATATGTATCTCATGAACACATGACCATATATGTGCTATGCGGTCAACCAACTGAGCTAAGATATGGTTAAGCTGACCAAATTGTATTGGAAAGAAGCAATGCATGTTTTATGACACCTCAGAGGTACTACCCAATATGGATTATGGTACAAACATAAAGAGGGAGTGAAGTTGTGTGGCTTCACAACTGTAGATAAGGTAGGGAGTCCATTTGGTCGAAAGAGTACATAAGGTGGAATTTTTAGTGTTGGGTCCGCAACTATTTCCTGGTACAGAAGGAAGAAAATATTTGTGGTGCTTAACTTAGCAGAAGTAGAATACATGACCACAAGTCAAGAAACATGTGAGGTGATTTGGATAAGAAAGATACTTGTGGGAATATTTGGTCATACGATGGATCTAACTCTGATTTGTTATGATAATCAAAATTCAATTAATTTCTATGGGAATTTGATATTTCATGATCGATCCAAGCATATAGATATCCAATATCATCATTTACGGGGATGTGTGTAGAGGTGGATAATGTTGCTACAATACATTCTGAGAGAGGAACAAGATGTTGACATCTTAACAAATGATTTTCAAGAGGAAACTTCAAATTACACAGGTGTAGGATAAGGGTAGTTGATAATCCTTTTCTTGCTAAGAGTGAGTGTAGATAAGTGTTGCAAGAATGTCTCAATTTGACTTTGTCTTGTCAAATTGAGAAAATTTGAATTTCCAAAATAGCAGAAAACTTTAAGGTAGTTGAATAAGGTGACATGGCTCTTGTCACTTAGTTAGCTCAATAAATTTGAGTTATATGTCTTAGAGTTTAAATAATCATGTGCGATTGTGTTGTGGCCAGCAACAACCCCCCTTCTTATTTAGTTTTATCATTAATAATAAATAAGTGGGGACCCTTATAAAAAAAATTTAGTGCTTGTATTCCCTTTTTGGATAAAACTTACTATCATAAACTTAGGAGAATTCCCAAAAAACCAAAAAACACTTAAGTTTATGATAAAGTTTGAATAAAACCACTCCTTTAATAAAGAGCATCACATTGCAAAAAGGTAATGGATGCCTTCCTACAAGCGGAATCTTAAAATTGCGAAATCGTGATGTGAAATCACGCATCAAAGAACCCTCATCGCATCGCATGTCTCAAATATAACTTAAGGTAAAATACCTCGAACCGTCGATATGCGATGGCGCGTCTCGCAAATCACATTTCACAAAAAACACATTAACAAATGATTGCCACATGCAACAGATCTACGATATTGCGAAGCAAATCACAAAATTGCCTTATCACAGATCTACCGAGCTCGTTGTTCGAAAAGAATTTTTCCATAAATCGATGCCCAGTTATGCATGTTAATGATAATTAATGAGTTAGTTTGCAATCATTAATGAAATATGGTTTTGATTTGATCGAAGAGCCATTTCGCGTAGGGTGATATATTTTATATGTTTTCAACATTTAAATCTTTCCCATCACCTTTTTGTTCTTATCATTACTCTTGCCTCATTTGTAAACTGCAGGAGTGAAGGTTAGAGAAATATACAAAGCAGTGTTCAAAACATTATGGGAAAGGAGGGTAAAGCTCCGAGTTCTAAAGATAAAGAAATGACGCCCTTGTACATAGACACCACCTGTAACAAAGATGCCAACATTACTACTTCGGAGGGCATGTACAGTCTACTCAAGGAAGAAAATCCAAAAATAATGGAGGTTACAGCTACTACAGGCTCACATGGGTCTTCTAAGGTGTCGATTACAAAACTGGCATGTTCATTCTTGCACCGAATAGCGGCGAGGCCTTAAATTCTTCCATACGCGGACATGGTCAAATAGGTACTAGATAAAGCTGAGATAACAGACTACCAGTTTAAGACTTAGAACCAAGAACTCCTGGAATCATTCTTTTCACAAAATTTAAGGTTTATATCCTCTAACGAAAAAGTATGCAAGAGGCGAAAATCGCACCAGGGAAGCCTGAATTGAGAAACAGAGGTAGTTTCCGATGCACGATTAGCACATTGTTGGGCAAGGCCCCTCGAGAAAGAAAGCCTCTAATCGTTCAGTCGCCTATAAGACCAGAAATTTGTAGAAAAAGCGCTAAAAGCAGAAATCAAAACCTAAAATCTAAAACCAATGGTATTTATCAAAGATATCCGCAAGTGGTATGTAAATATCTACCAAATGTACAACATCTACAGACAAGCTGGAGACAAAAGGATCAAGAGAAAGCAAAGTCCATCAAAAGGTTAACCAAGTTGAATTAGGATTCTTGCTATACGTACTTGGTAAAACCACACAGCTAGTGCATGACTCTCAAATGTATCATTAATTATGTCGAGAAGATGGCGCTAGCTCTTGCCGATTCTGTTTTTGCAGGATAGCTAAAGTCGGAGGTCGGCCAGCCAACTATCCTCAAGTAAATGCTGAACGTTTGTGACTGCAAGGAACATATACATAGATAGTTAGTTGTCAGTTTAGTTTTAGATTCAGTTTTAGTTTTAAATTTTTCTTTATTTTTGCCCGAAACGAGGATGGTCATTTAAACCATATCCTACGTTTTTGTAATAAATTATTTTTAGATTTAGCTAAGTAGTATTTAAACCCTTCTCATGCATTTAGAGAAGGGTCCTAAAATTTGTCAAAAACTTGTCCTCAAAACATGCACTTTTGCACCCTCCAAGGAGGTTTTGATGAATGAATGGAACATGATTTATTGGTATTTGCGTTTAATATTTGCTACTGATGTTGCACTTTTGTACTCTTAGTAGATGTTGGATTAAGAAGAGATAAATCATTATTGCTTGAAGCTCATGAATAGAACTAGTTATAAATGGTACTTTTATCTCTTAACTATTCTGCTTATGTGTTAAGGTGATATTCATGTTCAATTATTTATATATGAATGCATGATTGCTTGAGTTATCATTTGGCACTTCCGTACGGTGATAGCTATTTATTTATGTTTAATATATGAGTAACTTATTATGCAATATGTCTTTCACAATTGTTTCATCTAACTTTTTATACGAAATGGTTTATCTTTATTGAATTCTTTTCTCATAGTAGTTGAATGAATTTTATTACCAATTGCCATTTGAAACTATTTTAGATCGCATAACGGAAAGATTATATCTCGGGTTAGTTTAGAATTAGATATTTCTATTTATTAGAATACAATTAGATTAGATTTAGAATAAAACCATTTTACTTAGAGATCATTAGGAAGGAAATATCAATTCTCAACACACACACACATAAATTGGGAAATTGGTTCCATATCCCCAGTCGGGCCCACTATACCAAACGGAAAAGGAGCTGCTAACCAAGGTCCAGACCGGGTGGGTATCCCCCTTGTTGTAAACCCATTTTTCGGGGCTTCAACATATTTTGCGCTAGAAGAAGGGCCCCGAACTGTGAATGGCAAGTAAGTCTAAATCTAAATACCATTTTGAAAGTAAATCGCCCTCACCAGCTCACCCAACTTCTCCATCACATTTAGAATCTTTAAATTTTGAGAAAAAGTTTGATAAAACAACAACCACTTCCACAAACCCAAATATTTCAGAGAAATATACTATTGAACCTCCTGAAGTTGAATCTTTGATCCATAAACTTCAACGATTTTCTATATCACCCCAAAGATCTAAAAAATTTCAAGGTAGTGTGACCTCGAAATATAACCCTTCTCATCCTCTTACCAGATTGAAGAGCGAAAAGTTTGGTATTGAACCAACTGATTTAGCTCTACCTACAAGGAAGAGAGAAAGGAAATCACCTAACGGGTCTGATAGCGAGACTCTTTCATCATCATCATCCATTTCAACCTCTCCTCTGCGAAGTCAACCATCCACGCCTCCACTTCAGATTATCATCCACCATCCCACTGGAACTTCCACATCTCCTTCTCAATCATATGGAACTATAATATCCTCATCTTCCCAACCACAAGGATCATCTTCTGTGCTTTCCTCTGTTAGTAGTTCAACGATGGCCCAAACTCCATGGAATAACCCAGGGGTAGTCTTAATGCCTACACCCTTGAGTCAAAGACCGGCCCATCCTGAAAAATGGTTGCCTAAATTCAATCCTGAAGGAGGCATGCTAACAAAAAAACATATAAACAACTTTATGTTATATATACATCTCAACGTGGTTACTAAAGAAGACGTTGTTTTCCGGCTATTTCCTTACACTTTGCAAGGATTAGCCGGATCATGGTATTTCTCATTACCATTTGGATCTATCACTAGTTGGGATATTTTCCAAGAACAATTCTTGACTAAGTTCGGTGATGACAGGTTTATTGCGACATTGATCAATGACCTGTCTAACCTTAGGGTTGAGTCAAAGGAACCTATCAAAGATTTTAATTCGCGTTTTAATAAACTTTTGGAAAAAATTCCTACTGCTTCCAAGCCTAGAGAAGAAGTTCGAAGTGAATGGTACATCTCTGCTTTACCATCAAACATAGCAATCTTCGTTGATAGGGCTAACAAAACAACTTTGTCCAAAAATATGAAGGAAGCAATAGCAGTAGAGAAATGTATCGTAGCTTTAGAAAAGAAAAGCATCGTTGATGAATGAAAATCTTAGAAGGTCACTTTTAAAGAAGATCCAAAGAAGAAATAATCTAAAGACCCATTCGATTTAGAAGGATTGCAGAAAGTTTTGAAAACCATGTCTAACGAAATGGTTGATATCAAGAAACAAGTAGTAGAAACTTCTTCTAAAAATCCGTACAAGCGTTATAGAAGAAATCCTTCGACTGATTCAAAGCCTCCCAATGCCATTACATGTGATAAATCAAAAGAAGAAGAAGAGGAAATTGCTAATGAAGAGCCTACCAATGAAGAAGAAGTTGTAGAAATACAAGGTATGTGGGATTTCATCCTACCAGATGAAGAGGATCAAGAGGCATCGCCAGTTAGTACTAGAAGTAGAAATCAACTCGATCCTCCTCAACCTACTCCTAAGCCAAAGAGTGCAAGATCAATGCCGAAGGATAAAGTCGCAACTAAGAAAACGTTACCCTGAGCGACTCAAACAAGCCAGTCCAAACAGATTCATCAACTCCATCTAAAACATTAATTGTTTATGATGAAATAGAGTATAATATCATAGAAGACATGAAGAAGACTTTGGCTAACATCACTTTTTATGAATTGAGCAAGTTAAAACATTAGCAAAAGGTACTTTTGAAAGAATTACAGGCTGTACCAGTTGCACCTTTACCCGCCGTTGTAATCTTGCAAGCTTCTCATGAGATGGGAAGACCTCCGACCAATAGGACTAGTAAAGTTGATCCAAACGATATCTCTCTAATTGGAGGAAGGTCAAGGTCTCATACTCCCCATTTCTTCTTAATTATGAAGTTTTCAACAAAAAAATTGCATAATTGTTTAGTGGATTCAGGAGCTTCATCTAATATCTTACCTAAATCAATATTTGCAAAATTGAACGTTCAACGTCAAAACTCTGTAGTGCGCATAGTTCAGTTGGATCGGTCGCAGGTTGAAGTGATCGGTGAGCTAAATCGGGTTACCATTAGGCTGTCATCTAACCCAAAGGTATGTTAAGTTATTGACATTTTAGTTGCAGATATTCTAGAATTTTATGGCCTAATTCTTAGTAGAGATTGGTCTAAAAAGCTTCATGGATATTTTGCAACTGATTGGTCGCATATGTGGCTCCCTTACAATGGTAAACCAAATCAGATAAAGGTTGAGTGAGAAAGACATAATAAATACATAGTAACAGAATTGGAAGGAAAAAATGAACCTGTAGCATACAACAACAATATAATTGGCAACTATTATGTTGACTCTTTCTTAGGAAATTTTAATGCTCATACTTCGCCTTACTTAGAACATTCTGTTTTATCTCAAGTAGAAAAAATTTCTCAAACAGATAGTTCTAAATTTATTAATTTTATAGATAGTCCTGTAAATAAATCTTTGTTTTGGAAGTTATTTTTTGACGGTTCTAAGTCTAAGGAGGGAACAGGAGCAGGATGCATATTAATTAGTCCAGAGGGAAACAAAACTATGCTAACTTGTAGACTTGAGTTCGATTGCACCAATAATACTGCAGAGTACGAGGCTTTAGTCCAAGGATTATACGAAGCAATCGGATTAGATATCAAGTATCTACAAGTCTTCGGAGATTCTGAAATTGTAATCAGACAGGTACGAAATACTATACATTGTCTATCAAGTCATTTAAAGCATTATCAATCTTTAGTACAAGATCTGACTAAAAATTTTATAGCATTCAATATTTCATCAATTCCCAGACTCCAGAATGCTAGTGTTGACCTCTTGGCAAACATAGCTTCTAAGCTCATTCCTTTAGAAGACTATAGCCCTAATAGATTTTCAATCGAATTCGTTTTTATACCTTCGATTCATGATAACATTACAAATTGGAGAATTTTCAACGATGATCCTGATATTGTAAGCTTCCTCACATTAGAGGGATCTTACACTAATCAGATAATTGATGAGGATCAACATGACAAACAATTGCAACAAGATAACACTAATAATGCTATGCCAAAATCAGTAGTTAAATTGGAAGACCTATATGATCTGAAAGATTGATTTAAAAGATCTACCAATTCAAAACTTCAAAGCTTGACTCTGAACTATGAATTAGTAAATCTAGGAACTGATACCAAGCCGTAGAATATCAATCTAGGTCTTGGCCTAGCCCCTGAGGAAAAACTAGCGTATGTTTGTCTCTTGAAACAATACACAAGTGTCTTTTCCTAGAACTATGATGAACTTAAGACTTACGACACTTCTATCATCCAACATACTATCCCAATGATAAATGATGAAAAACCTATCCAGCAAAAGCTGAGAAAAATCCATCCTAATCAGGAAAACTAGATTAAATCTGAACTCAATAAATTATTGAAAGCCAAAATCATTTTTCTCGTTCTACATTCTAAATAGGTTTCCAATATGGTTCCCATTAGAAAGAAAAATAGAGACACTAGAATTTGCATTAACTTTCAAAATCTTAACAAAGCCTCCCAAAATGATAATTTTCCTTTGCCTCCTATGGAGCAAATATTACAGGCAGTTGCAGGGTCAGAATTAATGTCTTTCTTGGATGGTTTCTCAGGCTACAACCAAGTTTTGGTTCATCCCGCTGATCAATTAAAGACCACGTTCAGAACCAAATGGGGTACTTATGCATATCAAAAGGTTCCTTTCGGTCTAATCAATGCTGGCATCACATTTCAAAGGGCCATGGACATCACATTTAAGGGATTAGTAAACAAATCAGTAGTAATCTACTTGGATGATATAACTGTATATTCTAAAAAATGAGGCAATCATCTCAGAGATTTAAAACAGATCTTCCAACGTTGCCAAAGGTATGGAATTTCACTTAACCAGAAAGAGTCTTTTTTTTTCGCATTAAGTGAAGGAAAACTTCTTGGTTTTATAGTGTCCAAATCTCGAATACATATTGATCCCGATAGAATCAAAGAGATTTCCGAAATACCCTTACCTCATAACAAGAAAGCTATGCAGTCTTTCCTTGGCCAGATTAATTTCGTAAAGAGATTTGTTCCAGATTTTTCAAGAATCATATCTCCCTTACAAGCAATGATTAAAAAGAATTGAATCTTCAAATGTGGCCAAGAAAAATATGAAGCTTTCAATTTGATTAAACAAGAAATTAAAAATGCTCCATCTTTAGCAAATCCAAATTTTTCCGATCCATTCATTTTGTATACATTTGCCTCTGATAAATCATATTTTGCAATACTCACTCAAGCAAATCAAGACAAGGCAGAAGCCCCAATTGCCTTTTTCAGTTCAAATCTACAAGGGGCTGAATTAAATTATTCAGACATCAAGAAACAAGCTTATGCTGTTTTCAAAGCGATCAAACATTTCAGACCCTTTCTGCTTAAAACCCATACAAAAATCATAGTACCGTTTCCAGCGGTTAGAAATCTCTTAGTACAGAAAGATGTGGGTGAGAAAGAGCCAATTGGGTTACTGCCTTACAAGAATACGACACGAAAATTAAACCAGCAAATATTGTAAAAGGTCAAGGCTTTTGTAAAATGCTGGCTGGAGCATCGCTCATTTCTAAAATACCATCTTCAGAAATACAAACGTATGAGGTAAGCCTAAACGATGTTGAATCATTATATGTCGATATCATAGTTTATTTAAAGAATGGATACGCTCCTTCAAACCTCGACTATACAAAGAAAAGAGCTCTAAGGTTGAAGGCTAAGCAATATCAGCTCGTGAACGGTGTACTTTTTAGGATGCATTATGATTCTATTCTCCTTAGATGTCTTGAGAAATCTGAAGCTGAAAAGGTGTTGCAGGAACTCCACGATGGACCAGCAGGTGGAAATTACGCTAGAGATACTACCGCACATAAAATCTTGCGTGCTGGGTACTATTGGCCTACACTATTCAAAGATGCACATGGCTACATAAGGAAATGCCAAATTTGTCAAACCACTGCTAGGAGACAAAAGAAACCATCATTGCCTTTGCAACCAGTCAATATTGAGCAACCTTTTGATCAATGGGGATTGGATATAATAGGTGAGATCGTTCCTCACTCTTCTAAATAGCATAGGTATATCCTTACAGCTACAGATTATTTTACTAAATGGGTAGAAGCAGTAGCTCTCAGAACAACTAATGCTGAACACATCATTGATTTCATAGATCAGTTCATAATCACCAGGTTTGGTTTACCCTCTGCTTTAATGTTTGATAATGCATCATATTTTTTTGGGAATACTATGACTGAATTTGCGCTCAAAATATGTTTTATGCTTAAGTACTCTACCAATTATTATCCACAGGGGAATGGATTAGCTGAATCAATGAATAAAAACTTAATCAGAATCATTAAGCGAACCATTGATCAAACTCATAAGAATTGGCACAAATCCTTAATATATGCTCTGTGGGCAGACCGAATAACACAGAAAGCCTCCATTGGCACTTCACCCTTTAATTTAGTTTATGGGAAAGAAGTGGTCCTCCCAACTCATCTAGCTATTCCTTCTTTGGCCTTAGTTCAATATATTGACGAAACACCAACTTCTGCTTTACAACTAAGGCAACTGCAAATCCTTAAGCTAGAAGAGCAACGAGAACAGGCTAAAATAACTCATTCTCATCACCAAGCATTAGTAAAATCTTCTTTTGATTCAAATATGATAAGCAGAAATGACTTTCAAATTGGATATCTCATTTTAAAATGGGATAAGGCTCATGAGGAAAAGGGCAAACATACAAAATTTCAATGAATGTGGCTTGACCCTTTTCAAATTGTAGAAATCATAGGTCCATCTACTTTTATGTTACATGATTTAACAGGAAAAAGAGAACCTTTACCTGTTAACGGGCAGATCCTAAAAAAAATACTTTCCATAGGAGTTCATTCTTCTATTTTTTTTAAATTAGTTTTTCTTTTAATTTGATAATAAAACCAGTTGTAAATGGTTACATTTGGAATTCACAAGAAAGACAAGTATTTCTTTTTAAGATTTTTTTTTTCGCTCGTATAAATAGAACTGATTTAGAAAATTGGTGATTATTATTCAAAGACACAGTCAAAGGCTATAATCCTGAAAATGATACTAGTTTCAACCTTGTAAATTTTGATAAAAAAAGACCTTTAGTTGGAATTTGTTTTATATCAGTCAAATGAAAGGTATCAATAACGAAAAAAAAAATCTCTGTAGAAAAGCTCTTTCCAAAAACTCTACCATTGTCATCCAGAGCTATTCTTAAGGAAACAATGACTTCCTCCCCACCTAGGAAATTACGAGCTTCAAGGAATAATCAAGAGATACAATTTAACTTAAAGAATAAGAGGTCTCATCACAAGCTGACTTATCATGATCATAGATATTATAGCTTGCTGACTTTGCCAAAACTGCATACCACAACAGGGCAATGACTTGAGATTATTGCAATCAAAAGACAAGGGGTCTCATCATGAGCCAGCTTGTTTGGAAAAGTTATAAATCAAGTGAATGGCACTGTCATAATTTGGCTACCAAACCGAGACATTGTTCTTTAAGGATTAAAAGAAAATAAAAGTAATAAGTGTGGATATGGATTTCCCTTTGAAAATCATATATTTCTCCAAGTAGGATACAGGATCATTGCTGGGTAACAGATAACCCTGTCGAGGCTATAAATGCCTACTGGCAGCAGAGGCTCTACCTACGACAAATGAGCATATTTAAAACTGATTTACAGAGAAGTATTTGTCTTTATCTCTATAAACTAAGTAGTGACTGATGTAGATGCAATGACTAGCTATAGGAAGTAAATAACCAAAGTTAACATAGAAGAAACAAACTATCATTGATAGCTGAAAGCATAATGTACTTTATCTTTCTATAATAAAGTTTGATTTTCTAAAAAAATTTCTATTTTGGAAGTTTAGAAAATTCAAAAGAAAAGCAGATATAACTAGTTCTTCCAAGTGAATCACTAATTGTTGTGGCCAGCAACAACCCCCCTTCTTATTTAGTTTTATCATTAATACTAAATAAGTGAGGACCCTTATAAAAAAAAAATTAGTGCTTGTATTCCATTTTTGGATAAAACTTACTATCATAAACTTAGGAGAATTCCCAAAAAACCAAAAAACACTTAAGTTTATGATAAAGTTTGAATAAAACCACTCCTTTAATAAAGAGCGTCGCATCACAAAAGATAATGGATACCTTCCTACAAGCGGAATCTTAAAATTGCGAAATCGCGATACGAAATCACACATCAAAGAACCCTCATCGCATCGCATGTCTCAAATATAACTTAAGGTAAAATACTTCAAATTGCTGATATGCAATGGTGCATCTCGCAAATCGCATTTCGCAGAAAACACATTAACGAATGATTGCCACACGCAACGGATCTGTGATATTGCGAAGAAAATCACAAAATTGCCTTCGCATAGATCTATTGGGCTCGTTGTTCGAAAAATCTTTTTCCATAAATCGATGCCCAATTATGCGTGTTAATGATAATTAATGAGTTAGTTGGAAATCATTAATGAAATATGGTTTTGATTTGATCGAACAGCCATTTCACGTAGGGTGATATTTTTTATATGTTTTCAGCATTTAAAGCTTTCCCATCACCTTTTTGTTCTTATCATTACTATTGCCTCATTTGTAAACTGTAGGAGCGAAGGTTAGAGAAATATACAAAGCAATGTTCAAAACATTATGGGAAAGAAGGGTAAAGCTCCGAGTTCTGAAGATAAAGAAATGATGCCCTTGTACACAAAAACCACCTGTAACAAAGATGCTGGCATTACTACTTGGGAGGGCATGTACAGTCTACTCGAGGAAGAAAATCCCAAAACAATGGAGGTTACAACTACTGCAGGCTCACATGGGTCTTCTGAGGCGTCGATTACAGAACTGGCATGTTCATTCTTGCATTGGATAGCGGCGAGGCCGAAAATTCTTCCATACATGGACATGGTCAAATAGGTACTGGATAAAGATGAGATAACAAACCGACAGTTTAAGACTCAGAACCAAGAACTCATGGAATCATTCTTTTCACAAAATTTAAGGTTTATATCCTCTAACGAAAAAGCGTGCAATAGGCGAAAGTCGCACCAAGGAAGCCTGGATCGAGAAACGAAGGTAGTTTCTGATAATCGTGCATTGTTAGGAAAAACTCCTCGAGAAGGAAAGCCTCTAATCGCTCAGTCGCCTGTAAGCCCGGAAATTTGTAGAAAAAGCACTAAAAGTGAAAACCAAAACCTGAAATCTAAAACTAGTGGTATTTATCAAGGATATTTGCAAGTGGTAAATATCTACCAAATGTACAACATCTACAGACAAGCTGGAGACAAAAGGTTCAAGAGAAAGTAGAGTCCATCAAAAGGTTAACTAAGTTGAATTGGGATTCTTACTGGATGTACTTGGTAAAACCACACAGCCAGTGCATGACTCTCAAATGTATCATTAATTCTGCCGAGAAGATGGCACTAGCTCTTGCCAATTCCGTTTTCGCAGGACAACTAAAGTCGGAGGTCGGCCACCCAACTCTCCTCAAGTAAATGTTCAACGCTTGTGACTACAAGGAACATATATATAGATAGTTAGTTGTCAGTTTAGTTTTAGATTCAGTTTCAGTTTTAAATTTTGCTTTATTTTTTCCTGAAATGAGGACGGTCATTTAAACCGTATCCTACATTTTTGTAATAAATTATTTTTAGATTTAGCTAAGTAGTATTTAAACCCTTCTCATGCATTTAGAGAAGGGTCCTAAAATTTGTCAAAAACGTGTCCTCAGAACATGCACTTTTGCACCCTTCGATGAGGTTTTGATGAATGAATGGAACAGGATTTATTGATATCTGCGTTTAATATCTGCTACTGATGTTTCACTTGTGTACTCTTAGTAGATGTTGGATTAAGAAGAGATAAATCATTATTGCTTGAAGCTCATGAGTAGAACTAGTTATAAATGGTACTTTTATCTCTTAACTATTTCTGTTTATGTGTTAAGGCGATATTCATGTTTAGTTATTTATATATGAATGCACGAATGCTTGAGTTATCATTTGGCACTTCTGTACGGTGATAGCTATTTATTTATGTTTAATATATGAGTAACTTATTATGCGATATGTCTTTCACAATTGTTTCGTCTAACTTTTTATACGAAATGGTTTATCTTTATTGAATTCTTTTCTCATAGCAGTTGAATGATATTTATTACCAATTTCCATTTGAAACTATTTTAGATCGCATAACAGAAAGATTAAATCCCGGGTTAGTTTATAATTAGATATTTCTGTTTATTAGAATACAATTATATTAGATTTAGAATAAAAGCATTTTACTTAGAGATCATTAGGAAGGAAATATCAATTCTCGACACACACACACATAAATTGGGAAACTAGTCCCATATCCCCAGTCGGACCCACTATATGAAACGGAAAAGGAGCTGCTAACCAAGGTCCGGACAGGGTGGGTATCCCCCTTGTTGTAGACCCGATTTTCGGGGCTTCAACAGATTGCTAATTTATAGCAATCAAGATTGATTATTTCTAGTTGTACTCACTTAAAAGAGTTCCAACTATTTATAGAACTAGTGGAAGGCCAATTGTGTAGTGGGACACCAATATAACTCAATGATAATCTAGTTATCTCATAAATCAATTCAAAATAACTAGTGCATGCAAGGAATTTGAGTTGCTCAACTGTGGTGGAGATTCCAAGGTAGCGTAATAAGTAATTTTAAACTAGTTTGAGTGTATAGGTGTTGCATGCAGTTAGTTGATAAAACCTTCAGAATTGCACAATCAATTGGAGCAAAATTTCTAAAAAATAGGGGCTAATTCCTTAGTATTTGCGCAAGGAAATATGGGCTCAAGTAGAGGCTAAAATTGACTAAGTCTAGGTCAAAGCTTCTCATTGATAAAAGAGATAGGTTATTCACTTCTTAGTTCTGCTCAAAGCAGTAAAGAAATTGTAATACATTATCTATTGATTTGATTAATGCAATTAGGCTTGAGGGTTTTCTCCCAGTTGGGTTCCGCTAGAAAAATATTGTGCATGTGTGTTTTTTCTTATTGCATGTTTGTGATTATTTTTCTAAATTGTGAATGAAATTCCACAAACCAGTAGAGTTGAAGTGTGTCTCTTGATTTTTGATCAAACTTCATGAGAATTTCCAATTATATCACCATATTTCTACAGACGAATCATCATCAAGGGAATTATGTAAAAGAAAAGTCAATTCCTAATCAAAAAATTGATCTTCTGATTTAGTGATCAGTTCAGGTGGAAAACACAGAACATCAAAAGGAGGGGGATACAAAACAAAAGGCATATCCGATGCTTACTCACGATGTTGAAATTATTTTTGATTAGGAGAACATGATGAATTAGATTCAAAATATTTCCTTGACATCCTAAATAGGAAACATAACTTTCAATACGATAATTGCCAATTCACATACTCATTCGGAAATTCATAACAAAAATGGAAGAATCTATGAAAAAAATCTTCAAGTGATTAATTCAATTCCATTCTAAGATGATAAATTTCATTAACAACATCTTGATATTCATATTTTTCGAAAACACAATGAAGCTTGTTAACCAATTTCTCAATTGATGAGATTGAAGCAGTGGGTAAGGAATAACACCATTTCTTGAAATGAGCATTTATTGTAAGGGTAAACATCCTCACGAGGATTTATTAAGAATGAACTCCACTTGAAAAACATAATTGAGCAAACTTAATTACATAATCAAGAACGGTTTCTATACGCTTGTCATCAAATTTCAAATGTGACAAGTCATGTAAAAATGTTGCAGGGAATGAATAATCTAAAGCTTTGAAAAACACCTAGGGATTGTGATTTGGGATGAAGATATTAAAGGTAAGAGGTTCAAACAGACCTCAAAAGCTCCACTTGTCAACTGACCCTCCTTCTATCACCAAAATGTTGACAACGCTGGATGTATCCAACATGTAAGGGGATCTCCTTGATGTGAAGTCCCAATTAGAGGTCACACCATTTGGTATAGGAGTCCCATCCAACTACACAATCTAACGATCGATGGAAAGGTTTCAAAACTATGCCTTGGTTCTTATCACACACAAGATATTGCAACACCTCTTCGGGCATCAATATGTAAGCTTTGTGAGACACCCAATGTAAGGTGCACAAGGGAAACTTCCAAGGATGGTAAAGGAAAATGAGCCTCTAGTTAGAAACGTAATAGTATTATCCTAAAGGGGGTTCCCAAGAATGAAGATAAAGACTTGTTGGTTACCTACATATTAGTCCAGATAATAAGAAACAATCATGAAAACATAACAACACTTATTCAAAAATAACCATATATAAGCAATGAATTAGTTCATTAAACTAGTATGTAATTAAAGCGACATATACCACTAACATAACAACAATAGTCCTACTATATCTATGATACATATATGAATAAGTGTTGGCTCATAGAGATTTTGATTATGAATGAAATATCACAGGTACATTGTTACATAGATGAAACACTAGATCCAACAATGGAACATGAATCCACACCTTTCTTCTCCAAAGAATGATCTATGTCCTATGCACTACAAGAGAAGCCAAGAAAAGACTCCGTGAATCCAATTTATTTTCTTTTATAAATCATATGAACCTTAGTGTATTTTGTTTTCACATAGGAATTACAGATTTACGAAATTATCAGTCTACACATTACAATCAATGCATATATCCATCTTATGTTTGAAAATGTAGAGAACATGAAAAATATTAGAGCATCGTCCTTAACTTTGATGATTCACTCCTAGCACTAGTAATTTACTTCATTCATAATAAATAACATGCCAAAGTAGGACATATCATACATAGGAACTAGAGTTATTGAATAGAAGTGATGAAACTCTGTTATGAAGTACAATTTATAACCAAGTAAAGAATAAAATTTGTACTCACTACTACCGAAAAATCATGAAGATCATAAAGGTCTTGCCTCTCAAGTATGATAGAACTAATTAGCCAAATATCCTTAAGGGAAAATGGGGAGATTCTTGTGTAGTAGTGACAAATGGCACTTATTGATTTTTTTTTTCCCATATTTTTCTATTTTGAGTAGGTAAGACATGGTTCAAACTTCAATATCACCTCTGACTTATAGATAAAAGTCTTATAGTGACCGTTTCATTGTGCTCATAAAAGTGAAATAATTCCAAAGTTCCCAACTAGGTTAGTTCAAAACAAATCTCAAGCGCAAACCATAGAGATGGGTTAATATTTTTAGTATATAGAGGATTAAATGATAGAAGTAGTAAACAAGAAATAACTCCTAATTCTAGTAAAACTCAACTCCATTAAAATTTAGGACTATGGGCTATCAAATAGGTCAATGGAGAGTTTCTGTTATTGGGAATATCATCTATGAGCCATCCCAGATGAAAAATATCCTCCTGTGATAAAACAAACTACAAGAAAATATGCAAAGGTAAAATGGTCTGGGTACCATATTTCACAATAAGTTACAATCAACAAGGCAAGCAATATTAATATTGGCCACTTAGATGTTACAAGTGTGGGAAAATGATGTCTAATATTATAGGCATATGTTATGTTGTGTTCATGACAAACATAAATGGTTGGTGCCCATTTCCAACGAAGATGATGTAAGGTACTCTAATGTGGTGTTGCCAAACTACCATAAATGTATTGTTCATGTACATAGCACATTTTTTTCTGTTTCTATGTGTGAAATGTTATTGTATTACTTAAATTTCATATAAATATATTTACAATACTTGTCTATTTATGTTTGGAAAATGAATGGAATGTCCTAGTTATACAATTAAAATCATCCTAATGATCAACAACTACAAAATCAGAGAAAATTAGAGCTAGAAGTAAAATAAATGAATGAAATCAATTTTCATCTAATTGTTTTTCTCCATGCACTTTCAAGCATAGATAATGTTTTCTAGCTATAGTTGATTCCCTAGACAACAAAACAAGAAGGTTGAGATTACAACATATAGGGTTTGTTTTCTTGTGAAATGATTTAAGCCGTAACTTCAACACTTATGCAGTATCATCCTTCAGTTGAATCAATGGCTCCCTTGTGACTCGTCATAAGAAAACACTTATCATGGATACATAACACAACTACTACACCAACTCAGAATATGTAAAACATCACTTCATCAAATACACCATGGGCTTTAACCTTTCATAAATATGAATAAATGTGGAAAATAAAAGATCCATGTGAAAGCCTATTCTACTACAATTTTGCATGGTGGAAGTTTTCCCATCCAATAAGACAAAGAAATAAACACCTCTTCCATCCATATTAAAATTAAAATTAATAATATTGATCATAAATAAAAGGCTTAAAACATATGATATGCCCCAAGAGAAGATTACATATGGTTTGGAAAACATATATCTTAACTATCAAGTCAACCCATTCTCTAATAAGATGGATAAAAGATAGAAAAAGGGTGTAATATAATTGCAGTTTATTCCAAATCACTTATATTTTTTTTTTCATTTCTTTCTATAGAACCCATTTCCCACGAAACCCACTAAGAACCTCCCCTCATTCTAAGGATGGTACCATGTGTAAAATGGATTCTTCAAGGCTCAAGAGTCAAGGCCAAGTCAACATATCAACAAATATTGACTCACAAATCGGGATTGAACCTTGGTGAGTGATGTCACAAATTTTCCTCTTAGCCACTTGATCTACGGGTCCCAACTAATGTCTAGACCACTAAGTAATTACAAACAAGTCAAAACTAATGAATAAATGAATTACAAACTTTAAAGTTGCATTATGACTATATTAGGCCATCCTTTGATTTTGTTGGTAACCTTTTAGACATGAAATTAGAATATGTAAATGCCCTTGGGATGAAGGGTTCTAATGTTGTAGAAATTAAAATCCCTACACAAACTTATATTACTTGTTAGACTTATGGTCTAATAATATATTTGACGGAAAATTCAATCACACATTTATACAAACTTCACACAAGATTTTGATTGGAAGAGTGAAAAAAAGTTAAAACATCAGAATTGATAATGTCGATTAGGTATATTAGATAACTACAAATAAAGATCCTAAGGTTCTTGCATCAATTTCCTATTAGAGAAAATGTAATTCCACTGATACTGTCAACCCTTTTATCCAATTTCCTATAGATCAAAAAATTATTTCTTCCTAGCTAACAAACAATACTTTAAAGTACAGAAACAACCAAAGGTTTCCAAGCCATAAAAATCCCCTCTAAATTTGAGTATACAACTATCATGTATTAGGGAATTAATATTCACCAAAAAATTGGAACTAAAAAGGGACTCTCAACTAGTCTTAATTATCCTTTAAACAGAGATAAGGAAACCAAACAAAAAAGTTACATGCCACCTTTTGTCATTGAGCTTCTAGTGGTAAACTTTTAAGGGATATATATTTAGGAACCCTAAATTTGTATTTGTGCTATTATTTTTCTTTTGTAATTTCATGGTTATGCTCTCCACCCAACTATAAACAAAAGTATCCATAGAGTATTTAGTGCTAGGAAATGGCCTTAGGGTCTCAAGTTGAAGGGTTGCTATTCGTTACTAGATCAAGACTCCTTGATGAGTGAATCGCTTGAATTTATAGCATATACTAATGGTTATGCATATATTAGCATAAAAATTTTGGATTTTTGACATAGAGCAGGGTCTTTTTGTCATATATTTGTTTGTTATAAGACATAATTTAACTGCTTCAATAAGAAAAGAATCTTAATCAGACTGGAAAATGGGGTATATCCTAACTCATCATTAAGCTAGAGAAGAAATTTTTTTTTGCTTCAAATGATCCTAGAGGTAGAAAATATTTCAAAATCAACAAAAATATTTTTTTAATTTTTTTTTTTGAAAACTAAAAGTATAGGTTTATGAACATAAGCTTCCTAATGCCTTGAAATGAGTTTTAAAGTTCTAAGATTGAAAATAAAAGTAAGTGAAAATATCAAACTCCTCAACCAGAACTCTTAATAACTTCAGTGAGGAGGGGAATCTGAATACTCATTTTATCCTGCCCTATTAGTTTCAGTCTCCACTTTAATTGAATTTCAATTCCAATTATTTCCTTCCTAGCCTCTTTTTAATTAAATTCACATACAACTTTAAGGCATTTTACTAATGGAGATTCATTCTCAAAAACACCAGTCACAAATACTACATTCTAATATTATAGAATGGAAGATAAAATTATATCATTACCTTGAGTTGATGAACTTGCCACCTACTAATTTAATTCTGCAAGTGGTATCTCCTGGATGTAGAAAACAACACAATGCACAAGAATCCAACCATATTGATCAATGGCCATTCAAGTCACTAACTTAGAAAGTAACTATCTTGACCAACACTCATAACCTCCACTTTCAAGACATTGAAAATTCCCATGAATTCTTCTTCCTCAAATGAATAACTATTCCCCATCAAGCAAGTCTCCAACTATATGCTCACTCAAGAGCAACTACATATGGATTTGTCCTGACAAAAATTTCACATTACATAATTCAACAAGGTATCCACATTATTGGTAGAAATTTAACCCATGGAATTGTAGGTGGAATACTTTCCATGTTAACCCTCAATAATACTTGTGCAACTAGAGGGTTGATTTTGTGTGAGGTTACAATGCACTAGTCCCATTTCAAATGCATCGAGGAAATGACATTGATCAAGGCTCCTTGGAAACCTAATTTTAGTAGACTCTAAAGAACTACTATTTTTGGCAAGTTGTTTTCTCCAGTACCCAAATATCAAAAGCCTACATGTCAAAAAATATACAAAAAGCAAGTCCAACAAGACTACTTTTAGATGCATGCTAAATGATCAAGCTTTTTTACTTGTTCATTTTTCTTGATCTATTGGAAATTAGTATTTCTCACCTAAATTTCTTTTTGTTCTTTCAAAGGAAGAATGATTTTAGACATGTCAACAATTAAAAATTTATGTATGTGGTAGATACAAGTTGAATGCCATGGTTCTAGGAACGAAACCATGTATAAGTTGAAAGTTGTGGTTTTAAGTAGACAGTGATGGTATGATCCATTGTATTAGGTATGTGAAAAAACGTTGAGTTAAAAAAAACCTCACATCAAATTTGATAGATTGAAGATGTAATGAAGTGCTTGAGGCATGGGTGGAAAAGGCACAAAATTTGAAATGGCTAAAATCCTATCTTTTGATTTTCAGTTAGTTTTTTGTCTACAAGAAAAGTTGCAAAGCTAACTAAAGTTGTAAAGTGCAAAACTGCATCAAATCCCTTACTCGCAGCCATTGTTAACTTTGAAAACTACTAGAAATAGAAACAATATGAGGATAAAAGTACAAATAGTAGTCCTAATTCATACTTTGGACATAACAAAGAGTTTGGATGTCATGTTTAAGGAATTAAGCTTTAAGCCCTTCCTCACCCTCTATTTTGTTGGTACTCATAACTCTAACTACTCTCCTGGTGTCCCTCTCAGTGAAAAGGTGAAATGAGGAGGGGGGAGGGGATATAGATAATAAGTTGTTAAGGGATGTCATAAAGGGAGGCCATGTAAAAAAATAGGGACTAGGGATCAAGTCTGGGAGGGATGGCATGGTTCCTAGGAAAAAGAGTATGCCAAAAGGATTTCTAGGAGTGGCAAGGGCTTCACAAAATTCTTGTCTGCTACAAGAGAGAAAGATTCCTTTGCATAGGGCTATATTTCCTAACTAATAGCTTGCTTACTTAAGGGTTTATTCATTCCTTGATAGAGGGCTTCTTTGTCTCTATTCCTTTGCAACTTCCAAAGGGTAAACTCTTGAAGAAGAATCTTGGAAATGACATGGCAAGAATCAATGTTGCAATGACCTATTCCATAATCTAGGTTTACTCACCCAGCAAGGCCAAGGTGCCATTCCAAACTCTCATAAAGGGATAAAGACCACACATTGAAAGGGATTACCTATAGGTAAACTTATTGTATTCCTAGGGTATTGATGGAGTATAATTCCCTCTCTAACAAGATTTGGCACTTCTAAAATACTCGAGAAGCTTTCATAAATATTATAAGTAGGAAAGAATCATAGATATTTTCACCCAAAATAGCTAATGGAGTTCAAAGAAGAATCTTGGAAAAATCAATTTTCCAGAGATGAACCCTCCCAACAAAATATCTCAAGACTCAGATTCCCACTTTTAGTTGGTGCCGACATATCCATAAATTGGAAACCTAGTATAAATAAAATCAAGAAAAGGAAGGAAGTATGGTACAAGAAAAATGTTTTTTTTGCAAGTAGATAATTTATATTCAATCAGTGGAAATGGTCATTCCCAAGTTTATCATAGAATTTTTATTAATGCACCATTAAAATTTCAAAGTAATATCTAAATACTAAACTTGAACTGCCAAAAACTATTCAATGGGATGTAACAAAAATAAAAGTGTGGCATCTACTACCAAGGAAGAAACTAACAAAACCCAAGAAAGAAGATGGGGTATAACAAGTGGTCTGGAAACCAAGGCTTTAACATCAAAACTCTTTTGAAGGGTCCTATATAAATGAAATACTTTATGGAATATGATAATGTAATAAAAATATCTAAAAAAAGAAATTACTTATGATATTCCATAGTATAAGAGCTTCCAAAGAGATCCCCAATCTAAAACAACATTGTAAAAGGATTTTGGTGCATAACAAATAAATGTTTTTAGGAGATTGGAGAAGGAGAGGAGGTGTCATTTTGGATAAATATTTGAATGAACACAACCCCTTAAATGAAGCTAAAATATGGATAAGAATCAATGAAGCCATGATAAATGAAGGATGGCTAAAAGTTACTGGAAAGATCCAAAAGATTATTAGTCCCTTTTCAGGAATGACATAAGACCAAAGATTGGCCTGTTGCAACCAGTGAGGAGGAAAGACTAATTTTGGATAAAAGATCATATCATAGAAGAATTATGATAATGAAAGAAGGATGGGATAGAGAGTTATATCATTAGATATGATTACAAAGCAATCATGAATCAACAGATCACTAGTAAACCAAACATTAGAAAAATATTTGCATTCCCAACATTTGGACTAACTTCTAAGATAGCCCAAATCATATTAGTTATAAAAAAAAAAAAAAAAATCATGATGAAATAAGCTCTGAAGTTGAGGGGGGGGAATTGGGCCAACAAAGTGAAGTAAACACATGAGAGATGTTGAAAGCAACCAACATCTATTGCTAAAATGTGAAATCTTGAATAAAGCCTCAAACATTATTGAGATTCTTGCAAACAAAATATTTCAAAGGCTAACTCGATGGAGTATCTCTCATAAAAAAATGAGGGAAACCTCCCTCAAGATATCCCATTTTCAAAATAGTTTACACTTGGAAAATCATCCCATGATTTGCAATTTGGTTCATTTGAAAATTTAAAAATGGCCATACCTTTGAAGATTGAAGAATAAGCCCCTGATAGATTTCGTTTTAGGTTAAGAAAGAGATAATAGAAACATCTAAAGCTAATGCTAAAAAATCCCTGACCATAATCCCAATTGATGTGAAATTTTTCCTTCGGAAATAAATCTTTAACTAGAAGAAAACATGCAAAAATGAGTATTTTAATGAGCAAAGTGATCCTAAAAATCATTAACCTCAGTATTTGTAAATGTTAGTTTCATGGGGCTTCTAAAGGAAATCCAAGAATCTCTAGAATGAGTGGTTTTATCAAAGATAAATAATTAAAATTTTAGGAAATTTCTACAAGTTTAAAACTTTAAGGTTAAGAGCCAAGGGGTAATAAAAAGAATAAAGTGTATTAAAATGAAAGTCACTAAAGTTATCATAGAAGGAAATTTGAAGCTCCTAAATAATTTCATGAATGAACAAGGTGCATTAAAGTCTTGGGAAAATCATAAATTTTTGGGAATGGTGTTGGGAGTAGAAGAAACCATTTCAGAATGTTGAAGTTGTTTATGTTAGGAGAGAAGACAACCGGATGTTCGATTGGTTCATGAACAATGTAATCTATGATCCAGGTGGATATTGGTGGTCACCCACCTATCCCACCTAGAACTCTAGTTAGTTTCATTACTTTCCTTGTTTATTTCAACATTTACTATTTTTAGCAATTTTTTGGGTCCTGATCTTCTGGAATAGTTTTGACCCCCTAAACGATGTTTTTTTTAGGTCCACTTACAGCCTGTAGTTGATAGCTGGAGGCATGGACCTACAAGAAATATTGTAGAACTTAGAGAGACCTTTCCAACAAGGTATCATATGTCCCAAACAAAGATAATATGACCAAGTTATGACCCCGGGAAGTTGGCTCCCCAACTAACCCCAACGGGGCCCATAAACTCTGGGTATTGCATCTCCTCGGTTAGGGTTTTGGCTGTTTATGGTTATCTCATGATTTTCAATAATAAATATGCCCTTAATCCTCATTGTAACACAATTTAGAGGCATGTAGCTGTCACATATCTTCTTAGAGATAAGCTACCATCGCCCGAGCTAGTCTTATTTCCATTTTGTTTATAAGCATATTTCAGTATTTGATATTAATGAAATGAAGAGTTATTTCTACTGCATCTTTGCATTTATGGTTATTTATGTAATTTTTTGCATTCTTGTTTAAATTCGAATGAGTGGTATCAGAGGGGTATGCTCTTTCTCTCTTTTTCTTTGCATGTCCCCAATGAGGTCGGGATATAAGGAGTTAGGGCTTGAACTAATTGAACCTTTGCAAGACTAGCCTTGTAAATCCCGACGGCCTCCCATGGTGAAAAAAATAAATACGAGGGGGCAGGAGGTCCTTTGAAAATATTTCTTGAAGAATCCCTTGAGTGATAGAGGAATGTGATAATGGACAACTTTGCCCAGATCCTTCAACGATTACCCAAGGGCAATGCATCTACTTACAACATCCACTCTAGAAGCACCACACCCTTTAAGGTACAAGTTAACTTTGAAATTCCCATATTTGAGGGTTAGATAGATGCAAAAGCCATAGATAAATTGTTAAATCTGTTAGAAGGATATTTTTCTATTCATGATTTTTCCAGCTAGGAAAAGATTACTTTTTCTCTTCTCAAAGCCAACCCCCATGTCAAGGACTAGTGGGAAACCTACTATGATAAGAAGGATGAAAGTACACCCTCACTATTTTCAGCTGCACCCACTTGGAATTCATTCTAGGACACCATCAAGGATAAGTACTACCCTATCGATAGCTATGAGGATAAATACATAAAGTGGACGACACTGCAACAGGGAAAGGATCAAGATGTGCAAAGTTTACCAATTTTTTCGTACCCTTCGCACGAAGTTGGGTATCAAGGATTCTGAGAAACATTTGGTACTCAAGTACCACAGTTACCTACACAAGTAAATACAAGATGAGATGGAGTTCGTGTAGATCTCCTTTCTCACTACGATGTATCGATACACTGTCAAGATTGAGCACAAGCTTAAACAGAAAAAATGAGACTTTTAGTTTATGATCTAAAGAAAGCGAAAGGTGCTGCCAAACCATAGAGAAAAGGGCAAAGCCAAGTCAGGGTGACTAAGGATAATCCTCCAAAGCCACAAGAAAGGAACAACACCACAAAGACAAAGAAGGACATAGGAAAGTGGTGTGAGTTCCATAAGAACTCCACTCACAAAACAAGTGAGTGTCGGGCCATGTAGTCACTAGCGGCTGAGTTGAAGGCTTTTTAGTCTGATGCATGTTCCGACTCTGAGTTAGAACCATACAAGGGGAATGACAAAGGGAAGTAGATCATTGATGCAGATTCTAGTGCCACTATGACCACCACCAAGATCCTAAATATTGAGCTTGAAGATCCATAATAAGGCGAGAGCCTATTCCATGTTGAAAATAGCAACAAGAAATGCTAAAAATAGAAGTGCTAAAATAAGCACTGCTATAAATAGCATTTCGGGATACATTGTAATTTTATTTAGTCCCTAAACTAAAATTGAGAATTAAAATTTGAATTTGATCTTAGCATCTGTTTGTAAAATAATTAATTAATTCATCTTGAGCTAATTAGTTGTAGAAAATCAAACATGAAGTCTATGTGAAGACATGCAACAATTTCTCCATTGATTGAGGAAGTTATCCCTTGATTAGAGGAGACCAGGATGAGTTGTACTTTGAGTTGTAACTAGTTAGCTTAGTTAACTGAGTTAAGTCTAGTTATATTAGTTCAAATAGTTTGTTGAACTAATTGTGATTTCAGTTAGTTAATGCATGCATGCATGTAACTACTGCACTTCAGATAACTGAATATTCTCTCATAAATAACTCATGCATGTCAGTTTAGATAGAGACCCAGTTGAGATTATATGATGGGATAGTGTACTATCAGTTGCAGTAATATTCCATGGAGGATATCTCTTGCATGTAGAAGGAATTCATTCCTTGGAGATTGCGTAGTTACTTTTGGGTTTGGTGAGTGTGTGATGAGGCCAATTTCACACATGTGGCAACATTGGACCCCAAGGAAAAATACGCAAGGAAATAGGAGGCTTGAAGTGTTGAGGGAAGGCATATCTTGTGTCTATTCAATCCGTGAGTTGTATTATTCAATTGTGCTGAGAGCAGGATAGATTGTGAGTTGATGCTTTGTGTAATCTGAGCATATTTCCACTTGTATGATATTATAGAGATCGAGGTTTTAGGCTAAGGCTTTCCCCAGAGTATTCTTCTATGTTCATGTGCGATTGCTTCCTCATTCTCAGTCATATATGTTCTAATTGATCTTGCTGAAAATTCGATTAAGCTTCCGCAAGTTTGTTGCAGAAGTAGATCTTGTATTTTTCTTTAGTATATTGCATAATCTATTGACCTACAGTGAGAAACTCTACATTCCACTCACAAATATGGGTGAAGGGTTCTCTATTGCAGTTCATTGTTGACATTGGGATCCAAAAGAACCTCATTTCAATAGAGCTCATGAAGTAGCCGGGCCTACTGCTATAGCACATCCACATCCATAAACATCAGGTGGGTTCACCAAGGATGAGATCTCCACATAATTCAATAGTGTTGCCTTCCCTACAACATCAAGCCCTTCATGGATGAGGTACTATGTGATGTTTCTCCTCTTGAAGTTTATGATGTATTATTAGGACAACCATACTTATGAAAGTGGCATGTTGTATCTAAGGCTAGACTTCGCTCTGTTATTACTTCTTTGGGTACTAAGTTATACAGGATACCAAACGTAGCCCCACCTACCCCCATCTCTTTGACCTTTGCTAAGCAATGCAGTAAGGTCATCTCCCAGAATGGGATTTTTTTTTTCTTTCTTATTCACTCTCAAAGTAAGGGGAAGGTCATAGCCACATCCATGGCACTTGGGAAGGGTTCCTCCAAGTAACATAAATAGGTGGATACGGTCATGGAAGAATACAGGGACATCTTCTCATCACCCACGGGGGGTAAGCTTGCATTGTCAGGTCAAGCATTCAATCAATCTGAATTCTAGAGAACCTCTACCCAACAGGCCGATATGTCATTGCTCCATTTTGGAAAATGAAGAAATCAAGTGGAAAGTCCAAGAGTTACTACAAAGAGGGCACATCCGACCAATTTCCGCACCTTGTGGGAGCCCGATTGTACGTGTATATAAGAAGGATGGGACTTGGAGGCTTTTCATTGATTATCAAACACTAAACAAAATCACTATCAGGAATAGGTATCCAATCCCATAGATTTATGACCTGCTGGACCAACTCAAGGGGTTCAAGTATTTCAACAAGATCGATCTAAAGTCTAGTTATCACCAAATTCCAATAGAGCCCACAGATGTATGGAAGGCCACCTTTAAATCCAAGGAAGGACTTTCTAAATGGTTGGTTATGCCTTTCAGGTTGAGAAATGCCCCTACTACTTTTATGACGCTGATGGATGAAATCTTGCAGCCTTTCACCAACTCGTTTGTGGCGGTTTATCCAGAAGAAATCCTCATATTCAGCAAGAGTTGGGAAGAACACTTGCAACATGTTCGACACGTCCTTCAAACCCTTCTGTAGAAAAAATTGTGTGCCAAATTGGAGAAATACACTGTTGGCATGAGCCAGGTCCAATACTTGGGTTACATCATAGATGAGCATGGCATGCATGTGGGCCTGACCAAGATCCAATTCATTTTGGATTGGCCAACCTCGACCACTCTAATGGAGCTTTATAACTTTTAAGGCCTTACAAATTTTTATCGGAGGTTTGTGTTGGGATTCTCCCATATCACTTGGCCATTGAGTCTGATTACTAAGAGCGGGGAAAAAACAAAGTTTTCTTGGTCCGAGTCCCAATAGAAGGCATTCTTTGAGTTGAAGCACTGCCTCTGCTCTGCACTTGTACTCACACTACCAGACCTGCAACAACCATTTGAAATCGAGACAGATGCATCAGACTATGTTATTGCTACAGTCCTCACTGAACAAGGGTATCTTGTGGCCTATCATAGTGAGACACTTTCCGATACAATTCAGAAGTACCCCACTTATGATAAAGAGATGTATTCCATCAGGCAGGATTGATGATAGTGGAAGCACTAAATTTTGGGGAAGGAGACGGTCATCCACACCGATCACCGACTTTTTCAGTTTATACAGACACAGTGGAAGTTGTAGAATGATTTCCATCAGAAGTGGTCTACATATATGCAACAATTGCACTTGAAAATTAAATACAAGAAGGGAAGCACCAATCATGTTGAATATTGCATCAACGACCCCCCAGTTGCAACACTGACTACTTTTCTCCACTCTTATGGTTATGAGACCTCTAGATGGCCCAACTATACAAAAATGATGTAGAGTTTACCTCCACATACCAGATGCTAGTAGATGGAAAGAAAGTTCCTGATTTCCACCTCCACAACACATTATTATGCTACTTGGGCCACCTTTGTGTTGCTTTAGGCAAGCATTCCAAGCTAATTTGGGAGGAAAACTATAGTCCAATCGCAGGACACTTTGGTTTGGAAAAAAATATGGTTGTACTACAAAAGTACTTTTATTGGCCCAAAATCTGATTGGATGTTGGGATATATATAAGATCCTTCACTACTTGCACCATCGCCAAGCCAACCATCAAGAAACAGGGCTAGTACTCTCCTCTTCCTACTCCTAGCCAGCCATGGGAATCCATCTTCATGAACCATATGTATAGCATCCCTTCTACCAAGCATGGTAATGACTGTGTATTTGTGGTCGTGGAAAGATTTTCTAAGATGGCTATATTGGTAGCCTACAAGAAGAGTATCACAGCAGAGGACACTTCCAAAATCTTCTTTAAATGAGTATGGGTACATTTTGGGATCCCATAAACCATTATATCTGATCAGGATATCATGTTCCTGGGTGTATTCTAGTCAAGCCTCTAGACACTATTGGACATGAAGCTCACTAAATCGACTACCTTCCATCCCCAGACTGATGGCCAAACCGAGGTCGTCAATAGCATGATAGTGCAAATACCCCCCTGTACAACTCCAAGAATCCTCAAACCTAGGATGAGAGTCTTCCATATGTGTAACATAGTTATAATAGAGCTCTCTATTGATCGACTCATCACAGTCCCTTTCAAGTGGGTCTAGAATTTCAACCATTGTCTCTGATTGATGTTGTCATGGCTCATGTGATTATGCAGACATAATCCACACATGTAATGTCTAGATTTATTTAACACATCCAACACATCTACCGGTAGGTCCATGACATCCTAGAGAAGTCAAATTCCAAGTACAAGAAGAGACATGATTAACGTTGGGTACCACACAAGTTTCATGTGGACGACAAGGTCTCATTGCATTTGTAGAAAGAATGCCTTACCAGAGCCCATCGGAATCTAAGACCAATCCATTATGGTCCTTACACCATTACCTATGTTGTGGGAGATAATTCTTTTGAGCTCAACATTCCCCCATTCCTTGGCCTACATCCAGTGTTCAATGTTGACCGCTTGCGACAATACTTCCCACCATTTCTAGACATATCATACATCGCAGAACAACTCACACCAACAGAGTTAAAACCAAGCTACATGGAATAGGCCACAACAGATCAGATTATGGACACATAGGTCAAGAACACTCACTAGCAAATGATCCAACTATATCGGGTTGTCAAAGCTAGCCAACTCATGCACCAAGGCAAGTGGCTCATCATGGACCAGGTTCAATAGAAATTTCCTCACATCATGGAGGCTTTCCACGAAATGAGGACCATTTATTCCTAAGGGAGAAGGAATGATCCAGGTGGATATTGGTGGCCACCCACCAATCCAACCTAGACCTCTAGTCAATTTCATTTTTTTCCTTGTTTATTTCAACATTTACTATTTTTAGTAGTTTTTCGGGTCCTGGACTTTCAAAGTAGTTATGGCCACCTAAACGATGTTTTTTTGAGGTCTGTTATAGGCCCATATCCAAAGGATAGGGCCTACCATAAATTTTATAGTACTCGGAGATACCTTTCCAACAAGGAATTGTACACACCAAATAGAGATAACATGGCCAAGTTATGACCCCGGGAAGTTGGCTGCCCAACACCCCAACGTGGCCCACAAATTCTTGGTGTTATATCTCTTGGGGTTAGGGTTTTGGTTGTTTAGCACTTTCTCATTATTTTCAATAATAAATAGGCCCGTGAGCCTCATTGTAACATAATTCAAAGGCATGTAGCCGCCACGTCTCTTCTAAGAGATAAGCTACCATCGCTCAAGCTAGTCTTATTTCCATTCTGTTTGTAAGTTTATTTCAGTATTTGATATTAATGAAATGAAGTGTTATTTCTTCTACATCTTTTTATTTATTGTTATATCTGTAATTTATTGCATTCCTATTTAAATTCGGATCAATTTAGTAGCAAATGAGTGACACAATTGACATGACACAGGAATCAGGATGATGTGTCAAAAAAGTGAAACAATATCTCGTGAATGTATTCTCAAATTCTTTTAGATAGGGGTCAACCATATATGATGAATTTTTGCAGAGAAGAAAACAAAATTATGGATTATCGACAAAGGTATCATTGAGACAACATAAATCTAATCCAAGGAGAACCAAAAAACTATTACTTCCAAGCAATATAAGAAGCATGAATTGGAATAGGGTATATTTGATGGAACAAGGACAATTAGGTATCTCTATAATTAAAGTTGAAATGAGGAAGATGTCCATTCCAAGGAAATTAATTCTATCATAGATTGGCGTTTCTTCCTTTGGGAAAATTAATGTCTTTGGTTAAGATCTATAATACCATCTAATTTAAGGGGTTGCTCAAAAGAAAACATCCAACTTTTCACCTGAGGAAAACTCACTTTTTCATATACTTAGATTATAGGAGATACTTTCACACTTGTTCTTTATGTCACTATTGGATTGTCCTTTTGAGTCCCAATGAACTTGGTCATTTGTGGACATTAATAAAATTATAGTATCTTTGCAAGTAGTTTTAGGCCTTTGTTCTTTCATATAATTATGTTCTTAGTATAATGCATGTTTTTACTTGATAACTATAAGGTGAACATGATATTTCCAGTCATTTTGATATGGTAGATTAGAACATGGAGAATTGATTAAAGCTTCCACCATATTCGCAAACCTGATGTAAATCAATAATAGGTGATATGTTCTGATATATATATATATATATATATATATATATATATATATATATATATATATATATATATATATATCTATATATATATATATATATATATATATATATATATATATATATATATATATATTTGTCTGTCTTTCTCTAGTAAATTTAAATTGGGATCCCATTGATACAGTGAGTCATAAATACTAAAAAATAATTGGAAGAACTGAGCCAACAACTTTCGATAAAAAAAAAAATAGTAAAACCCAAATCGAAATTGATTTCAAGCGAACTTAATTTCTATCCAAACCAACATATGGAAAAGAGAGAGATAATCAAGCATTATCATCAGAGTCACATGGGCATAATTTATGCACAAGTGTGGTATCAGAAATAGGAAATTCAAGATGTTATTTGAGGTCTCATTTGTTGGCCTTGCAAATCAACTCTGGAACATCATAGATACTCATTATATCCTTGATAAAGTCATCCTGTGCTTCATCCCATGGGAGGAAATGTGGAAGATAAAAAAATTAAACCCAACTTGAGGAAACAATGTAGTTCATCATTTGGAAGAGAAGTGAGCAGAGAATGTGTAGTACCTGCTTTAGAATCTCCCTTAGGATGAATTTATAAAAATTATGCATTTGTGTTTGGGTAACATATGATGATGATGGTACTAGGTCATTACTGGAGGTGATTGTAGATGTGGATCTACTCTGTGAAATTTGGGAAAGTGATTTCCACTCTATTATCTATTGTTCATATTTGGCTTTGAGGTTTAATGGAGTTTCCTTTTCTAGCAGGCGATGCTACTTGATACTATTCATTGTTGGTAGTTGTGGTGTCTATAAAAATGGGCTGAGGAGGGGCAAGTATATTGTGTTTGCACTTTCACCTCTTGTATACAAAGCCACCATTGTTCACAACCTCCCATTTATCCTCTAATACTAAAACTACAAGGAAAAGACTTTCTAGTGTAGGTTTCTGCAGAAGCACCTATAAAAATAGTCCAGAACACCATTTGTAGCGAAGGTCACTAGCGGAGGTGGGCAGGAAAATGTTTTAACACATGATTTATGGATAGTGCGTCTAATATATACAAATGCATTGATGCTTTGCTGTACATAAAATAACTAGTGTTGCATATAACATGGTGCACCGTGGAAAGTTTATTTTTATAAAATAAAAAATCATGGTGTGCTAAATAACACAATGCACTAGTGCTTGACTAATCGATAGCATAGGATCCCTTCATGTAGTAAAACATCCCAGTGCATACCACTAAGTAGCACTGCTATAGTCTTTAAATTTTGAAAAAAATGTGGTGTTATTTTCCAATGATGCATTGGTGCGGTAAAGGTACTAAAACGCCCTAGGGCGTCTATGAAAGAGCACCACTAGGTGGTTTTTTATTTTTGAAAATATAGCGGTTCTATAGTTAGACAAAGCACCAATGTAATGCCTATATTAGAATTCCCCAAGTCATCCTAAGAAAAGAACCATGAAATATTGTTTAATTTTTAAAAATGCAGTCCTCTCGGATCTATTCTGTAGTAGTGAGGTTAGTGTAAGTCATTGAAGGAGGGTTGAATTAACAAAACCCTCTTAGTCATAAATTTCATTTTTATCATCTACAGTGTTGGAGAAATTTGAAGCATCAGTGCCACTCTTTCCTATTGCAAGCACCCTGACGTCGATACTTCTCTTACTCACCATCCTTTTGTATTGTGCTCACTGCTTGACTTTCCAAGTTTTTTAGACCATGCTAATTTTTTTTTTCTCTCCATTATGTGTTCACATTGGCTCCCCAATGACCAAATGTCTAGCTAATGTCTATGTTTCTCTCTAATTTAACTTTTTAGCAGATTATCATCGAAAATTAGGTTAAATATTCCATTGGTTTTGAAAAAAATAATTTCTCCTTGCGCTACGTGTTCGAAATATTCAACTCAAACTGATAGTGGCACATGAACATAACACAATGTGATTGTTGTGGTGCATTTCATAAATGAAAATGCACCAGCAATATGATAATCTTTACGTTGATGCATTACTCCATGTGCATTTATATTTACCAAACAAGCCAAAAAAATAATATTTAAAAATATATCTATAGCTCGGTGTGTACAATAACTTGGGTGTTCCATACTAGTGCAAAAGGTTGTACATGCACACCGATGCACAAGTGTAACACATTGCTATCAAAAATTAAATTAGTGAACCAACAACAGTGCATCATACTTATGTGCGCACCGACATTCGTGCAATTATGTTTGGAAGCACATTGCAGATGGTGAATGACTGTCTTTTGAGCACGTCGATGGTATTTTTTGTTTTAAATTGAAAGTTATGTTTCCATATTTATAAATATATGTTTCATTTAATAAAAAAAAATCTATTTTATAGATGAGATTGACGTATTTTATATGTCAATCATGTATCAAAGACGTCAGCAAAGGGAGCAGTAGTAGGAGTAGGAGCAGTAGGTGGACCCATACACTATGATCCAAACATGGGAGTATAGAGAGAGGGAGAGGGATTTATACCCTCGCCCTATTATTGCAATGACCCGAGCTCTCTTAAGGAATGCAGGCCTCCTTAAGTACTATGATGAGGCTACATTGTACAAGGCGTACTCTATCTTATTGGCACATTTGATCTACCGATGGAGTGCCCAGGTTCAAGCTTCCCATGTCGGTCTTAGGCTGTGGTATAGGCTCACTGAGGAGGATATATAATTTATCATTGGCATATCCAGGAGAGGGGAGGATTTTCCCCAATTCCTTGATGTCCCACATGGGGTTGAAACTGAGAAATATTTCTATTAATCTAAGATATGTCAAGCCTCATGTGGTCCATCCAACAGATTTTCAGGTTCGTGATGGAGAACTACTAATTTATTCCCTTTCTGCGCAAGAGGTTAGGTGCATCTTTATTAGTCACTAGCATTGCAAACTCTAGTAGTGATGGGCAATGTATTAGTTTACCTCTTTTATATTATGTTAATTCTTTGATTTGGGAGCCACATTATATCAGATGGTCTGCCATTTTTTTGAGGCTTGCATGGATTTAGATAAATTTCATACATTGATATAGGGGAGGGCGACCTTCTCTTTTGCGCTAGCTATATTTTTTTTATTTCTTGAGATGTTTCAAGAGACAAGGCCTACATTTGACCATCACCCTCCTAGGCTAATCAATGAGGTCTAGATTTTCATGTGGGGAAGATGATGTGAAAGAGGGGCCTACCAGAGTATCCAACTAGGAAATTTCCATTGAGGCACTAGTGCTAATGGCTAGTGAGGATCACCATGTGTTTTTTGTGTTGGAATTTCCATAAGCGAGGATTAATTGGAGACAATGCCCCAACATCCTCTTCACAGTGGCTGAGCCTACAAATGATAGAGATAATAATAGTATTTTATTTAAATTAATCTAGTTTCATTTTATTATTTTAATTAATTAGAATAAAATTTATTCTAGCACGTTCTTTAACTTGTTTTATTAAATTGTTTAATACTGAAATTTTATAATATTGTTGTGTACTATATATTTTTATAAATAGACACATTCGATGGGGACATGCCTCCTCCCCTAGAGGATGGACATGATGACGATATGGGTGAGGACCAATAGGGTGAGGCACATCCTCAGGGGGGTGTCGGCATCCAGGGTCATAAGTGTAGTTTGCGATTTCACATGGTCTATTGTGATAGATTAGCTAAAGTTTTGATTGGTGAGGGAGTCCACCTTGTGAGGGTGCAAGATATTAACACATATCCTAGGTTCATGGTTCTCTTTAGGGACTATCCATACGAGGTGATGACTCTTATGCATCATATCATCAAAGCTAGTAAGGGACTGGCAACGAGAAGGGATGCAGAGCATGCGATGGAATATACATCATATGAGGGTGGTGATGATGATGATGAGGGTGATGATCATGATCATGATAATGAGGGTGGTGATCATGATGATTCTGTTAGTACTACCCCATCAGATAATGGCTGTCAGGGTGGAAGTGATCCTTCTAGTTGTACACCTCCTTGCCAATCAACTAATGTTGATATTCTAGAGCTAGAGGATGTGCCTTATATTTCTTCTAAAAAAGCAGAGCAACCACCTACTCCACCTCACACTTCTACAGACCATGTTGAGGAAGTAGTTTACCATCCATCGTCTTCTAATGTAGACCAGCCATGTCCTCCTTCACCTTAGTTGAGTTCAAAGGTCATTGAGGGAGTAGATGACCATCCATCATATTATATTGCAGACGAGGCTGGTAATACTACTTATTCTATATATATATATATGGATGGTGCATTTTTTTGTTGTTCATGTTTATCTACTTAATTTATATGTTGGTGTTGATGTGTATATTGTTAGGCCATGTAAGATATGTTCATTTATGTTGCTTGCAGATAGATGTGTACGTGATAACATTTATTTGACATGAGATTTATATTAATTTGAGGATGATATTAGATTACAATGTTTGTGTTTTTTTAGATGTGATCACAATGATGATGCCCTGTTAGATTATTAGATTCTTGTGCTAGATAATGACTTTTATATGTGTTAGAGGACTATATAATTAGACGATGGTAGTGAATTCGAATGTGTATATTAGATGTTGTTTATGTTTATTATATGGTTATCATCATGATGTTTATTTTTGTGAAATAATGTTTACCATAGATTATGTATTGGTGAACTAATATCAAACTTTTATATATGAAAATGCATGTAAAACGACTTACTTTAAAAAAAATGCAAAGATATTTGTATAAATTACAAATTTTAGTATGGTTGAAAATATTATTCTAAAATTACTATAGGTATTTTTCTATTGCTTATTAGTTCATTAATATTCAATCTAACTCAATGAGTAAAATATTTTAATACTCACAAGAAAAAATAATTAAGGTAAAATAATTTAGTTACTTTTTAATAAGACAAAAATGTGTAACTCATTCAATTTTTAATATAAAATATCATTAATAATGAATTATTCAAAAATAAATTTAACTAATTCAATATTGGTTTATGAAATGCAATCTATTGTTAAATTTAAAAAACTTAAGTCAATTTTTTTTATAACTAGTCTAGATTTGGATCTACCAAGCACTGAGAGGGATCAAATCTCTTATGCAAACATCCTTTAGAATATCTTTGTAGGCCCTTGGTATATCTAAAGTTAAGATGAATATATGTTGGTATAATATATATGTAGTTGACATTAAAATATTTTATTTATAATTCACGTTCTCCACATTAAAATGTTAAAATATACCCCTCATATTTTTTTCATGTATGTATGCATTTAATTATTTTTATTATTAATATTTTCTAAAATACTACATATGAAATCCATATTAGACATTCAAAATTTTTCAAATATCCCTCATACATTGAATTAGAAAGCAAAAATTAATGAAATATGAATTCTCTCAATCTTTCTCACTAAATTGAAAATATGAAAATATTTCAATTTAAAGTACTTTATTTTTCTCTAAATAAAGTATCTATAAAATTATGTTATTTAATATGGACATTAAAATATTTTACTTGTAGTTGACAACAAAACATATGTTTTTGTTTTATATTATCACATGTAAATGGAACGTAGAATGAATTACACATAATGTATTATCAATAATACTATTTCTTGTTATGTGAAAAAAGTACATTTTTTTGTATATATCTCTATAAAATGTTATATAAGGTTAAGGTGTAAATTGAAGTATTGTAATTATGACCAATATTAAGTTATATTTTTATCAACATTTTTAATTAGTTAATTTAAATTATTATTTTACTATTTTAAAATGTAATGTTACATGAAAACATACTTATCTGTAGAGCCCCTCTTGGAACAATTAATTTAGATCTCAGAGGTCCCTGCTACAAAATGCTATGGCACCATGGATTTCAAAAATGGAATTGTGAAAAGTTTATAATTTCTTAAATCATGCTAGTTCAAATGGTAAAATAAGAGTGAAATTAGAAGGAAGTGGTATGAAGAAAAGATATCACATTAGTGTTTCATCGGTCTTATCATTCAAACACCAAACACTGTGAAAACTTGCAAGCCTGTCTTTCACATCACTATTGTATCATATAATTGATGTCCTTCAAACTGACGATGAGATTTATATGGATTATGCTTGTGTCTTTTAATGATATGACGTATATAACTTTAGCTCATGACCTACATTGATCATTCTAGAAAGGATAGATTTTAATAATATATCACATGCAACACCTTATTATATAACCTTATCTCTTATTATTACTGAAATTATAAAGACATGTCTGTTATAGACATTTTTGGGCCCTACAACCCCAAGCATGAAATGTCCATAAACCAAGGGCTCCTAAGTCCCTAAAAGTGTTGTTCCAACCCCTAAAGGAACAAGGTCAACAGATTACAGCTTCTCCCAGAAGTTCTCCATGAGAAACTGCTCAGAATTGGTCAAAACAGGATCATTGCAGCTGCTCCACTGGCTAAGTGCGTTGCATCTCACCCAAATACACTGTGAGGGTGCCTTGCATTTCAAAAGTCCCTTCTGTGGGGTGTGATGGGTGAGAAATGACAAATGGCAGTGCCATTCCATGAGGTGGAGAGACAATGGAAGCTTCCAGAATCTTCTCCTGTGACACTTGCCTCACTGAATTCGACCAAGGATGAGTAAGAGGTCATCAGTCTCCAAGTGGAAGCAAGAACTATCAGAGAGAAGACACTAATCAAATCACAAGCTGACTCATCCCCCTTACAGATATCTATATATGGATCCCTCATCCCAGAGATCCAGAGGCTGGAATTTTGCATATTGTAAGGAATTGTTGTTGGTTTTTTGAGACAAACATCAGATTGTTGGGTGATCTAAGCTTTGTTTGAGGTGAAGAAGGGCTTCTTTGCTAGGAGGTTGATGCTGGGTTAGAACAACTGGTTGTAACTCCTCTTGGTTCTTTTCTTGTTTATCAATAAAATCTATTTGAGTTTTCCTCCATGCTTTTGTGTCATTGATGCTTGCTACATTTGTATGGTCAATTTACATCTGATCCTAGATTGTTTATGATTATAGATCCATGTCTTTGTATAGTGCTATGCTTCTGTGATCTTACAGGTACTTTGTGAAGTTGGGCGTGTAAGGGAGCAGGTAGCTGAGGACTATCAAAGAAGAGAGGGATCAAATCGGGAGATTAGCGCAAGACAGAGGTTGCTCTTTCTGTTCCTCTCTATCTATAATTCATAAAGGAAAAACGAAAGTAGCTTTTCTCTGTTTGTTTCTAAGGTAGCTGTCACACCTTAGTGGGATAGAGCAGTTCTATATAGACACTTTTCCCTGTAACAAAATGGCGACTCCACTGGGGAGATAATTAGTTTGTTTGTTTATCATTCTTTCTTGTTTGTTTAATAAACTTACAAGTAGCATTCAAACTGCATTTGCCATAACAAATGAAAAGTAGATAATTGCTGCTTCAATCCATCCACTGGATCTATTTATGATTTAAACAACTAATTCACAAACTATTTGATTGCCCTTGTGATAGCTCTTAGATCCTCCTTAGATCTACCCTTGATTGTTGCATTACTGATTGCTTTTTGCTCGACCAAAACCCAAGAACTAAACTGCAAATTGTGACTCGGAACCCGAACAGAGTCTCGAATCTGGCCCAGCGCAGGTACTGTTCAGAGATTCTGAATTTCAGCGCACTTCCCGAGTGGAAAACTTGCGCTGCATGTCAGATTCTCTGTGTTACAGGTGCACTGATCAGACTAGCTCTGTGCAGTTGTGGCTTCTGTGGTTCATTCTTTCCAGTTATATTCCTGAATTTTACTGCCTGTGATCAGTATATGTCTATTTGAAACCCCTTTTCCTTGCTGTTATTCTGCCTCCTTTGTACAAAAGAACTGTAGATGTTTTTATGTGTTTGTTGAGTCATTTACAGTTCTCCCTTGCAAAAGTAGCGTAATCGTACTGTCGTCCTTTGATTTGAAACTGTCGCAAGTGTCGATTTCAATCGTAGGAAAGAGTTTGCTTGCTGTTGATGGTTGATTATCCTATTACTATTGCTTTTGGTCTGAATTTGTAATTTTCTAGTGTCAAGAACAAGTATTCAGTTCAAAATCGTAAAGTGTTGTGATCGTCTCCATTTTTTGATTTCGAAAAGAAACTTGTTGATATTTGTCACTTGAAAAGAAATTCAGATTTGTGCATCAACTTTCTTTTTAGCATTCATATACTAAGAAAGTCAAAAAACAAATACATGCATGTGCATTTGCATATAGACAGTCTGATTGGCTTGATTTAGGAAAGTGCATTTTAGAGTGTGCTCTTTGCTCTTTGTGAAAAGATTCTGTCTTTCTTTTCCCTAGTAGCTAGGATTTTCATTGCATAAAAGAGATAAAAATTTTGTTTATCATCTTAGATTGCATTTTAGGAATTACATCTACATCTCGTGGTGAACCCGAACGACAAACTTCATAAACAAGATCAACTTAAAATAAATTCAATGAATCTAACAACGCTTTGGAACTTAACGCACAACATTTAGAAGTCTAGGCTAGAGACATATTCCGGCGTCGTAAAGCCTGGTAACTGTTGTTCTCACTGATGGTTGGGTGATTCCTCCACTTTGAGACGATAAGTGCCAGTACGGACTTGTGCTCCCACGTACCGTCGAGTATATTTTGGGAGACCCCAATAGGCTTAATCCTTTATCCATAGGAAGCCGTGTCTGCCGCCCTATCGATCGTAATGCACTGAACACAGCATTCGGGAAGATTGACTGTTGTACCATAAAAAGTATTCTGCAGTTTTGCGATTGGTTTGGTACTCCCTCTACCTAGATTTCCAGAGCAGTCCCTTTCGTTCCTTTTCAGACTCCTTAACGGAAAAGGTCCATCTGAGCACTTGTCACTTCAGGCTCATTAAAAATCGAAGGAGACTAGAGTCATCTTTTGTTTTTTCTCGACTCTTAAAATTGAAAAAACAAGTTGTGTCAAAGCGTCTAAAATTTATTTTAAACGGAATATCCATTACCCTTTCCTACGTTGATCTTGGGTTGAGAAAATGGAATCCACCAACCAAGGAATTCCCCTTGGAGGAAATCCTAGTCCCTTCTCCTCTTGGGGAGATGTTGGTGCACTCCATATGGCCACATTGTCGCTTCCAGGACTGACAATTGGTTTGCCTGTATGGCTCTTCTCAACCTCTATCGTTCAGAACACCACTATTCCTGAACAATCGAATCAGCAACTAGACGAGTCCAGAGTTACCCACCAACCTTGTACTTCCTCTAATTCTTCCTCTCCTCCTTCCTCTTCGCTTGATGGGGCTGGTAAAGCCAAAAGTCAAGTTCCTAAGGAGAAGAAGGAAAAGAAGAAGAAAGAGAAGAAGAAGAAGGAGCCAAAAGTGAATGGGGGCAAATGAGTGTCGTCTAACGAAAATCCACACACTGCACCGACCAGGCCTAAATCGCCATGTGTCATTTGCAAAGGAGACCACTATCACAGAGATTTTCCTTGCATCCCTTGGATCTTAAGGGACTGGTCTCCTCGGTTGCACAACCCGGTGTCGTCAACCTTTGATGATCATGTTGAAAACACACCGTCAACTAGTGAAAGTGAAGCCCCAGGACAAAAAGGAAAATATAGATTTCCTTGTAAACTGTGCGAAGGCGATCACGCCATCCACGGTTGTCCCTTCTTAGACGAGGCCAAAAGAGTTTTGGACGATCGTCCAGTTTCACTGTTACGACTTCCTCTTGGATATAAAAAACTCTTGCCGAGTCCGTCACCAGTTGAAAATCTGGTTGGCCCGCTCAGGTGGTCGGCTGAAGCATCTATCATTGAAGATAAACCATCTGAATCCATACCAGACGAAAGTCAAAAGGTCGAGGCGGTAGTTGACCCGGTCTTGCCTTCAGAGGTTCCATCTTCAGATGATACAGTCACTGAAGAGAACAAGGATGACACCGTCCAAATTCTTTTCATAAGCACAGACTCCAACGAACATGGGGGCAATTTACCCGTTCCTTTACCGCAGGAAGGAAGTTCGTCAGAGTCGTACCTGGCCGTCTATTCGGTCCCACCTCCAAGCAACCTAGTTGTCTCCTTCGACTGGAACCAACTAGGCAGACCCCGTTTACCAGCTAGTGTACCATTCCGAATTATTGTTCAAATATATAGAATGGTTATGGCTAGTACCATCATAGATGAGGGGGATTCTGTGAGTATCCTTTCCTCAACTGCTTGGAAAGTGCTTGGTTCGCCATCGCTTTTGCCTGAGATGAGAAATCTAACAGGCTTTGATAAACGAACCAATCGACCGTTAGGGATCCTTCCCAATGTGCCCATAACATTGAGAGGGAAAACCGTTCACATGAACGTAATGGTAGTTCAAGGACCCCTGGATTACAATCTACTCCTTCCACGAGACTATATGTATTGCATGGGAGCAATTGTCTCCTCACTCTTTAGAGTAATGTGTTTTCCGCACGAAGGAAGAGTGGTCAAGCTCATAGACCAGCTTTCATTTCCCGGATCACGCATAGCAAAGAGTCATATACCATCCCTAAATGGTCCTTTCACGCAAGAAATGTCTCAATCTCTAGTCCGTCCACCCGATGAGCGCGAGTGATTCGGGGGGACATGACTGAATCCCAAGGGGCATGCAACCTGCTCTGCCTCAGCAGGAGAACTTCGGGTATAAGGTAGGTTTCCGCGAGAAAATATGACTAGTCTATACTCCCGTCCGTGATTAGAAGAGGGGGTTATTCTAGAACAAGATTCTCTTGTCAAAGTTACGTGAGTGGAGTAACTTCCTCCACTCACCTTTGGCTATTTCGATAGACATTGCCGAAGAAGTGTTTTGTTTGCACTGTGAATAAAGCAATCTTTAGGTAGCCTGAAAGAGGTATACCTTTCCTGATAAAACAAATGTTTTGTCAGCTCAAATAAAAGGTGACCTTGAAACTCTGTTTTATACCTGGGGGCATGCAAACCTTTTGGAGTGCAAGCAAAGAGTGATCATTTATCTGTTTTTTGGATTGGTCATTCCCTAACTTGCATAAAGAAAGGATGTGGGGAAAAACTCTAAAAGTTGTCGGTTTTATATGAGACATTCTTATCACACGACTGGATTAATCGAGCAGTTTTAGCACATAGTTCAAGCTCGTTAAAAAATAAACATAAGCCATGAGCAAATGTTTCCCCTCGCGTTTAAGCTCGTTAAAAAATGAACTATTCCCCAGTAAATAACCATCGTGAATGTAGTACTTCAGCCGTTAAAGCCTTGGTCGTGTTTACACCGTCACCTCCACTTTTTCATTGGCCGATCATTCACCTCCATTTGATTGTTTACCCATTTTGAGGAACAGCTGCGAAGAGTGATTTCACTAGCCATCCTTATGACACTGCCGTGATTGGAAAATTCCAAACCTTACCTGGAATCAGCTGCTACCCATTTTATCACTCGTTCCTCAAAAGACGAGTCTCCTTTAGGCTCTTTTCAACTGACTCGTAAAATATGAAAATATTGCCGAGCCATTGGCCTCTCTAGCTCGTTAAAGGGACAGGAAGCGCTATCCCTCCTCTAGATTTTAATCTTTTTGGACCTGAGGGATTATTACACAAAAAGATCGAGCGCTTGTTTTGTTCGGCTCATTAAAAGTATCGAAAATTCATCCCTTCTGTATTGTTTTATACTTTTTCGGACTTAAGGGATTAGATGATGAAAAAGGAATTTTGGAGTTACCATTACGTTCCTTTTCAGACTCTCTAAAATTGAAAAGGACCGAGTTATCTTTGTCGTTAAACTCGTTAAAAAGATTAATAGCGACAAACTTGTCTATAGACGAGAACGAGTTTCACTATCGCTAGGCTCGTTAAAACATAGCGATGGGTTTGCCCGAAGGGAAAATTATAGAACAAGCATATGTTATCCTCCTCAAGCTTGACAAAAATAAAGAGTTACTGGTCAGCAATGACTAGGGAAAATTGAGAAGAAAACTTGAAGAAACTTTGTTGGTAGCAAGTCGCTCTTGAACATGACACTTCCACTCCGTGTCCGAGTCGGGTTGGGTTGTTTCATTCACCGGTCACATCACCATGGTCACGCAATACCATCCACATTTGGGGTTAATGCTACCAATCCATCACATCAGTGTCGCCGATATGTTCAAGAGAAGTCATTCAGAGAATTCACCTGTGTCTCACCCACTACCATACATTATACTCCATTCTTTCATGACCGCCACCCTGAACCTTATATCACCAGATCGTTTTCACCTCCATTAAAATCATTTGCTCCGTTCCGTGTCATTGATGTGGGATTCATTAAGGCCCTCCTTTGACGGATCACTTCTTGTCGACATCAGCTCATTATCCAAGAAGTTGATCTAGGAACACCCCATTCAGTACTTTGAAGCTTGCATGCCTCAATGGCAAGTTTCTCACTTCCGGTGACAGGTTTACATCAATGACCTTCGACCGAAAGATTTTGCGTGGTGTTCGACGCCAAGTCCTTTATTCACACCACATGAATTGTAATGCAATACCTTGAGGGTCATTATCATTATCGGTGATTCCTCTCGCGCTTGTTTACAGTTTACATCATTGACTGGTAATCAAGCGATGTCTTTCGATGTTCGACTTCAGAACATTTCTCACATGGATCGACTTGTACTTCGAGTGAAGATCGGACGAGATTGAAGACCCCGGATCTAGTTTCATCCATCCGAGCTGCGATATATATTCAGGGAAATAAAGACATTAAATGTACATCATTGCTGCACAGATAATCATCCACTCAAAAGGATGATGGCTCTATCAGAATCATCAGTCTACACTCAGACAATTGTCTGTCCTATGTACATGAAAATGAATTTATAAAGCTGAGCATGGGAATGCCTGCCTCAGGTAGATCATGAAAATAGTATGAAGATAATGTATTGTATTGTATCTTATTACAGGTCTCCTCCCAGCATTGAAAGAACTTCAGATCCTCATAATAAAGCATTTCACCCGACACCAAAAGGTTAACGGCCTCATACTTTAGGGGGCAACTGTTATAGACATTTTTGGGCCCTACAACCCCAAGCATGAAATGTCCATAAACCAAGGGCTCCTAAGTCCCTAAAAGTGTTTTTCTAACCCCTAAAGGAACAAGGTCATCAGATTACAGCTTCTCCTAGAAGTTCTCCATGAGAAACTGCTCAGAATTGGTCAAAACAGGATCATTGCAGCTGCTCCACTGGCTAAGTGCGTTGCATCTCACCCAAATACACTGTGAGGGTGCGTTTCATTTTAAAAGTCCCTTCTGTGGGGTGCGATGGGCGAGAAATGACAAATGGCAGTGTCATTCCGCGAGGTGGAGAGGCAATGGAAGCTTCCAGAATCTTCTCCTGTGACACTTGCCTCACTGAATTCGACCAAGGATGAGTAAGAGGCCATCAGTCTCCAAGTGGAAGAAAGAACTATCAGAGAGAAGACACTAATCAAATCACAAGCTGACTCATCCCCCTTACAAATATCTATATGTGGATCCCTCATCCCAGAGATCCAGAGGCTGGAATTTTGCATATTGTAAGGAATTGTTGTTGGTTTTTTGAGACAAACATCAGATTGTTGGGTGATCTAAGCTTTGTTTGAGGTGAAGAGGGGATTCTTTGCTGGGAGGTTGATGCTGGGTCAGAACAACTGGTTGTAACTCCTCTTGGCTCTTTTCTTGTTTATCAATAAAAGCTATTTGAGTTTTCCTCCATGCTTTTGTGTCATTGATGCTTGCTACATTTGTATGGTCAATTTACATCTGATCCTAGATTGTTTATGATTATAGATCCATGTCTTTGTATAGTGCTATGCTTCTGTGATCTTATAGGTACTTTGTGAGGCTGGGCGTGTAAGGGAGCAGGTAGCTGAGGACTATCTAAGAAGAGAGGGATCAAATCAGGAGATTAGCGCAAGACAGAGGTTGGTCTTTCTATTCCTCTCTATCTATAATTCATAAAGGAAAAACGAAAGTAGCTTTTCTCTGTTTGTTTCTAAGGCAACTGTCACACCTTAGTGGGATAGAGCAGTTCTATATAGACACTTTTCCCTGTAACAATGTCTACTTTAAATAATTTACCTATAAATACATAAAGATAGATATTTATTTTACATACTCTAAATAGGAAAGAAAAATGCATCACCAAGTCTATTTGAAAGTCAAACAAATTCCTCTAATTTATTTTTAATTAAACAAGAAGAAAAAACATGTGAACTGATTAATAAACCAATAAGTATCTAAATCGAGACTAAATCTTCAACGTTATTTCTAAAGTCACTATTATGTTCACATTTTCCTATTTGAGAAGGGTTGTGACCTTGAATCCTTATTATCATAGATATTGTACACAATTGGAAATACTTAGTTTTAAGTGTAAAAATGTTTCCACTGCAAAAAAACGTGTAAAACAAAGTGAATCTTACCAATTATATTATAAAATTCCAACAAGTTGAATAAAAAAATAATATAATTAGTGAAATAAAGAAATAACACAAGTACATCACTCCCCATAGTCATCACATTGGTTATCTTCCTCACTTTGCATGAAAACACTATTGTTCTAAAAAATATGTTTTGATCTAGGGTCATGTATTAATATGAACCATCAATCCTTATCTAACACATCTAGGTAAAAAAACACTTGGTTGCAGTGTTTTGGGAAAACATAAGGCTCCCTAGATTCACGCCACATATTTTTAGAGTTGACAAATATACATCCACTATCATGATCTTCCTTTACATTATTCCAATCAAAGGTGTCCCACCACTTGCACCTAAAAATAACACATTGGAATGAAGAAAAGTCCACTTGAATGATCACTTGTATCTTTCCAACGTAACCTAACCTCCACTGCATAAGGTTTTTATCATGGTAGCTAACACGAATACATTGGCTGAACTCAACTTACACTACTCAATCTTTTGTCATGCATCCATCATCAACATCCCCCACATGAAGATGATGTCCATATTCCCACATAGATGGGAAAAATTCACCTATTAAAAATTGAGAAAATAACAATGTCATGTGTCTAATAAGCCAAACATAATTAAAAATATAATCTATATATATATATATATATATATATATATATATATATATATCTGTGTGTGTGTGTGTGTGTGTGTGTGTGTGTGTGTGTGTTAAAATTCAAACGTGTAGTATGAAGTTAAAAATATGCAAAAAGAGATTATAAGTACCGAGTTATTGCAACCAATCCCTCTGTTTAGTGCATCTTATTCAGCACGTGGGTAATGACCAAATGCATTCTATTTCTCTCTGACTTGATTAGAAACCCAACTATTAGGGCTTTTCATTGGGATATTTTCTTTTAAATGATCAGGATAAGGCACACTTCTACCATTAAACCATTTATATTATTTCCTTTCACTGTCCCATTTCATCCTCTTCTATTTGTACAATGTGATGGTTTTGTCACTTATATATTGTAAAGAATAAATTTGTTGATCACTTCAATTTCTAAATTCGTTGGTGAACTCAAATATATATATATATATATATATATATATATATATATATATATATATATATATATATATATATATATATATATATATAGATATATGAGATTAAAATATGCATTAATATGAAGTTCATTTTGAACAGTTACTGTGTAGTGATTTGAAAAATGATAAGCCTACAATTACTCTTTATCATGCACCTATTTCCATTCGTTTCGAGAATATCCCCTTCTCTTTTGTCTTCATCCCCTTCGTCATCCAAAATTGATGCAACTGGTGTGTTGTGGATCTGCTTGATGTACTCCTTGGCATAATAGAAATTCTCATATGATATATACCCCTTTGCCATAGATCCCTCACGTTTTTCCCTTCGTCAAATAAAACCTTTTAATTTTTTCATGTACCTATCTAAGAAGAACATCCAATGACAAGAAACCATGCTAACTAATTCAACCCCATCTTCTAGGTGAATTATGATATGAACCTACAAGTCCATGAAAATCATCGGTAGTTCCTTCTCAAACTTACAAACAATCTCAACTATCTCTTGACGCTACCATGGAATGCTAGCCATATGAATATCCTTTGATGTGATCCATTGTATAAATGCAAATAATTTAGATATGGTGCATCGTAAGTATTGGGGGAAGCCATTCACACACCCATGCACGAGAAGAGGATAATGCCGCTACACAGTAAATAATACATTATACAAAAAAAATTATAAAATATCTCATTACATAAAAATAATAAATAATAAATAAAATCATGTTTTTGACATATGTACTCTTAGAAGGTTCAAATGGTCATGTGATTTCAACCCTAACAAAATGTGTTCCATAGTGAAGCAGTGTTGTAGTGAAAACCCATATAAAGAAGGCACCCTCACATGCATTATAACTTCCTTTTCCAATGAAATGTCATATTTCTTTAAAATCCATGGGACATCACCTTCTTTGAAAGACCAAGAGGGACCATCACCTCCTCTAGTTTCTTGTCTTTTCCAATGTTTCTTTTTAGTTTTTAAAGAAATGATATCTCTCCTAAAAACCATGTGTAACTTTATTTCGATGATATGTGCCTCCACAAAGAAGATGAAACATTTTTAAATATATGTATGAGATCTAGTAGATAGGCAATCTTAAGAAGCTCTGAATATGGGAGCTCATAAATGAAAATTTTCTTTTTGATCCCAATGGGAAATTTCTCAACATATGTGTCAAAGAATTATATATCATCAAACATAGGAATCAAAATTTGTGCAAATTTCTCCTTCTCTCTTTCATATTCTCTAATCCATTCACTTGATGTCATTGTTGCAAGCCTTTGGGTTCTCTCTAGTTTACCACTGAAAGTGGATGTTGCTCTTCGGTAAAGGTGATCTTCTGGGAGGAATTCCCTGGAGAAATCATGCACTAGATTTTGTAGGTGATCAGACCACCTAGCCTTTATATAATGTCAAAAACATTTACATCCACGATACCCTTTTGTTATAATCCCTGCGAAATTATTGTATGTAGGCTAACACGTTAGCAACCATGAAGATCAAAACAATTGCAGTGAGTTAAATTAATATGCAAAATAATATTGTTACGTATATAAACAAATCAATAAAAATGTAATTTACCAGAGAAAACTCCTAATCCTGGATAATCATGTATAGTGTAAGCACATAGTCCATACAATGTAAAACTACTCTCTATTGCAATGGCTCTTGATACATCATACACATGTATCCCTTCCCATAATTCCTTCAATTCATCTACTGATGGTTGTAAGTAGACATCCATATTCTTCACTTGTCCTCTATGAGAAACTATGAGAGCCAACATAAGATGTTCATTCTTCACGGACAACCATGGAGGGATATAGTTATTGATCACTACTATAGGATAAACAAAATAGTTGGTGTTTGAAAGGGAATATGGGTTGACACCATCCATGGCTATGCTGAGTCTTAGACTTCGTACTTCATCCTTGAATTTTTTAGGCAATGTATCTTCTATACGCTTCTTGGCTATTGAATCTGTTGGGATTCATATAAGTCCCGAATCACTTCTATGTGAGGAATGCAATCCATAGAACATAGTTAATTATTTTCAATGAAAGAGTCTTTGAATCCTTGGGATTATAGGCATGTGCCTCAATATCTTATGAGGAGGACCATGTGATTTACTCTCTTTTTTTTAATTACGATACTTGTCATGGTCACATTTCAAACACATCTCCGTGTCTGCATATTCTCCTCTATATAAAATACAATCATTCGTACATGCATGATATTGTATGTACTCAACACCCAACATTTTAAACAGATTCCTTGATTATTCCCAACAACCAAACAAAAAATTATCACTCGGAAGTAACTTATCTTTGAATATCCTACAGTTGGTGGGGAATATAATTGTACAATATCAATATTTAACATTCATAAAATCAATGATTTTTAATTTTGATTGTGTGACAAAATATAAGGAACTTGATTGATCATGCAGGTCAATTACCTTAATATTACCATGAAACATGCATTTGACAAGAAAAACTTTTCTTTAATGTTGTATAGGAACATTGTTGTCTCTAACTAAGTATACTTTGACTTGCCTGCAGGTCCAAAGAGAGGCACGGTGGAAGAAGATTTCAAGCTTTCGAACAATGTATCAGTGATATGAACAAAATCCCATATCTCATCGTTCTGGAATGCATCTAACAACATTCAGTCCATGGCCTTCGTATCTCATAAGTAATCATCCATACCAACCCCTATTTGATTTTCTCTATTTGTAACTTGTGATGAAGAACTACTATTGTTGTAGTCATTTATAATTAGTGAATCTAGGCATAGTGGGAATTGAATAGGTGGTTGATTCAACCATTATTTCTATGCTTCCTCTCCAATTATTTCTCTTAATTAAACCTTCTCTCAAGTTGACATTGTAGTGGACCACACCGAAAGATGGTAGGTGGGTCGTTCATCTTCACTAGAATCCTAATTTCAAAAAATATTGAACAACATTAGTACAATATCAATGATATTAGTAAGCATGTCAATGCTATTGGTTCGTTGAAATTACATTATGACAATTATTACCATAGTTTATCCAGGATTGTGGTTGGAAGATGCCATGTTCTAACTGGTAGGGTGAAGATGTTGTTCATTTTCATCTACCAACTGCTTGCAATATGCTACTCCTGATAAGAAATTTTGATTTTTTGGAATAGAGGAATATTTTTTGCATATGAACTCAATTACAAATCAGGATCCTGCAAATTTGGATACATTTTTATTCAAATTGACATGGATAAAAAAAAAATTGAACTAGATAATCAAAATATAAATAAAATCTGAACTTACTATAGATGGAAAGGGAGAACTCCGTGAAGGAATTTGATCATCAATATGGAATGAGATGAAATTTGAAGAATTGGCCATTTGATATTATTGATATTTTGTCTTTGCATTTAAGAAAAATCATAAATAAAATTTTGTGTGCATATCTAAATTTAATCTCGAGAACCATATAACCACAATATAAATTTCAATATAGTTTTCAAACCATTTTTCAAGACTAATACGACTTTAAGTTAAAAATGTATACGATGAACTACTGTAATTCATATGGATGCATTCTAAGGGATAATTTGAGATTAATATGCCATTTTATGTGAAAATGAAATTTCAAATAGTTTTTAAACTAGAACGGTGCACTTATAAGACCAAAGTGCATCGATGAGGTTAAATAGTACCAACACCAAGGCGTTCACATAATACTTGCACTGGTTTTAGACATTTTGAAAACAATATGTTATCATATCAGTGCTCTTGTACAAAAATGCATCGATGCATTTAAAAAAAACAGCACCAGTGCACCGTTGTTTTTGGATTTTAGAAAACAAAAATGAATTCAACCAGCTCGGTGTTCTAATAATGTATACTATAAAATATTGTAATACATAGATTTTAAACCCTACTGACGCACTTATGAGAACAAAGTGCACTGATGCGTTTAAAAAATAGTAGCACCAGGCTGTTCAAATAATACCCACATCAGTTTTTGGCATTCCAAAAAAAATATGTTATCATATCGGTGTTCTTGTACAAAAACACAACAATGTGTTAAAAAAATAAGACCACCACTATGCACCTGTTCCCGGATTTTAGAAAATAAAAATGAATTCAACCAACTTTGTGCTCTTATAACAGTTATAGCACTGATGATTTTAAATAGAAATCACATCATTTCATCAAAAAAATTAATCACAGCATTTCAGAATATATATATATATATATATATATATATATATATATATATATATATAGTTTTGATGTGCTGAAAAAATTTAGTGCCCCAGAAATGTCGATGCATTTTCTTATAAATGCACCAATGTTCGAGAAATTGGATATATATATATATATATATAAAGGGAAATAATTTTTTTTAATTTAAAAATGAACATGAATTAATTTTTCCAATCTAATTTCCTAAAGTCTTTTAAATAGTAAAAAGTTATTGACTATTTCATTTTTTACCCAAAATTTCAAGGGAGTGATTTGCAAGAGAGACATAACAGGAGCGTTGTGCAACACCAAAATACTTTGGAGCAACAAAACTATTCAGAAGGTCAGAAGCTGAAAGATATGGTGATTCACTGAAAACCATACATAGTAAAAAATTTAAATTGTAATGTTTATTTTACTAATCAAAAAATTACAATTTATGTCAGGGTTTTATTAAAGAGAGACCATTTTCAAGAGAGACATACTAGGAGCACTCTAAAGCAGGAAAATAATTTTGAATCACAAAAAAATCAAAATTTGAAAGGTATGTGGATTCACCCAAAACCATAGATATAAAAAATTTTAACTTTTACTCTTAATTTTTTTACAATATTTATTCACAATTCAGAAAAAATAAAAAAATAAAAACCCTGTATAATAAAAAAAATTACTATATATTTTACTATTAAAATTTTTTTACGACCTTTGTTCCTATTTGAGTTTAATTAAAATTTAGAAAAATAAAAATTAAAAATAAAAATAAAAATAAAAATATGAAAATCAATATTTACCTTAAACCATTGCTTCTTCTACAAAATTTCACCTTAGGGTTTAACTTCCTCTACCACTTCACAATTAGGGGTTTTTTATTTTAGGCATTATAGATTTAATGAGTTTGTGTACTTACTATATATAATGTGTTTGACATGTGAAATACGGGAACCAATTATTGAATTAGATCCAAAACTTGTCAACCCTCTCTATTCTTTTAAAAAACAACATGTTTCATGGTGCTCCCTCTGTAATATAACAGACCGGTTTCCCTTGTGTAATACACACTTGTATATTATAACACTCTCGATTATGTTTATCACTTCTCCTGGTGTAATATAATGCACCAACACACCTCTTCCAAATTGCATCGTTAAATCATTACATCATATTTAGCCTTATAAATAACACCACTATAATTTAAAATTATTTCAAATATTAATTTTCTATTATGGTGCTAAACAATTAAATGTGTGGTGTGTTTAATGGGGGATAAACACATCGATGTGTTTATTCATATAAATGCACCGATTACCAGAGCTAATTATTTGTGTTATTTATAAAATATATCAAATATCTTTTGTATTGAATAGTACAGGTCGTATATTGATAAAACAATGCCTCAAAAGGTGTGAAGTAAAAGAAATGTTGATTGAGACAATGATAGCACATCAAAAAAATAAGAGAAGGCAATTTCTTTGTAACTTCTTTCCAAAATTAATATGCGTGAACTATATGTAAGTTTAACTAATATGTATTGGTTGGTGTGTGTGATGCAGAGCCACAAAATAAATAAGGTGGATAAGCTTATTTCTAATCTAAGTGCTTAAGAGCATAAAATCCTAATAGAAAAATTGTATAAGGATGAATAAGGTGAATGAAAATATAACATGTTTCAAAAAATATATTAATTCATATATGTTTAATGTTCTATAGGGAGTAACAATCAAGGAACATATCAACATCGTTATAAGAAAATAAAAATTATAGAACATGTAAATAACGATGAAATGGTCCTTAGCTCATCTCGAGTTGTGTTGGAGGTTAATGAAAGGGGGGATTTTTTTTACAAAACTATGAGGGATCTAGTGGAACAAAAATATAAACATAATTTCCACTGGCAACACAAAAATCAATCCAATAGTTCTAAGAACCAAATTATATCTAAACTACAGGAAGTGTTTCTAGAGCAATGGTCAATGAGACATGTCAGAGTTGCAATAGCAAAAACATACAAGAACAAAAAATAATCATTCTGAAGGTAATATTTCTAATTAAAATACATTTCTAGAATTATATTTATATATTACTGCAAACCATTCATTTATTAATATCGATTTTGTTATATTTAGTTTTCATATATCAATATAAAAATAGTTTATTAATTTTTTCAAGAAGATTATCACTACATCAAAACCCTATGATTAACATCCCTGTTTTCTTCACTTTTTGCGTCTGGAGCCCATTTTTGGTGCTATTTATGTCCATTTAGAAAATATGGTGCAAAACTTGATGCAATTATTTCACCGAGTTTTATGCTAAGTCTTACACCATGTTTATCACCAATATTGTAATAGGTTTTGCACCAGATTTTACACCAGGTTTTATGCCATCCTTTACACCATGTTTTGCATCAAGTCTGGCACCTTATTTTGTTTCACCAAATTTTTCATCCTCTATTGCATCCATTTCTTGCACCTACACATGCATCAACTTTCGCATCATCTCTTGCATTCTCTTTTGCATCATTTTTTAAATCATTTTTTAAATAATTTTTTGCATCCATTTTGCATCAATTTATGCATCCCTTTTGCGCCATGTTTTTCATCCAGGTTTGTGTCTAGTTTTGCATTTAATTTTGCATATACTTTTGTTGTATCCACTTTTACATCTTGTTTTGCATCTACTTTGTTGTATCCACTTTTACATCTTGTTTTGCATCCATATTTACATCCTCTTTTTCATATGTTATTGTGTCCACTATTGCATCCATTTTTCTTGTGCCATAATTTGCACCTAGTTTGGCACCTCCCTTTGCACCCTTTTTTGCTTCTAAATTTTCATCCATGATTGCATCCTTATATACATCTAGGTTTTCATTGAATTTTACATCTATTTCTACATCCCTTTTTGTATCCACTTTTGCGTCAAAATTTTCATCAGGTTTTGTGTCTCATATTGCATCTATTTTTGCATCGAGTTTTGTTGCATCAACTTTTGCATCCATTGTTGCACCCATGTTTATGCCCACTTTTGCATCTTATTTTGAATCTTCATTTTCATCTTTTTTTTAATCTATCATTACATCCATTTTTGTTGTGACACAAGTTGTGCCATTTTTTTACTTATTTTTGTACCTACGTTTGCTTCCAATTTTGCATCCATCTTCGCATCTTATTTTTCATAAAATATTGCATCTATTTTTGCATCTACTTTTTTGTTGGGTTTTGCGTCTCATTCGTATCTTCTTTTGCATCTACTTCCATTACATCCATATTTTGAATCCAATTTTGTTTCTCCTATTTCACCCATGTTTGCATCCACTTTTACATCCTTTATTGCATCTTCTCTTGCTTCTAAGTATGCATTTTTTTTTTGTGCTTGTTATTACATCCACTTTCTCATGCACTTTTCTTGTGTCACAATTTGTGATGTATCTTGTGCCTATCATTACAACCCACATTTTCTTCTAATTTTCCATCCACATTTGCATCCTCTTTTGTGTCCAAGTTTGCATCAAATATTGTTTATTCTCCTTGCATCCCATTTTTCATCTACTTTTACATCCACTTTTGATGTGTCCACTTTTACATCTAATTTTGTGTCCACTATTGCAACCATGTTTGTTCCATGTTTAAATCCCTTTTTGCATCCAAGATTTCCTCCTTTTTTATTCAAGTTTGTGTCATTTTTTGCGTTCGTTGTTGTATCCACATTTGTTTCACCACAACTCATGCTAAGTTTTATGCCTACTATTGCACCCACGTTTTCTTCCACTTTTTCATCCATGTTTGCATCCTATTTTGTGTCCAAGTTTGCATCAACTATTGCATCTACCTATTCATCCAATTTTGTGTCAATATTTTGGTCTTGTTTTGCATCTACTTGTGTTGTGTCCATTTTAATCCAATTTTACATCTATTGTTGCCCTTTTTTCTTCACTTTTGCATCCCTTTTCCAAAACTCATCATATTTTATGCATTGATGATATTTCTTATGACATTGAAAATTATGAACAACTGATGACAATGCCAATAATTATGATGATGATGATAATGAAGATGATGACGATGACATGAATTTTTATTATTATGATAATGAAAATGATGATAAAGACGATGGGAATTACAATGACAATAATGATGATGATGCTAATGACCTTGGCAAATCTTCCCAATTTTTAAATGTTGTCATGGTCATAATCATAATCATTATCTCTGGCATCGTATTCCAAGTCATCATCATCTGATCATCATTATCATTATTTTCATCTTGGTCATCATCAAAAGCAATAATGGCATGAATGATGATTATGATGTTCATGACAAAGATGACAACAATTATGATAGAAATTATGTTAATTATTATGATAGGGATGATGAAAATTATAATGACGACGATAATGGTAGTGATGATGATGATCATTAATCATCTATAAAAAATAAAGTTGTTATTTCTTTTGCATATATCATGTGTCCTAACAACCCTTTTCAAGCACTGGTAACATTTTTTGGGTTCATGGTATTTCTAACGACACCTATAATTATGAAAAATTGACGACGATGTCCATAATCATGATGATGATGATGATGATGGTGGTGGTGGTGATGATGACAATAATGAAGATGATGACACTCCCTCTAAACTAGGGAGGTAATCATAATGAGACAAAAAAGTACTCTCAAGTTGAAATATTCATATAAAAAGGGATCTAGATTGATAAGCATCAACGATGATTTACAACATCATAACCAACATTACAAAAATAACAAGGCCTTGACTAACAAGTTCCATCTCTCCATTAGATTAGAGCACAATGTTGGGAGGCATAAATTTGGACACCACTACCTCTCTAGGCACTTACCCCACGAGGATGTTCACCAGGTATGTCCTCACATGATCATTTCCTAATCCACTGTCATAATATTTGACACTAGGAAATGTAGATCCTCATGACTAATATTATCTTGGATTAATGTGCTTGACTTATGGTGGTTAGTCCTAGTCAAAGTATAAATTATCAAATTATATTGGTCGCAGATGTTTATCCAATCCACCATTCTCCCTACTGGTGTCTTTACTAGGCTTACGACTATTAGTCTTGGCCATAGTACATGACACATGGATAATATGGTGTCCACCCTCACTCCCTCTCAATCAGGGAGGAGACATCCACAAGCATAAGCTTTTCTCAAGAATACCCATAATTTTCATAGAGAATAACATCAATAATTTGTTTTCATCCCATGACACCTTTATGATCAAGCATTCATAGATTTGTGGAAAAATATTTCCCTTTTGTCATTTGTGATGAAATAAAATAAAAAAGTGAAAGCCAAAATCATTAAAGATACATTATAATGATTTATCCAATTTTAAACTCTAAGGTTGAAGTGAAAATTCATGTACATGTTATATCTATGAGCTATGCCAAACTTATGAAAACCTTATTCCCTAAGTCCTATTTATAAGAAAAATAAAAAGAAAGAAAAATAAGGTCCAATGAATGATAACTCATATAGTCACTCCCTCTTTGGAAAACATATGAATATATACACTCCTAGTCACACTTGAACACATGTTTGTGATGGTTAAATCATGAAGTCCTCTTTTCCCCTCCTATTTTCACTTCATCATTTAAGCACCTAATTGAGGATCTAGGGAATGTTTGTTGCCTAAGAGTTTCATGTCTACTCTTGGTTTACTTATGTAACACTAAGTCAATTTATGTAACAAAGTGAAATACTTAAGTTTGTGGAGTTATTAGAACAATGTATTAAGTTAGTCACCACACGCACATGTATTACTTCTCATTGATCCACATGTGCGGGTTGTAGACTCATTTCTTGAGAAATTTAATGGAGACTACTTTAGGGATTTGATGGTATAGCTTACAAAATCTCTTGGTAAACATTGTTATTCAGCCTTTATTTTCCTCAACGCACTTCATAATATTGAAGTCACTCCCAATAATCTATGGAGATGGGGAGTATAACTTACTTGTGCTGGAAACAAAATTGATAAATAAAGGTTTTCCATTTGTGATATTGGAGTCATGGACATTTGATACATGGTAGTAGTCCTCGATGTTAATTAACTAAAATTGTATTGTCATAATGCGAAAAGAGGTAAACATATTGGTAACCTTGATGCCCTGATAGTTCCAAATAATAGACATTCCACTCGAGTATCTCTAAGCATCAACCACTACTACTTGGAAATTCCTCCCCCATTTGCTAATTATATGAGGTAGAACCTCCCTTAATATTTCTTTTCTTATATCGACATTATTGATGGGTGCTTTTCTTACCATTTTTATTTTAGGAGTCTTTTTTCCCTTTACTATTAAGCTCTCTCATGTTCCATGAGACTATTTTCATGAAGAATTTACACAAAAAGGAAGTATAATGTGACTCAAAAAACATGTTTCAAGATTTAAGTGCTTGGACAATTCCACTTCATGACTCCTATATTTCCTTAATCAGGGATTGAATGGTTAACTTGATGGCCTTAAGGGAAATTGACCGATGAAAATCTAAAAAAGAGGTGGCTTTTGACTTTATCACATACAAGTTCATATATTAAAAAAAATATCCATAGCAATTTGATCAATCAATGAATCATTAAAAAGAAATATCAAAAACAATTTCATCAAGCAATGAATCATTACATTATAAAATACAATCTATAAACCTTTTTGGAACATTTTTCTAGACCATGCTCAAAACCAACATATTTAATATTAATATTTGACAATAATATAGACAATAACACATTCTGATAAATTAAATAACATGTTATCAAGCCTATAAAGAAATGTCAGTAAGAGAAAACTAAAAAGCGTGCAACTAATGGGAGTGACAACTCAAGGCCACCATAAGGCAATTAATCTATTAAAACCAAGACTAATAGGGGCAAATGTCTACAAAGGACAAAGGAAAACCTATTTCAACTTTATTGTTTTATTAGGTTCAAGTTGAACATCTCAAGATATAATGAAGAGAAAAAATAATTATATTACATTAAGGAAACCCAAGCACATTCTATAACTTAGCAAGGAAGAGATATATAATACCCATCTCAGCAACACAAAACATGGCATTAAGTTACTTTTTTATATATAATTTAAACTTCTATCATAAGATCAAAAATTTAGCATGATTGGAATGTTTAAAATCCATTATTATAAAAACAAAATATAATTTTTGTTATAAAAAAAATACCAAAAACTAAATATATACTTAAAAAAAAACTAAAACATAAGAATATATATATATATATATATATATATATATATATTAATTTAAAATAAACTTTCAATTTTTTTTAAACACTTGCCTCCACTCTAAGAAACAAAAATAATAATAGAAATAAGGACGTACCAAAAATTTTCCTTTCCCTGGTAAGTGTTTTCCACCTTTCATTCCACTCACTCGAGCTATTTCATAAAATAGAGACAATTTTTATTTCACACTCTTTTGGAAAAGCCTATTGAGATTCGCCTATGATATATCTATTTCTTGATGGAGTACTTGATATATTGATCAAGTTTTGATTCCTTGGAGATTAATTAGAGCAAATAAAACATGATTACTCTTAATTCCAAGTTCAATGCCTCTGATGGCAGACATGAGGCAAGGGAGGGGTTGCTATCATGGTCATAAATCCAAGTCCATTATCTCTGGTGGTGGGCGAGGCAACGGAGGGCGTTCTGGTCCATTAGGGAAATTTTGAGGTCTAAAATGGGCCTCCTAACGAAAGAGTAGAAGAAAAATAAACGTTATAAGAACCAATAGGATTCAAGGTCACGATATCAACCATGAGGGATGATTCACTATTTTTGGAGTAAAAAATTAAAAAGATTAAAAAAAATAAATAATACAACTACGTTTTCAACCCATAATTTCAACTTATCTCCCTAAGGTTTAACTCAAATTTCTAGCAGGCATACTCTTTGGCCGCAATATTTAATTCCTCATCCAAGGAGTACCCATGTTGCATACTTCCGATGGACCCTTCTACACAAAAAATGAGAAATACATGAAAAAATGTGATTACAATCACGTTTTTGATGTATTTCTCAATTTTCGTTTAGCAAGGTCCATCAAAAGTATGAAACATGGGTACTCTTTAAATGACGAATCAAATTCTGCATCCAACGAGTGTTGTCGCTTGAAATTTGAGTAAACCCATAAGGAGATAAGTTGAAAATACAAGTTGAAAAAACATTTTTTCATTTTTCCCTCTAAAATATGATGATGTAATCTAATATTATTATATTATTTCCACTATTATTTTATAATTTCCTTAAGAGGCCCATTTTATACCTCAAAATTCCCCTAATGATGGTTGTGGTCATGGAGTTTTCTCTTTTACATTATATTTAGGGAGTTCAAAACAATTTGAATGGAATCATTGTTGTCACTAGGTATAATGGATTAAGTGTGATAATGGATAGAATGAAGTAATTGTTTGTGATAATTTGTTCTTGAATTAACATTAGGATCCATTTTATCGTAGAGGAAACTACATGCATTAAAAACAACTCAATATTCCATGTGACATTCATATTGTATGTGGCTTATTTTTCATTAAAAACAATTTACGTTTTCATGTGATATTATTTTTTTGTTAAAATTTCTTATATTTATAATCTGAATTACAATTGTAATTTGAAATAAAGCTTCCAGTAACCCTTAATTTACCAATCATGCATGGAAATCATCAAAAACATTCACAATATAATATGAAGAACAGATGTATACCTACTTCATATGCATTAAAAAATGCTTATACTACTTAATGTGAATTACAAGTGTAATTTTAGTTGGATCTCAAATATATCTTAAACCATATTTTAATTTTATTTTTTAGTATTATGAAATGTTATTATATCTTAACTCATATTTTGGTTAACATTGTAATAAAAATATGCATTGTGCCATATAATTAGTACTAACATGTAATGTTGATTTTTTTTCTAGAACGCTATAGGTAATGACCACGAAGATGATGATACAAAATATGTTTATATTACATCATATATCATACATGATGTTGATGATTATGTGGATGATATTATCAAGATGGTCAAGATGATGATCATGAGGATGATCTTGACTATGATTTTCGTGGTGCTAGCTAGATGTACATTATTTTTTATATTTAGTTGGGATTTCTTAATATGGTAATCATACATTTGAATTTTAGTTGATTCGAATAATGATGATGATAATATCGATACTATATTGTTACCTTATGAATATGTTGAAAATTGTTTACATTTTTTTATGAAGAAGTATTGTATATGATGAGATTGCTATTTTTTTTTTATGGATGTTGTGAATTTAGCTTAGAATAATGATATCTATGAAACCTTTTTATTTGGTATTCATACATTAACTTTTAGTTGATTTGATTAAATATGATGATGATATTATCATTTTTATCTTGTTATTTTATGTATATATTGAAAATTATCAACATTATTTTGATGGAGAATTATTATGTATGATGCTATTACTATCTTTTGATGGATGTTGTGAATTTACATTAGAATAATGGTGTTCACGAAACATTTTTATATGATAATCACACATTTGAATCTTAGTTTATTTGATTAAAGATGATGATGATATTATTAGTATTATCTTGTTACTTTATATATGTGTTGAAAACTATCAATGATTTTTGATGGAGAATCATCATGTAGGATGATATTACTATTTTTGGATGTAATGTTGTGAATTTACGTAGGAATAAGGATATATGCAATAAGTGTTGATTTAGTACTCATATATGTATGTTGAAAATTGTCAATGATTTTTTGATGAAGAATTTTTATATATGAGGATACTGCTACCTTTTTGATGAATATTGTCAATTACCCTTAAATTTGTTTACAAATACTAGCTTATCAATTTGAATTGTGATATCTTCTTAAATGTGTTATACATGAAAATACCTCCTCATCATCTTGGGGCAGAATACTATGTTGTTGGTTTAAATACCGCTTTCTCCTATACTATATAAGACTATAATACAAGTTATCTACCACGAGGACCATAAATTTATTCTAGTCTATAACAAGTTGTGCCCTTAATCTAGCTTTTGTTACCAAAATTCTCACTTAGTCATGACGAAAAGAACTCAAGTTAACTAGAATTTAACACTCTTGTCCACTTTCGGAAACTTATATGGTGGAATGTGATCTCTTTATGCTCATCTTTAATCTTTTTCCTAGAAAATAAAAGCATACAAAAGCATGAAAGAGCCATAAAGCACAGGGAATATTTTTCGCAAGAACAAAAACATCTAAAAGTGGAAAAGGCCATTTGTATATGAGGAAACATTATTCACCCAAAATATTTTACCCAAATTGAACTAATGAGGAATTTGGGAAATCTTCATAGTATTCACTTTCCTATATATTGGAGGCTTAGCCATTGAGAAAAGGATGGTAATTCTTGTATTGTCACACCACTGAGATCTATCTTGAGAGGGCGGGTTTTGGAGCTAGGAGATTGGGGAGGTACTGTTGCAATTGCATGTGATGGTTGTAACTTTCCTCCAACTCCATTATTAATATAGATCAATTATTCTTCCTTCCATATGCTGCTATTCATTCTTTACTTATTCTATTTAACTAATGAATGTATGGGATTTTGGTTTATATTTATTTATTCAGTAATATTTATATGTTTATGATAGTTTCAATTATCAAGATATTATGCTATGAAGGTTGCTTTGTTCTCTCTCTTATGTGTAGGACCAAGATTTGGAGCTAGCTAGGAGCACTCCCCAGCTACACTAAAAAATCCAACAAGACCTGCCTGCAAGGACTCACAGGAATCCCTTCCCTTTTTCTTAATCTATACTCTACATATTTATCTACTAAGAATCTTGATACTTTTAACAACCTTTATCTTAATTGGTCTCTCCTAGGTTTCCAAGATAAACTGAGGCGGTTTTATGTTCATCTAATTGTGCATTAAATCCTACATCAAAATGACATTTTGAAGTTGTAATATATTTCACTATGTAATTAAAATTAGTAAAATAAGCCCATAAAGGGGTTCATAAATGGAATTAAAAGGTAAACTCTAAACAAAAATCCAAAAGTGGATGTAACCATGGATGCAAAATTGGGAGTAGAATTGGATGTTAAACTAGCCATCAAAACAAGATGAAAATAATGAGACAATTTTTTAAGTATAATTAAAAAAGGGCGCAACACTAGACACAAAGAAGAGAATAAAATAGGGCATACAAAAGGATACCAAATTGGGCACAACACAAGGATCCAAAAATGGACACCAAAATGAGGATGTAAAGAATGGTGTAAAATTAGGATGCAAAATTGGTTGCAAAAAGGATGTAAGAAAAGACACAAAACAAGATGCAAAATGGGACTAAAAGGGTTGAAACCAAGGATACCAAAAATGATGCATAGCAAGATGAAAATGCAAATTAACATCTAGGTGAAAAATGAGATGCAAATGTGGAAACAAAATGTGGCAGAAAAAGGATGTAAATTTTGCTGCCAAAAAGGATGCAAAATTAGATACCAAAAATGACACAAAATTGGACATAAAAATGGTGGAAAATTGGACACAAAATGTGGCATAAAAAGGATGTAAATTTGGCTGCCAAAAAGGATGCAAAATTAGATACTAAAAGTGACGCAAAATTGGACATAAAAAATGGTGCAAAATTGGACACAAAAGTAGAAAAAGTGGTGCAAAAATGGGCATAAAAATGGCTCAAATTTGGATGAAAATTGACATGCAACATTGGATGCAAAATGAGATGCAACAAATGATTCAAAACTTGGTGCAAAAACAAATGCAAAAGTAGACGAAAAAATGGCTCAAAATTGAACGTAACATTAGACACAAAATGGGATGCAAAGGTGGATGCAAGATGTGTTTCAACATATGATGCAAATTTAGATGCATAAAAGGATGAAAAATTGGATGCAAGAAATTTGTGTTAAATTTTTTTCTAAATTGGATGCAACAAATGATGTGAAATTAGATGTAAAATATGGTGCAAAATAGAATGCAAAAAAGGGAGACAAATAAAACGCAAAAGTGGATACAAAAAATGGTGCAAAAATGGATGTAAAATTTGGCACTAAATCAGATTCAACATATGGTGCAACATTGGATGCGAAAAATGGTGTTAAAAAGGCAGAAAAACTAGTGCAAAAATAGATGTAAAAATAAGTACAAAATTAGCAGAAAAAAATGGCATAAGACTAGATGCAGAAACTGGCACAAACTAGATGCAAGAAAAGATACTAAATAAGATGAAAGATATGGTGTAAAACTCAATACAAATTACAACACAAAACTAGAAGCAAAGAATGGCACAAAACAGGAAGAAAAAAATGATACAAAAATAGATGCAAAAAAGGCACAAAGCTAGAAGAAAAACCTCTTGTAAAACCAAATGCAAATCTTGGTGCAAAATATGATGGAAAATTTGGTGTAAAAAAGCATGCAAAATTTTCCCAAAAAAGAATGCTTTAAAAATTGTAAAATAGAGCTAGATTTAGTGCCAGGCTTCTCATCCCAATTGAAAATCCCAGATGATCAACAAGCTCATATGCAAAACATGCTAGTAGGAATGTCCAAAAAAATGTACAAAGAGATGGTAAAATAAATGGACATAATTGCATCATAGGAGGATCCATATTAGCAATAACATGCTTTAAATATATGTAATCATGATTGATTTTATACATATAAAAAATAATCTAGCATATAGAGACGAGCCATTAAAAGAATTGATTGACATTGGGTTAAATAAGCGTTGTGAGTATATGGTGGCATATCAAAAATTAATTGTGCAATTTCTAAGTATCTATGTTGTTTTAATTCTTTGAGTTAATAACTAATAGAACAAAAAAATTATTTATATTAAATCTATGATTTATAATGGGATTTCAAACACGTTAGAAACAAAGTATATAAGTATGCCAACAAAACACTGGTTGCAAAAAGGCATGAGACTTGGTTTTGAAACCATGTGCGTAGTTTATGAGTCACTTCTTACTATGGTACATTGCTATTCAATTTACATTGATGTATATTATTTATTTTAGTATTCATTATTCTCACCAATGTAGATACACTCATTACACTTTATTTTTATATTTGCAGATGGAACTTGAAGAAGATGAAAATAATTGATACAATCAACAAAAAGTTCCTCCAAATAACCTAAGTCATGGAAGTAGCTTTATCACTGACAACGGGTCCAATGAAGAATGATGATCTATTTGGATATCAATACAATTTGTTTTATTTTTTGAAATAATTTTTCTGTGAAAATCAAACATTTTGTTTAATGTAATGGACATAGTGTCCCAATTGAAAGACAATGGATTACTAATAACAATCCTATTTTGTATGAAAAGGAGCCTCTTACAGATATATAATAAAATACATTTTAATTTATTCTATTGTGTCATCCAATGTCGTTGTTAAATGTTACACCACTGATTAAATATATGCATGATTAAATTATAATGAAGAGATGTGAAATCTGATAATATAACAAAATAATATAAACATCATATACTAATGAACTAATCACATTTTGATTTATAAGAAAACTATTATAAGATATATGTCAATTTTTTGATGAATACAAATTTTTAAAAATTACAATAATTGCACTATCACAGATCGATGTTTCCAAAAGAAACAAAATCTCATACAAAAAATCGGTGTGTCCATAAAATAAAAACACACCGGTGCATTATGTTATATAAAATCACCAGCACTGCATCATTTTTCATGACCGGTGCCTTTTTAGAAAATGATTGGATCGAGGTGTTTATCTCTTCAAGCGCGAGTAATGTTTGTAGTTAACGCACCAATGCATTGTAATTCTTAATGCACTAGTGATTTAATAGACTAACACCTCGACCCTACAAAATAATATTTCCATCCCCTGCGCATAATTAATATTAACAACACTGGTCCTTTTATATAACAAATGCGCTAGTGTGTTTATACAAACATTACACATTGGCACTGCAAATTTAAACAAATGTCCCAAGGATTTTTTTATCTATTAGAACCAGTGCATGATGAAATGTAATAGCACTAGAACTTTTATATCACTAATGCAATAGGGTGTTCATACAAAATATATGCATCGACTCTGCAAGTTTAAACAAAATTTCCGACATATCAATTATTTTTTGTGTGCTCTGGTGTCGTTCCTTAAACAAATTGCTTGGAGATTTTTTATTATTATCTATTAACACTGGTATTGTATATATTATGCATTGATGTAATTTAGATTCAATGCCTCAGTTATTTTAGTTATGTATGCATACTGGTGCATGTAGATATGTAGTGATCCGGTGCTACTTGTTCCATTAAGCGCACCGAAAAAAATCCGCTAAAACCTCTGGCCACCGTTATTTTTTGTTAGGTCTCTATACTACTAGTGTAACCCCTTATTGTTATTAGTACAACCCCCTTATTGCTATTATTGTGCCCCATAGAAACCCACAATTCTTATTATTGTGCCCTTACGTTATGATTGTTATGTCGGCTCTGATTATATTATGACCCCTTAGACTCCTATATATGGAAAGGAGGTCTTGTCATTTGTATCATCCAAGAATTGTTCATTTGTGTAATGTATAGGAGGTTTACCCATCGAAGAGGCTGAATTATAAGGCATTGATCTTTCTTTTCTATCTTTTTGTGAGTTGGTTTCATAACATTTGGTATCAGAGCTTTGGATTCTAGGGTTTCGCTGCTCCAAACAGGTCATCGTTGAATTTTCGCTATAATTTTTTTTGTGATATTTCAGGAGCTAAAAGAAAAACCCATTTGAGAAGAAATCTCACTCAACATCGGGTCCGAATTTCAAAGCATGTCTCACTTTATATTCAAAGATATTACCTGAGGAAGTTAGGGTTTTTGCAAGCTCCATAATTTCATCTAAAACAGGTCATCATGGAAGCTTCACTATAACTTGTTCACTACAAAGTTTCAGAAGAAAAAGAAAAGACACATTTGATAAGAGAGCTGTCTGGACCTGAGGTCTGAATTTCAGATCTTGTCTCACTATATTTTCAGAGATATAATCTCAGGAAGTTAGGGTTTTTACATACCCCTGAATTACATTCCAAATAGGTGACCTTGGGAAAATCGATGTAACTTTCTATCTGAGCATTAGATTGAAATTTCATCAGAAGTTACACAAAGAGAACGGACTGTAGTTTGCTATGTCTATTTTTCAAATTTGAAGGTCAAAATAGTGACATGTGGCACTTCATGCAAGTTAGATCTTCTGAAAAGGTATATAATCAGGTCAGCTTGGGAGATTGCACATAACCCTTTCTTGGAGAATCCAATTTTGATTATACTGGTGGAATTGGAAAGAGGTCGCAGAGGGCTACTGTAGGTCATGACTTTAGAACTAGAAGATGTGAAATTATAGAGTTACGGTCGTTTCAAGATCGATCTCCTAAAATCAAGAAAAGGAAATATGAGAAAGTTTGATGGCAATGATCCGGTAAATTAGATACTACACATGGAGCAATATTTTGATCTACATGAGGTGAAACTGTTACAAAAGGTACGTATTACATCTTCATATTTAGAACCGGATCAATTTTTATGGTATAAAGGGGTTTGTTCTCATAAACCACTTGTTACGTGGTCAATTTTCATGGACAAAATGATAGCACATTATTAGGATACAAAGAGAAACACCTTCTTTACCCAATTGATAAATCTCAAACAAAAGTGTTCAATGGTAAAGCACATTGAGGACTTTCAAAAATTGAATATAAGGGAAAATTATATTCCAGAGAATCAGAGGATTAATGTCTCCATAATAACTTTAAAGGATAACATTCAACATGAGGTTCATCTTTGGAAACCTAATTCATTGGAGAAGGCATTTAGGTTGGCAAGAAAAGTGGAAAGAAAAATTATGGCAACAAGGAATTCTACCCCTCACAACTATAAATATGGAAGTGTTGTTTCTCCAAGGCTTCCACAACCTACAAGGGTGACACCACAACAATTGGAAGAAAAAAGAGCAAAATGACTTTGTTACAACTGTGATAACAAATACATTAAAGGTCACAAGTGTGTTGAGAAGAAATTATTTTACATTGAGTGCGAAAAGGAGGAAGAAAAGGGTCAAGAAACATGAAAAGAAGAGGATATACACTAGGAACCAACCCCAGAGAAAGAATAAATGAATCCAACCATATCTTGTAAAGCATTGGCAAGAATTACAACTCCTAAAACTCTCAAGATAGAAGGACATATCAAGAAGAAAAAGGTTCAAGAAGTGAAAGATCACATCGAGAAAGAAGAAATGAATCTGACCATATCTTGTAATGCATTGGATGGAATTACCAATCCTCAAACTATCAAGATAGAAGGACATATCAAGAAGAAAAATGTTCAAGAAGTGAAAGATCACATTGAGCATCAAGAAATGAATCCAACCATATCTTGTACTGCATTGGAAGAAATTACCACTCCTCAAACTCTCAAGATAGAAGGACATATCAAGAAGAAAAATACTCAAGAAGTGAAAGATCACATCGAGCATCAACAAGAAGTTCTCCAACTTTTAAAGAATAATGCCACTTTGGTGCAGAATCAAATGAAACAATAGGAAAATCAACATTGCAGTGAAATAAGTTTGATGTAGGCGATTGTGTATTTTTACAGCTACATCTCAAGCAAGATATTTATGTGAAGGAAAAGTTGGTAATACTACATTCACTTAAGAAATGGCGACCTTACCTAATGGGAAGACACGTCAAGGTAAAAATGGATCATGATAGTCTTAAATACTTTTTAGAACAAAGATTTTCTTTAGAAGAACAGAAACAATGGGTCACAAATATGTTGGGTTATGACTTTCAAATAATCTACAAAAAAAGGAAGAAAATGTTGTTCCATATGCACTCTCAAGAAAGGATGAGGATGTGGAAGCATTGTTTTGTTCTATTTCTATTATCCAACCAAATTGGATAAATGAAGAAAGGGATGAATGGAAGAAGGATGAAGAAGTGTGGCCACTCATTCAAAAGTTGCAAAAGGTCCTAGTTCAAACAATATTTCCAGAACTTGACGAGGAAGGAAAAATCAGATTGGAACCTACAGCAGTCACAAAAACAAGAACTCGACAGCTACGAAATTGATCAATTTTAGAGTATCTCATCAAGTGGAAGAACTTATCCGCTGAAGATACCACATGGGAGGACAAGAATTTTATACAGAAGCATCAAGAACTACTCAAGAGTTGAGGACAACACTTTTTGAAGGAGAGGGGCATGTTAGATCCCTATACTACTAGTGTAGCCCCTTATTGTTATTAGTACAACCCCCTTATTACTATTATTGTGCCCCATAGAAGCGCACAATTGTTATTATTCTGCCCTTACATTATTATTATTATTATGTCGGCTCTGATTATATTATGACCCCTTAGACTCCTATATATAGAAAGGATGTCGTGTCATATGTATCATCCAAGAATTATTCATTTGTGTAATGTATAGGAGGTTTCCCCCTCGAAGAGGCTGAATTATAAGGCTGCTTTCATAACATTTTTCAGTTATAATGAGTTTTCGTTAAAATATCTGTTAAAACATGCGTTATCGCAAACATATATTTTAGTGGATGTGTTTTTGACAAATTTCACCAATTTTATAACACTAAAAACCTCCATTATAACCTTCGCTAGAAGGTATTTTCCTTGTAGTGAAAAACTACTAAAGGCATAGGTATAGGTCCAATCTTCTCCTCTACCATTCATTCAAGACTTTGAAGGATTAAGGTGAATGACTTGGACTAACTAGCAGAGGGAAAATCATTAGCTCATTTGTTTATAATATTTTTTCATTCCTCATAAAATTTATTTTTTTTGCTTGTAATAAAATTTGTGTTTTTATGGTTATTGTTGCATTTAGTTTCAATGTTTAATACTCTGTATATTCTCCATTTTATTTTGTAGCTAATAAATTCAATCCAAAAATACTATTTATTATGTTTTCATAAATTTAGGCATTTGATATAGTGCCATGGAACAAAATTTTAGATACGTCATTTTTGAAAAGATTCTTATATATTTTTTTATTAATTTATTTAAAAAATATCAATTGAATGAATTTTAAAATATTAATATAATTTAGATTAGTTACTAGAACATAATTAATATTTGAAATGTTAATTTATATTTAAAATATAGGGTAAATTTTAAAAGCATATAAAAGAATGTAAGTATATAAAGAGGAGAAATTTAAATAAACACACTTTACATTTTGATTACATTATAAATTTATGAAATCGCTAATTTATGTTTTGGTTGAGTTTTACTATTGCACTAATTGTGCTGAGAGGCGCTGACAAGTATAGTATGGTAGGGATGTTGTAATGTAATGTAATGTTCTATAAACATTTTGACTAGGTGAAAAAAAAAAAAATTAATAATAAAACAAAAGAAGTGTTTAGGGAGGTATAACCTTTCACCGAATCTATAACAAACTTTAAATCCCCTATATCACTTGTAAGTTTAGAATGTTGAAGTGATAATTAAAATGACTAATATAAATGACATATTCAAATTATTGTAGTACTTATTAAGTAGTCATATTTTTGTTCCTAGACTAAATTAGTCATTCACGTTAGTCATTTTTAGTTTTGTTACTTATCAACTAGTCATATATTTTAACATGGGACTAAATTAGTCATTTATATTACTCTTTTCTCGTTGGATCACTTAAGATTTCTGATTTTTGGTTGTATTTCACTTGGAAAAGCTATGGTGACTAACATTCTTAGTCACATAGTCACTAATTATATCATTTTCTACTAGTGTATTTTATAGATGAAGCCACATATTTTATAATGTAATATGGTATTTTTTGTGCTCCCAATCAACTCCATTGCCTCCTCCATATGATGATATACACGTGTTTATTAGTTGACCAATGAACTTGAGATCCATACACAACCTCCTAGGATCTTATAGGCCAAAAATTGATGATTTAACGATTCAAAGAGTTAAGTTTTGTTAAATAAAGAAAAATGCAAATTTTGCATAAGTGTGTCGATTTTGCAAAATCATGGTATGAAATATTGTGGGTAGTGTGGTTACATGAGACTTGATCAAATAAACTTGTTATATCTCATAAAACTCATTTGCGTTGCTTGGTTTGGTTTTTATACCCCTCTATCAAATTCACCATATCTCCCTGAATGACTCGAGTTTTTCCCCATAAGAATTATGCAAAATCTCTTTAACCAATTGAGAATAATATGTTGGGCTATAAATCAAGGTTGAGGAATAATTTTTGAAGCATTGATAACTTTGGTGAGTTTGTTATGGTTCTTAGGAAGCTCATAGATTTTTCATTGGTCTTGTACTAGATTATAAGTGTTTTTTATAAATTTGGTTCATTATCATAGAGAGAAATTAAAGTAATTTTGATTAAAATAATACTACATCTTCATTAACTATGGTTCTCATAATTTGGTATAGGTTTCTTTATATATCCCATGTATATTTCATTTCTATGCTCACTATGGATATCTCCTTGAAATTTGAAATGTGGAGAAAACAATCGACAAGGTTACATGGTAATGTTGAATATTGTACTATGTGAAATGATTGACATTATATATAAAGGGTTGGAAACAATTTCAAGGGCGATTGTAGAGTGTTATCATAAACAAGTTGACATACCAATATTGAATATTTTTCTAGATTACATGTCATCTATACTACTTGTTGGGTTTGTTTGTTCAAACAACCTTGGGGATAATTGTAGGACTTTGGAGAACTATATATATATATATATTTTAATTATTAATATTTGTTTGATTTTTATATGCATAATTATTGAAAAATAACTCATTATCATATTAAGACAAATAAACCTAATTAAGAAGTCACAATGTCATAACCATAACTTGAATTGTAATGTTACAAGAATAAACTAACATCATAATGTGCAAACAAAACCCAGTAACAATGTCATAGTATGATGAGAAAGAAGTAGCCATATAAAGAAGGTTCTATATATGTACCAAGAAGGTCACTTTCCATGAAGAAAGGAATGACATGATGAATCAAGAAGGAAAGTGATCAATAGCTAATTCCCTACAGGGAAGAAGCTTGATTGAATTTCATGACATCAAGGAAAGAAATTGATCAAGCAGCTGAAGGACCCACAAAGAAGAAGTTGTTGATGAAAAGGAGAGTCGTTATTTAAGAGGGAGTGTTGTAGAATGTAACTAGGTTTAGTCTTCATAATGAATTATAACTATGAATTTATGTAATGAAGAAGACAAAGATAATGCAAATGTATTTTTATAATACTTGTCTCATGGGTTTCATGAGCGAGTTTTTATTATGGGTCAAAGACTTCTTCTTGATGTCTTTAGGGATTTTTCATATTGTCATAAATATAATTAATGAAGTCATCTACATGAAGTGATGTTACACTCAAAGGATGAATTATTGATGTAAAAATATGCCTCAAAACTTTGTCATATTTCTCCTTGAATATGGCTCAATACATGTTGAATATGCTACCTTATTCATGTCGACCTACATACTTGTTCAAGTCAACTTCCTAGAAAAAGGTAGTATTAACTTAGAAGCAGTAAGATTGTGTCTATATATAAATGAACTACGGTATCATTTGGCACCATGAAGTTTGGAGAAGTTCTGTGATTACAGTGCTATTGAAGGACCACAAAAAAATGAAATAGAAGGGGAAGAAAATGAAGGAAATAGGGATACATATACCACAGTTTTGATTCTCATCCATCAAGTTTAGTTATGTGAAAAAGTGTGAAGAATGGAATTTATTTATGAGCTAAGTCCGAATATGGGAATGTGAAGGAGAAATCTACTCAAGAAGGGAATTGTGATCTGATACTAAAGAAACAAGTCACTTATAGAGCTCAGCCTTGGATTCAAGGTGTAACTTAAAGGGTGTAGAAAAGTATTGACATTATCTTGAAGAGAGCCAAGAAAGGGTACCTTGTTTAGGGCTACCGAAATAGAGACTGAGTTTCTCTAAGCATAGTCAAAGGAACAAGTAGAGTACAATGCAGAAAAAAAGGATTGAATTAGGAGAGGCCGAGAAGGGTAACAAAGGAAAGTGACAAGGGTTTAAAGGCATACTGAAGTCAAGGGTCAGTTCTTGGTAATGGCACTTATCAATTGAAAATACATAAGAAGGATTTCTTTCGGGTTTTCCTCTCAGAGAGGTTTTAGCCCTGGCTTGGAACCTAACTATTGTTTTGATAGTTGTTTGATGTATTGAACACTGCAATAATGATGAACAAATATAATAAGTAAATATATAACACAACAATTATCATGTAAGAGAATATAAATTAATATTTTCCCTACCCAATTCTCAACATGGTATGATGAACATAATGTGATGAACAAATGTTGATGTGAAATGGAACATAAACATTCACCGGCATCATACTATGATGCAACCCAACCATATTAAACTACATTCAACATGGGAAACAAGTTTTAAATATAATCAATTGTGCTAATCAATAATTAAACATGTTCCTCGATGGTAAACCATAGTTAACCATATTCATGCATAGTCAACCAAGATCAATCATAATCATCCACAATTAACATGGTGCTTCATAGTCAACTATGGTCTACCTTGGTGGACCATACATAGTCATAGTCAACATGGTCAACCATATAAAAACATAGACATGTGTTCTTAACCATGGTCAACATATTCAACATGGTCACCAAGGTCAAATGTTGAAAATTGTAGTCAACTATATTCTTTCACAAGAAAGCATGGTTAAACATAGTTGACCATAATTAGCATGGTTAAATGTGCTCAACTATAATCAAGCATGGTTGTCATTGCTCAATCATGATTAACTAACATCATCCATAATCACGTCTTCCATAGTTTCCCATGGTCCACCTCAATCAACCATAGTCAACCATGATCAAACATAAGCTACTTTGCGAAACTATAGTCAATCATTGTTCATCATGGTTAATGCGCATATGATGGTCAACCATAATTAACTATAGTTAAATGTGAACATCCATGGTAAACCATATTCAACCATTATTATCCATGGTCATCCATAGTTTACCATAGTCAACCATACTGAACGATACTAAATGATTATCACCAATAATCTACCACAGTCAAGATGTCAACCACAGTCAACCAAAATATCATAAGTTAACCATAGTCAACATGGTCAACCATAGGGAAGCATAAGAAACCATACAAAAAGAATGTTGAATATGGCCAACCACAATAAATTGTTGGCAACATGGATAGCATGGCCACCATTATGAAACATTGTCAACTAGTGTCAACCATAGCCAACTATATCTTTTCATGTGAAATCATAGTTAACTATAGCCAACCATATTTAATCATAGGTATGCATAGTCTACATGGTCAAATTGGGTTAAACATAATCTATGTTAGTTCTCCATAATCAATTGTGGTCATACATAGGAAACTATGGTTAACAATGGTTATCCATGGTCAACCATAGTAAACCATAAGCTTCAAAGTTCAAGCATAGATAATAATGATCAACATGGGAATAATGGTCGTCCTCATTATGTGTTGTCACTGATGATTAACCATATTTAATATACCATTTCGTGGGAAACTAAAATCAACCTAAGTCAACTATGATTAAACATGGTTTTACATAGTTTAAGTGTTGAAATCATTGTTAAACTTAGACAACCATAATTAGCATAGTTAAATATGGTCGACCATAGATAAATATAGTCACGCTTTTTCAACCATATTCAACTAAGGTTATACATAGTTAACCTAATCTATAAATTGCTGCAAATATTCCACTAGAATAGTTTTTCACAACAAATCTAATAAAATGTTGAAATCTTAATATGAAGGTTATTTTCCTTATGTACTAGAATTATTAATTATTGATTTATGCTTAAATGAATGAAATGGTCAGGATATAAAAAATGAATAAAAAAATGAAACTTACCATCCAAAAATAAACACAATAATTAGCTTCAGAATTACATAAGGGAGAAAACATATCAAGAATGTGAGACCACACTAGTCTCTTTTATCTAGTATGAAAATATGCCAATCTAAAGTAAAAGGTATTATTTTCGAAGTTATCTAAGACCTATGGCCTATAAGGTTACTTTAGAATCTTATCCCCCTCTATTTCTCTATCTAAATTTCCACTCCTAGTGGCTCTATTCAACTATGGAACAAATACAATGATATTAAATGAAACCCCTTCTCCTTCTAGTTGTCTAATGTTTAACAATGTCTAATAACGATTTTGAGGTAAATTATTGACTTCCTCAATTCTTAATTAGAGTTATAATTTTGGAACTTCTAGAATCTTCTTGAAGGCCCACATGTGTCTATCCCCATCTGCATGACTAATAGAGGCTAACATGGAATTGTCTTGTGCTATGGTAGTCAACATATTAAAAAATTGATAACCAAATATAACCATAGCCACCGTTGGTACACCAAATTCAACCATAAAAAAATGCTTACCCATTCTCTATATGGTTAAATGGGGAAACATAACTAATTATAGTAAACTATAACCATTGAAATGAATCATTGTCAACAATGGTTAACCATTTTTAACTATGGTAAAACATATTACTCTCTAATATTTCAAAACCCTCTATTCTCAATCATGGTCAATTAATGTCAAAATGATTAAAGCATGCTCAACCATGGTTGACCTAGCCTACATTAGTCCACTACACCTAAATGTGGACCACCATGGTTAGTCATATTTAACAATGGTCACCAATACGAAACCATATTTCTTATAATCTTCATGCCTTTAGCTGGTTATCCTAAAGTCCATAACATCCCCATAGTGGATGATTTCTTGACTCAAACAAAAGATAGTTGAGGGGAAAGTTGAACTAGAGTTAGAATAACCAAAATTATTCTGGGCACATAAGGTAAATCTTCTACTTTTCAGATATGAATTAAGATGTTTAGCCACACATTCTAGGAATTATCAATTAAATTCCCTTTGTAACATAATCAAGTATATCAAAATCCCAAAGAAATAGATTGAATTAAGAAAGAGCTCCTACCATTTGAATTAAGTTAGTTCCTAAAATAATTGTGAACACGATTACAAATTTGTGCCATATTCCAACTTTGCCAATAAGAAGTGCTAACAACAAATTCAAAAGATCATGTTTAGATTTATGCTTAGATGGAAATGGAGTGGGATCATGTCCTTGTATACCTCTTACAATATGTTTTTTTCAGACGAAACAGATGTTGGATTTTTATTAAAGAAATATAAGATCCAATACATTGTTCAAAAATCCCATCCATAAATTTCCATCTTGTGTAACAAAATATACCCAAGAGAATCAAACAAGAAAAACTTGTAAAACAAAAAAAAAACAGTAAATAAAAACAACAATTACCAAAGTGGCCAAAGTTCAGTATATAGGCCAGTACTCTACCTAGAACAAAAAACATTCTCCAAAATATTTGATATCAAAAAATCATATGACAGGCCTGTCAGTTAAGGTAACATTAGTGTGCCCACCTTCCTAATCGTTCCCTCCATAATCAATCTGAAATTCATAAAACCAAAGGTACCCCGAAGGCCTTCCTTTGACATTGCACTTGCTTCCTTGTTTACCTACCTATAAATGTGAGAAATTGATCTAATATTGACGTTTTCCATAAGGAACCAGATCCACTCAATCCATCCAAAAAAGGAGGAGATTGAAATTCAATAAGACCTTGGATGCCCAGAATGACAGATATGGAGTCCCCAAATACATTAAAATTATCAATCTGCCTCTCCTTCATGAACCATAGAAAGCCCCACAAAGCCAATATCTCTGCCTTCGTGTTTGTGCCAACTCTTCCATTCCATAATATCTCATACTCAAAGCCCTCATTTAGTCTCAAGATTGCACCACACCCCCATATGCTTAGTTGAGCTACCCCATTGAAAAATACAACATGTAAAAGGATATCATGGGGATTCTTATGATGTGGAGTTTCTATGACCTTATCATAATCATTCAAATAGGGGGACATCCAACTAAGAATCCTCTGACATATCATACTTTTATTGATCGACCCGCCCTCAAATATGTGCTTGTTTCATGCATTCCATATTTCCCAAATAATTTATAATGGAATCTCCTTGTAGTTCCCACATCCAATAGACCAATGGTTAATACAATTCTCCATATTGTTGGACCTTCTATTAGGGATCATTATAATGAGAGAAATTTTATCCCAGATCTGCCAAGTAATGGGGCATAGAAAGAAAATGTGTAGCCTAGATTCTGAGATTTCTTTACGTAGACTGCACATTCCTAGATCCATATGTCCCTTCTGATATGGTTGTCCCACATCAAGGATTTTGCTCCTCCATACCAACCATGAAAATAGGATGATTTTGAGTGGGATTCACCACTTCCAAATTTTATAAAACCAAGTTGTGTTATGAAGATCCATTTCTTGTCCTATATAGAATTGGTATGCATATTCCAAAATGATCAAATGGTTAAGTAGCCTACCTCCCCACATGCAGCGGCCACCATTGTTCCAATGACATAGGCTAGCCAATGGAAGTTGTATAATACACTCCTACCATTCCTCTACACCTTTTCCATTCAAAGCAATGTCATCTGCTCAACACCAGATAGGGAAACTTGCCAGCCATTATTTGATGGAATGATATAGGAAGAAATAACCTTTAAATTGTACATAATCTAATGTATGAAGACTTAGAAAATTCTCTTCGACAACTCGAGATATATTTTCTATACTAATTAGAATCTCGTGGCTACTCCTAAACTCCCATGTCATCCACAAGCGCCACCAAGGAAGGATTTTGATAAAACTCCTCTAAATAAGTGGCCCTTGAGTCCTAAGGGATGTCATATTTCTAAATATAAGTTCAATGTCATGGCTCCTAATATAATTGCCATGAATAATATCATGCGAAACCCCCTTTCCCTTCAGTTCCCTCCAGAAATATCTAGTTAACAATGTAATACCAAATATCCTCTGACGTAATAAACCCCACCCTCCAAATTCCTTAAGGAAGGTCTATCTACCCCACTTGAATAAATGATATTTATTGACAGTACCTATGGCACTCCAAAGAAAATTGGAGATGATAGTGTTTATCTTTGTGAGAATGCCCGAAGGAATCTAGTATAGGTGAGCGCAATAAACATATAGTTGTTGAATAACTGCTTGTATGAGCATGTATCTACCTCCCAAAGTGAGCCATCTGTGTGTATAGTTGTTAAGCATATTCTTGTATTTGTCAACCATCCATTTCCAATTGCAATAATTATTAGGCTTAAGTATACAACCCAAGTAGCTGATGCTACACTTTAGGGGTGCAGTCGGAACGCAAAAAATGCTTGTATTGAATTCTATGTCCACCCTATCACCAAAATGGTAATAAAGGATATATTTTATACCATTATCAAGTAACCAAGAGGCCGCTCCGTACCTATGAAACATGTAGTGTAAATAGGACCACTGTGCTCTAGAAATGACACCAAAAGTTAGGATATGATAAAAAAGAAAAAGGTTTACGATGTTAATTTCCCTTAATATAGCCAAACTTTGAAATAGACTGCGAGCCCTCGGACTAGTGATGTGCAGGCTCAAACCATCCATTACCAGAATAAACAATAAAGGGGAGAGGGAGCACCCCTATTAGAGACCTCTACCAACAAAGAAAAAAGGAGTGGGATAACCATTAATAATAACCTCATAACAAACATAAGTAATACATGCCATAATCCATTCAACATTGTGAGACTAAAGCCTAATATTGTGAAGAATAAGACACATATAGGACCAATCCACACAGTCATAGGCCTTATGGAGATCGATCTTCATAATCACGACCTTCTTTTTACGAGTATGGATAATATGGATACACTATTAAGAAGTTACTGTAGTGTCATCTATGAGGAAATTTAGAAGAAAACCAAATTGTTCCCTTAAAATGTACGTTGATAAAACCCCTTTGATGCATCTTGAAATCAGCTTTTATAATAGTTTGTAAAGAATGTTACAAAATGAAATCGGTCTAAAGTCCCCAAAATATCTCGGAGTCAAGTTCTTAGGGATGAGAGCCAATAAAGTAGAGTTAATATTTCCTATGATGTATCCTCGGGTTCGATATTCTTCAATCACCCCCAGGAGGATTTGTCCCATCAAATCAAAAAAATGTATGAAAAATGCCATAGTCCAACCATGAAGACTCATGCATTTGTCCCTGTAAAAATATTTAAGGACCAGTAGAATTTCTTCCAACTCAACTGAGTGATAGAGGGAATCATTAGTTGTTTCATCGAACATTTGTGGGTAATGTTCTAATGCCGAAATTTGATCCATATAATCAACATCTTCTCTGGCTCTGTAGAATGACTCAAAGTGATTGAGATCCTCTCTTTGAATTTCAGGAGTGGAATGCTTAATCTATCTGTCCTGAGCTTCAATGTGCCAAATAACATTAGATTGTCTTCTAAGATTAGCATATTTATGGAGAAACTTAGTATTTCCATCCCCCTCCCAAAGCCAAATCACTATGCTTTTGAGCCTCCAAGTGATCTCATGTATCTTCAAAATTTCCTTCTTCCTGGCTTCCAAAGTCATCAAATGTTCCAAATCTTGACCAGTAGGGGGCCTGTGTTCCAGCTATACCCCAAATCGAGAGATATCACCTGTGATTTCTTTCAATTCAGCAATCATCTTCTTTTTCTTTTCCCTTTCCCACTTCCTAGTCCTGCTCTTAATGATATCAAGTTTATGGGACATTGCCCGCATCTCCGAATCACCAGTAGTCCCGTCAACTTCCATCCAAGTTGACTTAACTAGCTCCAGATAACTATCATCCTCCAACCATATCATGTTAAACTTAAATGGGATCTCGAGACAGAATTACTCATTCCTCCATTGTAAGATTATGGGAAGATGGTCTGAAATGTATGTCTGTAGAACACATGATTTCACATTATCAAGAATCTCCACCAGATTTTCATGTACATGGAAATGATCTAGTATGTTCCCAATGTTATCTTCCCCATCCCAATGACTATTCCAAGTAGGTGATAGGGGACATGGGAAAATGTCAATCATATGATACTCTGCAAAAAAATTGTAAAGTTTGTCAACCAACAGATCCAATCTGCAATGAATACCCAATGAATCTCGAGCCAGAAGAGTCGCATTATAGTCTCCCACCATAATCAAACCAATAATATTAATTAAATCACATCTCTACATGTGATCCCAAAATGTAGTGCATCCCCTAGATGGTGCATATAAGTTGAGAAGATGTACGCAACAAGAAATCCCTCGAAAATGTCTAGACAAAAGGATGCTTGTAAAAATTCTAAAAGCATGGAAATGTGCCCAATGGGGATCCCACATGGAAACAAGACCTCCAAACGAGCCAACAAATCAAACTCTAGTGATGTTCCAAGAAGGGAATATCGCCCGAAAGTTTGTGATCACCCTAGTGGAATTAGTGAGAGTTTTTTCTATTAGAATGGAAAATCAGCTGTCAACCGAATGAAATGTTCAAGGCACAGTTGTCCCCCGAACCTCTCAAATTCAGAGAAAGAACGTTCATCATGTTATCCTTTATGCAGGTGTTATCACTTTGTAATTTCCCTAAGCTAAGGAAAGAAACCCAGAGGTAACCACAAAACCACTTGTAAAGATTGAATCTATCCCTTCCAACTTCAGAGAGGGATCTCTCTATCTGATTAGAATTTATGTTTTAAGATGTTAGGCTAGTTATTGAAATTTGAGGTTGGTTTTTCAAATATTTGGTTGAAATATGCAAGGAAAGTCCATTGGGCATGGAGTAATGATTACTTTGAGTAATCAATCACAAAATGGAAGAGTAGCTGTAACAAGGTAGGATAAGTAAATTTCTGGATCTTATAGAGTGTCTATGGAGTTAGTGGAATAATATGATTTAGGTTCAACTAAATATAAAGCATACTGAGATGAGTTCTATACTTAACATTAGAATGAAAAAATAATATTGTTTAGAATCCAGAGCAGAGTACACTTAAGAAAATTCGACCCTTAATATTGTTGCAATAATAAAGAGGGAAAACATATCCAAAACTAAGAAAAGAAACAATTTTACATAAGAAAGTACATCACCAATTGTTTGACACAGGAATCCTGGAAAAAAAACACTCTGTATTTCTGTAAATTGATCAATTTCAATAAAATTCACATAATACATAGATACACAACTCCTTTATTCTTACAAGTTCCAAACCTTATTAAGTCTTATTACAACATACTTATAGACTTCTTGCTAAACTAATTTCATATTCTAAAAATGAATTCATTACAAAATGATATCTGACAAAATTACATATTTTTTTGAAACAAAACTAGAAAATAGAAGCTTTGGACAAAATTATCTTTTTATTGAAGAATAGAAGGAAATATGTTTATGACTGTGGCCTTTTTCCAACTCCTCGTGTATGTTTTTGTGCCAAAATTGTAGGTCTTCTTTTTATGCTTACTCGAACAACTCTAGTAATTGGTCCCACCTTTCGTCACTTGGGATAGAAAAAATCACCATGTTTCTAAACATTTCATCCACTTCAGTATAAGTTTGAAAATTTGGCTTATTCAAAAATAAATGATGAATTTCATGCTGTATGTTCAAATCAAACTGCATTCCTTCTAGAAAAGATTCTCCATTGATAGCTTCTTTTTCCTTTGCAAACTACATCTGCAACTATATTACAAAATTTGTCTTGATAATTCTCTAATGGAATCAATTGTCCATTAGAGTTTCTGAGATCCGGAAGTCCCTTTTCCTACAATAAAGAAAAATTTATGTTGAATCTCTTAACCTGTAGCTCTAGCTCTTTGCACTTGTTCTCCAATTTCATCATCAAATTCTTCTTATTCAAAACTCTTTGGACTTCCACCACTATCTCTATTATGTCCTAAATGTTGAACTCTTCAAGTTATTCTATAGTTTTAGATTTCATCATCTTGATGATCTTATGTGCTTCTTTTGGCCTATTCTCAATATCTAATTTAGTTTGTTCTATTGTTTCTTTGACTCTTTGCACCAACATCTTGTTCAAAAATGATTTGAATGGAAGGCCACATGTATGTAATATTGGCATTGATATTGTGCCAAATGATATTTTTTGCCTCTCCCAACATTTGAATAATAATGGAATAGTCTTCATACTTTCGAATTTGTTGAATAAGTTTGATTTTATTCTGTACTTATGCCAGGTATGCATTGTCTGCCTTTATCTTTTTTTCTTTGGCATCTTGGTGAGTGCTGCTGATAATTTCTTCATCTATTTGTTTGTCAATGACAATTACCCCAAAGTTTGAGTTATCTTTTCTAAGGAATCTGAAACTGATACTTGTGTTGTAAGTTGGCCTACAATCCTTGCTGTTGATGTGCCCATTGATGATGTTCCTATTGCCTTCCATTTCTCTTTTTCTTTTAGTAGTGCTTCCATGTCTTGTTCCATTTTATGTATTTGAGCATTATGTTCCACTACTAATGTAAACAACTTCTCTTTATCCATCTCCAAAATAGTGACTTATTTAGCCTGAGGGTGTTATGTAGCTGGGAGTTTGAGTTATTTTCTAAGAGCTTGAATGTCTGCATTCTTTCTTTTGATCACCTCCTTTGTTGCCTTGACATCACTAGGATCATAACCTAGTTTAATAACTAATTATTCCAATGTTTTGATTCTAGTGTCTTTGGCCAGATAGGACATCCTTTCAATATTCAACTGTGAGTGCATATTGTTCAGTGAAACCTACAATTTTGAAGCAACCATGGTAGAGCTAGTTAGAGTTGAATAAATCATTTTACGTGCTTTCTTATGCAAATTGATCTAATCGATTGCATGAGCATGCTTAGTATCAACTGAGAATATGAAGGCATTATAGTCTTCAACACCTTTGGGTACTGACATTTAGGTTCCCAAAAGGCCATTTGAAACTTCCCCTTCTCTGAATGGAAAGCAGACAATAACCTGTGTTGAGTGGTGGCAGTTTGTTTCTAAAATTCTGAGTATGTTGAAGCTTTGAGAGCTTCATTCTTTACCTTAATCTCCCTGTACCTTGTGAAAATACTTGGCTGTGGTGGAGCCTGAGAAGTAGAAGGGATACAAGACTCGTTTGTCTCTTCTACGTAAGGGATAGAGATGGTAGGAGTTCCTATCAAAACCAAAGTGGTCTGCTCCTGTGCATCCCTTTTTTCTTAAGATTCTTCCTGAATGGTAATTACTTGAGGACTAGCTCTCTTATCAGTTTTGGTAGTAGTTTGTGGATCTCTCTTCCTTCTCTTGAAAACAAGAAAATCTACAGCTTGTGTTTTTGAGTCAGTGGGAGACATGATTTCCCTTAGTGTTTTAATTTCTTTGTCTTTAGATATAGGAGTTTGTAATGAAGACTGACTAACCAACTACTCTTCTGCTTCCTACAATGTGTTTTATGTCCATTCTTCTTGGTTAGCATACTATTCTATCTTTGGCCTCGGTGTATGTGGATATGGAGTACTTTTATTCTCAACCCTAAGCTTAGTGATTACTCCCAAGGGGTCATAGGACCATGTGAAACTAGGTTTGAAGTTCATCTGCTTTAAAATTTCTTCCACCTCCTTTGCAACTGCTCTGGTATTTACAATGTAAGGGTCTACTTGTGCCTTTAACTTGAACTATGTTTCTTCTTGTTTGACAAAAAATGTAGGTGATCAATATTTAGCATCTGTCTGGCATACTCCAAAGAAAAAATACTCACTGGCACAAAGACTAGTTATCGATAAGGAGGGAGCTGTCATCCATAAATTCTGATCTCTATACAATTCTAGTATAAATACCAGTCTCAAACCTTTAACTATTCTAAGAGATGAAATACTTTCTTGATTTCTAGAGATATCCTTGGTATAATATCACTGCATAATAAACACAAAGAAGTGTAAAGGAATTGGTCCACAAAATCTGTATAAGTGTACTTCTTTGAATTCCTTTTGACTAGTGAAGTCCAATGGATAACTGACAATGGGTTACCCTTCTCATCCATCTTTTGCAACTAAAACTTGAATATGTCATTCTAGTAATATAGCATGAAGTAAACTAACACTGAATGATATTTAAACACACCCTCAACTTTAAATTTCATAAATTGATCATGGATGGCATCAGACAAAAATTGACACTAATTAAATAAAACTAAAATATTATGCCCAAATGTGAATACTGAAAAGAATCCTAAAACTACTTCATCAACCCACTGATCTATATAATACCGTAGTGAGTCACTTTGGAAATTACTTGTTTTGACATCTCTGGGAAAATGGACACAGGGTATGGGGGATTGTTTATGGGAAATTCAACATTTCCAGGGAGAAAACATTCAAAGATATGGGATCTTTGGGGAAATCTAAGATTTTTATATAATTCCATTAATGATTCAGTGGAAAATAGATGCATGGAGGCTTGGGGATTTATTTGCAAAGCTTGGTAAATAATATCAGGAGAAATGGAAAAGATAATTTCATCATTTTGGGCAATCATTGCTTCCTTTCTAGGAAGGTATCTGAGTTGACACCAGGTGGAAAAATCATGGGAGAAATGGGTTTGATGGAAGATAAAATGAGGGAGAAAGGACTCCCAGATACTTAAGTCATCATTGTGATCAATGAATTTTTGTTTTTCCCAATTGTGGAGTTCGTATAGGTTGAACTCACAATCAATCTCGACAATTTTGTATTGGGTGTCAAATAGAGGAGTTTTATCAAGGTCTGGGATAGGGGAGTCATGCGGTCTTCCTCGGTTATCGTTCCCTTTCCTTTCTTCTATGGCATTTGCAATTAAATATGAGCAGGAAAGAACGGGATTACCATAGTGCTTAATTGGTAGAATTGTGCAGAGAGATTGCTGATGAACAATGCTTGATAACTTTGACTAGCTCAAGCTTAACCCGCATAAACTAAAAAAGCATGGAAGGGAAATAATTTGCAGGCTTCTGGCATGGTTTTGTAACGGATTTGGTGGGGAATCATAACATAATTATTACTTTTTTTAGAAGTGGGAGCAATCAATTTGAAAATGGTTAATTGGCGAGAGAAATTAAAGAACAACACTCAATTGGCAGGTAATTTGAACATTCAACGGTTGGATGAGGTGGAGGGGTGATGACATGGAGACGGGATGAGGTGGAGGGATGACATGGAGGCAAGAAGGGAGGACAAGTTACGTGAACGAATGAGCGGAGGTGACAGGCGGAAGCGATGGGTGGAAAATATGAGGAGGTAGTGGTTTTTGGGGGATGGGATAGGAGCGGTAATCGGTTTTGGGATGGACCCCCCAAAAACATTGTGAAGCTGACATGTCAGTCGTGGCGGTATTGGCGCAAACTTATTTTCGAAACTCCCCACCCCCTCCATTAATTGTCGATAATTAGGGGGGGGGTTGCTGAAATCCTTCTCCCGCCGTTGATCTAGGCATGAGTCGTTGTGACCATTCATTCATTCCAATAATTATTCACAAGCGACAAAATGTCGTATCAAACACTAATAAAATGTATAGCCCAAAATTATGATAAAAATAATTTAAATCAGACTTTATTTGTAAATTGAAAGCGACATTTTGACTAGCACGCCATAGGGGTCTTATTTTTTTTTTTTTTCTTTTTTATTCTTTTATTTCATACATATTTTTCCATCCCCTTTTATTTTCTTTTTCTTTTTTCTATTTTTCCTATTTTTCTATCTTTTTTTAGTTTCATTTGAGCTAAATAAATTTAAAATGAAAAATAATTTTTTACAATATCCCAATGGGATGAAAAACTTATTGAAAATTGAGGACTACTATACTTATAGGACCCTAACAACGGGCATCATTCCTCCAAGGGCCCGAGATTCAGATGATCCTAATATCAGAACATCCAATAAACTAGTGTATTCATTAAATAAAGGATGCTAAAAAGTGAGGCCACCACAAAAATGTGTACTTCCTTTCTTACCTCTTAGGATAAGCTTGTTGTCCATAATTTTGTTAAAACCTCAATAACAATAAATTTAATTAAAAGTAAAAAATACACTAAAGTAACATTAACACTTCCATTTTTTATCAAGACATGTGATTCCTAAGGGTTATCTAAAATCAAAGTTAATAATAATATTTTGTTGCAATAGTTTTTTTGTTATATATTTATCAGTGGTAGATACAAATGGAAACTTTGGCTATATCAAGCACATTAATATTTTTAATCGAGCTATACTAGTAATTATATTAGTAAATATGGTTGATACATGATATTTCGTGTCATTTTTCCCTTTTTAAAATTAATGGATCTGCAGTTACAATTAATTTTATAAACTATTTTTTATCTAATAATTTACATAGTAATTTAGTCATTGTATTACCTAAATGTGTAAACGTAAATATATATTCACATGATGCCATTTGTTATTTGACAATTCATAATAATTTCATAATTATATAGATAAATATGAAAATGTAAATATATATTTAGAAATACAAAATAGTTAATATTTAAAATTACATTAGAGCTGAAATATTGCAACATTTCTTTAATATTGATGTAAAAAAAAAAATTATTCTTTCTCAATTCTCTATTATAAAAAGTTCCAAACTACAATATTTTACTATACAAATGATCCCAGAAATATTTCAACAACCCAAGAATTTTAATATGAGATCTATTAAAAACCAAAAACCATACACACATATATATATACTCTCTTCCCTATAAAATTTTAATATACAAATATATATATTTTCTTCCTTATAAAATTTCAATACAAAAATGATAAAAAAAATCTTCTAGAAATATTTATTAAATTATTATTAATAATTTAAGCATAATTTCCATACTGTACCATGAAAATCATCTGAATAAATTCAAATGGTCATTCTTTTAAACAAATAAGCTTTTCTATTTTAATATACTTAACTACTTTAACATTATTTTATATGTTATAATATTTTAAAATTAATTTATTAAAATAATTTTTTATATAAATTGTTATATTGCATTTAAATAAGACTTTTTAGGTTATAAAGGATCACACTTAAAAATAAGACATTATTATTTTTATTTTTTTGGGGATTGTTTATATTATAATATTTCAAAGGAAATTTTTAAAAATATATTTTCTATAAAATGTGATAATTCATTTAATTATTATTTTTTTTATTTTTCAGTTTGTTTTATTATTTTACATGTTTTGTTTATAAATTTATGTCTAATGATTTTACATCAAGAAAGTGTCCTAACAAAACACTTGATCAATGTCTATTCAAAATCTCTTGGACTATTACTTTTCATGTTATAACCAATAATATTTTTTTAAACAAAATACTATATTATAATTCATTTAATTATTACTTTTCATGTTATAACTAATAATGTTTAAAAAATTGTTTATTTTTTTAGTTTTCCCATGTTTTCCTATAATAATTTTTTATATTTTAACAATAAGTTTTATATCATTATATATCTATATCTATATTTATGAGTTTTAAGATGATTGGTATGCTTAGAATATGATATCAGTCTTTAGCATGGCTATATTTTTGCCTACATGGTTTCCAATCATTGACATTTTCACAACAAAATACTTTAACAAATCAAATTATCAGGATTTATTCTAAATCCAAAAAATTATATAATTTTTTTTAATCAAAACGTATATATATTAATAATTGTTTTTCTCACATTAATTAAAAAAAAATCAATTATTTCTTCTTATATTTTCATATTATATTTCATTACATTTATAAGAAAAATACAATATACAATTAGCGTATTCATTCTTCATTTCCTTCATTGTGACAATTCATTATATTGTTATTTGAAATTTTCAAAATATTAATTGTTCTGAATTTTAGTTATAAATTTATAATAAAAATATCAATATAAACCGTCTACCAAGAGTAGGATAAATATCTTTAAGGTGTTCTGTTAAGGCATTCCATGGTGAAAAAGTAAAATTTACCCATATTAAAATTGTGTAGGCCAAGTAACAAATGGTTTTGATGGTTTAAATACCTTTAAATCACAGATACTCAAACAATAAACATATAATTCATCTTAAAACTCATATTACCTAAAAACAAAACAATACTTTATAAATGATTACTTGTATATACCCTAACTAGATCTACTTAAATTTTCATATAGATATATATATCTTACACTTTAAATACAATGTAATATGTAAATTAATATTTTTATTTCCATTCTTTTTATAATCTATTAACAATATTTTAAAACAAATTAAAGTTTCTTCTCAACACCCGATGCAATGAGTGCTAAGTGAATTATTCAAAAATCATGAGAAATTTGTTAGTTACTACTACCTCTCGTGGAAATGGTCAAATTAAAGTTTCTTCTCATCACCCGATGCAATGAGTGCTAAGTGAACTAATAAAAAATCATGAGAAATTAGTTAGTTACTACTACCTCTCATAGAAATGGTCATAGATGAATGACTTACTTAAAGCAGTTGAATCCAAAAATGATATCTAATATAATGCACTACGAAAACCACTCAATACTTAAATTCAAAAGAGTGAAGGGAACTCTACTTGAATGGTTCATGAGGCACAATACTTGCTAAGGTTTTGCAAATGGGTAGAAAGGTAAGTGGGCTTGATTGTGGAGAAAACTCCACAGTTAAGCGCCCTTGAGCCTTGAGCCAGAGGTGCTCTGGGATGGGTGACCTCCTGGGAAGTCCTGGTTACCGGGTGTAAGCGACGGAAGTGATGATTGATGCTATGTGATTCATTTCACTATTTTCAATCCCACTTCATCACCCCGTGAGCATCACTCGATGCAATGAGTGCTAAGTGAACTATTCAAAACTCATGAGAAATTAGTCACTTACAACTACCTCTCATGGAAATGGTCATAAATGAAGTGATGACTGACACTATGTGATTCATTTCACAAGTTTCGATCCCACTTCTTCACCCCTCTGAGTAGCACCAGATGCAATGAGTGCTAAGTGAACTATTCAAAAATCGTGAGAAATTAGACACTTACCATTACCTCTCATGAAAATGGTCATCAATGAATGACTTACTAAACGCAGTTGAATCTCAAAATAATATCTAACATATCAATTATTTCTTGCTATATTAAAATTGATTTTCACATTATTTTTATAAATGATCATTTAATATATTTTTTAAAACATTAAAAATATATATCTATTTCATATTATAAAGATAATAAAATATAAAATATATATGTATTTCACATTATAATGCAAGTAAAATATAAAATTTACTTAAAATATATAATATGTATTCTAAGGAAACCAATATTTTCTAGTTTAATATTTATTCACTTATGAATTATTAATGCACTTATGAATTATTAGAGAAAACTATAAAGAGATTCACTAGCCTTTTAGGATTTGTGAGGCACCTCACCCATACTTATCCTCGTTGTTCTCTATAATTTTGTCGCACTATAAATTTTGTTACTATGGTTGACCTTCATTGTTAATAATGACTTCTCCATAGTTTTGTTCCACTTTAAATTTTGTTTTTTCGAATCTAGGATAATCGGTAACTGGTGAGAGTTCAAGATCAAATCTGACTGGCTGCCACTATAAACTTAGGCTACGTGCAAGAGTTCAAGATCAAATCTGACTGGCTGCCACTATAAACTTAGGCTACGTGCAACAACCTGCAAGCCGCACAATAGAAGGTAACTTATGCCTCAACAAGAGCCGAGACGTCCTCTATGGGGTCGCCTACTCTTCTAGCCAAGACACAACAGGTCAATATATACTCAATAGGATTTGAACCCTCATCTCGTGGATATCACCCAGCAAAACTCACTGCTAAACCCCATATCACTGTATTACACTTTAAATTTTGTTACGATGATAATGATGTGTTTGGATCGGGTTCTATCAATTCCATCATCTTGTACTTACGGTTATCTTCTTTCTATTATTTATGTAAATGAAAAACAAATATAAAAGACTAGTTTTCAAATATCTAAACGATGTGTAGAATGTCTTATTGGACCGTATGTGTTTTCACTTGAGCAATTATAGTATTAACTAACCAATAGCTTTTTACAATTTAATTTTTTTTATTTGCGATAAAAGAATGATAAAAGAATGAAATTGGTTAAAAAATTCCATTACTTTATATGTCATAATTTATTAAACTTTTATATATAATTTTATTTTTAAATTTAAATTTTATAATATAAATATTAATAAAGGAGATCAAATTCATTTAATTTTTTTTTTCATATTATAGTTAATTTTAACATTGTCTTATAATTTATTTATTTATAACTGACTATTTTAAAAAAACTAATTCATGCATCATTTTAATATTTATCCGAGAAAAAATCCCAAAGAAAATTGTATATATATATATATATGATGATGATGATGATGATGGTTGTTAACGTCCACTGAGACCAAATAATGATCTATCGGACCTAAAAAGACAAATTATTTATTTTGATTTAAGATGTTATTCCGATGCTCAAAAAGCTTGGAGAGAAGCCTCCCGAGCTCACTATAATTTTGGCATTGTAAAAGGCTAGAAATGTCAGTATTGTAACAAAGGTTGTGAAATTGAGATCTAATGTGGTTGTATGCAGGGCACTCTAAGAGGAAGTGGTTTTCATCCTCGATGCTCTTATTCTCACAAATATGGCAGATCCTTTCCATCCATGGCGTTTTAGGAACTACCCAGCGGCCAGTCTCACTATGGAGCTCATGAGAACTCGTTCTAATCTTTGCTATATTAATTTTCGTTTTTGAGCTAGTTAGAATAGAGAGATACTTTTGATCTTCAAGGGTGGGGTTGATGACCTTCTTATAATAACTTAATTTTCTTTTAGACGCTAAATCTTTCTCACACCACAATTTTTCTTTGAACTTAGAAGTAACAATATCTTTAATGTTATTTATGTTTTGCAAAGCATCATTCTCATTGATCTCCCAATAGTTTAACCAGGCCCTTGTGTCCTTATGCCATCCTCGGTTAAGCCTTAGGTGATTTTGGCTGGAATTTAAAGCTAGCTTAGGAAGTCTATGATTGTCTATGTTATTGAGCTTGTGCTTGTACATCAGAAACCTCAGCATAGCTAGGCTCTCAATAGAAGAAAGACCCGCTTCTATAAGGAGAATAGGATAGGGTGTATTACTTTTAATTTTCAGGTTATAAGTTATAAAACGCTTCTGGATTTGCTCAATCTTCCTCCATGATTCTCTGGAGATGCTGCAGCCCCAAACTTCACAACCATATAAGATAACAGGAGTGACTAAAGTTTCAAAGAGGAACTTCTTTTTATCCCACATTACGAGGTTTGTTGTTTTACAATTATTTTCAAGACCAAAATAAGCTTTCCATCCCCCATTGATCCTTTTCTCAATGCTATGGTTCCAGTTGAGCTTGTGATGGATATCAATTCCTAGGTACTTGTAAGAATACACTTCCTCCAATTTATTATTGTCATACGTAAAATTAGCGCAAGTGTCCTTTTTAGATTTGATAATCATAACTTTTGTTTTGTCTGTGTTAACAGTCATACCCATGGTAGAGCAGAAGTCCTTAAGAAGCTTGAGTTGCTTATCAAGATCAGAAGGGCACCTTGCCAGAAGAACAATATCGTCAGCATAGAGAAGAAGGATAATGACTATCCCAGCTAAGATTGTGCCACCACATCCTGCTTCTTCTAAATAACCTTCGAGCTTATCGATGTAAATGCCAAATAGAGTAGGGGAGAGGGGGCAACCTTGTTTAACTCTGATGTTACACTTAATATCTTTTGACCACCCCTCATTGTTCTTTATCTTGGCAATTACATTCTCGTATAGCCTTATAGCAGCGGCTCTTAACTCAAGAGGAACCTTTAGCTCTTCTAACCTATTCCAAAGGTTGTATCTAGGAACCGTATCGAAAGCCTTTCTAAAGTCTACAAAGCAGCAGAATAAATTGGATTTATCATTACGACATTCCTCCGCAATGATCCTTAGCATAACAAGGTGGTCTGTTGTTGAGTGATGCCTTCTGAAACCTGCTTGGCCTTTAGCCCGCTTATCTTCACTTTCAAGCCATATGCTTAACTTTTTTTCCAGAATACTACCATATAATTTGGCTAAGAGAGGGCTGATCATAATTGTTCGATAATTAGAGGGGTTATTTGTATCTCCACTTTTAAAAATAGGGATAATGAGGCTCTCAGTCCAAGGTTTAGGGAACCCTTGCTTAACAGCTTGATTGAAAAGGTTGTGGATGTGGGGGATGAGGACAGGGCCTCCAATTTTTAAGATTTCTGCCTGGTAACCTTCAATGTCCTTAGCTTTCCCGTTCGCGAGGCGATTAACCCCAAACTTAATGTCTTCTAAAGAGAAAACTTCTTTCGTTGTGAGCAGGGTTTCCAAATTATCCGTGACATTAGGAGATTCATAAAGCTTTTTAAGATAAGAATTCCAATCGTAAAGAGCAATTTTATTACATAAATATATATATATATATATTTTCTGAAATTCTTACATAAATTCCTCACCTAAAGTCTTACATAAATCGCTCACCTATTTATCTTTGGCATTATGTTTTGAGGGCTGGGCTTAATCTTGAGGCAAGAAGAGTTGGATAAAGTACTATCAGTGCCATCATCTTGTACTTATACTTAGGCTACTTTTCTATCTATTACCAATCTAACTAGAAAATCAATATGAAATATCTCTTTAAACATTGTTTCACATTTTGGTTTCATAATTTTTTAAACATGGTTTCGAATTTTGGTTTCATAATTCTTTATTGTTTCAAATTTTGGTTCAAAGATTTAAATGTGGCTTAAGCAATTATAGTTTTAACTAAACACTATCTTTCAACAATATTAAAAAAAAATGTTTATCCACTAGATGGATTACATGATAATCCATTTCTTCCTACATAATAATTCGTTATACTTTCATAACAAAATATATATAGATATATATTTTATTTGTAAATTTATGGTATAAAGATCACTGAAAATAATATAATTCATTAGATTAAATTTTATGAGGTTAGTCATAGTTACCCAATTCTAATTGGCAGTTCAGTACGGCATGCTCAGTGTTCAGTTTGCAAGAGAGCACAACAGTTTTCCACACGGCCGATTCAATTTACGGGAAATAACGACAGTTTTCCACTTAGCCCATCTGCTAACCGTTAAAATCGCATACAACTTTCCATTAATGAACTTAGATTTGATGGACAGCAGAGCAAGTTTCCAAGACCCGTGAGATGGCAGGTTAAGTCTTAATGAATGGTAAAGCTGGTTGGTTTTTTAATAGATGAGATTTTAGGAAGCATATTTTTAGCAAGGTTGTTAATAAATTTATAAAAGGTTAACTGAACTGATAAATAGATAGACTATGTAGAATAATTAATATAACATAAATATATGTGTAATATATTCATTAAATTTAAATATTAATTGAAATGATAAATAGATTATGTAGAATAAGTAATATAGCATAAATATATGTGTGATATATTTATTAAATTTAAATAAAAATATTTAAGGGAAAAATTTGATGGATTTTTTTGATAATTTTTTGTCGTTCAAGATTTCAGTAAATATTAAATTATAATGTTTAAAGTTTGTATTACCTCGAATAATAAATATTGTCGTTAATTGTTACAATATAGAATTTATTTTGATTGGATCAATGCTATTTGAAAACAATATGAGTTTTTTTAGATTTTCAATATTATATTGTATATTTTAAAATTTTAAAATATTGAAAATAATATATTTAATATTAGTAGATGTCTATTCGCCAATTTTTTTTCCATATTGAATTTTAAGCAATCTATTTTTTTCATATTGAATCAAATTAGAACTTGGTAACTATGGTTATAGTTGATTTTAACATGGTTTAATAAGCTATTATTCATCACATTTTTTTCTGCAAAGACGCTTATTTCACATTATGAACACAATAAAATACACAACTTATTTTACAAAAAGTTCACAAAAAACATATTAGCCCATATGTTCTTAAAGTCACAACTAAACATTAATAGAGAAAATATATTAATGCATTAACCATGGCATCAAAATGTGGGGTTGGAGCTACTTCTTCTAGTGCTTATCCTTGGCCTTATCTATAGTTTTGTCTCACTCCGACTCTATTTCTAAGGTATGGCCTTCAACAGAAGGAATGATATGGTTGGATATGGTGCCATCAACTCCAACATCCAATACCTATTGCCTCTATTACCAATGCTACTAAGAAACCAACACAAAACCCCCTTTATACACTATCTCAACATTTCATTCAATGCTTTGGATAATGTGTAAGATGTCTTCTTGAATGTATCCTCTCCACATCTTGAGTAGATATATTAATAACCAACAATTAGTTTTCAACTACCTTAAAAAGATTTATTTCTTTATAATGGGAATAAATTGCCTGGTAAGCCCATCACTATATCTCCTCAAAGATTTGGTCTTATATTAATTCCTTCTTCTTTTCTTTAACCCCTATCTTTGTCTTTGAGCTTCCTCTATGCATTAGTGATATTACAATTTTTCCACTTCATAAGCACCTCCAATAACATGAAAAGTATGCTTTAAGTAAATAAAGAAAGAGGCTTTGTCAACTCAAGCATTTCCCTTTTGTTTTGCTTTCTCCCTGCCCTATATTGCCCAACACCTTTTGCTATTTAACTCTTGAAACTAAAAATACATTCAACAATAACATCCCATCTGCACACTTTCTTTTCGATGATTAAACAAATGCAAAAGAACCTCAAACAAAATGTGATCTTTCAAACAAAATGAGTTGAGAATAATTTTTATTATTTTGTATTAATGGAGAAATGGTTACATAAGTTGTAACGTATCTCCTTAGTTTAGGATTTGTTCCTATAGTTTAGGAGTTTGTTTGCAACTACCTGATTTCTAGTGATGTACTTAATAATGTAATCATTCATTTGATGAATAGTAGAGTGTACAGAGAGATTTCTCTTTGTATGAGTGCAGTCTCTAGGTGCAGTACTCACCTGTGAGTTGTAACTCCTTCTTTTTAATTCAAATCTAATTTTTATCTTGGTATCAGAGCACAGAGTAGGGATAGGCTTATTTTTTTTTAGGATGCATCATTGATTACAGAACTGTAGTGGCGGCATTTGTAGAATCAGGTGGACTACAGTAACACATGAAAACAGGTCTGAGATGACTGATCATCTCTGAGCGCAAGAAAGTGTTGGCACGGTTTCGTCGAGAACAGTCGCGCCATTTTTGTGTGGAAGGAAGAGCTGGCGTGATTTTTTAAGGAACAGACACGCCAGTTGGCACGATTTTGAGGGTGATAAGCATGCCAGCGCGCCAGAAAGTACAATTGGCGCGGAAAATCAAGGATTAGTCGCGCCAATTTGGGAGATGCGTCGACTTTATTTTTGGCGTGGACATTTCATTGTCGAAAGAGTGCCAACCTCTTTCTCTTTGAAAAATGTGCAATTGTTTGTAGATCGAAGTTGCCCGGTGGTGGCACTTTGAATTTCCGGATCTCTTCGGTGGCAGCAGATTGGAGTAGCCCGGTGGTGGCATATTGGAGTTCCTGATCTACTCGGTCGTAGCAAATCAGATTTGCCCAGTGGTGGCACGTTGAAGTTCCTGATCTACTCGGTGGCAGCAGATCAGACTTGCCCGATGGTGGTGCATTGGAGTTCCAGATCTATTCGGTGGCAGCAGATCGGATTTGCCCAGTGGTGGCACATTGGAGTTCCGGATCTGTTCGGTGGCAGCAGATCGGACTTGCCCGGTGGTGGTGCATTGAAGGTACAATTTTTTTTAGCAAAACAGAGGTTCGGATCTGGTATAAGTCAATATGAATAACAGTTTAGAATCATATCTCCACGAGTCTGGCAAACTCGATGGATCAAATTTCAACAACCGGAAATTCAAGATGCAGACTTTACTTGAAAGTGCAAATGTGTGGTCGATCGTGACAGGAAATGAGCTGAGATCGGGATCAGCCACACAAGAACAAGATTCGGATAAAAGGGAGACAAAAGCAAAGGTCATATTGAAGATGTCCGTCAAGGACAATGTTATCCCACATATTAGAGACTGTAAATCAGTCGCTGACATTTGGACGACCATTAAAAACCTATACCAGACACAGAATTCAAACGGTGTCTTGTCACTCAAAGGCAAGCTGTTTGCATTAAAGATGGAGGAGAATGAATCGGCTACTGGATTCATTGTGAGAGTCAAAGACCTGAAGGACAGATTGGGAGATATCGGAGAGAAAGTTTCTGATTCAAATCTGGACACGATCACATTGAATGGAATGATTGATGATTACCAGACATTTATCACAGGGCTGTCAGCAAGGGAGAAAGCCCCTTCATTTGAAGAGCTGACAGGGATTCTGATACAAGAAGAAGAGCGATGAAAAAATTTGAAATCTCAGAGCAATGACCTTGCTCTGATGGCAAAAAGGAGACAGTTTAAAGGGAAGCAGCATGAGCAACCGCAGCAGCAGCAGTAGAAAGGAGCCAACACATTTCAAAAGAGACCATTTAAAGGTATGTTTGCTAATAACTTTCCCATCAAGAAATGTTTTTACTGTGGGAAACCTGGACATGAGATTAAAGATTGTTATAAGAGGCAGGTAGACGAAGGAAGAAACAAACAGAGAAAACATAAGGGTTACTTCGTTAATGAAGAGGAGGATCATAGCCACGAACTTCGACTATTTGTAGTCGATCGTGCCCTTTCAGCTTCAAAAGGAGATGAGGACGACATATGGTATGTTGACTCGGGCACATCCTCACATATGACTAGTAAGAAGGACTAGTTTGAATTTCTTGAAGAAACTTCATGTGGGTCGAAAATATATTTAGTAGATGATAGTGGATATGAGATCAAAGGACATGGTGACATTCCTGTAAAGTTACCTAGCGGTGACATTAGACACCTTAAAAATGTATTGTATGTTCCAGGAATTAAGAAAAATTTGGTCGTTATCTCAATGATTAAGGATGAAGACATGCAAGTTCAATTCTTTAAGACTAACTATGTCATTAAGGATATCCAGATGGAAACAGTTGCAACAGGAGTGCGCGTGGGGAACCTATACAGACTAGATGTGAAGAGTATGCCACAACAAGCAATGGTTGCAGCAAGATCGACAGCCGAAAATCTCTGGCATCGGAGATTCGGCCATCTTAATCTGCAAGACCTCATCCTACTTCAGAGAAAAGGTATGGTCGATGGAATCCGTGTTTTCCATAATGTTAAGCTGGATTGTGATGGATGTGCATTAGGGTAAATACATAGAGAAGAGTTCCCTTTGCATGTTAAAAGAAAGGAAAGAGATATTTTAGAACTGGTGCATACAGACATCTGTGGACCCATGCAAACCAGGTCATTAGGAGGAGTATATTACTTTCTCTTATTTACAGATGATTGCACTAGATTTTCATGGGTATACTTTCTGAGTAAAAAGAGTCAAGCTTTTCAGTATTTTAAAGAGTTTAAATCCATGGTAGAAAACTAGACAGGAAAAATGATAAAAATTCTCCGCTCAGATCAAGGGGGAGAATACTGGTTGGGAGAGTTCATGGATTTCTACTAGCATCATGGGATTGTGCAACAGTTTACAATTCCTCACACTCCACAACAGAATGGAATGGCAGAACAAAAGAACAGGACTTTTGTGGAGTGCGCAAGGAGCATGCTTCAAGGTAAGGGTCTATCAAATGGTCTTTGGGCAGAAGCTATTAACACTGCTATGTATTTAAAGAATAGGAGTCCTACTATATGTCTAGGCTTCAAAAACCCTTTTGAAGCATTGTTTGGATTCAAACCAGTAGTGAGTCACTTAAGAATATTTGGGTCAAAAGCTTATGCTCATATACCTAAGGCAGATAGGAAGAAGTTAGATCCTAAAGCCCTGAAATGTATATTTGTTGGATATGGCACTGAGTTCAAGGCATATAAGTTATTTAATCCTGTGACTCACAAGGTTTTTGCAAGCAGAGATGTCATATTTCATGAACAGGTTGAAAAAGGAAAGAATGACTCTAACAGTGATTGGGACATTCCATTGCTATTAGAAGAAAACAGTGAGGAAGATGAAGAGCAGGAGGAGAAATAAGAAGAAGAAGTAACAGACAATGTAATCAATGAAGATGCAAGCTCAGAAAAGGTTGAAATTGAGGTAAGTCCCCTACCAAGGAGATCAGGTAGGAAGACTCGATTATCATCTAAATTGAAAGGCTATGCATTAATGTCAAAGATTTTAAACATTGTAGAACCTGCAAATTATGAGGAAGAAAGTAAATCTAATGCATGGAAGGCTACAATGTATGAAGAAATAGATTCAATAAACAGAAACCATACTTGGGATTTGGTTGAATTGCCTGAAGGTAAAACCCCCATAGGATGTTAATGGCTGTATAAACCAAAAATAAATGCAAATGGGAGTATAGAGAAATTTAAAGCTAGACTGGTAGCAAAGGGTTAATCACAGAAAGAGGGAATAGATTTCGATGACACCTTTGCTCCTGTAGCCAAATTAAACACCATTAGAATGCTAATTTCCTTAGCAACAAAACACAAATGGCAGCTACACCAGCTAGATGTCAAGTCTGCATTCTTGAATGGTGACTTGAAAGAAGAAATTTATTTAGTACAGCCTAAAGTTTTTGTGAAAAAGGGATGGGAACATCTTGTGTGTAAATTGAAAAAGGCACTTTATGGTTTAAAACAGACACCCAGGTCGTGGTATGAGAAAATTGACTCATTTTTTGTTCAGCATGGCTTCCATAGAAGCTTGAATGATCCAAATCTGTATACCAAGTTTAATAAATAGAGGCAAATTATTTTATTTCTTTGTATGTAGATGATATGATCATAACAGGGAATGCTAACAATCTGATCAAAGAAATCAAACAGCAGATGTCACAAGTGTTTGAGATGAAAGATCTCGGAAACCTTCATTATTGTTTGGGATTGGAGGTATGGAGAGACTCTGGACAAACTTTTTTTACTCAAGGGAAGTATGCCAGAAGCTTGTTGGAAAGGTTCAGAATGGAGCAGTTCAGATCAACAACAACACCATTACAGTAGAACTTAAAGTTGAGCTGTGACGACGGTACTAAACAAGTGGATGCTACCATGTACAGACAGCTAGTTGGTAGTTTGATATATCTAACTACAACTAGACCAGATTTGGCATATTCTGTTAGTGTGTTGAGCCAGTTCATGTCAAAACCACTCGAAAGTCACTGGGTCGCAGCAAAAAGTGCGTTGAGGTATCTTAGTGGTACTAGTAATTATGACACTTATGATGTTATTCTAGCAGGTTTTTCAGATTTTGATTGGCCAGGTAACTTGGATGATCGAAGATCTATCATAGGTTACGCATTCAGCATTGGATCCAGAGTCATAGCATGGAGCATCAAAAAGCAGCACACTGTAGCTCTATCTTCATGTGAAGCTGAGTACCAAGCATTGTGTGCAGCTACATGTGAAGCTATCTGGTTGAGAAGACTTCTCAACAATGCAGGAGAAGAGCAGAAAAAATCAACTATTATCAAAACCGACAACCATAGTACCATCAAGCTTGCATACAATCCAGTCTTTCATAAAAATACCAAGCATATCGATACTTAGTTTCACTTTGTTCGAGAGAAAATACAGTCAAAAGAAATATGTGTGGAATATTGTAAAACTTATGATAACATGGCTGATATTTTTACTAAGCCTCTTGGGCGTGTAAAGTTTGAATTGTTGAGAGGGATGCTAGGAGTTCAGGATAATCCTTTCTCCATTAAGGGGGGGAGTTGAAAATAATTAATATTATTTTGTATTAATGGAGAAATGGTTACATAATTTGCAACGTATCTCCTTAGTTTAGGATTTGTTTCGTTTAGGAGTTTGTTTGCAACTACCTCATTTCTAGTGATGTACTTAATAATGTAATCATTCATTTGATGAATAGTAGAGTGTACGGAGAGATTTCTCTTTGTATGAGTGCAATCTCCAAATGCGGTACTCACCTGTGAGCTGTAACTCCTTTTTAATTCAAATCTGATTTTTATCTAAATATGACCCTTTCATTCTTAAGAGTGAAAATCCTTTGCTTTGCAAAACTTGATCTCACTTATGAGTATTAAAAGAGCAAAGAACTCATAAACACTACACAATTAAAAAACTTAAAGCATAATCTTAGAAAAGACATAAATTAATAAAAAGGATTGAGTGCACTTACCAGCGAAGAAGCCTCCAAGTCATCATAATCACTAGTGGTGAAACACCTCCCAAGTCATCATAATCGCTGGTGTGTACAATTGCCCAAATATCATGTCTCGCTGGTGTGTACAATGGCCCATATATCATGTCTTTTTTTCACGTTTAATCAATTTCTGACAATAAATTCGCCTTCCAACTTCAAATCTGATGCTAGCACTTACGTGCTTTTAGTGTTATCCCTTCTGCCTGATTAATTATCTTACACTCTATCGAAGTGATATCTTATATAACCAATAAAATAGATTGACGTGAACGCACGCAAATATTTTATAAGATAAAGCCACCTATTTTATAATGTAATATGGTATATTTCCACGCTCCCAATCAATTCCACCACCTACACCATAGGATTATGATGATATGCACGTTTTATTAGCTGACCGAAAAGAACCTGAGAGCCATAGGAAACCTCCAGGTTTAGGTAGCAAAACCCTAAACTTAGGAACTTATTGTATGTTTTAGGTGTGGTTACAAAGTCACAGTTTCAACGACGATGCCGTGTGAATGTTAGTTGAGGGAACCCATAATCTTTCCACCATCTATAAACTTCACATTTTTAATTTGGAGACAATATGCAATGACAGCTCATCACCTCGAGAGCGATTGTAACTGTCCTTTGTATGGAGTGAAAGATGTTGAATTCCACTTTTGCAATTTGTAAGAGTTTTTCTGTCATCATATATGGCGTCCTAAACAAAAAAATTGCGGCAGGAATCAATTTGAAATTTTACATCGATACTAACTTATGAAAAGAAGGATTTCGACGAAGACAAACAAACGTCATATGGCCTGGCCTGGCCCAGCTTTGTTTGTTCATGTATGTAATAAAATATTAACGTATATTTCGAACCATCCATCGTCGGTTCGGACTTTATGACAAGATTTTGAATTTCTCTCAACATATTCGAGTAGTATTTATGCATTCAAGTTTTCAACTACACAAAAATTAAAACAAAAACATTGTAGTCTTCAAGAAATGGAAATAAAATTGACAAGCCTACTCAAATTTAGTGTCCTTTCCGAATACGTCCATGTACATTCTTGTTTCCATTCTTGGCAGATTTGTGTTCCAACCATATTCCAGAAGATACTCTACCTGCTATACAAAAATTTGAACTTATAAAACACGGTTCCCAAAAAATAATGAAATAAAATGCTAATTAGCGAATCTGGTATTTGTATTACTGCCTTACCTCTTGTGAAAGACCACAGACCGAAATCTTTTGTAGGGCGACCTTTAAAAGTTTAAACACGCTGTAGAGAAGATTTCAGCCCCTTCCATGACTTTTTTTCCGGGAAAGGCAATGAGAGATGCACGAAATAAATTTAGTATGCCTCTTATCTCTCCCTCTATTTGAATGGCAGAGTGGGTAAACTGCCCCTTCTCATTTATGAAGTTTTCCAAAACATCTGGTATAAACTTATAAAGTACCCTCAGCCAATGTCTAAACGTAAGTGGCAATTATAATGAAAAGTTCAAAAAGTAATTAATGAATAAAACGTCGTTATACCTGAAGACGCAGTATATCCGTGTGGTCGGAGACTTCGAAAACCCAAGGCAGTTGAGTTGAGATCAGTCACGCCACTTTCTCTCCCAGGTCCAATGCCTTTTTCGCTCCAATAACTGCGGGCTAGATAATTTTCTTGTTACAATCGTGTGTATTTGATATATAAAGCATTGATTAAATATGATGATAAGTGTAAGGTCCTCGGAGCTGTGGTGCAGTTGGGCGCCGGGTGACTGTGCACGGGTGCGCGACGTACGTGAGATGGTGCGATGGGCAGGTGCGACGAACTGGGCGTGCGGAGAAAATGCGACGTTTCTGCGAGCTCCTTGTGACGAAACCTGCGACATTTGGAAAACAATGCGATGGATGAACAATGGTTTATACACACGGTTGGAGGTTTGCAATGAAGGGTTGGCCGACATACCATGGTGGGTAAGGCCGACTTAAAAACAAATATTCAAGGGTGTGTATGTGCGATGGTGGGCGGTCGGCTGGGCAGCCCACCCACATGCGATGGAGTCTATATATGTGCGTGCGATGGAGTTCATTTCAACAACGAACTTCGCACTTCTTACTTCTATCTTGGAGTAGGTTCACTTGTGCGCAGTTTTGAGGAGGATGAGCGCATAGCTCATGCGCTCCTCTAGTGTGTCGCACTTGGTGAAGAACTCTTGGTGGAGAGGTGGACGCGTTGGGCAAGGCGTGCCCGAGGTGATTGTGCGGAGGCGTTTGTGCGGCGACTTGGCGTGGGTGTCTTGGCGACTCGGGTGAGCGCCCGCCCACCGTGCAAGTGCGCACGAAGGTGAGACGGAGGTTGGAACTGGAGGTCGTTGAGTTGGGCAGGCGGTACTACGTGTTGTGCACACGATTTGGGCGTTTGTCAAGAGTTGGCAAGCGGGACTGCGTGTGGGCAGGGATACACGGTTTGGGCGTTTGCGACCAAACGAAGAGCGAACCGGCGAAGACGTGCGACGAGGTGAACGACGGGTTGGAGAGTCGTGCGGCGACCGTGCGGAGGTGCCGACGAGCCAGGCAACCGAGTTTGCCGAAGTTGTGAAAATTTGGCTAAGTGTAAATTTGGGTTTCCCAAGGACTTAGTCTGTACATTGTAAAAATGATGATTATATAATATATTGATTCGGGCAGACTCACATTACAGGGAGTTGCCCCTCCCCTTTATACCGTTGCAATTGTTGTTCTTGTTACAATTGCTATGGATAATGAATGAGTATGGGCTTCATTGCTATAAAGGATAAATGTATGTTTACTTGGTTTCGAAACACAAGCTAAGTAATGTTAAAGTGAAAGTAGGCATAGTTCACGAACATAAGTATTGGTGAAAAGAAAGTGTTCGGTGGTGCCACACCTCGCTATAAGCGGCTGGAAGACTACCGTAGGTGTAGGGGCGTGATAGTTGGTATCAGAGCTTGGTTGGAGCTGGTGAGTAAGGTTGCTCGTGACGAAGTGACAATGGAAGCAGGTACTTGCAGGTGAAGGAAGCTAGTTTCACATACAAGTGGAACAAGGGCCGGTTCATGGTTGCAGGGAACTTGGTGAAGCTGGTGAATGGTGAAACAGGTTTAGCAGAGGTGAAGCTTAGTGCTTGACCAAGCTGAACGACAAGGAATGGCAAGTTTGGAAGAATGCGAAGGGAAGCTCTTGCTTACCTTATACAGGTTGAAGAGGCTGAAAGAAGAGAATCCCCAGATTCGAGAGGAGCTTGCAGTCTTGGAAAAGAATGTTGAAGACGAACTTCTTCAACTTGGTTGGGAAATGGAGCAAGGTGAAGTTGCAGATTGTGCCATCAAGGAAGAGGAAGTCGTGATGTTTGAAGATGTTGCAGACATGACAACGATGGAAGATGAACTTGAGATTGATCAAGTTGGACCAGGATCGTGCAGTTTGTGGACATGGATGAATGAGGAAGAGCCTCATGATGATGATGAAGGGCAAGGATTGTCGATTGTTGCAGGACTTGTTGGGGTTGTTTGTGACCTTATGGTAGAAGGTACAAAGGCCCGTGACAAGGGAGGAACATGATGATCGTTGCGGATGATTGGGTCATGCTTTAGCCATATGGAGGGTTGGCTAAGTGCTTGGCATGACTCGTGGACATATTGAGGAGGGCACACACTTGAGGTATGATGATGATGATATGGTTGGGTGACCGAGTTCACTAAACCGAAGATTGAAGACTTGGATGAGGATGACCGATTGTTGTGATGAGTCTACTTGGTTGGACTACATGGGCAAGTTATTCATGGACATTAGGTTGGAGACATGGAGCTTGGCAGTCTTATGCAGGGACATTATATGGGAGCACTTATAGAGGTGTAATATGGGCATCTAATGAGGAGTGCCAAAGCAGGGATGTTGTGCAGATGGAATCGCTAGTGTGACATGTAGACTTATTACTTATGAGTTGATGGAGAGGTTGTAAACTCTTGTGCAACAAGACCATGGACTTGGTTGGATTTGTGAGCAGATTATGGAGCTCATGATGACATGAGATTGTTGTGACTTTTAGGGACTTCATACATGGTGGACTTAGAGGATTTGATGCATTGAGGAGCTGAGGTCAGAGACTTTGATGCAGTATGGGATGCATACTTTCAAAGTACATGTATGGGCATGGCTTGGAAGAGTGACTTGATGTGGATGATCGATATGAGACACTTTGGAGTGATGGAGTTACGATGATGAGGATGCTTTGGTGACTACACTTGAGCATGGGTTGAGCCGAGACTCAACTACTTTGGGCAGCATGTTGCAGATGAGATGAGGACTACTTCATGGACCTGAGCATGGCTTACACTTATATGGAGATGGATTCTTGATCGAGTTGAGGATGTGGCAGGATGTCTTGAGAAACAACTGATGGTGGCATGAGGATGTGCATTCTCATGATTGAGCGTGACAGTTGGACTGGCCATCCGACTAGTTCAAACATGAGGGAGCTCAATGTGCAGAGATGTGTTAGCATTGTGTTGGAGTATCATGGCAGCAGTTCACATGGTGACACATGATGAGGTCGACACGAGATGTTGCAATGGAGATTGTGGCAGAGGGGTCGATGATCATGGATTGAGATGATCTCTGATGGATGGCATACCGATGAGGTGTATACCTTGGTATGGTGGTCTTGGTGACAGATGGTTGCCGAGGCGAGACATGGTGGAGACAGTGGTTCTACATATGATGCAGTGATAGTTGCAGTATGTGGAGGAGTTGACATCATGGATGATCTTGGTGGATGGCTACCAGGATGGTATGTTGTCGAGGACGACAACGATTTCAGGTGGAGGAGGATGTAAGGTCCTCGGAGCTGCGGTGCGGTTGGGCGCCGGGTGACAATGCACGGGCGCGCGACGGACGTGCTATCGTGCGACGGGTGGGTGCGATGAACCGGGCGTGCGGATAAAATGCGACGTTTCTACAAGCTCCTTGCGATGAAACCTGCGACACTTGGAAAACAATGCGATGGATGAACAATGGTTTATACACATGGTTGGAGCTTTGCGATGAAGGGTTGGCTGACATACCATGGTGGGTAAGGCCAACTTAAAAACAAACATTCAACGGTGTGTATGTGCGATGGTGGGCGGTCGGCTGGGCAGGCCACCCACATGCGATGGAGTCTATATATGTGCGTGTGATGGAGTTCATTTCAACAACGAACTTCACACTTCTTACTTCTATCTTGGAGTAGGTTCACTTGTGCATAGTTTTGAGAGGATGAGCGCATAGCTCATGCGCTCCTCTAGTGTGTCACACTTGGTGAAGAACTCTTGGTGGAGAGGTGGACCCGTTGGGCAAGGCGTGCCCGAGGTGATTGTGTGGAGGCGTTTGTGCGGCGACTTGGCGTGGGTGTCTTGGCGACTCGGGTGAGCGCCCGCCCACCGTGCAAGTCGTGAGCCCCAAATTTTGGTAACAATTTGGGCTCATTTGGCCTACTTACCTTGCTCAACCCTTCATTTTTTATCACTTATGCATCATTTCTTAGTATATTCGTGTTATTTGTAGGAAGAAGGGCAGTCATTATGCCTATGTGGTTAATACATGATGATTTCAGGTTTTTTGACATTAAATGGAGCAAAGACCATGCAAATGAAGACAAGGAGACAGCCAAGGTGGCATTGCGGGTTTATAGGGAGGTTGTCCACAGCCTTGAATGACCTTCCTCGTGATCTCCACCCCAACTCCGAGCTCCAACAGCTATCACCACCGAGCTAGAAGGCAGCCAACGGATTCTACAGGAACAACAGTTTACTCTTAGTTGGACAGCCAAGCTCCACTAATTGAGGAGGCCAGCTTGGCCCTCATCATGTATAAATATTGAGGCTGTAGCCTTCGATGAGACTCTTGAACTTTTGTTGTAGATTTTGGATTACGAGCTGTAGCTCTGTTTTTGCTCTTTGTAAGCCAATTTTGGCATGTTGTTAGACTCATGATTATGATCTTTTAATAAAAGGCAGGCAGATTTGGATTCGATTCTGAGTTCTTAGGGGAGCTATAGCTCTCAGGTTATGGCCCAACCTGAGAGCAATAGACCTCCTTCTTTTTGTATTGTTACTTGTCTTTCTTTTATCATTGCATTTCTTTCCTTTACATGCACTTGAAAAATACAGTTTGCTGAGTTGACTGTTTCGGTTTGGTTATGTAGGTTAGTTTCATGAATGCAGTTGTTTTAGTAGTTCAGAATTAGCGTAGGGAGATTGAAGTTACGTTGAGTTCAAAAAGGTTGAATGCATGCTCACTTTCACCTCTGTTTGGGGACCGGAAGTGTAGACCGTGCCAACTGCCAAAAACACTGTTTTAACATATGCATGCAAGTATTGATGTAATGTTTTCGATTGAAGAATTGTCCATGCGATTATATCTTGAGTAATGACTCTTTGGTTCAGCATCATGCACGAATTCCCTTCAACTTACATTGCTACTCTTTGATTCTAATAAAACAGTTAGAATAGGTTGGTGAACTTTCGTTTACATGCAAGATAAGGGTGATTTGTTTCATTTACATTGCGCAGCACCACTTCATCGTGTTCTTATCCTTCTGAACCGTGCCTAAGCCACCTACTCATCCTCTGTTCAGCTCATTTGCCTCCCAACCCTTCTATTATCCACGTTGCCTCAACTTTTCGGCCTTCCATTGCCTCTACCCTTCTATCGACCAACCAGCCCTATCCACTCTCTCTCCATCTCATCTCTCTGTCCATAGGCCATCACAAGCTCCTCTTTCATCTTACCTATCCACCCATACAGCTCCTTCACTCCTCCATCACCCAAAACTCCACCTGCAGAACATCCTGTAGAAGTTAGCAGACTTCTTGTAGAAATCCCGAGTTTCCTGTAGGATCCCCTGCAGACATCCTGTAGAAGCCTGCAAACACGGTTGCCAAGCACCTGAACGTTGTGGACTTCTGTGGAATGATGTGAGGGATCCCCTGGAACCTCTCAGAGTCCTCCTGACCTTTCCCAAGCCTTCCTCCCCTTGAACTACCCCTGCACAGTCAAGACCCAGTAAGAAGCACAATCATAATAACTCCACCCACTTGAGCAAAAATACAAAAACGTGTTCTCTTCAATGGAAGTAGTTTAAATTCATGCATCTCATCTCACTAGAAGTAATGGCATCATTTCTAGAAGTTGCATTCCCACCATTGCATCATAAGGATTAAGCTAGTCAGATTAGGGTTTACTAGGGTTTCCATGTTTGGTTGGCTTTCAGTTCATTCTTGCAAAGTAGGTTAATTTCCTTTGAGATAGCCTTCGTTCATCATTTAGAAAGCTTCTTCTGAGAACATATAGAAGTTGGCTTGAGCCCTAGCGGACTTGTGCCAGCTGACCAAGTGACAGCTGCGACAAGAGCTAGTACTTGTGCATACAGCACCGTCGCTTCCAAGTTTGTTACGAACTACCGGGTTGATAAAATTAGAGAAGGAAGCTCCAGGAGTTGTAGCATTATTGCTACAATACTGGGGCTCACCATCTTTTTGGCGCCGTTGCCGGGGAAGCGTCAGAGTATTAGTAATTGTTGCTTTTCTTCTATCTTTCTTACTCTCGCCTTCTGCTAAGTAGTTTATTTCATTTCCATTCTGCAAAAGTAGCATAGACATTTCCTGCTTTCATAGATTAGCATTTCAATTCCGCAATTTCAATTTTGCAAGCATAGATTAGCCTTTCAATTCTGCAAGCGTAGACTAGCATTTCCATTCCTGCAATTCCATTTGAGCAAAGTAGATTAGTCCTTTCCTGCTTTCATTTCAATTCTGCATTTTTATTTCTGCAAGATAGTTAGTTGTAGATCAATCTGTTTCAGTTTTGCAGGTACCAGAGAAAAAAATCAAAAGCAATCAAAAAGTCTTTCCATTTCATGCCTCGTAGGAATCGAGATAAAGCAGGCAAATTCCTACCCAACACCCCCACCACATCACTGAGTCACCCTTCTCTCTTCTTCGGTGATAGTGATCCAGAAGAACCTATAGGTGAACCTCCTGAGATATACGAAGATCCTATAGCAGAAGAAGAATTAGAGACCATCCCATATGAAGCTATGGCTGACAATAGAGGAGAAGATGAGAGAATAGAAGGTGCCTTCCCCATCCGAGAAACCAATGGAGATATGAAAATGAAAAACATTAGTCCCTCCGCTCTGCCTCACTTCCATGGACTGACTACTGAAGATCCTGATACCTTCCTGTTTGAGTTTGTTGTCCTTTGTAGAACCTATGACTATACTGAAGATGAGCAGAAGCTGAAACTCTTCCCTTCCACTCTTAAGGATGCAGCATTACGCTGGTTCATGGGCTTACCTGGGAATAGTATCACCACTTGGGCTCAGATGCAGCAAGCTTTCAATACCAAGTACCGGGACTACTGTAGGTCCAAGGAAACCAAGGGAGAAATCTTTCGGATGACCATGGGAAATGATGAGTCCTTAGAGGATTATGAGGAGAGGTTCCAACTTAGCTATAAGCAGGCCAGGTGCACACTTGACCCTGAATCCCTCAAGTTGGTCCTGCTCCGAGGAGTCCCTGAAGACCTTTTAGATACCCTTCACATGTTAGCTGGGGGAGATATTTACCAGCTGCCTTATGAGGACATCAGGACTGTGTTCAGAAACCACTCTAGGGCAGCCCGGAAACGAGGTAGAGGAAATCCTCTCTCAACTGGTATTCCTTTCTCCAAGCATGAGTTTGCAAATCAATTAGAAGATCTTAAGAGTGAGGTGAGATAGACCATCGCCATGCAACTGGACACATTCAGGATCCAGCAGAAGAAAGATGAAGCTGAGAGGGCCTTGGCTATCTTCTGCCCTAGATGTACAAGGAGACACCCTAAGAACGAATGCCCATTGCATTCGGTTGAAGTGTGCTTCGTTTGTGAGGAGGACCATCCCACAAATCAATGTCCAACCTTACCTAGGTTTAAAGCTATGTACCAAGGGACAGAAGCTCCCACTGAACCTCTCTATTTCCTCAACCAAAGAAGGCCACAAGGACCTAAACCTTACCAGCAGGGGATGCAAGGGGCACCTCAAGCTTATTACAGCCCCAACCAATCGACTCCTATGTCATCCTGGGGACCCCCTGCTCATCCTTCCTGGTCTATGCCTCCTCCATGGTCTTATCCACCTCAGTACCCTACTCAACCTACTACTCATTCATATCATTCACATGCCCAGCCACAGCCTCAGTGGAATGCACCTCAGTCGGGGTGGAGGCCCCAGTACAACACTCCTCCCGCCATTTTGCCTCCACCACCAGTTCAACCTAAACCATTACCTCCTGCTCCTCCAAGGCAACCTCAAATGCCTACTCACCCGAACCCCAACAATAGACAGGCCCAGCAGGTATACACTAGGGAAACATCATGCCCTACCTATGCTGTGGAGATCCAGGAGATCAATCTTCGATCTGGAAAGACTCTTCCAGATCGCCAACCTCCTCCCCCAGAGGACGAGGAGGACAAACATGAAAGTGAACCAAAGGCTATTCCACCCTTTCCTGAGAGACTAACAGCCACCACACAACCCAACCCAGAGGAGGATGAGCTTCTGGGAGAGCTCAAGCAGTTGTGTGTGAAAATACCACTTCTCCAAGCCATCAAGGATGTGCCAATATACAACAAACTGGTTAAGGAAAAGTGTTTCAAACACCCAGGCAGGCGAAAGAGAGATGCTTCAACTATCAATGTCTTAGGACAACTGTCTGACCTTATGTTAGGACAAGTCATCTGCCCAAAGTACCTAGATCCTGGGAGTCCTGTAGTAGATGTCCACATCAATGGCACCATCATACCTCACACCTTGATTGATCTCGGGGCTGCCATTAATGTGATGACCAGGGATACCATGCTCAAACTCAATCTTCAGGGTTCCTTGAGGAAGACCTCGACAGTACTGCAACTAGCAGATCGCTCCACTGTGACTCCCGAAGGGATTGTGGAGGATGTCTTGGTCTCGGTCGACTCTTGGGAATACCCTGCAGATTTCTTGGTTCTGCAACCCAAGGCAAAGCTTACTGGATATCCTCTTATTTTGGGAAGGCCTTGGTTAGCCACTGCAGATGCTTACATCAGTTGCCGTGCAGGAAACATGACCATCAAAAACGGTCCTATGTCCAAGCAGCTAGTCCTATATCCTCCTGCCCAACCCTCCTTAGAGCATGACTTACCACTGTGGTTGGAGGAAGGAGAAGAGGATGAGGTGTACTCAACACCTTTGTGCACCCTAGATACCACTAGAAGAGACCCCCCAACCGAGGATGACTTGATTGAGACTTTGATCCAGAATCCACCTTCCAGTGCACTATCCTTAGAGAAATTGGTGGAGGACGCCCAAGCCAGCACCTTAGTGGACCTTTGTGCCACCAACCCTGTCACTCCCAGAGTCAAGAATGTGGAGTTCGGCCCTGAGAGAACGTTAAAGATCAGCTCCTACCTATCTCCTTCCCAGGAAAAGGAGTTGTGTAGCCTGTTGGCCAGCCATCTAGATGCTTTTGCTTGGAGCTATAAGGAGATGAAAGGAGTCCATCCCTTGGTCTGTACCCATCACATATACATCAAAGAGGATTGTAAACCGGTTAGGCAACCTCAGAGGAGAATGAATCCAGCCCTTAAGGACATTGTCAAGGAAGAATTGCAAAAACTGTTGGATGCCGGATTCATTTACCCCATCTCAGATAGTGAATGGGTGTCCCCTCTGGTGTTGGTTCCCAAGAAAAATGGGAAGTGGAGAATCTGTGTGGACTACCGAGAACTGAACAAAGCTACCAAGAAAGACCATTTCCCTCTACCTTTCATAGATCAAGTGTTGGATGGACTGGCAGGAAAGAAGTTCTTCTCTTTCCTGGATGGGTTTAGCGGGTACAACCAAATCCAAATCAGCCCGGAAGACCAAGATAAGACCACCTTCACTTGTCCTTGGGGTACCTTTGCCTACCGAGTTCTTCCCTTTGGGCTATGCAATGCTCCTGCTACCTTCCAGAGAGCTGTCTTGAGCATCTTCTCGGAGCTGGTCCATGATGCGGTGGAAATCTATATGGATGACTTCACTCCTTATGGGTCCAACTTCCAGGAAGCATTGTCCAATCTAGGAAAGGTCCTAACCAAATGCATTGAGATGAACTTGTCCCTTAGTCCTGAAAAATGTGAATTCCTGATGACTGAAGGGACTGTGCTAGGCCATACCATTTCTTGCCAAGGGTTACAAGTGGATCCTAACAAAATTGCTCTCATCAAGAAGGTTCCACCTCCCCAAAAGGTAAGGGATGTCCGGAGTTTCTTAGGATTAGCAGGGTATTACCGGAGATTCATTAAAGACTTCAGCAAGCTAGCCTCGCCATTGTTTGGTCTGTTGGCAAAAGATGTGGAGTTTAAATGGACTGACGATTGTCAGAGGGCTTTGAATGAATTAAAGGACAAGTTGGTGTCAGCCCCAATCCTGAGAGGTCCAATCTGGGTCCTACCTTTCCACATCCACACTGATGCCTCAAACAAAGCCATAGGGGCAGCTTTAGGACAAGTTGAACAAAAACTTCCATATGCCATTTACTTTGTTAGCAAAAACTTGTCCAAAGCCGAACTGAATTACACTGTAACCGAGAAAGAATTCTTGGCTGTGGTCCATGCATTGAACAAGTTCCGACATTATATTACTAGCTATCAAACCTTTGTACATACGGATCATGCTGCAATTAGATATTTAATGAATAAACCAGATGTGAATGCCCGTATTATTAGATGGTTACTTTTGTTGCAGCAGTTTGATTTGACCATTGTTGACAAACCAGGTAAAGAAAATGTTGTTGCTGACTTTTTATCTAGATTGGATTTGTCTGCAGATGAGGATGGAACAGTGGATGACCAGATGCCCGATGAACATCTGTTTGCTATCTCAGTACTCTCTCCATGGTTTGCTGATATAGCAAACTACCTTGTTTCAGCACAGTTCCCTCCGCACCTATCTTCAAGAGAGAAGAGCAGAATCATCAGAAAAAGTGCCTCATTTACTTGGATCGGGGGCAATCTGTTCAAGCTTGGCCCTGATCAGATCTTAAGGAGTTGTGTAAGGGAGGAGGAAGTCTTTGATATCCTCCTCACCTCTCATGATGGGCCTTGTGGAGGACATTTTGCAGCAAAGAGGACTGCCTTCAAAATCCTGCAGGCAGGCTACTATTGGCCCACACTTCATCAAGATGTCAGAAGATATATCATCCAATGTGACCGATGCCAAAGAATGGGGAAACCGACTCCAAGGGATGAGATGCCTCTCCAACCTCAAGTGACTCTTGAGCCATTTGAGAAGTGGGGTATGGATTTTGTGGGTCCAATCAACCCTCCTTCGAGGCAAAGGTCCTACACCATTGTGTGCACTGACTACCTGACAAAGTGGGCAGAGACTAAAGCAATCAAGGCAGCAACAGAAGAGAAGGTGGCCGAGTTCTTAAGAGAAAACATCTTCTACAAATTTGGCTACCCAAGAGAGCTGGTCACCGATCAAGGGAGCCAGTTCACATCCAACTTGATTGAAGACCTGCTAGCTCACCACAAGATCAAGCATAGGACTTCCACCCCCTATCATCCACAGGCAAATGGGCAAGTGGAAGTCACCAACAGAGCATTGGAAGGGATTTTGACTAAGGTGGTGAGCAGCAGTAGGAAAGATTGGGCAGATCGCCTGGTTGAGGCCACATGGGCCTACAACACCACCTGGAAGACCACCACCGGCTTCACACCTTATGAGCTGGTCTACAAGAAGAAAGCTTTGCTGTCCATTGAGTTTGAGTACAACACTTTGAGGATGGCAGCTCAGCTAGATCTAGATCTCAGCCATGCACAACAAGAAAGGTTATTGCAGCTGAATGGACTGGACGAGCACCGGATGCAGGCCCTCCTTCATTCAGAAGTGGTTCAACTTCAGAGAAAGGTGTGGCATGACCAACACCTCCATGACAAGCAATTCCAGCCGGGAGATTGGGCCTTGTTGTATGACTCCAGGTACAAAGATTTGAAGGGGAAGCTGAGAACCAGATGGCTAGGACCATATGCAGTGGAAAAATGCCATGACAATGGATCTGTTCTTATTCGAACCATTGATGAGGAAGCCATCCCCATGCTTGTCAATGGGCATCGCTTGAAGATCTACAGGAAGCCTCTCTCAAGACAAGAGTTCATCAAAACTATGGAGAAATCAGTGTTGGTCATAGAGAAGGGTTCTGCCCTGCTTTGGGCATACCCTGAAAGATCTAAAAAAAAAAAAAAAAAAAAAAATAATAAAATAATAAAGATCCTTGGGTGAAAACCTTTCTGAGGCTCCCAAGGTAGGTGGTAGGGGTGAAAACCTCATTGAGGCACCCCTATTGTCTTTCAAAAAAAAAAAAAAAAGAGATTTGAAAAAGATCCTTGAGTGAAAACCTCTCTGAGGCGCTTAAGGCAGATGGCAAGGGTGAAAACCTCATTGAGGCGCCCCTGCTATTTTTCAAAAAAAAAAAAAAAAAAGAGACAAAAAGAAAAGAGAAAAGAGAAAAGAAGACAATAAGCAAAAAGATAGGGACAACAAGTTTATAATGTGAAAATGCATGCAGGTTGCAGGTGTTCTATGAAGGTGAGGAGGACTCTTAATGCAAAGCCAAAGATCCTTATCATGCTGCCAGGAGACCTCACCAGCACCTCCTCCAAGAATACTCATTTCCTCCAAGGTATGTGCACAATTTCATCACGGCTTGAGTCTTCTACAGGAAGATGCAGACTTTCTACAGGAAGATGCAGACTTTCTACAGGAAGGTGCAGACTTTCTACAGGAAATGCAACCTTTCTACAGGAAGTTCTGTATTTCTACAGGAAACTTCCTGTAGAAGTTCGAGATGGCCCAGAATTCATTTTATGAGGAGATCTAACGACCAAGGATCGGTTTGGACGCATGCAAGCTACTGTTGTCACCCTTATACATTGCTGTCACCTCTTTCTACCATCCCTGTCGACATGCAATGAAGTTACCTGCACCATCAAAGCAGATCATTGAGTTATCAAGAGAAAAGCAATTTTTGAGATGAAAAAAAACGCTGAGATGTCATACCATATCCATCCCAGCCATCCATGAGCTCTGCGAGCGTGATTGTGGGGCCATTGCCTTCGTCGTTCAGCATGCACCCGAGGAGGAAGAAACTGTTACAGGACATCCTGCAGGAGTCCCGTAACAGTTAAGCCCGCTAGAGTGCACACCATATACAATGAAAACGCGGGCGCATGCAGCTGAAGCATCAAATCCATCGTCAGCGACCTGTGAATACGAACCTCCGGGCCTGTGCAAATCCACCAGCAACAAATAAATCCACTCATCGTCGTCCAAGAGCCTGAACAATCGTGTTGCGGCCGCACAGGTAAGTGTCTTGACCCTTTCTTCCGAAGAATTGCATGAATTTTACTTTGAAAATGTTTGCAAGTGTGAAATGGATGGGTTGAGCGGTTGTATGGTCAATCGATTGGCCACGTCGACCAGTCAGCTGGTCGAGCCGGATGTGTGAATGGTGGCCGTGGAAAAAAAGGGCAGTGGACACGTGACAACCGTCCACTCGAGGAGAAACGAGTTCTAACGAGAATGGCGGCGGAGGATCTGCGGGGAATGATGCGGCAGTAAGGGAACTTGCAGAAGAATGATGGTGTGACGTCGCCCAACGGTCCGGCAGGGACAGCTCACCCCCGCACCACGGATTCCGCCGATTCAAATCTAATCGGCTAGATTGCCACCGCATGCATTTATCATTCACCGTTTGAGACTCGAGTGATCATCCGGATCCCTCTGCAATTCGATACTCCGAGTCTTTGGCCATCAGAACGCTTGTAAAGCAACACCAAGAGCGCAGACCCACTGCAGTATCCCCCAGAAATCGCGCGCTGCTCCTACAGGAAAGTTGTTTCTACAGGAAGTCGGGTTCCTCACGTCAAAAGGTGGCGGATTAAAAAGGTAAGCCTGAACTCTCCATGCAATTGGTTTTTGAAGGTGGCAGAATCATCGTCTACAGTCTGGTCGTAGAAAATTGTTGCAATTGTTGTTTGCCGTGCATGAACTGTCGTCCTACAGGATGTCAGTGTAGTTGGCTGTGTTAAAGGTTCTCAGGGGATAAGCTGTGTGAATTATGTGCATGACAGAGGCGTAATCCTACGCTCTGTCCCAGTAGACCAAATTCCTTCCGCATTTGCCACCTCCAGCTAACGCAGCAGTTTTTCACCATGCCAGGTGGGTTCATGAGAAGGGAGCCCACTGATTCAGAGAAGTTAAGAGAAAATCCTGAGGTGGTGGAGCTCTTCACACGAGCACAATGGATATCCTTCTGTGACAAATTGCAGGGCTATGACGACGAAGTGGCAGAAGGGTTTTTGCAAGCTCTGAGGCCGAAATCTAAAACGTTGGCCACTGTTACCTTCAGGGGTCTGAGCCTCAAACTCACCCCACACTTCATCAGCCGAGTTACGGAGCTCCCAATGGGATTACCATGGGATAAAGAAGAAAGGAAATTGAGCCAACAAGCTAAGAAAGAATTCTTTCCACCAGAGGAGGAATTCTCAGAAGACAAAAATGGGGTTCGTAGAACCAGTTTACTGCCACCATGGAATGAAGTGAGCCTGCAAATTATGAAGTACATCACCTGCGAAGGCCGTTTTAGCATTGTATACGGGTACCACTTTCGGTTACTCACTGAATTACGGCACCAGATGGATCTACCTGTAGAAAACAAACTCAGTCTCCCTCACTTTCTACTACAGTCTCTGATTGAGTGTGCAACCAAGTTGAAAGAAGGCATACCAGACCAGGTAGCCCACCATGGACTCATCAAACTCCTCGTGGAGGATGCGCTCCACACATACAAGGTTCCTCTATCATGGGAAGCCTTCAGGAATTTGACAAAGGATGGGGATATAAAGATGCTAACCGAAGAGCTCGGTTCTTCTAACAGTGAGGAGAAAGAGTCAGTGGCCATAGTAAAGAAAGAAAAAGGCCAAAAGACCCCAACCACAGAGCAGAAGAAAAAGCAAGAGAAGGAACAAGAGAAAAAGGATGACAAGGAGAAAGATGACACACCCATCTTGACAGCAAGAGAGAAAAGGTTGCAAGGCAGAGTGGACAAGGCTGAGAAGGTCCACATCAGCAAGAGTGCCTCGACAGCGACCGCAACTAAGTCAAAAAGAAAAACCCATGCAGCAAAGCAAACCAAGGCGGCGGCACCTGTTTCTACAGGAAAGCCAAAACCGACTTCTACAGGAAGCCCGAAAATTATTGAAAAAGGGTCTTCTACAGGAAGCCCGAAATTGACTAAAACAGGGTCTTCTACAGGAAGCCCTGAAAAAGTGAAACCCAAGGAGAAGAAAGCTGACATTCGTGAAAGGGAGGCAGCATCTGTGATGGCCGGCCTCAGCACACCTCTTAAGCCAAAGGAGAAGAAAAAGAGGGAGACCCCTCTATACTTTAAAGTTCGAAGAAGTCTGAGAATAAAGACGGGCAAGCTATAGCCTCCGTCCAACAGCCCGATCATCATTGAAGATGCCCCTACTTCGCCCAAGGAAAGGTCCCCCTCGAGGATGTCAGTCACCTATGAGAGGGGAAGCCCAAAGAAAACTACGTGGCAAGGAAAGTTAGACCAATTGACTGAAAAAGCTCGGCTACAGGATGCTGAAGATGCTCTACAGGAAACCTTAGCTAGGCTTAAAGAAACTGAGAAAATGGAAGGAGAAGCACCCTTATCACCACCAAGGGAGGGTGAAGTAGAGCCACCAAAGGAAGTGGAGAAAGAGCATATACCAGAACCCAGCCCTCAGCCAAGTCTGGGTTCATATTACAACTTTTTAGAGGCTGGCAAAATTATACCTCAGAAATTTACTGTGCCACTGTTTTTTGCATTAGAGGAAGAAAGAGTCCGTACACATACGTGGATGAAAATAGCCAAGTCAAAGGGGGTGGCGGACATAGGTCCCTTACAGGAGCAGCTCAAGGAGGCCAAAAGTGAATTGTCCATGGCAAAACACGTGGCAAATTGCCAACGCGTGTTTCTACAGGAAGAAAACCAGAAGCTGAGATTGCAGCTACAGGAGCTGAGGGCAGGGATAGGTACATCCTCCAAGGACACCACAGAGGAACAGCAAGGCAAAAAGGAACTGAACACCGGTCTTGAGGAGTCAACCACACTTCTACAGGAAGCAGAATAGCAAGCACAAATTGAGGTGCAAGCTCTCAGAGAACAGCTGCAGCAGAAAGAAGCACAATTGGCCTGCATGGCCAGCTGGGCCATGGATGCTATCCAATGCAGACAACCAGCCAAATCCTATGGCTTGTACTTGAAAGACCAATGGCTGCAATTTCAGATCAATACCTTGGCGCAAAGAGGTATCTCTCAGCTCCAAGACCCGCAGCAATTCACTGAAGTTTGCAGTACTAGCTCATCAGAGGATAGGGCCAAATTAGCGGAGTTCTACCTCCATAATCTGGCCCTGCCTAATGTAGTTTCATGGGATCCCAATACGGCCTTGGGAGATATGCAATTATTGGCATTTGCCTCATGGCTGAACCATGAGGACAAAAGAGCAGCAGAAGCCAAAGCAATCATGAACCGAGAGCTGAACGAGCCATTGCTCATCAGACCAGAACCAGGGGATCCAGTTGCACTAATCACGGCACACCAACATTTGTCCACTGACCCTCAAGCTTCATTGAGATATATGGATCAACAGGCCCAAGCCATAGCTCATTTTGAGGACATGGAGAGATTGTTAGGAGACAACGCTGTCCAAGCATGCACACGCAGATGGAATACATTGGTACACAGTCTGAAAATCCAAGAGTACCATACCCCAACTCGGATGAGGGAAGCTCTGGTACGGGTAGCCTTCTATAAGAAATCCATGCAAAACCTCCAGGCCAGCTGGATTGGCCTTAAACTCAGCCCACCACTGCTGCTAGGCTTGATGGAAGGCAGCACAGAGACAAATGATAATGAACAGTGGGAAGAGGTAAACAAAAGGGCTGGGTTTCATATCAGCAAGGAGGACACTACTACAGAGGCTTGGGATGTAAGGGTAGCAGTATAGGCAATGAATGATGAAGAGTTGGACTAGTTGCTCAAGGATGAGCAAATATTTTAGCTGGGGGGTGATGATGAGCCCCAAATTTTGGTAACAATTTGGGCTCATTTGGCCTACTTACCTTGTTCAACCCTTCATTTTTTATCACTTATGCATCATTTCTTAGTATATTCGTGTTATTTGTAGGAAGAAGGGCAGTCATTATGCCTATGTGGCTAATACATGATGATTTCAGGTTTTTTTAAATTAAATGGAGCAAAGACCACGCAAATGAAGACAAGGAGACATCCAAGGTGGCATTGCGGGTTTATAGGGAGGTTGTCCACAGCCTTGAATGACCTTCCTCGTGATCTCCACCCCAACTCCGAGCTCCAACAGCTATCACCACCGAGCTAGAAGGCAGCCAACAGATTCTACAGGAACAATAGTTTACTCTTAGTTGGACAGCCAAGCTCCACTAATTGAGGAGGCCAGCTTGGCCCTCATCATGTATAAATATTGAGGTTGTAGCTTTCGATGAGACTCTTGAACTTTTGTTGTAGATTTTGGATTACGAGCTGTAGCTCTGTTTTTGCTCTTTGTAAGCCAATTTTGGCATGTTGTTAGACTCATGATTATGGTCTTTTAATAAAAGGCAAGCAGATTTGGATTCGATTCTGAGTTCTTAGGGGAGCTATAGCTCTCAGGTTAGGGCCCAACCTGAGAGCAATAGACCTCCTTCTTTTTGTATTGTTACTTGTCTTTCTTTTATCATTGCATTTCTTTCCTTTACATGCACTTGAAAAATACAGTTTGCTGAGTTGACTGTTTCAGTTTGGTTATGTAGGTTAGTTTCATGAATGCACTTGTTTCAGTAGTTCAGAATTAGCGTAGGGAGATTGAAGTTACGTTGAGTTCAAAAAGGTTGAATGCATGCTCACTTTCACCTCTGTTTGGGGACCGGAAGTGTAGACCGTGCCAACTGTCAAAAACATTGTTTTAACATATGCATGCAAGTATTGATGTAATGTTTTCGATTGAAGAATTTTCCATGCGATTATATCTTGAGTAATGACTCTTTGGTTCAGCATCATGCACGAATTCCCTTCAACTTACATTGCTGCTCTTTGATTCCTAATAAAACAGTTAGAATAGGTTGGTGAACTTTCGTTTCCATGCAAGATAAGGGTGATTTGTTTCATTTACACTGTGCAGCACCACTTCATCGTGTTCTTATCCTTCTGAACCGTGCCTAAGCCACCTACTCATCCTCTATTTAGCTCATTTGCCTCCCAACCCTTCTATTATCCACGTTGCCTCAACTTTTCGGCCTTCCATTGCCTCTACCCTTCTATCGACCAACTAGCCCTATCCACTCTCTCTCCATATCATCTCTCTGTCCATAGGCCATCACAAGCTCCTCTTTAATCTTACCTATCCACCCATACATCTCCTTCACTCCTCCATCACCCAAAACTCCGCCTGCAAAACATCTTGTAGAAGTTAGCAGACTTCCTGTAGAAATCCCGAGTTTCCTGTAGGATCCCCTGCAGACATCCTGTAGAAGCCTGCAAACACGGTTGCCAAGCACCTGAACGTTGTGGACATCTGTGGAATGATGTGAGGGATCCCCTGGAACCTCTCAGAGTCCTCCTGACCTTTCCCAAGCCTTCCTCCCCTTGAACTACCCCTGCACAGTCAAGACCCAGTAAGAAGCACAATCATAATAACTCCACCCACTTGAGCAAAAATACAAAAATGTGTTCTCTTCAATGGAAGTAGTTTAAATTCATGCATCTCATCTCACTAGAAGTAATGGCATCATTTCTAGAAGTTGCATTCCCACCATTGCATCATAAGGATTAAGCTAGTCAGATTAGGGTTTACTAGGGTTTCCATGTTTGGTTGGCTTTCAATTCATTCTTGCAAAGTAGGTTAATTTCCTTTGAGATAGCCTTTGTTCATCATTTAGAAAGCTTCTTCTGAGAACATATAGAAGTTGGCTTGAGCCCTAGCGGACTTGTGCCAGCTGACCAAGTGACAGTTGCGACAAGAGCTAGTACTTGTGCATACAACACCGTCGCTTCCAAGTTTGTTACGAACTACCGGGTTGATAAAATTAGAGAAGGAAGCTCCAGGAGTTGTAGCATTATTGCTACAATACTGGGGCTCACCAGCAAGTGCGCACGAAGGTGAGACAGAGGTTGGAATTGGAGGTCGTTGAGTTGGGCAGGTGGTACTATGTGTTGTGCACACGATTTGGGCGTTTGTCAAGAGTTGGCAAGCAGGACTGGATGTGGGCAGGGATACACGGTTTGGGCGTTTGCGACCAAACGAAGAGCGAACCGGGAAAGACGTGCGACGAGGTGAACGACAGGTTGGAGAGTCGTGCGGCAACCGTGCGGAGGTGCCGACGAGCCAGGAAACCGAGTTTGCCGAAGTTGTGAAAATTTGGCTAAGTGTAAATTTGGGGTTTCCCAAGGACTTAGTCTGTACATTGTAAAAATGATGATTATATAATATATTGATTCGGGCAGACTCACATTACGGGGAGTTGCCCCTCCCCTTTATACTGTTGCAATTGTTGTTCTTGTTATAATTGCTATGGATAATGAATGAGTATGGGCTTCATTGGTATAAAGGATAAATGTATGTTTACTTGGTTGTGAAACACAAGCTAAGTAATGTTAAAGTGAAAGTAGGCGTAGTCCATGAACATAAGTATTGGTGAAAAAAAAGTGTTCGGTGGTGCCGCACCTTGCTATAAGCGGTTGGAAGACTACCGCAGGTGTAGGGGCGTGACAATAAGGGTAGGGGTGTTGGAATGTACTTTCAACTACAGCAAAACAGTTGAACAGCAATAGCGTCTGCAAAACAGTCAGTTTTCCGCCTGCGATGCGATCTTATCGCAAATCACATCCTTACCCACGCTGCCTTGTATTGCAACTCTGATTTGGGCCGATTGTGATCTTGCGATGTGATCCATCGCAGATCGCATTTTTTTTCTCCAGCACGCATTAAACCATCCGCAATGTTGCGATGCGACCTGTGCCATCGCAGATCGCATCTTCACCTGCAAACGATCCCAGCCATCCATACATTTTGATCCAACGGCCATTATTTGTTCTGGCTTATTCACGCCACTGCCATTGCTGTCTTTTCACTATTTACCTATTTGTGTTCCCAAAGGAGGAAGATCAGATCCAGCTCCTGCAAATTGAATGCTCAACTACAGCGTTTCATAAATAGCATGTTCAATAACAAGAATGATGCGCCACGTGCAGGTGCATTAAAGAGATTATGGGTTTCTTACAACAGAGCTAGCCGCAGCATTTATCAGTTATGGGTTTCCACACAACTGACTCAAGAAATACAGCAAAAGATCCCATCAGTGAAGTTAACACGGTTGGTAGATAAGTTATGACCCCTTCCCGCATTGTAAAAAGAAGAAAATGTAATGCACTATAAAAAACGCAGACACAGTAGTGTAAAAAACATAGTGAGAGTTTTGTAATTTCTGAAACGCACAACAGTGCTGAGATAGTGAAATTAGTTTCTAGAACTGAAGCGTTCATGTTGTAATCCCTCTGAAGAGGAAGACTATTATGTAATAGTTTTTTTAATGAAATTGAATTTCTTTATGTTTGAAATTAACAGAAATTTCCAACATGGTATCAGAGCTGGTCTAGGCACTCAGTGAGTCAAAAACAGAGTTTGTTTTTTCACTGTAGGAGCTGTAAGAAGCTTATTGAGCAGATTTTCTCCAGCAAAGAAAGTTTTTTTCTTGTTTTTAATTATACTCTTTACTTTTACAGGTTAAGATGGCAGATGCTGGAACTGGTTTGACAAATTCCCAACTGCCACAGTTTAATGGGAAAAATCACAGTTATTGGTCCATAACAATGAAAACATTGTTTGCTTCTCAAGGAATATGGGAGCTGGTTGAAACTGGCTATGCTGAACCTGCAAATACAACAGCGTTGGCTGCTTTGACAGTGTAGAAATTTCTCATTTCCCACCCCGGTTTTCAGTTTCTCCTTATTTCTCCCATATAGTTAAATGCCCTTTCCCATAACCATACATTTAACAAGCTGGAAAAAATAAATTTGCTGAAAACACAAATTCTGGAAATTTTACAGAATGTTGGATTGTAGAAATAAAAATCAGCAGTAATGAACAGCCATTAAAACACATTTAAACACTGAGATTTTTGGTCAATGTGACCCTGGAAAAACCCCCTACAACTCTTGGGGAAAATCAGTTTGAGAGCTCTTCTTTATTTCTGGAAAATGTCTTTTTACAGTAAGAGAAATATTCAGCGAAAATCAGCAAGCAAACTTTTACAACTTAACTCAGCCTTGCTGAAACTCCGCCCTGCTAAAACTCCGCTGTACAGACTTGCTGAAACTCCGCCCTGCTGAAACTCCACTGCTGAAACTCCGCTCTGCTGAAACTCCGCAGCTCACTGTCCAGAAATCTCCCTTGCTCTCCTTCTCTCAATCTTCTCATGAAAGAATGAATGACCTTTTCCTCCTTTTCCTCCTTTAATCTAACCCCAAGTGACTTTTCGGTGATCCAAGTGACTTTTGGGTGATCCCTAAATCCAATGGCTGAAATAGATTGAGATCTAAGGCTAAGATTAAATGCTCATTTAAATTTCACTTTTTATTTTTTAATTCACCCCACTTTAATAAAGACCCACTTAGTCATTTATTTCCAAAGTCACTTTTCCTTTCTAATTTTTCATTGACTTTATAAAAGTAACTTTAAAATTAGACTTAGTAACTTTATCAATTAAAGTCACTTTTAAATTAGATTTAACTTTATAAAATTATAAAGTCACTTTAGGAGAAAAAATTAAATTCTTTTGGACACTTTTCCCTAGGCCAAAGATCAAAGCCTAAGGGAACCACCTGTCCTCTGGTACCAAATTTCAACACTCCCTCTTACCGAGGAAGGTGTTCCTCACCACACCCATCTTGTCTCTGAAGTAGACATGCTTGCCCCGTGGTAAGGCTTTGGTAAGAATATATACAACCTGCTCATCAGTGGAAATATATTCAAGCTTCAAAGCTCCCTTCTGAACATAGTCTCTGATGAAATGATATCTGATTCCGATATGCTTTGACCTGTCATGAAACACTGGATTCTCCGTGAGTTTAATGCAACTTTGATTATCACAGTAAATCACTGAAGGTCTCAACGGCTGACCAAATAAGCCAAACAACATCTTGCGAAGCGAGATAGCCTCACAACTAGCTAGACTGGCTGCCATATACTCTGCTTCCGCTAAAATCAGTGCTACTGACTGCTGCTTCCGGCTGAACCATGACACTACTGCTGAACCCAACCCAAAACAGCACCTTGAAGTGCTCTTCCTATCAGAAGCACAACCTGCCCAATCAGAGTCAGTGTATCCTGCCAATCTCACTCCATCTCCCTGCCTGTAGTCCAGACCATAATCCACTGTCCCCTGCAAGTACTACAAAATGTGTTTTGCAGCCACCCAGTGAACCTTCCTAGGCTCACACATAAACTGACTCATCGTGTTGACTGCAAAACAAATATCTGGTCTAGTGTTGACCAAAAACATCAAGGAACCAATCAACTGCCTGTACAATGTGGGATCCACCAACTCGGAATCTGAAGCATGAAGCTTCTTCCAGTTGGTGATCATCGGTGTCGACATGGGTCTACAATCCTCCATGTGGAATCTGCTAAAGATGTCCACAATATACTTCCCTTGCACCAGGAAGAAATGCCCCTCCTCCTGCCACACCTCCAAACCCAAAAAGTAATGCATCAAGCCGATGTCCTTCATCTCAAACTCCGTCGCAAGATCTCTCTTGCAGTGCTCTATGAGTCTCTCTGCACCTGTAATGACCGAGTCATCCACATACAGCACCAGAATGAGAGGCTCCTCACCAATCACAATAAAGTAAAGGTTCGGATCTGCCTCACTCTTTGTGAAACCCATCCCCTGCAAATATGTATCTATCCTGGAGTACCAAGCTTTGGGAGCTTGCTTCAGGCCATAAAGGGCCTTCTTCAGTCTGCACACATGGGACTTCTTCCAATGCACCTCAAAGCCCTGTGGTTGCTCAATGTACACCTCCTCCTGTATGAAGCCATTGAGAAATGCAGTCTTCACATCCATCTGGTGGATCTTCCAACCCATCTCTGCTGCTATTGATATAATGGAGCGGATCGAAGTATATCGAGCCATGGGAGCGAAGATCTTCTCATAATCAACTCCCTCTACCTGGGAAAACCCTCTAGCCACAAACCTTGCTTTGAATTTCTAAATGCTGCCATCTGCAGCATTCTTTACCTTGTAAAGCCATCTGGAAGTAACCACGGATTTGCCCTCAGGCCTCAGCACCACCTCCCAAACATCATTCTTCATGATAGAAGAATACTCCTCCTACATGGCCTCTCTCCAGAGCTGTTGGCTAGCTGCCTCCTCATAGCTAGAAGGCTCAGAGTCAAGGATGCTGGTAACCATCGCCATATAGCTACAAAACCTCTCAGGTGATCTACTCTCTCTGACCGGCCTCTTCGGCTCAGCAACAGATGAGGCATCTCTCAAGGTTTCCTGAAGCCACTTGGGCTTCCTCTTCCCTGAGCGCACTTCTCCCACCGGAGAATGAAACTCCTCCTCATCATCATCATTAGGAGCCTGAACTCCTGACTGTCTGTCTGTTGTGCTCCTGCCTGCACCTGAACTTGTAGAAGCTGAGGTACCGTGTGAACTGTCCATCAGTGGACTCCCTAGTGAACTGCTCTGCATACTGCCCGAAGCACCACCCCTCTGGCTCGGTGAGCCACTGCTCACTGACGGACCTGACATCCTCATAGATGTACCTCTTGATCCTCCTAATCCCTGCCCACTGGATCCCTGCAACTGACTCAACTGCTGCTGAGGGTCTGGCTGATCCAGATACTCTAACTCTCGTGACCTCCTAAAGCCCTTGTCCTCCTCGAACTTCACATCCCATCTGACAACAACTCTCCTCTGTGCAGGAATGTAAATCCGAAAGGCCTTTGAGGTCTCATTGTAGCCCACAAAGATACCCTTCTCTGCGATGGGCTCTAGTTTGGTCCTCTTCTCATTGGGTATATAGGAGTATGTCATGCATCCAAAGATATGAAGATGACCAATATCAGGCTTCTTCCCAGAGAAATCCTCCTCCGGAGTCATGTGCCCCAAGGCATGATGCAAACTCCTGTTCTGCAAGTAAATAGTTGTGTTGCAGGCCTCTGCCCACAAGAACAATGGCAACCCCTGATCATGTAACATGGCTTTGGTAGCCCCTATGATGGATCTTTTCTTCCTCTCTGCAACCCCATTCTGTTGGGGGTTGTAAGGAACAGTGAACTCCATCCTAATGCCTGCCTCTGCAAAATAGTCAACAAACTCTCCAAGGGTGTACTCTCCTCCATTGTCCGACCTCAGGGACTTGATATTTCGACCTGTCTGTGTCTCCACAAGAGCTCTGAACTCCTGAAACCACTTGAAGACCTCACTCTTGGTCTTCAAAAAATAAATCCAGGTCCTGTTGGAGTGATCATCAATGAATAAAACATAGACTCATATCCACTCAAGGAAACATGAGACATCTGACCGCTCACATCAGAATGAATCAAATCAAGTATCCCAGTCGCTCTGCTGTCACTGCTGGGAAAAGGGGATTTGGCAAAATTGCCCATCGCACAACCTTTGCAAGTATGAAAGTGATCAGTACTGAAATCTGGCACACCTGTAGTGATATCCCACAATGTCCTCAAGGCTCCATGATACATATGTCCCATCATGCGGTGCAAAATCTCACATAGCTCAGAACTGCTACCTCTGCTGTCGGTACTACTACTCAATGCCAAAAGGGGCTGAAATGAAAACTTGTACACCTTTGCATGGTGTACACCTATCACTCTAGCTGAATCAGCTGGAGTTCCCTTGGGATACATCAACACCTGTCCTCCCCTGAACAGTACTTCATATCCTTTGTCCTCCAAAGCTGAGATGGATATGAGGTTCTTCCTCATCCCTGGCACATAAAGAACATCTGACACTTTCAAGGGAGGTTTGGACTCCCTCTGAAATGTCAGTGTCCCCACCCCAACTACTCTAACAACTCTGTCATCACCGAGTACTACCTCTATATCAGTGCCACTCTCTGAAAGCTCTGAGAAGTACTCACGGACTCCTGTCATGTGACGTGAAACCCTACTGTCCACATACCACATACCTGAAGATGCTCTGCTAATCGAGGGAAAATCATGCTCCCTCTGAACCTGTGTGGCAGGTGATCCTGCACTAGAGGACTCACACGTAGTGAACGCAAAATCCCGGTCAAAACGACCTGCAAAGTCCTCAATCTCTGCTGAAGCTGCCACATCCTGGTTCTTCCCCTTCTTCTTCTTCTTCTCCGAACACACAATTGCATAGTGTCCCATCTTTTGACAATTCCAACACTTCACCCTAGAATAGTCCTTCTGTGTGTTCCCCTGTTTACCTTTACCTTTGCCTTTGCCCCCACCACTGCTTGTGGAAGCCTGCTTCTTCCCTTTGCCTTTCTTGCCTCCTGCGACCAGTGCTACATCCTCATCCTGCTCAACTGGCTTGGCTGCCCCAAGCTGACCTTTTCTGATTTCTGTCTGAATGTAATCATCCCAAAACCTCTCCCATGTGGGAAGGGTCTCACGTGCACAAATCCTATCAGCAAAGTTCAACCATGAACGGGGGAGGCCATTCACTGCAATCCACACCAACTCGGTGGGTGGAATGGCCTCTCCAATCGCTGCCAACTCATCTCTCACATTAGTAATCTTTGTGAGATATCCAGTTGCACTATCATTACCCTTATTAATGTTCTTCAGCTTCTCCTTCAGGACCATCTTCCGGTTCTCATTGGTACTCTGGTAGAGATTGGACAATGCGGTCCACATCTCATGGGCATTGCTCTTTCCTCTCACATGAGGAATGCAATGGTCTTTGATTCCGTCTAGAAGCAGCCTCTTACCCCTGTTGTTCTTTTTATTATAAGCTGTCAACTGAGTAGCATCAGTAGGCACAACAACAGGGTTCTGTGTGGTATGCACCATGATATCCCAGACTTCTGCCTCCTCAAAGATACTCTGCATTTTCTCCTTCCAAACGCTGTAATTTGTATGCCCATCCAGCCTATCCTCCACCCTCAATCCCAATGACATCCTACTGTCCTAAAACTGAAAAATAGCACTGTTGTAGTAAAGATAAAACTGCTGTTTATGAAAAAATCAGCTTGCTGGAATTTTTTGAGTGAAAAATCAGCAGCTGTAATTTTTCCTTTTGCTGTCCCAAACTGTCCTTCAGCACTGAAGCTCTGATACCATGTAGAAATTTCTCATTTCCCACCCTGGTTTTCAGTTTCTCCTTATTTCTCCCATATAGTTAAATGCTCTTTCCCATAACCATACATTTAACAAGATGGAAAAAAAAAATTGCTGAAAACACAAATTCTGGAAATTTTATAGAATGCCGGAAATTGCATAAATAAAAATCAGCAGTAATAAACAGCCATTAAAACACATTTAAATACTGAGATTTTTGGTCAATGTGACACTAGAAAAACCCCCTACAACTCTTGGGGAAAACCAGTTTGAGAGCTTTTCTTTATTTCTGGAAAATGCCTTTTTACAGTAAGAGAAATATTCAGCAAAAATCAGCAAGCAAACTTTTACAACTTAACTCAGCCTTGCTGAAACTCCGCCTTGTTGAAACTCCACCCTGCTGAAACTCTGTTGTACAGACTTGTTGAAACTCCGATGCTGAAACTCCACTCTGCTGAAACTCCGTTGCTGAAACTCCGCAGCTCACTGTCCAGAAATCTCCCTTGCTCTCTTGCTCTCCTTCTCTCAATCTGCTCATGAAAGAATGAATGACCTTTTCCTCATTTTCCTCCTTTAATCTAACCCCAAGTGACTTTTGGGTGATCCAAGTGACTTTTGAGTGATCCCTAAATCCAATGGCTGAAATAGATTGAGATCTAAGGCTGAGATTAAATGCTCATTTAAATCTCACTTTTTATTTTTTAATTCACCCCACTTTAATAAAGACCCACTTAGTCATTTATTTCCAAAGTCACATTTCCTTTCTAATTTTTCATTGACTTTGTAAAAGTCACTTTAAAATTAGATTTAGTAACTTTATCACTTAAAGTCACTTTTAAATTAGATTTAACTTTATAAAATTATAAAGTCACTTTAGGAGAAAAAATTAAATTCTTTTGGACACTTTTCCCTAGGCCAAAGATCAAAGCCTAAGGGAACCACCTGTCCTCCGGTACCAAATTTCAATAGACAGTAATAGAAAGAGACCAGTTGAAAAGCGACAGGAAGAAGGATGCAAAATACCTCTTTTTTCTCTTCCAATCAGTACATGAAAGTGTTTTTCCACGGATTGTAGCAGCAACAAAATCCAAGGAGGCATGGGATATTCTTAAAACTACCTATCAAGGCATGGAGAAGGTGAAGACTGCAAAGTTGCAGATGTTGAGGAGAGACTTTGAAACACTCAGCATGAAGGAATCTATTACAATAGATTCATTCTTCAGTCAAGTTATTGGGTTGATAACCCAGATAAGATCTCATGGTGAGATTCTTGAAGAAAGAAGGATTGTAGAGAAGATCTTGAGATGTTTACCCTCAAGGTTTGAAGTTATTGTGGTAGCAATAGAAGAAACAAAGGATCTCTCACAGTTCAAAGTAGATGAACTGAGTGCTTCTCTTATGTCTCATGAACACAGACTGAGTAGAGGAATAGATTCCTCTTTTGAGCAAGCATTCAAGACTCAGATGTCTTTTGGCCAAGGAAAAGGTCGAGGCAGAGCAAATAACAGAGGTCGTGGAAGAAGCCAAAACAAAGGCAGAAATAATCTTGCAAGCACAAGCGGAAGGAGCTGCAATCAGAACCAAGATAAAGGTTCAAGCAAACACCAAGCTCATGGACAAAGGTATGAAAAATCCCAAGTCCAATGTCATTATTGTAAAAAATATGGGCATTATTCCAATGAATGTAGAAAAAAACAAAATAACATGAATAGTAGGCAGAATGCTAATTTTGCAAATGAAGAAGATAAGAATCCAAAGATTGTGCTGTTAACATGTAACATTGCACAAGAAAAACAAGAAGATTTTTGGTTCTTAGACTCAGGTTGTAGTAATCACGTGACTGGAAATATTGAAATGTTTGCCAATCTGGATGAAAACGTGAAATCTGAGGTAACAACAGGAACTCATAGTAAGATATCTGTCAAGGGTAAGGGCAGAGTCAGTATCCGAGAAACAAATGGAGAACAGATGATTGTGCCAGCGGTATACTATGTAGCTGGTCTGAAATGTAATCTTTTGAGCATTGGACAACTCATTAACAAAGGTTACAATGTGTTCTTCAAAGATGATATGTGTACAATCAGAGACATACCTCCAAGTAAGAAGATCATTGCACAGGTGGAGATGACCAGCAATAGAATGTTTCCTCTCAAACTCAGGGCTGATTTGAAGGAAGCAAGAACTATTGCAGCTGTAACACAAGAAGTCTTTCAGGAACAAGTGAAAGATGAGAATTGGTTGTGGCACTTGAGATTTGGACATCTCAATTTCGAAGGATTGAATCTGTTGCATAGAAAGGGAATGGTAAAGGGATTGCCATTGATCGACAAACCGGACAGCCTTTGTGAAGGCTGCATCTTGGGCAAGCAACACAAAGAAAGCTTTCTAGAAGGAAAGAGTATAAGGGCAAAAGCACCCTTGGAAATTGTTCACTCTGATGTGTGTGGACCGATGCAAATACCATCATTTGCCAGAAATAAATATGTTTTAACTTTCATTGATGATTACGCCAGAAAGACATGGGTGTATATGCTGAAACAGAAGAGTGAAGTGTTTGGAAAATTCCGCCACTTCAAAACTCTTGTTGAGAAGCAGTGTGGGAATTATATCAAAGTGCTTAGAACAGATAGAGGAGGAGAGTACATCTCTAAAGACTTTCTGCGTTTTTGCAGAGAGAATGGCATACAAAAGCAGTTCACCGCGAGGTATACACCTCAGAAAAACGGCGTTTCCGAAAGGAAGAATAGGACCATCCTTGACATGGTCAGAAGTATGCTGAAGGCAAAACACGTGCCGCATGAGTATTGGGCAGAAGCTGTCACTTGCGCAGTTTACATCTTGAATAGATGCCCAACTAAAGCTGTCATGAACAAAATACCAGAAGAAGCGTGGAGTGGTCAAAAGCAAACTGTCACTCACATGATAGTATTTGGTTGTGTAGCATACGCACATGTACCGAATCAGCTAAGGAAGAAGCTTGACAATAAGGGGGAGAAGTGTGTCTTTATTTGCTATTGTGATGAGTCAAAAGCATACAAACTCTATAATCCATCCACCAAGAAATTGATAGAAAGTAGAGATGTGTAGTTCATTGAAGATGAAGCCTGGGATGGAAGCTTAGAGAAGACAGTGAATGTGAAGACAATTGTGTCTCACGAAGAAGAAGAAGAAGGGACAACAGCAAATAATCCTTCCTTGGTGGCTCCTCCTCCACCACAGCAAGTACAAAAAACCACACCACAAGTTGGAATTCGAACAGCCTTGAGAAGTCAAGGAAGTGCTTCTCCAAGCATATCATAGGGATCAGAAATACCCTCAAGCTCAGATGGAACTCCAAGCACACCAAGAAGACCAAGATTCAGAAATCTGAATGAGATTCATGAACAAGGAGAGGTACGTAACAATACTAGTCTGAATTCATTATTCGCTTTGTATTGTCATGTTGATGACCCAGTTCATTTTGAAGATGCTGTAAATGAAGATAAATGGATTGAAGCAATGAATGAAGAAATTGGTGCAATTGAGAAGAGTAAAACATGGGAGTTAGTGGACCTCCCTGAAGGCAAAGATTCCATTAGAGTTAAGTGGGTCTATAAGAGCAAAAGCAATGCTGAAGGCAAGATTGACAGGCACAAAGCAAGACTTGTTGTGAAAGGCTACAAGCAGCAACAAGGCAAAGACTATGATGAAACCTTTGCACCAGTAGCAAGGATGGAAACAGTCAGAACAGTGTTGTCTATTGCGGCACAACACAAATGGAAGATTTATCAGATGGATGTTAAATCTGCATTCCTGAATGGAGTGTTAAAAGAAGAGGTTTATGTTGAACAACCTCCAGGCTATGAAGTTGAAGGCCAAGAGCATAAAGTCTGCAAACTGAAGAAGGCTCTTTATGGGCTGAAGCAAGCTCCAAGAGCATGGTACAACAAAATAGATGCTTATCTGATTAAGAATGGGTTTGATAAGTGTGATGGTGAACCCACACTCTACACAAAGGAGAATGACAGTAAGATTATTATTGTTGTTTTATATGTAGATGATTTGATTTTTACTAGCAATGGTGCTTCTCTCATTGCTGATTTTAAAGCAGTCATAAAAAGTGAATTTGAAATGACTGACTTGGGCTTCTTAAGATATTTTCTTGGAATTGAAGTAGACCGAAGTGAAAATGGTGTTTTCATTTCTCAAGTTAAATATGTAGAAGCAGTGTTGAAGAGATTTAACATGCAGAACAACAAGGCAGCTGTGACTCCAACTGTAATGGGGTTGAAATTGACCAAAGAAGACAGCAGCAAGGATTTTGATCCAAAATTGTACAAGAGCATAGTTGGCAGCCTTATGTACTTGACTGCAACTAGGCCGGACATTATGCACGCTGTGAGTTTAATCTCCAGATTTATGGAAAGACTGAAAGAGACTCATTGGCAGGCAGCCAAGAGGATTCTAAGGTATGTGAATGGAACGAAGGGGTTTGGTATTTTATACTCCTCTTCTGAAAGTTTCATGTTGATAGGTTACACTGATAGTGATTGGGCTGGAAGTGTTGATGATAGGAAAAGCACATCGGGATATGTGTTTCATATGGGATCGGGAGCCATCTCATGGGATTCCAAGAAGCAACCAGTTGTGTCTTTGTCAACAGCAGAGGTAGAGTATGTGGCAGAAACAGCAGCAGCATGCCAAGCAATATGGCTGAGAAGAGTTCTCAGAGATTTGTGTCATGAACAAGAAAAGGGCACAACCATTTACTGTGACAATAGCTCGACAATAGCATTGTCTAAAAACTTTGTTTTTCATAAAAGGACAAAGCACATAGACACCAAATTTCACTTCATACGTGAATTGGTTAACAATGGAGAGATTGTTTTGCAGCACTACAGAACAGAGGATCAGTTAGCTGACATCTTGACAAAACCATTGGGAAAGAAAAGTTTTGATCATTTTAGGAAATGCCTGGGTATGCAGAAAAACCCAATAGTTGAAATTAAAGGGGAGTGTTGGAATGTAATTTCAACTACAGTAAAACAGTTGAACAGCAACAGCGTCTGCAAAAAAGTCAGTTTTCCACCTGCGATGTGATCTTATCGCAAATCGCATCCTTACCCATGCTGCCTTGTGTTGCAACTCTGATTTGGGCTGATTGCGATCTTGCGATGCGATCCATCGCAGATCGCAGATCGCTGTTGCGATGCGACTTGTGCCATCGCAGATCGCATCTTCACCTGCAAACGATCCCAGCCATCCATACATTTTGATCCAACGACCATTATTTGTTCTAGCTTATTCACACCACTGCCATTGTTGTCTTTTCGCCATTTACCTATTTGTGTTCCCAAAGGAGGAAGATCAGATCCAGCTCCTACACATTGAATGCTCAGCTACAACATTTAATAAATAGCATGGCCGAGAACAAGAAGGATGCGCCATGTGCAGGTGCATTAAAGAGATTATGGGTTTCTTACAATAGAGCTGGACGCAACATTTATCAGTTATGGGTTTCCACACAGCCGACTCAAGAAATACAACAAAAGATCCCATCAGCGAAGTTAACGCGGTTGGTAGATAAGTTATGACCCCTTCCCGCACTGTAAAAAGAAGAAAATGTAATGCACTATAAAAACGCAGACACAGCAGTGTAAAAAACATAGTGAGAGTTTTATAATTTCTGAAACGCACAGCAGTGCTGAGATAGTGAAATTAGTTTCTGGAATTGAAGCGTTCCTGTTGTAATCCCTCTGAAGAGGAAGACTGTTATGTAACAATTTTTTTAATGAAATCGAATTTCTTTGTGTTTGAAATTAATAGAAATTTCCAACAAGGGGGACTGACCTGTAAACATGATCCAGCGCACATTTTATCACATTTTTGAAATACCTATCAATCCCCAATTGTTCAACGCTATCGACCATCCAGAGGTGTTGATGTAGGTCATTGAGGGACTATTTAGTTCTCCATCCTCCACTGACATTGAATTGAACATATCTTTTACTTCCGCAATAAGTCTATCAGCACGTTCACGGTAAGAATGTGCTTGAACCGTATACACTAAATTGGAGCAGAAAATTAATTGTGAACGAGGAAAGGAATACACCGAAAAACAAATTCAGATGAAGGTAGATAAGCACCTCATAGGAAGTGGAGAGAGAGTCTATGGAACCGTCGTCCCAAAGGTTGGAACGATGACCACCTATGCGTCTTGGTACCCCATCCTCATTAGAAACAGAGGTGGTCAAACTCATGCTCATGAAAGGTGTTATGGATTTCCCTCCCCGCACATTCCAAGATTTGGGACTGTTCTATGGGTAACCTTCAGCTCATGACTAAAACCAGACAACATTCTGCACAGACACAGTCTATAATCCAACGGGACAGCAGAAACTAGAGCCATTTTTGTGGTGGATGATGATGATGGTGGTGGAGGTCAAACTCATGCTCAATAAAGGTGTTATGGATTTCCCTCCCCTGCACATTCCAAGATTTGGGACTGTTCTATGGGTAGCCTTTAGCTCATGAGTAAAATTGGACAAGACCACCAATGTCTTGGTACAAAGGTGGTCAAACTCATGCTCATGAAAGGTGTTATGGATTTCATTCCAAGATTTGGGACTGTTCTATGGGTAGCCTTCAGCTCATGAGTAAAACCGGACAAGACCACCAATGTCTTGGTACAGAGGTGTGTTAGCCTCCTATTGCAATATGTGTTAATATTTCATGATTGACAATTGAAAGTGCCAAATATGTCATCTTTTCATGCTGCAAGGTTCCATATTTCCAAAAAGAGGCCAAAGAAGAGGCCATGAAAGTGTGCCTGTCCAAATGCCACTGTTGTATTCCAATTTTGATGAAGTTATTCCATTTTTGAAGAATTTTTCAGTTAAAGGAAAGCCAAACAGCTTAATCTTGGCTTCCCTAGGTTTCAATTGCTTGTTTTAGAATATAGAGAATGAATATTTGTGCAAACTGTTTAATATTGGCAGATCAGTAGCTAGGTAGAGAAATAAAGGAGCCCAACTGCTTAATTTGGGCCCTTGGAAGATATAAAGGTACGTTTAGATAGGAGGGCAGTCAAAAGAAAAAATGATAATCAGGGTCTGCAAGTCCAAGTGCACCCATGCAAAAAGAAGAAAAAATGCTAGGTAAGTAGGCTGGGTAAGTTGTTTTTTGGTTGCAGAATCAAGCTATGTGATCCATTTCATGTTTTTTAAATGTTATATCTATTCAGATCACAATTATGAGGCACCTTTTCCTTTGGAGGAGCTCAAGTGAGGCATGTCTAACTCCCCCTTCCTCTCACTCCCCAAATCACTCACTAACATCCCCTTGAGGACTTTGGGATCTGCCCAACCAGTCCTGTTACCACTTCATTTTTTGTAGAATACTAAGTCAAGCTTTGACTTTCTTCAGTGAGAAGAAGCCACATTTCTTGTGTAAAAATCATTTCTCCACAGTCCATTCACTTCCTATGCCTAATTTTCAGTTCAAAAACTTAGCCCCCTACACTTCACCTCACAAACTCATATTAACTTCCAAAAACATTATTATGTAAATCGCTATCTATCTCCACTTCCCTTACTAAAAGCACTAAATAGCTCCCCTATGTACATATTCCCATCCCCTAGCACTATAGCCCTATAAATATCTGTTTGGGGAAATGCTTAGTTCATTTGGGGCTTAGCATTAGCCTTCTGCGTCCTAACCCTGGGATTAACTTAACATTTGGTTAAGGTTAATAACCTCTTTCCTCACCCCTCTACCCATAAACCTTACATATGTTACCCTGCGCGCTCACATTTTTGGGTTTGGTTGAAATATTTTGATTAAACTTTACCCCCGGCGCACAAACCATGTATAAGACCCACAAACCCAAAGTCTAAACCCCCGCAGCATTGTATAAATATTCGAATATTCCAGCGGGCCCCGCGCACAAACCTGCCGCCAGCTCCGCGCTCCGTCAGCCCTCCGATCCGCCCTCCCAGATCCGACGGCTCTCGGTGATTTCGGAGCCGCCCCGTCACTCGGCAGTTAGCGTCCGATGGCATGGCAGTTTTTCCATTGTACAGAAGGACGCGTGTGCGCCCTTGATTGCATTAGAGCTCCTCTGACATTTACCGCCCTCGTACAGAAGGCAGTCCGATGAAACCACAAACCGCCTTTTGTCTCTCCGCCCCTGACGATAGCACCACATCAGCGCCACGTCACCCTGCCACATCACCGCCATACCGGGACCCACTGCTGACGTCATGCCTACGTCATGTTCACGTCACGCTAACATCATCACCGAAAAAAGGGCGAGAAGGCTAGGCTACCAGCAGGCCCGAAAATGTACAGTTTGTCAGGATTTCCTCATGAAGGTTCAGAAAAGGGGCGATTTGACAAATTCAAGAGTATCAGAGGAAAGACGAAGCCCAGATTAAATTAAAAGAGTATCATTGAAGCAACAAAGAGTATCAGATCGGCAACACCAAAGCAGGTGAACATTAAAGACCCCCAAAGCAAAGTCAAAGAAAACGGTGAAGCCATCTAAGGCTCTCAGATCACAGTTAATGCACATCAAAGTCACTCGAGAGCAGGGGATCAAAGCCCAATGCACAGTTATGGCTAGATGAACAGCACAGAGCCAAAAGGACACCATATTAACTCATTTTGATACCGCTGCCTCCAGCGCAGCTCAAAGATATTTTCCTGCATTAATTTCAGAACAAAATTAGGTTAAAGACCTCAAAGTCACTCGAGAGCAGGGGATCAAAGCCCAATGCACAGTTATGGCTAGATGAATAGCATAGAGCCAAAAGGACACCATATTAACTCATTTTGATACCACTGCCTCCAGCGCAGCTCAAAGATATTTTCCTGCATTAATTTCAGGAAAAAATTAGGTTAAAGAAGTTATTTCCCTCAGACCTGTTTTAGGTCTGCTGTAATAGATATTTTTTAGATATTCTCCCTATATAAACCACCCTAATTCATTGTTGAAAGGGTTGGTTGGTTGATATTCCTCATGCTGGACTTGCACTGTATTTTTGAGAAGCTCTGTAATCAAAGACTGCTGGAATGCTTTGGATGAAGAAATGACTGTTGTGTTATTAATGGTTAAAGAGTGACTGTGGAATTCTTGTGCTACTACATGGCTCAATAAGTTTTTCTACCTCTGTTTACAGTTTTATTATGTTCATGCACAATTGTGTTACCATCTAAATAGCAAGAAAAAAGAATAGCTTAGGTTTTGCTTGACTGCACCTTATGCTCAGTTCTTGTTATTTCTATATGTTTTCCTCAGAAATGGTTATGAATATGCATACTTAAATGATCATATTTACCCTGTTTCTTTCATATATGACTGTTTTTTAGGAATTCTTTACTGCTCCTAGACAAAATTTCATCCACCTTCCCTCTATGTTAGCTAATGAAAGATTCTTAGTTGCCTTTCATTTCTGACCTTCATTCCATCTTTATTCCAGCCTGATATTGTCCTATGTGTAGCTATCCTGCTCTATATTCCTCTTGTGACCAAGAAAACGCAATAGCAAGCCCTAATCCATGACTCCATGCCCAATGGTTTGAACTTCTCACAGTATGCATCCCAACTCTGCTTGAAAACATCTCCTTCCCACCAAAATCAAAACAAAACCCTTGTACACCATAACTAGCCTAAAATCAACCCAAAACAAAGCTAAATTACAAAGAGAGAGCCCTCTCTGATTGCAGGTGGGCTAGAACCTGCAGTCCAAAGATTGGTTTGTGGTTACCTCGGTCGTATCCCTTTAAGGAGCTTTAGGGACAACCTGAGTGTTAACATAATGGTGACTCCACTGGGGACAATCTTCAGATAATTTCACAAATCAAGTTGCAAAGCTCCACTGGGGAAGAATCTGACCTTCAAAAGTTTCTTTCTAACCCATTTTTCTTAGAAAAATCCCCAAAAAACAAGTTAGAAGCTGGCTCCCAAAAGGAATTCACGTTATACAAGGTCAAATCCAAACCCAAATCCCCCAGCTGCTTTTGAAAATCCCAATATAATCCCAAGGAACCTCATGAAGCTAGAGCGAAGAGAAGATTTTGCTGATTCTAGTCCTGAAACAGTCCTACCAAGCTGTGTTCCAACCCCTGTCAAAATTTTATTTAGTTCAACCCCTACTTCCCCTTGTTCATCATCCACCTCTCCAAGCACCTTTTCCACACCTCCATTCACTGCGAATACTCCCATTACCACTATTATTACCGTTGTTCCAGTCATTCCGTTTATCCCTGCTGCTCCACTTATCCCTGTGAATATGGCGAATAGATATGCACCGTTGCAGTTGCCAGCAAATCCAGGGGCTATGCCTCAGGATTATCAAACTAAAATGACATATTTTGATGGTACTGGTTCTTACACAGCCCTGCAACATACCAAGAAGATGCAAGACTATTTTGAGAACTACAAGATAGATGATGACAGTGTAAGAATGAAGATTTTTGTCCAATGTTTAACATGAGATATAAGGCCCTGGTTTAGAAGCCTTGCTGCAAATTCCATAGCTAACCCAGAGGCCCTTTACCAAACATTTCTTAACAGATGGGAGAAAAAGAAAGATCCCTTGCACATATTATCTGAATATGACACCATCAAAAGAGGCCCTCAAGAGGTTGTCTTAGACTATTGTGCAAGATTTAACAATATTTATAATGCAATACCACAGAACCTCAGGCCTCCACCTGATCTTGCTTTGTATAAATTCCCCGATGGTTTTGATACTGATATGGCTTATCAATTAAGGGAAAGAGCCCCTCAAAGCCTTGCAGACATGCAAAATGTTGCTGTTAGTGTGGAGGCAAATTTAATTTCTAAAAGAAACAGAGCTAGAACTGAGAGAAGAACCACCTTTAAGGAAGAACCCTTAGCCTTAGACCAGAAGCTGGATGCTATTATCAGTGGCATCCACAGGCTGGGAGATAGAGTGGAACGCGTTGAAAGGAAATCTACATGGGAAGGACAACAGCCCAATACCATAAGGAACCCAAATTTTAGGAAAACTCAGAACACAAACGTTGGTAGGTCTAGCCCAGACCAGGATATAAGGCCTCCTTTCCAAGAAAACTATACAGAATCATCCACATCTAGCGAGCAGACAGAAGAAACTCATATGAACTTGATGGATTTGAAGGGTGAGCAACAAATTTTTCTAACCCAATAAGACCAAGATGAGCATCACTTTAATCAATTTCAGACTCAGTCTGGTGATTCTTTTAACTTTAAATAAGGTTATGATTCAGCTGTGTATGAGGTCCACAAACAGTATAAACTAAGAACTAGAACAATTGATGTGCCCGAGGACATCGAACAGAAGGAATCAAAGCAGCCTACGAAGATCAAAGAAAAGGTTGCCCTCATAGAAAATGCCGATAAAACAGTCCCAAATCCAAAAGTAGTGACCATAGAGGATATCACAGATGTTCAGCCCTCTGAGAATCAGCCTTTTGTATCTTTTCCCCGAAAGAAAAACATAAACAGCACTCTTAAAAGCCTTTCCAAATCAGAAATAGTTCAAGAAATCGATGAAGAACAAGAGCGAATCGCTGATACTCCCATGGAAAGCCTGCCTATCACAACACTAAAACCCAATCAGAGAAAACATTTGATTTAGAGGCAGAAATAGGTAAACTTAAAATATCCATCCCTCTATCTAAAATTGCTAAGCATGATGTATATAGGCAACAAATCCAAAGATCACTTCAAATGCCAGAGACCAAGGATGATGTCAATGTTTTAGATGATACACCTGAGCTGCTTTTCGGTCCAGAAGTTAATGGAAAATCAACATATGGAACTGTTATGTCCTTTTATGTAAGCTTGCACATACATGATAAAGTCTTGCACAATGCTATGTTCGATTCAGGAGCATCACACAATCTTATGCCCAAAGAATTTATGGAGAATCCAAACCTTGATGTCACAAGACCCTACAAAGATCTATTCTCCTTTGACTCAAGTCAGGTCAAGTGTTTAGGCTTAATCAAGGACTTATGTGTCTCCTTAGTCCAATACCCAAACAAGACAATCCTCATGGATGTGGTGGTTGCTGACATTCCACCAAAGTATGGCATGCTATTATCAAGATCTTGGGGAGAAAAACTCCAAGGATCTCTCCAATTAGACCTCTCTTATGCCACTATAGCTGTCTTTGGACAACCAAAGAGACTATATAGAGAAACACTCATGAAATATATGGTAAGTAGTGAGGATAAGCCACAAAACTTCCCAATCTATGCAATCCATTCTGATATGGATTCCTTCATATTGATCAATGATGATAGCTGCCCACCCACTGATGAGAAGCCTTTGCTTTCGGAACAAGAAACGTGCATCAATGAAGAATCAGTTGCCCATACTTATGAAACTGTCAAACTGACCAATGCAACCACCATACTAGAAGAACCTCCCCAAACAGAAATTTCAAATCTGCCCAAACCTAAAATGGCTGAAACTCTTAATACTAACCATAAGCAAGAAATCACATGGTATTTAGAGTTTGATGGCTCTGTTAACAAGTTAGGAGCAGGGGCAGGTGTATGGATTCACAATACACATAACAACCACGCAGAGGGTCATGCTTACAGACTAAACTTCAAATGTACCAACAACATGGCATAATACGAGGCTCTCCTTTTAGGCCTTAAACTGCTCAAAATTCTAGGAGCTGCAAAAGTTTCCATTCTAGGTGACTCCGACCTCATCATCCAACAAATAAAAGGCAACTTTGTCACAAATGACAATAGGCTGAGAGCCTATAGGTTTGCTGCTACAGAAATACTCAACTCCTTCACTAAAACCAAGCTTGCCAAAATTTCTAGAAGCCATAACATACATGCTCATAGTCTAGCTACTTTTACTAGCACTTGCAAGTTGCCCATTGAGCCTAATCACCACTTTACTACTGAGATAAAGCACAGGCCTGCTGTCCCTAACAATATCAAAGATTGGCAAGTGTTTGAGGATGATGCTCAAATCAACAATTTTCTTACCTTACAGCATGAATTTTCAGGCCTAAACATTGACATGGATGCCATGGATGATTCCTTACAGCAAACAGACGAAAATCAGTAGGTTGTAACAGCTGTAACAACCAAACAATTGCTAAACCCAACTTTTTTTGACAAAGCAAACATGGAAGAGCTGAAACAGATGCATTTGGAGGAAATAGCCAAAGCAGAGGCCGAGATCATTGATTTAAAGGACAACTTTCTGCCCGCTGGCCTCACTCCATTAGAAGACATGTTTGATGCTAATGATGTCCCCCAAAAGCCTAAAATGCAGCCCTTAAATGCTGCCATAGAAGAATACAACATTGGGACAGCAGAGAAGCCCAAAATGATTAAATTTTCCAAATTTTCCACCTGATCAAAAACCAAAGTATGTGGACCTGTTCAAAGAGTTCCAAGATGTATTTGCATGGAGTTATGAGGACTTGAAGTCCTATGACACCTCAGTTATTCAACATACCATCCCTATAAAACCAAATCAAAAGCCCTTCAAGCAGAAACTAAGGAGAATCAAACCTGCGCTTCTCCCTTTGATTAAAAAGGAAGTGAAAAGAATGTTTGAGGCTGGCATAATAGCACCCATCAGATTTTCTGAGTGGCTATCAAATCTTATTCCCACAAGAAATAAAACAGGTGAGATTAGACTTTGTGTAGATTTGAGAAATTTAAACCAAGTCTCCCTTAAAGACCATTACCCCTTACCAAAAATGGACCACATCCTACAAAGAGTAGTGGGGTCATCTAAGATCTCTTTGCTAGATGGATTTTTAGGTTTCAATCAAATACTTGTTCACCCGGATGACCAAGACAAGACAACCTTTACAACATCGTGGGGAACATTTAAATATGTGAAGATGCCTTTTGAACTTAAAAACGCTGGTGCTACCTTTCAAAGGGCAATGGACATTGCCTTCACCAAAGAAATCCATGATTTCCTGGTTGTCTATCTTGATGACCTTACTCCTTTCTCCAAATCTGATCAAGAGCACCTAAAACATTTGAGACAAGTGTTCTTAACATGTAGGAAATATGGAATTTCCTTGAACCCCAAGAAGTCTTTATTTGGCCTTGAAGAAGGAAAATTACTAGGCCATATCATTTCAAAAGATGGCATTAGGATTGATCTGGAAAGAATTCAAGCCATCCTTCAAATCCCATATCCAAGAAACATAAAAGAGTTGCAAGCATTCCTTGGAAAGATCAATTTCCTAAGGAGATTTATCCCAAATCTAGCCGAGCTGATAATACTGTTAAGCAACATGTTAAAAAAGGATGCTAAGGTAAAATGGTCTCTTGAAACCAAGCAAGCCTTTGAGAATATCAAAGCTGCCTTAACCCAAGCCCCAGTCCTCACAAGTCCTCAATTTGATAAGGATTTTATCATATTTTCATTTGCATCTGAACACACCATAGCTACTGTCATTTTGCAAAAGGATGATCAAGGAAATGAAAAGCCAATTGCATTTTTCAGCTGAGCCTTAAGAGATGCCCCTTTGAAGTACCAAATCATGGAGAAGCAGGCCTATGCCCTTGTTAAAGCAATCAAAGACTTCAGAGTTTATATTTTATATTCACATGTGATTGCTTATGTGCCAAATGTTGTTGTAAAAGACATATTAACTCAAGAGGGATTAGAAGGCAAAAGAGGCAAGTGGATTGCTAACATCCTTGAGTATGACATAGAAATAAAACCAACCAAGCTCATAAAGGGACAAGGTTTAGCCAAACTGATGTCCGAAACAAACTTTCAAGCCTTAGACATTAACCAGCTGGACAATGAACAGGAGCTGGCGACTCCACAGATCAGTGAAACCTTTTTGCAATCCCCATGGTATGCTGATATATGCTTTGTATTGTTAAACCTGTTTGCTCCCCTAGGATTGTCCAGGACCAAAAAAGATTTTTAAAAATGAAGGCTTCAAAGTTTTGTGTTGTAGATGGTGCATTATTTTGGAAAAATCATGAAGGCGTATTGCTTAATTGTTTAACCATGAATGAAACTAACAATGTCATGAAAGAATTCCATGCAGGGGACTATGGAGGACATCTATATTGGAAATCAACAGTTGATAAAATCCTAAGGGCTGGATTTTATTGGCCCTCCTTGTTTACTAAATAATAATTAATAATAATATAATTGAAATGATAAAATATAAGATTCATAGGAATGACCAAAACAACCCAATTTGCAAATTGAAAATTGGACATCTTAATAGTAAAGGCATTTTAAGAATAAGCATAACATTGAAAGAAAGTTGAAGTTGATTTGATCATGTCAAACCTTGTTTTTACCTATGCAAAAAGTTGACGAACAGTTTTGGACATATGTAAAAAGTTGCTGAGGAGAGGTTGAGATTGAAAATATATAATCATTATGGGCCGTATGTGGTGGGTGAGAAAGTAAAGGTTGAAATTGAATTAATTTTTCATGATTATAATTATGATATTATGTGATAAAAGATTAAAAAATATAAAATCCCCAAGTAAAAGTTGTTCCAATTAAATTTACTTTATTATAAAAGAATGTTGTATCTCTATGCATATTGTTCTGTATCTACATACCTATTTGAAAATGGAAAAAAACCCAGTTTAAATTCAAATTGTACTCCTCTATTAATTGGAAATACTCTATCAATATGAAATCATATACCATATACCTGTCTTAACTATATCCACTTTATTAATGTGGATCCATGCTAGATGACACTTGTGGATCGAGCATTTAAATAATATTTTTGAATTTTTAATATTTAAAAATGGTATATTTACTCTGCATCAAAAGATACCTTTAATGGCAGAGAAGGGAAGCTGCCTCGCTTTTATAATTTCTAACTTCAAAAAACAGGAAGCTGCCTTTACTTTTATAATTTCGAAAAACAATGTGATAGAATTGAATAAAATATCATAGACTGAAATGAACAAAATTGTAATAAAATATAATATAATAGACTGGAATGAATAAAATTAAAATAAAATATTGAAAAAAGAAAGTAGTAATCTTTCCATACAAGTAAAATTTAGTAGCTAATATTGCAAAGGGAAATCCCATTATATTACAGAATGAAATCTCATCCTATTACAAGTAAAACTGAGAAATTTCATTTACCACAATACAAGTAAAACTGAAACTAATCTTGTAGAGTGAAATCCCATCATATTACAAAATGAAATCTCATTCTATAGGATTTACTAGGGTCATTACAGAGAAAATAAACATAAGTGGAGAGTTGATGCACAAGGCATGACATGGAATCTGGAATCCCCTAATCTTGTAGAGTAAATCCCATCATATTACAGAATGAAATAGCACTCTAAAGGATTTACCAAAGACATTACAAAGATCACTATCACAGTGGAGAGCTACTTCACAAGGTAGGACATGGATTTTTCTTACAGGATGTACACCCTTCATTCACCACAGAAACTCTTTTTGTTGAAGATGAGAAGCAGCACAAAAGTTAGTCATTCCACATCTACTACAAACTTACAACAATATTAACATCCTGCAAATATTCTCATCTATGAGGAGCTGTGGGGGCCTATATATTACAAGAGAATAGTAGAAATTTGTCACTAAACATGTTAGTAGCGTAGTGATCATCTTGGTGGTTGGATACAGAACTAGTGTTGAAGCTCTCTTTCCTCACAAACCCAGCAGGGGCTTTCTTGTCATAATTCTAAGTAGAGAAAGGCTGGGTAATCGAGCTGTATGGCACGTATGGCCACAGTTTTGCACGCTTCCCAATGCGTTTCACTTTCTTCAGTACCTTTTTTGGCTTCATATATCCCGTGACTGTCACTTTATGCATCTTTCTATTTATATACACCGTTTGAACTCCTGCACAAAATTTCCCACAGAAGAGAAACAAAAGTTATTACAATCATCAGAACCCCAGCTTATATTAACGTAGCAAAGGAAATGATGGGCCACTTTGGCCTGTGGCTTAGAGGTAGATATCGGTTGTAACAGGTGATGAGCAAACATAGATCCTGAGGTGCAACTTTTCAAAAGCCCAAAGCTAAAAAAATTGGTAAAACAGAGCAAACATGAACTCTGAGCTGAAAAACTAAAGAAACTTTAAAGAATTAATCAGCACACAAGTAGTTAATGCTGAAAGAATTTGCAAGGCAGTGTATCATTCTTCCACTTTGATCCGCATTTCCACCATATGTGTCAGTTCTCCTTGTGGTTTAAATAACCAAGCAATGCCTCTTAGTTTTCCAATATTGAACAACAAATTTCAATGACAGTTTCACCAGAGGCGAGGGAGGGAAAGATTTTAGTTAAGTAGTTTTCAAATACACCAGAGGTGAGGGAAAGATTTTAGTTAAGTAGTTTTCAAATATTAGGTTTCCCTAAGCTAGATACATTTGAAGAAACATCTTTGTTAAGCCATGGAGAATCAGTATGTAGCTTTTCTTTTCAACTGAAAATACTTAGGCATCCATATGCACACAGTAAAGATGTCATACCTAAAGCTATGATTTGTTGTATGTGCTTTTGTGAAGATGTACATTGCAGTTCATAAGATACTTCTGTTTGGATTAAATAATCAAATAGCAATTTGCAAGATGGAAACAAGTATAAGAGGTTGACACAAGCTACACCATAGTTATTATGATTAATGCGTGTGTAAACTAAAATGATTAAACGTAAAAGTAGGGTATTGTTCTATAGTAGGTTCTTGATCTATTCTAAAAACTATGTATGCATATTTGTTCCACAGAAAAGATTTCTAGAGCACATTGACATGCATTGCCATCAGCTAAATATTCTTGGGGATGATGAAGTAGCCAGTCATGACATGGGAAGGCAACATAAAATTGGATCATCCTTTGTGATTGCAAATTGGAATTATTTATATGCTCTTATGAAGGTGGCACTGCAGTGAATAAGATACTTTTGTTTGGAAAAATAATCAAACAACCATTTGGAAGATGGAACTTTGCAATGCCTGCACATCATTTGTACCAATTGAATATCTTTGTTTAGGATCTCTAATTTGTAATTCGTTATGGATCATTGGAAACAAGAGTAACGGTTTGACACAAGCTACGCCAGAGGTATTATGATTAATACAAATATAAACTAAAATGGTTCAACAATTTTGGGTGCCTGCTTGAGGTACTGGTGAATAACGAAGATGAGCCTAAGAAGGACAATGATGATGAAGAAAGGTAGAGACAATCATCCACAGTCTGCAGTTCCATAAAATAAAGAACATGACAAAGATTTTACTTAGAAAACAAGCTGTCAATAATGGGTCCCTGGAAGTAGTTGAATAAAAGCTAGTTTGTTTTGTTTTGGTGATTATTATAAAAAGGTAATGATTAGTGATTTTTTTTCCTTGCTATTTTCAAATCTTAATGGATTCAATGGTATTAAAATGGTATTATATACTTCAAAGAAAACAGTGGGGAACATGCCCACTATCTCCAAATCTTTAACACAAGCATCATCAACATCTGTTATCGATAAGGAACTTACTTGTTCTATATGCCTGGGTACTAAGAATATTCACTTTTTTACATTGTTATTTCAATGATTTATCTGAATTCTAACAACAGACAACAAAATCTGAAACTTCTACCCATAAATCTATGTGTAGGCGCCGTTGTGGAGCCGAAGCATTAGCGTGTAGCCACTTATTTTGTTTGAAATGTATGCCAAAGATGAGATAAACCAAGCACTCATTTGCATTATTAAATCAATATATTTTCGAAAGAACATATATAATTGATTCACACTGGCATTTCTGTGAATTCTGTTGGTTCAGGTAATTAAATTATCCGAGGAGCGCCCTATTTGTGTGCAACACAAGGGCAACCAGGTCTTTAAACTTTCTAGAAGGAGAGATTTACAATTTGATTATTACCCTTGGGAAAGAGAGCTAGTCCCACCCCAAATGTATGGTAGTTATACAAAATATACATCATGATACTCAGCTTGGTCCATTTCTCAGATGGCACCGGGTCTAAAATATAAAGCAATTTGAAAATGGTGCAAATGCAATCCTTTGTACCTATATGAAGATACAGATAATGTACATAGTGCCCCAGGATGCATCAAGGTTCTGTCCTAGGACCTGATTTACATTTTGTTTTTTTCGACTAAGATCTGCATCCCCACTGAATTGGGATTTTCAGACTAAGCAGGCAGCCAGGAAATTGGTCTACATATAATGTTTATATGCTAATAATGTTTTTTTTGACTTGGAAATAGAGTAGCTTAGCTTTAGCTTTATATAGTACCATTGTTCTAGTAGTAAATGGAAGAAATTATTAGGTAAGTCTGCAGAACATAAAAAAGATCAAGAAGACATTTTACAGGAAAGCATGACAATAAGCAGAAGGGTACCAATACCATATAAAACCTTCAATAGAGCACCAAGAACATGTCTTTTAAGGCATAAAAGTTGTATTAAAGCAAGTGAAACTTTTACCATTGATGAGAGAACTGAACATTAGGAGCATGACCATTGCATTCCACTTTAACATATGGTATACACATAGAGTTGTGTTTGGTAGGTTATAAATAAACATATATACAATGAAATTATTCGTTGGCTCCTAAACATATGTACAATAAAAGCATTCTATCACTTGTAGATGTAATTGAAAATGAACAGCTAATCATATATGCATGATGGGCCATGGCATCGGCAACACCAATTAGTGTTTATTGTGGTGCCAAACCGTGCAAGTTGTTCCTGCAATTGATGCCACATTTTCCTGTGTGCATCCCTTTCATGGATGTGAATTGTTATCTTAAGAATTTTTCTTATTTTCTTTAACAACTCAATGGTTGGGCGCAAACGGTAAAGCGGCAATGATTGTTGGGGCAAGATCCTTGTCTGCATATCTTGTAATGTAAGTTCTTGTTACTAAATTTCTTGGCAAAACTCATACAACATTCGTAGGTAGCCTGTATCCATACCTATTGCCATCCAAAAAGGAAACATTGTAAGTGACAATGGATATGTTTGACAATTTGTCGAATATTTAAAATAAAATAAACGTTTCCAAACGAGTATAAAATCATATGAAAGTAAATGTAATAGCAAGAAAATGTTTGTGAAATTTGGTTATGTAGTGAGTGGTGTTTACCATGTGGGTAATTCTGGAAGACGGGTTGTAGGATTGGCTAAAGTGTATTATCCTGAATAGATTTTGATTCGAGCAATGATTCCTCTTGCTGTCTACGCTTAAGATATGGATTCTTGTGCATTTGTGCAATGCGTGAGAATGGGAATGCTGGATTGATGTGTATGTCTACCAATGACCGCACTCTTGAAATTGCAGTGAACGTTAGCCCTTGGCATTCTTTGGTGCCGATGTCTACTGTTGCTTTGTCTAATGTCATTCCTTGTGACTTGTGTATCGTTAAAGCCCATGCCATTTGAAGTGGTATCTGACGGCGTGTACACCTTGTGATGGGAGAAATGGGTACATATGTTGGGTGTGAAATGTCCCATGGTGTTCCTTTGTATTGTCTAAAGTCGACAACCATGAAGGATGGTAATTCTGGGGGCTTTGAGCCAATTGAATAAAATATTGAGATGACCTTCCCAAGTGCGCCATTGACGAGGCCTGAATGTACCCATAAGTTGCTGGTGAGAATAAATTTTTGTTCATTACATAGGAGCACTTTTGCAGGCAGATGATCATCTTCTGTTGTAGCAGGAGTTTTCTGCCTTTGTTGTTCTACAGAGCAAAGCATGACTGGGATGTTCAATTTTTTAAGCATTTTCTTATTATGCAAGACAATTGAGTTGTTTGTTGCATATAGGTGCATGGATTCGTCAAATGTGCATTTCTCTTCATGTGTAAGAGACGAACTTGTTCTTGACATTAGGTGTTGCCAATCCTAAAGTGTAGCTATTCCATTCCTGAGATTTGTAAGTATTTGTTGGAAAGCAACCTAGGACGGGCTAGCTCCTTGTTGACAGAAAACAGTTGATAGTGTTATGAATATGTCAAAGCTGTGGCAAAGTGTAGCGCCACATGATGTCCCAACATATAAGGGAATGTATTTTACAGGTGGTAGCTGGCCTAAATCTCCGACAAGGATAATTGAGCGATTACCAAATGGTGCATTCTGGTGAAGAGGGAATGCCTCTCTTAGACGATCTTCAATGCGAGAAAGAATTTTTGGACCAATGAAGCTCATTTCATCAATGAGAATGTACTCTACATGATGGAGTTTCTCTTGCAGTTGTAGGAGTGGTTGGCCTTCGAGAGGATGCATTGTTTGGATAGGGATACGAAGGGCAGAGTGAATTGTGAGGGAATTTATGTTGAAAGCTCCAATGCCAGTTGGTGCAAGTAACAACAAAGGGTTTTTTTTTGCTGATGAGTTTTCCACAAATGCTTGGTGCAGGAATTTAATCAAATTGGATTTCCCTGTGCCAGCTATTCCTTTTATGATGATTTTGCGTGGGGGTTTTGGCGAAGGGGTTTTGAAGTGTGAAAAAATTGTGGTAAAAGCTATGTTTTGGGTAGGAGATAATGTGTGATCATGGGAAGGTTGGAAAAAGAATGATGTTGGTTTTGAATGGTTGAGCAGTTGAATTCAATGAAATTTATGGCAATTTATTACAGGGGGGAGGGATAGTATTTTGTGACCAATTGTGGTTGACATCGAAGTCATGGTAGCCAATCATGTCGAGGTCATCAATTGCAATATTGTAACCTAGCTGCAGCTGAGAGAGGATTTTCCATTCATTCATCTACATGGAATCAGGAGGGGTGTGCAGGATAGTTTGATCTTCAGTAGGTGGGGTTTGTGGGTTTTAAGTTTCTCGATGGACATGCCATGGTGTATATGTACCTTTTTTTTGTTCCCAGTGTGCAATGATTTCTGCATCAATTGAACCAATATCATCGGGGAGGGTTCGGAAGGGGAAATACAATAGTAATTCACTCCAGCAAAAGGTGGCATAAGAAGGATCATCAGAGGAAGGAATGACATTGTAACGGGGCAAGACATGTACAATCATTGGGGGGAATATGTGTTTCCATTGGCTTCTTCTCCGCTGGGCAGAATATGACCATGAGCGAGTAGCTTCAAGGAGGGGCAGTGATTCTAATGAGGCAAGCTTGTTCATATATGCAACGATAAAGTTTGTTGTCGAACCAGGATTCTCAGTATCTTGTGAAACACGTTTGAAAACAGCCCTGTTGACATTCAAAGAACAAAATGTATGGCTGTAGAGAGAGAGAGGTAGCTTTTGTAACATATGGCATATTTCTTGTGCACCAATGTCTCTATCTGTAATGGTTTTTGTAAGGAGTTTTCGGATGACAGCAAAAATAGGTTCTTCTGGAATGGTACTTTGTGATAGCCTTGATATCATTTGACGGTAGCTCTCAGATCTTGTTTCTGCTTTTGCTGCATACTTTGAAATATAGTTCAACACAGCATGGTGAGAAAGGACTGGCTGGCTATCAACATTTGCTCTCCAAATAAAGAGTAGATCAACATTGTGAATATTCAATCTTTCATCATTGCAAGCAGGGATGTAGGTTTTATGACCTTTATCATCAATGAAAAGTGAAGAAGTGGACTTCAACTCCCACGGTACTCCATATCAGCAACTAATTACATTGTCTTTCTTGCGAAGACAAGAAGATTCATGACACTTTGTATGACGTTGAACGCAGTTGACGAGCTCTGTATAATCTTCAGACTGACTGGACGCAAATGTTGATGTTGTGTCAAGAAGACATGGGTTATGAATTGTTGATTGGTGAAGAGGAATATTTCGATGTTTTTCCTGACATGGATTCCAGGCAGTTATGTAGTGGTCGAAATATTTCTGTGCATTAGCAACTTCTAATGCATTGTCCCAGTCAAGTGTGTCCATGTTTGGTGCATTTTGTAGCCAAAGGAAGCCATGAATGTGTGCGGATCCTCTATGTTGCCATTCGTATATGAATATAATATGAAGGTTACATTTGGTTAATACATATATATGCAATGTATAAAAGTAATGTAGAGGGAAATGGATATTAAATAATACCTACTAGTATTCGACTGCATGGAGGCCTTTTTGCAGGATTTCTTCAAGGAAAATTATAAATCTGCAATTCATATATTGGGTTGTTAGATGTGGGTTTTTAATTATGTTTTGAATTTTCCATTGGAAGTGGTTGACTAAATTGGAAGGAACACTAGTGGGCATGATTGTGTGCAAGTCATGCCATTTAGTGTCAACTACACTGAGAGTGAAAAAGAATGTCAGGTTTCCTATTTGAGTGATCATGTCAGTCTGTTCAGATCGTCGTTTGTTCCAGAAAGACCGCATTCCTCGTAGGGCTGAACCGAACCACATTATTTGCTCTGGAAATCTTGAATCTGGAGAGTCATGAAGACACTGGTGTAGGTCTGAAACCATTGTTGGCAAGTTGTTCTCAATGTACTTCTTAACGAAAACACTAGCAGTTGCTTGGCTTCGGTGGCGCATTTGAATGTTATAAAGATAGTAGCGGAATCTTGGGTGTTGGCCAAAGTGGTTATCATGGTAGTGCAACAAGTGTAAAGCATATTCATGCATCTCAAATTTTGTAAGTCTTGGTTGCATGATCATTGCAATGCCTGTAGGGAAGAGTGTGGGGAATGCCATGGCAAAGAGGTCGATGGTGTTGTATTCATTTGTAGCAGTTAAAGATATTGGAGGCCAATTGATAGAGCTTGTTGAATTTGAATGGGTCAAGTGCAAATAGTTACAAATGTGCTCAAGCTCAGTACATGAATTTGGGAGTACTGGAACGAAAGAAGAGGGTTGGATTTCTAATGGAGGTAGCATGACATTAGTATCATAAGTAGAATCAGTTTTGGTTTGATGGGGTTCAAAAGAGGAGGTGGTTACATTATGGAGAAGAGAAGAAATGTTTGTAGGGTGATCTGGCAGCGCAGGAATTGCAGATGAATTGAATTGAACATCACGGTAGTAAGGGTCATTTTTTAGTTTGTATTCAAGGGTTGCAAGGACACGTGATTTTCAAATGAAGAATTCGTAAGCCTTTTCAGATGGATTTTTCCTTTTCACAATGAGGATGTCTAAGTCAGAGAGCATTTGGGGTAAGTATTTGGCAATAGTGGTGATGTCTTGAGGGAAGCTAATTGTAGGGACACTATATTTGTATTGGCGACCATGGGAATGAGTGACTTGTAGAATGGGGTTGAAATGTGCAATGAGCATTTCTTCAACCTGTGTTAACTGGTGAAGGACATAGGGTTGTTCTCCAGGGTCCATGTTGTTCAGTTCAGAAAAACGATTAGTATATTTAGATGATGCACAGCGAAAACAAGAGAGTTTACCATGGAAAAGCTTTGTTTTCATTCCTGGGTATGATTCCTTGCATATTGTGCAAACATGCAAGGTAGAAAGTCCATCAATCCTTTCTCGAAAGCGACGGTGTTCTTCATTAAGGGGAGGGTTATATTGGATTTGATGAATGTGAGATGGGTTGGTTTGTATAGTTGGGAGGGCATTTGAGGTGGGAAGGGATGTAGAGGAAGTAGTAGGGTTGTTGTGGTTTTCATAAAGTAGTCGACGTCGTGCATTTATTCTATCCTTCTGTTGTGCATAAAGAAGACGCCGCCACCCGTTTTTGGCTACAATTTGATTGTTTGTTGGAATATCTAAACAAGTACAAATAAGTATTGTTATTTTTCATAAACGAGTAGTGCATGTTTGGAGAATGTATTACAAGTTTTATATTTAAATTTTTTTATTAGAACATAAAATTAATTTTTTTATTTCAACATCGGTGAAGGTAGGTAGATTAGGTAGAAGGAAAAACATGCAATTAGGAGTGAAGCAAGATAAAAAATATTTTTCTCCCTTCTTCTTCAATTTTTTTTTGTTTGACATGTTTGAACGATAACATGAATATATTAGCAAGCAAGAGATCAATGTATAGCATGTAGACAACGAATGAGAAACATATGTAGTAACTCTTTACAAATGTTGATATCTATATTCTGTAAAATGTAAATGGCAAACATACATATTTTGGAATGACTAGAAGAGAGTATTTGCAGTGAAAACTACAGTTTGCATCATAATAACATGGGTGTGTAATTTAAAACAATACGAGACAATGAGTTGTGCAGAAATGCTTGTTTATGTACAAATAGTCGTGTTAGAAGAGACCCTAAAAAATAGTTCAAAGGCAGCGAACAATAGGTCGTTTTGAAGTGGACATTGCTTGAATGTCAGTGAGTGCTTCCTTGTATGCAGAGGCATATTGAATTTCTTCTGAATTGATTAGTATTGGTTGCAAGTGTTTAACACTGTTGAAGTAATCTGCTTTAATGGAAAGTGTTAGTTGGAAGCGGCATCCTGAAATTCGGCCACAAATTTCCTGCAGTTCAATTGGTTCGATAAAAAGAAGGAACATGTCTTTTGCCGTGATTCCCATGAGCTCATTCCTTGCATCATTGAAAACTATGACGTTCTGTAGATTCCCGGTGTGGTCATGTAGCTCAATTTTAAGTTTGTAATGGTAGTCACATTCTGGGAAGTCACTGTTACATTTTGTACAATGCCAAAGATTGTTAGAATGCTCCACAACCTTCTTCATGCATTGTTTTCCATTGAAATCTAATGGACATGCTAGAAAGTAGAAGTCGTCCATATGAAGAGCAGTAATTGTTGCTCGAACTGAAACCCAGATGGAGAAGAAGAGCAACACCATAGTTTCTACTCAAAGATGGAGAAGAAGAGCTATAACTTGTTTCACGGAACCATGCATGTAGTTGATGAGTTTCTTCAACTTGTGGATTTATGGTGAGAGTGCTTGTTGGTATTGTCCCTATTGTGGTGCCATTAAATTCAGATACGCGACCTCCTTTGATTTCAAGGATTGGTGGGTTGTCGAAAGAGTAGAATTCAAAACGGTTATGTCCTATATAGTCACAATGGTCTCCCCATAATGTTACATCAATGCTAAAACCAGACTTGTCTTTTAATATGAGTGTTTTCCTTAATGTTTCACTTCCATCTTTTCGTCGAATTGTTGATGCAGATGAAGTGGAGGTAACAACACCAATGACATCCACATTCGTATTTGGACTTGCACTTTTTATTTCAGCAATAGTCTTTAAGTGAAAGCTTTGGTAAGGAAACATTGGATCATCTGTGGGACATGGATTGATAGTGGAAGCAACAAACAGGTAAATTTCCCATTTTTTCTTGAGGTGGTTGTAGTTTGGATTTGCTTCTTTCACTGTGCCATTTGAAACAATGATGAGCTGCCCAATTTGAATTAGATTGTAAAGAGATTTGGCCAGTTCGGCAAATGCAGAAAGGTGGATCTCTTCCTTATCACGATTGATAAGGTCAAATCCAAAAACTTTTCCCGAGCCTTGCACATTGTTGTAAGCCTTCAATGATGTTTTTGCATATGCCCTACCTTGGATTGACCAATATTTTCGGTAAGGGCTGAGTGTCGTGAATGAAATTGTTGTAGTTGTTGTCGTAATTGGTGGAGTAACTACATAGGGAAAGGTATCTTCAGCTGATGAAGAGCTAAATTGGGATGTACCCGCCTGTGCATGTAGTAGCATCGATGAGTCCTTCGTTAATGCTGCTGAGCGCATCACAACTTCAAGCTCAACCACTCGGATGGACCTTATGTAAACAAATGAGAAATGAATTAATGAAGATTCCATTTTCCTTCTTGTAATGCAAGAAGCATTTAGAAGGGAAAAATTAAAAGAGGGTAACTTCAAATGGTCGGCCTTATGAGGAGTTTTGGAGCACTGTGCAAGCTACCTTTTTAAGCAGAATTATCAAGCCAATTTGGATGTCTCTAGATACAACCTGTGGGCTATATGCGGATGGTAGCAAAGTCTTATGTTGATGGGTTCCATCAAATAGAGTAATGTGGAAGTGTGAGGATGTTGTTTTTAATGAGGTAATGGAACCAACATCGATTATCTGAAGTAGTGGTTGAATCTCGGTGCAACCATTCAGCAAAAGAGGAATGGCATTCGTTGTCAAGGTTGTCTCCATAATATTAACAGGAGGTTTCTTTTTCTTGTGATAGTAGTACCTGCAATTCATCAATTTCACCACAACACAAAATTCTAGTCAAAGAAGATGTGATGTGAATGCGGAATCTAATCTAACAAAGCTAACTTTTGATTGTGAGACAATAATAAGGGCACAACCTAGATGGGGAGGAGAACAACCTCTCATATTAACCACCCAAGGTAGACCACATTAAGCCTGTTAATAAGATTCGGTGACAAGGTACATATTGTGCAAATTTGGAAGTACCTCAAGCAACTCAAAGATCCTTATAGTCTTATAGTACCTTCAAAACATCTATGAAATAGGAACATTTGCCAGCCATTCCTAATACTAATTCTTTCTGCAATATTCTGTTCGCACATGACATGCGATCCTTGTAGGAAAAATCCACACGTTTCTTACACAACGTAAAACCCATTAAGAGATGTGTTTCAATCAAGGCATTTTCCATGTATTTTTCTCACTTAATTTACCCTTTGCAGACCTCTTTTAAAGGCTAACTGGACTCCTTATGGCTTTGTAATAATATTTTATAAGTGGTTCATATTAGAAGGCCTTGGAGGCATCGACATAAAGTGCCCACACTTAGGGCAGGCATTGTGAGACCCATCACTTGGAAGCAGTGTGCTTCTTTTGTGGATCTTGTGCATAATTCATGATATTTTAACTATTTTCTGAACAATGCACATTTTTTTTTTATTATGCTATATTCGGTTGTACTCACTGTGCTTGTGTAGTTTTGCACATTATAGGGAATCACTTTCATTAAACATAGTTGAATAGTAGTCATTGCATATAAAAAACACGCTATTCAAACACTATGTATAGCTATTGAATCGGAAAGTTCACACATTCCTTCAGTCCAGGCATCTAGAAGAACTATCTGGGTCCAAGCTCATGTTTGTAATAAGAGCCACTAGAAGAGCTATCTGGGTCCTCCCTCTTGTCAGAAACAGGACCCTGAAAATAACATCCAGACCATAACAATAATCAGATTCCATCAGTCACACAAATGTGGCCAGATTGCAGACTATCATGGGAAGTTTCTATATATTTGCAGCCTCACCAACCCATCTAAATGAAACGATCTGCAAAAAGAGGAGTAATTCAATTCCCATTTTCTTTTCATACAAAGTTACAAAGAGCCAAATGGAGTATGATGTGCAAGGGGAAAAAATGTGTGTAGTTTCGATATAATTTTAGCCTTACCAACCCATGTAATTTCATGGACTGCAAGGAATGGATTTTAATGACCTCGCCTTCTACCTATCCTTAGGTGTGAACAATCAAAATTTTCTCTGAAAATGTGTGCTCATAGCATGTTTTGTCTAATAGTATTGTTATTATGTCAGTTTGTTAAGCAGCACACATGCAGAATTCAGAGTAGAATGAAATGGATAGGCCTCCACAATATTTTTTGGATAATTTATACTTATCTGTGCACTCTAGGGTATGTCTGCCTAAAACTATATATTTCTTGTAAACCTACGCTATATGGTTTAGGCACAATTTTTTCGAATATAAATTCTAACTATTATTGTGAAAAAAAGAGCAAGTTTAAAACAAAGAAACTTTATCGAAGATTTTGTGTTCGTAAAAGATGTTAGAACCTGAAAGGTACATCAAATCAAAATGATAGGTCTTAAATATAAGTCTTTTTCTTTAGTTTAATAACCATTTTGGGGAAAAGAAATCATCTTCTAGTACAAAAAATTTTGGAAAATAAATGTCTTGAGCTAAATAGGTGTGCACCAAAATATGCAGAATCTGGTGAAGGCTGTGATTTAGTTTATCTTAATTGCAGATTGCAGCCCATTTCTCGTTGCAATGCATTAAAATATTTTCATTAATGGAACCATTGTTTTGAAAACAAGTACTTCTGGCCAATAAAGTAATGGTTCATTTTTAAATCAACCGAGTGCTAAGCCATCCTTCAGGATCCTGTTCTCACTATGATCTGCCGCACTTCCATCAGATGAATTTAAAAAAGGATAAGACCATATGAAAAATGCAGGAAATTTTGATGGAATAACCTTCAAACCTGGCACCTAAGCTAAAGGAAACCCCTCTTTGCACTGCAGCCCCTTGAGGTATGTTTCTGTGAAGCATTCCAATATATATATATATATATATAACTGCAGATACTAAATTATCTTTTACCCCATTATTGGGTTTAATAATTACATATGACCAGTAATGGAGAAAGCAAATGCAACAGCTAAAGCTATATCATTCAGCCATGAAATTTGCTTTTGTGGATGGAATCCTCCGAGAAGACTTAGAACAAAAGTTCTAGCCATTTTAAAGGCACCGAATAAGTGGCTACTAGAAAAATTGAGCATAAAGAACAGTCCTAAACCTTGGAAATACTTCAACGTATTCAAAAAAACTTGTCTCATCTGACGTCTTCCCTTTTTTGAGGTTAGAGACATGAATTAAATGCCACACACACACACATATATCTTAGTCGAAGAGGTTAGTTCAACTGGCCATGGCCAATGTTTTTAGGCATTTAGCTAATTTTGTGATAGCAGGTGCCGGATTAAAGCCTTTTTGATCAGGTGTGCTAGTCTATGTTGATGGGTTTATCAAGAATGCCATGCAAAATGTGACAAAGCATTCCTTAGGTTCTCATTAAGTTTTTCTTGGAAAAATATATATATAAATACCTCAGGATACCAAAACAGTGCCAGAACAAGAAAAATATAACTAATCACATAGTCTAGAAATCATTATGTTATTAGACAACGTATCTATTCTATAACATAATTGCTTAAAGTCATAAGAGCCGATCAAATATACAAATAGTTACATAGAAGGTGTTCTGCATAACATCTAGTATAGTAGTATTAGAAAACCAAAACAATTATAACAAATCACATAGATGTGAGTCATTAACAGCCAACAATTACAAAAATGTGTATCACTATAGTGGAATAAAGAAATTCTCATATATGTGATTTTTATCACAGATGGGCACACAATCACAAAGAAACAACCCAATGGAATAGATACAACTGATAGGTACTCAAAGGGTATCCAATAAAGCATCCATTTACTAATGGATCATTGCAGACTTGTAGTAATTTGTCATAAGGATGTCAAAAAGCATCCATTATATTAACGGAGCATTGCAGACTTGCAGTAATTCTGTCATAAGGCTGTAAGGGTTCTCCTTTTTTTATGGGGTAATGTAAAAGAGTAGTTCTTATGGAAGAGTTCAGATATTTCTTAGGTCAGTTTGTAAAATTTCATAAGACCAACGAGGAGAGTAAAATCTTCAATTGCACCTGAACATGCGTAGAACAGTCAACAAAGGTATGCCTCATACGGTTGACCTAAATTTGAAAGGATCTCAATGAACCCAGCCAGATGACTATGGAAGTACAATATTCAAATGCAGAATCTGCCAAGATGCAGGGCATCTAATGACTGCCTGCACAAGAAAGGTACAGCAAGTGGAAGGACATTCAGAGCCATAATAGATCTCCCATAGATGGCATGCAGTGGGATCCAAAAACTTGAGAAAACGAAAATAAGACGCGGTTAGATTAGAAGACAACCAAATGGAAAGAAACCAAAATTATAGAAGACTAGATTTGAGAACAAGAACCAGGAGAACAAAACCAACCACAGCCAAATTTGTGAAAAAAAGAAATGAAGAAGACCACAGAACATCAAGATCCCTTTGCCAAATCCTCCACAGTGGAAAGTGGATACAAAAATCGATTCAAACAAGGAGCAAAAAGAAATGTTTGGTTGGTGGTTTTGTTTTAGAAGAATAGACATGCCTCATACATGGCTTGTAAGCCAAAGGAAGCCATACTATGCAGTGCAGCTCCTCAGGACATGTTTCTTAAAAGTTCCATTAGAGAAAAACCATCAAGCAAACAAATTGAACTGCTTGAAATAAATAGAAGGAAAAGAGTGCTACCTTGGAGACATGTTCGAGAGTGACTAATTGAGGAAAAATGGGAATCCTAAGCTTGATGGAGACAAGAACATCACTACCATTCAGTGGAAGACACCTCCCTGGCTCACCGAATCTGGGGGTCAGTATTTCATTAGCAAGAGGGTGAAGGTTGTTCAAGGAGAATATCCTTCTGGATATCTCTCTCCAAGACCATTTCATCGTAACTACACGGATATTTCTTCCAAATGATCGAGATAAAATATTGTGATATGCACCGACTTGAGTTGCTTGGAAAAGTTGGGTGTCATTTTCTGCCACAGAATTACAATAACGCATGTAAAACAGGGAAACACTATTAAAACAAATTAATACGATAGTTGTCCCTAAGTACCTTGGACATTTGTCGTTAACTGAGTATTTAACATTGTTTATTGTATTTAAATCACATTTCCATTTTTAAACACCATCCATCCATACACCCGACCGACATATAATGGAAAGGGCGTACACCTGGGTTGTTGCATGGTGACTCCCCTTCTGCCACACACCCTCATCGTATACAACTTCCTTTTCCCCTTCTTTGCAGGGGAAAGCTACAGGTCTATACTGTCGATGGCTTCCACAGTGCAACCGTGGTGGCAACAATTTCTCCTTATCCCGGAACTGAACCAAGTCATTCTTGTGGCCATGTTTCCTCTTAGTCGCCAGGCTTCTCCATCGCTTACCTCGCATTTTCTCGTTTCTTTACACAGGACATTTAAAATAGAAAGTAGATTCTTTGGTTCAAATTTCTTTGGAGATTTGATCAGTTAGGGTTTCTTCTTCTGTAGCGATAAAATTTACAAAGCTTTGCTAGGGTAATTTATATAATACAGCCAGGAATCAGGAAAAACCAGGAAAAAGAGAGAGAATGGGATCAGAAAACCCATTTTTGAGAGCACTAACCTGCAATTTAAACAGAAGAATTCTGAGAACCTGGGAACCTGGCGAACAATTTCTGAACAGGGAAATAGAGTTGTACCTGCCATTTAAAAACCCATAAGAGAACACTAAGAAAACACTGGACTAAAATTAAAACGTTGGAAGCAAAATGAGAGAGAATGGGATCATAAAACCCATTTTTGAGAGCACTGACCTGAAAATTGAGCAAGAACAATTTCTGAACAGTAAAACGGATGTGTAAACAGTGTATACTTGAGCACCTGAGTGAAAAATTTCCAAACAGTAAAATGGAGGTGTAAACAGTGTATATGGAACAACAGAGGGCTAGGTCAAGGGCGAGGTCATGCACAACAGATTGCACAGCAAAAACGGGAGACGTTATTGCAGCAGTAAGTGGAAAAGCACAAAAACATTATTGCAGAGGGCATGGAAGAGAACATGAAGAGCAGAAAACAGATGGATATGGAAGAAGAGCAGGAAACGGTCTTCGAAATTGGAGGTCAGACGAAGACTTATTATTGAACGGGGCGTTCTTTGTTCCGTCGAGCGTGGGTGCATCGTCCAGCTATGCGAAGGCTTCCAGTCTGTCAGCGAGGCAATCGTCTCTTGTGGCATCCCTCACAGGGAACTCCAGCATTCTGCCCTCCAACCTCAGCATCCATGAATACCTTTGCCCCTTCCTTACAGGGAGGCTGATACGTAGGTGTTGACGTGTTGTAGAAAAGTCGTTTTCCTGAACAATTTCTATCAAGAGGCCTAATACGAAAACAATTTGCCCGCTGTATGCCCAATGAATTTGGATGCCAGGTGTCAACCTTAGAAACAACGCTAGGTGTCAACCTTAGAAACAAAAGGACGACGAAAGAAGACACCTCCATGGCTCACCAAATTTGGGGGTCATTATTTCATTAGTAAGAGGGTGAAGGTTGTTCAAGGAAAATATCCTTCTGGATATCTCTCTCCAAGACCATTTCATCGTAACTACACGGATATTTCTTCCAAATTATCAAGATAAAATATTTTGATATGCACCGACCTGAGTTGCTTGGAAAAGCTGGATGTCATTTTCTGCTGCAGAATTACAATAACGCGTGTAAAACAGGGAAACACTATTAAAACAAATTAATACGATAGTTGTCCCTAAGTACCTTGGACATTTGTCGTTAACTGAGTATTTAACTCTGTTTAATGTATTTAAATCACATTTCCATTTCTAAACACCATCCATCCATACACTTGACCGACATATAATGGAAAGGGCGTACACCTAGGTTGTTGCATGGAAACTCCACTTCTGCCACACACCCTCATCGTATACAACTTCCATTTCCCCTTCTTTGCAGGGGAAAGCTACAGGTCTATACTGTCGATGGCTTCCACAGTGCAACCGTGGCGGCAACAATTTCTCCTTACCCTGGAACTGAACCAGGTCATTCTTGTGGCCATGTTTCCTCTTAGTCGCCAGGCTTCTCCATTGCTTACCTTGCATTTCCTCGTTTCTTTACATAGGACATTTAAAACAGAAAGTAGATTCTTTGGTTCAAATTTCTTTGGAGATTTGATCAGTTAGGGTTTCTTCTTCTGTAGCGATAAAATTTACAAAGCTTTGCTAGGTTAATTTATATAATACAGCTAAGAATCAGGAAAAACCAGGAAAAAGAGAGAGAATGGGATCAGAAAACCCATTTTTGAGAGCACTAACCTGCAATTTAAACAGAAGAATTCTGAGAACCTGGAAAAAAAATTCTGAATAGGGAAACAGAGCTATACCTACCATTGAAAAACCCATAAGAGAACACTAAGAAACCACTGGACTAAAATTAAAACGTTGGAAGCAAAATGAGAGAATGGGATCATAAAACCCATTTTTGAGAGCACTGACCTGAAAATTGAGCAGGAACAATTTCTGAACAGTAAAACGCATGTGTAAATAGCATATACTTGAGCACCTGAGTGAACTCTTTTTGAACAGTAAAATGGAGGTGTAAACAGTGTATATGGAACAACAGAGGGCTAGGTCGAGGGCGAGGTCATGCACAACAGATTGCACAGCAAAAACGGGAGACATTATTGCAGCAGTAAATGGAAAAGCACAAAAACATTATTGCAGAGGGCATGGAAGAGAACATGAAGAGCAGAAAATAGACGGATATGGAAGAAGAGTAGGAAACGGTCTCCGAAATTGGAGGTCAGACGAAGAATTGTTGTTGAACGGGGCGTTCTTTGTTCCATCGGGTGCAGGCGCATCATACAGCTATGCGAAGGCTTCCAATTTGTCAGTGAGGCGATCGTCTCTTGTGGCCTCCCTCACAGGGAACGCCAGCGTTCTGCCCTCCAACCTCGGCATCCATGAATACCTCTGCCCCTTCCTTGCAGGGAGGCCGATACACAGGTGCTGATGTGTTGTAGAAAAGTCGTTTGCCTCAACAATTTCTATCGAGAGGCCTAATACGAAACAAATTTGCCCGTTGTATGCCCGCTGAATGTGGATGCCAGGTGTCAACCTTAAAAAGAAAGCCAGGTGTCAACCTTAGAAACAAAAGGACGACGAAAGTCTCTTTCAAAGGAAGGCCTATCGGCCTAAAAATTGATGATGATGATGGTGGCCGCAGCAGCGGCGACAGCAACGACGTGGCAGCGGTGGCGCCGCTGATGCCGACGACGACGACTTGGTATGATGATGAATGAATCTTACGACCATGAGGAGGAGGAGGAGGACGACGACGACGACTTCTTGGTATGATGATGAATGAATCATATGACGACGATGAGGATGACAACGACGACGACTTGGTATGATGATGAATGAATCTTGGTAAGATGATGATGACGACGATGACACCCATATCAATAAGAAAATAGGAAATAGGAAATGATGATGATGATGGTGGTGGCGTATATATATAAGCAATAAGAAAATATATGAGGAATAAGAAATGATGATGATGATGATAATGATGAAGAAAGTGGTATCGAGTACATCTATGTGACACTTTTCAATTAATTTAATGTCAACACCTATATTATTAAAATAGCTTGAACAACTAAAAAATGTATTTATTGGTTTAATTTTTCTTATCTATCTAAAAGAAGACAAAAATGATGTAAAAGGTCATATATATATATATATATATATATATATATATATATATAAGGAATAAAAAAATATGATGATGATGGTGAACTTTTAGATATGTACATATACTCTCTAACTTTGAATGTTGGGATTTGAACCTTAAATCTCCTAACACATAATATTTCATTTTCACAACAATTACCAATTAAAATGTATATCAAACTAATCAATATTTCATTTTCACAACAATTACCAATTAAAATGTCTATCAAACTAATCATTAATAATATTATTATATTATTAAAATATTGAAAAAATTAATAATTTTTTATTATAATTGAAAAATTCATTAAAATAGCCTTAAACGTTTCATAAACATACTATTAATGAATGGTTCATAAACATATTATTAATGAAGGTTTGAAAATAAATAGATATATTATATCCTTTAAATTGTATTTCAAAATAAATATATATATATATATATGTGGAAATAAATTAATACATAATTTTTAATCATATTTATATAACCAAAATTAATAAATAATTGAAAATAAGATAATTGGATAATTTTTTTTATCTTAATTTCATTAATAATTTCACTAATTTTGAGGATAAATTTAAAAACAAGGCAAGTTTATATAAAAGTTATATATGGTGATGAATGGAATCGAAAACTTCATTATTTTTGTATTTAAAGTGACTTTACAAATTTTTGAAGTGATTTTACGAATTTCTAAATCATGAATTTAATAGTATATAACATTTCATTATTATTGGGATTACCAGTTGAATTGCGTCCAAAAGGAAGGGTAATAAATATATTCTTTATGAATTTAAAAAATCTATAAATATATTCAAAATAATATTTATATTATCAAAATAGTTTTAAAAGTTTAATAATTATTTGATTTGATTTATGGTGGTAGGATGCAGGGTTTGAAATCTCGAATAAATAATAGTTGACAAGGATGCTTGGGATTAGGAAGAAAGTACAATAATCAAGAAAAGGTTTATGGTCTCTACCCAAGGCTCCTCTAAGCTCAAAAGAGGGGAATTAGTGACATCAAAATCCTAGGAGATTATTTTCTTGTCATAAAAAATTTACGTACAAGCTCCACTTCTCATGATAATAAGCTAAACCAAATGATACAACGAGTTCAAGGTATCCTCCTCTCATTTGCTAGCTCTCAAACTTTTCATATCCTAAGGAACCTAAATTCAGAGGTTGATATTATGGTAAACAAGGCTTGTCGCATGAAGGAAGGTCAAACAAAAATCAATGGTGTTGATGGTTTCTCTCCCATCCCATAACTAGTTATCATGAAGCTAACCCTCTTTACCAACCCCCCCCCTAGAGTCATCCCTAAAAGGAATCATAACATTGTTACCACTATCCCCTCTTTGAATTCCTCTCACCCCTTCGTCCCTCTGATCCGTATCTCTTTGACATTGACCCATAGTACCTCCCCTCTCAAATTTATGATGATACACTCCCTCTTCACCATGACGCGAGGCGATCTTAATAGTCCCCACGTGACATTCTCCTCGAAGAAACTACAATTAAGTGTGGGAAAATTCTTGTCCTCCCTACCGATCAAGGCTCATCCAAGTGACTTCAATCGCTCCTCATGCAAACTCCCTCAACTGCTAAGTTGCAACTACACCCTATGGAATAGATTAGACTGCCCAACTGTTTGAGATCCAAGTTGTGTGAGGAGGAAGTCCCCTCAGTCTACAAAATGATGATGGAGCATCCTTGGGAACCTGGTTACTTAGATTCCACTCTTCATCACCACAAGATAAGATATAGTACGTTGAGGATAAGATATGTTTCTTGATACCATCAGAGTAAAATGGGATAAATGTTTATGTAGTTTTACTTTTAATGATAATGTTGTGCTGTTAATATGTCTAAAGTGTACACATGGATATGTCAAATCTGAGGGTAAAAGTGGGAATTCAATTGAAAAAAAAATATCTTTCCAAGTAGTATTGAGGCAGTGCGAATACTATTTGTTATGGTTGTGAATTATTGTTGTTATGGCACCGAATGTTCATAGGAACCTGTGGGTCAGCAATATATATATATATATATATATATATATATATAGATATATATATATATATATATATATATATATATATATATATATATATATATATATATATATATATATATATATATAAGTCAACTGTAAAATGAGAAGTTAATCCTCAGTTTATAATATTGACTCGATATACTTTTGGGTTGGCATACCAAAAACATTTTCTATGATCTTCTTTGCTTCCATTTTGGAGATTGACTATTGTTCGGATCAGAGTTTTCTATTTACTTTTGTCTATCAACTTCTATGCTTCATCTCCCATAATATGATTTTGTGCATCTATTGTAAACTACCATTGTTGTGATTTCATATTCTTCAATCTTTGCTTGAGATTGTGGAGCTGCAAAGGCTTAAAGGATTCTTGAGACTATAATTCTATTAAAGGAAGTGATGGAGAGTCAAAGCCAGTTTTTAGTATGTGGAATTGTACTATATGTTAGTTTTTGTATCGCAATTAATGAGAGTAACCCTGTTGAGTTGTGACTTTTCTGGAATAAGTTCACCAAGATAAATCCAATAAGGTGGCTAAGTGAGATGACTCCAAAGAGATAAGTTGATAACTGAGTGAAGATAGCTCGTCCTAGTTGCATCTTACCTTGGCAACTTATGGCAACTGTTAATGGAGATTTAAATAGAATAGTGTTCTTCCATGTAAAGATAAGGACTAGTGCCGGTTCCAGATTGATTACTACATTTAAAGAAGATTGAAGCTTCCTTTTTCTTCCATTCTAAATCAGCTAGCATTACATTCCTCCAACAACCCGTTCTAACATACCACTTGAGTGCTTAGATTGTTATTCATATGCCTCAGTAACTTCATATATGTAGTCACCAACTTGAGCTTAGGTTGCAACTCCGCAAAAGTATATTAACAATTTCTCTTGGCAATATCCCACGAATGTTGGTCTTTGGTTAAGTTTTCTAAGTAATGCCTGAGTGATCACCTCATTCTCCATGCTTATTGTTACAAACTATCATAAAAGCTCATCATGTTCCAATATGCAAAGCTTTTTGTGTTTCCTTTAATTCTCTAGATATTATCACTAGAATAAAAAACTATTAGGTGCAAAACACTAACTTCTAGCAATTTCTAGAAAATAAATAAATAAATAAACATTGTTGTCTAGTCATTGTCTTTAACAAATATTCTCTACAGAGCATCCTGCAATTGGGCAAATACTTTCAAAGTAGCAGCTTCTTGTTCTCTCCCTTAATCTGCAGATTATTTTCTCTTTTCTTTCTCAGCTTCCTTTGATTCATCTTACATCTTTTCAGCTTCACTTCAGAGAATCATTTGATTGAGATTTTCTGATCAATTAGTCATGTCTTCCCTAGATCGTTTGACTCCTGGAAGAAGGATTTGTTCGAGATGCTTCAACTTTGCTATAATCATAAACTGTAACCTTTGTAAAGTGCCCTTAGATTAAGTAAGCACATCCATTCCTTCCATGAGGGGAACATACTTTGACCAAGCAGTCTACAAGCCAAAATTTGTATAAGTTGTGGCTTCAGTAATCCTAGAAGAAAATTTATTGAACTAATTAATACCCATGAATTGGTTTGTCTTGGATTCTAAAGTCCATTTTCCAAGGAGAGAAGAAAAAAAAATATCTGGTTGATCTTTGGATTAAGAAATTGCCAATTTTCTAGGTGGAACATGCAGGTACTGTTGTAACTACATTCTCTTTTGCATGCACTATACATCCTCATCTGGTTCTTTCTATTGCTACAATAATATCTGAAACCTTATATCTTGGTAGGCACAAATTGTCCTTCAGAATAAATTTTCTTTACGCTACTACAGTTGTGCACCCATTTCTTTTCTAGTGTAGCTCTCATCCTCTCGCATAGATTCAATTTTCCAATTTCCTATGAGATTACTACCGATTTCAGGGATGAAATAAACAAAATAATTTTACTTGGTACCCACATGAATAACAAAATAGGAAATTAACTCTCTTCCTTTTCCAGGTGATGTTTGGCCCTATGATTGTTATTTCTATGTAACATTGGATTTTAGGAACTTGATAAATATATTTAGAAAAAAACTTATGCAGGCAAGTATTCCACGTCACTATTATTGATAATATTGATAACTTGCACTTGAATGAGGAGTTTCCTCTACAGTAATAAAGTTCACTATTCAAAATTTACTTGAATGATTGCAGTTTGCATTTCATAACTTATTCTTGGTAGGTAAGACACTCATTGAGGTTCTAATACCATTTATAGAGTATATCTCCCACAGGTTCTAATTTGGACACTTTCACAATATCACCATGACCTTGAAATATATGGTATCGAATGCTGCCTTGCTCCTGAATTTTGTTCCTTAATTGCAAACTATTTAGGGCAATATGATTTGTTGTCACCCCAAAATGCCAAACAACAATATTCTTACTAGTCAAATGCAAATGACATGATACAACTATATATATTAGTTGTGGAAATGAGACTTGTGATCCTAGTTGTTTTAAGTTGATGGAAATTTGGAAATCCATAGCTTTATTTGAGATATAGATGCCGATAGACTTAATTATTGGTTAAGATAACTTAATATGTACTTGAGACACAAGAATATTCAAACTTGCAAAATATAATTTTTTTTCTAAGCTGAATATGAGTAGAGAAACACCAATAACTTTGTTCAAGGCCAGTGATAGTTAGGTAATATGTATACTAGCAACTAGTAAATATTTCAACAGTCATGGAGCAAGTTTTCTGTAGTCGAGTATGAGAGAAGTTTGAAGATTAAAGGGTAAGTTTTGAAGTAAAATTTGGGCCAAGCAATATCATAATATATTGAATAGTTGCATTGATACATACATTATAAAGCTTCGAACTTGTCGTGTGCCTAATTTCCCATTTATTCAATGGGGCTTGCCAATATTTTTTTTATTTTTGTTTTATTACTTTGGTACCACATTTTGCATATTAGGGTTCAAATGTTATTTTTCATTGCAGACAGTTGTATTTTGCTTCAACTCTAATTGTTGTCGAGGGGTTTCACAAGGTTGTCAAAATGGGCATCACATTCCTTTAACTCTTGGTTTTTTTACTCCACTTATATTTGAATGATAATCACCAATGGTTAACACGCCTTGAATTCTTCCAGATGCTCCTATACTATGAAATTTCTCAACCTTATGTGGGTCTGAAGAATCTGTAAGCATTGTATTTTGAATACTAAACTCAACTCCGTCATTAGATGAATCTTGCAGAATATTACTTTCACTACCAAGGGCCCTATCATTTAATCTCAATTTCTACCCCATGGAAGATGGTGCCCTAAAAGGATCACTAGGATCATCATCTTCATCATTTTCTCCACTGTCAAAGAGACCTTTCTACAATAGTGATATCCTTTCCTTCAGAGATTTCCTATCATTAATTGCTTTTGGAAATTGAGGTCCACCAATGGAAAACTCATCATTTAAACCCAATGTTTTTTCAAGTTGTTTTCTACCTGAAAATTGAGATCTACTTTCTATAGAGAATTGAGTATTAGTTGTGATTAATTTATTTGATGAATTAGATGCAGTTCAATCCAGCGTACTACTAATTCTGCTAAATGGACTTGATTCATTTTTATTTTCACTTGAATTAGAACCATATAATCTCTTTGGAACAGACGGTTGTGACTAGACATGAGTAGATTCCAATGGACTAGAGGAAACTAATTCATCTTCATCATCAAAGAGTCCACCTAAAAATAATGTCCCTTCAAATTTCCTGATGAAATTGCTTGAACCAAAAATATCCTTACTGGGTTCCTGACTAGCTATGCCTTCTTCTCTCTTGCTGATAATACTCCGAGAGTTCATTTTCTCATAATTGAGAAGTAGGCAGTGACAACAAAGGAGTAGATTCATTGAATCTAGAAGAAGTTGAAACTTCCTTATTATCCAAAAGGCTTGAGAAATTTCTATTAACATTGACTTTGCTGCTCATGTAATTTGAACCAGATTGACATGGATCTTGTTGACCTTCCACAAAAGAGCTTATTTCTTTAGGACGTGTTGAGCTTTTTAGTTTTTCTTCTTCGTTGAAACGACCACCTTTGACATTGTGAGAACCATCCATGGACTGTGAGTGAAAACTAAGGTATTCATTTATTATAGGGGTAGATAGCACAACTTCACTATCAAAGAGGCCTCCTGCAACCATATCTGGATGAAGTTTTCTGTTAAAACTACTTGAAACAACCTGGTGTGAAGTTGCTTCCATTGATTTGCTAGTTATGCTTGCATGTATAGGAGTGGCTGAGGTTCCTCATTACCAAGGATGGACTAGGAATTGGGAACTCCCGATAACTGAGACTATCGATGGTAACAACCTGGGATGCAACAATGTCAATGCCAATGTTGTTGTCATAACTAGAAATGATCTTGGAACTATATCCTCTTCATATCTCAGAGTGGGTACACAAACTTCTGAAAGCTAGATGCCGAAATTTGAATTTAGGGCAGTCCTCACATCACCTTCACATACACAATTTTCAATGAACTGAGTATTTGAGAGCCCTCTCAAAGAATTGAATGTATTATAAATATCTTGTTCAACAGCTTGTCTACTCTAATAGTTTATGCATTCCTCAGTAACTCTATTTTCCCTCTTTTGCAACCTTTACATAAAATCCTCTAGCCATTTTAGCACTTGGACATCAGATTACAGAGGCCATCCAGATTTAGTTGCTTCCTTGAAAGTCGCGATCAAGGAGCTATTATCCATCGCGGGACTGCAGAGATTAGATGTTTTTTTCAGGTTTAAAAATGATAATAATAATAAAAATTATTTAAGCCTTTAATGGATTTTGCAGTGGCTTAAACCAACCCCCTTCAGAACAGGATTTGATAGGCCCTCAAGAAAATTGCTTTCGTTCAAGGCTTATAATTATATTTAAAAGAATTGGATTTTGAATCTATAAGGGTTGAGTGAATATACACTTCCCTTGAATTGGTGTATGTCGTTTTTCCAAGCAAATTTTGAGTTAGTTAAATTTTGTTTACCACTTATCTTTATGGTCTTTGTTTCTTTTTTCTTTGCATAACCTGCACATATGTTTGAGACATTCAAATATGAACACTAAAATTACGCTAGTGCAGGGTCTCCTTCTTTTCCTAGATAAGCTATTTGTGACTTAATTTTCACTACCCTTCATTTTTTTTTTTTGTTTCAAGTTTATCTCATTTGTTAGAACAAAAGGATCTTCCCGACTTTGTAGTTTCTAGAGATAGTCATTTGGAGATTGTTAAAGGTAAACTGGTCGGTCTTGTAATGACGTCTTTTGACACCACCTCTCGTGCATGGAGTTCATATTTAATCACTTCTATAATTCCCTAGTTTTTCAACATGACATTAGACTTACTGGTTTAAGATTTAGACTACTTTTCTAAAAGTCATTTTGGAGGCTTGCATCTAGCACATATGGTGTTTGAAATGTGATTGAGGGCCTTGCATAACATTGCTCAAACATTTGATTTACCCTTAGCACATTTATGATGAGGGATATCCATCAACTAAGAGTTTCCTTAAGTATTTTTGGTTAATTATTGCTCCTTGACACAATGAGTTAGTTGCTGGGCATGTTTGCATGTGTTCAAGGGGTTTCACTTGTATTATTGTTTCATGATTTTGATTAATGAACATTGAAGTAATACACCCACCCTTTGTTGCATAATTGATGTCCCTATTGTTGGATCTCTTGATGACATGGAAAAGTGGTTGTGGTTTTTTAGAAGAATACCAATGGATAACTATAGTTTGGCTATGATGTGGCATGTTTTGAGTAGTTATTTTCTTGATAGAGGAAATCACTCCCCTTATTTGTCATCTTCTCATGCATTTGGAGGCATTCAGACCTTGCTTGGGTGGTCTTCTACATTGACACCCATGGTTTTGGTCACTTGGTATGCTATTTTCACATTGTATCATATAGTTTCTCTGGTTTGGGAAGCTCCTTTATTTCTATATTGGAGAGTGTCCTAGCCTCATGACACAATCCCTTAGGGTGTTTTAAAGTGGGGGACCGAGTTTTTATTTTCATTTTTTGTTATTCCTAACACTATTCAGTTGAGAAAGGTATGAAGTTACCACCTCGATTTATAGTACCTTTTAGAATCAAAGAGAAAATTGGACCAGTGTCCTATTGTCTTGTACTACCACCCCACTTGCATAAAACTCATGATGTTTTTATGTATCTGTCCTATAAAAGTTTGTTTATATTCAGTCCCACAAACTTGAATGGAGGGAATTATAGGTATCAGATGTAAGAAACATAATGATCAAACCAATATGCATATTATACCATAGGGTTCGATGGCTCAGGCATCACTCGGTGGACCAAGTTAAGATACAAAGGGGACAAGTCTAACCCAAGATCTGCTATCCGGGAGGACGCAGAGACTATATGTTGCAATTACCCCTCCCTTTTGACCATTTATGATGTCCATTTTTGACTTACATAGCTACCTATGCTAAGGCTCTATTTGCAGTTCCATGTTATTTATTTATGAACGCTATGTAATATTGATGCATTTAATTGAATAAGTGAAACTACTTATATAGATCATTAGATGGATTAGGTATTGGTGATTGAAATGTTTGATGTATAATATAATGTATGACTTACTTGGTTATGATTTTTCTAGTGCATGACTTATTAGAGTTATTGTTGTTTCATGTGTGGATTAAGTGGATATGATTTATATAATGAATGACTTAGTGAAATTATTATTTATCTAATGTAAGATTTATTTCTAGTATGAACTACAAAATTGACACGTGGATACTAGACTTAATAACATGATGTTTAAGATCACATATCTATATCTAGTTTGTTGTTATATATATGCATGGATGAGAACTAATCTGTAGATTGAAAAGAACCATATGATAACCAAGATCTACTCTTCCATTGGGGAAGGTCGAGACATCTCATGAGGATAGGTATAATGTACATTATTCTATTACATTTTGTATCTACTGGATATGCACCCTTATGACATGGGTAAAATATGAATGACAAGTGACAAGGATACCTGACTGGATTATTCGATGACAAGTATCCAACCAATGTTGTAGTGTGGTCCATATTAGGGCATTGATCCTAGTTGTGAGGACGGGTGGAGGTATTTCCCACCGTGTAACCTCCAAACCTGAAATCGTGGGAGGGAAATGGTGGAAACGCTCCCCTAGACATGTGATGAAGATTGCCAGTTGCCTGCTAGGGAATTTAGGTCGATATAGTCAACGCTTCCACCATGTTGGTTTTATCAGTGGTTAGATTGGTATAGCCGATGCCACCATAGCAGAGGATGGATAGGGTGGGAACGGAAGTAGATTAGGAGGGATAAGAGGATATAGATCAGTTGGAGACTCTTAATGGGAAGTAATCTCATTTCCTGACTTATCAAATTTTACTACTATAACTCTCTCTCCATTTGTTATGCCTTATTGCCAAACTGCTTCGAACTCTTCTATCTTTTACACTCTAACTTCGGGACGACGTTTTTTAAAGGAGGAGTGTATGTAATGCCCTATTTAATCTTATCCTGCAAATTTTACTAAGTGCTTAAATTTCCTTAAAATATGGACTTATAATTATCAGTAAATATTGGTACATACCTACATTGGTGAAACTATAAATTTGGTACTGATATAAATTTTGTTACTATTCCCAATTTACCTCCCTAAATTTTTAAATTTTGGGAAGACATAGTCCTCTCCAATTAATTACCAAATTTATATATTCATCTCTCATCCCCAAAATGTCCTCTTAGATTTATTTGGGAGAAGACATTGTCCTCTCCAATTAATTACCAATTTACATATTCATCTCTCATCCCCAAAATGTTGTCTCAGATTTACTTGGGAGAAGACGCGATCCTCTCCAATTAATTACCAATTTATATATTCATCTCTCATCCCCAAAATTTCCTCTCACATTTACTTGGGAAAAGACATGGTCCTCTCCAATTAATCACCAATTTATATATTCATCTCTCATCCCCAAAATGTCCTCTCACATTTACTTGGGAGAAGACATGGTCCTCTCCAATTAATTACCAATTTATATATTCATCTATCATCCCCAAACTAGTTACTTGGGTGAAGACATGGTCCTCTCCAATTAATTACCCAATTTTATATTCATATCACATTCCCAAATGTCCTCTCATGTTTACTTGGGAGAAGAGAAGTCAAATGTAAGGATGAGGGAGACGTTATGACATTAATGAGAGGTGGTTGAGGTGGAGAAGAGAAGGAGGCATAAAAGGGGAAGGATGAGGAGAGGAAGGGGGAGACTGGGTCTTGCTTTTGGTTTTGGTTTGGTTGTGGTTTTTTGAGGAATTGTTTGAGAGAGAGGAGGGGAGGATTACTCATCTTGGACACACTACATCTAGTTGGACTTGGGCTCGGAGGGCTAGGGAACCTGTGGAGGTTTCCTGGGCTAGGAATTGCTTCCTAGTTGGATGGGAGGTAAATCTAGTTGGTAGTCAAGAGGAGCGATCCTGAAGGAGCAGCAGCTCAAGGGCATCTCCACTGGGCTATTAGTACAGGTATTCCTCTATGCATAGATTACTCATGTAAGTGATTGAAATGAAATGTTCACTGTTTAAGTGGTAGATTATCATCGTTTAAATGTCTTGTCAAAAAATAAATTATTGCCCTTTTATGGCATTTAAAATTAGGTAATATAAAACTAGTAGAGGACCCTAGGAGGGGAAATTACATTCAAGTCTATGGGTGTATGGATCAATTAGCATTTTGGAGTATTTCTTGAAAGTTTTTGAGCATGGAGCAGGCCTTGTAGGGGTTTTATTACCTTCAGAAGTTTACTGTAACAACTATTACTTTCAGGGTTCAACTCTTCTATACTTTTGTCACTAGAGCCTTATTGAGAAAAGTTTTCTATTTGTTATTTAATGTGGAATTGAAGTTCTTATATGCTCATGAATGCTAATTTTCATATGGAATACATGGTATTTGTAGTAGACGCCTCAGGTCACTGACATTTTCATGACTGACTGTAGGTTTTCATGATTTTTATGTGAGATTTATTTGCAAGAGAATATTTCTTTGAAGGGGAAATAACCACGTGTTTTATCAACAAAATTTTATGTACACCTTTTCCACTGAATATATGGAGCAGTTTAGCAAATCGTTGGATAACGATACCTGTTGTTAGGATGAGGAAATTGAACTCCTCCATTTTAAGATCAATTGGTATCAAAGCCTCATCTAAACAAGTTGCAATAATGGGCAAGAAGAGTCTCCAAGAGCTATAGGAGATGAATTTGACTCTTCTTATGGAAAATATTGAGTTGAGAAGAATGCTAGAAATGGATGAAGAGGAGAAGAGGCATATGCGCCTTCTATTGCAGCATGTACTTGATGAACAAGTTGCTGAAATTTCCACTCTTGTGATAGAAAAGGACACCCCCAAAATGAAGCCAATATGTGGGCATGGTTCACACAGTAATTATGGACGAGATGAGGAAAATGATGCATGTGCATTTTGCAAGCATGTCCAAGATTATCACCATATACCAGTTGGTAAAATTGAGTGGCTATAGTCATTTTCAATGTCGCCATCATCATCAAAAGCTGAAAATATGAATGGCGATTTCAAGGAGGTAATAAGAATTTAATGTACAATTCCTTTTTTTAATGTTTATAACACCTCTTTTGCAACGTTTGAGCAACATTCCAAAGGCATTGGTATCATTAGTACAAAATGGCTAATTAGTTACTAAAAAAATGACTAAATTTTGCATATAAATGACCATTTTTCAGTCAGTGACTAGTAGTAGCCAATTTACAGTGTCTTATAACACGACCAATGTTTAGTTGTTTTTAGTTTAGTCATTAATTGGTTGTCTCAATTTTATCGTCTAGTAGTATATTTGGTCATTAATTGCCACAATTAATGACCAAAGATACAACAAAATATATTACTATGTGATCAACTTAAAAAACCAATTAATGACCAAAATGTTGGTCGTGTTATAAGATACTATAAATTAGATACTAATAGTCATATATATGCAAATTTTAATCATCGTTTGAAACCAATTAATGACCCAATAAATATGACTAAATTCTGGTTGTGTTATAAGATACTGTAAATTAGCTACTAATAGTCGTATATATGCAAAATTTAGTTGTCACTTGTAATCACAAATTTGTCATTTGTGGTAGTCATTTATCTTTTTTGATAGTTTCATATTCATTATATAAACGACTAATTTAGTAGTTTCTATTGATTTCAGTTACTTCTATTAATAATCATTATAAATGAATAATTTAGTTGTATATTCATTTTATTTGTGTTCATCATTAATCAATATAAATTACTAATTTAGTAATTTTAGATTGATTTTATGTGTTCATAGCTCTACCTTGCCCCCTCTTTATAGTTTTAACGAAGAATCTATTTTTAATATTTCTCCTAGCTTAAATCATACATGAAATACAATTGTAGACTCAACTACTAAATATAAGACTTTCACTTTCTAACTAAATTGAATTACAAAATATAATTACTTTCCAAAAATTAGAATTACTTTTCAAAAATAACGTTTCCAAAAATATATATAACTACTTCTCACATGTGCACACTAAAAATGTGTGAAAGTTCCAATCCGAATTATAATCCTCAATATGGAGAACCATATCCATTCCAAGCAACAATAACCATTTCTTAAAGGAATCTATAAAGGCCATGATAAAAAGTATTAGGAAATCTGTATATTATGACACATTTTAAAGTTTTGATTGAATGTGGACTTTCTGCATTGTTATCATTCATTTATGTGAATCTATAGAACTCCTAGAGTTGTAACTACACTTTGATACCACATGTGACATTACCATATCTCAAATCAACCAGCCAGATATTTTTAAGCATCAAAATACATCTAGTCCATGTACAATTACAAACTAGTCAAAACACATGCATAACTATATAGATTAATGATCATATAAATTACATGCAATATAAATTAGGATTTCCCTAGCTTGAAGGTTGAAAATAATGTAAAATTGTACACCTCCATAAAAATTTGAATTAGTGAACATAGCTTTTGCTATGAAAATCATGTGTCGTAGATGAAACAACAAACACTCAAATTTCTACATGTGCTCTTCACAATTTTCTATTTTTTTTCTAATCATGAAAATTGTCCAATAGATGCAGAACATAACCATTTCAGAATGAGAAAGAAGCCTTCTTGATATGGTCAACATCTAACAATATAGTATCTAAATCTATTGTTTAAACTGCAGACTAACCAAAATACAAACTGAAAGTCACCATGTTTTATGGATCCTCCAGATCAAGGAAATCACTTATCTTAAAAATTATATACAACTATAGAAAAATTGACGCAAATAGGCTTGTAAGTGTTATGATTAAAATAACAAAATCATATATGGAACACAATTCAACATAGAGATAAAGTATGATGGAGCCAACATGAAATATGGCACAAGGTTCTCACATGGTCTCCATGAATATACATAACTCTCTAAAGAAACTCTTCTGAATACATCAAAAATAAATATATAACTTCAATTATCTCTCTGGTAAAATGGGAGCTTCCAAGTATTGAGATCATGGTTCACTTCCTTTTAATTAACATTGTGAGCCCCACAAAATCCAACCCAAAATGTAACAGTCCAAATTAATAAAAGGAACCTTAACTCTGTTTTTACCTGAGAAAATTGAAGCACAATTTTGGATCCATTCCATCCTATGTAATTTTTGTAAAACAATGGGAATTATTCTGAGCGAAGCTCCTTTACGAATAAAAAATTTCTTATAAATCCAAAATCAGACTTGTGTTAATTGGCCATGTTGGAGTGTCTAACAAGGGATTTTAAAATTCACTAAATAGTCAAGAAATGTGTGGCTAACCTACTGGATCTTAACTTTGAAGTAGTCCCACAAGATCACTCACTCGAAAGTCCTTCGTTTTGAAGATAGAAAGCCCAACACTTCAAGACATGATAATGAATTATTACAATGACACGATCTCTCAAATCTTTGTATAAAGAATAAATATTTTGTTAATCTCATATAACATATGGGGCACTTGAAAGAAGTTCTCTTCAATGTGCTACAAGTGCTAAATTTCTGTGACCAACATGCTGAAAATACTCCAAACAAACAAAATCATTGTTAATACATGAGAAATGCTTAGGGTATCATGCCATATCCAACTCAATAGGTAAGAGCGATAATCTTCAAATAACCATCATAAATTGTTGACATGTCTTCTCAATTATTTTATTAACATCCCCTCTTAAAGGAGACAAAAAATATCTTAAGGGTAATGGATGCTCAATAGAAATGGCAATAACTTAAGATTATTTGCAAACTTCTCCTAATGACATAAAAAATCTATTTTGTGCAAGAAATAACCATGCCCATACTATTTCAATGGGATCCTTGGTAGAACAAAAAAAACACTCAAAAATCAAATAACATTAGAATGCCCAATAACCCTATATTTTAACAATTCTATTGCAAGATCTTAACAACTTATATCAGACAATCATGCTTAATACATACAAACTCTTTCGATGATTTTTTTATTTTTATCTTGAGATCATGGAGTTCAAGGATGAAATGCAACTATGTTTTTACACACCATGTTCTCACAACAACTTTAAAGGTCCAAAAAGATTCAGCGTTTTCCCAGCCTAAAAGAACATTAGTTACATTAGAATATTTAGCTACACAAAAGCATCCAAAAACTGCACCTACTTTCCAAAAAGCAGGCATTCACGACACTTTAGTGGTAAAAGGAATAGCTATCCTACAATATGAAATCTCATTTCTCTTGAGTCCATACAACCCCTATATACACTTTGTAACTAGTCTCTCCTATGTGATTTGAGTAGTTTTGAAGTGTATATAGGGGTTGTATGGACTCAAGAGATATGATATCTCATATCATACAACCCATATGCATTTTAACTATACATACCAATGCAATATAAAATAAGTTCTCCCTAGCTTGTGGAATACTATAAAAATGTACACATGAAATAAAATTTGTATTTTAGAGCATAACTTCAGCTGTGAAAAGCATGTGTCATAGATGAGACAGTAAACAATCAAATTATGCATGTGCTCTTCACAATTTTCTATTTTTTTCTAATCGGAACAACTGTTTAATTAAATTATTGCATGTGCTCTTCACAATTTTCTAACTTTTTTTCTAATAACAAAAATTGTCCAGTAGACCACCATGTTGGACTGTCTAACAAGGGATTGACAAATTCACTAAATCATCAAGGAATGTGTGACTTACCTATTGGATCTCAACTTTGAAGTAGTCCCACAAGAGAACTCACTCAAAAGTCCTTCCTCTTGAAGATAGAGAGCCCAACACTTCTAGACATGCTAATGAATTATTACAATGATACAATCTCTCAAATCTTTGTATACAAAATAATCTACCTTTAATCTCATATAGCATATGGGGCACTTGAAAGAAGTTCTCTTCAGCTTGCTACGGGTACTAAATTTGTCTGACCAGCATGCTGAAAATACTCCAAACAAACAAAATCATTGTTAGTACATGAGAAATTATTAGAGTATAAGGTCATCTTCAATTCAACAGGTAAGATCAGTAATATTCAAATAACCATCATAAATTCTTGACATGTCTTCTCAATTGTCTTATTAACATCCCCTCTTAAAGGAGACAAAAAATATGTTAAGGGTAAAGGATGCTCAATAGAGATGCCAATAACTTAATATTATTTGCAAACTTCTCCTAATGACATACCAAATCTATTTTGAGCAAGAAATACCCATGGCCATACTATTTCAATGGGGTCCTTGGTAAAACAAAAAAAAAAACACTCAAAATTCAAATACCAGTAGAATACTTAATAACCCTATATTTTAACAATTCTATGAGAAGATCTTGACAAATTGTATTGGACAATCATGCTTAATCCATACAAACTCTTTCGGTGATTTTTTATTTTCATCTTGAGATCATGAAGTTCAAGGCTGAAATGCAACTATTTTTTTACACGCCATGTTCTCACAGTAGCTTGAAAGGTCCACAAAAATTCAGCGGTTGCCCAGCCTAAAATAACACTAGTGAACATATCTATATGAGAAATGTCTCATCTAATAAAAAGTATAGCATTGGTGTAAAAGAAGATATCGTGGCTACTACAATTCTAAGCAATCCAAATGGAGAAAGGGAGAGAAATCCAATTTGTCGAAATCAATCTTTTTTTTTAAGACTGAAGTCACCAACAAATATAGGATGACCTTATGCAATTAACAACATCACATCCAGTTAGAACCTTGAAGGGAAATGGTCAATGAACTTGGCGTCTGCAAAAATTACAAAACGGGCTTCAAATCCACCACATACTAAAAGTGACCAAAGTTCGTCAAAACTAAAACATAAACCTTGCATCATCACATTTGGCAAGTGATGCACTATATTGATGGAACATTAACAAAATAGTGGCACTTAGTTCTCTGACTTGAATCAAAGATTCCAACAGAAGCAATAATTCCACGAGTAATGTGACTATATCAGAAAATAACAATAAATTCTAAGGGATGAATGATGATATTTCAATTATAAATTCTTGTTTCTCGTAGCAAAAAGAAATGACAGTTAAATATTTGCATTCATAAAAAATTGTTCCAACATAGATACTAGTGAATTTTTCCACCTTAGATAAAAATTATGCATTAATGCTTGATAAAATATCTTTAATCTTACACACTCACACCAATGGAATCTAGCCTATCATATCGCGATAAGTAGTTTCAAAGGATAACCGAGTCTACCCAAGTTCAATTTCTCTGTTAAGGGTGATTCAACAGTATGCTGTGGTGGGAATGAAATTCCACAAGTGGTGTACTAGAGGGTGATGTGTACCAGTGTACACTGACAGGTTTAATACAAATGTTATCCACAAAATGTGAAGCATCCCTAGGTTTACCTGGTGGGATGTTTCCTTGAAAAATAAATATCATAATTCAATACCCATATGACTTTACAATAATCGATCCAAGTAGTTTGATAAGTTATCTATTGCCATAGATTTACTGCTTTCGAAATTCAAAATATAGAATAGAATAATAGATTATGGAATTTAAAATATATTGGAAGACTCAAAAAAGATTTTTGGATTGCTAGTCAAACATACAAATGGACATTGAAATTTTAAAAGGTCTTGTAATTTGCATTGCCTAGGGCAATCCAACCATTTAGCCCTTTTTTTGAACACATTTTGTTCCAACATCTGTGTATGTGTAAACTTTTAATCAAAAGTACATACAAACATTATATTTTATAGTAGTAACACTATCATTTGCTCACATTAGACATTTAGAACCAATTTCCAGATCAGATATCAAAGCCAAAAGCATTTCCCCTTTCTTCAGAAAGAGATTGCTCCCAAATTGAACTTGAATGTCTAAAATGTAGTTGCAGAATTTGAAATATGGTGAGTGCATCTTATAGAAAAACTAGCTTACATGAAAAGTATTCAAGTGTCCATATATGTATTTAAGTAAATGCATCTACAAAAGGATAACAAATAGTTACTACAAGAATTACAATTTGTGAGTGTCAAGTACTAATTTAGATGCATTTTCCTATTCAGATTTTAGTGTCAATCATATAGAAGAAGATAGATCCTGCCAAAGAAACAAGCCTCACAAAATACAACATTTCCGGGGAAGTGGGATGTTCAACTTCTTTATATTCTAAAGCTCTCAACAGATGGAAAATGGAGACCTTAGATTGAAGGAAGAGAAAAATTTCTAGTTGTATAGAAAAAACTCCCACCAATATCCTCCACCTTTATACCTTTTTAATTCTCAGCATTGAAACAAGAATTCATTGCATTGGAATTAGATTATGAAATATTTCCTATCCTAATTTTTCCTTAGATTGGCAATACCTCCAAAATAAATGTTAATTTCACCTGAAAATTTCTACACAATAATACATATCTAGAACATGTATTTATATTAACAACAAAACGAATCTACAACAACAAAAACTAAATTAGAGAATACCATTACTAATGAATTCCAATAAAGCAATAGAAATTGAATAATATACAATCATATTTAGAATGAAACAACTATTTCCTACAAAAATCAAATTAACAGATGAAAATAAAACATAATTATAATTAAAAAATAAAAATGATTAACAAGCAGAAAAGAAAGCATGACCACAACTAAAACAATGTGAGGTTTGAGGGAGTGTAGGAAGACCTAACCCCTTATCAAAATTCTTTATTCAGAAGCTAGAGGAAAACCATCTATGTGATCTCAAGCCCATTGATTGGGTTCATACATTAAGGAGAAACAAAAGGGTAGAAGAAGAGCTTTCAAAATGGTTAGATTATTTTTTGGATTCCCTTCTAGAAGAGAATGACAGATTTAGCACTCCGGTTGGTAGTCTTTCTGACCACAGACCAGATTTAGAACTGAGATAGGTAGTTCTTCCCAACACAGACCTATCTTTCTTTAACTGGAAAAAGTAGGAAAAAACCTCTTGCCTCTTTTAAATTCAACCCCCACTGTTGTATAGGATCGTAGTGGCTCAAGAATGGAAGCATTATGATGGAAGCAAGGAAGAGTGAGCTATGCAAAAATTCCAAAAAAATCTACTTATAAGCTCACCAAAAATGGTCAAAAGGATTCTCCAAAAATTGACAGAGGGATCTTGCAGAAATAGAGCAAAAGATAGAGCAGGTTCATAAATGAAATGCAAGATCTATCTTCTCTAATGAGGAACTAGACTTCTTAAAACCAATGGAAGAAAAAAAGAAAAAACACTGGAGTGGGAGGCAGCAATGTACAAACATAAGAGTAGGGAAATAGAACTAAGAAAAAGGAATGACAACACCAAATTATCTCATAATTAAGCAAACCTAAGTAAGAATCACAACATCATCTTGGAGTTGAAGAAGGCTACTGAGAAAATAATATCCTCCTTCTAAGACCTAGTTGATGAAGGGGTACACTTCTTCAGGGTGTTATAGTATGAACTAAAATAAGTCAACAATACAGAGATTATGGTTGTTTATGCCTGCTTCAACCATTTTTTTAATGCATAATAAAATGAGGATATTTATGCAGTAGTCAACAAGGAAGACTTGACACATATGGTCCACTCATTCCTACATGATAGGAGCAATAGGACAGATGAATTCCCTTTAAAATTTCTATATTGGCTCTATGAACTGATAGAAGAAGACCTCCTAAGAGTGGTGGGCTCTAGGAGGGGGAGAGTTCTTGAAGCTTTTAAGTCCACTTCTATTACACTCTTTGTAATCAACCATATATAAAATTATTGTGATAGGATAAAGCTTATTCTTTTCAAGGGAATATCAAAGAAGCAATTCCACTTTTTGATAGTAGGCTCACACATCATGCAATACGTTCCACTTAGAAGACGATGCAGAATTGAAAAAATGCACTTGAAGGAGGCCCGTGATAGATTAAATTGGTTCTTCTTAACATAGTTTCTTATTCATAATTTCATACAGGCTGCAATTTGCAGCTTGTCAATTGGATAAAGGCATGTTTTTCTATTGTCTCTTTCAATGTGCTTAACAATGGTTCTACTTCTAATTTCTTTAAGACTTCAATAAGGCTTCACAGTGGTGGTGGATTCTAGCAGTGAAATAGTAAAATCATAGCCAAGACTATTTTCTACAGTATCAATCCTATTCTTTTCAAGGAAAACTCAAAGGAGCAATTTCACCTTTTGATGGAAGGCACTAGGCCAGATGAATTCCCTATAAAATTTCTATATTGGCTTTAGGAATTGATAGAAGAAGAACTCCTAAGAGTGGTGGGGTCTAGGAGGGGGAGATTTCTTTAAGCTTTTAAGCCCACTTTTATTACACTCTTTGTAATCAGCCATATAGAAAATCCTAGCCAAGATTATTGTGTATAGGATCAAGCTTATTCTTTTCAAGGTAGTATCAAAGAAGAAATTCTATTGTTTGATAGTAGGCTCATACATCATGCAATAGGTTCCACTCAGAAGAAGATGCAGAATTGAAAAAATGCACCTGAAGAAGGCTTGTGACAAATTAAATTGATTCTTCTTAACATAGTTTCTTATTCATAATTTCATATAGGCTACAATTTGCAACTTGTCAATTGGATACAGGCAGGTTTTTCTACTGTCTCTTTCAATGCGCTTACCAGCGGTTCTGCTTCTAGTTTATTTAAGCCTTCAATAAGACTTCAGAGTGGTGGTCAAGTCTAGGAGGGAGAGAGTAAAATCATAGCCAAGATTGTTTTCTATAGTGTCAATCATATTCTTTTCAAGGAAAACTCAAATGAGAAATTTCGCCTTTTGATGGCAGGCACTAGGCCAGATGAATTCCCTGAAAAATTTCTATATTGGCTCTATTATTTGATAGCAAAAGACCTCCTCAGAGTGGTGGGGTATAGGAGGGGGAGAGTTCTTGAATATTTTAAGTCCACTTTTATTACACTCTTTGTAATCAACCATATATAAAATAATAGCCAAGATTATTGTGTAGAGGATCAAGCTTATTCTTTTCAAGACAATATCAAAGAAGAAATTCCACTTTTTGATAGTAGGTTCATACATCATACAATAGGTCCCACTTATAAGACGATGGAGAATTAAAAAAATGCACCTCAAGAAGGCCTGTGAAAAATTAAATTGGTTCTTCTTAACATAGTTTCTTATTCATAATTTCATAGAGGCTGCAATTTGCAACTTGTCACTTGGATAAAGGCATGTTTTTCTACTGTCTCTTTCAATGTACTTACCAACAATTTTGGTTCTAGTTTATTTAAGCCTTCAGTAAGACTTCAAAGTGGTGGTTGAGTCTAGGAGGGAGGGAGTAAAATAATAGCAAAAATTGTTTTCTACAAAATCAGTCCTATTCTTTTCAAGGAAAACTCAAAGGAGCAATTTCACCTTTTGATGGCAAGCACTAGACTAGATGAATTCCCTGTCAAATGTCTATATTGGCTCTATGAAATGATAGAATAAGACCTTCTAATAGTGGTGGGGTATAGGAAGGGGAGAGCTCTTGAATATTTTGAGTCCACTTTTATTGCACTCTTTGTAATGAGCCATATATAAAATCATAGCCAAGATTATTGTGTATAGGATCAAGCCTATTCTTTTCAAGGCAATAGCAAAGAAGAAATTCCACTTTTTGATAGTAGTCTCATACATCATGCAATAGGTTCCACTCAGAAGATGATGTAGAATTTAAAACATTCACCTGAAGAAGGCCTGTGACAAATTAAATTGGTTCTTCTTAAAATAGTTTCTTATTCATAATTTCATACAGGCTACAATTTGAAACTTGTCAATTGGATAAAGGCATGATTTTCTATTGTCTCTTTCAATGTGCTTACCAACAGTTCTGCTTCTAGTTTCTTTAAGCCTTCAATAAGATCTCAGAGTTGTGGTGGGGTCTAGGAGGTAGAGAGTAAAATCATAGCCAAGACTGTTTTCTATAGTATCAATCCTATTCTTTTCAAGGAAAACTCAAAGGATAAATTTCACCTTTTGATGGCAGGAACATACATCATGCAGTAAGTGTTGCTCAGGAGGGGATGCAAAATCAAAAAATTGCAACTGAAGAAGGCCTGTGACAAAGTAAATTGGTTCTTCTTAAGATAGTTTCTTATTCATAATTTCATATAGGCTTCAATTCACAACTTGTCAAATGGATAAAGGAATTCTTTTCTACAATCTCTTTCTATGTGTTTACCAATGCTTCTGCTTCTAGTTTCTAAACCTTCAATAGGGTTGCTTCTTCAACCCCTACCCCCTCCCCCACTCCAACAAAAGGAAACCCCACTCCTTCCTGAGTAAATTGGTTCTTCTTAAGGTAGTTTCTTATTCATAATTTTGTAAAGGATTCAATTTGCAACTTGTCAATTAGATAGAAGCATGATTTTCTATTGTCTCTTTCTACGTGCTCAACAATGGTTCTTCTTTTAGTTTTTTTAAGCCTTCAAGAAGGCTTAATAAGGGGTTCCCTCTTCACATGACAAACCACCACTCTTTCCTTTCAGTAGTTGATGCCTTTTGTAGACAACTAATCCATGAAAATGGTGCGTGAGTACTTAGAGGGGTCCAATTGAGCAAGGAACTTGCTATCACCCACCTTCTCTTCATGGATGATGCCCTTTTGGAAATGGGTCAAGCATAGATGCCAAGATCTTTGAAAAAATTATCTCCCCTTATGACAAAGCCACAAGTATGTAATTAAACTCTTCCAAATCCACCCTAGCATGTCATAGGCTCCTACACTTCCATTAGCATGCCATAAGCACCATTATACACTTTGAGGCTTCTCCTTTGACTTAGGAATGAAATACCTATGTTAGGAGAAGACCCTCCTATCTATAGCATAAAGAACAGGCAGTGGTTTTATAAAAAGATAGAAAGGACTGGCACTTGATGCAACAAGTGGCTATCATTAGTTGGGAGACATGTCTTGTCAAATTAGCCTTGGAGGGCACTTTTCTATTGGCACTCTCTTGCCTACATTCCCAAGGTCATCTCAACCAAAAAAATCAATTAATTAATTAATTAAATAAAATAAAATAAAAAAATAATTTAGCTTCTTCTAGATAGACAAGAAAAATGAGGGGCTCCCTCTCATCAAATGAATTTCCCTTGCAAAGTCTGAAGACTGCAAAATATGAGGTTTAATGCATATTCATATATTTAGGGGATCCTTTGCTGCCAAAAAATTTGGGAGGATCATATCTATTAAAATTCTCTACCAGGATATCACCATCAAGAAATACATTGAACCCTTTCCCTTTGCAATAATGGATAACAACCCCCAGAAAGAAATATTCTACAGGATCATCTTTTTGAAAAGTTCAGCTCTTGTGTTATCCTTCTCTATGTTAGATAGCTCTTTAGCATGGAAGATGGGCAATAAGAGAATATAGAATAGGGAAAAAACCTTGGAGAGAGAGAAAGGATGTTTACAAAGTTTAATAGGAATTTAAGATTCAACTATCTCAATAGGGTTATGAAACACTAGCTGATGATTGTTATGAGAACAAGTCATATTTTTGGTCCGTGGGTTGAATAGAAAAGCGTAGCTAGAGTCTCCAATGAAATATTAAAAAGGAATGAAGTTCTTTTAGAAAATCCCTAATGACATCCTCCATCCAAATTAGGAATGAACCCGATGCTCTGGTGTGGTCAACAGACCAAAATTTGGGGAATTACCCTCTGAAAAGGGAGTACTCCAATGCCATCCCTTCCCTAAAACAAGAGGGCTTGTGGTGTGGAATCTACAAACCCCTCTTAAATTCCTTAATGATCTAGGTAAGGAAATTACCCTATGAAAAGAGACTACTATAATGCCATACCTTCCCTAAAACAGGAGGGCCTATGGTGTTGAAGCTACAAACCCCTCTTAGAGTACTTAACAATCTTGGCAAGGCCTTGACAAGTGCATACTCTGTAAAACCAATTCAAATTGGAATCTCATAATAACCATCAGTTGCTTCCAATGTCAATTTAGTCACTCAGTTTGGGATGTCGCAATTTCCTTTACTGCAAGAAGGATCACATGGACAGAAAATTCAAAATACCCTAGATTCGACCTTGGATAACTACCCCGAATGCCCAGAGGAGAAGAACCATTCACACCTTCCAATAGTTGTCTCGTAGACAATATGCAATACTAGAAACAAAACAACCTTTCAAGAGCAATACCTCATCCCCTCACAGGATTTCTGAAACATCACAAGAAATGTTGAATATCACAAAAACAACTTTTATCTTCTTCACTTATATCTTGATGGTGGCATATTTCAGTTTTGGTACTCTAGTAATGAGGTAGAGTTTGTAGTCCTATTTTTTCTTAATGGTCAGGTAATATTGTTGCACATATTTAGAACAACTCGTTACACATTTTTTCCATTATTATATGATAGACATCTTATGAACTTTCACTCGTGAATGTAACTAGATGATAGGAAGACTTTAAGCAGTTCAGTACAGTTTCAGGGGTTTGAAGGACCTACATTAAATGTATCAATTCCTTTTCTATTTATCTCAATACTAGAAGACTAAATGTAGATTAAAAACTGAGAAGAAGAAAAATATATAGTATTGGCTTTGTATGACATCTTAAGAAATTACATGTCAAAATCCTTTTACAATATCATTGAAGCAGAAGACAGAAACATCATACTCATGGATATTTTTTCATATTTCTTTACCTCAACAATAGAGTTTGGACCACATACTTGTTTTTCTTTTACAATCACCATTATTTCCACAAAAGTCTCAACTTCTTCCTCATCGATACCATGGCACTTGTGTATACAATCAGGACCGAACATTATCAATTTTTGCAATGCCCAAAAAAATTGGAAAATGCATATTCATTTTATCGAAGGTACTTTGCTTGCTATTTACGAGTTCCTTTAGAATATCCAGTTTTCTAGTGTTTGTAAATAGAGAAGATAAATTTATAGGTGTCTGAGATGGAGTTATAGTTGTATGGGATGGAAATACCAAGTAGCACACCAGTCAATGCATTGATCCCACTAACATGTTGTGTTACAGAATAGAGAAGAAGCCGACTAAAAAGCCCGACTATTTCTCTATTCTAAGAAACACCATGTTTGATAAAAAGGGACCTGGTGTGATCAATGGAGTGATTGGTGTACTACTTAACATTGAAATCTCCAATGTTTACAAGCTAAGAAAATATGAATTTTCTGTCATAACTTTTTATAAATAGCACAAGAAATATCTTCGAGAAAATGGACATGCCTCTGACAAATTTCCAGATTACTCACAAAACTTGATGAGATGAGGTCTATGATCAATGGATAAGTGTCATGGCATCGTTTTATAACTCCTTATAATAAAAACACTAAGCTAACTCTAATTCCTGCAAAATGGAATGACTTAAGCTAATTGAGTTTTCGGCATCAATGTGGCTCACTAGAAATAAGCAGGAGGAGCTCCAATCTCCATCTACGGGGCCAAGGAACCAAAATATTCATCTACGAGGCCAGGTGGATGGGAAAGGATATGGGCATGGGGAAGAGGAACTGATCAAGAAGGTGGAGGAGTGGGAAGGGATGGAAGTGCCTCTTGTTCCACTTGTCCCAGGTTTGATTACTGCGTGTCGGGGAAGGAAAAATGAGGGAGGGAAGGGAAAGGAGTTGGGAGAGTAGTGGGAAGTTAAAGGAAAAAGAGAAGGTAGTGCTATCACTGAGGGAGGAATAGGAGTGAGAAGAGAAGTACAGCTTCAGGAGGCGGAGACGTAGTGGGGAAAGCCACAGAATGGAGTGGGAGGAGGAGACGACTAAGAACAAGTGGGAGAAGCAGGTGTTGTCTAACTCGAGCGTGACCATGAGAAACTGTGGAGTGTGAATAATTTCAAGGGGAAGCCGCAAAAGAATGAGAGGGTAGGAAGAAACATGGCCTCTGACCATGGCGAATGTAGGGAAGAAACTCCTACTGGCACTACTTCCATATCCAAATTCCCTCTTTGCTATAATGGTTCCACCTTAGGGTTCCACATTCTAAAACATGGCTTGGGATATGGAGCTCGACTTTTATAGAATAATCCAATATTCTTTGTTGAACACTTGGTTCTCCCTCTCATTTCTGTGGCTTTATCAAATTACAAATTCATAAATAACTTTAAAAATTCATACTAATATGATTTCATGGTCCAATTTCGAATTAAATCCATATTCCATTTTTATGTTAGGTTGAACAAGCTTTTTTTCTTGATGTTGAGGTTTTAACATTATAATAAACTAGAAATTGACCCTAAATGTGTAAATATACATCGAAGGTATGGAATATTTGGAAAGATTGTATGGCCAAGATTTGAGAAGATTTGTCTTTAATCATTGTGCTTGAAGTAGGAAGTTTGTCTTGTGGTTATGCATACAACATCCTCAATGAATTATTACCAAAATATGTGAATTATGTGTGTAGTTGTAGCAATTGTCTCAAATTTAAGGATTGGGAGTGTGGTACCCCAAAAATATGCTATTGCACATTTTAACCAAGACCATCTAGGGCCTACAAATAATCCTGCTAATGCAATATCAACACCAAAGAATAAGGCTAAAAGGCATGTTAATCATGTAACTATTGGAAATTGACTAGAAAAACCATGCAATTGTGAGGACATGAATAGGTCTGTTTATTGTGACTTGGATCAATATGGTGATTCCCCTGAAATGGTCCCTACAGAGAGTTTTCTTGCCCTATCATCATATGACCCAATTCACAATTGTCTTTAGTTTTCCATGTCACTGATAGTAGGCAATTTATCTAAGTTGTGCCATGAATTTGAAAATATTTAAGTAAATATTTGCAGGCTAAGAAAAGTCCAAAAGTTTATACCTACAATTTTCTTCAGATAAACATAATAGTGAAAGTTTACAAGCTATCCTTGAACTCTTGGTTTGAAGGCTTGCAATCTGTGGGGTCTATTTCTACTTATTGTTTTCCTTTTCGACCCTAAGGGGGTTTCTGAATCCATTTGCACTATTAAAATTTAGTGAAATGTATCACTAGTATCCAAATTGTAATTTTCCATTTCTGAAGTGGCACAATTAAAAACGACTAACATAAAGGACTAATTCATATACTTCTTGTGCTTTTTAGTTGGTCATATTTTTATCCTTGGACTATAGTAGTCATTTACGTTAATCATTTTTTATTTTCTCACTTACTATTTAGTCATATATTTTAGTCCTGGACTAAATTAGTCATTTAAGTTAGTCGTTTTTAGGTTGGTCACTTATTATCTAGTCGTATATTATATCCCTAGACTAAAT